>CAXIWN010000003.1:2488333-3732500 GCA_964036215.1 Oscheius sp. DF5033 | reverse complement strand
CGGGATCGTCGTCCTCGTCGTCTTCCAACGAGCGACTTCTCTGTCTTCGACTAAATGCAATTGATTACGGTAAAAAGAAAGATCCTACGCTTTGCCACCTCCTGATCCACTTGGCTGACTAGCAGGGAAACCATAGTCGAAGGAGAGCGGCAGAGTCGGACAAGGAGGGATCAACGACGGTGGAGAGATGGAACTGACAGAATCGGCGGAGGTCGGAGGAAGGACAGCCTGAATCTCGTCTGTCTTATGGCTGTCGTCAAATTACTGTCATTCTAACAAAGCAACAGAAAAACTCATCATGCAGCTGTTCCCCCACGCGTGTAAATGTGACAGTTAGCTAATTATAGCATTTCCTGTCTCTCTAAGCTAGTCGCCCTCAGCTCTGATGCAATTGCGATCGGTCAAGCATCGGTTTCTCCTTTTTGAGAGGAGGATAAGCGGCAAGTCTTCGAGCGCGGCAAGTCTTTGACGATGGTTGCCCCCTGCTGGGTCGAAGTGCTTCCTGACGGCAAACAAGAAATGGCCGCCTGTACTTATCACAAGGACGATATTGCTACTTTATAATTATGACGGGGGCAACACTCCCGCCTTTTACATCAGGACGAGGGCAGCTCTTCCCAATTTTCAGCGGAGAGAGACTATGGGATAATTGACCGTCCGTCCGCTCGAGCTCTCCTCTTCTGTTTTGTACTAATTGTAAAGAACGAGCTCTCGACCTCTGGCCATTCAATCCTTCCCTCATTCATTTAGCACCTCTAATTGCTCACTCTCTCGTCCATTTTCTGACTTACCGGAGGAGGAGGAATGAATCCTGGATTGGCAGACGGATCCATTGGATATGGCGAATATGGCAAATTCAAAGGAGCATTGAAGTCCGTCTTCATGTCACTCTGGAAAGTGAAAATCATCTGAGGATAATTAAAGGCTAAGGAGAGAAGCGACTCCTTTAATCAAGAGAATGCCGCGGCCGACCCGAAAAGAGAGAAAGTGTCACGCAATTTATGGCTTTTCAAGGTGTCAGCCAAAAGATGACTCACGAGATAGTTGTAGTCGACCCAAGAAGGATACATTGGAGCTGTCGTCGGAGTGGTGACGGCAGCTGTGGTGGGCACAGTCGTCGATGAGGCAGAGGAGGTCGAATTCTGAAAGAAAACTATTTTTAATGCATCTGTTGGTTCTAGTTCCCACAATTTTTTGCTGTGTTTCAAGTTTTTAAGTAAAAAATGCCCTTGTGGCAGCTCAGCGAAGATCTCATGTTTTCTTTTCCAAAAAAATGACAGGAACTCTAATTTTAATGAATTCTAAGCGTGCCGCCTATTTCAATTTCCCGCGCTTCCTTCAAAAGTTCTTCGCGTAATCTACAGCCAAAAGCTTCAAAAAAACCTCTTGCTACCGGAAAAGGCGCGAGACGAGGTGTCACCGCCTTATGCAAATCAACCATCGCCGCTTGAACTTGTTATGCGGCAAAAATCAAAAGCGACCGATTTATTCGGATCATCTCATCTCAGCAAATAGTTCGACTTTGTCTCTATTTGACTAGGACGAGGTGATAAGTTCTCTTTTTAGCTGCCAATCTCTCGACTTACCTGTTGTGTCTCAGAAGATGAAGCAGAAACAGACGGCTGACTGACATCTAACAGTCGATTAGAAATCGTCGAGGAAAGAGAATAGTCAATAGGAAAATCGGCCACCGGGACAGGTGGATGAGCATAGCCATAAGGGCCTGCAAAATTCTGTTTAGAAGAGTTAAAAGAAGTCGGCTCACTCCAATAAGAACTGTCGAAATGCTCCCCGCCATAAGTTGAGAATTCAGGAAACTGAGAAGACATCGCCCCCTGAAAGATATCCTGTAGATAAAAAGGAGAAGTAAAGAGGTCGAGCGAGTCATTATCCCTGTCGGCTAATGGCAGTTTGAGAGGGAGGCCGAGGCCGAATGGCATGGTTCATAAAAAGGAAGAGACTGGGAGGGAGGAGATCGATCGATGCATGCGGGGCTAGACAAAGACGGATTGGGCTAAGCGAGCTGCTGCTGTTGGCAGCGAGAGAGAGACGGTCCAATGTGTGTATGTGCGGATTAGGTTAGCCACGGGTCAGCTGTGGGTGGGGTCGACGAGCCTGTATCTGCGCTGGGAGGGAATTAGAGGGAAATCTGAGCCGGAGGGGAAATCTCTCCCTTTCTAAACTATCCAGCTCCTCCCACTTCTTAGAATTACAACAGGGTGGAGAATTTTGTCATGTAGTTCGGTGAAAAATGTGCGAACTTGGAGTGTGAATTGCGTAAGGAGAGAATCCGCTCCTGAGTCATTCTTCTGGGACAATACGCAACCGGATTAAGAACTTCTTGCGTATTGTCTGGGGTGAGCCAAGAAGGAGACAAAGTATACTTGAGGAGGTGACAAATCCTTCTTGATACGTGACATCTTCAGCTAGAAAAGGCCGAATTGGACGTAGTTATGGAGGGAAAATGCATCAACTGCAGGACAACTCGTGATTATTTTGTGTATTCAAAAGAAAATTAAGCGTTTCAAACGATTTTCTGATAATTTTAATGAAAAGAAGAATATAAAAAGGATAAACAGAAAAATCCCAAGAGAGAGGATAGGTTTCCCGCACAAGGAGCGGTCAAGTGACTCTCATGGTCAATTGGTCTGCTGGTCAGCTTCCATGTGACCACGAGCTTGAAACTAATGGGTTTGTTGTGAGTCCCCCAATCCCATCAAAGGTGGCGAAATTTGTGGGGGACTCCATTTGACAGAGAGGGAGAGCCACTGAATCTCAAGGTCGACTGCTGGAGGAGGGAGAGTAACCATCGAAACCCGGCGACCATCTGTCTTGTAATTTGGAGTACGAAATACATCGACCGAAACGACCATTTGACATATCCTCCCGACGTCTGTCAGGAGACAAAACAACAGCCACAATCAGGTTTGCCAGCTGCAACTATCCCCGACGGCAATTCAGGAGAGCCATCTCCCAATTAATTGAAATTCAGGGAAACTGTACTTTCCGGATCGAATGATATTTTAGGCGGTTAGAAATAACGGGCGCCGCGGGGAAGACGAACACCAGATGGCCAGGTTTTTGTGAAGTTCGGCGGCCTCCGACAAAAAACTTAGGCTGGAGAGAGCAGACGGACACCTGCAGCTGGTAGAAAGAGAGGGAATGACGTGATTTTTGACAAAATAGATCTTCTTTACTGTCTGGAAAGAAGCGGGGGACTTCTTTGAGTTAAATTGATTAAAATTGAATCAGGAAACTTGGCGAGCCGGCTGTAAGTTTCTAATCAGCCGACAATTGGATCCATATGGTTCCCAAAGGACAATCTCGGGTCAACCCGGCTCGGGCCCTATAATCGCGACCCGAATCGTTAAAAATCCTAACAGGGTGGTGTTTACAGCCTCACGGTGCTCTTGGCTATTCTTTTCTCTATTCTGGGAGAAAAGGATAATTAGAAACTGGGTAAATTTTTATTTGGTACAATTCCAAGTGGCCGCCAGCTGGTTGAAGTACATTTCGGTCTCCTCTGCTCTGACTTGTTGTGGCTGTTGTATGGCATAGATTCTCTTGGATTTTCTTGTGAAAAGCTTGAGGAATTCTGATCTCCATTTCGGCATGCTCAAGATGACCGTGATCATTACCACAAGAGGCCCACTAAAAGGCAAGATTACTATAATTACAAATCTCTTTTACCTGTCTTTTAGGAGTTCGAATATCATAAGGCCAACAGGCGTCCAGGAGGTAAAATCCATGTAAACCAGCAGGGCACAGACCCCCATTACCCAAAATGTCGCGACTACTGCCGTATTTTTACAGAGCTGAAAAGTTATGGTAAGAATTTTTAAAGGGAAAGATAAACCTGCAGGACTCGGACATTTTCCGCTAGTTGAAATCTTTTATTCAACGAATATTCCTCAGGTTTTCCGGACAACGAAACTCGAAATATCATCCGCCTATTCCATAGAATTATACCAAAGAATAGCTGAAATACCGGGCTATTTTAGGGAAGAAAGGGAGAACTTACCAAGATATTGGCAAAAACAATAATTATGACATAATAGGCAAAATATTCGGTGGCTGTTTTGAGGGTATTACAATAGACGAAATAAGCACCAGCTAATATTATGAAGGTTATTATACACAAGGAAATGTAGCCACGACTTTTGCGCTCGTAATCCTGAAATCGACGGAATTTATTACTGTATTCTTTCCCTTTTATTTTTAACAGATATTTTGAAATTAATTCCGATGATTATCGAGACCAATACACAGCTGTATAGCCACTAATTTCCGTGTACACGTACACTTTTTGTCTGTCTTCTTGAGGACAGGCGACTACCCAGAATTTCCCCCAACTTTAGCGTAAAATCCCTTGGGCAAAATGCGTCGACAGCCCCGCCACGCCCTGCTGCGTCTGAAAGAGATCTTTTTCCTGGTAATTCAACACAAACTCTATTTCTTTTCTTCTCAAATGGGGAACAGGTGAAATGTTTCATGAAAATTAAATGAATCGTGTATGATCAGGCTGAACTCTTTTGTTTTGATGGCTGGCTGATCGAGAACATGAAATAAATGACAAAATGACATTACTGGCGACGGTGTTGTTGCCACTTCTTCGATGATTTTAACTGGGGGAATTGAATATTAGGAGTAATTGACGGGAAAGGAAGGAAAACAAGGATCAGGAAAGCTAAAGAGATGGTTTACTGCCCACAGGAACCGTCTCTTTTTCTGTTTCTAGGAATCTCTGTGGTAATTTCTCGAAATTAGGCAACTTTCCAACTGAATTCCCATTATAGAACATTCCAGCTGATTTCTAGCCGTTTTTTTCCAAATTTCAATTAATCAGAACAAGCTGACTAACCGCTGCTGCTGAATATCCAAACAATTCTCATTTTTCTATCAATTTCAGTACGAACATGGGCAAGGTACACAGGAATGTGGCTCCTCTGCTGCCAATTTCCTGCGGTTTCTGATAGGGAAAGAAAAAAAGCCGGGCAATCATCACCTTTATTGAAAATGAGACTTGTTTACGTGATTTTGGAGAGTTTCAGGGAAGAATTTCAGCTGGTGTTGGGCTGTGACGGGGGAGCCGGACATGGGTAATGCAGAAAAGGGGGAAATCGTGTACGATTTGGGTAACTAGACAAGTTCCTGGGAGGTTCCCTTCGTTTTGGGGCCTTTAGATGGCAAAAGAGATCTTTTGAAGCGAATTTCCCTATGAAAGTTTGCTCAATTTTGCTTCAGATCTTGAAATTTTTTTACTCAGCCTGCCGATACCCCGTGGAGTCTTATACCATTTGAAAGATCATAAAAAGTTGCCCTAGAAACTTATTTAAAATTGACTTGGAGCCCATCTCTGAAATTTCTCTCATGCTCTCCTGGTCCGAAAATGATTGGGTTTTCCCTCCCAGGTAATTTCTTTAAAACTCAGCAGTAATCCTTTCTAAATCACCGTTTTCCCTTGCATTTTAGCCTCCATTTAACTCACTTTTAAGTGATACAATGCAAACATGCGTTCCAATAGAAATCCAGCGGAAGCATGCGCCATAACAAAGGCGTACATCATTTGTGTACAAGAGGCAATAATCAGGACAATATCACAGTAGGCTAAAGATTTCTATTTATAGCCGAGTGTCTAGTCTAAATTCACCTGTCTGAAAATGAAGGGCTATCGAGTAGCCGATAAATACAAGACGCCCCAAATGAGCGGGGATCTGGATCAACACGAAGAATCCTGTGACATAAGTCAAATTCTTATGCCAAACTGCCGTAGAAAAGAATAATTTCAATAGAAAAATAGCTAGAATTATATCCAAAAAGAGAATTATTGCTTCCATTGAATAGAGGACATACATCGGCCAGAATACTTTGATCTGTTGAGCAACTTTTGGCAAAAAATCGACGAGATTAATCTCTTGACCATAGCAAAGTGTCATAGACGGATCCGATGGCAGCCTGGCTACAGTTGATGTCTTTGAAGATTTTAAATTCATGCGTCAGCGAGAGAATAGAAGTCGGCTGTGCACCTGCCCACCGGGGAGGGCGGACTGATGGTGTGCAGAGAATTGTTTACAGGGCGGGGAGAAGCAGAGAGACAAGAGTTTAGGAAAGGAAAAAAACGTATGAATTTTAATCGAATTCAGCTGAAAAATATGAAACGCAAAGATTAAGAACCAAAAATGACTCAGTTCTTCGAAAAAGAAAATTTCCGACTTTTATATTCAATTCATCCACAAACGAGGAAAATATGACCACGGAGGCATTTTTGACCGTTTCTTCCTTATGAGAAGCAAGAAATTCGAATGAAAAGCCAATTTTGGATCAATTTATCAAAAGATGAAATTCCTTTCCTGTGAGAAAATTCTCCTCTGTCGACGCCATCCCCAGAAATGACAAGAAAGTTCACATTTTCCCTTCCTGTCACAAATGTCTTGACTTCTGTCTCGAGATCTTGTGATTTACGCATAACTGAACATGAAAAAAGACCGAGGCACTTTCTGTGTGACTGGATTCGATCCAAAGAAATGGATCAGCACATGATTCAAAGAAAGAAGACGAGCTGGAAATGTACTTCCAAGATTAGCTCGTACTTTCGATAATTTAGGGAATGGAGCCAATGACAAGCGTCGACGTCGTCACAGTCCTCTCGACTTTATGAAATGAAAGTCTGCCGGGGAAATGAGGAGGATTTCGTTTTTTCAAGTCTTATGATATCAGGACGGAAGAGGGAAATGTCGAGCGGGGTAAAGGAGGAAATTACGAGGAGTGGATGAAAGACTACTGAACGTCGAGAGTACCGTGATCAAAATCCACAGCTCTGACGACTATCTTGACATGCTCGCTCCAGAAAAGTCCAATGAAACACCTCGAATAAACGGGAAATAAACCTGCATTGTGACAATGTTTTGACTGGAGTTTATTTCATTTTTTTCGAATAATTGAGGGCGTCAACAAAATCATAAAAAGTTCCGCCAAAGTAAATCAACTTCCCATTGACGGCGGGGGGGGGGGGGATCACTCGCTTTTCATCCCGTTGATCTATCAAAGAATACTCGAATTGTGTGCAAGGTTTAAAGCCCCCGTTCTCAATGTCAATTCCATCCAATTCAATGTATCTTTTCCGTGTACACGAGCCCAACGGCTGCAAAAGGGAGAAAGGTCTCACTATGCATGACTTTCTGATTACAATAGGAATATTAGAACTGAATGTAAGACTAAAATTGAGAGGAAGTCGAGCAGTCATACAGGTAAAAGTCAAAGGAATGCTGAGACAACAACCAGGTGGAAACGGGAGGTATGTTTCTGAAAAGTCGAGTTGGACTTTTGTCATCAGATATTTTGTGACGTCCGACTCGGACGTGCGGAATTATCAGGAAGCCGCTGCAGAGCTTTTTGCCATGTTTCATTAGAATTTTGCAGTCTGAGTGATTTATTCCAGAAAAATCTTACTGTAATCTGTGTCCGCAAACTAATGCGATTAGCCTTCCTCGAATGGTCGACGCCGCTGATGCGCCACGATGACCAATGGAAAAGAGGTCAAAGAACATAAATTTGTCATAAAGATTCAGTAAATAAAATTCTTCTAGCTGCAAATGCCAGTTTTCAATGACTAATTCGGTGGTTTTCTCACCGGTGAGAGGTCAGCCGACTTTGGATATCAAAACAACAGAACTCGTGCTATTTCTAGTATAATTCATTCCAGAAATTCTTCTTTTAACATTTCCTGCTACGGAAAACAATTCCGTCCGTCGACTACAGTAGTCGCCTCGCTCGACGTCAGTCGACAATCAGCTGACCAGCTTTTTATGTCCCGCCGGAGGCCGGGGGCTCATTCGGATGTTTCTCAATCTGATCATGTGAGCTCTCTCTCCCTGTTCTGACTACATTTCCCCTCGAGACCACGTGTAAATATACAATTTATTCTCTCTATTATCACAATTTTCAATTTTTGGCGGGGAAAGCTTCACAGGTACACGAATTTGTACAAAATCACGGGGAACTACGGACAAAAAGGGAAACACGTAAGGAGACACCGGCACGGAGAAATTACCATTTGAAGAGGGAAGTGAGCTTACTCTTGGGATAATTACGGATGAGGTATTTACGGAATTCATTGAACAGGAGGAGATACAAGCCGACGAGAGGGCCAAATATCCAAACATGGACAGGCGGAGTGTGGATACCCATCATATATTGGAAGAAAGGAGTGTACATGAAGGCGATCAGCAATAATATCTGAAATATGGGTGCGGATTATTGTCCAGGGAGTTTCAAATGACACTTTTCTGGGATCTCCAGCTTTCCACAAACTCACCTCAATAACGACGGCGAAAACGCATAAAATATTAGTAAAACCATGTCGGAATATAGAAATTCTCCTGGTCGTGCAATTCAAAATATGGAAGACTTGTGACATGACCAAAGTAATCTGCCAGGCAGCTGCCGCCTGTCCTTTGATGTACATCTGCTGTGAATCGTCGAATACAACACCACTAGATGTCGTGAAATTAGCAGCCCCAATCTGAATTTCCCTTTCTTTTTTAAATGGAAATTACCGTACCTTCCAATAATGCTCTTGGGTAAAAAGCAAGTCAGAAAATGAGATCGAATGATACCAGTAGACGGAGAGGTACGCGATCACACAGCCCGTGGTGATGGCGATACCCGCGAAGATGTAAGAATAGGCCAGGAGACCCTGGGAAGTATACGGTAATTGTTTTAAATGGCTCCTACCTTAGATAGAAGCCTGGCATTCTTCTTCCTCGGTTTTGTGTGCATGATGTCCTGTTCCGGTTGCTCGTAGGCCAAGGAGACGGCCGGTGGCATTTCCGACGCCAAGTCGACTGACAGAATTTGCAACGGCGTTAATCCCAACGGCATTCCCAAGGCGAAAGATATGATAATTGGGAAGATTTCTGGCCACAAATGGGCAAAAGTGTAGGCCAGGGAGAGACGAAGATTATCGAAGAGGAGGCGACCTTCTTCGATTCCTAACACAATCGAGGCGAAGTTGTCATCGAGCAGAACTATGTCAGCTGTCTGTTTGGCGATGTCTGCTCCTAAAATCATAAGAAAATGATGGGTAATGATGCTCCCTACCGGATAATCCCATGGCAATTCCAACATTGGCATGGGCAAGAGCTGGCGCATCGTTGACACCACCACCAGTGACGGCAACAGTTTCCCCTCTCCTCTGAACTTCTCTCACAATTGTCAGCTTCTGTTCAGGATTCGTTCTGGCGAAGACGATATATTTATGTTGGAGCAGTTTTCCCCAGTCTTCCTGTTTATACCCTTGGATCTGTTCACCAGTAACTACGCTCCAATCCTTCTGCCGACTCTTTACTCCATACTAAATTTTTGATGTGAAAATCAAGAGACCACAATACCTTTCCAGTGGTTTCGACGTATCCACCAGTCAATCCGATTTGATTCGCCAAAGCGAATGCCGTCGTCGGATGGTCGCCAGTTATCATAAAAACTTTAATTCCAGCTTGTTTACAGTGGGCGATGGCGTCGGCGGTCTCGGGCCTCGGAGGGTCCATAATGGCGGCCATTCCGAGGAAAACCATGTCATCTGGCCAATTCTTTTCCTCCGCTGAGAATTTCGTCTTCATGTTGGCGTTGAAGTGTCTCTGGGCGAAGGCAATCACCCGTCGACCTTCATTTCCCAAAGATTCCCAGGCTTTCTGTGACGGATTTTATAATTAGAGGAAAAAGAGGATACCTGGCAATGGGCCCGGTAATAGTCATCAATTTCTTGGATCTCCTTTCCGTAGCGATGGGTTTTACAGCGATTTAGGATCACTTCAGGGGCTCCCTTCATCATTACCACAAAACGAGCCTCATTCTGGAAATTTTATGGTTTTTAAAGAAAAAATGACAGAACTAACCGGAGCAGGTGCTGAGATTTTCTCTGAGTCTTGTCCCGCCACGTCTATCAAGCATCGACAAATCATCAGTTGTGATCTCCTGATGGAATTAAACGGAATCTCAAAAACTGTCTGAAGACGCCAATTCGAATTTCTCCTCTCGGTCAACTTGCATGGTATCGCTGGCGGATTCCCTCAGTCGATGCGTTCTGCTCGACGTAGCGGACCAAGGCGACATCACTTGGAATCCCAAAGATGTCATTCTTCTTGTTCCTTTTTCTTTCACTGTGAGTGGCTGAAAATGAGGATTTCAATCATAAAGTGAATTCCCTTACGACTTGTGTCTTGCCTGGGAAGCTCACCGCTGGCTACTGATTCCAAATCCGCCGTCGAGCCCAGGCCGCCTCGACCTCTCTCGGAGACTTGTCCCGTCCTGGCATCTCTAGATGTTTGTACAATTAAATGGCCAGCTGTATCCTTACATTACAGTAAATTTCTTTTTACAAGGACCGGAAAGCATTGCCTCACTGGCGCTTTTCTGCATGGCTCGGAGAGTGGAGACTCGTCTCATCGACCGTCGTTGATGTTCGAAAATTGCCCGATTACAGACGGACATGACCGTGAGGATATCCGGGAGTGGATCTTCTAACTTGTCCCCAGATCTTATGGCATTTCTCATTGCTTTCAAGTGAGGATGTTTTTGGTCGACGCCCAAGCCTAAAATTGTCTAGTTTGATAACAGTCGTTGTCCTACCGGAGACAAGTTTCTCATTGAACCATAAATCCGTAACGACGGTGTTGTTCATTGTCAGGGTGCCTGACTTGTCGGCACAGATTACGGTAGCCGCTCCCAGTTCATCTAAAAAAGTAAAGCCATTTAAAGGAAATCTAACCGATGAGTTCCAATTTCTTGATGTAAATATTCTTTGAGGCCATTCGACGGGCAATTATCCGAAGCTGTGACATTACTGTGGCTGGCAATCCCTGGGGGACATTGGCTACAATTATGACCAAGAATCCCACAACGAAATGGTCGAGAACATTTTCAAACCTGAAATCTTTTGGTCTTCTTTAAAGAGAGTATAGTACCTGGCGACGATGCATCCGACGAAGAAGACCCCGACGGCCATGCAAATGGCCATAATTGTGATAAAATTGGCGAATGTCTCCAGCTCAATGTTGAGTTTTCCACGTGGCGGAGGAATGTGATGATGGAGATGGGCAATACCACCCAGAATTGTGAATTTACCCGTTCGGATGACAAGACCAATTCCATCGCCCTCGACGACGTAGCTGCCTTTGAAAGCGACATTTCGGGAATCGAAGACGGCGACCGACTCTGCGACTGTGTCAACTGTCGCTTCGAATTGTTGACTTTTTCCTGGAATTTGAATTTTCTTTAAAGGAAAACTATGATCCTACCGCGAACATCGGAAGACTCGATAGAGAGGCCATTAGTTTGAAGAATTCGAAGATCAGCGGGAATATGGGAACCGCAACGAAGAAAGAGGAGATCTCCGACGACGAGCTCCTCGATGTCGACCTCTTTCTCTTCACAATCTCGAATGACCACCGCTTTCGACGGCAGAAGTCTCTTGAATCCTTGGGTGACCTGATTGGCCTTCTTCTCCTGCCAAACAGACACAAAAGACATGGAAATAACAACGAAGATCAAAATTATTGCACAGTAGAGATTTAACGGCTCATTTTGGCCATGAGCTCGATGGATACAATAGGTAACAATTGAGAGAATTGCAGCTCCTAAAGAATTCTTTAAATTGGAGAATAATCTACAGTATACCTGCCAATAGGAGCCAGAATTTATAATGAAATTGTGCTTTGATTAGCGAGATCCAAGTATTTTCTTTGGGAGAAGGGATAAGATTTCGGCCGCCGTCTTTTAGCCGTTTCTTGGCCTCTTCCGTGTTCAACCCGTCGCTTCTTTCTGGATATTCTGGCAAGATATAGGAATCTGGATAGACGTCTTTCAGCTGATCCAAAGACAAATGATGTTCGACATAAGAACTGCCAAGCTCCTGAAGGATTTCTTTTTCTAGGGGGAGATATGATGGTACCTGACGGATTTCGGCCATGGATTGTGCCGTATCCGGACGGACGCGATCTTTTCGCGGCCATCGAAGACATTTGAAGCCTTTCTCGACGTCTGCTGGACAAACTGAAATGCACCGCATTGTGGTTATTTTCTGAATCTTTGCAGAATAACGAGTTTTGCTAAACGGGGGTAGAATGACATCATTTGCGGGTATAAATGACCATTACAGTATGATCGCCTCGTGAAAGCCATTAAAAACGTCATCCAACAGGAGGACAAATTGTTTCTCTTTTTGTTTTAGGGGAGAAAAGTGAGCTGGCTTTGCGGTGCAATTAAGCAATTCTCGATTCTGTTGAAAATACCCCAATAAAACCAGGGTATCGTAAGCTTTTACTGTTTTTTTTTCCATAACAAACCTTTTGCTTTGGAGCTGGTGGTCGTGTCGTTGTCCATTTTACATGAGGTTGAGCAATCTCCTGGAAGCTGTAGCTCTGCCCAGCCCATTATTATTCGGTCATTTTTGGAGATATTCAACACTGAAAAGGCCAAGTTTTTACTGGAAGAAGACTGAATGAGAAGATGGAAAACGGCCAAATGACATCATTTTCGCGATACTTTTCGCTCTTTGCCATAAAAGAAGAATTATGAGAAGGAGGAGAGGAAAGAGAGCAAAAAGAAAACAAAAAGGGTCAAAATGACAGCGGAGGTCACACAAAAGACACAACTTTTGACTGGTGGATAGATAGACGTCATGGCCAGTGTCAATGGCCAGAAAAAACTGGTTTTAAAGCGATATTTTTCTGAACTTCAAAATAGAAAAGGAAAGGACTAGCTGAGGGCGGAAATGGAGACACCGAGACACAATAATGACAAAATGTACCAAAGGAGACAATTTTAGGCAGGGAAGAGGTTGCAATCGGGAGAAAAATCGGAAGGATTACGACGAAGTATGGAATAAAACTTGGGAAGAAGCGAAAAATAATGATCTAACAGCTTTTTGAACTTTGAGCTGCAAGGGTGCAGCTTCGATACAGGAATTATGCCGCCAACAAAACGGACGGCAGGTAACCGAATCACTTTCGAGATTATCCGGCGGTTATGACCGGACCTGATCCGAAGTTTATGATGATTCCAGTCGGAGTACAACTCCAACTGTTCGGGTTACAGGACGGCCAAGTCTGACAGCGGCGGCCTGAGGGCCAAGATTATAATTTTCGCCTTTTCGGGCTGAAACCAGGTATTCTCTTTGCCTGAGCCGAGGATTTAGGCAACTATTATAGGAGCTGCAACTGGATTTTCAATTGATTATCATCCCTCCTATAGAATTTTGATCTTACAGAACCTTTTCTACTCTGGTAGTGACCAATCTGTATCAATTAGTTGCCGGTGTCAAACTGATTTCCGCAACCTATTAGTCTTTTTTCGACGGATAATTTTCTGGTTTTTTCCTTCTTCAAATAGAAAGGAAAAAGAAAACAAAAGAGACTACAATGTGGAAAATGGTTCCATTACAAGGAAAAGGGCAAAGAACCAGGAATGAAGAACTTAGCACAGAATAACAGAAGGATATTCGGAGTACATTTCGTCATTAATCTTTATATTTAGAAATGGAAAAAAAAGTGAGAATTCTGAAGAATTCTCTGGATTTTCGATTGTTAGGAAAACGAAACAAGAAATGAAGAAATCAAAGGGCAAACTTCTTGGCTTTTTTTGGGTTCACAGTTCTCATTATTGTAAAACCCAAAGAAGACACGGGAAAATTCGAAGAATATTCTCCAAGTTCACTGCACCCGTAAATTTATGCATGATTACGGTAAGTTTTCTCTGAATGCTGAGATTTTATGGGTGCAGCGAGGCTCAGTAGTGAAGATTCCCTCAAAAAGAGATCGCCTGGTTAGGAACAGGAAAACGTCTGCACGGGGAAGCTAATGTTTCTTTAATGAATTGGCGTGTCCTCGGATATTTTTAAGAATATCCAGGAATTGGCCTTTATCACGTATCTCCAAGGAGGCCGCCGATCATCCCAACATCAAAATAAATATCGAAGACCGTGAACAGCATGGGGACTGAAGCCATGTGACACAGTCGACGGGGTTACAAAAGATACAAGAAACCAGGTTCTGGAACAGAAATTGTAATAATATTAGGGAATGATGGACGAGTAAAGTGACCAGAAGGAAGGACAATAACAAGAACTAGCAGATGGGTGGACGACGGGTAAAAGGGGCTTCGGTTGGCAAACCAGCTTCTCTCGCCATCGATTAAACCGATATCCATTCCCAATGGACAGAAAAGGTCAAAATGGAGGAAAATCTTTGTCAAAAGGGATTACCGGGTCAAAGTGACACCCTCTTTTGAGGGAGAATTCTCAAGGTCGTCAGAATCCGATTGTGAAGATCGATTTCGGAGTCTGACAATGTTTACGAGTTTAGAAATGGAACATCCAGTTGATGGATCACACGGGGAAATGTCTGTGACATCGGAGGGACATCACACGGAGGAAGGGACTAGAGATCTTTGGGAGAGCCGATGGTCGACGGGAAGCCCAGCTTATAGTGGCCAGGCGACGATAGACAACTTGTCGCCTGTACCCACGAAGTCTCCCCGCGATTTATGGAAGAAAAAACAAGGATGTCTATAAAGATGAAGAGAGAATTGGGTGAATTGGCTAATGCAACAATCGTCATGTGATCTTTTCTGGATCATTTTGATGGAAAGCGAAAAAGAGACCTGTGACGTCGTCGGGGATGATCTCAAGACATAAATTCGATGGTGAACGAGAGAAATAGAAGAAAGAATAGGATGAGAAAAACCGTCTGAACCGATTTGGTCACCCGAGACCCAGAGAAGGTCAGCTATTGATAATACGAAAGGGGAGATCTCTCATGTGATTGCCCCACGATTTTTAAAGAAGAAAAGAGTTCGCCAAAGAATTCTTTGTCTCGACGATCAAAACCACAAGAAAAGTCTGTCCAGTTCCAGTTCCAAAATCAATAAGGAAGTGTTCGGGGAAAAGAGAAATGTGGCCAATCTTCAATAGTCGACTGTCGACCCCATGTGACCTTTTTAATTTAACTGGGCCAGTCCTTTTTGATCACCAGAAGACCCTTTTCTGTCTTTTTTGATTGAGTGGTCAAAATCATTGTGGCCTGTCGAAAATTGAACGGAGGAGTGATTGCACCCGGGCGAATCGAAGACAACTGCACCCAAAGGCCAACTGACCAATGTCCAAAAATGGCTGAATCGAGTGGATCGAAGAAAATGGCTGGGAAATAATATGTGTGACTGGGAGAAAATGGACACAAATAATGGCTTTAAACTAAACAAAAGAGAGGCGACCCGAGAGAGAGTGTCCCCCCTGTTTTGGGTCGCCGGTGATCAATGTCAGCCACCTCCTGTGTCTCGTTGACAACCCGTTTCTCAACACTCTCGGTCACTTTGTTTTTTTTAATTAAAGTTTTATTATCAAGATTTACCTCCCAGGGGGATTAGGTACAGGCGCACCAGTCAACCGGGGATAGTCGCCTCGATCAGGGGGATCGAATGATGTCATGCCAACAATAGCGACCATTTACGAGCATTTAACCGGGACAGACCAAGGTCTCTGGTCAAAATTTGAACTGGGAGAGGATTGACAGATATTGAATCACGATTCGAGAAAACAAACCGGGAAAAATAAGGGCTGTGGGTCGGGTAGCTTTACTGAAGGATACAAAAGTGAGTAGATTTTAATGGAAAATCACAAAATTTGGTTATACGACCTTGGAGGATCAAAAACTATTATTTTCGTCCAGGAAGTCACCAACTTTTTATCAAAAGTTTTACAAAAGAAAACCGGAAGTTCTAACGGGCGACGATCGTAAAGAAACTTGGGACTTGTTCTCTCCCCAGTTAACCATAAGCAGGGAATACTGTAGGCCAATGATGTCATCTCAAACTAACGGCGAAAATTTTCTAACCAAAAGCAGGGCCGTCATTGGGACATGGGCAGCTTGAAGTCGAGAGCCAAAATCCAAGTTTCTTTACGAATCTATGAAAAAGAAGACAACGCTGGTTGACAGATGGAATGGATACGGTAATCATAACTTTGTCACGGGAGAGTCAACATGTTTTGGGCCTGGGAGTAACTGGTAGACGGTTACCTCGAGGTGATTGGGACTATACAATAAACAAGATAACAGATTTGGAGGATTGGATTCAGGGCAAAATGTCCCAGCTTGTAAGCGGCGTAAACTGTAGCCAATTAATATTCTACTGGTCCATGGGCATCTCTTTTTTTGGTTTTAGAGAAAATTGACGAATTCAGAAAGCAATGAGAGACGATTTTTAATATAAAAAAATCTAAGCTGGTAATGTCTGGTAAGACGGCCTTTGGAAATGCAATCTTTTCTCTATTTTCCCTGTGAAAGAAGTCTCCACAGATTTATGATATCCCATAAATTGTGAGAAAAGTTGAAAGGGAAAAAAAGGCGAAAAAATCTCGAGAAAGCTGGGTTCAGGTCGTTTCTCCCATTTCTGGACAGAGATTGGTCGACCGACGTCAGAGGAGAAGGCCGGGTGATGTCAACCGTCGACTCGCCCTTCCGACTCGACCAAAATGCCTAGAGGGGGCAAGTATCATCATCACGGAGGTAAAGATGAACAGCAAATAGACACGGGGACAGGAATCGAGGGTGTGAAGATAGTCGGGGGCGAATTAATGCCTGCCAAAGACAAATATGCACCCTGGGGAAAGATGCACTCGGAAGATGAAACTGTCAGAAGTTTGCTCAATTAAACATCAAAATTTTCACTGGAAGGAAGCAGCTGGGAATTTCAAGTTTTAACTTTTATGTGTACAATTTATTGGATAGAAAAATGGTTGAAATCATGCAAATGGACGAGACTATTCATGTGTTCCAATAGATTTCTGGTGTATTCTTGGACAGTTTGTGGCCATCGCTCAGGTTTTTCTTCAAATAATTCATACAGACATGAATTGTCAATCGGATAGCGATATCCCTTCCAAAATACTGGATGCTCGTAATTCAAATATGCAAATTGTTGTACAAAAAGGGAAAAGTTTTGTAGGATGATGTTGACAGTCAGCTAAAAATGGTAGAAAGTGGCAATGGAGGAGATGTTGAACTCACAGCTATTTTCCCATCTTTACTGCAAACTGTCAGAATAACTTGTCTCTTCTTCTTTGTTTCGAAATAATATGTAAACTCTGTGTTGTACTGAAGAGAATATAAATACTTCTGTAGACAAACCGTTTCATAATCATTCCGATCAGTAGGTGGCTGGATTAATATTACCGGCACGTTGCCAAAGTGCTCCGTGGACAAGACTTGACTTCCCAAATTGCCGTCCACTCCTACCGTAAAACAAGTATCCCCAATGCCGGGATATGAGACTTTCGGGTCAACATCATTATACACGTCCTATATGGGCAGAAATCCTTGGTTAAACGACTACAACCCAGTAAGAATTTGCCAAACATTGGCTGGATCTCGTCCCTATGGTTTGTTGCTGCAAAATCGACAGTCGACACACGCCACCCTACCCGAAAATTCTTCCGCTTTGATGGGCAGGGCAATATGCCCAGAGGTATTTGACCTAGAAACTATAAAAAAGCACAAAAATAAATTTCAAGACGAGTTCGAAGCAAACCGGGGGATTCGTCTCCAGGCGAATTCGATTTCACTCGGGACAAACAAGAAATGAGCCGTCTCGTCTTGAAACCTCGAGCTTTTCCGAAACCTTGTCGAATCCTTCAAGTCGATTCTTTCCCTCCTAAATGTGAACGTCGGAAGTTCTTCAATGTCCCCCCGATTTTGGCAGGTGACTCGACCGTCCTACTGTAACCCAGAACTATTCCGATGTTTCTATTCTTCCCGATCGACTCCTCCCGTCACCAGAAAGCGAGTGTCGACGCTTCGAAAATTGGCTTGTTGGGCGTCTGTCCAAAAACGCGTCGACAATTTGCTACGACTTCAGTCGAAACCGTTTGAAATTGGTCATTTTTTCTTTCTCTCTCTCCCTCTCTCTTCTTCTATTTTCCCCTTTTACTGTAATTTTTTAGAATGTCCGAAGCAACGTGGCTGGCATTGGAATCGAATCCCGAGACCATCAATCCCGTAATTATTTCAATTTATTTGTTAAATTTTTGCAATTTTTCAGTTCCTGGTCAAAATTGGGATCTCGTCTGTCAATTGCGTCGACATTTATTCGTTCGACGAAGAGATGCTTGAATTTATTCCCGCGCCACAGCTCGCCGTAATTCTTTGTTTCCCATCAGGCAAGGTTCGTCTTCTTTTCTCCTTTTCCAATGTTCTTCTTCCAGGCCAAGCCCTATTTGACTGGAATCTATGAAGAGATGAGAAAAGCGGGACAACGCCCGTCCGCGGATGTCTTCTTCATGAAGCAGAAAATTCGAAATGTAGGCTTCTTTTCTCGACTGATGGCTGTCAATTTCAGGCTTGCGGCACTTTTGCCCTTTTCAATGCTTTGGCGAATTTGGAGGAAGCCGTCGACCTCGGCAGCGGGTCATTCCACCAATGGCTGCAGAAGGCAAAATTAGTCGACGAGGAGAGTCGCTCAGCTCTCCTTGAAAAAGGTTTGGAATTCATAAATTAACAGTGACGATTTTTAGACAATTCATTGGCTTCTGCCCACGCAGAAGCAGCCCAAGCTGGAGAAACGGAAGAGCCGGAGAAAGTCGACCTCCACTTTATTTGCTACGTGAGCAAAGGCGGCATTCTCTATGAAATTGGTCAGTTTTTCCACTTTTTAATGTCATTTTAATTGTTTGTTTTAGATTCCCGTGCTCCATTTCCCCGTCCTCTTGGTCCGACGACTTCTTCGACGCTCGTAAAAGATGCCGGCGTCTTCATTTTGGACCACGTTCGACGAATTGATGAGAATTCCTTCTCCGCCATGGCTTTGATCAGCCAGTAATTGAATCTTTTTTCAATGCTATTTATGTTATTTTTATCAATAAATTTATTATATTATTTCGTAGTTTAAATTGGAGGACAGAGAGGATAGCAAAAAGATAGAGAGAGATCCTTGGACATGACCGGCAGTCTCGAAGCCAAGCGCAATGGAAGTCCTATCGCTTACGGCCATACCACGTTGAAAATACGCCATCCCGTCTGATCTGGCAAGTCAAGCAACGTTGGGCCCGGTTAGTACTTGGATCGGAGACGGCTTGGGAATCCCGGGTGTCGTAAGCTTTTTTCCATTTTTTTGTCTAATTTGGATAAATTTTGTCAAAATGCCTGCCATTTTTCCTTTTTTTCTGCTCGATGAGATGTCGTTTTTTGCTTTATGGAAATCTCGTCGTGTTGCTCAAGAAGCAAAAAAGAAATTCGAGACGGCGGTTGAAAATTGTCGAAGGTTGGCCAATTTTTGACTCGAAAATTGAAAAAATTCAGAAAACGAGACGGCGAAGAGCCGATTTTGGGTTTCGGAGCGCGGATGGCGAAGAAATTGTCGCCGATATTTCCTTGTGGAAAGGCGGAGCCCGCCAACTTCTACGAGCGGCTTTTTTTCCGCGGAACCCGGGAACATTTCCTCCTTCGACTGGCCGTCGGCGTTTTTCTTTGCGAGACCTTTGGAATTATGATGTACTACATTTTGGCATTTAAATACGCCATAAATCCCGGTCAAACAGGCACCGTCGTCGCCTGTGTCGTCCATCTCATCCTCACAATTATGTTTCTCATTCCTCAGGTAAATTTTTTATTGTAAAAACGGGAAAAAGCTTACGACACCCGGGATTCCCAAGCCGTCTCCGATCCAAGTACTAACCGAGCCCAACGTTGCTTGACTTGCCAGATCAGACGGGATGGCGTATTTTCAACGTGGTATGGCTGTAAGCGAGTATTTTGATCTGACGCTTGGTGTTATACTAATATTGCCCTTTTCAGCTGTTGAGTTACCTTCTTCTGTCCATCTACCGGATGGTTTCGTCCAAGATCAAAGCTCTTTTAATAATTGCCATAATCTCGCTGGCCTTTGACGTGACTGCCATGAATGCCATGACGAATGTCCATCGAATTGCCGAAGGCATTGCCTGTGTCCAAATGGATGTCTCCTCCTCGGCGTCGGCTGTCGATGAAAATATTGCAAAACACGGTGAAATGGGACTCGACATGATGCAATCCCTCGTCGTCAAACTGGCAAAACCTGTGAATTTCTTTAAAAGAATGATGAGGCGACTGGACACGACGGTGACTCGAGTCGTCGAAATGGTCCGACAGTCGTGGTCCCAGTTGTCCGGATTGACCAACAAATGCAAAAGATTAATGAGGGGACCATTTCTTGTCGTAAGTTTTTTATTTTAAAGGACTAGATTACGGTAGAATTTGATTGGGGCGACTCCTCGACGGTACAGGATCCTCGCAGGAGTTGGACATGTTGGAGCATCACAAAGAAATCACTGCGAATCATTGAAATGGCCGTCGGATCGGTCATCAGGGACAGCGCGTCGTCTGCGTAGCTCTAAAAGGGGCGGAAATTTGTATTTTTTTGAGAGGGGCTGCATTATATTTGCTCATTTTTATGGGGACAATATGAGTGATCACTTTATGGAGGCGAAGATCCTGGGCAGAAACTTTACGAGCGTGTCGACTCGGCGTATTTGGTCATAACTCCGGCCGAGCCCCCGGAATGCATCTGAAACTCTCAGAAATGTAACCAACCTTGAAGACTTCCAATTCCTTGATTGTATCCGTCTGACATCTTTTTATCTCGAAGATAATATCGTCGACGATCAAAAACATGACAAATGTCAGAATCAGACAACAGATCAAAACCATTGCCAGCACATGTTTTTCAATTGTTCTCCACTAAAATCCGTAGCAGTTTTTTCTTGGCTGGGAAAAAGTAACAAACCATAGGGGGAAAATAAGAAAGAGAATTGCGACGAGAATGCCATGGCCTCTGTAATGCGAATTGTGGCAACAAAACGGGTCTCCTTCACTGTAAAGCGCGCCATTTCTCGAGGACAAGGGACGCGGGGAGAACGGACGATGGGTTCGAATGTCAGTTGGAGTGATAAAAATGACTAAGAACGGGGGTTTTTTAAAGGAAATGGAGCGATTACTTGGAAAACAATAGACAGACGAAGGGCGCCATGCAAATGGTCGACGTCGACCTTTTTGATCATAACTCGGCTCTATCTCGTCCTTTTTCGAAAATTCCAAGTTCATTACGAGAAGCAAATTCTGAGCATTCCAGAAAATAAAATTTCATGCAAAAACAGAATAGAATTTATTTTTTACAACTAAAAACATCAATTCATGGGGCAATTTGACGTATTTTTGCAATTCGCCGCAGTTTGGGTCAAAAAAAGCATCTGTGCACTCTTTTAGATTCAAAAAATAGAAATATTTCAGTGTTTGAACAAATTCCACGATGCGTATATTCTCTGCTTGCAACAGGAGCGAAATCTCGGCTTGGATTTATGCGGCTCAATCCAACGGGCCAATAAAATTTGTGACATGGGAAAGACGGTGGCCGACAGTGTTTGCATGTTCCCGGCTAAAGTTAAAAACGGTCAGTTTCCTCTTCCTTTTCCTTTAAATTAATCTCAAATTGTAGGTATTACGGAAGGAGCTGTGCCATATTTTAAAAAATCATGGGAATCAGTCAAGGAACAAGTCAACGTCGCCCAATATTTTAAAGTCGGCGCTGTGAGAGAATATATCGAAAAAGGAAAGAAAATTCGAAAAGAAATTAAAAATTTGGCCACGTTGAATTTACGAATTGAAGAAAAACACAGCGAGACTAAAAATATCGAAAAATTAGAGGAAAATGTCAAGCGAGCACTTAAACGAATGATTGACACGCCGAGGCGAATCGTCGAATGGACGCAGACCGTCATCCGATGGATATTTCTACCAGTTGCTTTGATTTATCCATTTTATAAGGTAAGAGGAGTACTTTGGCCATCGTGAAGTCGACCTGCCAAGCAGAAGGTCGTGGGATCGATTCCCTCGATGGCCATCGACTTTTTTTTGCAAAGTTTTTCTATTTTCAGACGGCTTTCTTTGTCTACAAGTTTAATTACCGCGACAATTATCGAAATACGTATTTGACACGAGAATTTGACCATATCGACGATGATTGCGCCCTCAAAGGTCACAGTAAAGTGTTGCCCCTGAATCAGGATGAAAAACAATTGGTAATTTTCCTCTTCCTCCGTTAATTCCCGCCATTTTCCAGTACGTACAAAGATGGCGATTTAAAATGACAGCTGCTGAAAAGCGAAAAGTTTATTTGAATCTCGTTCTGTCGACGTTGGCCGTGGCCACACCGGCGTTTTTTGTTTTCTTGGATGTCGGGCTGTACACCGTGGTGACCAGCGTCTTTGAAATCTTTCAACGGACAACAATCGACTATCCAGCACATTATGACATCAAAGTTGGAGCGTAATTATCTGAAATTAGAGGGAATTTATTCAGGTGGCTGGTAACAGTTCGGGCAGTGAAATGTTAAAAAGTCTTCTGGATACATTTTCACCGATTACTGAAGGAATGGACGAGAGAAAAGAAAGATGGAAGAAATGTTTCCGAGAGCCAAGTCCACCTGCTGGCGATGTCATCGCCGGCATGTTTCTTCTCTTTGTCATTTGCCTGATCCTCTGCCCAGTCGGCGTCTGGATGGAACGACAGTCGCTCTCCCTCGCTGATTATTTCTATCCCCATCGTGTTCGGTATCGAGCCCTCCATTTGTACAATGAAATCCTTCGTCGGAGACAGCATCTGATGACATTTATGTACGCGAGGCAGAGGGCCATTTTGGCCGATGATCAAATGGCCGGAAGGGAGCAACTCGTCCGAAGAGGAATGCAATCGAGAGGATTTGTCCGAGTGAATTGTATCAGCTGTAAAAAGACACAAATGAGACTGTCCGATGAGCCGAATGTCCGCTTGTGTGTCCAATGTGGATCCTTTTATTGTATCACGTGCTTCTCTTTTCGGGAAGAATGCTTGGATTGTGGAGAAAATATGCAAATAATCGATGGAATGGAACTGTGGCATGGCCAATTGTCGGAAGATGAGCTGAGTGAAGAAGAAATTGAAGACGAAGAAGGAGAAGAAGACCAGCCACTGGAAGGTAACCGACTTCTTGGTTGCTGGACTAATCAAAAATATTTCAGTTACACCTCCTTCGACCGACTTCATGACGCCATCCAGCGAGACGACCCAGCGACCCCGCCAAAAATGAAGAAATATTAAACTTGATAACAGTCGAATAAATTTACATTAAAATTCTTATCTAAAATAAAATTATTTATCTTCCCGTCTGAAACAATAACAAATAACAAAATACCCAGTAAGCTAAGTAACAAGAAAGTTAAGATCCTAAAAAATCACCGATTTTAGCTTTAATGACAGCTGGCGAAGAACTTGGCGGTAGAATTCGAATTTCCGTAATAAGAGCCGTAATAAATTCAGATGGAATAATTTCACTCTTCTGTTTTCTAAGCAATGCCGTTCTACCAATATGTTGTACCTAAAATACGTGCAATTACAATAAAAAATTATAAAACTTACGCGATCTACAAATTTATAAGCCTGGGCACACACGAGAACAGGAACATTGAAATGTTTTGCAACTTCGGCTATTTGATGTCCTCCTTTTGGACAAGAAACGCCGCCGCTAAGAAAGACAGCATTCGACGATAAAACGGCTAAAGAAGCCTATAAAAATAGTAGATGCAAATGGTTTAAAAAAACAACAAACATGAGGAATAATTTGTGCAATGCCTTTCATATCAGTGAGAGTCACTTGGATTCCTTTAGTCGACAAATTATTGGCAAGATCAACAGCTAAAAATAGAGAATCACAAATAAAAACAGGAATTACCGCTGCTTTTACTTTCAGATATCATAAATTCATCCTCCACAACACAAACAGAAATATTTTTCTGGAGTAATATATCCCAGCTATCTTCAATAAATTTGTTTCTAAAAAAATGAAAAAAAAACCAAACCAAACGTACCCTTTGTATACAACAATTTGCTTAGCTTTAGACAATTTACTGTCTAAATGGAATACAATCATTTTATGAGCTGTTGTGAGATAAGTAGATTCCAAAGTTTCCAATTCATCGAGTACTAATTCTGATGCCTAAAAGAGATATAAATTATATAGAAAACAAGACTAACATCTTCGGCAGTGAGATTTTCGTCTATTTTTTGAAGTTGTCTTCTGGTCATACGGAAAAGATTATTCAAAGCTGGTGGAAGCGACCATTTCCCTGTAACGCATAAATTCAGGCCATTTTTAGCGACTTACCGTTCTCTAAAATGTACTCAACTTGCCGATTTAAAAGAAAAACTTTATTCTTATTAATATTTTTAGAAATTTTGAAATCACCAGAGAAATAATCAGCATACATCTACAAAACTGAGAAATAATTTAAAATTACAAACCTCTTTACAAGCAAGAATGAAAGCCTTACATAAATCGTCAATTTCCGTAATTTGTTCATTATCACAGCGATTATTAAGAGTTATAAAGGCATGATGGACATCTATTGGTACACGAGAGTAAGGGGGATGATAATCTAAAAACTCTAAATAAGAAAAAACATAAACCGTACGTTCTGGATGATTTTCAGTGTCTACATTTGGTTTATCTGATTCATAAAGCGTAAGATCTGAAATATCGCATTACGATGACTAAAGAAATTCATTACCGAATTTAATTTCTTTATCTTCACCAGTTCCACAATTTTTCACTTTTAAAGCAGATTTTGGAGCAGAAATAGCTGTGCTAATTAGCATTTCAACAAGTTTTTCTTCTTCTTTTGTTTCCTGTTTATAAATAATAAATAAAATTAAAAACGAACATACTGGCGGTGTAGCTGCCTTTTTGGCCACGATAGGTTTAGCATCTTCTTTTTTCACAGGTGCAGGTTTAGGCGGCGTCTTCACAGCAGCGGTGCCATTACTATGAGGAACCTGTCCAGTCTTTTTAGCTGCAGCTGCTTCGGCTAAAATTAAACGTGTAATAAAAATAAAGTTAAAAAATACCAACCCCGAGCTTTCTTTTCTGCTACTTTAGCCGCTCGTTGAGCTTTTTTCTCCTCTGCTGTCATTTCCTTTTTCTAGATTTTCACATAAATAAAAATAAAAAATTTGCTTACAAATTCTTTCTCTTTTGTCATTTCCTTTATATTAGATAATCTCTATAAACTTGGATTAGACCTAAAAAGAACAGTTTCGGTGACGCAATTCTCTCCAAAAGTCGATAATGTGTTGCAAACAACTCCTATACATGCAGTTTACGCAGAAAATCTTACAATGATAGATATTTTATTTCAAATAAGCAAAGTTAAAGTTAAAACTATTCAAGAAATGGATATAAAAGAATACTCGTAAATTGTTAGATACTGGGATTATCGGAATTGAAAGATACTGGGATTCTGGCCTTGCTGTTGTTGCTGTTGATTAGACATAAATAAATTTCCACTTGTTGCGTATCTAAAAAACGATCATTCGAGGAAATCCGTCAGAAAAATACTTTGCAAATCCTCCACCGGCTGGCGGATTAACTCCAGTTCCTGGAGAACTATTAGCAAACACCGGCTTTCCTCCAAAAACATTCTGTGGTTTTGTTCCAAAACTGGCAGCAGCTCCAAATTTGGGTGTTGTTGTATTGAAAGCCTAGGAGGTGGTTAGATAAACAAAAAATTCATCACATACGCTATTAGTTGACGAATTAGCCGCTTGCTGTGCAGCTTGTCCAAAAGCGCTTCCAAAAACAGATTTTGTTTGTGTAGGCTGAGTTCCTCCTCCAAAAATACTTCCACCAGTTTGACCGGATTGAGAGGCTCCGCCAAAAATACTACTTCCACCAGTTTGGGCCGACTGGGAAGCTCCTCCAAAAATACTGCTTCCAGTACTTTGGGTAGGTTGAGAAGCTCCACCAAATATGCTAGGCTTTGCACTGTTCTGCGCAGCAGCTGCCGCAAAAGTTCCAAACGCACTGGGATTTTTCTGTAAAATAAATTGCAAAACACAATTTACAAAAATAACCTGCACATTGGAAAATAAGCCTTTCTGTTGTTGAGGTTGAGTACTGAAGATGTTTTTAGAAGCAGTTGAGTTTGCGGTTCCCAAAGACATGGACCTAAAACTGATCCTATAAAATAACTGCAAACTGCATACCCAAAAGATGAAAAACCAGATCCGCCTGACTGGCCGCTCGTCTCATCTTCCATCATGCCATCCTCGACTGCAGCCTTTGCAGCAGCAAGAAAACCTAAATTGCAATTTATGGCAAAAAAAACATTATAGAAACCTGAAGATGCACCACTAGGTTTTTGAGAAAAAGTAAATGTAGACGGAGCGGGAGCAGCTGCTTCTTTTGGTTTGAAAGAAAATGCAGAAGGAGAGGAAGTTTGAGGTGAGGCCGACGGGAATTGACCAAATGTTGATTTCTGCTGCTGGTTTCCTCCGAAAATGCTGGCGGTAGTACTAGTTCCGCCACCAAATATGCTTTTCTTTTCAGGCGTTTGAACTGTTCCTGTTGAAGTAGTTGACGGACTGCTGAAGATGCTTGGCTTCGGAGAATCAACTTTGGTTTCTGCCGGTTTTTGAGCAAAACTAAAGGTCGAAGCTTCGGTGGGCTGTGATGTTGAACTCGGCGCGTTTTGTACTGCAAAAACTTATTGACTTATGAAGAACGACAGAATGAACCTGAACTTGAAAAACTAAAGGATGGTTTTGGAGTGGCTGCAGTAGGTACAGCAGAACTAGACGTTGAAGATGGAGACGAAAACGAGAAAGTATTTTTCACTTCAGCTAAAGTAATATAAATTAATCAGAAAGAAAAGTAAAACAAACGTGTTACTGATTTTATTTCTTGTGGCTTTTCCTGTGTTATCTTCTCACTTGAACCAATCTCTACAGTTTGCTTCTCTTCTGTTAAAGGAGTAGCAGGCTTTTGAGGAGTCGAAATGACGGATGTAGTCGAAGAAGTCCCAGTTTTTGGTGTCAAATTCGTAGGAACACCAAGTCCACCTTTTTGTGATAAATCTACAAAAAAAAACAATGCTTTACTGTCATTAAAAAATATACCAGGCGATGCAGTAGGTGCTTGGGCTTCTGGGAACAATGACGGCTTCGCGGTCAATGGAGGTTTTTTCTCAGATGTAAACACTGCGCCGGCTAAAATACTAAATAAAGCGAATAAATCTAGTAACAACCTGGAGAAGCTTCAGCTTTTTTTGGTGTTTCCTTAGGAGGTACAGGTGTGACGGCTGATACTGGCTTTGACAATTCAAAAGGCTTTTCTTCTTGTTTAACTGCCAGTGGTGAAGTAGGTTTTGGAAGCGAAGCTAAACGTATTTTTAAATGTCAGGTAACCGGACCTTGCTCCAAGGCTCTGTTCATAAAATAAGTAATTCTTACCAAATGATGGTTGTGGTACAGGAACAGACATTTGAGAAGGATTTGGAGTTACTACTTGAGGAACAGGAACCTCTTTTTCGATAATCTTGATTTGAGGAGGTGCGTCAATCTGGGTACTGGCGTCACTTCTGCTAACATTTAAAGTAGTATCAATAGTTTTCTGTGGTGAATTAACCATCTATAAAATTAATAAAATAGATAATAAAAGAGCGTAGTTTACCGAAGATAAAAGAGTCTCTTTCAAATTTTCAAAAGCATTCACTTTTTTCTCTTTTTCTTCTTTATAATCGAAAGGTACAGGATTCAATTTTTTCGTTGGCACATTCACACTTTTCTAAAAGAATAGTTGAAGAACAAGAAAAATAAAACCTTATTTTTTACGAATTCTAACAATCTATTACGGCAATCTTGAATATTCAATCCATCAACAGAGGGTGCCGCAAAATTTTCGAAAATTTGGATTTCTGGCGCTGGCACGTTGTCTTGATTAGTTCGTGCAATTTTCCTTAAAATAATAGATAAACTCTGCTTATTTCATACCTTTGTTTCAATTTTACTGTCTTCAAATCTTCTTCGATAAATTCTACTCTTGTTTTTAGGTTAGTTGTCCATTTTTTTATAACTTTTACTTGAGTGTTAATATAATCTCTTTCACCAACACTCAGTGATGGAATTGGTTTCGATGATTTTTTCTGAAAACCCCACTTTTTCTGAAAAACAAACAAACAACAAAAGCAATTCTGCCATAAATGGGATTTACCTTCATTCTACAACAATTATCGACTTCCTTTTTAATTTCCGCATATTTTTCATGAGTTTCGTCTAATTTCAAAGTTAACCTTTTCATTTTTTCGTCCTAAAAACATTTAGCAACAAAATTAACGATCTTACAATATCAAAACTTTCCCAGTTATGTAGGGCTCTTAGACGATCATCATCCGACTCGTACAAATTCACTTTCGCATGTTTAGCGCCCATAGTAGCAATCAGAACTAAAACAAAATTTGAGAAAAATATTACCATACCAGCAATTCGAGATTCCATTTTTCGATAGTCAACATCCGCTTCAGCTATTACATTAGAAAATTCTTTGAGTAGAAGTGCATCATGAGATTGAATAGCCGCAGCTAAATTATAAATCAACTTATTAAAGAAATGGCAATACTGGCTTCCTGAACAAGAGGTTCGGTATGGTTTAATCCCACGCTAATTGTTCGAAGATCATCAACCTGAAATGTGTTGCGTAAATAAGCCAAGAAGCATACGACAGAGTTCCATTTATCCCTGACTTCTGATGCTATCCTATTCACGGCTGCGACTTCTGCGCTTATATCTTCTTTTTCTTTCTTTGGAACAGGAACATTTGTTTTTATCGGCGTTGTTGTGGCACTCATAGGAGGAATGGATGATGTGCTTGCTGCTGGTAGAGTTGCAGCGCCCATAAGAGCAGCTGCAGTCGTTGCAACTGGTGGAACCGGAAAGGCTTGTTTCAAAGGAGTGGAAGACGCCTGAGGTTCTACACAAAACGTATATAAATAATAGTGAATCACTTACGGAACAACGGCTTCTGCATGGTGCCAAAAGAAAATGGTTTGGCATCGCTTGGTGGAAAAGCAGCAGTAGGGGTTGGTGGCGCCTCACCGAAAACAGATTTCATTGTGGGAATAACAAGCGGAGCAGGAGTAGCATTTACTATAAAAGAAACTAAAAATGTTTAGATAAATTACCAAAAAGAGATTTCGGAGGTTCTGCTGCAACAGCAGGTTTAGGAGCTACCGGTTTTCCAGCTACTCTTTTTCCCACTTTGACGGAAGACAGCAGTACATCAACAGGCTCCCTAAAACCGTTTTATCGCCTTGTTATAAAGAAAAAAGGTGTCAGTTTGTCTGTTTGTGTGTCCGCCGAAATTGTCTGAGCGTGTCTGTCTAACTGTCAACATGGCCGAGTGGTCTAAGGCGCGGTGGGAAGCAAAGGTTTTTTCCTTTATTTTCTTTAAGGGAAAAATGTTTCTGACCCTGATTCAGGGCAAATTCCCCTGATTCAGGCAAAGTCGTCTTTTCGCTCCCAAACTTCAGTAATATGATGTATACGGTACAGCGAAGCTTTTTTCATCAAAAATTAGAGTTCCCTGAATCAGGCAAAATAGCAGAAAAAGTCCTAGATAAGCCCCCTCGGCAAAATTAAGAAATTTTTTGTGGAAAAAAAAGATCAAAAATGCTAGCGGAACCGGTGTACAAAAATAAGTCTCTTGTATTCAGTTTTTTTGGTAGTTTTTCGCGTTTTTACGAAGCAATTGGAACGCTCGCAAAAATTAAGCAGCAAAAACTCAAAGTTCTAGTTTTTTTTAAAAAAAAACGGTTTCTTTAAGAAAATTGATGAGAAATATATCGTTTTGTAGAGAATTTTCTGAGCTATTTTTTAATACCAAAATTACTTTGTCAGGTACACAAAAAAGTTGAAAAAAATGGTGCTGACAAGAAGAAGGGCAAAAAGAATTTGATGAGAGCGGGATTCGAACCCGCGCCTCCGAAGAGACTAGTACCTGAAACTAGCGCCATAGACCACTCGGCCATCTCACCGACGTTTTCCTCTCGTTTGTGCTGTGACTAGACCACTTCTCTACCAAATGGTAGAACGAGTTGTGCCGCCGGTCGGCTAGGGCGCCGCCTCTAGTCATAAGATACATATCATAAAAACATACATGGTGCAGTCTGTATGAGTAGAATCCATACTGACAATGTTGTGGGCGGTGAGAATACCATCAGTTGTGAGTGCAAAAATAATCGGACAAGCTCGGTGAGTCTTTGATCCATCATCACCTGGAAGTTCCTCGTAGCATTAGAAAGTAGAGCCACCTACTGAGTATTACTTGTGTGGAAGAAGACAAATCAACACAAAGACCTAGCGGGAATGTTTCTTTTGTTGATGAATCGGTTGGAAGATCGAGTCGACCACAATCATCCAAATTCCAAAACTAAATGAAAACATTAAGGAATAATGCTTGATATTACCTTCCAATCATCTGTTTTCCCAATAACAACTATCTCACTAGATTTCGCGGAAGCAATAAGTACAAGATTCCATGACAGTAAAAGAGAAGTATCAAATGAGAAGAACGTTCCAACAGATGATTGTGTATTTCCATATTGCAATTCAGGTATGAGTTTCCATGAAGGTTGCTGATCCTTAGAAACATAATTAGCCACAACTGAAAGATCTTTACCTTTTTTATGGTAAGCATAAAAACAAAAGCATCTGCATTAGGTCCAGGAAAAGCAACAAGCCATTCTGTCGTACTTATCCAACAAAGGCCGACAATAGGAGCAACATGCTCCTTCGGTGTGTTAGGAAAATCTGGAGGCATCGTACCTCTCACAACCTAAAGCATATGAAGCTTTAAAATTAAGACCTCACATCAAGCTCCATTTTCAGCTGACATATTTTTCCAGTAGCATCTCCTGTTGTAAGCTGTTTGCCTTTCGGACTCCAGCTTATGTGTGTAACAATGGCGCCCATCTTTTTTGAACCTATGAGACTGTATGATGAAGGATTCTGAAGTAACAATTCACATAAGGAGACGATAATAAAACCTTCGGATCTACTCTTGCTACTATCAGACTTCTATCATCGGCTGAAGCTGCCAGCGTATCGGCAAGCGCTGGATTCCATTTAAGACATGCCCCTTTTGCTTTGTCTTCTGTTCCGAGCCGTATGCTAGCTACGTGATAAACCTAAAAGAAGAAGTTTGCCATAGAAAATAACAAACAACCAACATCGCCTGCGTATTTGAGTGAAAAGGCAGCCGCATCAAAAATATAGACAAAACATCCAGCAGTATTGTTTACCAACACAGCTAATAGAGTACCACTGGAATTCAAGGAAAGAGCTGTTATTTTCTAAAAGAAGAATATAATAAGAATTAGAAAAAATGGTACATCTTCTTCGGCTAATTCGACAAATTTCTTCTGTAGGTCAGTAAATTCTTTGTTTGTCGTTTGAGAAGTTACACGTAGAGTATGAATAGCCGAGCTGTTGAATGAAACAAGCTAAACCAAATTATAAAAACAGGTCAGAGCTTACTTTATTGTCACCAGAAGATGCTATTGCTATCTGATATTGAGAAGAAACACATATAGCATCATGACATATGCCGAAAACTGTTCCTGATGGAAATAATCTCGTTTTTTGTAGACCATGAAATTGAAAATCCTGAAATAATCATCTCGAAAAGTCAGCGGCGACATGTAAAGACTTACACTTTTCTCTATTGAAGTTTCCATAAAAATTGCAGTTGTATCCTTGATACGGACACCTGTAAAAATTATAAACGAGTAACTTTATGGAAGAAGACATAAGGAGAGTATACAAGAACATACGCAACTGATAGATAAATTCGCCACATGGGTCCAATTTCAACTGTACAACACTTTCTCACTAGAAAAAAGTTGCAGTTTTTCATTGGGTTATTGTTGTATTTTCGGAGAGCAGTTAGGAGAGAAGATAAACACGCAAGAAGAGATGAATGCACTTTTCGAATAAAATTTTTGAACAAATGAAATCCCGCCGTGTGGGATAAAATGGAACAACTGTTTTTGGACAATCCTCAGAAATTCTTTCGACACTTGTGCAGTTTGGCAGTTCAGCAAAATTTTTTATTCTTCTCTTCTATTGCTGTTATATTATTATTTTTTTATCGCTGTTTATAATATTTTTTTTCAGACAAGATGCGTCCATCCATTGTTAGCATGGGCAAGCACTTTGGAAATTTGGGAAAGGTCAGCAATTTTACTAAATTTTTTATTTATTTTTTTCATAATTCATTTAATTTTTTTGTCTATGCAATACTTTTAGATGTACGGAGAGCATCGCTTCGCCTTGGCACCCAACGAGCAGAAAGTATTCAAAGGATTTTTTGAACAAGCCTTCGTAAACGTAAGTTCCTCTTTTTCTGTTCTTCTTTATTTTATTTTTGCTAGTTCTTCGTTTCTGAAAGCGAAAGACATTTGAAATTTGCTTTTTTTTCAGGTTTTCAAAACATACGTCTGGAATCAATGGTACTATTACCTTCCTCAAGCTGTCGCTGCATATCTCGTATACGATTGGGCCAAGAAGACTAACTACAAGGCAAACAGAAAGAATCCCGCTGATTATGCTAATGATCAATAGATTTTCCGGTATTTGACTAGATTTTATTGTAGATATAGTAAACATTCGTATTTTCAAGATTCATTTTGTTTTGATATCTTTAGATCTCTTCTTTTGACAAAAATGAACTAACTAGGAAATGTTTGAAGTAGTTATCCGAAAAGTCATTATAGTTTTATAGTTTAGAACTATCCGCAACCACTGATTGCGTACGATCGACATCAGGACTTCCGAAACCACTGACACTTGGTCATTGCATGTTGCCTCCCTCAAGGGGAAGCTATTCCAAAATTCACATCTCAACCGCTATTTTCATAGGGTCGGAAGGTATTAGTACCTCAAACTTGGGTAATTAAACCGACGACTGGGCAACGCCGCCGTTGATACATCCCGACAGCTGCCGAGGTCAGGTATGTTGATCTTTCAATAGGAGACAACAGACAAGGCAAGTGAGAGAGCGCCTCGGAGGAAGAGAGCTATCTGCGGTCTCTCCAGCGCAGAGATCTCTCACATCGTTTCTTTTCGCTCTCCACGGCAGAAGTCAACATGGTTAGCCTCGGCAGCTGCTGACATGTATCAGCGGTGATGTCGCCTAGTCGTCGGTTTAATTACCCAAGTTTGAGGTACTAATACCTTCCGACCCTATGAAAATAGCGGTTGAGATGTGAATTTTGGAATAGCTTCCCCTTGAGGGAGGCAACATGCAATTGCCATTTGTCCCAGTCGATTATTTATTCTTCGACGTAGTGAACATAAAATATCGTCTGTTGCTGGTTGTCTGTGACTGCCCAATTGATGAAATCGATGGCTCTTTTTGTTTCCAACTGAATCCACACGCTTGTCTGACCTCTGACGAGAATAAAATGTAGAAGACCTGAACCTGTGTCGTCAAGAAGTCCTGAAGTCTATCTCGTACCGGTGTGATTCCCGTGGCCGTAGGGCGTCCAAAATAACTGAGATGGGCATTAAAGATGTCGTCGCCTATTCCCCATTCGTATCCGATCCAATCGGAGCAATAAATGAAGAATAACTCACAAATGAAAATAAGAAAAGCCAGAAACATGAACCGATTCTGTTGGGAACGAGATTTGGCTGACAGTGTCACCTGCAAGGCGTCCTTTTTCTTTTCCATCTCTCATTACCTGTCTCAATTTGATAAAAGCCAAGCAATAAATGACAAATGTCAATCCCAATTGGGCCATGTTGAACTGTGTTCGGAAATAATTGAAAGGAAAAAGGAAGATTTGATTGTACTCGACGTCGACGAACCAAATCCGCTTGACATATCCATTGAAATACAAAATGGACTGCAGGAGAGCCCAGACAAATTCCCCAATCAAGAATCCATTTAATAAGCGGGTCGCCTAAAATAGAAGAAACTTTTTGATGTCTGTATGAGCAGCTGACCAATTTCTTCTTCTCAAATACCCCCATTACGGCATTCAACCGAACCGTGGCTATGACCAAATTAACGCCATAGATCAAGTCGACGCAGAAGACACTTAACGATTCCCAGGCCAAGTAACGGACAGCAACGGTTCCCAAGGCACAGGGAGGAATTGTAGCTGGAAGAAGATCGTCGGCAAAAAGGGCAACTGACCTCGAGAACAAGTCAAAAGGATACCAATGTCGCCAAGTGATAGAAGCAACACACAGTTATAAAATGGACCAGAGAAATGTCCCGAGGTAAGACGTTTACGGATGATCATTAGAATGACGTAGAGATAAAAGAGGAGAAGAGCCATGCACAGATAGAAGAGAAATTCCACGGCGAAATCTGTGATGGCCCATGGGTGACATGTGCTCCAGGTTTTTACCTAAAAATAGGAAATTTGAAGACGTCGGACGGCTTTTTGGACAGTCCTCTAGCCAGTGCCAGTCTCGAACATTTTCCGGATAGGGAGGGAAAATCCAGCAATTTTAGGTCTCTCGGCGGGAATATGACCATCAAATGCCTATTTTCGATCTTTTTCCCTTGGGAAGTGGTTCCTATTTTTGAAAACAGAAATGGCAATACATTACAGCTCAGAGTACGTGAGAAAATTGTTACATTTGAGGGTAAACAATCAAGGCTTGGTTTTGTTTACGTGAAGGATAAGATTTCAAAGTCCGGCCACATGCTGGCACAGCCTCTGCATCCGGATCTGGGTATTCCGAGGAGATCCGATCAGTTTTACTGCCAAAAAACATCAATTGACCCATGAAATTGTCCAGCTGTGCCTACCGTATCGTTGAAAATGTCGAGAAATGTCGAAAGAGACGGAACATCGGTGGCATTTTCCATCGACCAGTTCGCCTATTCGTCGAGTGAATAATCCACGTTCACACGTTGAAATGAAATGATCCGTAAATTATTGGACTCTTGAAAAATGAGCCGTGGTCGTGCGAACTTTCTCCACGAAGTTGTAACAAAGCCAAGCATCAGATAGAACTTTTTATTAGAAATTAATCTTTATGAGGTGGAAATCGCCAACCGGGATAGCTCCTTGCCACGTGGTTATAATCATCCCAAGACAATTGATTCATCAGGAAAGCTACCGGGTCTCGCCACGATTTCAACTCGATACTATTTTTGTAGATGACTAGGACAAATTGTTGAAAGACATTTTCCGGTTTGAACAAAATGAAATAGGAACGGTCACTGACCGAAGAAAAATCGGGATCGAGCATGTAGAGGAGAGAATCAGAATGAGAATCGATGGAATAGAACTCATTGGCAGGGAGATCTTTGACGACTTCCTCCGCGGAGAGATCCGTCGTGTCATTGAGATAGATCTCAGCAAATTCTCTCTCGCCACGGTACCATTGCTAGAATTGGGAAATTAGAGATTAAAAAAGAGAGGAAACCTTGAGAAGTTCATTTATTCCTCGACTAGTGACTCCTGTGCATTGGATGTCCATTCGTCGAGGAGACAATTGGAGCAGTTCGTCGTCTCCATAGTCAGAATTTGGGAAACGGACACTTTTCACCTGGAATAACTTATTTCTATACAAAATGTGTTGACGTGAAAACTAAATGAATGAGGGACTGGGTGAGTGGGTAATTTTTTAGGTCGATTTGCTCTCGATGTCGGCGGCTCGTTTCCCGACCCGTCGGCAGGTCGAATCAGTGCGTGTTGACCTCTGGAGGAGGAGTTGAGCTCGACTGCCCAGCCACTTTAGCACTTGGCCGACTTTCTTTGGGTTTTTGTAAGGATTGAAAAACTCTCCTCTACGATGGCCAGATTTCGGGTTTGGTCAACCGCAGGAAAAACAACTAACAGCGTCGAAAATAAGCACAGGTGAATGATGCCCTCGCCCTTCTGACATCCCCCGTTTCAGGCTGTAAATTTCAAGATAATTTTTGCGATTTCCCCCCGTGTTGAGTAAACTCCTTTCAATCGGCGCCTCCGATCTTTCGCCTAGTTTTTCAGACGGGCTACTACAGCCCGTCGGCACATTCGGCACTCTCTCAGCGGCTGATTTATCACCAACCGCTGTTTCTCTACAAAGCACGTGGGAACGGGGAATAATATTGAAAATAAAAGGGGAAACCTGGACGTTACCTTATGAAAAAGACTGGCTGGTGTCCTCGTCTTTGTAATTTTACCGTAGATGGTAAGACGTTCCGGTTTCAAAGCCTAAAAGTTGGATTACTCCTTTGCCTTCTTCTACCTCAAGATATTTGGCAAATTCGACCTTCTCCCATTCACAGACGCCTTCAATTTCGACTGATTTGAATCTCATCTTTCCTGCCTTGACCAAAGTACAAAAATATTCCAGGGAGCTGGCCTCCGGATTGATCTGAAACTGGGAAATTATAGGAGTCCGGGACATGACCGACATAAATGATGAGAAGTCCATAGACGAATCGAAATGGCTGGAGATCTTCCGGTCGAGATTTGTACCGCTTGGTAAACTTGGAGATCTCCTCCTCTTGCTCTTTCGTCAAGGCTATCTGTAATTTTGAATAATTCAAAGGGAGACTGGATTTCTTTAAAAAATTCTTCGTAAAAACTGACATATTTCATTTGCTCAACGGGAAAAGCAATCTCATTCCGACAATAGTGACCAACTTCTAGAAGAAATTTCGTCGATCGACAGAGTCGGACAAAACTTTTCGGCGTTGTCTAAACAAAAACATCTTGGGAGGAAAACAGATGACAAGACCTTGTGAAGAACCTCATTGACCAGCTCGACGGGCAAACGATCCAAGTCAAATTCCAGTGGCATCTGGAACATGAACAGAGTGATTGAAGGATGTGGGTGGAAGCGGTTAAAAAAGTATGTGATTTGAATCAGCTGGGCGGACTGAACGGACAACATGTGTCAGGTGGCGGCGGAGGGAGAAGACACCCCGATATGATGTGGTCCGCCCGCGGGGGAGCAAGCGTAAAAATACACAGGTGGCCAGTTTTACGAGACTCGGATATTCATGGAAATTATCAGAAGACAAGCAGGGAATGATCCAAATTGCTCCAACTTCAAATATCGTCGATTGTCCGGAAAATAAATTGCTGTTTATCGATCAAATCCGGTGACTTCAGAAAACGAGGGGACTTGCATCGACTGCCAATTCAGACTATGAAAATTCTCGGTTTTTACAATTTTACTGGCCTTCTTCTGATGACAGAACGACAATGAGTCAACCAAAAGAGCTTCAACGCATCTGGAGATAGAAGACTGTTGGCTGTCGCCATCTCAACTAGCTTAGAAAACAGAATGGTCGATCTCCTGCGGAATAATCAAGTTGACGAGAAACAGGCACGCGATCAGACTTCGACCCTCGATAAACTTTAGCTGACCTTTCGTAGTGCAATTGCCAGCTGGTGAGAACAGCAGGACAAAGTCATTCAAAGCGGGAAATTACCTAATCAAAGGCTTCGATTTTAGACATGATTCGAATTTGGCAGAAAGAGATTTTCTGGTAATCTGGCGGGGGAGATTTCTCCAGAACAATTGTCATGATCCTTATTTCCGATGACAGGCAATTCACACTTGGCTCTCTCCTAGTCGCCTATCATTATCTCATAAGCGGTAAAACTTGCCCTAACTCGGCCGCTAGCACAACAAAGGGTCGGCTGTTGTGTGTGACCCTTGCTTGTAGCCTCTGGTCTCTGTCCGCCATCTGGCCGTCTGTCTGTACTCTCATATCGCTTGTCATCGGCAGCGTCTCTTTCAACCTAAAAGCCGCTTGTCCTCCCAGTAACAAGCGAATATTTGCCTTCCACTTATTCTTTATCTAGTTCTACTTTATTCTTTCGAAGATGATTGGTTTCACCTCCACTGTCATAGTGCCACTGCTCCTGGTCGTCTATTTCGTCATCTTCCGTTTGATGCGAAAAGATGTCGGCTTCTCGTTCGATTATGTCAATCGTCGATTCACTCCACGTCTTATCGCCCTGGTCGCCACCATTGCTGCAATTTTCCAGTGAGTTTTATTTATTTTTCTCTGTAAACAGCTTTGTTTTTTCCAGTTACGCCGCGAACTTCGACTGCAAGAAGGCCACAAATGACCAGGAATTTCAATGTTTCATTGATACCCTGTACGTTGTGAATTTTAGTAATTATCCGGTTGGAAAGAAGTTTTCCGAGCTTGTAAGAACCTAGCCCTTTCCCCAAATTGTCATTTAGCCTACAATAAACTACCACGGGTCCGTTCCACTTCGTCTTCTAATGCATATCCTTCCCGCCATCGTCCCTTATTTCTTCTGGAAATGGATTCTTGGCCTCTATGGTTAGTCGAACGTCTCCTCTAAATTGATCACTTTTAGACGATGAACTTCAAAAGAAAATTTATCATTTAAAGTGGAGACGAAGTGATAAAGTTAAAACCGAATTTGCTGAAAGTTTCCACGGCTGGATGAAGAAAGGCCGTTGGCTCCGCCGTTTCTTGTTGCCCTCCTTCCAACTCGTCCGTCTTCTCCAAGTCTCGGCCAATTTTTTCCAAATCGTGCTTCTTCACTTCTTCTTCAATTTACCGGTTGGATGGGAACTGATGGCATGGTTCTTTCCTTTAGTTTAATTCATTTTTTTTCAGAAATTGAGAGACATTTTGGAATGGAGCAACTTCAGAACCTTGCAAAATTTCCCTCCCAACAGTCTTTGCCACTTGCGCGGTTTCTGGGACGGCCCTCCTGGAAGGTTTGAATGTGAGCTGGGATACAACAACGTCAATAGTCTCCTTTGCTTTTTCCTTTTGTGAGTTTTCCTTTTATTTTCTGATTCAATTGCCTTTTTCAGGAGCTACTTTTGGGCACTCGCTATTGCAAGCTCTGTGCATTTCATCGGCTCCCTGCTGTTCTGGTCATCCAAATTCATCCGCGAGAGATGGGTTCGCAGGCTCTGGAAATTGACGTCGTGCCATGAAACGACACGAGAAGAATTCAAGAAGATCTTCTTCAAAAATTATTTAAGAGCAGGTAAGAGAAATAAGTACTGGTGGAAAAGGAGATCACTTCAGATGGCGTCCTGTTGATCCATCTGATCCACGACAATTGCCCTCCGTCCGTCGTCTCCAAGACCTTCGTAGTTTCCAAACTTGCGAATGATCTCAAAGAAGATGCATAGATAATGAAATAAATATATTGTGTCGGCAAAATGAGGGACGTTTTATTCTAGGAGTAGGGATTCAACTCCAGACTGTTTCCTGCTTCGTCGCAGCCGTGTACAGAAAGTCATAGACTGCATTAAACTCAGGAGTAGTAGAACGATCACGCAGACGAGGAGAATAATGATGATATGGATTAGAAATTTCGTTCTGCAGAAACATCGATAAAAGGAGCATCAACCCACATCCGGTTCAAATGTGGTTGAAATTTCATAGCGGAAAAGGATTGGTGTGAAGGAGGTGCAGATGACAATCGCAAACAGTAAGAAGGAATCCATTTGTGGTGAAATCTAACAATCTTAGAAAACAATAAGCTTCGAAGTATTTTACGAGAAAGCCACACAAGAAGAAGGAGGGAGGGAATATTACTTGGCCAGGCGCGCCCAGATAGTTTTTTTGAGCGAGATAGATTTTAATATCTTCAGAGAAACCAACTATCGAGTGTCAGGGACAAGTTTCACAGTGAGTTCATTGGAGACCAGTAAAATAAGTTGGATATTTATTGAAGGAGGCGAGATTCCACTCCTGCCTGTTCTTTTCTTTCAAAATCTGTCGATTGTTCCACTGTCATGGGCCAGTAGACATTCCGATCAAAGTTGTCTTCAGCAAATATTTCGCCAGACAAATTTTGTTCAAGGTCTCTGAAATTCAAAACGATATTCAGAATGTAATCTGCTTCACCTATAGGGCATTCGAATTCGGATCGTGTCCATTTGAGGATTTTGTAGCAATACTAGGCGGATTTTATCTGTTACAGCTGATTCTATCGTGACGCGAGCTACTTTGTCGAAGAGATCGATGAATCTGACACCGATATTGGCTGAATTGGCTTATTTTAAAAAAATAAATCCCTTACCCAGCTCGTCTTCTATTCCCCGAGTGCAGTTTTTAAATGTCGTCCCATGATTTTCCTCTGTTAATTTGAAATCGGCCTTGATGAAACGAGCTCGACAGGCGAGAATTGTGAAATTCTGAAGGGCTGTGCTCTTCATTCGGACAGTCTTACTTTGAAGAAGTCTTGAAAAAAGGAGATTGTACTTTCATAGAGCTCAATATTGAGGAAAATCAGACCAGAAGGCTGCAGCAATCGTTCCAGCTTCCCTGGGTCGAGGAGAATGTCATGGAAGATAATTTGGTCAGCTCGAAGGCGGACTGCCTGATATGCGTTTGGTGCCTTCTGCTTTATTGCCAGTCGGGGAAAATCCCAATCATCTATGGAGATTTCATCCTCTAAAAATCGAGGACTAAAGAGGAATTAGATAAAATTCTACCGATGTCTTCGAGACTGTAGATAATGAGCCCAAGACCCACGTCGATTCCACGAAAGGCTGCTTTCGAAATGGCTTTCTGGAGCCAAAATAAGCGAAAAGTTGAAGGACTAACCGGGGTAATTTCTAATATTTTAAAGGTCTCCTGTGAACAGACAAGAGCAGTGGCAATGAATTCGTCTCTCATTTCTTGGAGGGCACAGCCCCAGTCGGCCGAGCGGCCACTGACCGGCGGACTTGAGAAACCCGTATAATACCCGACCGTATTAAACGCCCTGAAATTATCTTTGTATTCAGAAATGGGCACAAATTTCGTTGGAAAAAAGGAAATACTCTTACCAGCCAATGTAGGAAGAATCATAGGCCGACGGAATAAAAACGGTCTCCTTCCGTCCGTCGACATATTCGATCTCTGCGTAATATGGACTAATAAGCACCTGGATAAATTTCAATGTCAGAAGAAGAAAATCACCAACCTTTTTAATATTATGTTTATCAACACTTCGAAGAGTTTGTTCAGGAGAAGAAGAAGTACCTGGCGCTGTCTCCATTGCGTGTGTCGTGTCGCCTCTCGAGAGTTTCCCCAGGTTGGCTAGGTAACCAAATGAGGCGACGTCATCTCTAATGGGATATAATTGGATGTTTTGCTGGTTCGAAATTGACGCTTGACTGGGTTAAAACGGGAGGACAAAGTTTTGGGAGAGACACTTGTCGAATGGAAATGAAGTTAGAGAGCGGACAAAGGATGCTGGCAGGAAAAAAAGGTACTTCCCACTGGGAGAATTGTCGATTCTAGCCTTTGGACTCAATTAGACAACAAAATCTTATTTTAATGTGCTTGGAGAAGAAATTTAGCTAGAATCTGATAAAATACCCAAAAATCGCCTAAAATTGGAGATTTTTGGGTGTTACACATAAAAAACTAATGTTAAAAATTCTTAGAATAGTTAGCTTTTCCAATGTAGACGCAATAATTCTTTTGTTTTCCAAATTTAGCTAAAAAATTGGGCTTTTCCGGCATTCGAGGAATGTTTTCAAGGAGTCTCGACTTTCCTAGTCGACCTTTTCTTGGAATTTCGAATTTTCCATTCCCTGGTTCATGTTTTTCTTTATTTCGAAACTCTATCCACTGTCGAAATTTTCTATACAATTCGGGTCCCTTCCAGTCGCTTCTGCAGTGTTCTCACCTCATCTCGAACCTTCCAGTTGGTTCCCGACCCCATCGCTCTGCGCTCTCTCCGCCCGCCACACTCTCTCGTCCGTTGCCGACGAGAGAGTGCACAATTCGCGGAGAGACGGCCTCTAGAACAGCTGAGAATATACTCGAATAATCGCGAAGATTTCCTTGATTTTGTATATAACCCGGCCCAATTTCCGAAATGTTACCCACTTCTCAATTGAAGTTTTCTACACAACAAACACGCTATTATGTCTACTTGCAAAACTATTGGAATTGACCTTGGAACCACCTATTCCTGTGTGGCTGTCTACCAAAATGGAAAGGTACGTCTCTTTTCTTTTATTCGACCTCCTCGAATTCCCTGGAAATTGCTATTTTGACTCATTTTGGTACTATAGTCAAAATCCTAGATCTTAGTCGAAATATTCGAAATTATCCCAGTTTTCCGCTTTTCTCAGCTTCATTTTTGGGCTTTTTTGATAATGCTCCGATTTGTTTCAACAATTTGTGACATTTTTTCTGGAATATTTTCAAATTTTCGCAGAATTGACAGTAGTGCTCGTGAATGTTGAAAACTTTCCCCGAAACCCTCCAAATTTTCGAATACACTCCCTTCTTCCTGACTTTTTCCCCAATGAACTTTACTTATTCTATCCGTTTCAGGTGGAAATCATTGCCAATGACCAAGGAAACAAGACGACCCCCTCCTATGTGGCCTTTACCGACACCGAGCGACTCGTAGGAGATGGCGCCAAGGATCAGGCTGCTCGAAATCCGGAGAACACCATTTTCGATGCGAAGCGACTGATCGGCAGACGATTTGACGACGAACAAGTGCAGAAAGATCTCCGCCTGTTGCCTTTCGCAGTCAAAAACAAAGGAGGCAAGCCCGTGGTCGAAGTCGAATACAAGGCCGAGAGGAAGCAATTCACTCCAGAGGAGATATCTGCCATGGTGCTGGGCAAGATGAAGGAGACCGCTGAGACTTATCTGGGACATCCGGTCAAAGACGCTGTGATTACTGTGCCCGCCTACTTCAACGACAGTCAGAGACAAGCCACCAAGGATGCTGCCACGATTGCTGGACTCAACGCCGTCAGGATTATCAATGAGCCGACAGCGGCTGCCCTTGCCTACGGATTGGATAAGAAGACGGGAGATCGACATGTTCTGATCTTCGACCTCGGTGGAGGAACATTCGATGTCTCGATTCTGGAAATCAGTGAAGGAAGCATTTTCGAAGTCAAAGCCACCGCTGGAGACACTCATCTGGGAGGAGAAGACTTCGACCAGAGGATGCAGGAACATTTTGTCAAGGAATTCAAGAGGAAGACCGGACGAGACTTGACCAGCAACCCGAGGGCACTTCGCCGATTGAGGACAGCTTGTGAACGAGCCAAGAGGACGCTGTCCAGCTCTGCTGAAGCCGTAATCGAACTGGATTCTCTCTTTGAAGGAATGGACTTCCACTCGAAGATGACTCGGGCAAGATTTGAAGAACTCTGTGGCGACCTCTTCCGTCAGACGCTGACACCCGTCGAAAAGGCCCTCAACGACGCCAAATTGGACAAGAGCAAGATCGATGAAGTCGTCCTGGTCGGAGGATCCACTCGAATTCCGAAAGTCCAGAAGCTCCTGAAAGAATTCTTCCATGGAAAGGAGTTGAACTGCAGCATCAATCCGGACGAAGCCGTCGCCTATGGAGCAGCTGTCCAAGCGGCCGTCCTCTCGGGAGTACAAGACAAAGCCATCAAGGATGTCCTTTTGGTCGACGTGGCCCCACTGAGCCTGGGAATCGAGACAGCTGGAGGAGTGATGACCAAGCTGATCGAGCGGAATACCCGAATCCCGGCAAAAGCCAGCCAAGTCTTCTCAACTTATTCGGACAACCAGCCAGCTGTCAGTATCCAAGTCATCGAAGGAGAACGAGCCATGACCAAGGACAATCACCGACTTGGAAACTTCGAATTGATGGGAATTCCGCCAGCACCTAGAGGAGTCCCTCAAATTGAAGTCACCTTCAATATCGATGCCAATGGAATCCTTTCTGTCTCGGCTGAAGACAAATCGACTGGAAAGAAGAATGCCATCACGATCAAGAATGAGAAAGGACGACTGAGCGAAGCAGAGATCAACAGAATGCTCGACGAGGCCAAGAGATTCGAGGAAGAAGATCGACAGATGAGGGAGAAGGTGGCTGCAAAATGTCGGCTCGAGGGATACGCCTTCCAAGTCAAACAGGCCCTGGATGAACAGGGAGCCAAATTGGATCAGGCTGACCGTGACCGGGCCCGAACCGCCTGCGACGAGACGCTGTCCTGGATCGAAAGGAATCAAACCGCTGAGTTGGAGGAGATCCAAGCCAAAGAGAAAGAACTGGAATCAGTGTGCCAAAGCATCATGTCGAAGTTACATGGAGCTGGAGGAGCTGGAAGCTGCGGACAACAGGCTGGTGGATTTGCACCCGGAAATCATCCTCAAGGACCAACTGTCGAGGAAGTCGACTAATTTGAGATCTAGACTTTTATTATCTGTAAATATGTTATTATTGTTGAGCTTTAATTGTAAATAAATTTAAATTAATATAAAAAATTGTATTTCTGAAGGGGAGAGAAAGGAAGAATCATCTGGGAACTTCGAAAATCTTCTTGAACTCTGACGAACCAATGAATGGCCCATACTCTTGGCGGCAGCTCTTTGATGTTCTCAAAACGTCGCTCCCTTATCACAACAATTTGAACTTTGAAATGACCAGGTTGCTGACCATGGCAGCGTAAACATCGGACAGTCGCAATCGCTTTCCATGTGACACTATCGGTCGACCGTCCCTTTATTGCCGCGTCCAGCTGGCTAGTCGACCCGTTTCACTTTTCCCCATTCCATCCTCCTCCCGCCAATGACATCCAAAGGCAAAATTGCCATAGTTGGCAGGTTTGTTTCCCTTTGATTTAAATCAATTTCCAGTGGTTTAATTGGCTCCTGTTGGGCGACATTGTTCGTCAGTGCCGGGTACGAGGTCTGCCTGTATGACATCTGTGAACCGACGCTGCAGGCGGCGGTCATCGGGATCGAGGAGAGGCTGAAAAATCTCGAGGTCCAGGGTCTCCTTCGGGGAAACTTGTCGGCGGTCGAAGCCATTCAATTGGTCTCAACCACGACACATCTCAAAACGGCTCTGGATAATGCCATCTATGCCCAGGTAGGCATCGATCGACCACGTGAAACTAGAGGGGATTTATAGGAATCGGCACTCGAGACGATTGAATTTAAACAAAAAATATTTGGGGAAATGGACCAGTTGGCAGGGAAAGACTGTATCTTGGCGAGTAGCACATCGACAATTCCCGCCAGTCGATTTACTGAGGGTCTCGAACATAGGTAAGCTTCTGTCGGGAAGAGAAAAATCGAGAATGGACTGTCATCGATGCATAGATACATCGATGTCCCGCCTGAACTGGCCGTCGATGTCAGTTGTCAAATGGGATTACCGCTGATTTCCGCTGGCCTCCTCACGATTTCTGGTTTCCTTTCAATTTTTACTCGGTTTGGAGGAGAATTTAGTACCAAGATCGCCTTCCCAGCTTTTCTTTCCTTTTCTAAATAATTTTTTTTGTCATTTTCAAGGAAATTACCTTGTAAAACAACTTTTTTTCTCTTGTAAAATATCAATGATGCGTGAAAATGGCTGGGAAAAGCAAACTAAACGAGCTATGCACCATTTATCGGTCATGTTGGCTTGTAAAATTCTTTGGAACCTATTTTCCCAGTAGATAACCATGCATAATCCTTGGCCATTCTTGAAATCAGCCAGGAATTCCTTGGAATAGCCCCTCCTCTTCAATTATCCGTTTCTTTAGAGAGCGATGTCTGGTCGCTCATCCAGTCAATCCTCCCCTTTACCTCCGACTGGTTGAAGTTGTCCCCGCTCCTTGGACTTCTCCCCAACATGTGGATGCAGCCATAAATATTCTGAAAGACATAGGACAGGTGGAATTGGTCCCAGTCCTAAATAAAATAAGGTTTCAGGAGCCGGTCCGATTGAATAAAGAAGTCATCGGGTTTGCTGTGAATCGACTACAATTCGCCCTGATAGCCGAAGCTTGGCGACTCGTGGGAGATGGCGTCCTATCAGCTGAGGATGTTGATAAGGTCAGAATTTGTATAGTCGACAAAAATAGCCGATATTTTAGGTGATGAGCGCCGGTCTCGGGCCTCGATACGCTTTCTATGGTCCTTTTGAAACAATGCATTTGAATGCAAATGGTTAGAAAAACAATTCTTCGACAAAAATGGCTTTTTTAGGAATTGGTGACTATTCTGCCCGATATTCAGCTGGTCTTCGAAATGTTTTGGCTGATTTCGGACCGACACCTTCGTTTGATGAAGCAGGGGTTATGGACGAACTTGTACAAACTTTGAACACAGCCTATCCGCTGAATAAAATGGTTACACATCAACAAGAAAGAGTCAAAAAATTAGCAGAGTTAGAAAAATTGAAGAAGGTTCTCTAAATTATATTTTTGTGATTGCTATGAACTAAAATGGCTGTAAAATAAATTATGCAATATAAAAAATGGTGGAGACATTACGAATGGAGGTGAATGTTGTTTCATAAAAAACAAGAAGAGATGAGATAATTGAAGTCAATTCAATTTGATAGATATATCCATTTAACAGTCATATATCCATGTGAAATAAGCGCATCCCTAATCTAAGTTTTTAGACAAATCAGACACACATTTATTAATGGTGCTATTATAATCGATTATGTACAAAGGTAACTGTAACGTGTAACATGCAAAATATCAATTAGGCGTAAATAGTTTGAACGGGATGAGCTGCAGAGCGCTGCTTCTCCTTGATGAACTTGAAGCTCATGTATTCGACCTTCATTCTCCAGGCAAGAATGAATAAGAGAAGTCCGTAGATAAGCAGAGCAAGAACACATGAGGATGTCATAACAGTCCAACTAGTCTCGCTGAGCATCTGGAAATAAAAAAGATATCATCTTCAATAAAAGCTTACATGGAATCTTCCTTCGTTCAAATTTCCATTGAATAAATCAACGATAAATCCGATGATAGTGCCGATACCAAGAATTACAACCACTAAGCAGCTAAGAGCAGTAAGGATCAGAGTAGGGATCAGACATGCGTGGTTTCTTTTTGTGATACCGACGATAGTCATCACGGGAGGAATGCACAGCACAAGCACAAGCACCAGATCCTAGTACACAGCATAAAACATTAGAAAAAAAAACTTACAACTGAATCATAACCACGCATAAGACGCAGGAGACCTGACGATCCCCACGAGAACAATTGCAAGCAGGCAAGAATTAGAGATACACTCTATAAAATTAAAATTAAAAATTTTACAAAGTTAAAATGTTGTTGGAAATGTAATGGAATTGAAAAAGAAACTAACCGTAACATGCACGTGATTACACAGCGTGAGATACTTGGGATCAATAGTTTGATCAGTAGTAGTTTTGACAATAAAGCCCATGATTACTGAAAATAAAATAAGTAACACGGTATGAAATGCAGTGAAGAAGGTTGAGGAAACGATTTATCAGAGCAGCATATTACGAATAACAACCAGACAAAAAAAAGAGAAGAAAAAGAAGGACTGCGGGCCCGAGGATTTTCCAGACAGAATTTTTGAATTCCAAGCGTTTCCCGGCATAGCCTCAGGGATTACAAAAGGAGCATCACTTTTCATTTTGACTTTTTCCTCAACTATTTCTTGACCAGTTTATTTGTCTACCAATCGTTCGAATTTGTTCGTTTCATCTGTGAGTATGCTAAATGATGGGAATTGCTTTATGAAAAATAAAATGAGCAGCAATTATTTTAATGGGGAGCATTCCATTTTCGCCACCCGCAGAGCCCGATTTGATGGTGTGGAGGGCTGGTTCGGACGTGGGGGGCGAGATCCGTGTGGGTGGCGACTCTGGAACGTTCCCTTTTAATGCTATGTATAAACGCTTATCTAAATTACCTTACATGTTGTTTTTTTCAGATGTCAGATGAGACGATAGATATTGATGCAAATGAACGGCCAAGAGAGCACACCGGCATCGTACTCTTTTCTAGTTTTGATGCTCTTCGGGCTATCGTTCTAGATTTGAATCTTCTTGAGGTATTCACTTTTATTTTATACTCAACTGAAAACTTCTAGCAAACAAATGAATTGGTTTTGAAATATGTTTCCGCAGAAACATCTGAAGTTCCTGGTTATATTGCCGATCCAATAGAGAGAAAGAAACAAGAGTATGTGATTCTTTTATTTGAAGTTATCCTTCTAGACGTCGTTTGGCTGTACCGTTAGTCTATGGCAACCAGATTACATGGGACGATAACTTAGTGGACGAAGAAGAAAAACTAATCAGAACCTTTGCAAGAGCATATCCTACATTGAAATCGGAAACTGTAGATGGTGTCGGAAAAGTAACTGGAAAATAGATGCGCTGTGTATAAGCATGTTTAGATTCTATTAGATGGGTTGATCAGTCCTTTTAATCCCGAGTATTTTTATACATCTTTATTTGGCGATATTTATCTGCGTTAGTGCATCTTTGACAAGTTCTAGTTTCTTTTTAGCTCCTAATCAACAGCATGAAGCGTCTCCAAATGTTTATGTTAACGCTTGGATTAATTGTAATGTAAGAGAAGTTACAGGGTAATCTCTCCACATTTTTAGGTTGTTTTCGTAGAAGGTGAACCTCAACCTCAACCAGTCGTCACTTTCAACAGTTTTGTAGGAGTTTGTAGCCTGTTGAAACAAATGGATGTTGACGTAGCGGTTAGCTCACAGAGTTCTTTTGCGTAGATGTTTCGATTTTAGCCATGGAACATCAACAACCCTGTGCGCCTTCCGCCTATTGCCGTAGTAGATTATGAGGATGACGACCCTTTGGATGATTTTATTATCCCTCCACCTAGCGCTACCGATCAAAACTCTTTGGTTTGTATGGAGATTTGAATAATATATCATTTCAGAAATTGTCTGAAATGGATGCATATCTAACAGGAACACGCAGTTTTATTATTATTGAGCATCCACTTTGGAAATGTGTCATGCCTGTGGTGTTGGAAAATATTCCGTGGATAATTGGTTCAGAATTAGGAAAGCTAGAGAAAAGCATATTTAGGGCGCAAATATCTTATAAGATGTTTGTACAATCCACATGAAAAGGCCTACATGGTATATGATGCTAAGCCAGTTCCAAATGCGGAAGTTTTAGCAACAGATTCAACTACCGGCTTTGTATAATTTGCTCTTTCTTTATGTAAATTCCTTTTCAGATAATGTGCTCCGTTAATATGCATCCTACATTTCGTGGGGTCTTTGAGACCGAAATTTTTGGTCTAGTGGATGACCCCTTTGGTGTTCTAAAATATTTGCATTTGACAAAATACTTCGATAAGAGAATTCCGGTATTTTATTAAACTTTTTTTGCACTAGTCGAAAATTTAGGTTTCTCTTCGGGACGAACAACCGTCACGTAATCAACAGTTCCGCTTCAGTATTTATAATATGGCCGATGCTTCCAAAGCAAAAAGATATAAAGAATTTTTACGTGATAACGAGGTAAAATTTACAAATTTTAAATGTTACAAGTGTTTTAAAATGTTCCAGATTGCTGAAAGCACCATCTATGGCGTTATAGTAGAAAATGGAGTGGTTTCAGCAGAACATATGCCTATTAAATTTGTGTTCGGAAAGAAGCAGAAGCATCCGCCTATAGGCGTTCACATCAGTTTTGACGCAGTTTACGATAATCATACAGAGGTTTGAACGTCAAATGGCCTGCTAATCATTTTTTAGCATTTCATTATTACTAATTGGCAATTTCGCTCTGACAAATTTCCATTAGTCGTAGTGAAGAAACAGTTACCTGAAGAAATAACTAATTCAGAACATAAACAGGTAACTCCTATTTTATTTGATTGACATTATTGTTTAGAATATTTATTTTGTAACCGCCACTGTTGTTTGTCTTCCTACACCCGAAAGCAACATTTTGCATTGTCAGGAATTTGGTGTATTAGATGATCCTCTAAATTGTTCTCCTATAACAGATGATGTCCTTGCTTACGATGTATGGGTAAAGGAATCAAAGCGTGAGGACAATTATCCATATCGCCCACGTACGGCATACCATATTGTAGCTCGTGGAAAAGATGCTATTATTGCTGAATATGAAAATGTATTTTTATGCGTGTAATCTTTTAAAATATTAGTAATTTAGGTCAGTATTCTAACCGATGAGGAAAAAGCACTGGTAGAGCTACAAGAGCAACGTTGTCAGTTGATGCAGGTGCTCTTTTTTTGTAACTTTTTGAGTTCGTTTTAGAATTTGGAAACACATGATGAGGAAGACTCTGCTCCAATTTTAACTCCAAGTGATGATGAGATGCCTATTTCAGAAGAAGATGTTCCTGAAGCTACGCCTGCTTCCAGTGATTTAGCCACCACACAAATAGATGATTCTCCTGAATCAGAGCAGCGTAACAGCCCGGTGCAGGAAGATCGTCATCGCATTTTCCAATCCCCTGAATTCGCTGCCAGATCACGAGAAACCGTAGATGAGCATGGAAATACTGTTAGAGCTCCATCTAGTTATGACCATTTCGTAGATGATTCTCCTAACAATGCAGCATTCTTTGCGGTGCATTACTTGTGTATTATAATTACATATTTTTAGAGTGGTGATCCCGTAGTGTGGAGCCAAGAAGGCACTGATGGTGATGAGCCATTAACCGAGCCGCTGAGTATCGTACCAACTAATAGCCGTCATGGATCATCGAGCTCTTCAGTTGATACAATTGAATCTACAGAGACCGAAAAAGGCGAAATTTTTCCTAACAGTCTTATTGGCAATAATCATAATCGTCCCGTTGAACCAGTAAGCTTACTTTTGTTCATTTCAACTATTTTGTTTCAGTACAATGGTCCTGTTTTAGCTCCTCCAGGTTCAAATTTCACATATAATATTATTGAGGTTGCTTTTTGTATTACTCTTACACTAATCAAGTTTTTAGACTATTTCTCGTTTGAAGCACTCCGTAAGGCATGGAACATGTGGCGCTGTTTGTGATCGTGAATGCCCGTGGCTGATGGCGCTTGCCGAACTTCTTGTTGTGCACTCGGACTTCTTCGCCGAATTGAAGACGCGATATCGTCGGCTCTTTTTAGCTATTAGACGAGCTTTTGAACATGTTACCGTAGAAGAAGCTCCCAAGAAAAATGCAAAATAATTGTGATTTTCTTTGTACAGGCCCATTTATTGCATTACTTTTCGTTTCTCAGTGTCAACTTACAGTTTTAATTTTGTCTATAAAAGATGTTTTCTGGTTTTCTAATACTCATATTCTTTCACAAAACCGTGTTCTATTATTTCCTTATATTGAAGTATAGCCTGTTTCAAATGGATATGTTTTAGTTAAAGGTTAAATCGATCTAGATAGAGCGCTCGGGCGTCTAGATGGGTCAGATGCTCGATTTTGCTTTCTTGCTTATGCAATTTTCTGTGAATTTTTCTCTTATTTTCATGTTAATTTTAATTGCATTTACCTGCAAAAATTCCGATCTACCGAAAAAGTACAAGAACTAGCATAAATCATGGCGAATCCAAAAAAGTGCTATTTTTATAAAAATAAATTTTGTTGCAAATTTCAAAAAATTGAAATTCCGCCGTTGCGCAGCGAGACATTTCCATTTGAAACAGACTATAGAAGTGACGACGTTGTCTGCAGAGTACACTGGGGATACTGGTTTCTCTGATCTTTGTAACCGATAAAATCAGGCCAATTGCGAATTTCCAGACGTCTGACTCATCCTTTTTCCGGTCTTCCGATTCATTTTCAGCCAGTATAAAATGCCGAAAACGTCTATCTGCTGACAATTTCTTACCTCCCATTTTTTTCGAAGTTTACTTCTCAGGTACGCCGCAGATGCATTTTCTTACTCTTCTGTGTCTTTTCGCAACTTGCACTTTTATTTTAGCTGCTCCAGTAAATATTGACGTGAGTTCTTTCCACAAACGACAAAAATAAATTTTTCCAGAGGTCAGCAGAAGATTCTGGCGATAATTCAGAACTTTTAACCATGGCCTTGAAATTTTTGAAGAATTTCGGTGATGATTCTTCCATTAAAGAAACGACAGACGTGAGGAGAACCAGCGAAACGAATGAAAAAACTCAAGAAAGTCAGTTTTCAATAAATAAAACTAAGAGAGAAATAATTAGTTTCAGGCACAGGACTGTTGGATCGATTATTCGAAGATTCAGCAGAGAAGAGCAGCCCAGATGGCGAAAATGACACGACAGGAGCCATTTTGACTTGGCTGGTGAAACTCGCCCTCAAATCTTATTTTCAATGATTGAAATTGTCTATTTTTAGTCTACGTCTATTGTTCTCAAACGTGTTTTCCTAGGTACTTTTTGTATTTTGGAATGGCTGACACAGATTCCCACCCAAAAGCACTGCAGACTGGTAAAAATTGACCTCAGAATGATCCTGTCGCACTTGTAAATTCTCGGCAGCACGTGGCATCGACTTTGCCTGCTTCGCTCCCATTGTGAGTGAATACTCCAAACCTCTTGAGGTTAGTAGTGAGTAAGACCCCTCGAAAGAAGTGGTCTTCTAAATTTTGGAAAGTCTTTCCATAAGGAAAGGCAGAATTGTGAGGACAAATGGTTTGATCATGGCTGTCTGGATATTTTTCAAAATTACTTCAAGGAAGAAAAAGTGGGAAAAACACCGCGTTGTGATCAGTTTGTTCCCTGAAATAAGAAGAAGAAAGAAGCAAATAATAATAATAAAAATGTTGATGATATCAAGATTGTTTTGTCCAAGATTTGTTTACCTCGCCTCAAGGTCACCTCACCCCGCTCCACAATAAAAGTAAAACGATCGGGCCACTTTTCGTTCATTTTTGTGGCCAATTTCCTCTTCTTTTCTCATTTCCCCCGAAAATACGAGAAATTTCCAGGATGAAACTTTTCTTGTGCTTTCTTCTCGTCGTCTGCGTTTTGTACGTCAACGCTGGTCAGTTTAACCCTCGAAAATGAGGAAAATGACGAGTTTTAGGACTTTTGGATGAAGCCAAGGGCACAATATTCAGGGAGGTGGCGCATCAGGGAATGAAAAAGGCCCTGGGACTCGGACATCATCACCACAGCCACGAACACATCAGCGGAGCAGGAGGACACAGTGGAGTTATGGGATAAACTGACACAAATTATAATAATAAAAGATTTCTTTTTTTATTTGCTGTGTATATTTCGGGACTTATGGGACATTGGAGCAAAGAAAATAGGCCCGGCTTTTAGAGGAAAATACAGTAATTATGATGAGCTTCGAGATTACGAGAAATTGCAGAACCTGGGGCTTTTCAGTCGTTGATCTAATGATTGCCCTCAAAAAAAAGACGGGCTCCTCTCGAATTGCCTAAGCTGGTTAAAATCTGAACGTTCCACTTGAAAATCCCGCGAAAAATGAAATTTAGGTTCTCCCTGTTCTTATAAAATCTCCTGTACTGCCCAAAGTTACCGATTTTCCAAGAAATGGCAAAGAATCCCCAGAAAAGTGGAATGAAAACAGCACCTGTAGCGTCATTTCAACAGCGGTTCCATAAATATAATACATTCTGTTGTTTTGGAAGGAAACAGCTGGTCAAGTGCAGAAGACCAACGTAAGATCACACTCACTTGTTGGTCTGACGTCTTGGATCATCCCATCCAATCAGCTGTGGATAACATTTGATAGGAGGAAAACGGACGAATTGTTGTTTAATTTTAGAGAAAACAATAAGAAAAACAAATGAATTTACATGAAGGTCGAGCTTCTTTCCAAGGTAGTCGACTCTTTTAGGACGTCGACTCTCACTGACTAGATTTGATCGGAAAAATGAGGAAGGCCTTCGATATGGAATGTTAAATGAGTTGAAAATTGACCAAAAAGGGCATTATGGTATTGAAAATTTTATTATTAGAATAATTTGCTGTTCAAACAAGTCGATCTAATGATGTGAGTGGCGTCCTCCCAAGCTCTCGGGCAGGATAGATTTCATGGCCTGGTGTTCGAGTTCCATTTTTCCGAAATTCTTAGCCTCCTTGAGAATACCTAAACAATATCAACTTCCTGTCCCTGCTTTTATTTACCGGCGTTTACGAAGAAGGCAGAAATAATGAGAAGGAGACAGACGAAGAGCTTCATGGTTTCTGAAAATTGACATTTTTGAAGGAAATGGACATGAGAGATCAAAAATAAAGGGACGGAAATGGGGAAAAACAAAACATGGTCTTCTTTTATTGTGGATGTCGACCTTGATTACTGTCTACCACAAACAAATACAAATGAAAACGAGTTGATATCAAAAGATCTCAAAGAATACACAATTTGGTCAGGTTCGTATTATTTTGAAACGAGTGGGAATTGGTAAACTAACAGTCTGAACATCATGACCAATTTTATGATCAGAAAAGACGAATGAAAATTAATGGAGATTCCATGGGAATGAAACAGAATCGACGAATCTGGAGGAGGAATAATCTAGAGGACTTCTGATTCTCCTTCTTACAGGTTGTCGCGCTCGTCTTATTCATATCCGATTTTCCCATTTCGGAACCAAAGATGGCGAGGAAGAGATCGATGCTCGGGGTACGTCGGCACAGTTGTTGTCGCCTAGAATCTTCCATCAAAGTCGAGCCGTCGGCCGTCGAGCTCCAGCTCAAACTTTCTCATAAGGCAATCTCGAAAGAAACTGGGTTTCTGCAAGATTTACAACATGCTGGTCATGTTTAGGTTTTCTCTCATTTCCAAAGAGTACTTGTCCCGTGAGACCAATGTCAACTTCCTGATGTCCTTTGAGAATTAGCTTGCGTCAGACGTCTTCCGTACTAATTATCAGTACTTGTACTGAAAACATCCATCACTTCAAGATGTTTTGTCCTTTTGAAGCAGTATAAAAGGAACCTTTTTGTCTGTTGAGCAATTCATCCCAATGGCCCAGAATACAGCTCTCTTCCTGCTCATCGTCGTCTCTTTCCTGGCTGTGGCAGTCCACTCCGCCGGTATATTTCCTACTCTGAACTTGTCGACTCTTCCGTCATTCCCTCGACCCCGGCAAATTCCAGACGATTCTTCGCCTCCTAAAAATCGAATTCCTGACGCTGTTCACCATCTCTTGGAAAAAGTGTCGGAGAATCTACAGGATGTCTTGAAAAGAGTTTTAGCCTTGTTGGGAAATCCAACTACTCTTCCGGCAAATGTAAGGAACGGCAAGAACACAAAATAGAAATATAATTTCAGTTGGTAGGAGTCCTCCATGATGTCGGCAAGATTCTCGGCGATGTTATTGAAGCGCTGGGACGGATTCTCGGCTTTGCTGGATAGGAGACAGGCGACATTTGAAAATGATAGGATCACAATAAATTATTTATATTTCACGACGACATAGCCTGTTCTATGTCTTCTCCATGTCCAGCAGTCATTTTTCCACGCCTTGCAACCGAACGGAAATCAAGTTTCCCCTTTCGTTGCTATGTTTTTTTTTCTCGTGGTATTTGGACCACCCGTGAGAAAATTAGACAAGAAATGGTCACAGACACTTCGATTAGACGGCGACGCGCTCTTCGCCCGAAGCAGGCTGCCTGTCGACGATGTCCCTTTCGCCGTTTCCTCTTGACCAGATTCCTTCAGAATTAATTCGACGGATCGTCAAGAAGGTAGGGCTTTTATAGCAAGAGATCGAAGAAAAAAACCAATTTATTGGATTATTTAAACAGCAAAATTAGTTCTGAGGTGTCTTGCCCAGAGTAAACGTCCCCCTGTTCCAGTTGATCTTCTCAATTGTGGCGTTCATTTCTCTCAAAGCTGCCATTCCCAAAATATTGATTTCTTTAAAGTTTTCACGAGAATTAAAACACTCGACAATGTGTTCTTGTCTCTAAAAAGATTGAATTAGTCGACTGAAATTAGAAAGAGACCTGAATGCTCAACGCAACCCAATCGAATCGATCACCAAAAATGGCCGTCATTGTTCTTTCCGTAATGTAAGAATGAGTCGAAGCAGTGTCAATCAAAAACCAAACATTGATGACCGGCCCTTGGGGATTTCTCTTGAAGTCGGGGTTGGTAGGTCGCCAGAGTTCTCGACATGGCAAAGGAACCATTAGACGGCGATTTACGCCGTGGATGACGCCGTTGACAGGCAAAGATCGGAATTTCGAGACACTCAAATGCTCAATCTTTTCTTGTCTGCTCAGCTAAAATTGTATATTTTATCTTCTACGAGTATTCCTCACGGCGTCCAGCTCCTTTTCATTGATGTCCGGCACTACGACGTCGTAGTCAACTGGCACTTTGGTAGTTGAATTAATCTTGATTTATAAGTAAAACAGTTTTATAACTTACCTCAGTATATTGAAATAATTTTGAGGGACGGGAAGACAGCTTACGGATGACGAACAACATAGACGAGATTATGGGGCCGACAGTCTAAGTAACTATCCGCAAAATCGATAGAAATATCGACGACAAGATCGGGGGGTCAAATCTGACAATAGACGGCCGAATAGTAATTGGCATGGGCAAGTAGTCTTTTAGCTGAAGCCTCTCGAATATGGTCGACTACTCCGAAGTTGCTGCTCGATGCGAGACGTCTGCAATGATTGTCAGAATATCGTCGTCTCCGCCAAGCAAGCCTCCATCCACGTAAAATCTCCCTATTTTCCCTAAAATTGTTCAGGCTCTTCCTGACAAGATGATCATCTCTATTCCTCCGTTTATTCTCGAATGTGATCCCGAGAAGAATGACTTCCGTCCTTTCGGTTTCATCGTCGACGAACTTGAGGTCAGTTGGGGCAGCTGTTCAAACACATTTCGAGCTCAAAAATAGCTCATTATGCCGTGATCTAGGAAGAGTTGACTTCTGGTTGAGAAAATGCCGGAAACCGATAAAAATATTGAGCTTTGGTCATTGACGGCCAGACACTTTCTTAGGCACTTTTTTGACCGGTTACACTCAACTCGAAAAGAATGTGTTCTTATCTTCGAACCTTTACAGATTGGAGTTTACGTTGTCCCCATTTCCGTCAAGAAATTGACCGACCTAATCCAACAGATCAAAATTAGTTGCACTTCGCTGACGATATGTGGAACTCTCCTCTATACGACCGATGAAATGAAAGAGCTTTTGGAGCTGGCGCAGCCGAAGGCTCTCGCACTCCTCCGCCACCCGGTCACGAAGCAATTCTCTCCATTTGAGATTATAAATAAGGTTGGCGAAACTCCAAAATATGCGTGAGGAACGATAGTTCAGATGGCAGCCATTCAACTCCAAAATTCGGATTATGGTGACGAGGAAGTACTCGCCTTGACGGCAGAAAATATTGAAATTAATTGCTGCGGAATGACCAATTGGGGAATCAATCAGATGCTCAAGGTATTTGTTATCCTGAGATCTTCTCGACCCTCTTTCGTCCGCCGTCAAAAGCTTCGACGGGCTAGGACATCGCTCTCGCCAACGTCGTCGACGAGGAATTTCTGCCTGTCCAAATTTGTTCTTTTATAGCAATGGCTACGGGGAGAACGTACAATCTCCTCTGTCATCCTCTATGGAGAATTGACTTACTCCGTCGAAGAAATAGTCGAAGATCTTCCTGCCAGTCTCCTCTACGACGCCGCCCACCATCAATTTTCCCTCCTGAAAGGACTCAAACAGCCACCTGACAAAATCAAAGATGTCAGCTTCTATGTTCTCATCAAATCCGACGACATCTCAAAGAAATTGCTGTTGATCATCAGAAAAGACGAGATCCAATACTGCAAATGTCAGCATCCCGTGGAGACATTCCTTGTCAATTTGACGAAATCCGATTAGTCGTCTATTCCCTAGGGAAATAAAAATATTTATTAGTTGTTGGATGTAAATGTTCGAATATTTTTAGAGATCAAATGTCTTTTTTTATCTCTATCAACCTCAATAAATTCTTCGTTGAAGATTATCCCATAGAAGGAATTTGCAGCGTCTGGGAGACTTAGTCGATTACAGAGACAATAGCCCTTGATGACTTTAACCAAAGCGAGAAAAAGACTTGGACGAAAATGGGCCAATGTTTCTTCTTCCTGAAACAACAAAAAATCCGTCGACTGGATGACTCACCTGTGAGTGTCTTTTTTGCTCTTCTTGCCAGCTGCTTTTCAATTTGTCGCCTCTTTCCTCGACAGAAATACTCAAATCAGAAGCAATTTCCAGCTGTTCCATAAAGAATTCTTTAATTTCTGACGGATTTCCGTCTTTCACTCGACTCAAAATATCCAAACTGTGTTTCCAAACATTCTGAAAGGAATATTGATGAAAATGGACGGCCCACGTCGATGACCCAGGTCTCGTCGTTGGCAATACAGAAATCACTGCGATGGAGAAAAGTAGGAGCTGAACAGATTGGCGAAAGTAAAACGAGGACGACGGTGATCAACAACATTGGAAATATGGGGATACGTGAGAATGAGACCACAGAAGGGCCAAAAATCACCTGTTCGGTTAATGGGTGACCAACGGTGACTGACAGCTAACCGGTGTAACATAACCTCTCGGGCTATTTCTCATCGGATACCAGGAACTTATTGGAAATTATTAACAACGGGACGAACCATTGGGAAAACGTATTAAATTGGGCGAGTGACATTATTTTAACTTGCAGAGAGAAATCCCCTTGTAGAATTCGCCATTCGAACTCCATTTTCTAGTAGAATTTGCCATTCGTTGTCTCAAAAATCGATGGTAGCTCACGAAATCAATTATTGTGGCCGTTTTGTATATAAATTTTCTGGTACCATTGCAGGTTTCGCGTCGCCCATTTCGTAAGCATCGTCTTTTTGTTTTCCATTTTAGGCAGGCAATGCCTCATTTCTGTGGCCCCAAGAGCCTCGATCTCGCTCGAATTCCAAATCACTTGCTGCTTTCTGTCTTCAAAAAGGTTTATTTTTAAACCGTCATATAATCCCATAAATTCAGTGTCATCCTGTCGAATTTGTCCGTTTCCATCGGACGAACAAGCGTGTCAGCGAAGTCGCCTTGTCAAAAAGCCATTACATACGTTTGAAAGTTAAGGAATTGACTCTCGGTGGATGTTTTGATCATGATGCGGTAATTGCTGAAAATTCCACGGAGACACCCGATAATTTAGCACGCTATTTACGTAGCTAATGAATACTGTGCACATCCACGTGTTCTGGAAGCAGTAGATCGTAGGCCTTTTTATCTGGAGGCGCACCAAGTTACAGTTGAGGCCAGTTGTGTTCTTACAGCCGAAATAATCTGAATAATAGGCAGGGAGATTACCTACAGCAGTTCGAGAAAGATTCCTGAATACTATTTCAAAATTCAAAGTACAGACAGATGCACTCGTGATCTCGTCGAAAGTTACGGCTGAGGAATTGAGCGGTTACATTGAGGTAATTCCTCTTTTCGATCTCGTTTTGATCATCAGTATGTTTACAGAAAATCAGAACCAAATCAATTATCGTTTGCTCATCATCTTTTTGTGGAGATCATTTGCAAGCACTTTCTTGTGGAAAAATTCTTGCTCTTGAAGGTCTGCAGATTACCAGTCAAGACATCAATCTTTTCATCAAGGTATCGTTTAGAAAATCAAGAATCTCGTCATTTCAGCAATGGTGCGAGGATAAGAGACAAATTGAATTATTCAACATCGTAGGGACGGATGGATTTGTAGCCAACGAAATAATAGATTGCCTTCCTGTTAAGTTGATTTCCGGTGGTAATGGAGCGATTAACAGACCCTGGTCCCGTTTCGATACCGTCTACGCTCTCTCGAAAGCTAATTGCAACAAGCGCCTTATTATTCAAATCAGCACCGCAAGTGTTGAAATAGAAATCAATTCTGATACTTAAAATTTTCAAATAAAATTAGCTATCATTCTAATTTCAGACGATGTCATAATAAAGTGTTCGCTCAATTTGAATATAAAATCTTTATTATTGTATTTTATTATTTTCCGAGCATTCCACCCATTCCACCACCAGAGGAGACTTCATGCGAGTGATGATGTGAGCTCTTTCCGCCCAAACTCTCCGGCAAGATATGTTTCATGGCTTGGTGTTCCAATTCCCATTTGGCATAATTCTTGGCCTCGTTCATTAAACCTAAAGGGATTAGGTTTCCTTTAAAGGAGAATCTCTTACCAGCATTGACGAACCAGGCGCAGACGACGAGCAAAAGGAAGAAGAGTTTCATTTTTTTTCTGAAAATTTAGACATTTTTCGAGGGAATTGGAAGATGTGCGGGAAGATCAGGTAATAAACACGGAATGAGTGAAATTGTGATGGCTGAGAGTGCTTTTATTGTGGCCGGTGATCAGCTGTGACCTTGACTGACTTCGTAATAAACATTGCCAGGACAAAACAAAGTTGATATCATCTGGGACCCAGGATTCTAAAAGTTCATCTTCTTCTTGTTGATGTCGACCAGCTTATGAAAGGATTCTTTACTTCAAGTCACCCGAAATTCTTCAGGTCTAGTCCAGTACCACCTTCTCCCTCGTCGGCATAACTAACAGACCCGACGTGTGATCCCAGTCTCTCTCGTGGTGGTCCCACGTAATTTAATGACGGATGACACCTGCATCAACTGGCGATATCTCAGTTTTTAAAGATCACTTCAAAAATTTGGATCCGATGTGTATTGCCCACTTTCTCGATACATACAGAAATAGAACTTGGCGGACAAACACAATAATAACAGAAAAAGAAAAACGAAGCAAAACTTTACAAAATAGGGACTAGACCGGGACAAATAATAATAATAAGATGGCGGAAAAATGACAGTGACAATGAAGGACGACTGTACCTTGGTGTTGTCTCGGCACACAGCGTTGTCTTGTTGTCGACGTCGACAATGGCAATGTGCCATGGCCGCCAGAAGCAGACTTTTATATCAAAATTTTCCAGGGAAAAGGAAGATTCTTTTAAATGGTGATTTTCCATATAAGAACTGGATCATGGAAGAGCTTTTTGCCTAGATACAGTATCCAAGAATAGGAGAGAGCTAGCAGACAGCGAATGATCCCGATGGCCTTTACTCGTCGATGCGGAAGTTAGCCATGTGCCGTATTTCCAATGACTTTTTTGCTCGTCTCTCATCCATATGGCATAAGTGCCAACTTTACTTTACCACAGGTTGGCAGATGAGCAAATATCGTCGGTTTAAAAAGGCTGCAGGCGGGGAGACAAGCCATCATTGAGGATGACCTCCCCTCTCTGTCTTCTTCTCCTCTGCAGCATCTGCTTCGTCTTGGGAAGAACTGAAGCCCGAGATGTAGACGAGACCCATATTCGGGCTAAAAGACAATGTAAGTTTATTTAGATTCCTAAAGCAATAAATACTTTTTAGACTATGGAGGATATGGAGGATACGGTGGATATGGTGGATGGGGATATGGCGGGGGATATGGAGGATATTATGGATACAGAAATGGAGGAGGAGGAGGCTCAGGTGGAGCTACTCAAGCTCCTTCTGGCGGAGCCACTCAAGCTCCCTCAGGTGGAGCCACAACGGCTCCCAAAAAGAATCCCTACTATGGAGGATATTACGGTGGATATTATGGATATGGAAAGCCTTATTATGGTGGCTACTACTATGGAGGCGGAGGTGGAGGATCTGGCTCAGGATCTGGATCCGGTTCTGGAAGTGGATCTGGAGGATGTCAAGTAAGTCGACCAGAGGATTTCAATTAAACATTGCAGGATGCTACCACTGCCCCAGCCACTGATGCCCCAACCCAAGCTCCAACCACCCAAGCCCCAACTACTCAAGCCCCCACTACCCAGCCGCCCACAACACAGGCCCCGACGACCAAAGCCCCAGCCACCACAAAAGCTCCTGCCAAGAAGAATCCTTACTATGGCGGCTACTACCGTTATCCCCGCTACTATGGAGGATATTATGGCTATTACGGCAGAAAAAAGCAGGTCAGGCCGCTGAAAATTTGGGAAATTTGAGAATTTTAGACCCAGGCTCCTGCCACAACTCAAGCACCAACTTCCGGCACCCAGACGACCAAAAAGCCGAAGAGAGGTGGCTATTATGGTGGATATTACGGAGGATATCGTGGTGGCTACTATGGCGGATACGGGGGATGGGGATATGGCAAGAAATAATTCCGCCCAGAATAAAATGTCTAGTCTACATTTTTTGTTTTGAGATTATTGCGGGATTCTCCTCGAAAGAGCCGAACGTCGAAGGAAAGACATCGCTTGGATTCCAACGATAATTCAGGATTGGACACACTATAAAAGATATGGCATAAGGTTCCATTGGGACCACTTATTGAGAGCTCTCAACTGCGCAATGGTTCCTATTGGTACAATTCACACTGTGACTGCGGGTGACCAGAGTCCTCCTCTCGCCCGACGCCAAGTCACCACCCTCGCTTCGGTCATTGTCTCGTGGCCAAAAGCACAGCTTCGCGACCACCCAGAACAGCTTGTATCGACTGCTGGCTTACTCCCAATAGCATTATTCAAATTCTCTCATCTGCTTCAAAACAAGAAATGGGCAATTGTTTCTCTGGGATTTTTCATCTTATTCAGTTGTCCATCAAGAAGGAGGCTTCTCGGTTGCCAGTTTGTCGTGTAGCCAAGTAAGTTTCTTAGAATATTCCTTGAAAGTTTTTAAAGAGTCCTTTCCCCAAAATTCAAACCTTTAAAAATCAGCTTATTTGACGAATTTTTGACGATTGAGGAAGTTGTAGGACATCCCTTTCTGATTTTCTTTTTTCTTTTAGACCGAAGACCGTCTTCGTCCGTCAACTCATCGCCGAAGATGCTAACTCGTTGATTCCCCTTCAGACGACCTGCTTCCCCCACATCTCCTCAAAATCCGTCGGAATCCACTTCATCCTCCGCCCGGACTACTTCACTTTTGGCGCTTTCCTCGAAGGTCAGCTGGTAGGCACAGTGTCGACGCAGAAAAGATGGGGAAAAGGCGCCAAGTTGCCGTCGAGAGAAGAAGATCGCCGAGTTTTGCGCAATTTCCACCGACCATCTTACTTGGCCAATCTGGCGGTGATCTGTCAATTGGGCAGCAAAGAAATTGCCTCGCTTTTGCTCCGTTTGGCAATTCAGAAGGAGGAGGAGGAAGGAGCTGATGTCATCTATCTCCACGTCATGGTCAACAAAAAGCGAGCCATTCGGCTCTACGAGAAAATGGGCTTCGTCAAGCGTGGATTCATAGTTAATTTCTACAATGAGGAAGCCAATTGGGGAAGGTCAAGAGATGCCATTGTCTGTGTTCGATCAATTTAATCATTGATTTTTGTCTTTATCTTTAATTTTTCCTTCTCCCTAGTAAATTATTTCCTTTTGTCAAGAAGATTTGTCTCGTATCTCAAAGAATAAAAAAAGACAGCTGACTGCCATTAAATGGGTTGAGAAATCATTCGACAAGAAGGCGAGCAGGTGTGATCCCCCATCCTCGAACAGCTGCATCCTCCTTCTCCATTGGCAAAATTGATTAAAAACAGAAAAAAAAACAAGAAGAAGGAGGTGTTGCTTTGATGTTTTCTCCCCTTTGAAATTATCCGCCATCCACCAAAAAAGGTCAGTCAACCGGTCAAGGGACGACAGGCGTATTACAACCATTCGCCACCTTTTACTTTGCAATTTCTGCTCTCCCATTTTTCATAAATCTTCTTGTCTTCCACTCTCTTTTTCACTACTTCTCCTTTTGGATCATCGAGAAGATTTTTTGTGATGAAATTCGACGGCTTGGATGGCGGTCGATGTAATTACGACGACGGCGGAAGTTACATTGGCACTTGGCAAAAAGGAAGGGTACGGTTTTTGCTTGATTTATCCTATTTTCTTCGTTCCTAAAAGCTGTCGACCCTTCAAATTTGGAGATTTAGGCTCACGGCTATGGGATTTGCATCTGTCCACCGGGAAATGGCGAATATGCCGGGACATTTTACTACGGTTTCGAGGTGAGTCGCATTTCCTCCTATTCCACAAAAAACCGGCTTTCTGCGCTTTTTCGACTTTCAAATTCATGGCAATTTCCAGGTAACCGGAGCGCATACCTGGTCTTCTGGTCATTTTTATGAAGGTCAATGGCAAAATGGCAAGCTCCATGGACTCGGAATAGAACAACGTGGCCAAACAACCTACATGTAAGCATTTTCGCCCTCTTTCGTCTATTTTTAAACTAGAAAATTACTATTTTTCAGGGGCGAGTTTTGCCAGGGATACAAGGGTCGCCACGGAGTGCGTCAGTCCACTGTTAACAGATCACGTTACGAGGGGACCTGGTCAGCCGGCTATCATGATGGCTACGGGACAGAAACTTACGTGGACGGCGGAACGTATCAGGGACAATGGCTAAGAGGTCGGAGACATGGCTACGGGATTAGGAAGAGCAGTAACTATGGAACAGCGGTGAAAGTCCGCAGTCGGTCGAGGATGACAACGTCAATTATCAGCAGCCAAGGAGAATTTAGCGAGGAAAAGAGTCTCAGTGGTTAATTGACTCATTTTTGGGATCGGAAAAAAATTCCAGAGGAATTAGAAAGTCGAGGAGGATTTGTTCTGCAGGGGAGTACGCCGCAAGTAACCGGAAAGAGTCGTCGAAGTCTCTCCGATGGATGTCTGGCAGTAAAACGGACAGTGCTGACGGGATTGAGGATATACAAACGACACTCGACGGGAGATGTTCCACCCCAAGCAAATGGCACAGTTGGTAGGATGCTATACATTATTTTAACTGTTTTTCCCTGCAGGACCCATTTCCAATGGTACTGTAGTCAACTGCGAGTCGTCATCTGGCGCTTCCGCCTCGAAAGTGAGTTCTTTTCACTAATTGAGTCATTTATCTTTCATTCCACTTTACAAGCCAGTCGACTAATGGCCAACTTTTAGGAAGAGACAGTCGATGACGCCGTGAGTGAAACTTACTGGGGAGAATGGAAACACGACACGCGAAGTGGCTACGGAGTCTGTGAGAGGTCAGACGGACTGAAATACATCGGACAATGGAAAAGAAACACAAAACATGGATATGGAGTGACGTTTTTAAAGGATGGAACTCGGGAAGAAGGAAAATATAAGAACAATGTCTTGGTGACGTCGATCAGGAGGAGAAATGCCTTGTGTCTCCAGTCGAAGAGGATGAGGGAACTCGTCGAGGCGGCAGCTCACGGTGCCTGGAGAGCAGCCTCAATTGCCAAAAAGAAGGCAGCCATTGCTGAGAACATGTCCAATACAGCCGTGGAAAAGGCGGTGAAAGCGGCTGACAGCGCGAAGCAGGCTCACAATGAAGCGGAAATCGCCTACAGGCAGGCGAGTCGATTTGATCCCGATTACGCCACGAATAAAATCAAACAATTGGCTCTACAAGGGAATTTCTTCACAGAGGAGGAAGTCTTGGATCAATCTAGCCATTTTTCGCAAACAAAAAGTGTCAATTTTGGATCTTTTGAGGTATTCTTCCGACTTTTTCCATTGATTCGAGAGTTCCAGCGCCTATCCTTCACCTTGCTCGACACGTCATCCGATGAGCCGTCGTGAGCAGGCTTTCTTTGTCTTTTTTCCACACCGATACACTCCAATTATGATATCATCTACATTCACTGATAATAAACAAAATCTATCCACTGATACTCATTTGGGATAACTTCCACTGATAATTGTGATTGGTGTTTCTTTGTTCATTTTCCAGATTTTCGATCGAATTGTCCTCAAATTTGGAGACTAGTATAATGAAAGAAGCTTACTCATTGAAAAATAACAAAAAGAGGGCGGTCCAATAGAAAGCCGTGTTGTAAATGAATTTGGCGACAACGAACAAGTACGGAGAGTTGCATGGTTCGCAGATATCTGAAGGACTAATTCACAACAAAAAGTGAATATGTTTCCCATTGAGTCGGATAACCTTTCTCCTGATTTCCCCCTCTTACCTATCAGATGGACCACACCATTTATCAACACGTGTGAAATTGTATAAATAATATTTTGCATATATAAAGAGATATCTTTCTTGTCTCTTGTGCTGATTTTGACAAACCGCTTGCTTCTCTGAAATATCCAGAATCTCTGGTATCATCACCAGTCCTACCAAAAATATCATACTGATTAAAAAAGTATAGAGGATATTAGTTACAAGAATCAGAGGAATACAGAAGTAGACTTCCAAGTCATTGACCAATTGACCCATTGACTTGTCCAAGTCATAGTACCATCGCTCATCCGCCCAGCGCCTCGAATCTTGGATGTAAGTGCCAATGGCCAAGAGAATTGCACACAACCAGCAGATTCCCTCGATTATCTGAAGTTTTATGCTCATAAAAGAACAAATATGGAATGCCTTTAGGGCAAATGGCAATTTGTTCGGTTTACATTTCCCCGTGACGACGAGCATTCGATAGACGGTCAATTCCAGCTGGAGGGTGTACAATAACAAATAGAAACACGTTAGAATGATACCGCAAATCTGAAATGCTGAAATTCTTTCAGGAAATTCGTAGATTACGGTAGACTAATAATACTATGGTTATTTGTTCTCAAAGAAGGCCAACTAGGTCTTTTTCGCGCCTCTTTTTTCAGTGATTCTACTAATTAGAATCTCATGATGCTCAAATCCAGACATCTTTTTGTAATAAACTTGCCTTCCGGAGGAAAGGAATCTGGTCAGGAAAATGAGGAAAAACTTGATAGAATCCGGTCAACAACAAGGCTAAGGACTGTGACATATCAATAAATATAATCCGAACGACGATCAAATACGAGGCATTTTGACGGAATTCTTTGTAATGCAGAAGAATCTGGGAATCGATGCCATTTAGAGAAAATTCACTTACAAATAAGGCCAGAAGTTGGAGGGGAATAATAATAGAACAAGTTATGAATTGCATGACCGCTTTGATATCGTGGACACGTTGTTCTTCGACGGTCATTGATGGAAGACCGAAAGAAGTATTCATGGCCATAGGGATAAAGAGGTGAATGAGTCGGGATGAGGGAGGCCCCTATAATAGTTGAAGATATGTGATAATTAATGACTAAGATAAAGTGCACTCATGAAGGGAAAAAGGAAGATGTAAAACAAGTCGATTCTGTGGAACGGAGATGGTAAAACACACATTCTCGTTATAATTAAGATATGGAATAGATGGAAGCCGTTCGGAGATCAAAAGAATAAATGGAAGACTACAGTACGCCATTAGATGAGACATCATGAACAAGCTGTATTCGTCTTTTTTTCGCACCAATAAACTCAATGTATGTTATCATCTATATTCATTGATAATAAACAGAATCTATCGACTTGTACTCATTTGGGATTACTTCCAGTGATAATTGCGATCTGCGTTTCTTTGTTAATTTTCAAGATTTTTGATCGGATCGAGCTGAAATTTGAATATTTGTAAGGAAATAGAGAAATCCCACTCATTGAAGAGCAATAAAAAGATGGCAGTCCAATAAAAAGCTGTGTTGTAAATGAATTTGACGACAATGAACAAATAGGGAGAGTTGCATGGTTCGCAGATATCTGAAGGGCGAATTTATTACAAACCGGGAGAAATATTGCGCAATTGGGTCTGGTAATCCTTCTCTGATTTCCTTCACTTACCTATCAAATGGATGACAGCGTTTATCATCACATGTGAGATAGTGTAAATAATATTTTGCAGATAAAGAGAGACATCTTTCTTATCCCGAGCGTTGATTTTGACAAACCGCTTGCTCTTCTGAAATATCTAGGTTCTGTTTCGGTCCTATCGTTAGTCTTACCAAGAATATCATACTGATCAAGAAAGTATAGAGAATATTGGTAACAAGAATCAGAGGAATACAGAAGTAAACTTCCAAGCCATTGACCAATTGACCCATTGACTTGTCCAAGTCATAATACCATCTGTCATCCGCCCAGCGCCTCGAATCTTGAATATAGGTGCCAATGGCGAGGAGAACAGCACACAGCCAGCAGATTCCCTCGATTATCTAAAGGTTTATGCTCATAAAAGAGCAAATATGGAATGCCTTTAGGGCTAATGGCAATTTGTTCGGTTTACATTTCCCCGTGACGACGAGCATTCGATAGATGGTCAATTCCAGCTGGAGAGTGTACAGAAGGAGATAGAAACATGTCAAAATTATTCCGCAAATCTTAAATTATGAAGTTCTATGCCTTTCATGTAAAATTTTCCTTCCGGATGAATGGAATTTGGTCAGCAAAATGGGGAAAAACTTGGTAGAATCCGGTCATCAATAAGGAAAGAGACTGCAACATGTCGATGAATATAACCCGAGCGACGATCAAATACGTAGCATTCTGTCGAAATTCCTTGTAATGCAGAAGAATCTGGAAGTTGGTATCAACCAGAAAAGATTACTTACAAATAAAGCCAATAGTTGCACAGGGATAATAATAGAACAAGTTATGAATTGCATGACCGCTTTGATATCGTGGACACGTTGTTCTTCGACGGTCATTGATGGAAGACCGAAAGAAGTATTCATGGCCATAGGGATAAAGAGCTGAATGAGTCGGGTGAGGGGGGTCCCTATAATAGTAAAAGATTGATGAGTTATCATGAAGTGCACCCATGCGTGGGAAAGACACGGAAAAACACGCTGATTTAGTGGAACAGAAAAGAATAAAACAGGCATTCTCTTTATAATTAAGATATGGAACAGATGGAAGTCATTCGGGGAGCAAAAGAATAAGTGGAAGACTGCACTATTGGATCAAGTACGATATTTGGACGACAAACCAGATCAATCGGTGGTCGGTGCATCCTAGGATTTCATCCAAAAACGGTCGAACAAGCGGAGAAGGCTGCCCAGTGCAAAGTAGTCACCGTGAAGGTGAGATCGCCTACAGACGCCAATAAAACAATTGGCTCTGCAAGGGAAATTCTTTACAGACGAAGCCATCGACCACTTCACCAATTTTTGCATACAAGAAGTGTCTTTCGAGTCATTTTCTCTTTTCTATTAGTAACACGAGGCTGTCAGCGCCGATCTTTCATCCTGCTCGACCTCATCGGATGAGCCATCGTGAGCAAGGTTTATTTATTTTTTTTCGCACCAATACACTTCATTTATGATATTATCTACACTGATAAACACTAATAAAATACAAAAGTTTCTACACTATGAATAGGCCGAGTTTCTGATATCACTACCCGGAATGAGATTAGAACCGAACACAGGGCGAGGTGACAACAGCAAGATTGAGGGAAGCTGGGGATTCTGCCGTCCTGACTGGAGGGAGGCGGAGGAATTCAACCTTTGACGAAAACTGATGTTGCCATCGACACACTGCACATTACTTCCATCGATTATTTTAATCGTCCTTGCTTTTTTCATTTCTCGGATTTTTGATCGAATTGACCTCAAAAATTAAATGAATATGTTTTATAAAAGGGAAGCTTACTCATTGAAGAACAATAAAAAGAGAGAAGTCCAATAGAAGCCAGTATTGTAAATGAATTTGGTGAAAATGTACTGATAAGGAGATTTACATGACTCGCAGATGTCTGAATAATTGCCGTAGACAAGACTGATGGGAACTGGAAAATGTCCCTCTCTTACCTATCAAATGGATCACAGCATTTATCGTCACATGTGAAATAGTGTAAACAACATTTTGTAGATAAAGAGAGACATCTTTCTTATCCCGAGTGTTGATTTTGACAAACCGCTTGCTCTTCTGAAATATTCAGATTCTCCGAAGTCGTCTTCGATCCTACCAAAAATATGATACTGATCAAAAAAGTATAGAGAATATTGGTAGCAAGAATCAAGGGAATACAGAAGTAAACCTCCATGTCATTCACCAATTGACCCAATGGTTTGTCCAAGTCATAGTACCAATTCTCGCCGTCCCAAAGTCGCGAATCTTGAATGTAAGTGCCGACGGCAAGAATCATGGCTCCCAGCCAGCATATTCCTTCAATTGTCTGAGAATCAGCGTGTAAATAAAGGGAAATAGAGGCTACCTTCAAGGGGAGAGGAAGGCTTGTCGGTTTACATTTTCCCGTGACGACGAGCATTCGATAGATGGTCAATTCCAGCTGGAGGGTGTACAGAAGAAGATAGAAACATGTTAAGATTATTCCGCAAACCTGAAATTTTGAAGTTCTGTGCCTTTCAAGAGGTCAATAGACTAATACTCCGATAAAAGTCATACTAGACACCCAGATATTTTTTTGTTATTCTCCCTAATTCGCATTACATCCAGACATCTTTCTTGTAATGAACTTGCCTTTCGAAGGAAGGGAATTTGGTCAGCAAAATGGGGAAAAACTTGGTAGAATCCGGTCATCAATAAGGAAAGAGACTGCAGCATATCGATAAAAATTAGCCGAGCGACGATGAGATACGAGGCATTTTGCCGAAATTCCTTGTAATTCAGAAGTATCTGGAAATTGTTGCCATCAAGGAAAGAGTACTTACAAATAAAGCCAATAGTTGCACTGGAATAATAATAGAACAAGTTATGAATTGCATGACCGCTTTGATGTCATGAGCACGTTGTTCATCTTCGGTCATTGCGGGAAGGTCGAAGCCATATTCTCGTCGAGAAGAATAAAATGAACCTGAAATGGGCAGAGTTTCTTATAATAGTAGGAATATTAATTTATGAATTAACAAGAAATGCACTCAGGCTGACAGATGCAAAATAGCCTGATTCTGTAGACAGCACAGAATAAAACACAAATTCTCGGTATAATTAAAAACAGGAATTGATGGAAGTCATTCGGGGGATCAAAAAAACTAATCGGGACCATACTTCTGTGCGTTTACAAAGGGACCAACTCTGTCTATCAGAGAATCCCGAAGAGAAATCAGCCGCTGGAAGACAAGAGAATCCAAGCAGTCTAGAACACCGTCTTGATGACATCAAGTTCAGTAAAGAACATGCCCTATAATTGCTCATAAACCGTGTCTAGTCCTATTTTCAAGTACTATTCTCCCATCGGATACAATTTGTCAGATATTTCCTAGAATGTCGTCAAAATGCTTCCTATCTAATTGCCATTCAAGGGACCTTCGTCTATTTCCCTCGTCATCAATTCCTATCAGCTTTTCCCTAGTTTTTTTTTCCAATTGTCGTATTTCGTAAGGTAATACGGTCAATTAATTTTTATTGACGTAATATGTACACTAAATCTAGCGATTCTTATCTAAATCAAGTGCTCGTCATGCCGTACTCCCACTGATCAATTCGACGGATGTCCCATTCTTCAGTTCCCAGATTTTCGATCGAATTGTCCTTAAATTTGAGTATTTCTGCTGGTAAGAAAGGCAGCTTACTCATTAAAGAGCAGTAGAAAGAGGGCTGTCCAATAAAAACTCGTATTGTAGATAAATTTGACGACGATGAACAAATAGGGAGAGTTGCATGGTTCGCAGATGTCTGAACAGTTAAATTATTAACAAGTTCAAAGTGCGGGATTTCTAGCTACTGTAGTCAAAGAAGGAAATTAGGGTTAGATTACATGGGTCTTTTGCTTCTGATGATCAACTTTCACCTGGAGCTGCTTTCGCAAGATTCGAATTGGAAGCATAAGCTCTTTTACGTCAAAGATTGGCTTTATTTGGGCCATTTGAAAAAAAAAATACAAAATTAAAGATTCTGCCTGACTAACATTGTAACATTGTAAGTTAGACTCCGGCTGAGCATCAGAACTGGGACCACACCACGACCTTTTCTCTTTTGTTCTTACCTAATAAATGAACCTGAATATTTATCAGAATATGGGTGATTGTGTAGACGGCATTTTGTAGATAAAGAGACACATCTTTCTTGTCTTTCACGGTAATTTTGACGATCCTCTTGCTCTTCTGAAATATCGCCATTTTCCATATTTCCCCGAACTTACGAAGAATATCATACTGATCAAAAACGTGTAGAGAATATTGGTCACTAAGATCAGGGGAATACAGAAGTAGACCTCCAAGTCATTGACCAATTGACCCATTGACTTGTCCAAGTCATAATACCATCGCTCATCCGCCCAGCGCCTCGAATCTTGGATGTAAGTGCCGATGGCCAAGAGAATTGCACACAGCCAGCAGATTCCCTCGATTATCTGGAGTTTTATGTTCATAAAAGAATAAAAGTGGGCCACTTTTAAGGCTAATGGCAATTTGTTCGGTTTACATTTCCCCGTGACGACGAGCATTCGATAGATGGTCAATTCCAGCTGGAGGGTGTACAGAAGAAGATAGAAACATGTCAAAATTATGCCAGTAATCTGAAATTTAAAATTGCGAAAGGACCCAGTGGATTACGGTAGGCTAATGACTCGAAAAGTGTATCCAGAGATCATGCATGCGTCTTTTTCCAGTGCTATTAATTTCATGACTCACTCTTATCCAAAGATCTCGTTGTCATCAACTAACCTTTCGAAGGATGTCAATTTGATCAGCAAAATTAGGAAAAACTTGGTAGAATCCCGTCATCAACAAGGCCAAGGATTGTAGCAAATCGATGAATACTAGTCGAACGACAATCAGATACGAGGCATTTTCACGGAATTCTTTATATCGGAGAAGAATCTAGAAATAGATCTTGTGGAGGAAAAGAATACTTACAAAAAGAGCCAGAATTTGGACAGGAAGAATAATGGAACAAGTCGCGAACTGCATGACCGCTTTGATGTCATGGACACGTTGTTCTTCTTCTGTCATTGCGAGTACAAGCGTAGTATTATTTTGACCCATTGGGACAGCGTCTGAAGAGAACAGATAAAGGATGAATGGCCATCATATTGCAAGGGATACTAATTGATGAATACCAAGTAGATGGGCTAATAGAGGGAGAAAAGACAGGTGGAAAAACAGCCGATTTTAATGGAACAACACAGGATAAACCACAGATTTCGGTTATAATTGTAGCGAGGAGCAGAATCCTTCAAAAAAGAAAAAAAGAAACATAGCGCATGTCGTCTCCGTATCCCGGAATCATCAGATGCTACATTCGGATTGAGATCATGTGGACCAATGTAAATGGCAGTTGAAATTAACCAGGTGTTTCAACTTTGTTAGATCGTTTAGATCATTGTAAAAGTGTAGATTTTATTTATAGAAATGGAGGAGGTTTCCTAATTAGCCAGTTTGAGTCACGGGACCTCCTATTTTTGGCATAAAAGACGGTGATCGACGAAATCTAGTTGACCACAGTGTCTGACTTTATTTAGATAGGGTACAATTGAAGGAAGAAACATGCCAGTATTATACCACAGATCTAAACTGCAGAATATTTCAAGAAATTCTTGGATTACGGTAGAGTACACTTTGTTCTTTGTAAATGTCTTCGCGTACGTAAATTGTACAAGTGCACATTTTTTTTATCTCCGTTCAATTATTTGTCACCTGGTGATATTTATTCCCCCAGTTGTCTTTGAGCGATTGACTCGCTTTTCGGAGTACAATGGTTTGTTCAGGAAATTGGGGAAATATCTGATAGAATTGATGTGGCGTCAACCAAAGAATGCGGAAAGCAGAAAAATTTTCTTTGCACCCTTTCCTTTTTCCCGTCAGGCTCTGTCGGTGTTTTCCAATATTTTTGCTCCCGTGTCCCACCAAATGTCCTGGTAGACGAAGTTCTATCAAAGAGAAAAGCAAGTTTATTCATTGAGTACCGGATAAAGTTGTGGCTTTTGTCCAGATGGGAGAGGAGGGCACTCTCTTTCTTCTTCCACTACTTGTGCTGGTTGTTGGCTTGGATGGATGGTCCAGCATTTATTTCTGTTTTGTTCAACAGGCACAGCATTGAATTCCACTAACAATCCGGCTATCCAATTGCCGGATATTTCCAAAGTGCTCAGTTTTTCCAGTTCCTGGCCGAGCTAAACCGTTGATCTTCCAAAATTGTAATCCAATCTACCTGTGACATGGTCAATGGCTGTTTTTTGGCTATTTTCCGTCCTTTTATCTCTTTTAGCTGTCTTTTACTTTCTTCTATCTCCTTTAGATTTCGAGAGACCACGTATTTGTACCCTTCTAGCAATTCTTTGTACTTTTCCTTTTGAATCATGTCTGCCTGTAAATGATTGCTTCAGTGAATGTCGACGCGTCGACGGGCGGGTCGAAATCGCCAACTCTCGACGTCATCGACTTCCACAAGGATAGCATAATAATTGGGTAATGTAAAGGTCAAAATCAAGGCAGATTTTAGACAGAAACTGACCTCTTTTTCAATGGAATTATTCAAATGTACAAGACAGGGATCAGTTCTTGATTTCAAAGAATAATAGCCAAAATGAGTCGAGAATTCTATGCTAATATTCTTGATGAGAGAATATTCTTTTTGGAGATTTACTAGCTGAATTGTCTTTTTTTTATTTAAAAAGTCGTATAGTCACCTTTTTTGCGAACTCTTCCGAGAGTACTTCGGCCTTTTCTATTTCATTTTTGCTGTTTTCGAATTGTTGTCGTTGTTCTGGCGTAGCAACCGGTTCCATTGTTTCTTCCAGCTCATAGTCGATGTTTATGTGGTTTTGCCAAGAACAGCCGCAATCTTGACATCTTTTTTCGACTTTATCCATTCCTTCTGTGGCTCCCGGCTGAAGTGGGAAAAATGGTAAGAATTCTAGAAACTTACAGGCAACTCCATAACATATTTATTATGGCAGGCAATTTTAGGAAAATATCCCATTTGGCCATCCGAATGACGAACGCTCTCCGAACATGTGGAATTGGTGCAGATTGTCTGCGGTGTTGGAAGTTGTTTCCTGCGAGCAACCAACTGAATTGGTCCAATTAGTCGGATAGAATAGCCTCACCTCTTTCTGTTCCATGACTTTTGCCAAATATTCTCGGAATTCTTTTAATTCACGTACCTATAAAGCAAAATTAGTGTTAATTTATCAATATCAAACGTTTTTGATTTGTGCGTCCACATTTCCCTTGTAAATTACGTGATTCAAGGCGAGATTAGTCAAGAGCTCCGCTATTCCAGCCAGAATTCTTTGGATTTTGTCGATTGTTATCATATCCTCTACTCGAGCAGCTTCACGACTCTTCACTTTAGTTAGCAGCCTAGATGATTGTTTGGGCTGGAAGAATTAGATACTTTCGATATTCCTGGACATTATGAGTCCATGTTTTGGAAAATTCTCTGTAGGTATTGTCATTTCTGGCGACGGACGGCTTCTTCATCAAGACGCACATATAACGGAAGCAGTCGTTGTCAAAACAAAAGGTATTGTGCCTGAAAATACCCATATTACTTGAAAAGGAAATTTATGGAACTGATAACCCGCAAGTCAGCGAATTCCCCCGCTTGGCCGATGCACTTCAATGTAAAAATAACCCACTCATTAGGTTTGACAGGTACTCCAGTGGCTATTTCTATCTTTTTCATATATTCCGACAAGGGATCCTTGGTTTTTCCCGGCTTAAAATCCGATGGCTTTGTGTTTGTGAAGCAGAACAGCGTGCTCTTGACCGCGTCCTTATTTATTCTTAGGAAAATGTCGCCCAATGATAGTTTAAATGATTTGGAAAGTTTGCTTTCATTCGGTTTTAAGACGATGCAAATGGCGCTCAGAATTCTAAAAATTACAGCATTAATTTTATTGGAAAGCCCTTACCCGATTTCAGCAATGAGAGAGAGTGTCCTGTCAACATTTGCTTGATCTTGAAGCTCGTCACGGGTATCACCGAATCCGGGAGTGTCAACCAACCGTAGCAACTTTGGGGTACCGTCATCGATAAACGGAATACAATGGATCGCCGGATCCAAAGTGCTGAGGAGCAAGTCATCTCCTCGAGTTGATTTCAAGATTATCGGTTCCCTCCTTGCCTCATCGAGGGTTTCATTCTTGACATAGTTGACGATACTATTGATAAGTGTCGTCTTTCCTGCGGATCTTTCTCCAAGAAAAAGAATATTGATGACATCTTTTGGATCCGAGTTTCCACGGGAGATTCGTCTTCGAGGGATTGGCACGGGAAAGGATGGCGCTCTGTAAGAGTCAAATAATAATAAAAATGACCCAACGGCCAGTAAGTTTTTTTGGCTGTAGGAGCCGGAATTTATAAGATGGATGCCGACTGACCTGCCAATTGGCTGATTTGGAAAACTCGACATTCCAGAGCTTGTTCCTTGAAGTGCTTCCATTTGTATCTGGCCGGCACTAGTTCCAGGAGAACACGCGTCTAAAGTTCCAAGTTTCATACTGCTAAACTGTTCCCCGATGTCTTTTCCATTAGCTTTATAAAAATTAGCAAGAGTTCTAAACCAAGCAGATTATTTTGCATAACTGATCCCTACACTTTTGCTTTTGCCAATGTTGATTCCAATAATTTTTCGTTATTTGAAAGAGTCGACAGCCAGTTGTCAGCGATCCGTTTGACTTCAGGATTTTCCTTTAAATTTTCAAATACCAGCGGGATTTGATCCCACTTCTCCTCGTGAATCAAATGGAAAAGATGTGAATTTGTTTGTGGATCCAATGTCGAAATAACTGCGGGTGGTGGTGCGGCAGAATTCTAAAGAAAGCCTGGATAATCTCCGAAAAATGAAACGCACCTTTCTAATCCACTCGTGATATCCTTCCAAACATTTACAATTATCTAGTAGGCAGCTACACGAAGATTCAAGTATCGTTTCAATAGATGAATGCACATTTTCCACCGTATCATCGGACAAAATGACTTGATGAATTAGGGAAATTATTTCGGGCAGAGCGGCTAGCAAGAAAGGAAAGGGTGTTTGAGTCATTTTGGTTATTGATGACAACTGAAAATGGTATTAAATTTGGATTTGGAAGTAAGATTAACAACAAAACAAAGCGAAAGAGGAGACGCTGTTCTTGAACTTGGAAAAAGTTCATTATGAATGATAAGAAGCACACAGTCAGCTTGAACATTGAAGGAATGACCACGGCCCTTTTTCTGATAAAAGACAGCTATTTTAGAGATTGGAAAACATTCGCAACTTTGACCAGTGGTTGATTCCTTCGTTTAGCTATTCATCATCGGTCCATCTTCCAAATAAGCGTTGGTTTTTTTTTTAAATTACAGCTTTATGACGGAGATACGAAATGAAATACTCACCAAAGCATGTTATCAAGAGGGTTTATGTAGCGGGGCGGAAGCGAACGGTCTCTATTGCTATTTCCAGGGAGAAATTTGAGCGGGTACCTTCCTGAATTCGAGGGAAACGGCTTTTTCTTGAGAAGACCTTGATATTGGAGCCCTTTTCGCCCTTACCGAGGATATAACCATGTAACAGAACCATTTTCTGAATATTTATCGCTATTCACAACCATTATTGCAGTCTGCGCTTATGTATCCGACACTACCAAATGTCGACTATTCGATAGATGTTAGCTCTATTCTCCCTCTTCTTTGGAGCTGTTCAGTCACAAAGTATCAGAGTTATCGCCTCCTATGTCCACTCTCCATTTCAGATGAAAGCGACTGAACAGAATCTAACGGATTCTGTTACAAATTATTCGACAATTCATGGCAGTTGAGTATCCGTCGATCCAACTGAAACAGTCGAAAGGGCTTAAAGGCCATCTCCAATCTATGAAATGAAAATCTGTCTCGCAGTTCCAAACATCTTTCCAACTCCAACGAAAAGAAGTGGACATCGTGGCGCATGGATTCGTACCAGAATTGAGGAAACAACGAGGCGACACCTACATCAAACAATGGCTGTCGGATCCAGAAGAGGATTACTTCTCCTTTGATCGAATGTCTTGTGTAAGTTTCGGCCGAAATTTGGATCGAAAGGAAATCTTTAGGATTTGAGACCAGTTCACATGCAAATTTTGCTACAGAAAGTCTGCAGACGATATGTTTAAGAGGCCAGGGAGTTATTCAACCAATAAAAATATGACATATTTATTTACCCGTTTTCTCTCGCTCACCCGCTTTGTCTCACCACAGATCGAGTTTAATTTCAGTTCGGAGTTGCGCCAAATGGCTGAAGGGGACATTCGGCAATACAAATTCTAGCCCGCTCAACAGCTCGACATCTCGTATCCTCGCCGTATATTCCAGGAGCAGTTTGTCGTTTGGCTGAAATCGTCTCTGCACTTCCAATGTTTCCTGTCTTACCAAACAATTGATCTCGTCTTGAACAATCGGGAAAATAAATGCTAAAATGGACAAATCTTTGTAGTTGGCGCATTGGCCATCGACTGTCCACGGACCTACGCATCGAATGAGGATACGATAGAAATGTGTCGGTGACCCGCTAAAATCGTAAACTTCTCCAAAGTTTATCCTACTTCGGGTCAGAATCCCCAATTCCATCCAAATTAAAATCATATGCCACACCAGAAATGACTCTCAATCGCTGAAATCGAGCCAAATATTCCAAAAAGAGATCGTTCAGAACATCAAAATACTCTAAAAATGAGCTGTCGCTGGAAATATGGTCGACGAGAGCTGACTTTTAACGAATCCTGCTCCAAAATTGAATTCTGTCAAGGAAATCTTCGAAAATTCTGAAAACAAAACTTTTTGTAATGACGTCATTTCTTGCCAGAATTCATATCGACGGACAGATATCGCCGTTCCGAATGAGATCCATTAACCGTGGAGCACATCTCCCCGGTATATTTTGTGTTGATGACCTGACAGATTCGAGTGTCTTGCTCATCGTCGATTGAAATATCCTCTACAAGTGTTGTGATCCTTCCTGAGTTATTGTTTTTATTAATCTAAAATAGGTCCTACCACGAGAAGTCAAAACAGTCTTGTTACAGTAATTTTGATAACAGATCGGTGCGATACTGCGAACAGGAAGAAGTCGACTGGCTGTGTCGCATTCTATCAATCGCTTGGCGAGTCGTCTCTCCTCTCCTTTCGGACATCTGTTACAAACCTTTAAATCAGGCCATGTCATATGTGGGCATTCCCTTAAATCACCCATTAAATAAGCTACCGTATCCTCTACTCTATGGGTTTACCCATCGATGGTAGCTTTTCTCTAGGGGAGACGAGAACATCGTCCAAAGCTCCCTGAGTACCATTATTTGGGACATTTGAATCCAGCTCCAGGAGATCTAAACGTGTCTATTAAATTTCCCTTTAAATTCCCCTACCCATAAATAAATTCAAATATTCGATATTTTGAAAAGGCGGTAAGACGACGCCTTTCCGGATTGAAGGTCCTCTAGCAAAGAAGACGGTGTGCATCGACGGCAGCTGATAATCATAACCGTGGTCAGATGTCACATCCCAGTCATCTGATTCCGTTCTGAATTTCTTAAAAAAGAGCAGAACTTGGCTTACGGTAGGAAAGTGGTTCCGGCTTCTCCCTGGATTATGACTTCTCCGATTCTCGGCGTCCTACTGTAATGTTTCCTTGTGGGCATTGTCTTCCTTGTAAAGACTCGCATCTCTTCTCCTTTTTTACATTCAAATGGCTCTGTCACTTCTTTGATGTCCCGGGCTAGAATTACTTTAAATAAAAAGTGTTGCCGGTTTACTTCCATTGATGTAAATTCGACTGACGACTCCTGGTGTGGCGATAAACCCCGTCAAGTCCATTTCCTTCCGAAGGAGGACAGATTTGGTGATTGTTTCCATGCCTGGAAGATTTCTAACGATTGGAGAAAACTCTACCATGATCAGAAATTATAACCAAGTTGATACAATCCAGCAGACCATCTTGACTCAAATTTGTCAAAAATTCATCCAAATTTCTGTCCAATTCTACCAATTTTTGATTGACATCCTCGTCGCTCATTTTATAATGTCCACTGGTATCTGGCTGATCAAAGTAAGCAGTAATTAGACCCGGTCTCTCGTCTGCCGGTAAATTCAGCCATTTTCTTATCTAGACAGTGAAATATCAAGGAAAAACGATCAAAATTACCCGGTCGAAGCGATTTCTCGTCGGAAAATCTTTATTGTAACGAGGAGCCAAGTCGGGTGGATATCCTAAAGCAATTAAGACAGTTACAGTACTCCTTACCTGAGGTGTTAAAAGCACATCCAGCATAATACAAACATCCTGTCCTACCACCGGTTTGCCTTTTATAAATACTCCAAATCGGATCTCCCAGCCACAGTTCTTTATGCCAGGTGCTGGCCATATATTCTAATTTGGGCGAGATGGCCGGGTCGAAGACATTATTGTCTACGACTCCATGAGATTCAGGATAAAGACCGGTGACCATGGTATAATGATTTGGGAATGTCTTCGACGGATAGGAGGGGAAGACACGCTAACAAAGAGAATTTGAACCAGGAAAGGGAGACAGACCTCAGCTGTGGCACCACATGTGGCCAGTTTCTCGAGAGTTCTGACTATTCCCCTATCCAAATAATCTCGAGCAAAGCCATCGAAACTCAAAATAACTAGGGGAGGACTGACAAAACTGAAAAGGGGTTATAAAAGACAGAGAAAGAAACAAACTCAGTTCGTCGGCACTGCTGTCGGCAATGGGAATCATGCCATTCGGAGTAATCCTCCCTGTTTCGCCTTTCTTCTGGATCCTGGGAGACAAAAGGATGAACTGGCTTCTGTAAAAACTATTTTCCGTGGATGATTTATTGTTTTGATGGCTCTTATCAATGGACTGACTCATAGAACGGGACCGGGTGATACCCGGAAGTCATTGGGTTGCCCGTGGAATTTTAAAAGAATCAAACCGGAAGCCATTAAAGTTGGTAGCTCGGACTTTGCAAGGAGAAAAACTTACAGAAAAAGCAAAATTCAAGATGAAAATGACCAAGAAGACGAGGCAAAGCATGACAATTCCCAAGAATAGCAGTCGTTTGAGTAGCCGCCTCCGTTTTAGTTGCAATTCGGCCCCTGTAAACAATAAAAACAGTCGCCAATATTTGGCCGAAGGCTTGTAATCCGGCACGAGGACGTGTACACAAGTTTTTTTAAGGGAAAAGCGAGAAACTTTTTGGCGATACAGGCGCATAAATCAATGGAACAAATGGCTTCTTTTAGATATGGAGATGTGGGACAGACATTGCGGACAGCAGTCTATGAAAAGGGAAACTCACACTTTGTATTGTCTTCTTCGGGCCTTTGAAATGGAAATTCTGAATCCATTTTTCTGAAAAGGAATGAAACATTGTAAGAGAAAAAGCAAAAAGAAATTGTGGTGGTCAAGGCAAAAATTTCAATGCATGCGAAAAATGGTCGACCGACGAGTCACAGGGAAATGTTTCACACGGGAAATGGGCGAGTAGTTTCGATTTGATAACATTGATACCAGGAAAAGTCATTGCAGTCTGCAATCCAATGGAATAACTCTCTTTTTAATAAATACGGTAATCTTTTCTATTTTGCCTGTTTTTCGTAGCAGGTTATCATTTTATTAAACTTTTTTGGACATCTGAACTTTAAATTCAACCATTGCATATACATCAAAGCTTTATCTTCAAAATGTGACAAAATTATAACGCGAAGCACTTTCAACTGTGAGAAGAGAATGCCTAGAAGCAACCTCCACCGTCCCAAGGTCGAGGAAACGGTCTAGGGAAGGGCCAATCCCATGATGGACGTCTAGGAGGTGAAGGCGCTTGTACGACAATTATCTTCGGCTCTGGTTGAGATCCACTGCTTGATGACTGACTGCTTGGCCTCTCAATGTACACGTATTTAACGGGTCTCTCAGCCAATTCCTTTTCAGCCTTTTCTGCTCTCTTCTTCGCTTCCTCGGTCTCAACCTTTTCGCTAATAATTTTCTTGAATTCAGCATATCGAGACTAAAAACCTTCAATTAAAAGTTAATAATCAGCTGACCTGGAAGTAATTCATCAGAGCGTCCTTCTTCTTTTTGTCTCCTCGACCATCTCCCATTTTCGGTCTGGTTTCGAATCTTTTCAGTCCATCGTCTTCTGCCTGCTTCTGGAGATCTGCCAACTTTTTTAAATCAGACAGCTGCGTGTATGTTTTCATCCTCTTCTCGTATATCTCCTTTGCTGCTTCTACAGCAACATTATCGGTGGCTTCAATGGTGGCGTCGAGAATTGACTTTGGCTCCGGGAGACGATCACTGTTGAAAACGGCCATGTAAGTCTAAAACTGATCGACAAATCGACAAAAATACCTTGAAAAGTTCACAAAGCTCGATAGCAGTTATCTCCTGGCCGTTGACTTTTTTACAAAGAAGATTGTTCCCATTAAAGAGAGCCGGAATAAAGCACAGCAATTCATCCCCAAAATCTTCGTCGATATCTGAAACAGCGAAGGTTTCGTCGATTGTTCGACGTGAAGAAGAAGCTACAGTAATCTCGGTTACCTCCCAACTTAGTCTTCGAGTTGTTGTTTGCCACGTGTTTCCCTGGATGTGGCATAAGGAATGCTTCGAGTTTCTCGAAACATTTAAACGGATTCGATCCACCCGTGTTAGCCTGAAAATAAGGATCATATTACAGATCAGTGGGATCACCTCCAAAATGTTACGCAAATAGTTGCGGCCTCCTTCAAACCCGTAGGAAAATTCATCAGAATTTGGCCAATCTCTGATAAGAAACAGAAGTTTCTGGAAGGGAGCCGAGTAGGACTTGGCCAGTCGGGCGTATTCCGTAAAAAGACGTAGATTGTCCAAGTCATCACTTTGGATTTGTTTGTCCAGATTGAAAATTTGAACTGAAGAGAGGAGAGTGCTCATGGCGAAGATAGAAGCACAATCTTTAATTTTTGAGCTGTGATCGAAGGTTCCCTGAGTATCCATCAGGAACACGGCATACTGTAATTGTTGTCTCATTATTTCTACTTACATCTGCCACCTCTTCCCCTTTGTTTCCTTTCAATAAATACGGCTTGTTCCACATGACAATTCCGTTTGTATCCGGTTGACTGCCACCTCGATAGTGGAATTTATCCATCGGAGTCTCCTTATCCAACCACTTCACGTCTTTTCCTCTTTCTATAATGATTTTCCACAAAATTTTGGAATAAACAGACCAAGACTCTCCAAATAAGCCATGAATAAATTCATCATAAATGATTTTCCTTTTCGAAAAGCGCCTGAAATGGAGAGAAGGACGACCTGAAAAGTTGACGGACGTCTAGTTTGGGTGAAAGGCTACCTTCTTTCCAGCGACGTTTCTGTTCTTCAGAATTAATTCCAATTCTTTGACATTCAGTTCATATCGAGAGTTTGAATTTTTGACAATAACGGGAATTGCCCGACCATGAACCTCAAAATAGAATAATCTGCTTTGAAGTGAAGTCTTATCACCTGTGGAGTGTCGACCATAGGAGAAGAAGAGAATGACCAGTGGGGCTGAAATCGCAACAATTTTAGGGAGTTGAGGAGGTTTTTCAATTTTGAAACTTCAATTGGATAAAATTGTTACAGAAAGCTCGAAAGAGAAAATGGAGAAATATAGTGAAACGAAATGCAGAAAGGGTCGATCAATTGGCCGCTCCGGTGAGAAATTTGCTTTTCTCACCAAGCAAATACGAAATTTACTTGAATCAAAATGAGAAATTGGTAAATGGTTAGCCCGGCTGGTTTTCTTGCCTTCTTTTCAATTTCATCAAAAAATTGAGAAATATTAGCTCACAACCTGAGATTTCTCCCCATTTTGGAAGCATCTTTTCTAGATCAGCCGACTTTTCTTTTTTTCTACATTTCGATTTTCTCATTCAAAAATATTTGAACTTTTTGAATTCAAATCGGCAATTCATTTCGAGGATATAAAAATATTCTTTCACCTGTTTCATCGGCGCCTGTTCCACAGTTGAGGTCTTTGTCCACGAAACGAATTTTGACATCTGAAATAAGAAAATAATTTTATTGATGAGGAATTTATGATAAAAAATATAGGAAAAACTGAAAGCAGATATCACACGGCTCGGTTTCAATGCGAATATTTCAAGGAAAAGGGAGAGGATTGGGCGGTTGGTCGAATAGCCAATTTCTCACCTCTTGTGAAAGTGGGAGAATTGACTCCCGCCCTTACCTTTCCGATCTTTTTCTCAGCTTCTTTTTTATGTCAGGTGGAGGCCTACTGATCCTGGCTGATCGTTTAGGGAGGATAGGTCTTTGAATAGAAAAGAAGCAGATGGAAAAACCCAAGCCATGTTTTTCGAAGGAAAATGATGAAATCGGGCAGTCAATCGACCAGCTGGGGTCAATTTCTCACCATTCGACGAAAGTGTGAATTTGGCGCATTTCGTCTTTCTACTGGTCTTCTTTGCTTTTATTTTTTCTCTTTTAAAGAATTCTTATCATCTTTCTTTTTCCTTTATTCCCCTGATAGCTAAAAATAAGAAGACATTATGATAAGAAATGGAGAAATGCTCTTTTTCATCTCTTTTTTCTTATCTTGCACAACAAATGGCAATTATTTCTTCCCTCCTCCACTTTCCTTTCATTTTCCCATCTCGTATTCTTTTTATTTTTTAGATCTTTTAACGAACATGGGATGGTGGTCCGATTTCAAAGGCTGGGTGTCGGATAATTCCAAGAATATTATCATGGGTGTTGCGGCAGCGGCAACCATCGCCGTCGGAATCGCTGTGGCTGTTTGCGCTGCTCCTGTTGTCGCCGCCATTGTCGGAGGAGCCTTGATCGGTGGCGGTGTCTCCGCGTTGATGGCCTCTTTCAGCAAAAAGACGACCTGGAAGGACTGGGGTCTTGCTTTGGGTAAGGGAGCAATCATTGGAGCTGTCTCTGGAGCTTTTTCTTTCGGAGCGTCGGCTCTCATTGCTAATTGTGGTCTCTCAGGAGTAAGTCTTCTTCTCGACCTTTTATCCTAGAAACTGTCAGGTGTCCAATCTGATCCTGTCGTGTACTGTTCGAATCGGCACAGCCATGGCATCCAGTTTTGTTACTAATGGCTTAAATAATCTGGTAAGGTGCCTGTAATTCCCTCACGATCGGGTATTTTCAGTTCAATGGAAAAGATTTTACGGAGAATTGGAAAGCAGCCCTATTTACTGGTTTTATAATTGGCGGTATTGGAGCAGCAGCCGAAGGTTTCCGATATTTTAGTGCCAAAGCTGCCGCCGGGGTAAGATCTCATTGTTGACTAGAAATGTCTTTAGGAGGCTCACAGTCTCCTGAATAAAGTATCCGGAAAAATTTCGGAGTTGAAAGATCAATATAATCAAGCAATTACCGGCGCTTTGGGAAAATTCAGTTGGGTTGCTCATGGCGCCGTCGAAATGGGAAAAGTCTTGGTCGAAGGAGCAGCAATGCAATACGTGCTAACGGGAACGGTTAGTCATTTTAAAATAGTTAAATATTTCTAGATTGACTGGAAATTGGTTTGTATTGGAGTAGTAATCTATGGCGGGACACGCATAGCCCGAACGGCGTATGAAAATCGACAGCGACAACAAAATGACAAGCTTATTAATGAGGTCGGCGGCATTTTTCCCTTTTTATAGCAATTTCCAGGCTTTTGATGACCATGAAAAGAGACAGGATCAAAATGTGAAAGATGCCAAGGAAATGGCAGAAGAAAAAGCCACGGGGAAATTGAAACAGGCAGACCGGGCGCTAAGGAAGGACCCAGGGAATATCGGTCAGTTTCTGTCTAATTTTGGAAGACGGAGAGACTTTTACAGAGAAACAAGAAGCTGTTCAAACTGCCCAAAGAGAATTACAAGATATTAAAGACGGAAAGATGTTGCCTCATCGGCCTGGGAGAGATGAAAAGATCCAGACATGCACAGGAAGAATGAGAGATCCAGTAAGTTGGCGACAGCCGTTGATTCAAATGTTCCAGAAAGGCAATGTGACCACTGGTCGAAACTCGGGACAACGAGATCATGACGGAAAAAGGCACAATACAGAACCAGAATACGATAAAATGCACCTTGAAAATGAACACCGAGATGATTTACCGAAGAGATATACGGTGAGACAAGGCGAGGAATATACCCACAATGGAGAAACCCGCGTAGCCGAGAGAGGAGGACCACGGGCAATGACTGATGCCGAAGTACGTCTTCTTTTTATTGTATTGTAAAATTTAGTCTAAAACTCAATGGCCGAATGACTATAAGAATAGGGATCGGGGATGCGCAGAAGTGGAAGCAATAACACGAGCTGATGACCACAACCAAGCGAAGACAGACCTCGGAAAGTCGACAATCGTGACGGTTGGATCTGAACACAAGCTGGATAAGAACGGAATGGTCGTCGAGAGCACACACGTAAGTTTGTTGACGACATCCGCCTTCCCTAAATGACATTTCCGATATCGTTTTTTTAGCAATTGAAGCCATCATGTAACAAAGGCTGCAACGAGATAAAGTTTGAAAGAAATTTGACTCAACAGGACCATTTGGCTGAACAGATTCAACGACGAGACGTGAAAGGAGAGCAGACATTCATCGATGTGAGAAAAAGTAAGAAGAAGGAGAAAGGAGAAGACAACGAAGAGGCGTCCACTAGCCGAGTCTCCTCTGATGGGAAGCCATTTCTGGATAACCAAGACTATCCACTGGAAGATGACAACGGATCAAGTGACGAGGAAGACTTCTCCCAGGGAATTGTATGCAAAAAAACGGGCATTAGAAAATTGCTGAAGACATCTGATGACACTCTCGAATCATTGGAAGAAGAGCTACGATGGCAGACAGCCTTGAAGAGGAAATGTGAAAAGGAAAAAGAAGAAAAGGAGAAGCTAAAGAACGACGATTTTATACGAAACAATATTATCAGGAAAGAGAATATCTATGCGACGAGCAGAGAAAGGCAGGCCGAGAGAGCAGGGACCAGTCGACAGGTGGACGACGCGTATCCGGCCGGGCAATTTTTCTCAAAGAAGAAAAAGGTGGAACAGGAGGAGGAGGAGACCAACAATAAGAACTGGGATTGGAAAGTCTGGAAAAAGGGTAAAGAGACTGAATCAAGCCCAAGGACGAAACAGCGCCTCGTTGAGACATTTCCCATCGTCGCTTGGAGTGAGAAGCATAACAAATACATGATGGTGGATCACAATAGCTGGCCAAAATCCATCACAGGTAAGGACTCTTTGTTGTTACCATAATCCGACAATTTAAAGGAAAAACAAAGATGATCGCCTTCTTGGGAGTTCATAAGAGCGGTCGGACCACTTTGCTCCATTCTTTGATCTACCAGGCCGGGTACACAATGACCAAGGAACAGAGTCTCATTACAAAGCTTGGATTGGGTTAGTTTAAGTCTTATTTTAAAGAAATTGGTCTAGGGATTAATATGTACATTCTTCGGGAACTAGGCCTAATATTCTTGGATATCTGTGACAGTATGGATATGATTGGCGATCTGCAAAAGGACTGTACTCCAATGGGAAACGTGCTGCTGGAGGCATTTGGCTATGTGAACTGTGATCATCTTGTCTATTCTCTTCCTTATGGCGAGGAGACAGAAATGACAAAGAAGGAAGCTATCGATTACATCAAGACACGGGTGGAACTGTTGTTCACTGTCAGCAATCGAATGTTGAACTTTGCCGGCGCGATGAGGATAACCCTTGTCCCGAGACAACAATTCGTTGAGGGAAACAGTTGTGGTAAATGGAGACAACTGGAACAACACTTCGAGGAAATGCAGAGCCGAATTGAAGTAGCTAAACTGAACGACACAGGAGAGGACGGAGCACCGCTCAGTGATCAGGAAAGATTCGGCCATTTGAAGGAGGAAGACGTCCTCCTGGGGATGAAACATCACACGACAGTCTTGCCTGTCAGATTTTTCCAGCCCGGAAGAAGTATGACAGGTGATGAATATTACAGAAGAGAGCTGAAAAGACTCGGGAAAAGTGTCAAAGAAGAAACTGGGGCACATCCGTCGACTATGGAAATTGAAGAGGTTAGTCTGGTACGAAATCCGCTAATTAAACAAATTTTAGATGTCGGAGACGAGTGTTTATGGCTGCATGATTACCACGTGGAATCGGCTGGTCAAAAACAAGGATATTACAAATTGTGTGACGGAAGTGAACAACGAGAAGATGATGGAACGTGCCAGAGGAGACGACGGTCGACAACACGCCATTGAGGTAAGAGAGAAGAATACTAAGCAACTTGTTTAGATCTATTATAAGAATCTTGAGGACTATTTGAAGCAAGTCCCAAGTGATTCGAGCATTTCCCGAGAATTTGAAAGATATCTCAAAGAGAGGGAGCGATGCTCGAAAGAGTACGAGAAGACACCGGAAGACGAAAGGGATCCCGAGACATTCTTACGTCTTTTGCTGAAAAGTGGAACTATCCTAATCAAGGAATGCCTCCAGATGACGGACATCCAACTAAAAGAGAAAGGACTGCAAATTGGACTCTCGGTGTTCTCGACCCTCCTTGGCCAAGGCGACAAAATGATGGACATCCGTCTCCTTCGACTGGGAATTGTTGACCTGGATCTAATCAGTCTCATCAATGATCCTCTCGTCTACATGCATTACCATCAAGCTTGGGTTATCTTCTATTTTATGGCTACCAGGGGATTCCGATTCCATCTCCTCGAAGTTTCGATTTGGGATGCGCTACAGGAAATTCTGACTCGAAAAGATGAATTGACACAGGAGAAGATGAAAATTTATGACTGGTCGCTGCACACTTTGATGGCAATGATGGACTTGGACGAGATGCCGATGTTAGCGGCGGAGAAGAATGACGGACGGTTGAATGATGACAAACTGTATCTATCGTCGAAGCAACGAATCCAGTTGGATTACGACTATCGTCTGTACTCAAAAGAACATGTCCAGCGATTATTCAAGAACACTATCGACAATCCTCGTCACGCCTCGGATAACTATGACAAAATGATTGAACTGGCAAAGGATTTCTACAACGGTCATGAAATCTGCAAGGAGACAAGACTCCTGTTCGACGATCTCCACGTCGGCTGTAAAAATCAGTTTGCTCACGTGACTCTAAACCATTTCCATAAGGAATGCGGTATGTTATTTTTTTTCGACTATTTAAAGCCTTTTAAGCTGGTCATTTCGTCCAGAAACTGTTTGAGGAAAAAGTAATGGATGTGTTGAAAATGAGAGGAAAAGAAGGGAAATCAGAAGCAGTCGTATTGACACTGAAATTGCTGAGGACAGCGACTGGTGGGAGGACGATGCTCGTATATTACTGTCATTTTCAGGAGTAATAATCAAGGATGAGAAACTTGTCCATCTCCTGGCTACCAGTGGTCTTCCAGACTGGCTCTTGTCGACATTCCTCAAAAACGACAACTGCTCCTTTCCGATTTACTGTCATGCTGCCTCAATCGCTTCACAAATTATCTTCGCCCAATATTCTCTGGAGTTTGGAGAATTGCCAAAAGTAGAAACGGGCAGGCGAGTGGTACACACTTTGGAAGAGGTTCGGGCTCGAGAAAGACGAGAAAACCAAGTCAAACAATACGGAGCCTATCGACTGCAATTGTTGGAAGCGGGATGTCATCGAGTGGCCGTCAAAATACTTCAAGGATTCTTCGACAAAGGAATGTCGGACTTGCCCGAGGCTACAGTAAGATTTCTTTGTTTTAACTAAAAGTATTATTACATGCAGAAGCTTCTAAATTTCCTAACCCATTTGATCGTGTGCGCTGTCGACGATGAAGATCGCAAGAATTTTGTCGATTTGTTTCTTGTCCAAAAGAGGGAGACTCTAATATCTCAAATGGAACAATTGACTAATCATTGTGGTAAAGAAATCGCTAAAATATTTAAATAGATTCCAGCTGAGCGGGTAAACTTGGAGCAGAAAGACGATGGCCATCTGGCGATTATTGACAGTGCTATGACGCTGGTCAACCGTCTAATATGGTCGTATTATAATAATTCTTTTAAAAACTTCTTCGGCTCACAAAATTCTCGATTATGGAAAGCGACTGCATCAATTTTACAAGCGGTCGAGAAGAAAGTTATTCAGCCAAGGCTGACAGCCAAGTAAGTTCGTCAATTCCTGCTTTGCATCTTGATTTTTCCTTTCCCATGGTTCTTTTTTTAGAGATCATCTAGAGGAATCTATCGAGAAGAGAATCCAATCCCTGGAGTTGGAATTCATCTGTCTGGCGTTGAATGTTTCCACGATTAGTGGGATCACATTCACAGAAGTCAAAGCCAAACTCGGCCACGAGCGGGTCGCCACACTCGGTGATTTGAATGAAGAAAATCCCCGAGTAAAGGGCCACACACGGCCAGAAATTCTACTAAACATGGATCATTTGGCCAAGTTAGATCTTGAGAATACGGTAGATGCCTTAGAATTCTATAATATTTTATTGGTAGGGCTACGATAAGAGCAATGTTCAACGAGCTGCCTACGTAATTAATTCTGCTGATCGGAACGCCTACAACGAATTTAAGGGTTTTTGTTTTTGGCCAAGTGACTATTTTCAATATTCAGGTCTGGTTGCAAATCTGGTAAAGAAAGCGAAGATGTTGAAAAGGGAAAAGGAAGAGGATCAGAAAAGATTGGAAGTCGCCACGACGAGAAGGAAAACACTCGAGGCATTGGAGAAAGTACTGTTAGATTTTTACGAAACTGACAAGATTTTCAGAGACAATTGGCCAGTTCTGGGCCAAGTTACGCCGATAGAATGCGTGATCAGCCGTCGACCTCGTCCGCCCGGCCTGTCAAGATGGCTTGTGACGGCGTCTACTTGAAAACATCTCTTCTGGACGATTTCTCTTTGCCAAGAAAGAACTGGGAAGATTTACTATTTGGTAAATTGATCGAGGTGCGGCTCTTTCAATTTCTAATAATTCCTCTAGGTCTATGATTTGGAAGCCAGCTACGGTTACATGTTGCTATTGTCGAACAATTCTAACGACGGACGAGAGAAGTTGGCGAAATTCTTACAGTAATTCGGCATAAATCATCAAATTATAGCCATTTTAGACATATGCATCAGTTGCTAGATATCTCCGGGGATCAAGTCTTAGACATCGACAGCAGTGAGACATTCCTCTCATTGAATTGGATGCCGACGATCCTCGCCTATCTGGGATATTGCCACGTCAGAGGAACTTCTGGTGATACCTGGCTCGCCCCTACGGATATCTTGTCAAGGGAAAGAGCCATCATTTGCAATATTCTCGAAGAGTTCCTCCCCCGACAACGGGAGATTGCCCTGAAATTGGATACGAGCTTTAGAGAAGTCGGGGAAATGACAGAAGCAACGTACGGGGAGCAAACTCTACCGGAGGAATTCTTCTCATCCGCGGATACGGTAACCAATTGTAGAAAAATTTTAAAGCAGACTTCAGCCTACTTTACAAAAATTGAAAAAGAGAACAATTCTGGAATTGATCCAAGAGAAGAAAGACTACGCCCAATGGATGAAAAAGGAGACATTCACGTATGTCCTGGTCCGGGTCGAGACGACATCACGCGGGAAAAGACGAGTATACCAGGTAGAAAAGATGACGAAAATTGGTAAAACATACATTTTCAGGCTGTTTTCAATCGATTTATGTCTGTTACATCGATTTTGGATAGTCTTCAAAGCGGTGGAGTCGTCGTGTCGACGCTGCATCTGAGTCCAGAGGCCCTTCCCCTAGATTCTACTCAAAAATTGGAAGATATTGGCATAATTGCTGTGTATTTATACGGGCGTTAGATTTTTTGAAGTAAATTTGTTTATATGCTACTCTCTCCTGGTTTTCCTTCTGTGTTCATTCGCCGGGACAATTCAGAGGAATCGGTGTCACTGGATTAGTTCTGTGGGTTGGACAAGGCCGCCATTTTGAATCCTCCTGTCCAGATCGAAGATGTGAATGTCGAGTGTGAGACGGCCATCATCAGCGCAGATATTTCTATAAATAAATCAAGATCAGATAAGGTTTCGTCGTTTTCCTCACCTCACAATTTACCAAACGTCGTGTCTTTTTAGTCGATTGAGATACGATCTGGCCCTTCTGACTCTCCCTGCCCCCGTCCACTTGGGTCATTTTCTTTTTACATTTCCTTCTCCCAAAAATCTTTTCCAGATGGCTCACGAGGATATTATCAAATTTGTCTACTTACTGGCTCGATTTCTGAATAGTTATGTGGCCACTTGTGTCTGTGTGCTGGGAATTATCCTGAATCTCTTCAGTATTTATGTTTTTCGAAAAGGGGAGACCGGCCGCACCATTCCTGCCATCCACTATTATTTGGTAGAAGTCCCCTTTTGATGGAAACAGAAGGTTTAGAGTACGCTCCTCTTATGGGAATCTGGCGTCCTTGGGACAATTCTTCTTCATGCTTTGCCTGTCTTCATCTGGGGACGGCCATTACCTTTCCGTAAGTTTGTTCTTTCCAGAAGACGGCCCTTTTCCAGGCGGTTATTTCCCCGTCTACATCAGCAATGTCTTTCTGACGATTTCGACGTCGACGGCAGTTGTCTGGGCTCTCGTCGCCCTTACCCTCGACCGTTATTTGGCTCTTTGCTATCCCCTAAAGCATCGATCAATCGGCACCAGGAGGTAATTTCTGTCCACTGCTGGCTATTATTCCTTCCAGTAAGGCCAAAAAGTGCATGATCATCATCTCAATTGCCGCCCTCCTCTTCGCTATCCCTGAACTTTTCGAGGTTTGACTATTTCTCGTTAAAATTACAGTAATCCTAGACAACAGTCGGTGAGAAATGTTCAGCGACGGCCAAAAATGTGACAGTTTGTGTGACATCACCGGAACATACGGAACTGGCCAAGGTTAGTCTTTGTCCCAGGGGACACTCGCCCTTTTAGAACAATGTCTATTGGGCTATCTACCGCGTCTTCCTCAACTATTCCTTCGTCTCCGTCGGTCCCTGTCTTCTTCTCTGTTATTTGACTATCAAAATCAGCATTGCCTTGAAGCGGGAATTCAAAGTTCGTCGTCAGTTGCTGGCTGAAAATGCCTGGAATAATCGAAACGACGCCGGGGTCAGGAAGTAAGTTCCGCTGGCCTTCGGCCTGTATTTCTTGCCAGGCAAAAATCTTTCCTTTTTAGTAAAGAACTCAAATCAAATCTGTTGTTTGTTATTATCATCGGGAAAAGTACTATCTGCTCTGTGCAGCCGACACTCGGCGCATTCTTTCGCCTGGTCTGTGGTCTCTTTTCTTCACAAATCGCCTTTCCAGGTAATTGGAGAAGCAGAATTCCGTGGTCCATTCGTTGGCATTTGGTATTATTTAAATGATTTTATTACGGAGCTGGACTACGCGACAAATTTCTTTGTCTTTCTCATTTTTCGAGCGACGTTTAGACGAACTTGTAAACGGATTATTGCCAGCAGTTTTATAGGAAAATTGTTGAGAATACGGACCATCGAAAAGGTGCGATTTTCTCTAATTTCCCTTCTTTTTTTTTCTCGGAAGACGCCCTATGTTTCCATTCCAGGATGAATTGACCCACAGTGGGAAGAGCAACGTTACCCAAATGTCGACGCAGAGCACCCAAGTGGTTGATTGAATATTTGAAGAACAGCGGTAGCGGACTGTATTTACAGAAAAAAAAATAAATATTAAAATATGTACAGTAAAGCGAAATAAATGACGATCGAAGGGAGAGAAACGGAGAGGTTGGACATCTTCTGGCAGTCGTAGAATCGATTGATTCTGATGATGTCCGTCTCGCTGAGCCAATCGTGTCCGCCCAGTTGGATCCCAGTCTTTTTTGAGTACATGGTTGGTTTCCCGTTCTGTAATAAAGTCATGAGTTGGTTTTCATCATGTTCCAGATCCTGGAAAACCTCAGAGACATCTCCCTGGGCGCTCGACACCCGGAGAAAGGGGAAGATCCGCCTACAATCGCTGGAGGCTCCCTTTACCCACATTGCTACAATAATGATGTTCAAATTGCATGACAGACTCGTAGTCGTAGCCGGTCTCATTCAGCAGTTGTTCTTCCCGTTCTCTCAAATCGAAATTACTCGATTTTTTCATGTTGACATTCGACCAGACGATGTCAATATATTTGTCTCGATCGATCCTCGCTAAACGATGTCGTCATTCCTTTCAAGGTTTCTCACTCACTATGTTCGTGATTGAATCCCAGTACATGCATCAATAAATGGAGTAGATTTCTCTGATTGAAACAGCCTTCATTGAGGGACATCAACTGCATTCCGCCTTGGTAACCGACCCACGTGTCGCATCCCAAGGAATTGTTCTTGGAGATCCTCACATAATCCATGTCATCGTCGTCCGCGTACGTGAATCGAATGCAAGTTTTTTGTTCAAATTCACGCATGGCATCTTGCATTTTTCGGACTCTAAAACGATGCGGTAAATTAGAGAAGATGGCTTGCTCTCTGTTGGTGAAAAGACGATCCAAAGTGTAGAAAACTTCTCCATTTGGCCAGGTCAAGTTGGGTGTTAGGAGGACACCGGAAGTCGCGCCAAAAATTACTGAAATATTCTATATTTTTAGGCTTTTTTGAGTCCTGCAGCGACTTATACGGTGCTATCACATAAGACAAAGCACAGAATTTAAAAATGCAGCCAGGAAATCGATAAAATCAACTCACTGTCTCCCTCAAAAGTTATCTCCTGTGGATCAAAAGCAGCGGAGAAGACGCAGCTCTGAAGAAGCTGATAAAATGGATCAGTCTCTAAAAATCTTACAATAGTCGCAAGCAGAAAGAGAAGGAACCTCATCCCATTCAAATAATTGAACTGACTGCTTTGGCCATAAAAATGTCCACCAACACTTGAGAAAGGCGGCAGTTTCTAATTTGATGTAATGTGGTTTTAGGTGCGCGTGACCGTGTAAAACAGAGAACGGACGTCACAGGAGCGAATCATTTTTAGATCGAAGTTTTGGACGAAAAATGACAACAGGACACTTTCTTGACCAGAGATGAAAACAACTTGAGTCACGAATATTTTTAGGAAGAAAAACAGTTCAAGGACGACACTTGTCTTGCAAAATCGACAAAAAAAAAAGAAAAGGGAATAATATTACAACACTTTATTGACTGCTCTATGAATCCTGAACGTAGTCGTCCAATTTGACGACTTCGCTTCCCGGGAATTTTGCAAATTGTTGAGGAATGACGACGGCGCAGTCATTGACACGTAGACATTGGAATCCTTTCTTCTCGGGTGACTCCAACTCGAAATCCGTAACCAGACGGGCCATGCACTCACTGTCACGGGCCAATGTCACTCGGACTCCCGAAGTCGTGAGCATTTCCTTCACGTCGTCGCCAAACATGTGATGTTGGACGGCACCTTCGTCGCTGGCAAATCCATAGCTCATTGTAAACTGAAATTAGATCATAAATTAATGGAGGAAAAAAGATGGCTTACCCTCGCTTGTCCTCCAATATTCGACCATTGGAATCGGATCAGTGACAACATTGACCAGTCGGTTTCCATCGACTGGGCTTCGTCCGAGTCGACGCCGACAAACATTCGATAGGCCATCAAGAGCTCGACAGATTTCTTGGGATCGGCACAAAGTTCATTCTGCCCGTCGCCAAAGCACAATCGAATCCAAGTGCACACTTGTGGCTGATCAATTTGCAATTTGATACTGAATCGACCCTCCGGCCCTTCGGTACAAGCGGATCCGTCTGCTCTTTTTCGATGTTTGATCGTGTATGTCATGTAGGCAGCTCGTTGCTTGACGGCTTTACTCTTCGTCTTCCAGATTTCTTCCGTCTGTTCAAATTCTGGCATCCAAATGGGTGGACATTCGACGGATTTACTCGTTTTGTATTTTGTGATGTGCGTCGGTACCAGGAGATTCGTCTTCTTGTCGTGGACGGCGTCGACCAGGCGCATTTGAGGAAAGGCCAACTCGACTTGGCCGATGGCCGTCGACGAGACAGGATAGCCCGTATTGTCCTGGACAATGGGAAAACAATAAGGACTCGAGGTGATGATCAGCGGCAGTCCGGTCAAGGCGACATCCTTGTAGACAATATTTTGTGGGTCGACTTCTCCCATGATATTCCTGTCTTTTGTCGACACTCTCAACTGATATTTACCCTGAAACGGGGAAGATTACATTGTCGAGATGAAGAGACGAACCGATTTGGTGTCGTAGACGATTGGGACATCAGTCCAAGGATAGACGAAGGTCTGACCGGTTGTGGTCGGATTATCCTGTTTGATTCCGATAGTCACCGTGCCCTCGACTGGTCGAAATCGCGTGTATTCCTTGCACCACGAGCTGACTTTTCCTTTTTGGGTGTCTTGGATCTTGGTCAAAGTAGCCGCTGTAGAGCACAGCCAAACTCTAAAAACTGCCAGTTACCCGTCAAAATAGTCGACGTACTCTTGGCAGTCTTCTTTCTTCTCCAAATGGAAACGGAATGACTGTTTGTAGACATCCCAGACGGTGGCTTGGCTGCGGGTTCGTGGCTTGAAAGGCGTTTTCTGGTCGTAGAAGTTGTCCGTCTTTTTGCTGTTGTCATTGATCTCGGTCAAAATATTGGCAGCGTCGGAGACGGCAACCAACAGAAGAGTTGCTGTAGGAATTAGCAACAGCCAATTCATGTTTCTTCGGTGACGGATGAAAGCGAAATGAGCTCTCGTCAGGAAACTGGCTGCTTTTATATGCCGTTGGGTAATTTCCTGTCAGAAGCTGGTAATATTCCGTATTTTAGATTTTCATACCATTTCCCAGGAAATTCGAAAAAGAAAATGCAAAGTCATGCGATCGCCCAATTATATGTGTAGCTTGATGTCGACAGCGGCAAAGTTTAAATCCTAATCGAGTTGTCTCATCAATTTCTTAGCCAAAATGTTCTAATTTACTGCAACACAGTCTCCTGCATCTTTTGTTAGCCCACCATGAAACGAAAAAAGGAAACATCGGTGGGAAAAATAATTTTATTAAAATGATTATAAACAAAGTTAGCCGGGCTGATAGTTCTTACAGTTTATGCAATATATATCATTAATTACATGAGAAATGTGAAAAAGTATAGTTCCTACTCTCAGTAGTCATCAAATCAGTCTCTTTAACCGTCAGCTACGGTAAATTGTTTTTATTCTGCCGAATTTGCCCCAGCTGCTGTTTAAAATAAATTTGTATGGAAACTCATTTATACGTTAGCTTGGGTGGCAATGAATATTGTCGACCAACAGGAGGATCTCTCTGCCTAAAACCTTGGAATTAGATTATCATAAAAATTCCGGCCTGTGACGCCAGGATTTCCGCTTATCCTCTGTGATCTGCCCATTTTGAATCGAAGAAGAACAAGAATTATGCTAGTTCTGAAAGAAAAATTGAATCAACACTGAATAAAAAAGGAGAGAAGGAAGAGCGAATCAATCAGGGAAGAAATCGGGAGACAATCGGCAGTCGAGGACACCAACTGGGGCGGATGGCCTTGGCCGACATCGACTTCTCTTTGAAATGGCATCCCTTTGCATAAAAGAAAATCACAAAAAGGGCAAAAATGCTTGGTAAAAACACGTCAATTGACATTGACGTGCCTCCTGCGGACGCCTTTCTCGAGAATCACATATCTCTGATCAGCGCGATGAGGCGAATTTTTTGATGCCACTTTTGAGCAGAAATATTTTTTCATCTTTGGGGCGACTTGACGAATTTTTTTTTCTTTCAGCTTTTTTGAAGACGAAGAAATCGTTCCTACAGTTGGCGTTTCTGAGACCAGTTCTTTTGACGGAAATACCCTGCGACCTCTCGAGGAGGGCATCACTCGAACCACAACTCCTTCTACCGGCGTTTCCGGGGAAGATATTCCGACGACTACAAGTTCTAAAGGAGATATTCCTTCGGCTACTACCACTATAGGAGATCTTTCGTCGACTAGCACCTCTCAAGTAGATCTTTCGTTCACTAGCGCCTCTCGAGTAGATTTTTCATCGACCAGCGTTTCTAAAGAAGATATTCCCTCGATTACTGCTCCTAAAGAAGATCTTTCGACGACTAGTACCTCACATGAAGATATTCCGTCGACTAGTATAGATTTTTCATCGACCAGTGCTCGTAAAGAAGATATTTTGTCGACCGCCAGCGAAATTCTCGATAGAGGAAGTACTATTGCTAGATCAGTCTGTATCTTCTGGATCTTTAAAAAGATTACGACTGGTCAGGGTAGTTTCGCAAGTGAGTCGAGCGAGATTATTGAATTTTAGCCGATATTTTTTTCCGGCGCGTCTACTCCTGCATCGACTACGGTAGCCCCCAGTCCTGCGACTTCCACTCAGGCTCGCGATGCGTCTGTTGAAACTGATTATACAGGCTTAACTAAACCCTAATACACTGATGATAATCTTTTTTAGTCTCGGATGTTCTGACTGGTGACCTGACATCGACTCTGCAAAGCGCTGGTGAATCTTCTCTCTCTCTCTCTAAAGATTCAGTGGTTCTTTATGGACTCGGGTTAGTCACTCTTTTACCTTTTGATTAACAACATTTTACAGCTTTCGGTTCTTGCTTGACTATGATCCTTCTCTGCGTTGCATGCATCTGTCTTGTTAGGTGCTGTCCTCAAGCCAGAGGTGAATCTCGCGTGGAACAGACATCAGGCATTCCGCTGGTTCCAGCCGAGGAAACGCCGAGCGAGGCAGTCTCAAATGCCCATCCTGAGAAGCCGAGCGAGACAGCCGCCAACGAACAATTTGAAGACAATGCCCACGGATATGATGGATCGTGGTCCGGCCGGTGCATGCAGATAAATGATCAGTTCCCAATTGTGTAATGTCTTTTCCCGATGCTTTGTAATAAATCTTGTTGTCTTTTTCGAATATTTATTTATGTAGTAATACAGAGCTGGCAGAGACCGATAGAAGGGAAAAAAACTGGGGCGAATGTGAAATGAAGAAGCAGGGGAAAACGGGCCAATTCTTAAGATCATTGATAATTTTTTTGATACAAATTTCTGCCTGAGTGTGCGCCCTTCTCTTTGTTCTTGGGAAAGCAACAGGCTCGCCGGGCACCGGTTCAGCGGGGGGATTGCTGCTGCCAGTCGAGAGATCATGACAGATGAATGGGGCATATTTCTCGGGGGAGATTACCGAAGCGGAATTATTTGGAGGAAATATATCCCGTAAAGGAGGGATTAAAGGAGGACCGCTCACCTGAGCCGGTTCCATAGTAGGTGGTTTTTTCTGAGGCGAGTCCGTATGGTCCGTGGAGTAAACCGTGACTTCGTTTGACGGGAGAGCGACTTTTTTTCTGTTAGCTTGAGTGGCTGTGAATACTGTCGACCTACAGCTTGAGTGGCTGTGAATACTGTCGACCTACAGGAGGATCTCTCTGCCTAAAACCTTGGAATTAGATTATCATAAAACTTCCGGCCTGTGACGCCAGGATTTCCGCTTATCCTCTGTGATCTGCCCATTTTGAATCGAAGAAGAACAAGAATTATGCTAGTTCTGAAAGAAAAATTGAATCAACGTTGAATAAAAAAGGAGAGAAAAGGGAGCGAATCAATCAGGGAAGAAATCGGGAGACAATCGGCAGTCGAGGACACCAACTGGGGCTGATGGCCTTCGCCGCCATCGACTTCTCTTTGAAATGGCATCCCTTTGCATTAAAGCAAATCACAAAAAGAGCAAAAATGGTTGGTAAAAACACGTCAATTCCCCGGTAATCCGACCCTTCCATTAGTGTCAAAATGTTGTGGCTCGGTCTGTTGGCTAGTTTCATCTCTGTCGCCATGCAAATGTATCCATGTTACGAGCAATCCCTGTCGATCACAGATCTCACAGTTGACGATCCTCAGACTCTCCAAAATATAAGTTATCCTCAAAAGGTAAAAGTCTTCTTATCGTCAATCATCCACGATTTCAGACGGTCAACGCGCCCAGTTGTTCTATCCGAGTCGAGTTGCCCCAAAAGAAAGGCGACTGCAGCGGACCGCTGGCCATCAGCCAAGAAGGCGTCGACGAGTCTCATCCCGATTCTTGTCTGGTAGAAGGCGACTGGGCCATCACGTGCTATTGTTCGTATTTTATTGCCACCAGTTGCAACAGTCTCGAGTCACTTTTCCAGTCGACAAGTGTCCGCGTCAAGGAAATTCCCTGTATCCGTCGACGACTCTTCCAATTATTTCAACCCAATTCGACGGACTACGAGGCACTTTTGGACAAAATGAACAAAGATTTAGACGATAATGGTCATTGTATTTTATGGCAAAATAATCAGAAATTCCAGAGATGACCAGGACGAAGGCAGCGCCTACAGATGAGAAGAAATACATCAAAATGAAATATCTCTACAACGAGGAGAATATCTCTAGTGCACTTGGTAAGATCTCTATTTATATAAGGAAATTTGGGTATTTTAGGCGGTCAATTTGCGAGTATTCTGATGATCTTCTTCCTCCTTTATTCCATTTGTGTTTTCTTCGCCATCGGCTATTTTTCTTACATTTTGGCCAAGAAATATTATCCCCATCTTCGGAAAAATGACTAATTGTACAGATACATACAATTTATTTAAATATACATAAACATCTTTTTGTGGTCTTCTTATAATTCTTCATGATTGCAGCAGTGATTTTGTCAATTTTTCATGATAATAGCCAATTTCACAGAAAAAGGAGAATTTGAAGAATAGGAAGACCAGAAAATGCAGACAAGAGAGCTTTATGGTGGCTGGGATGAGGCAGACAAGCAGAAACGCAGACAAAAGCTAGTCGGCCAATCTCGGCAGCTGTCGTGATGTATCAGCGGCGACGTTGCCTAGTCGTCGGTTTAATTACCCAAGTTTGAGGTACTAATACCTTCCGACCCTATGAAAATAGCGGTTGAGATGAATTTTGGAATAGCTTCCCCTTGAGGGAGGCAACTGACAGACAACATGGGGCATCATGTCTCCCGGCCTTTTATTTCTAATCGAAATCTCTCATAGGTTTCTTTTCCACGAGGCTGAAAATCAACGTTAATTATATTATATTTTTATTTAACGGCTGATGGACTGGCTATACAATTATAAAGGCAAACAAAGTATTTGTTAAAATTCTAAAGAGAGATGTTCCTTGATCCAACGGTCGACGACAGTTCCCTCCCACATCCACGAGATTGTTCCATTACTGGCTATTCCTATCAGACCGTCGACCCCATGCACAGCTCGAAGAATATCACAATGGTAGCCAATAATTTCATAGATTTGTTGTCCTCCTCGCATGGAAGCTGCCCACTTGGGTTCCTAAATCAGCTTATTTTACTCGTTTTTCGTCTACTCACATGGATAAAATCATCTGATTTACCGAGTTTTTCACAGCGTAGCTGTCCACAAAGACGACTGGCCACGCTCCATTCATTTGGGAGATAATCACAGTTTCTGTGCCGGCCGAATTGGGCCGATATCCATTTTCCATTCCAAGTTGGATCTTGTTCATCGATTCTGAATATCACAGTCATGGTGGTCATCTCAGCTTACTTGCAACAAAAAAACTTTTTGGAAGTAGGAAAACAAGGTTGACCGAATTCTTTCTCGAGTATCGGAACAAACGAAAATGGCGGATAACGACTGGTAGCTGAACGCTCTTCAGTCCAAGTTTCGGGGCACTTTCCCTCACACGCGGGGGCTCTTCCAATCCAAGAGCAACCGGAGAAGACCTCCACAATTTCAAAGTTTTTCATATTTTTAATTTCTACAATTCTTTTACCTGAAAGATTGTTACTAATAGTTGAAGCACTCTTGCCTATAATTCCATAAGTATTTGGGTAGACGATTCTACAGCTGAAAATAGGAAGAAGAGCCGCTGCACCAGCTAGAAAATATAAGGAAAGCATGGCACAGCAGAAAAAAGACTACGTTTATACGATGATAAACAGATGCGCCGTTGACTATCGTTTTCCGTCGACAGATCAAAGAATACGGTTCATTGGAAATAGACAATTGCCGAGTTGGGATGTAGGTGAGAGGAGTTTATGGCCAGGTGCTGGCGGCGAAGGTTACTCATCTTCGATAGGCGGTGACTCTTTTCTTTCTGTTGTACGATGTTATTTAGGGAGGCGGCAAGGAACACAGGAATGAGATGAAGGCAACATCATGGCACCCTGTGTTTTTGGAATATCCTTCAGATTGAGCGGTGACAACTGAGTTTCCCTGTCTTTAAAAAGAGAAAACGTTTAGGGTTCTGCATTCACAAGAGAAGTCAGCCATCTTACAGCGAAATCTGGCCATGCTGCCGGTGAAAACATAAAAAAGGGTTACTTTTTATTAAGCAATTTTATTTTTAATATAAGCAAATAAAGGGAATGCTGTAAGAATTAATAGAAGGCCAATATAGACAACCGAAGACGATATCCCATTATTTTACGAGGAACTTGAATAGTTCTTCCCCCATTTTCTCTCGACTTTTTGTCAACTCCCGCTCATTGGTCATAGATTTGTCGTCCAAGGGAGACCAGATGACGATTCTTGTTCGTCTCCATCCGTTTATTACAATCTCTTTGCATGTCGAGCGGAATCCTCTGCCAAAGGCCAAAAATATAAAAAAATTCAAGGACATGTTTGTGATTTCTGCAAAGAGAGGAATGCCCATGAGGACGGTTGAATGCTCCGGAGAATACATCGCCAGCTGGAAATTGGGTTGTTTGTATTTTGTCAGATCTTACCAGTAAAGAACTGGCAAAAAGCCCAGCCAGCAGAAGGGATCCAACCCCGCTTTTGATAATCAGCAGTAGAGAGTCGAATTCCAGCTCCTTCCTTGAATGGAAAGTGAAATGATGGGAATCACTTACGTCGATTGATGGTCGTCGACCAGTAGATATGTTCTCCGTACTTTGAATTGGTTAGCTAATTGGCGGAACATTTTTATAGATAAAATTACGACAATTATCCGGGGAGCCAGGTAGATAAGGATTGAGTCGAGAGCATCGCACGCAGCCGACCACTCGGTGTCAATTATCTTCTGCAAAACAGCCCATCTTTCGGAAGAAATATATTACCTTTTGAATTCGATTTTCGTCAAGATAATAATCACACCGGGTATGATTATCCGGCTCATAAGGATACAGACAAATTGTAACAATAAGATCCGGAATTCGAAAAATGGCGGCGGCTATGAAGATGCCCACCAGAGTCCGTTTTGCCCTACTCGTCGTGCTAATTACCGAATGTTTCAGAGGAGAACACAAAGCCAGAAAGCGATCCAAAGTCATGGCAATCATTGTCCACAGACGCGAGGCATTACACACTGTGTAACTATAAGCCAGACCCTGGTAAAGGGCGACTCGTACTGGAAACATTCTCTGGATTGAGACAAGTCTTACATTTGTACAGATTGCTGGGTATTGCAGCTGGGATAAATTGAAGGAACAAGCCAGCAAGAGCGCTTGTTTGCCATAGAAGGGCAGCTGTCTAAAAGAGCTCATTCTTGGGGGAAAATAGCCACGTACCAAATAATAGTGAACAGTCGGCAAAGAGGGACCCTTCTGCCCTTTGCGGAGAACATAGATACTGAATAAATTGAGGAAGATCCCGGATAATTGTAGGAAGGGGACAAGAAGCCGAACCAGGGGGATGACGGTCTTCAATAGATTGAAATCCCCTTCCATTTTCTATAACAGTTGTCAAAACGAGGATAATAGCCAAAAAATAGTCGAAAAGGATATGAAAAACAACATGGGCTAGCCGAAATGTATCATATTTCAGGGAAAAAAATAGGCTTACTTCCCAAGTCCAATTCAACACGAAAAATCGGACAATTTACGAGCCGTTAGAGCTGGAAAAGCAAAAGGAAACAAAAGCATGGGACTGAAATAGAGAAAGAGAACGTGTCGATTTTCCGGACCAGTTTTCGGATCAGCGCCATTCCAAGCTGGATACACAGGACGCGGGGGACAATTTAAACAGACGAAAAAAGTCCTTTATTCTAGAAGTTCAAGTCGTCTACTTCAGGTCAGAGGTTAATAGGAAAATTCACAATAACTTCAACAAGTTTCCGGCCATTGAGTGCCAGCTTCAGTTCTTTTCAGTAGAAATGCCGGCGGTTCTTTTCTTCCATAAATCTGAAATCGTCTCCTTGCACGTTGTCCGGAAACTTCTTCCAAATATCAAAAATACAAAGAAATTCGAGGACATGTTGATGATGTCGACGATAATTGGAATAACTATCAAAAGATACGAATTCTCAGAATATGGCGTGTACAAAGCCAGCTGAAATATGCTATTTTGGGGATTGTTATCCTCTACCAATAAGGAGACGACAAACATGCTGGCCAGCAAAAGTGAGCCCAGACCACTCTTGATAATCAGCAAAAGAGTTCCCAGTTCCAATTCTTTACTGAAATTCAGTCTCTTTTCGTCGAAATGGTCCATTACCTTCTCGACTGGCCATTCCCACTTGTCAAAAGGATTTCCCGTTCCCTGAATTGTTCTGCCAGCGTTCTGATCATTTTGATTGTCAATATGATCACTACGCCACGTGGTCCCACGTAGACCAAAATTGTGTCAAGATGATCATAAACTATCAGCCAAATACGGTAATTCTAAAACGGAGAGATCCCTGCATTTTTCTGTTTGTTCCACGTAAAATCCGTAAAACGGAGGCCAAACTTTGACGCGGACTTTATTTTTTGATACGGGGGAGAGCACAAAGTGAAAATTACCTGGATGACATCCGTGCTGAGCATTAGATAATATTCACAGTTGGTTTCATTTTGGCTGCAAGTTTGTCCCAAAGTATACTGAAATTAGTCGACAAACAGATGGCTGTCGACTTACATGGAAAAAATCAGGAATTCTAAAGACAAGAGCAATGATAATTATTGCCAATAAGGTCTTCTTCGCCTTTTCTACGGTCGCCATCGTCGCGTGTTGCAATGGATGGCAGAGAGCCATGAAACGATCCTCCGTCATGGCTACCATGGTCCAAAGTCGACCGGCTATGCTGACGGAATAGCCATATTGGAGGAGCAGCTCGAGACAGAGACGGACTAAATTTTATATTTAAATAGTTTTCTAACCTACGTCCATATATTCGACCGGCTATAATTCTTGGGAGTCCTTGTAGAAACAAGCAGAAAAGTGCATTGGTTTGCCATAAAAGGGCGGCGGTCTGGAACATCGATCTAAACGAGGATTACGGTAACTAACAAGATAATAGACGATTGCTGATAGATTGGACCCGGTCTTCCAGAAGATGTAAATACTGAACAGATTGAGGACTATCCCGGCGGCTATTAGAACACGGATTCCGTATAATTTTAACAAAGAGAAAACTGTCCAAAACACGACGGATACTTCCTCCATTCTCTGAAATCAACAGAACCGACTGATGTAGGAAGTCACCAGGTCAACGTTGATGTTTTTTGAATCTGAAAAGCATCTCAAAGACCGGAAATTGGATATCCGTGAAAATCCAGAAAAGAAAAGATGCAAAGTTTGCAATGGCTGCATCGACTCATTCGGACAACCGGCAGATCTGATCAAATAAGACAAAAATAAATAAAAATGCAGAGGAAACCACGCGGCCGGAACATAGATCAGAGTTATATCCGCTTTAATGACTACAATTTCTGTAGCAGACCACAGCTTGTGTTTTATTCGACCTGGTAATCAGATATTCTTTTGATTTTCGTTGACAGATCGACAAGTGCCGGAGGTCTGAGTTTTGTGAAAGAGGGCAGCTTTTCTATTGATTTATTTACATATATTCCTGGTATTCCCGTTGACCCTTCTTCTCGACCGTCGACGTCATAAATACGCGTACCACGTCCAATAAAAGATATTGAACATGGCAAATCCGGATGGGAAGAAGATTCCTACAGTATTATGTCTTTTCTTCTTTCCACTTACTGCAATATAAATCGATCATTCTGCTATCATCTGCTTCGTATGTCCAATGCCACCACCAGCCGAGCAGCCGTTCCCATCTCGCTCTTCTCTGTCTTTTGATCAAATCCTCCCTCTCTTCTTCTTTCTTCTTCCATTCCACTTCTTCTTTTGTTTTATGGGCACTACATTGCTTTTTTATACCTAGAAGTCTTTCTTCTTTGAGGTTTTAAGTAACTGACTAATTTCTAAATTCGATGCAACGAGGGAGACATAGGCGTATTCAAAAACGGCGCCGAATACAAAAACGAGACATCCTCCCATCCAAATATCGACGGCTTTCACATAGGAAACGGCCGGCAGCTGAGAATTCAAAGAAGTTGTCTATAGATTTAAATGAGGAGAATACGGTTGAAATACTTGTGTAGTGATGGTTAAAAGAGTGGTGACACCGAGGGTAACCCGGGCAGGGACAGCTGACCGGTCGAGCCAAAAGGAAACCCAAGAGACGATGACCAGCAGCGTCGAGGGCACGTAGATTTGGACGAGATAATAAGAAAATTGACGAATTAGATGAAAAGAAGCCGAAAGACACGAATAACTGCCGGTATTTGTATCACTGCTACAGTAATCTGAAGAGGAATTAATTGACATTTGATTGACATTACCTGTATGGGCGTTCGCAATTTCGAAACAGGGAAGGGAGCCATTCAACATCGGGTGGAATTGAAGAGGAGAGGACGGAGTCCAGTGATAGACTGAAATGTCCGGATTACGGTGAAATGCTGTCTTCGTTGTTCCGAGCAAATTGCATGGGTATGTCGAGTTTTTCAGGGTTTTCCGACGTCAAATTTTCAGGTAACAAGTCGACAAGCACGCCTAATTGAATATGGAATGTCAAAAAGCACTGGAATATGGAATTTGAAGGCGCACCACCTGTCAACTTCCCTCATTTTCCCTACAAAAACAACAAACCCACCAATATCATCCGTCGTGTAAGCATAGGAAGCCAATTTCAATTCACACAACTGTTTGTCCATGGGAAAACTTTGTAAGAACATGGGACACGACAAGACAAGAGACAGTCTCTCAGAATACATGACCCTGCCTTCTGGGGTTATTCGATATAAAACATTTGGGACGTCGATCATATGCTTGTAGGCTTCTTTTTCGTTCTAAAATAGAAACAGATGGAACGAGTAAACGAAGAGTCAAACCATGAAGAAAGTATCAGGGATCCAGAGGATGTCATGCTGGTTGATGATCAAATAGCGGGGGACACGGTCTCCTCTGAAAATTGAGATCTGACCAGAGGAAAGAACTTACAGATGCGTGTAGGCGAGACGATCATCTGTCCACGACTGGCGCAATGTCAACTGGAGGCTGTATTCCATTTTGACAAAGTCGATATTTGACATACTGAAAGAAAAGATTAGGAAGGATCAACAAATCTCGGCTGAACATCTTAATTGGATCTCCACCGCCTCATTTTTTCGGGATTTCCAAAGCCGGCTTCGTTGATATCTCAGCTCTCCTTTGCCCGTTTTAAATGCAAAAGCGAAAAACTATAAATTCCACTCGGACTCGAATTCCATCCCTTTTTTCGTTAATCCTACCTTCTGACATAGGCGTTGACCTCGACGTCGATTGGCTTATTCGAACCTGAATAATTTTCCAATTATTTGAAGTGAAGGAGTACCATTCAGATGTCGATTATTGGGTCGAATTCTTCGATCATAATTTGGTCCCAAGATCGTGTTAATAATATCAGCTGGCGGTACTTTTGGCGGTCTGAAATGTCGTCGACTGACAAGAGATGATCTTACCGCGTTGTCTGTGAATGGGTCAAGCCCAGCAGGAAGATAAAAAGGAACGAAAACATCTGAAAAGTAAATAGAATTTATTGAAGTCGAAGAAAAACATGAGGATAAAAAGGCAGCCGGGGAGGGTAATCGAGTTGTCGCACTCCATAACCCTCGGGGGTCGGCCAGCGGTGGTTGATTTCGGGGGAGGCGACATCTGGCAATGGGAGGCCATTGTGGATATTGCCGGGGAAAAACGTAGCACTTCATAATAACCCCGTGACCAATTTCTGACCTTTGCGACTAATTAAAATCGAGTAAAACGGGAGAGGGAAGAGCAGGGATTAATCACATCAACGGTCGTCTTCTGAGATTACTCCGAGTCAATATTGGCCTCCCAATTATTTAAATTGAAACTAAGAAAGAAAAACAATTTGAATTTGAGGAAATGACTTGAACACCGAGAAGATAATTAAAAGAATAGAACACTCGGCAGGAGGATGACCCACGCGGCCAAGCGCAGATAATTGAAGGGAAACAGACATTTTTCTCTCTCAACGGCACACACTCCGGGCAAATTAGCTCCCACGTGGGAGATTCAGTTTGGAAACAGAATAAAGAGACATCCTCTCAAGCGGAAATTTTAGATCTCCTTTGTCTCTGAATGTCTACACAATAAATAAAATTCCGGCAACAATCAAAAGAAGTGGCAACCGAACACCCTGACAGGGGAACCATTTTTCCTTAAGGTGGCTTTTCGTAACGAAACCTACACGCTGTGTAGTACACAGTTGAAAACTGTTTCTGGGGGTGGTTTGGACGCTCTTTCGAACGGTGTAGGTCTTGTTACGGAAAGCCGCCTTAAAGGGACGGTAAGGCAGGATTTGAATTCTGCGGAACTTCCGCGAAATTTTAGAGTACGCGTAAACATCATGCACAAATTTTGCGATTCCAAAAGAAAATTTATGTTTTTCTTTGTTGCTCCTTATTTTCGTGATTTGATTTGTATTGCAATCGACTCAGCTGATTTTTAGAAACATTTTGATATATGTACGACTTGGTAACTCGATAAAATAACATTTTTGTCTCAAAAACCTCATTTTGCATGAATTTTTAGTATCTTTTGTATTCTGCTACGTTTTGCTTATTTCTTTTTTTTGCTATATAGTAATTCAATGCTGGCAAAACACGAGAAAACAATAAAAAATGATAAAAATGCATGCAGACAATTTTTACAAAAAGCTACAGTAATCAAAGGGCGCAGTTCCAGCAGATTCAAATCCTGCCTTATTGTCCCTTTAAGGAAAAATGGTTCCCTTGTAAGGCTCCTCGTAGACATGCCGCATGGCAAAACATCGTTTTTTATAACATAAGGAGAATTGTCTAAAAATCCTTGAAACTTCTGGGCTTCTTTGGCGCTTTTAGACCGCGTAAAGTATCCGGTGGCCCGTTAGTTTGCTCGTTTTTCTGGGTAATTTTGTCTGCGCCTAAATTTAAAGACTGGCATGCAAGGATTTAATGTATTACCATTATGCTGAGTATTTGGCTGCTTCCTGTTGACGGGCAGAGACGGTTTGGCTGCGGGAAAATCCATTTTTTCTTTTGTCTCCTTCGATTTTGGAAAATGGAGCGGTACAGGTGTGAAAGTGATGCCATTGATACGCTCCACGAGTTTTCCATTCTCTACCATATAATCTGTTCCGCATTTCACAGCATGACCATATTTTGCGGAATCTCTAAAAACTCTTGTTAAAATAGACCTTTTAAGAAACTAACACCCCGCTTGGCTCTTGAAATACTTGGTATAGGTAACCAAGTGTTAGGCCGCCGAAGTCCGGCTATTTCAAAAGACGAACCACGTCACCCGGCTCGCTGCCATAAGCTCCAGCAGCGGCAGTAGCTGATATGAGTAGCTGCTCGGATCCAAAAGTAAACATAGGCGTCTTCTTGTCCCATTCGAAATGTGAACTTGCGGAGAGACCTCGTCACCCTTTTGCTACTTTGTCATGTGAAAGTCATGTCGGTTGAGTAGACTGCTCACTGGCCATTAGATGTCACAGATGAGATGTGATCATTCGCTTTATGTCTGGGTAACTGTCGTCAATACCTCGATCACTGTCACAATGATCTGTTTCTTTCTCTTCACAATCTATCTCGTGTTCATTTCTCGTCGAATATTTCATCCATTTTTTGTGTAAGAGCTTTTTCTCTTTTTAATATTCTTTAGCATGTTTTTTATTCCATTTCTTCTGTGTTATTCTCTTTGTGACTTTTGTACCATTATTACGGAAATTGCCCTCGCCGTCGGCATTTCCGAAGACGCCTTTCTATTTCTCGCCGCCGACAATCTTTCTCTAATATTTTATCGTATCGCCACTCCATTGATAATATTTCTCTTATTGGAAAGGCTCTACGCAACGAAAAACAGCCAAACTTATGAAAAATCTCGCCCTTGGCTGCTGTTTGGCTCATTGCTTCCCGTGGGAGTGAGTTGAAATTCCGAGAAAACGAGAGCGAAAGCCATTTCCAGGTAATTTTTTCTGTTGCGGACGACCTTATCTTGTATTATGGACTGATTTCGGATATTGTTGAACAATACAGCCTGGGATTATCGGAAGTCGTCATAATTATTGTAAGTAGAATGCAGGGGCGACGGGTTCCACGGATATGGGAGACATTTCCCTCGAACTCTTTCTACTTTCTCAGAAAAATAATCTTTGGCTTGAAATACTCAACGGGTGGCTTGGAACACGTGTGCAATCTCAGAAACTAAGAGATCCAATCTTTCTGGCGGCGAAGCTCTAGGATTCTACGAGTCTATTTTCAGTTACTGGTGCTCCTCCTCCACAAAAATCGACGTCTAGTCTCCCAGCAGACGGGTCGTGGCGTCTCCCTGACAAGTCGCTATCAAATTTCTGAGAATGTCCGTGTCCTCCGACTGGTCATCCCTGTATGTTCTCCTTTCTCCATTTGACGTCTTTCCCCTTCCAGATTGTCATTCTGGATGGTTTCCTCACCGTGGAATACATATTATTCGATTTATTTCTCGGCGTCGACCGTCAATTTGACCTCGTCAATTGCTCACAAGATCACAATTACTTTACCTGGTATATTATTGTCAATTTTGTAGGTTTCCCATGGACAGTAGCCTCAATTCTTCCAGATAACTTATTTCCTGGAGGTGCTTATTCCCATTTTGGTCATTTCCAGCCACCCAGTGATATTTGACTCAACTCGACGAGTATTAAAAAGAAGAAAAGTGGAGACGAAGAGGTTTGACAGCAAGAATCAAGAAGAATTTTGTAGTAGAATAACAAATGTCCTTGGAGAAGACATGCGCCAAGTTCAAACATCTCGAGAATATTTTGACATTCTGCAAAATCATTGGAAATGAATCATTCGCTTACTCAAGTGTGTTTCTTCCTGGATTGTGGGAAAATCTTGTGAATTCTAGAGAAAATATACTCATTTCAGGAGGATAATATAATTTGTGGAGAAAATATTCAGATTTAGGAGGAAGTGGATGACAATTTGCGGGTCATGTAAAAAATCATAATGTTGTCGACTTTTTCTTCGAAATCCCCAATTATTTGAGGAAATGTCTCCGCTTGAACCGTTTTTCTGAAAATAATCTTCGAGGCGGAAATGATGTTCCATCCAAAGTTAGACATGAACTGCACCCGGAATCTCCAGCTCTTGATGACTTTTTATGTCGCCGGTGGTTATCTCCTGGTCGTCGCCTTACAAGCAAAGTTTTTCAGTTCGCAACGCGTTCCCGTAACAAGACCTATACCATTCGAAAAAGCATAAAAAAATACCCCAGGGAATGTTGTCAGGAAGTGCTCCCGAGACCGTTTGACACTTTGAGGGAAATTCGTACACAGTCGCGTTTCAAAATATCATTGTCCCATTTTGAGATCTTTCCAAGTAGCAGCGTGGCTCAACCTCTGGGCCTATCTGTATTGCCAAATACAAAAGGCTCGGGAGCACTTCCTGACACCATCCCCTGGGGTAATTTTTGACGTTCTTTCGAATGGTGTAGGTCTCGTTACGGGAACGCGTTGCGAACTGAAAAACTTTGCTTGTTAGAGCAGGAAGAAAGCAAAAATCTTTAGACACCGTCGGGGATCGAACTCGGACCCTTTGCATCTCATTTTGCTGTTGAAAACAATTGAAATTCAAATTGGCGCCGACGCTGGAAAAACGGGTCGGTTCCGGGTTTGAACCCGAACCGACCCGGAACCGTTTGAACCCGACCCGTTCGGGTTTGAACTCGTTTGAACCCGACTCGTTCGGGTTTGAACTCGTTTGAACCCGACTCGTTCGGGTCCGGACCCGAACGATTTCGGGTGCGGGTGCCTCGAAACCCGAACCTTTTCCGACCCTAGACAGACAGACGGACACCACAGCACTTTAGATTTATTAGACTAGAGAAATTGATCCGGCCAGGGCGACGGCAAGATTCGAACTTCTTCGAAGTCTCTACAGCCCGGTGGACAAAACAACCAGAGGATATACAACAGCCATCGAAAATTATCGACTCAAAAGACTCAAGAAGAAGGCATTGAAGGAGACATGCGAACCGGAAGATGCGACACTTTTCGAAGTTTCGACCCGGATCAAAGAGCAGAACTTTGACGAATAAAATATTAACCAAATACAAACTTTTCCATTTATTAAAAACATAATACAACGTATAAAAGTGAAAAAAAAAGTACCTGTAAAACATGATCAAATTTGTACAACATCGGTTTTGGGGTCAGGATAAAAAGTACTCCAAATTCTAGTTTCACAATCAGAATCTATACAATTATCTACAAATGAAAAAAATTGTTCCGTCATACTAATGTGAGAATTGAGGTGATACATATCAAAAACTGGAAAGAAAACTTCAGCCAAAATCTGGGCTCCGGAGCGCACACGAACTTTCCATACACCTGGCACTCTCAGCCAGGGATCTAGGCTTGACAAATCCAATGAAGCGAACTGTTTTCCATAAATGGAGTTGTAAGGTTTCAAATTCTGGAAAAAAAATGGATTAAAAATAATGTTGACAGATGAACCTCAGCGGCAACTTCTATTCCTTTATTATTAAACCAAGACATCACGACAAAGGGGCTGGTTTTATCGCCAGATTGTGCTGCTTTTATTCCATTAAGACGACTCCATTGAAGTACTACAGTTGCCGTAGCTTTCTGTAATATATTTCCGTAGAATAAAATAAGTAGATACCGTATTCAGATAAGACAATGGGTCACGAAAAATTTCCTCTTTATGATCAATGCCAATTCCATACTGAATTCCTTTCAACAAATATCAGGGCTGCGCGAGTACTCGGATTCGAGTCGAAAAATGGTCCGAATCCGATTCGAGTACTCGACTCGGATTCGAGTCGGACTGATATTTCGGGTTCGAATCGGGTTCGCCATTTTTGGTTTTCAGAGGATTCGGAATCGAATCGGATTCGGTACTTTTAGGGTCCCCGAATCCGAATCCTCAAATCAAATTTCGCGCGGTCGTTGCTCGTTGTTTAGCGGCTGTGTTCTTGCCATGCTGGCGTTACGTAACGCATAATGTATAGTCTGTCACAAAAAAAGACGGCATTTTTAAAGGTTTAACGAAGGAAACTAAATTAATTTTTTTCTCTATCTTGTGACTTCCAGGCTTTATAACTTCTATTGCAACTTGCATATCACATTTTTCCGAGCATTTTGATATATGGACAATGTCGTCTTTTTTTGTGACAGACTGTAATGTTTTTTATTCTTTTTTTGCTTATTATATTGTTCTTTCTGTAATTTTTATGGTTTTCGCATTTATAATTTCGTCTAGAACAATGAAGTGGGACAAATTTTTCAAGAGGCACGCGGATAACTCAAGAAAATTTACGTGTACTCTATGCCAAGGATCAAAAGCGGTTTTTACACAGTCTAAGGATAATGGCACGAGCAATTTTCTCAAGCATCTAAATACAAAACATCAAGCTGAATACAAAAAGGTGTTTCTGCGTCTATAAACTTTAATTTTTTAAACAAGCCGCTTCTCGTGTATGTTCTTTTTAAAATTATTGTATGAATATCTAATGTTTATAGGAAGTTCAGTATTATTTGTCTGAGAGAGCGGACCATTCAATAGACTGCTTCAAATACTGGAACGACAACAAGCACAAATTTCCTACCCTGGCTCTATTAGCTAGAAAGTACCTTTCCGCTCCCTCAACGTCTTCGGAATCCGAGATTATTTAGCGCCGCTCGATTGATACTGTCTGATTATCGCATGGGCATGAATCCACAAACATTGGAGAAGTTACTATATCTGAAGATTAACTCAAAAGTGAAAGATACTAATAATAATCCATGATATTTGGCGCTGCTGTTATAGTTGTTATTTTCTTTTCGTTATAATCGTTATGTTTTTGCCAATAATAAAATTGTGTTTTTCTAAAAGCCGGCAAATTTTCAAAAAAGGCTAGGGATTCGGATTCGAGTCGAAAAATGGGCCGAATCCGATTCGAGTACTCGGGTTCGAATCGGTTTTCGAATCCTACCTTCCGATTCGAGTCGGGGTCATTTTCGAGGGGTAGGATTCGACTCGGAATCGAGTCGGTCTTGAAAAACCAGGATTCGCGCAGCCCTGACAAATATCCATCAACAGTTGCATTGGGAACTATATTATATAAATTTTTTCGATCAACTAAAATTTGAACAATATTCGATGATGTCTGAAAAAGTCTACTTCTGTAAAAAGTATTCCTACATTTACTGTAAAGACAACTTGATGAGCTGATGTCGAATTTGCTTTAAAAATATCTACACTGTCTAAATGAATGTTATGGAACATTTTGAGCCTTCCATTTAACAAATTTTCGACGAGAACCTCTAGATGCGGAGCTAAATAATTAAATTAATAATTACATTTAATGAAAAAAAGGAAAAAGGTTTTGAAAAAAAAGTAACCTGATCCATCAATATCTCTTTTATAAAAGTTAATAAAAGCCGAGTTGAATGACGGATGCTCTTTATGTATTTGTTCTGGTCTAAAAGACCAAATTAATTATAAAACAGTGTCGTACTTAAATCGTAATGCCTGTTCTTCAGCAAATGAAATTGCATCAATATCCACAAAGCTATCGAATTTCCTAGCAAAATAGTATGATTTATTAATGGCATTCTAAAGCTAACAAAAATAGAATTATATGTACAACTCACATTTAGGCTAACAGCAGTCGGACTCGTTCCCTTCAGAGCTAACGGTGAACAACCGCACCAGTCCACAACTTTTTTCAAGCTTTCACATCTACAGCCTTGTTTTCTGTTCCAATTCGTGAATTTCAAGTTTCCATTGATTACACTGCCACAAAAATGAGAATTAAGAGCAAGCTGAAAAATAAATGATAACTATTAAGAATGAATACCGTGTGATAAAAACTTTCCAATGGAAGTAAAACATTCGCAAAAAATTGTCTAAGATTTCGAGGAAGCTGTTCTTCGGATATGGAATATTTAGCAAGATCTCTATGGAGAACAAGCCAATCTGATCCTCCATCTAGTCGTATATTTTTTGGAAATTCTTCTCGACGACCGATTCTCCACATATGCTCATCACATTCTACAAAGAAATGCTCAAGTCCTTGTCTAACAATAAATTGTGCTGTATTATAATTGTGTGATGCTAAGTATGTTTTTCCTTTATTTCTAAAACAAGAATCTATGAAAATAAATTGAACTTACGCCTGTAACTGAGCTTCAAACTCTTCAATAGAAAGAATTGGAAAATCACTTTCAGATAAATTAATCAGATAGTCCCATTTAGGAAATTTTTCCATAGATAATGTTTGTTTTATAACATCTACCAAAAAGAAAATTACAACATGAACAACACCAACCTAAATACATTTCTAAAAGCGAAGCTCCTCCCCAAATAGTACTGTAGCTATTTTCAAAGATATGTAGGTTAGGCAGTTGATTTGCAAGTTTCTCCATTTCTAAAACAGAGAAGTAATGAAACACGTCGAATACCTTGCTTCATATATTGTTGCCTTCTATCTACATGGACGACATATAAATGTTTTGGAGAATAAATTGATTTAATAAGCCGTTTAACCTGCAACAAAATATGCTGAACACTAAAAAAATTACTTGACGGTCATTCCTTCCATTGAGTTGAAGTAAAAATAATATTTTAACAGGTACATTAGCTGGAGAAATATTATTTGTATCAACGTAAATTTGTTTTTGTTGAATAAACCCGTCTAAAAATAATTATCAGCCATAATATAAACCTACCAATTATGCCAGTGCTGTACACCACAAGACATCCAGTTTGGTTACGGTCTTTCGTCGCCACAGTGTTTGCTGTAGTTGTTTCTATTTTATTCCCACATAAGCAATTAATACCATCATATGCTAAAATTGCTTATGCAAGTTAAATTCGTAGCATACTATAATAAAGAAATCCTGGACGATAGCAAAGACTTTGACAACCATTGGCATTTGTGCTCCTATAAATGGTTCCTTGTAATACACGTTTATTGGGAGTATCCGTAAAACATCCGCTGTATTTATTTACCAAAGAAGAATCTGGAAATAGCCGATGTCATAAAATGGACTTACTGTGAGCAGGACACGAACTTTCTGGGAAACTTGAAAGTAGTTGTTTTCGTAAGCATAAAGCTTCTTTTATCTTAGAGAAGCTGTAGATAAAATATTGGTTGAAGATACCTTTGCACGACACTCTTTGCTTTTTACTCGTGATAATGCAAATTCGCCTTCTTTAGTCATTTCACACTGAAAATCTTACACGGCAAAAAAATCCATTTCAAACCTCGCGTTGGTAATTTGAAAAATAAGTCATTGTCACTAATGGAAAAATATACGAGCAAACCGCACACAAGACTGTTATTGAAAATAATATCCGATAAGGACGTAAACTTCTGCTATACATCTGAAGAGCATCTCAAACAATACTATAAAACAAAAAATAAGTTCAGTGAAACAAAAATATATAGAAGTCTGTCAGATTAAAAAAATTTCAAGCCTAAATAGGAATTAGGGTTGGAGCACATTTGCGCAAATAGACCTTTAAAAATGCATTTTTGAAAACAGCTGTTTTCTCCAATTTTTACTTCAATTTTTCGTTTATTATTTTTGTTTTTATTGCTAAAAAATCAGTAAACGATAGTGAAACTTTAGAAAAAAAATTAGTATGTAAATTGATGGTAAAAATATATAAATTTGCAGCGCTCGCACTTGTAAAAACTCGGCAGCAGCAGCGCACGACCTGTGTTGATAATTTAGGTTCTTATATTTTATTCCATAATATATTCATAGTTTATGTTCGTTTGTTTTCGTTTGTGTCCCCCTTTATTTATCTACCTTTCTATGGTCTGTTTTAAACGAATTCGCAAGTTACTGTTGTTTTACATCTTTCGCAATCTTATGCGCATTTCTTCGTTTTTTTTAATTATGATCAATAAAACGCCGCGGGCAAGCTGTTATATAAAAAAATACCGCTTTTGGGTGGTCGTTCGTCATCGCTTGTTGATGCTTCGGCAAGACTCCCCTCAGCAGGTTTAGATACCTGTAGGGAGCAGTGGCGGAGAGTGGTGACGGACCATACAACCATTGGCTACAATATTTTAAAGTGTAACAGCTATACGTGGAATTGAAAAATTGCTATAAAACGTCACGTGGAATCTGTTATATCAACCATGTTGCTTTTGGGCGGTCGTTCGTCGTCACTTGTTGATGCTTCGGCAAGACTCCCCTCAGCAGGTTTAGATACCTGTAGGGAGCAGTGGCGGAGAGTGGTGACGGACCATACAACCATTGGCTTCATTATTTTCAACTTTAGAATTGAGCCTGATCACCTCAATTCTGCAAAAATAATTTTTGTATTTTTTAAGAGTTTGCTATTCTGAGCGGAGGTTATTAATGAGGTTTTCGATTTGAAACAGACTATATTTGGTGGAAAATATTCTTTGTGTCGTTTTTTACATTTTATTGCCCAGACACTTGTGTCCCCCTTTATTATCTACCTTTTATGGTCTGTTTCAAATGAATTCGCCAGTTAATGTTTTACATCTTTCGCAATCTTATGCGTATTTCTCTATTTTTTAATTATGAATGATCAACAAAACGCCGCGGGCAAGCTGTTATATAAAAAATATCGCCTTTGGGTGGTCGTTCGTCATCGCTTGTTGATGCTTCGGCAAGACTCCCCTCAGCAGGTTTAGATACCTGTAGGGAGCAGTGGCGGAGAGTGGTGACGGACCATACAACCATTGGCTACAATATTTTAAAGTGTAACAGCTATACGTGGAATTGAAAAATTGCTATAAAACGTCACGTGGAATCTGTTATATCAACCATGTTGCTTTTGGGCGGTCGTTCGTCGTCACTTGTTGATGCTTCGGCAAGACTCCCCTCAGCAGGTTTAGATACCTGTAGGGAGCAGTGGCGGAGAGTGGTGACGGACCATACAACCATTGGCTTCATTATTTTCAACTTTAGAATTGAGCCTGATCACCTCAATTCTGCAAAAATAATTTTTGTATTTTTTGAGATTTTGTTATTCCGAACGAGTTATTAGTGAAATTTTATATTTGAAACAGATTATATTTGGTGAAATTTTTTTTTTATCGATGTTTACATTTTATTGCCCACTCTTGACCATTCTGCTAATATTATAGTGAAGTAACCATGCTCCATAGATAACATATTTCTGCTCACGCTTATTGTCTTTTTTATGTTTTCTTTCTTTTTATTCGTTTCTCTTAATTTTATGATTTTTAGAGAAAGTGGATGAGCAAATGGGAAAAGATACTATACAGGCAACAAAATTTTCCCGATAACTATTCTGGAGGACAAGAACAGTTTCTTAGGGAGTTGCGAAAAAATTGTAAGGAAATATTTATACTTTAATTCAAATATTGAGTGTCCGCTGTTCAATATAAATACTTCGATGCCGTAGTAGCTTGCTGTAATCTTGTTTTCCACGTCAACTGTGTCATATTATTTTACGTCGTGTATAAAAAAGTAAGTTTCTTTTCTTAATTATTTTTTTGTTTAAGGTTGAAGATGGTTTGTTACAAGAAGAGACTCTGCTTATATCCAGTTATATATCTCTCTTAGTTCTTTACACCATCTATTCATTGTCATTAGCAAAGGATGAAATCAATTTACGAGATCATTTGTTTACAATGGTCACCTTAAATTTTTATGGATTTGCATTGACTCCAATAATCCGGTACAGTGTTCAAATGCAATATATATTTTAGAACGCTTACAACGACTATAAGTACAGACACCGTCTATGCTACTTCAATATTTACAGCTGCTATAAGCTGTGTATTCCATGATTACGGCGTCAAGGCTCGAAGTGTATGTTTTTATTTAGTTCACAATTGCATTGTTTTTCAGTGTTTCCATGCCTTTGTCAGTTAGTTCGGGACTTTGTTCAGCCATTTTCCTTCTTTCAAGATTAAAATCCAATTCATCGGCCTTTGCTTTATTATCTTTGGCATTTGCACTTCATGCCTGCTCTCCTTTCTTTCGGTAAGCTTAGCCGGTTCCTCTATTTTTATCTTATAGAAATGTCTTGTTTTCTACGCTGCCATTGACTTCTTTATTACTTACAATGATCTTCTCTTTTACAATTTCAGTATTGGTTAGTAACATTTCTTCTGAATTAGCCGGATTTATTTTATTCTTTGAAATATTTGTTATAACTATTTGTCCTTATATACTTATTACTAAACAAAAAGAAAAACGTACTATTCACGGTCCCTGGGATGAGGCCATACCTTTAAAAATTCATCTATAATGTACCGGTTTTGTATATTTGTATCTAAAATAGAGATAAATATTTATATAGAAGAGTGGCGGTGACCATTTGTTGCATTGCAAATTATATACGTCCAGTTTAAACAGAATTAAACGAATGTTTATAGAGAAAACATGAGCTACACGTCAAATGAGGGCCCATCAACCAAGCGGGCAAGACCGACTTATGTAGATGTAGAAACACCGCCAGAGTTTTATAATACAAGTAATACTCCATCGAAGGTTATTCACATTGCCGATTTATCCACCAAGGTTTGTATTTATAATTGTTAATATTCTTGCTTATGAACTACAATAAAGGATAATTTAGGCACAAGATCCAGATTTATTGGAAGCATTTTCGAGATTTGGACGTATCTCTTACATCGTAATCAAACGGCAGCAGAAGAATATTGCCTTATTAGAATATGAAGCAGTAGATGGTTTGCTCAAGTATTTCTTTGTTACTATGCATTTTAGGAGCAAGCAGTGCAATGTTATACGTGCAGACTACACCTATTTATGTATGTTCACAGAAGATCACTATAAATTTCTCTGCTTTGGAAAAAATCCCCCGATTTGGTTTTGAAAGCGATCAACCGAATAAAGTTCTGGTGCTGCCAGTAACTAATGTACAGTTCAACGTCAATGCACACGTAAGTTTTCTTATACTGTTTCATAAAATTGTCTTCTAGACTCTTTACGATATTTGTAAACCTCAAATATTATTTGTATCAACGTAAATTTGTTTTGGTTGAATAAACCCGTCTAAAAATAATTATCAGCCATAATATAAACCTACCAATTATGCCAGTGCTGTACACCACAAGACATCCAGTTTGGTTACGGTCTTTCGTCGCCACAGTGTTTGCTGTAGTTGTTTCTATTTTATTCCCACATAAGCAATTAATACCATCATATGCTAAAATTGCTTATGCAAGTTAAATTCGTAGCATACTATAATAAAGAAATCCTGGACGATAGCAAAGACTTTGACAACCATTGGCATTTGTGCTCCTATAAATGGTTCCTTGTAATACACGTTTATTGGGAGTATCCGTAAAACATCCGCTGTATTTATTTACCAAAGAAGAATCTGGAAATAGCCGATGTCATAAAATGGACTTACTGTGAGCAGGACACGAACTTTCTGGGAAACTTGAAAGTAGTTGTTTTCGTAAGCATAAAGCTTCTTTTATCTTAGAGAAGCTGTAGATAAAATATTGGTTGAAGATACCTTTGCACGACACTCTTTGCTTTTTACTTGTGATAATGCAAATTCGCTTTGCGCGCCGCCTTAGACCACTTGACCATGTGAAGAGTTTGAACTTTAGCTTTCGGTAGTTGGACAGACATGTCTGTCCCGGACAAACAGACAGACAAACAAACAGACGGAGCTTTTCTTTATAATAATAAGGCGATCTCTCTTCTCTTCCTTCTTTTTTATTTTGTGCAATCATCGTCAGATTTCAGGTAATTGGGAAACAACTGTATTTCTCAAAATCATCAATATTTGACAAATTTGGTCTACGTCTGGATTTCGTTTGAGGAATAATCTACATTAGGATTATACAATCCTATTCTAAAAGTGAGTCTGCTTTTATTCGTGCGCGGGAGGACAGTAATCAGCGGCGATACGTTTTTTTGCAACACCCAATTTCCCTGATTTCGTTCAGCGCCCAGTTCTTTTTTTGGAAGAGTAATTGAAAATCCTTGGTTGCTTCATTTTTGATAGTCTGCAAATTAGACTATTTTTCTTTTGAAATGAAGCAAATTTTACGTAATCTGCCTAAAATGCTAGAAATTACAAGCTGCAAACCCCGTAATAACGAGTCGGGATTGCTTCGCCGTCAACTGGACTCCAGCTGATCAGACATTACAGATTGGCAGAAATTTTCTTATAAAACAATTATTTTCTGTCCCGGACAAACAGACAGAATTTTCTTATAAAACAATTATTTTCAGTGGATGATTATTCTAAAGCTGTAATCAAGGAATGTGATGCACAAATAAAAGAATTAAAATCTATGAAAAACACTCAAGACGCGAGACTTTCCCAAGCGTTGGCCGTATCGGATCAGTTGGCAAAGGACCTCAACGAAACAAATGCAATGCTTCGCACTGTTCTGAAGAGAAAAATGGAGATCTTTAAATAAAATCGTGAGTTTTTGTGTTTTAACCCATATCTCAACTATTTATAGGTCAAAAGAAGACAAAAAAAGAACCTATCTATGGATATCTGACAGCTACCCCGATGATCTCTTTGCCGGTGCGCCACGAGTGTAATGATGCCAGAAGCGCCCCGGGTCATGCCGCTATAATCTTCGGCATCTCAAGAATTGAGCAAACTCCAAGTTATTAATTCTTTTACTAGGTAGTTATATTTTTTAGGCCCCTTGTTTATTTATTTTCCCTTGTTTAGAAAGGTGATTATTATTATTACGTAGATATAAATTGTTTGCTTTTTTATCTTGTTTTCTTTTATTCTGCAAGATTGTCTTTTAATACCAACAAATCATAATATGCTTCATAAAATAATGTTTTAGCCTGCAAATAGAAAAACTACACAAGAGATAGTTTTTCCTGATGTTCAAGAAATTCCATCAACTCCAAGAAGACGATCTCAGCCTGCAACAGTTCTAACGGATTGGTACATCAAATTCATGAAATAAACGGCAGGATATATGCCAAGTATAAACATACATGGCCGGAGGCAGGGCCCGGGCCCGGCCCGGGCCCGCTTTTCGGAAAAATTGTGACTGCGTCGTGCGCGACTCGGTTTCTCAGGTGGATATCTCGGCCGTAGATAGGGCTTTTTCGATAAATCAAAATGCACTAGAATCACAAAAAGATGGCGAATTTTATAAGACAAGCTTGTCTGTAGCGTTTGCAGAAAAAAAGGCGTCGCTGTGAATAGACTAGCCAAGAATCTGCATTAGCATATTCGTTGGGAATGTGAGTTCCCTTGATGTGCTATTGAAATTTAACATGTTCTATAAAATTGTCCAGTCTTTTCTCTTTCGAATACACTTTGAATTATCGAAAAAGACCTATCTACGGCCGAGATATCCACCTGAGAAGCCGAGTCGCGCACGACGCAGCCACAATTTTTCCGAAAAGCCGGCCCGGGCCCTGCGATTTCGAATTGCGGCGGGCCCGGGCCCGCGGGCCCTAATGGGCCATGTATGAGTATAAGAGCTGAAAAGGAGATCCGTCAAAGGGTGCAATAATTTTTGATGTTATGGATCCAATATTCAAGCTCTTCTTCGTCTGATAATGAAGCTGTCATCCGAACAACTGGTGACCTTCATTATGATGATGACATTTCAGGAGGATAATATAATTTGAGGAGAAAATATTCAGATTTAGGAGGAAGTGGATGACAATTTTCGGGTCATGTCAAAAATCATAATGTTGTCGACTTTTTCTTCGAAATCCCCAATTATTTGAGGAAATGTCTCCGCTTGAACCGTTTTTCTGAAAATAATCTTCGAGGCGGAAATGATGTTCCATCCAAAGTTAAACATGAAGTGCACCCGGAATCTCCAGCTCTTGATGACTTTTTATGTCTCCGGTGGTTATCTCCTTGTCGTTGCCTTACTCATCTTCGCCATCGCTCTCCTTCTCGCCTTGAGAAAGTCATTTCACCCCTTTTTCTTGTAAGTTCCTCATTTTTCCTTCAATTTACTCTTCCAGAATGTTCTTTCTGCCTTTTCTTGTCTTCTACGCTTTGTGTCTTTTCTGTTATGTCGTCATCGACCTCAGTCATCTCTTCGATCTTTCTGAGTTTCTCCCTTCGACGGCGACAACCATCGTCATCCTCACCTATCGCAGTAATACTCCCCTCATCATCTCCTTTTTGTTGGAAAGACTCTACGCCACAAAATATTGTGGAATCTACGAGATTGCCCGTCCTTGGTGCCTTTTCTTCCCGCTGCTTCCCCTCGCCGTCCTCATCGCCGCCATCGATCTCTACCTCCTGGAAAAAGGGCTGATATCTCCGAGCGTCGAACAATACAGTCTCCTAGCTCTGGAAATTGTCATTTTCGTGGTGAGACCTTTATCTTTTTAGTAATTGCAGTCTACTTCCAGTTACTGTGTGCCCTTCACTTTGTCAACAAGCGCCTGGTTGCTCGGTCGACTTACCGCGGACTCGGACTTTCGCCACGATATCAACTGACAGAAAACATCAGAGTACTCCGTCTAATAATACCGGTGAGAGGCTCTCTCACGCATCGTAAACTTCAATAATTTTGGCTGAAAATAGCTGTCATGTGCTTTTATGAACATTCAAATTAGCTCATCGAGTCATCTTCGGATGTCTAGGGATCGACCATATCTGATAAAGATAACAATTTCAGGTGATAATTTGGGATGGCGCAATCACTTCGGAAGATCTTCTCGCCCAATTGCACTTTGGCATCAATCACGAGTTCAATTTACGAAGATGTAACCACGAGCCAGCATATTTTTCTCTTTTCGTCGTCCTCAACACTGTCAGTCTCCATTTTCCCTGTCAAAAAGAGGCCCTTTTCCAGATAGCTCTCTTACTGATCAGTTGTGTCCCGTTGTCTGTTCTCCTAGCCCATCCGGGAGTCAAAAACTTGGCCAGGGAGAGGATTTGCTGTTGGAGGGCGGTGGCCACGACCAAGTAAAGGGGCTAGACATCGATGACATCGAGTTTAGGAAAAAGTCCATTGTCAATGTCTTGGGTCAAAATCTGAAACAAACAACGACAACGCAAGAACATTTCAATAATCTACGACAATTATGGAAATAAATTATTGGATTACTGTAGTTTCCTCTTTTTTTTACATCTTCGGGATGACGCCACAGTTCATAGACAAAGTGCCATAGAATATCCAGATCACGGTCACTTACTCCCAAGAAGAAAATGTCATTCGAACAGCGTCGGTCGGTTGAACGGATAAACACTAATCTCTTGGTGATTTTTGAATATCTCGAGGTTAGTTCCGTGAATTTTTTTTCGAAAGGAGTAATTCAAGCGAGATTCTAATTCAATTATCGGTCTTCCCTTGCCTGGTGACAGCCATCTCCCTTCGATGTTTTGCGACCAAGAGAGTCAAAATGTCCTGGTGACCATCCTTCTCCTCACCGGAATCGTCGTCATCGTCGGTTTGATCTTCTGCATCTGTGTTTTCTTCACTGTCCGAAAATCATTTCATCCCTTCTTCGCGTAAGAATCTACCTTTTATTTATCCAAAAATCCAGGATTCTGTTCTTTGTCTACATGCTTACAGCGACAGGTTGTACCGCCGCTGCCACCATCATGGACACGATCAAGTACGCCGGTCTCCCCTTGGATACCGTATTCACCCAATGTTTTGGCTATGTCTATTTTATTCTCTACCGTATCAGCACACCTATCGGCATATTTTTTCTATTGGAACGCCTCTACGCAACGAGAAATAGTCAGACTTATGAGCAAGAACGACGTTGGGGGTTGTTTCTGCCTCTCCTGCCATTGGGGCTGCTCTTCGCCATTGGAGATGATTTCCTTCAAAAACGAGGGCTACTCTCTGCTTCCACAGAACTCTTCAGCATGTTGGCCCTTCAAATTTTTATCATTATTGTAAGTTTATCAAGGAGGATTCATTTGTACCGGTGGGTCATGGCCTCGATCTCCCCATTTCTGGGATGCTTGAATTCAAAATTTCATAAGCTCTCAGTAGTACGAAGAAAATAAAATGCCCGTTTTGCAACGAACTTTTCAGCTAATGTGTTTCCTGTCGTACTACAATCGTCGCCTGCTCCAGAATTCCATCGGACGTGGTCGAGATCTCTCTTTCCGCTATCAATTGGCCGAAAACATCCGCGTTCTTCGACTTGTTATCCCCGTTCGTACTTTCCGCTTCAAAAACAGTCTCGTATAGGTGACGACAAGGGTGACGCTGGCCACCATCTGGAGTCTTTTGGGCGAGATTCTCCTCGGTACGACGCATCAATACGAATTGGATCGATGTCGACAGGAACCGTCCTATTTTTGGCTGTACACTATCCAGCAATTTGTATGTTTCTGAGACGATCGGAAGATCAAGTGTCCGAATTCAGTTTGCCGTGGTAATGGTCGTCTGTATCCCGCTGTCGATTATTCGTGGTCATCCAGCCATTACAAAAGCCGCTAATCGGTATGTCTGCTTCAAATTCAAAACAACCAAGTAGGCGAGGATATTTTGTCAGATAATCTTTAATTTTATAGAAATAATAAGATGATAAATGTACTGGGATTGAATATCAACAAGACACAAACGACCGAGGAATATTTCCTGGGATTATTCAACGAATGGAATCCTAAACCCAAATAAAAATTCGACTTGACGTGGGGTGAACTGCCCTTTTATGGATCTGGGCGGTCGAGTGCAATTTGTGATCAAAATGGAGCTAATCCTTTTAAATGGAGGCACTACGAATCCTCTAAAATTAAAATTAGACCCGACTCGGGGACCCAATCGACCGTCAGTCGACCAAATTTATAAAAAAAATACTCGACTTTTTCCGATATCCCAATTGTCCGCCATTGTCTGTTGGTTTAGCAACATTTCCGTAGAATCTCGACCATGGAAGATAGGCGCTCTGGACATGTTTACAAAAAAGAAGTTGCCAACAGATTTCCCTCCAAATAGGATCCATTTCGCAGTTGATCGCCTTTCGATTATCTTTGCTCCTGGGCTATGGCGTCGAAGAACTTTTGAACTGTTGACTCTGTTCATTCGAGTTGACCCTAATCGTAGTCAAAAACAATGACATGTTTACCGACTTCAGTCATATCTTTCTCTCATTTCCTCTTGTAAATCTGCCCCCATTCCTTCTGATCTTTGAATTGTCGACGAGTCCAAGCCAAGTGAATCTCTTTTTTTATTTCCCTAGAGTGGTAATAGTTTTTATAGGCAGTAAAAATATGTCAAAAAGCAGAGAATGAGCCAATAGAATTGCTCCAAATGCAATTCTGGCGGTTATTTAGCTGCACCTTTTGGTTTCTCCATCTATTTTGAGCTGAAAATATTCAAATTTGTAATTTATCCCTCAATCTCCTTTTCGAAACTTTGATTCTCATGAAGTCCGGTCGAATTGCTTCTCACGTGAATTTCCCTTCAGTGAAGGGAGGTGTGAAATTAAAGGAACATTCCTCAGTCCGTCAGATGATATGCGATCGACATCTGGAGATATTCGTCTGTGTCGTCAATACCGTCATCTTTTCCCTCTTGACCATTCTCCACCTCTCCGCCACTTGTCTCGTTTACATCTCCCGGAAGACATTTCATCCATACTTTGTGTAAGTCCGTTTGCTTTACTAAATGAATCAGTTCAGAATGTTTTTTCTGCCATTTATTGCCCTCTACGTGGTTTGTGACATCTTGCCGATTGCTTACGACGTGGGGAAGCGTATTGGACTTCCCGATGACCACGTGTTTCAAGTTCTCATCTCAAATCTTCTAATCATCAGCTACCGTACAATTACTCCAATTGTCATTGCCTTTCTCGCTGAAAGACTTTATGCCACAGTCAAATGTGGAATCTACGAGGGCAGTCGCCCGGGCGTCTTTCCGTTTCTCCTTCCTCTTGGTGCCCTCCTTGCCACTCTCGACGATTTGCTTCTCTACTTTGGGATCATCACTTCGGGAACAGAAAACTATACCCTCCTGGCCGTTGAAATATTTATAATTATTGTGAGTAGAGCCAGGCAACCCAATACGATACCAATTTTCAGTTATTATGTGTTCTCTACCTCGTCAACAGGCGTCTGGTTGTTCGGAATACGGGAAAAGGAGTTCGCTTGTCGGCTCGATATCAACTCAGCGAAAATGTACGGGTCCTACGACTTGTGATTACTGTAAGTTTCCCAATGTAATCCATTTTTTCTGTTGAGGTAGTCGTTTTGGACGGTCTCATAACAATCAACAACATCATGGGCGATCTCCTTTTTGGAGTAGCGTCCTCCTTCGACCTCCTCGCCTGCAACCAGCAGACGTCCTATTTTCCCATGTACACAATTATCAACGCGGTAAGAAATCGACCTTTTTAAAGAGTATAAGGGAAAAGATTGCAAGAATCTCATGAGCAAAACTCATAAAAACAGAAAGGGACGGAAATGAAGCGGAAAAAAGTGAAAGAGTAGCAAAAATCACGGTGATATGAGATGTCATTTTGAACAAACTTTTTGAATCAAAGGTTTTTTTACAAACTAGCTAGGATACAAATTTTTCAGCCAAGAACACAAGAACAGATTATTTTCCCCGGAGCACAGCAAATTTTCTCCAGATAGCGGATTTTTCGGATTTTTTTTTATTTTCCCCAATATCCACATTGACGTGGCTTCTAGCTGTCTCTGATAAAAATGCGGATGGCGATATGGGACGACCAGAAGCTAGGATTCCTAAATTGTGGATAAATTTTGTCGAATATTCATAATTCACCGATTTATCCGACCAGAATCGCTAACTTTGTGTCCCCTGTCATCGAGAGTTCCCCTTTTGATTGATGTAGAAATAGTCATTCACACATGACTCATCCGACTGTCTGGGAAATCCCAATTCAGTTGATCGGTGACCAATGGCTGATGTCTTGCCAAGTTTCCATGTGGCGAAACTTGACCGCCGTTACATCATCTCCTCTCTCTTTCTTGAACCCAATTCCCATAAGATGACTTTTGTGGGAAAAGTTTTTTGAAATCGCAACTTTTATCCCTCTGCTAAAGAGGCCAATTCCAGATCTCGTTGTCAATCTCGGGTGGTATCACTGTGGCCATCGTCTACGGTCATCCGGCAATTCGACGAAGTGCCAGTCGATATTTTTGTTGTGTCAGGAAAGAGATCAGGTATCGGGTGTCCTTTCGCCAAATATAAATCGACAGCAATACCAGGATAACCAATGTGCTCGGGGAGGATTTGAGACAGTCGGCATCAACTGCGGAATATTTCACACAACTCTACAACCAATGGAACTAGTAATAAATATCCATATTTCTGTCTTCCTGTAACTGCAAGAGTTTCTTTTGCTGTTATCCGTCAACTGTCATTCCACTTTTTGCTATAAATTGAGGGCGGGCGCCTGATAGATAACAACGGTTTATTCGGGTACATTTGAGATTGATTTGATTAGGGAGGAAATTATAGTATGCCCTGATTTGCCGACGACTCAAATGAAGTGTGACCGTCGACTCGAAATGATGGTCGTCATTCTCCATTCTCGCTTTCCTCCATTTCTTCGGCACCTACGTCGTTTACGTCCCCCGGAAAACATTCCGCCTATACTTTGTGTGAGTTTCTTTATTTTTTGAAGAAAAAATGTTATGAGAACAGGGTGCGAAGTGTGTTTTTGTAGAAATGACATGGAAAGCCTACATTTTTTATTTTGAGGAATGTCTGCAGTACACCAGACACAATCTGGCAAATAATTAACTTGTGCAATTGAAGTCTACGTCAAGTTCTATTAAATTAACTCTCGTACTGGGAAAAATAAAGCGGCCTGTTTTTGGAGAAACGGTCGAAGGCTTCATAATCGTCGTGGGTCCTACCACGAGCTATATCTATGCGTTTTAAGCTGCTATACGTTCTGCACCTAGTCAATCGAGCTCAAATCGAGTAAGCTTTTATTTTCAAATTTAGAGTAAAATCTCGGATTCGGGCCGGAAAGGATAACCAATACTCTTGGGGGAGACATAAAGTTGTCCAACACGGCGGGCGAGTACTTCGACGGGCTGCAGGCCCTGTGGCAATGAGAAAAATAAATAAATGACATTCCTGACTATTCAAATTTGACAAGAAAAGCCTGTCCTCGGAGATCCCATCTTGTTGGAGATGACAACCGAAATTTGCATTCTTGCCTTCAATCATCGACGGTCTCCAGAGGAAAAAGACCTGACCTTTTCTCCTCCGTTGATAAATGTTTAAAAAATGTGAAGATGAAGGACTTTTGCTCCTCTTGTTTATTCCTTTTCTCTTCTCGTTGAAGAGTTATGAATGCATCGCTCTCTGTCCTCCGTGTAGATTGTGCTTCGATGCAACCGCCTTTCTCCTTTTCACTCTTTTGCATCCCTCTCTCCCGCTTCATCAAATCGCTCTGCTTATTCTCTACGAGCACACCAAATTTCCTTTGGATTGTAGTTTTTCGCAGTCTTTTTCGTCTTGCTTACCATCCGATTGACGGCATACTCATCTCCGGCTCTGGCTTACTGTAGTCCACATTATGATCCCTTGCGCCTTTTCCAGGAAATGGATTAGACCTCCCCTGTGGCTATATTCCAGGAAAAAGATAATTTGGTCTACCAATGGGAAATTCACACAAATCGCGAGGGCCTGGGACCCTGTTGGCGGGAAAATAAATAGAATTATGAACTCTCGACAAGTTGCCATTTCTCTACTCAACGTGGCCTTGTGAACTTTGATAATTAGACCCATTTGATTTCTCTTTTGTGGGGGTGATCTCCTTCTTTCAAACTGTTGTAGTTCTCCCTATCCTACGCCTAATTATAGACCCGCTTTCTATGTCTGGAATTTCTTTTACAATCGAAGGGAATTGAGTAATTTGTTCTTGAACATCGTCGTTCGGAAAATTCGGCAGCTTTTTTTGACAATAAAATCAATAAAATAGCTATAATTGCTTTATTATTTTCAATACCTTTCCACTCGTCGATGTAATTTTTCATGATGAACAACATTGATAAGTTCTCCCAAAGGGAAGTCCTCTGGTTTCTGTGCTTGGGCTGACTTTTTGCCAACAGTTTTGTAGAGCAATTCATAGAGTTCTGGTCCAATTTCTGCCAAGATAAACAGACGCTGTCTTCCCTCGTCCTTTTCATTTGACAATTCGAAAAAGATTGGGATACGTTGAGCCCAGGCTTTCCAACTTCCCTTCTTTGGATCAAAAGGGCCAGGAGATGTTGGGCGAAAGCCACCCGGTTGGCGAGCTTCAATAATTTAATGATAATTAGGGTGTTGAAATAACTTGATTCACAGTCTGGACACTTTGACATGTAGGAAAAGTTGAAATAGGCGTACTGCTGATGCGTCGACGGCTGACTGACTGTGAAAAAAAGAGTAGACGACGACGACAAATACAAAACGCTAGGAAAGATGAATGGGACCAGGCGACAGATAGCGGATGGCCATAGAAATACAAAAATTGTTTATTTCTCTTGACCGGGTGGATTGAAGTATTTATCAAGAATTTCGATAAGTTCTTCCAATGGGACATCCTCCGGCTCTCGGGGCTTCAATAGAGCCTCCAGTCGTTTCATAAGATCCCAACCAATTTCCAATAAGAAAATGTGTCGCTGTCTCAACTCATCGGTCTCATTTGCCAGCAGGAAGTAGCTCCTCAGACGGCGAACCCAAGATTTCCAGTTTTCTAGGCCCCGTTGGTACATTCCTGGGGGTGACGGGCGATAACCGATCATCAGCTGTCGGATGTCAAAATCTAAAGCTCCAGGACTCGGAGAAAAAGAGTATCTTACTTTTGTTAGCATTACAGGGAGGGCATTCATTCGCATGATTGCAAATCGAATTGCCAACCATTTTAGACTCTTTCTGGAAGAATTTAAATATTTGTGAAATGGCAATCCAAGAGGTGTCAGTCGACTGCTCATCGACGGCGATGGCATGACTGTCGACGCCTTCTCAATCTGCTCGTCAGACTTTCTTGGATGAGAGAAAAGGTATGGAAAAACAAAGAGAATGCCGAAAAATAACGAGCCACTCAAAAGGAAACACGTGCCGTTGGTCTTATCATCTTCTAACGACTTATGCCAAAGAAGATAACCTTCCTCCTGGATCTTGTGGAAAAATTTGATGTCCAGTGTTATCAGAATAGGCTAATTTCGGTTCAAAAATCTCTCCAAGGCCATTTAATTGTTTCTAAAAGTGTACTTCCTTTTATTTTTGTCAATAGTAGCTCCAAACAACATGTCCTCTAATAGCTTTTTCCGTGATCAATTATACTTTTCCACTTTGCTTCTATTGCGCCACCTCGACGTCGACCTCTCCGCTTTGATTTGCCATATTTCAGATGAGATCAATGTGTTCTTTGTCAAAGACAAAAGGAAGAAATACCTCGTGTTAACTTATAATTAACAGGAAATAGAGAAGAGTCACCGTGAGTCCGCCCCCTTCTTCAGTCGAAGAGGATGAACTGCTCCCGGAATGTCGAGATTATGCTCGTGGCGGCTAATTCCACCATTTATTTCCTGCTGCTTGTATTTCATTCATTCTGTACTTACCTCATTTTCGCTGGCAGAAAGAGCTTTCATCCTTTCTTTGTGTGAGTTTTACCCCCATTTTGTCGAGGATGGCGATCGACAGACAATTCGGTCACCAAAAAGGCTGGCAGATTACAGTAACCCATCCATTTCAGCATGTTCTTTATCCCCTTCATCATCGGCTATGTCCTCTGTGATGTCTTCTTTCTAATGTGGGACACTGCCCGCCGTCTTGGAGTCGACGACGAGAGCCACCTCCAAATCTTGACCCTCCATGTGTGGACAATCGCCTATCGTACTGTCACGCCGGTTGTTATTTCCTTTCTCTTGGAACGACTCTACGCTACTGTCAATAATGGCCGATATGAAAAGGCTCGACCATTTTTCTTTATCCTCCTTTTGCCGCTTGGATTGGCCATGGCCATCGCCGACGATCTTGGACTGACCTATGGCTGGTTCCCCACCGAATTGGAACAGTACGGACTACTGGGGCTGGAATTTTTCATCGCTTTGGTAGGAAATAAATCAGAGGGAATAGGACCTTTTCAGCTGCTGACAATTCTTCTCCTGGTCAATCGACGGATGGTCTCGGCGTCGACGGGGAAAGGCGTCGAGTTGACGGCGCGATATCAACTGGCGGAGAATGTCCGAGTCCTTCGACTGGTCATCAAGGTACTCATCTTCTCTCTTGCGGCTAATTTTCCCCTTCAGGTAGTTATCCTGGATGGCTCGATTACTGTAGTCAACACGGCGGGTGTTCTTCTCTTTGACGTCCATGCCGACTTCAGCATCGACCAATGCAACGACGACCCGCAATACGTCTTTCATTATATTCTTGTCAATTTGGTCAGTTCAAGGTTTAAGTTTACTTGGCGTGTAGTTGTGCGGGGTGGATTGAATTAACTAGGCTCCTTTTTTTCTTGAAAGTGGACATTCTTGTCAATTTTCTGACCTGGGAATGGGACAATATACGAGATAATGGGACTACAACCCACTTTCCTGTTGAGAGTACACGTGTCCCGGGAGGAAATTAGCCGACCTAGTCGGGAAGTCACTTTCTAGACGGATGACGGAGCAATGAGGAACCAGGAAATCACAGAGGATATGAGTCTTTTCCAGACGAGACCAAATTATTTCTGTTATGAAGGAAATTTCAGATCTCGTTGGGGATTTCTGCTTCCGTTGCCGTGGCCATCATTTACGGTCATCCATCGTTAACAGCAGCGGCTAGACGATCTTGCTGTCTTCGAGAACCACCAATGAGAAAAAAAAGGTAACCAAGTTGACAGACGGAATAATGGTCATACAGGAAGAATAGAATCACAAATGTACTCGGATTGGACATTCAGAAGACTCAGACGACGCAGGAATACTTCAACAGTCTACAATGGTGACCTCGCCTCTTTTCAATAGAATTTATTCAAATGTATACAATAATAAACTGGCCAAACTTCTATGATGAAAACAGAAATACATCGGGAAATCACAGGCCTTACATCGGCCTGTGACCAGCTCATATTCGGGGCAAGTCAACCGAGACGTCAAGTAGTACGCCGGGTTGTCTGTCTTCTCCACCGATAGATTGTTGTAGTCGATCTTCAGGATATAGACATTCTTGATATCGTCCGGTTTCATCATTACAAAGACTGATTCCCTATTTGAGTTGGGTTCAAGGACTTTTAGCAGAGAATCCTGGTGATGATCAGGAGTGTAGAGGACACTGACTGGCAGATCTTTGACTATTATGTCGACAGAGAGTGGACGGACACTGGAGATCGTCACATCGTCGAGTGTACGCAGGTCATTGTACCATTGCTGAAGAGGACGGGATGAAGAGAAGAATAAGGAAAGGTACCTTGAGGAAGCGATGAAGACCGTGACTGTCGACGCCGGAACTGGCCATCTTGAGACGGGACTGTTTTATCGTCAGGAGATCATCATTTGAATAATTGGAAGTTATCCTAATGTCGGGAATCTGCAAACAATTCATGCAAATCTCAAAGAAAGTAGGTGATATCGGCGTGACCACTTTTTATCTTGTTGGTCGCCCATGATGACCATGTCGATTCCAAGAAGACAAAGAAATGAGCCTTACCTGCTCAAAAACATGCGGCGGAAAGAATTCCCTATTGATAACCTCGGTACAATAGAACTGTTTTGGCTTGATAACCTAAATGTCTCGCTGTAAATGAAGAAGCCCGTCTCCCACCTCGATCAACTGTTTCAGCTCTTTGTCAGTACAAGAGAAGGACACCTCCGGATAAATTTCCAACCTATCACAGGTAATTTTCAATTGTTTCATTATCGGAATCCAATCCGCAAGATATTCCGACGTCACTGCTCCCTAAAAATAACCCCAGAGATTAAAAATAATCAACTGTTTACCATGATGGATAATTCGTCCGTTGTGATACGAAAAAGACGACAATCTCGAAGACGATCGGGGTCGAGACGACTCAAAGTGGTAGATTTACCAGTATAGGAACAAAATCGAAGAGAATTCACTTCATCCTGTAGGGAAAGTCAGAAATTGAAAGGGGAAAATACGTACAATTTCGGTATGAGTCGAGATGAAAGGAATCGAAAGTCGAGTCAGATCGCGACATCGTCGACCGATGTCATGGACTCGATGACAAGTCTTCAACACTTTGACAATATCGACGGCGGGAAGCTGAACAATTCAAACGGAGCTTATCAAGTGAAAAGAGCAACAAACCTTTTTTAACACGTAGGGGAAGAGCTCTACTGGAAGAGAATTCAATTCAAATTGAGACATCGCAGTAAAATGAAAGAGAGGAGAATGGAAAGAGAGGGCAAAATACGAGGAAAGTCGTCGTAAACAGGCACGTGGATGTCTGGTAAACACGGCCGGAGCACCCCCGCCGCCTTTAGATAGGGAGGCTGTTTTGGTCAGGCTGACCTGGGAACAAACAACTCAATCGACGTGGGAACACGTGTGTCGTCCCTCTTTTTATTATCCATATTCAACAAACTTTGTCCCTGTTTTTATACAAAAAAAAAGAACAAAAAGATATGGTAAAGACTATTTATTTACATGGAATTTGAACGAAGAGAGAGGCGAAGTCTATTCCCAATTGCAAACGCAGTCATCGATAGGTCGACCACAAGTATCACAGACGGATTGGTCAACGGAATGAATAACGGGATCGACGACAGCGGGAGAAGTCGACTGCTCGACAGAAACGGGACAGCTGATGCAGTCGGTCATAATTTCTGGAAATGACTGATAAGACAGGAAGACGTGCCAAGGATTACGAAGAGAGCTTAAAATTGGCCGGGTAAAGAATGGGCAGAGGAAGGAGAGCGGATGAAGGACCCTTGCCGAGCAGCTGGTATATATACTCGCCGTCGACTCGATGTCGAAATCAATGGATTGTGAAAGAGGAGCCAGGAGAGGGAGAACAGTCGCCCGATTTCATTATTTCAAACTTTACACAGAGAAATACATCATTTTTCGAGAAATTTCTTGATGACTCGATGGATATTTCTCAAGTGCGCTTGCACCTTGTCACCCGCTCCATCCACCAACAGCAAGGCGTCGATCTGCTGCAGATCAAGTGCTTCTCAGCCAGTTACAAGCCTCATTTTTCTGCGGTTTTTGAAAATAAACCGAACAAATTCTCCAAGGCCCCCCTATTCCGTCGGTCGAACGCCATCGAAACGACGCGATACGCGTCAATGATCCCTGACCACAAAAATTGGAGAACAACGGCAGTTTGCAACACAAGAAAGCAAGAACTTTGCCAATGTCGACGGTCGAAGGAGACTGACATTCAGTTTTTGCGATAAAGTTTGAAAAATATAAAGTTTACCGGACAAAGATTACTCGTCCTTGGAGAATTGATGCTGTCGAGACCAAAGAGAAGTATAAATTTACGGGAATGACCGAATAAGTGAACAGAAAAAGATCTGCATTAATTTAATCGAGGAAATAGTAAACTGCCCCATCTGTAAGCGAATAAAAAAGAGTACACAGCTATGTTGTCACCCTGAATAAGGAAAACTGCTTCCGTTCACTTCAAAACATGACGTATTCACGTATGTCACAACATTTTATGTTGTCCAACTGATCAGTTTTCTTGATTTCGGCAGTTTGTCATCCGTTTCCATAATTGCTAGTTATTATAATTTTTTTCAATGTGAATTAGCTTTTGTACAATGTTGAAGGTTCAAAGTCCAAAAAGTACGTCAAATAGCAACTGAAAATGCTCTAAATTACACTTTCTCTCATTACATGTGCTATTTTAGTACCTGATCTATTATTTTTTTCAGGTTAGATGATTCGATTAGTCCATAGAAGCCTGCTAATACTCCGAGGGGCAGATGCAACGCCACTTATGCAAGGATTGATCACCAATGACGTAAGGTTGCGCAATCCATACACTTCTATATTCGTTTTATATTTATAGAATATTAGAAGCAGGAAAACCTGTAGCTGCATTTCTTCTCAATATAAAAGGACGTATAGTTGAAGATTTAATTCTCTGGCAACGGAATCAAGATCTTCTAATTGAATGCAGTACAAAAACTCGTGATGACTTGAAGAAAACATTAGAAAAATATCGAATGAGGAAAAAGGTTTGTCTATATTTTTTTAATTGCATAATTTCACATTTATTTAGGTTGATATTGTTGCATCTGACGAGCCAGTTTGTTTTTCAACTGAAAATGGCGATTTTCAAGATCCACGTTTATCCTCGTTGGGTTTTAGATCTTTTGGAAAGGACGGAAATGGTTTGTTCACTATTTTTAATAAAATATTTTTATTTCCAGAAAATGTGGATACTTATCATCGGAAAAGAAGAGAACTTGGAGTTGCTGAAGGTTCAGAAGAAATGGCAGGATTGCTACCTTTCCAAGTATTTTCCAGGAATCTCTCTTTGTTTACTAGAAATTTCAGTGTAATGGCGATATTTTGAACATGATTTCTCTAGATAAAGGATGCTATATCGGACAGGAGCTGACAGCTAGAACTGCTCATACTGGAGTTATTCGAAAACGTATTCTTCCTTTTAAATATGATGGTACTGGTGAATTGGAAAAAACAGTAATGGACGAGAACAAGAAAAAAGCAGGCGAGGTAGGGGGTTTCCTTATTTTCAGTGATTCTGTTTATTTTTTAAGATAATATCTTATCAAGACGGTGTTGGATTAGCTCTTCTTCCTGTAAATTCAATCAACAAGAATCTTTTATCCAACACAACGCCTATTCGACAGTTCTGCCCTTCATGGTTTCCGGAAACAATTTTTACAAAAGCTTCATAATATTTAGAGATAAGCGTAATTTAATTTACTTAGTTAGATGTACTTAATAAAGTTTATGGATATTAGCTACTTCAATTTGCCATGGATACACCAAATATACCTATAATTCTTTACTCCGTTTAATTAATTATGTTTTGAAATTTTTAGAATGTCTAGTAAACATTTGAGACGTTTGTTAGAAGAAAAGGAACAAGAGAAGATTGAAAAATCGGAAGAAGAAGGCTCCGAGGTGGAAGATGAAGGACCACCACCGCAATCCAACCGCTTTGCATTTTTAGGTTTGTTCAATTATCATTAAAATAATTTAAATTTTTAGAAGATAATTCCGGATCAGAAAAACAAGAAAGTGAAGATGAAGAACCAAAACCAATTGCTGAAATTGTAATTTTTTTTATTAATTCATATATTTTTATTATTTTTAGGTTACTCACAAGAAACAAACTGGAAAACAGAAAAATAAGAAGAAAAAGAAAAACCAACGAAAAGAGGTTGAATCGGAAGATGAAGATGTTCTTTTGGAGAAATTAGCCAAAGAGGTAACTGTGTTTCTTATTGGTTATTCTTTTTTTAGAATGCTGAAGTAACACAACAGTCAACATCTGGTGAACTGTTTTTCAACACTCTCGAGCCCGTCTTCAAAGTTGATCCTAAGAAATTTGACCCACGTGCTGAATTAAAAGCAGCTCTTGGAAAAGCCTTCAAAGTGAGTATTTTTGAGATTTTTCATATGAAATCCTACAGGAAGCTGCTACTGGCCAAGTAAAAGGCAAAAATACTACAAAAGTAGCTGGGCGTATTGTCAAATGCGGCCGAAATTGGCCGCCCGTTCGCAATGTAGGACTTTCCATGACTCCGGTTAATGAAGAAAAGACAGAATTCCAATATGTATTCAATAAACATTATGAGATGCTGGAGCGAATGGCTTTAATGGGCGAAAGAAGTATGGATATTTCCACAGCCCAAGAAGTTAGTTATTTATATTTTTGTTAATAATTTATTGTAGATTTTACAATCAGAACATTGGCATCTTCATTCTCTTCTTCTTTTGGCAAATGCTTGTTTGATGCAAGATGATATTACACTGGCTATGGATTATGTCGGTATGTGGTTTCTTTTTTCACATTAGTATTATCTTCAGAGAGAGGAATATTCTTCTGTGAGCAGAATTTCCATAGCCTTTATGATTATACCAATTTAAATGTCTGTATCAAGTATGCTGCTTATGAAAATCGTGCTTATTATCTTCTTCTTCATAAATATATGTTGATGTGCATCCAGAAGAGGTTTGTTTTGTTTTTTTTTCTAATTGAATAATATATTTTAGATGCTTTGAAACTGCCCTTAACTTTGCCAAATTGATTTGCTCATTAGATATACAAAGTAAGTCGATGTTTTCTCATAAATTTCTTGTTTAGATGATCCGCTAGCTATGTTTTTAATGTTGGATACATTGGCCATCAAAGCCAAGCAATATACGTGGCTAAATATGCTCTGTCGTGCTTATTCGGTCAGTTATTTGTGTTTATTTTATAATATTTATTGTAGGAAAATCGTAAAATGAATCTTCTTCCGAACTTCAGTTATTCGAAAGCTCTCAGCTCATTCCTAACGGTTGCAAATCCAGAACAAAAAGAAGACGCAAATATATTGGTAAACTTTTTGTTTTTATTTATTTATTTTATTTTCAGTTGGAAGATGCAATTCATAAGTTTCCTGGTGTTGTTTCTCATCTAATTGATGTTCTTCAAATTCAAGCTGATGCTACTGTAGAAAATAATTCATTCCTAAGCACATTTGCCTTCAACAGGTTAATTTTTAATTATTTTTTTTTCTGTAGCATTTACTTTCAGAGAACAAGAAGGTTTCCAATTAGTTGTGAAAATTTATGTCCATCAAGCACAAGAATTATGGAAGGCTCCAGAAGTTCTTCTATGGTTGGAAGAAGTTTCTCGGAAAGTAGCCACTGAATCAAACGAAGCCAATGGAAAAATCGCACGGAAAATGGAAACTTGGAAAGAAAAGTTTGTGATATTGGGAAAAAATAACGTGGATATTTTTAGGCGGTCAAAAATGTTCATTGGAATTCCAGAAGAAGTTAAACGGTTAGGCGTATTATTGGGTGTATCAAATGAGGCAATGAGTGTTACCGATCCATTTCCACCATCTGGAACAATCAATAGGTTAGTCTCTTTCTGCTAATTTTAAAATCAAAATATTGTAGATATTTACAAGAAGCTCAAGTAGAATTCGCAGATGAAAATGTTCTTGCTGGTTTCCTCAACTCGATGCTTCCTGATTATGATCCTGTCAGTTTCTCTTTATTTTCTTATGAATTATTTTTTCAGACTATTCCCCTCATTGAGCGGCTGCAGAATCTTGCAGGAGAAGGTTTGCTCACAAGAGTCGCTGAATTTCTACGCCCTCATCAGAATGCAGAAGCCAATCCGGATAATGAAAACAACGGTGGAAATAATCAATGATTTTTGGGTACGTCTTGTGATATTTATGCAATTATATTTTTTACATAGTTTTATTTATAAATCTCTATTAGTAAAAATTTTTATAAACGAGGTTTTGATTTAACTTTCATTTATTTTTTTACAACAATCAAAGATTGAATTCTCGAATTCTAAATAATTACCCGGTTGGAGGAGAACTAAACGAGACACGAGATGTTCCCATAAAGAAGAAATCACATTGGATGAGCCGGTAGCTGAAGACACGCGGTGTTCATTCGTATAAATATCGGGGCTTTTCGTCAGTAAATAATTGAGATGGTTTGATCATCTCAAACAGAAATATCAATGTTCCCATTGCCGTAAGGTACAATCCCAAACAAAACAGCCATTCGGACCTGGAAAAAACTTGATTTATTTGCAGAGAGAGAAAAAAGAGGTCAATGCGTGTCTTCTGAGTATTTTCTGTGAATATAAATGAATAGAAGTTCAATGAGATGATTTAGATGAATATGTTGATTAACCTTTTCCATGAACTCACCGGGTTAGCGTGACACCGACGACATCCGGTCTGAGAGCCCGTCCATCATCTTCTGTTGGACCTGAAAATCGTATAATTCGATGGCCGTAAAATGTGTGAGGGGTGAGAAACGAGGGATTTCGGCCTCATATCTCAATAGCTTCATAAATATACGTTGCTCGGTAAAGTGGCTTAGCAAATATCGCGTTACGCAGGGAAAGAGGGAGCACCTCTCGGCAAACGGTCAAATCATTCGATCTGACGACTTCATTTTGTTGCCAGATCTGTGCTTTTAGATTTTTCATCTATTTTTATTCGTCTTCCTATAATTTTTCACTTTTTTTGTCTCAAAATGTGGGCTTTCTAAAGGTCAGACGATTGCGTGGGCTTGAACTAATGGCTGCATAAAAAATGAAGGGGAAAAGAAACTAAAAGATGAAAATTTACGAGGAAAAAGCTTCAATTTTATAGCCGGCGCCGTCTAATGTTAGCCGGAAATGTAGAAAGATGAGAACTGGCCGGATATGCAGCCGTTGACGTAAAATAATACATCCCGCGAAAAAACTGAGATTTGTCTCGATAACATTCGACCTACTTTGTGAAGATGGCGGCATTTATGAAGCCGAGAGGGGCCAGATGTTCCCGGCCGACTGCGAAAAAAGGAGTACCTATGGAGATCAGGAACGGAAACAACCCTTCAGACTCAATTAGGCCATTTGAAGGGTTTATTAGGGCGGCTGGGGATCTTTTTTTGGCTGGACAATAGAGGGGAAAAGGAGAAACTCAGGACAATACGTCCGATAAGAAAAATAACCGTCACTGTACTCTGGAAACATTTAGAAAGAATGGAAAAATATTGGTGGAATTCTGGAAAACAAACTCATAAAAATTGTGGAAAACCCTCAGCAATAAATGAAATGACCCTTGTCAATGGTTTCACAGCAAGGATCCGGTATAAATTGATTTTAATTTGCAACATTTCAGCCCTCATCAGGAAACAGGAAACATCGGGGGCGAATCATCTCTGGTGAAATGTCCCGCCATCATTATCCTCTTCAATTTTCGTCCTCCTAGTTCCTGGTTCAATGCGAAAAAGCCAAATGTTTTTCATGAAAGTTTGACGATGGGAAAATGGACAGGACTCTGAACCCCAAATGATTTTATACTTCCGTGTCCATCCTCCTAATCAAGGATAAGGACAGATTAGATTTATTTTCGAACGTCTAGCCGTTCCAAAAACATAATTATGTAGCCAATGGCTATAAAACAGAATTGGAAAACATGGCTACATTGTCTCAATTCTCTTATTCTGTATAATAGAAGAGGAAAACTGACTTGAAACAGTTCGTCGAGAGTTGAACATGGCGGTAGGCGAGCAACCCCACCAGCTTGTCGCCTCTTGATGATGCTCCGCCCCTTCTCCCAGAGATTTCTTCCGCCTTCCGTCGGGTAATTATTAGAGCAATGATTGCATAACATTTTGATCCCCCAGCCGATTATTTTATATAGGAAATATAAATATTTTCAGATAACTTCCTCAAGTCGTCACGTATGTGCTCATTTAATTAATTGTTAGCTTATCTTTGCAAAGAAAAGAGGGTAATGTCGTAATCTCTTGGATTAACACCCGTTGGACAACAAACGGCGACCAACAGAGTCTGTCTCGAGAAAAGATTGAAAGAATTGAAGAAGAACAATGGATAAAATAATTTAGTGTTCAATTCTCATAACAAGTGATATTACCCGTCTTTTTTATAATCAATTGAGGATATTCTATCAATATAAAATATTTAAAAAAAAACAAATAACAAATTAAAATTGCATAATAACCTACTAACCACCGTCGTTACTTTCCTTGAAGCCATTCTGTCATATAAAGGCATGATTCTGGACTGATGACATGTCCTGGTTTGCAATCATTGATCAATGGGCAAATTCCACAGGGTATGCATGCTAATGGAGAAACAAAATGTTGAACTGGAGTTGCACGTACCTTAAAATGATAACGATACATTTTATTACTTTGTCTATAATTAGTTTGAATAGAAATAATTGTTACCTTGCCATCTGGCCTCCTTTCCACAGTTCCATCCAACATCGCAACTTCAAGAATACGTTCTGCATCTTCAAGACTGATAGAAACATTAAAAGCTCCTGATTTAACCAAGTAATCAGCCACCTAAAATATTTAGAGAAATATTGAGAAATCTTACTTCTTGTGGTCTTGCAAAACTCAGCTCTTTTTGTACTCCCGCGTCCGTTGGATGCGCATCCATAGCAAGTTTTCGCCTTTTTTGAAGAAAACCCGTTGAAAGATTTACAGCCGTATGAATAAGCTCAGAATCCAATTGCTGATCTGAATAAAAAGTGCCTCCAGTCAATGACGTATCTGGCTCAAATTTAGTCAGCATATAACATTTTTTCGTCGTATTTACTGCCTTTAACTCTTTGAATGCCATTAAAAATAAGAAATAACGAACCTTTACAGTTTTAATCTTATTCTTATTTTCTAAACTTTTGAGGACTTTTCGCATTTGGGTAACAGACAATCCAGTATTGTCTCTAAGTTCTTTTATCCAAATACCTTTATTTTTCGACTCTTCTATAAGCGAATACACCTAAAATTGGAAAATATACTAGAATATGCACCAAACAAACCGCTTGTTCTTCTTCTGTGGCATCTTCCAATTGCGTACTAGTATTAACTTTTAATTTTATAATATTCTGCCCTTCTCGGGTTTCTTTTATCATAATCACTTTTCGATCGGCAAGAAGACTATTAATTGCCACCTAAATTGCCTAAAAATGTAATAAAAAATCAAAATCTCTTGCCTGCTTCTGTTGTTGAGAGAGGGCAATAAGAAGAGCCGATAATTGTTCCATAGAAATACCATCCGGCACTGTCCCTATACAACGTAAAACCTCATTTTCTGCAGTCTCTGCATCTACTATCTAAAAGTACTAAATGTAAATGCTAAACAAGCACACACCTCGGTTTTTACATCAGTTTCCATTGGCTCTGAAGCCTCTCCTGGCTCTTGTTTTACCCTCAAATTCATCTTCAACCTGAAAATGTCAAATTATCCAAAGTGTTCACCGGTTCCAAAGTACGTGTGAAGTTATTATGAACGATAAGGGCGTGTCAATGAGACGTCAATAAAATTGATATTTACAGGAGACTCGCGTCCATTGATCAGATAGCAAACGAGATGGTTTTAATTCGTCACCCACATATCGCTCCTCGCTTTCACGGCTATCGCATTTTTGGATTTTTTACACTATCTTTTATAGCCGGAACGGTGTTCGCAAAATCAGGTACAGTGGATAGTTACAATCTCATATATTTCAGTGGCACGACTTTTGGAATATGAAGCCCTGAACAGCAATATATGGTCGACAAATGACGACATAACAGTGTAATAATTTTTATAAAAAAATAATTTATTTTTTATATCACCCTAACTCACATGCGTCGATAAAACGTAGATAAAACATTATATTTACAACAAATGAAAAAAAATTAGTAAGAAGACTAAAAAGAAATTAAATAGCTGTTAGAAATGATAAAACTTAGGCTTTAACGAATCCTTTTTCCTTGAGTTTGGCGATTAGCTCATTAACATCGGCAACAAAACCTCCAGCTTTCCTAACAGGCGGTTCAGTTACCTAAAATATGCATTTAGAAACACGAGGAAATTAGATGCCCAAAAATCCCACATTGTTCCTAGCTACACGCAAATTTCTTCATAAAATTTAGGAAACATGATCAAATTCTGGCAGGACCACCTAAGAAGGCAAAAATGTCGGATCTCGGCCACCACGTAGCAAATATGGTGATATAAGTGAAACAAAAGATAATAATAAATTAAAAAATAAGCGAACCTCAAGAATGGTAGTCTGTGGTTTCAAATCCACACCCAGATCTTTTGGAGTCAATTTTTGAAGAGGCTTTTTCTTCGCTTTCATAATGTTGGGAAGAGTAGCATAACGAGGTTCATTGAGACGAAGATCGGCGGAGAGAACGGCGGGAAGATTTACTTTGACCGTTTCCAAACCGCCGTCAATTTCACGCGTTACTGTCAGCTGTTTTCCATCCCCTTCAACCTATAATACAATAAATGGGTTCGTTGAAAGGTTACCTTGCTGGCGTAAAGAGCTTGAGGCCAATCGAGAAGTCCGGCCAAAAGAGGTCCGGTTTGTCCAGCATCATCATCAATTGCTTGCTTTCCAACAAAAACGAGATCGAATTTGTCTTTTTCGATCAATTTTTGCAAAGCTTGAGCAACGTGCAGTGGTTCAACGTTCTTTACTTCAGCATCAGGAACCTCAAAACCAAAGGTTAAAAATGTTAAAGCAACATACCTCGACGTGAATAGCTTTATCAGCTCCTTTCGCCAAAGCTGTGCGCAAAATTTCCGGCGCTTTGGATCCTCCCATAGAAAATGCAACAACCTCAATAGTCTAGTTATAAAATGGGAAAATTTGTATACTTCTGTAGCGATTTTCTTTTCTTTTAATTTTACAGCCTCTTCAAGCGCAATCTCATCGAAAGGGTTGATACTGTGTTGTACATTGTCTGTGATGACTCCGCTTTTGTTGGGGTTAACGCGAATCTAAAAATAAATAAATTATGCAGAAAGAAATTAAATTTATAAAAGAAAAATGCAGTGCCACTAAAATATAGTCATAGCACATACCTTTACAGCGTAATCAACAACCCTCTTGACTCCAACAAGAACACGCATTCTGAAAATAATATTGTAAAAAAGTTTTGAGATTATAATTCTAAGGAATAGTGAATTTTTAAAAAATTTGCAGTGAAAAAACAGGACTAATTTGATTTTTGTGATAAAATGATCACGGGTACAAAGTACACTAGCTCCTTCACCATTTATACGCAAGCTATTTTTCAATACAAAAAGTAACTAAGAACAGCTAATATGGAAAAATACCTAAGAAAAAATTCAATAACAAAGTAAATCAGTACGCTTTATCGAAAATGAATCAATTGCTGTCATTATTATCCAGACTGAAAAAAATAAGAACGAGTATACGTACAATGCGAACAAAAGTGGTTTACACTACATATTTTGTAGTAATTTACCGGAAAATCTTTGTATGTACAGCAGAAAGAGTATCACATATTTCGTAGAGCAGCAAGGCGTTCCGTAAGATCTTTATCTTCAACAACACTTGCAGAGGAGCTAGGCAGGGCAGTAGGTACAGCAGAAGGCAGTTCAGCTCCAAGCTCGATTCTGAAATAAAACGTACAGAATATAAACAATGAATACAAATTCAAAAGTTGAAGTAAATAACATCAAAACATACCCTGCTTTGTCGGCAGCTTCTGCAATAAGCTGGTCAACTTGTTGTTGTGGAGCATTGAGTACAGTAGTTCCATCCATAGTACGTTCCATTGTTGCTGTATGTACATCCAAATTTTCAAAGTCTCGCTCAAATCGATCCATAAGTTGTTGTACCTAAATTGAAGAAATTATGAGCGTAACTGATATTTTTACCTTTTCTAAATTCATGCTCTTCATTGCACTTTCCATTGCTTTGACAACTCCTGCCATACTCTGAGTTACTCTTCTCTGAAATTGGATATATTTTTACACCTTCAGTGACAGAGATTTGAAATTTCTAGCTACCATTGAGAGTGAAAATCGAACCTGGGTAGCAGCCGACTGTACTCTAGCAGCTACGGCATCAATTCTAGCCGCCATTCTAATATAATTCACTGCTTCATTCTTCTTTCTGATGGCGTTTTCGGCATGAATTTTTGCAACCTCCACATTACCTTTCTAAAACGAATCCATAACTAAACAAATTATAAATCACCTTGATGGCTTGTGTCAATTTATCCTTTTCCACTTTTTCTTGTTTTTCTGAGTTAGCAGCACTGCGTTCGAGTTGTTTTGCAGCAAATTTCAGTTCAAATAAATGTTCTAAAAAGAGACATTATAACTTTTTTAAAAAGTCACTAAATAACAAATGAACAATGAAAACTTACTATCTAAAGCCATTGAGCTCTCTCCTTGTCCCATTTTGTCAAAACTCTGAAAATATTGAATGTTTTGATGCTTAGAAGATAAGCGTAAACAAGAAAGTAAAGAGCGAAATGGAAAAGCAACGAAATATATAAACGTTTTGAGAGATTGAAGTAGAGCCACTGAAAAATCCAGCAGTGAGAATGAAATAAACTGAACTGTGATTCAGCTAAAGGTTGTGAAACACATGACGTTGAGAAAAGAAATAAATGAGTCAGTTGGAGGCTGCGATAGCGTCTACACTGCGTATGAAATCGCGATACCGTAAGATAAATCCGATCCATTTAGATCGAAAATAGTCGAAATAGAATGACTCAACAATCATCGATATCAATAAAGTGAGCGGTTAAAAACGTTGATAATGAATTGGGCCAACCTGAACAAGATTTCTACTCGATCATCGACCCAACCGGCGCTGTTGTAAAGTTTCGACAGTGATACTTTTACTTCCCCTGCGATGACTTCGATACTTTTCATATGTTCTATTGCTTCAATTGCTTATGGATTGGAGTGTTTCACTGGCTATTCTGTCATGCATGGTACTTTTCTTAGCATCATAAACTATGATCAAGTGTCTGTAAGGTTCTACAATCGGCTCAGAAACAAAGCAATGCGGAAAAGAGACCGACTCCTGTTATAATGCTTCCGTACACATGGGAGACTATGCGAAACTACAAAAAGCTGGCTGCAACACAGTTTTGTGTCAGGTAAGTTCAGGCGCAATAACATAGCTATGCGCTAACCCGAATGCAAAATGCAACAAAACTGCAGACCCATAACAAATAAATTATCCATTTTGAAGGAATCTTTCAGTTCTATGAGAATCAGTGTTTCGAGCAAATTGTAGCAGGAAGAGAGGTTACTTTTTGCTGTTGTAGTGACTCCGATCGATGTAATGGTGGGAAAATGGTGGTAAGTTCAAAGGCAAATCACTGGACAAGAACAAAACTTTTAGGACAGCGGATCGTTTTTGGATAAAGGATTTGCGATGGCTAGAGGACTCGCCTCACTTTTAGGAAAATAATTACAGCGAAAAAATGCAGAGTCATCCAAATTATAAAATCTTCACTCTATTTCGTTTCTGTTTGTGAAAATAATATATATAACATTTATATGTGGAACGCCAAAAACAAAGACGTTCATATAAATTACAGGGGAGGGGACACACGTAATTCGACATTGCTTGTGCGCTTTGCTTTTGAAATAAATGGGGTTGATTATGCGCAAAAGGCGGGTTTTTATGATCACAGTTGTTGTTTTTTTTTTGTTTCACAAACCTTTGGCCTTCAGCCTCGGTTACAGGGAAAAAAAGGAAATTAAAAATATAAAAGAATAAATGCGACTCAGCGCTCGAAGCGCACAATCGGCAAGAGGGAAAGAATACGGTAGGGGAATACTTTAAATGGAATGGGTTTTGGGGGGTTGGGATAGAAACAGGGGTCCTTTTAGGACGATTGGATGACTGTGTAAAGAGGCTGGGGAGGGAGGGCCATTGGCATTGTCGTCTGGACATATTGGGTCGGATCCATGGGGATTTTGCTCAAATATTGGGGATCGACGAGAGGAGGGTCGGATGGCGTACGAGAACGGACGGTGACCATTGCCTCGCCAAATTGTTGAGGGGTCGCCATTCGCGTAAACACCACCTGAAAATAAAAGATTTCTGCTGTAAAATAGACAGAACTCACATTCTCGACAATGATATTCTCATTTTGGAAATGGGCAACAATGTCACCGACTCCTATTCCACACATCAAATTGTAGAGCATCAACTGCTGGACTTGACCGGGGAGAAGCATATTGGGAGAAACCGGAGGAGATGGATACGGCCAGCCGAATGTCGGAACTCCCATTGGCATCGGCATTGGAGGCATTCCTGCAAATACATTTTATCGGAAAATTCCTTTCTATTTCTTATTTCCACATTGAATTTTAATGATATTCTGCTCGTCTTGTAGAGCAGAAATTTCTGATCAAATTGTATGTATCCATTTTTTGAACAATGACAAAAATCAGCAGAAAAATTCAATTTAGACGACGTCGAGGAACATGACTGCAATTTAGTGGGCTTCCGAATAACAGCGTCTGACTTTCATACGTTTTTCTCCAAATATCGAGATTGTTTCAAATTCGGATGCAAATATTTGTAATCAGCATAAAATTTGGAATAAGATGAAGTTATTTTTAACAAATAAACTTTCTAGGTAAAGGACAAAATACTTGATCTGTCGACCTACCAGGGAGAAATGGCCTCTGCGGCAGCATAAGTGGCGGTGGAGGAGGCACAATTGGCGCTGTCGGTTGCATAACAACGTGCATATCTTCAGGCGAACATTGGAATACCTACAGTAATTCGTTGAATTCAAATTTAGATTGAAATCTACCTCAATGTATCGGGTCTTTTTACCGATGACCATGAACTTATTATGGCAAGCGGCGGCAGCGGCTTGTGCCGTCTGCTCGTTGCTCATCTGGATGAAACATTCGCCCGATGGATGTCCCTGGCTGTTGAAGACCATGTGAACTCCTTGCAGTTGAATGTGCCGAGCATGTTCACCCAAGAAGCTGAGGACCTGCTGGACTTGGGCCTCGTAAGGCAATCCCCGCAGGCGGATGCAGTCCCGCCGGTTGCCAGTCGGCGTCGTCGGCTCTGTCGACCTCTTCACCACCTGAAATTGGGATCATTTCATGGTTAGTTGCCAAGGAAAGTCAGCTCTGACCGTCTCGTCTGGTCACATTTGATAGATTGTCTGTCGAAAGTAAACGGAACGTGAATGTCAGCCATCCACTGACATTTGGCCGATAACGGCCCCCTGTCACGATTGATCGTCTCTCTTTCTATCCTCTTTTGTCATTTTCCTCACCTGCTGGACTTCGGCATTCGTCGACCGGAACAGTTCGATGTACCGATTGCCAATGGTGTGACGATGTTTCAACAGAGCACGGAGACCGCTCTCCTCATCCGCGAATTGCACAAAAGCGTCTCCTAAAGTCATTTTTTTAGTTTTATAATATTTTTGAGAAATTAAAGGACTGTCTCTTGAAATATCTCCTACCTGTTGGACGGGAGTCACTCCGAGTCACAAAGAGAACTTGGTCCATAATCTGACAACTGTTCGGCTCGGCGGCGAAGAAGTCGCGCTGAAATTCGTACTCCATTATGGTTAAAAAGGGGAGATATTGTGCCCTAAAGTAAGAAAACACAAATCCTCCAAAGACATTCAAGAAAATGGGCGAAAATTGCTAGCTGCCCGGAGGAAAAAGGATCACCGCCCTCTGCTTGCGCTGATAATGACAGCAATTAGTGTTCCTCGTCGCGCGGAATCGACAATTACCCGGGGAATACGGTGGGAAGCAGCACTGGGAAAGGAAGTAGCGACGGGGTCATAACCCTCATGGGGAAGTACTCTCGTTCTCTTCAAGGGTGGCTGGTTTCTGTCCCTCGTTTTCGAAGGGAGGAGGATTTTACCCGAGATTGGGGAGTAGGCAGCTGAACAAAACGACGACCGCGGCTGAACAAATGTCGTCGACGATGGTTATTCTAATTTCGTTTGTTTAGGCGGGGAGGAAAAAGACGATGGGACGAGCTGTGTGGAACCCCGGAGATCGACGCTGATGACCTTGGACAGAAAAGTTTGAGGAGGTTGTTAGGCGGCGGAGAGCGGGAACTAGCATCTGATAGGGAGGAACGACTGTCACCATCCCATACAATTTCGGTCCCTCGACCACATGACTTCCTAGAATTTTCACAAAAAGAGCTTTCGATGTTTAGGCGAGAAGATCTTGGACCCTCCAAGCAGATCTTTGTCACGTCCATCGCAGAGGCCGTGGCATGAATATTTCCCGCGCTCAATTACAGAAATCTTTTGCACTCAGAGCAAATTCTCCGAAACGAAGCTAAAAAGAGGCAAAAAAGAGATCACAAGACCATAACAGGGAGGCGAAAAACGGGTATACTCGACGAAGAACATCACACGCGAGAGAGATGTTATTGTTACGGAGAGGGGAGGAGGTGACGCGAGTGGCAAGGCGGCTTCTAGGGTTTATTTCACCTCTTTTGTTTTGTTGAAGTTTCTGGGAACAACAGAGGAGGACACAATCCGAGTCTGATCGCGAACGGGTCATAAATGGCACTCCCAAAAAAACCTATTGTAATCCGTCCATCATCCCTCGCCCCTAAAAATCTCGTCGCCCACATGCACCCACAAAAGGCTAATAATGACGGTCACAAGCTGTTTGTGTGGGATGGAACGGCTCGATTGTGTGTACAGGAGGACGGTGGGGGACGACGACGTCATCGATCCACAGTCGGACATCAAAGGGCGGAGGAGTGGATTAGAACTCACAGGAAACGGTAATCCACTCAAATTCAGGAAATTGACGGGTTCTTATCAAGGGCGGACAAGAGGCTGTCAGTCTTCGACAGAGTACAGTCTACTCGGTTTATTTAGCTCTTAATTGGAACATCTTGACATCGTCATCATGACATCGACGACACCAATTCTGGCTATGGAATTGGGCCAATGTTGGCAAAAAAAACCAATGTTGCTGACATCAATGCGTCGACGTCTGGTCGACTAGGATGGATATTTTCCTGGTCGAGGTCGACAGAATTAGCCATGTATTATTATGTAGAATTAGCCATGACAGAATTAGCCATGGATCCCGTTTCTTTCCACCCGGCGGGCGGTCGGTTGCCACTTCTCTGCCAACAAAGCTGCCAACCGCGGTTGCTGCCGGCTTTTACCGCCGATGACTGTCGTCTGCTGCTGCTCGCCACCGCCGTCCTGCTGCCGTGATGAGAACAGAATTCCCCCCGGGATCTGGTATCTCAGAGGGCTGCCCACTGGATTGGAAGCTGTTACCGTCGGAGCCAAGACTGCTGGATAGAAGATCTACCCGGGTGGTTAGCATAGCCTACACAGCTCTTTTTCCTCCTGCCCCGTAAGGGGAAAATAAACATTATGTATTATGTCGCGTCTACGGATGACAACTGTCGAAAGTACAACGTCGACCATGCTCTCTTCTCCCGATTTCCCTAATACATGCTGAGTTTTTTGTATGCACTGTTTACTACGAGGTAGATTGATGAATTCAATCGGATTGATGGTCGGTTCGAAAAGTGTCCAAAATAACAACAACTTTTCTGTTCTCGTTTGACAAAAGGAGTTTTTGGAGGGCGCCTCTTCAACGGAGAGATGGGCCTACTTTACCCCGTTCTTTTGCCAATGATCTCTCTTGTTATATCACCCGGTTTAAACGAGAATCTAAAGCGTCTAGAGGCTCTTCAATCCCCTCATTTTTTCCATTATTTTTCTCAAGGCTTTTTCCACGCCATGATCACATTGTCCCGTGATGTGCGTTTGGCTTGTTATAGCCATATTTCCCCCAGGGTATACTGTAGCTCAATTGAAATAGAAAAAAGTGCCTCATAATATGGATTAAGAAAAGAATACAGTATCTTCTAGATTTTTATAGAAATAGATACTTTTCCTCGGGAAGTCCAGCGACCAGTGTTTTTATCGTTTACACTCGATTGCAGAAAACAACTGCCAGTCTCACTCTTTCCTAGATCATTGAATTTTCTACCTTTCCAAGCTAAGAATATCCTTGTTTTTAGGAGCTCTGTCTAATTTAAATGGTTAAAAAAACTCACGATTTGCTGCTCGGTGCAGTCATAGGGAAGACCTCTCATTCGGACGATCATGGCTGCACCGGCGGAGACAAAGCTTACGGCTTCGGACGAGGACCCTGAAATCGACAGCTACAGTATAATTTGATCTAATTGAGAGGAAAAGTAGGAATGGGTGGAATTGGCAAGGAGCCCGGGAGGAGAGATAAGAGGAGAGCACCCTGACCCGCCACTGACTGCTGCCAGGCGACCGCCACTCAGTGTCGACTGCCACATTCCCAGGCAGTCCTTCTTTTTCAAAAACCTTGAGAACTAGACAGTATCTGTTTCAATGGGGTATAAAATTGACAATTTTCACTCCTTCTCTTTTTTTGGGGAGAAGTTGTGTAAAAGCGACGAGGGTCATCACGAGACTGTGAAATGTTGAAAATCAGATGAGAGGATAAAGACAAGCAAAACATTTGGAATGTCAATAGAATTTATCCAAATATATGATGAAAACGAGGGAGATCGGATTGAACTCAGAGAGAAGTGAGTGACTGCCAACTGGACACCACCCAGTAATGGAAAATGAGAAAAGGACGACAGGCTCGATAGATGAGACGGAAACTGGACGACAGAAACAGTGAAAATGACTAAGGTTTTGACGAGAAGAGGTAACCTATTCGAGAAAATTTTGGAGAAAAGGGGAGAAAAACTGAAGGCAGGTATGGAACAGAAACGATAGGAATTAGATTGAACTCGACGGTCATGGAGATGAACGAGATTACTTCTTATGATATTTTTTTAATTTTGAGCATCTTTAAAGAATGATTTAGACCAAAATTCCTGGTGAAAAATGTAATGCTTACTCGGCCTATTGCTAATCGACTCTTATCTGTCCGACCCCGCCCCAAGTTTCCAGGTGTGGGGGGAGTCATCGGGTGACGACAGTCCTGACGACAAGCAACTGGGCCCCTTACCTTGTCTATTCCTACTAGCAACAGTACCAGCTCCAAATAAAAGGGCGACAGACACGCAGAGCGAAAGGGAGAGGGAGAGACACGTAGCAAATGACAATATATCGAACACGGCAGTGATCAGCACAGCTGCCCGAATTTGGACGAGGCAGGCAAACTGATCCCTCCTGTTTCGTATTATTTAGGCAAAAGGGGGAAGTGACGAGAGAAGACAGCGATGGCAGCGATGACCGCAACAATGAATTGTTACAATCGAAAAGTTGGCGGAAGATCAAGACGGTAAAAGGGGAATGGCAATTTGACAGAGAAATGTCGAACTGTGGCTGATCGAAGATCTCCTGACCCATGGAGTAATCCATCCGCTGGGATTACCTCGGATTTCGCGAAATGCAACAACGAGCGATCTGATAGCTGTCGGGTGTGAATTTTTCGTGGGGAAAAAAGGACGACGACGGGGGGAGAAGACGTGGCTGCTGATCGAGGAACAACATAGACGAGCTGACTAAATGATCGATCAAACGAGACCACGACGGACTGTTTTATATTATTCCCTGGAGGAACTGGCTCTGTCGACGGATTGAAGTAGGTTAATGGCAGGAGGAGGAGATCGTAGTAGCTGAGGCTTGACGCTAACTAAGCCAATCATCGACGGATACGACAAGTATAGCAAGCAACATGTTGACTCTTTTGGAAATCTTGGAAAGGTTAACTTATAATAGACAATTTTGAGGAAAATGGGTGGACTCCCAGAGCCCAATCTTCCGAAGTTCCCCCTGTCCCATCTATAAAGATGGACTGTCAAAATATCCAATGAGGTCGACGACAAAAAAAATCCCCGAACCTACCAAAATTGGTTAAGCTGAGCTCCCAGAGAAGGGTGTCCAAAGGCATGGACAGGTTGGTCCGTCGAGAGCGATGCCCGCTCCTAGCAACCTTTGGAAGCCGTCGACCCATCAGGGAAGGCGGGGGAGGAGGCATTGAATCTCCAGAGACAGCAATACAGTTATCCATATTTCGAGAAGAAGGCGAAGTGACTGCCACGCGTCGAGATATATTCTCACGACAAAACGAGGGGGCCCCGCAGTCAAGCCCCTCGATCAATGGCTGGGAATATCGGCAATCAGAATGTATGTCATTCTCGAAAAAGGAAATAGGATTGGGAATACAGAAGACTCTCTGTCGCACCCAGATGAATAGAGAATTTTAGGAGAGGATGGCACGTCGTGCCATTGTTCTCGCTACTCCGGGCTGCTGCCAAATTGGCCAGGCAGCTGACTAAACGGAGCCGGGGCGGATGAGTCAAAAAACGACAGTCAACCAAGGGAAAAGAAGACGGCAAGGGAGATAGCTTGGGAAGTAATTCAGAAGCAGCTCTTATCAAATGAAAACAACTACGGAGACAGGTTGTCGAACCCGACTACTAACTCCGGACAAGGTATTCTGGAGAAGAGAAGGGAAAAGGAGAGAAATTTAGAGATAGGGGAGGTCGGACTGTTTGTGTTTACCCCGGTCGTTATGATAATATGGGGGTCGGGAACAGGCGAGGAATGGCCAACTCACCTCCAGCCACTTGGAGAAATTCCTCAGCTGATGCTTTGTAGACCTCGATGTATCTGGAAAAGAGAAATTGTGTAATTTTTCAAACCAAAGCGTGAGAAATGTGAAATTTTTATCGACATCTGATCGCGGTCTACCGCCGTCGAGTGACAGTCGACGTCGACACAAATATCAAAAGGAAGGCATTGCAAACAAAAAATTCCAACCAATGCCCATCATTTTCCTTGTATTCATTTGATTTTTGAACATCGACTTCAAATGCGAACACATACGTTCGACATTCGACTCGACATCGACCCGTCGCTGCCGTCGCTATTCTGTCCAACAAACTCCGCTAACAAAGAAAAGCTCCCTTTTTTGACAAAAGAGCCCAGACAGTACAAACGAACTACCAAAAAAAGTCAAAAACAAACCTCGAAAGAAGGAAGTGTCGATGTCTTTTCAGAGCGAGTTCTCTCATTTTTCCATTAGTAAAACGGACCAGAGCTTCGCCGTTGCGTCGACCTTCCGACGACAAGCACAGGGCAATACCACCGCTGAAAAAGTGAAGAACTAGTTGTACTCTCCTTGTGATAATGATCTCCTTCTAACTTGGACATTGCTTTTACCCTCGCAAACAATAGGAAGATGGGTGGGGGATAGTTTTCGTGTTTTTAGCGGAAGGGACCACCCAGGAACGACGACGTAAACAGACGGAAGATGGTCATGTCATTGAAATCGTTTGATAACCTTTGATAATCTTTCACCATAGGGATTTTTTTGCGTTTTGCGTAGAATTTGATCGAGAAAAGCCAAAGAGTGAGAGGCAGAAATGAATAACTCACGGAGCAATGTCCAATCCAGCAAAGAATTGGGCGACATGGCTGTCGGATGCTTGCCAAGGGAGACCTCTCGCCCGGACAACGACATCTTCCTCGATCTTGGTTCCAGGCTCACTGAAATGGTTGTATCCATTCCTTTGTCTTTGAAGATATCGTCCAAATTCACCATCCCCGAAATGTCTAGCACCATCATTCATTAGTTTTCAGGTCCTGCCTTCCCAGCTGTCACCTGGTCCCCTTGTCTGACCTTGTTCCGTGCATCTGCACCCGTACGTTCTCGGCAACGTAATTCGTTTGATTAGCTCTGGTGGCGATAATTTACCGATAATGTACGGGCGCAAAGTACAGAGGACAAAGTCAGTCGTATTTCGGTCGACTCACTCGCCTCTTCTCTTGTCAACTTTCCTATCTAATAATTTTTATAAATGGTCGATTCAATTTCCCCTACCAAAAGAGAGATTTTTCTCACTTACCAAACAGCTGCTTCAACTCCCAGCTTCACGTTCTGGACAGCGCCGGCGAGTTGTTCTGCAAATATTGAGAATTGTAAATAACCGGTGACAGTCCGAGCGATGCCCGGCACGAAAAGGAGGACAGTCTGTGTACTTGAAATGAACCGTTTTCTGGACAGAAAGAAGGAGATTATTGGCAAGAGAGAGACGGAGGATCGGGATAGTTTTTTGCCCGGGAACAATAGACGACGACGAGGATGAGGAAGCAACTACAACACGATTGAATGAGGACAGACAAACATCGGACGCTTCCTTGTCTGGCTGAACTTTTGATTCAATTTGAGGGAACTCTGACTATACGTCGTCTTCGATGACATCGAGACAAATAGCTCGACGTTGATTTGTGATCAAAGGAGATATACCAGTCAGTCCGATTGTTTATCGAGAAAATACTGGGATTTGTCGATCCAACACAGTGAGCAAATGTCTTTCGTTCTGTACCCGTAAACTGTCAGTGAAAAAGTATTTTCTTCTATTTTAGACTTCTATTGGTACCCGGCTCTGTATTATTCAAGTTCTGCAAGTTTAGAATGAGAAGTCAATGGCGACCGAAATGGCCAACATGACGCCGTCGACTAGCTCTTATGCTAAATTCTGGGGCCAACACTAAACTTCACCCCAGCACTAAATTTCACCCTTTTCCGGTTTTGCGCCTCGAAAACCGCCGTTCGTGCCATGAAACTTTCAGAAATAGTAAAACAGACCTTTCTTAGCCTAAGCCTGCTTTTAACAGAAAAAGAAAGTGAAAGAAAAAATTTTTTGGAGCCCATTTTGGTGAAAACAGTGCTAAACTTCACCCAAAATGGTCCATTTCGCTAAGCTTGTAGCTTGCTTGTCAACTATTGCGAACCCGTCCAAATAGGTGAAATGGGCACAACTAAACCTAAATCTGCCTACTAGAGCAAAAAAATCTGAGAAAAATAATGTAGAAACAGTTTTTCAGAGGTGGGTGAAGCGGGTGAGGGTGAAGTTTAGTGTTCGCCAAATTCTGGGGCTCCTGTAGTCCCCCAATTTGCCTTCCAAGCTACGACTTGTCTTCTTCGATACAACTTTCTTTGACCCATCCGTAGCCAGGGACAAGTCCGACCGGTTCGAAGTTTTGTCTGTGACCCATTTCCCTCTAAAATAATGACATCTCCCCTCCAAAGTGTCCAGTGTTCCCGTGTGTGTGACGTGTTCGTGAAATTCGGACACAAAAGGGTCATCCGGGGGGCCTGTCACCCAGTGTTGACACTGTAGGCCTCAGTCTCTGTGTTTGTGCGCTGCTGCCCCCGAGACTTCCTGCTAAAAGAAGAAGGCGAGAAGGAGTCGCCCTCTGTGTCCCAGAAATTGGACCCTAATGGAAGAAGGAGGAGGTCTCAAGGCGAAAAGGCGAACACTTGTTTTTATTCTCTCTTGACTTCTCTATTGAGAGACCCCGTTGCGCAACAGCAGTGACCCCGTTGAGAAAAGAGACCAACCGGTTAGAAGACGGAAAGAGATGCCCGAAAGAATAAGAGTAGCCAGTCGAGGAAAAGAAGAACAACTGGACACAGTCGGCTAGCCAGTCAGACACAGATTGTCGAGCCAAAAACAATTCGGACTAGTGTACAGTTTGACGCCTTTGAATTGTGGCTCAGGCAAACAATTGCCAATTTTACTGCTGAACTCATACTAATTTCCTGTGGTAATTTAGCAAAAAAATTCAGGGACTATTGTAGAAAGTGAAAAAAACGAAGCTTATTCCCCCCAATGGACCGTGGTCGATCAACCCATCTCGCAGCCTTGACTGATTTTCAAGGATAGACGACGTTCAGCGGGAATTATCTGGTCCTTTGAGACGGTCACAGATAACTTTTCTTCGCCGAATCTACAATATTTGTAAAAGCTCGGAACCCTAGAAAGAATAGATTTGACGCGGTGGAAATAAATTGAAGATCTCGCTACTTCCTATCATAATTCCCCTTCAAAATCCCCGTATCAAAAAACTGAATAACAACCTCCCATGCCGACTCAATAATTACCGTCTCAGAGATTAGTCTCGAAGATATCGCTCGCCTTTTTAGGAGTCTATTGATTATACCTGGCCTCTTCTCCCCAATTTTACCTCTCTCTCGAATTGTCGATGACGGGATACAACCATCCCCGAAAACTGTGTCAGCCTCTTTCTCGGCGGCCTCCCCGTCATAGTTAAGGATAGTTCAAGGAGGTCGTCGAATATAATTATGAGGAGGCGAGGGACAAGGGATAAACATCGGGAAAACCAACCGTCAGAGGTCTCGGCGACTCGAAGAAGAATCTGTTCACATTCTTGTTCCATTTCATCAGCAACTTGGATCTCCTCGTCCATTTCGGACAAGTCGACATATCGGAGAAGGACTTCCGGAATTGGGAGACCTTCTTTGACCAGCTGGGGGAGGACATACTGGCGGAGGGGTTCCGGTGTTGAACAGACCAACTGACAATCACCAAGACGGGCTAGAGCCTAAACTTTTTCACATATTTATGACTCTTATGATAATAAACAAATGATTTATTATGGCTAATTAGGCAAAAGATCGACCCATTTCTAATGATTGAATCATTGAAGGGCACTTTCAAGGACAACATTTTTGAACTTTAACAAGTACTTTCAATCAAATATTAACTGAAATAATGGCCAAAATTAATAGATTTCCTGGCTATTTTATAGTTCCGATAGTACTGAAGCAGAGAATGAAGAGAAACAGAAATCTGGAGAAATCGAACAAACCTCAAGGAATGGTGAAATTGGCTCCAAAGGACCACTAAAAGGACGATCCAAGGGACTGGCGAGGGTACGGAGGGTGGCCCTCAGGGGACTCGTTCGGACCACGAGGGACACCCGCATTTTGCCTGGACGGAACGATAGGAGCCGCAGCGGCCTTGGACAGGGGGGCGGGTCGCACTGCAAATAGCCCGACCCAAAGGCACACTCACTCACTCGACTGACCTCACTCTCATACCACCTTAGGTCATCTAAGAATGAATAAGATTTGACGGGGGAAAATGGGGTAAAATATTGGGGAAATAAACGTAGAAAATTGGGGAAATAAAAGTAAACGGAAGAACAGGAACAGTCGTAAAGAAGTCCAAATGACCTCTAACCGGGTCGAAAACAATCGTAAAATTTGTCACGGATTCTATTGGATGGAGAAACTGTTTCATTTTCACGAAAACATATGAATATTTTGTAATTTATGAGGCAACAGTCACTTTCCCATGTTGTGATCGACTATAGTTCATTTTCTGTCATTATGTCGATAATCACAACTTTTTCTTTCATTTGAAGACCCAGTTCAGATCTTTCCAGCTCAAAGGGTGTTCGGCAACGAGCGATACCGATCTGAACAATTGGGGTCAAGAAGATGGCCGAAGTGATACGTTCTGCTGGACAGCGTTTCAATACGGAGCTTGCATACGATCAATCACTTGGAAGAAAATTATAAAAAGTCCCTGTTCCACGATGTTTCAGATTTACTACATTTCATTTATTACCAGGATCAAAATTTTCTGGAAATAATATGCTGAAAGTAAATAAGAAAATAGAAGGGAGTCTTCTGCAAAACTACAAAGCCATCATCGATAAAGGATAATTCTGAAGATGCGGCTCAAATGCGCGGTACAAAAAACATGCGTAATTTGAGGCAATTTGATTCAAACTGTTTGAGGAAATTCGAGATTTCTGGCAGGCTCTGTGATTTGCGTTGATTTCTCCGTGTTCTTGATGTCTCTTTCTAATAACTCTTCGTATTTTTGAAGTGTTTATTTCAGATAACGATGCATCACCTCGATCAAGCACTAAGTTTAAATGAACAAGCCCACCTCAAATGGAAAATGGGTATATATGCAGAAGCCAAAGAAAAAAATGAAGAAAGTAGAAATATACTTACCACTTTATTAAATGGCATTGAAGATAGAGGCGCAAGTAACAAAATACAAAAAGTAAGTGATTATTGACTTAACGACTGATGATTTGCAGATAATTGCCGGAATTGATAAAGAAATCACACAAATTAAAAAAGAAGAGATGAAAAAATGCAGCCTTATTGGGATGATCAAAAACAACAGATTAGCAGTTACTGAGGCTCCACCATCTGATCCTGAAGTTTGGGCGCCTCTTCCCCCCAGGGCACCTGCTAGAAGAATGAGCCAAAAAGTAAGCATAGTTCTATCGTAATTTTTTTTATCAATTAATGTAGAAAGATGCCCGAACAGGAGTAATAGGAAAGACTTCTGCTGTAAAGGAGAGGAAATCGAGCAAAGCAGAAGAGCCTATCGAGAGCATTGATCCTGCAGTTAGTGAACGGAACGCATTTATTGAAAAGTGGACACTTACTGGACAATATGAAAGAGTAGGACAACTTTAGATTGGTAATACTTGTGAACTTTAGAGCCTTGTTGAAATTGTCTTATCTATGATGAGAGAAGGGCATTCTGTGTCTTGGGATGACATTTTAGGCTTAGATGAATCCAAAGAAGTGTTTCGGCAGACAGTCATTCTCCCATCGGTTCTTCCAAATTTTTTTAAGGTATAGAATTGTATAGCTTAAAAATAATAATTATAGGGCATTCGTCGTCCTGCTGGCTCAGTGCTGTTATTTGGACCACCAGGCAGCGGAAAAACGCTTTTGGCTAAAGCTGCTGCAACGGAAAGTCAAACAACATTTTTCCTCGTACAAACAGCCGATCTTGCAAGTAAATGGAGAGGCGACGCCGAAAAGCTAGTAAAACTTCTTTTTGCAATAGTATAGATCCACAAAATTAAAATAGATGGATTTAGGCAAGAGATCGATGTCCTTCTACGATATTTTTCGACGAAATTGATTCAATAGGCTCCCAGAGAGGCGCAGAAAATGAGCACGAAGCCAGTCGAAGGTTGCTTAGATATCATACCTTTTTATGTTTTTTAGGCTCAAATCACAACTTCTTCTGGAAATAGAGGATTCGTGCAAATCTGAAACCGAGAGGATTTTGATTCTAGGAGCAACAAATTTTCCATGGCATATTGATGAAGCCCTTTTGCGGAGATTTGAAAAGCGGCTATTTATTCAACTCCCTGGATTTGAAGCTAGAAAAGCTTGCTTACAGAAATCACTAGAATCGGTAAGTTGTCATCAACCTTTCATTTAATTTGTTTTCAGTGTCCGGTGGATCCAAACATTGACTTCGATGCTATATCAACACAACTTGAAGGCTATTCACTAGCCGATATCAACATCGTTTGTCGTCATGCTGCTTTAGCTGGAGTTACAAGGTTAGTAGATACTGTTAGTTAATAGCTTCGCAGGCTTACTCGAGGAATGAAAATAGAAGATATTTCTAATCTAAACGACGAAGAACTGCTGATACCTGTTACTCTTGAGGATATGCAAGATGCGATCGAGAATGTTAAATCATCTGTTAATGCTGTTAGTTATTCACTTTTTCCATAATTTTCGTCGTTTCAGTCAACTCTTGAAAAATTTTCGGACTGGCGTGAGAAATATGGAAGTGCTTGAACATATTGACCCCCTGTGTGATCTATTTTACTTTTGTTCAACTGTATTTATATCCATTTGTAAATGAAATGTATTGCACATTGCTGTTTTTATTTTGTTATACAAATTTTCGAAACCAATCTATACCAAGTGGATGACTACAAGCGGAGGATAATGAAACTAGGCTAATCGCTTAGCCAAAGAAAATAGCTCGTTTGTGATTGCTTAAAATTTAATTTATTAGATACACTATATTAGTTGCAGAGGAAAAAAAATAATCTCTAATAATCGTCAATCAAAAAGGGAAATGGATAAAACAAGAATTACAAGCTAAATAGGGATAAATATCGCTAAGCGTTACTATCATCTTGAAGATAATCTTTGAGTTCTTCAAGCTCCTCTTCTAAGAAATGAATCTTCTTAGATTCCACGGCCACTTTGGCATCTGCAAGGCGAAGTTGTTCTCGAATTTCGTCTGCTTCACGCTCAGCAGCACGTTTGCGCTTTCGAGCAGCCTGGAGGGCGATTTTCTTTTCTTCATATTTTTTAAGAACGTCTCCGTCATTGCTGAAAATAAACAGTGAAATGTGGCCATATGGTCGATATAAAATATGCTAGTAAGTTACTTACAAGTCCATATCTAATGGAGAGCTTTGTTCATCCATAAAAGGATTACCTAAAATATATATTGAAAATGAGACAAAGCAAAATGTTACAGTTGATAACTACAGTTTCAACAGACTGCTCAGACATTAAGAGAGTGCGTAAATCCATCGGCTCCGAATTTGTTTTTAGAGTACTGCCGTCATCAGTTGATGTGTTAGTGTAGCTGTCACTTGGTTCCTAAAGTTATGTTTATTTATGTGTAAACATTCTTCCGAACCTCTGGGTTAGACAGCTGGGCGTTCTGCTCACTTTCTTGTTTCTTCCAAACGAGTTTATCTGCAACTTCACTTTAAAAAATGATGATTCGAGAAACACACCTGTGTAACCGTGGGATGCCATAATTTCTTTAACGTTACGCTCGCCAGTTTTCTCCGCTTGGTCAAAATCTACATGTTTTTGACCAAATGACTTTGCCAATATCTCTCGAATTATGGACATTCTAGGTTGCTTCAGAATTGATGGGAAACGTCCCTGAACAGAACCAATATGCATGATAACCACTAATAAAAACTTTGAGCACGTTTTTTACCCAAATCCCAACAGAGCGATTTGAACGATTGAAGCCTTTCATTTGCAATTCTGTCACCACTTCTCGTACGAATCTTATCTGGAAACAGTTCCGTAGTGAGAATTAACACTTGCAGAGAACAAACCTTACTGCCTTTAGTTTTTGCTTTTAATTCCTCAGCAGTTTCAGCAATACGAGTAAGAATATGTTCCTGCTCTGTTTCAGAATAAGGTGCTGTCGCCACGGCTAAAAGACCAGCATGTATAACGAAGACTATAATACAACCTCCAACGGTATGACGGTGCAAATTATCCGATTTGAATACCATTTCCTGAGCCATTGGCAAAAGCTCTTCAGTCTGTGCAAATTCTGGTATTATACCCTAAATTACACGCTAATTATGACTTTGAGTTGAGACACTTGTCTCAAATTCTTCGTGACATCTGCAATCCATTTCCTCACCCAGTGCACTGTGTAATTGTAGTTATTTTTTCGGAGTTCTTCCGACCAACTAGTAGACAATGCCACCTGAACCTAAACTTGAGATAAGGAGGAAAGGTATACACACCACCTTCACATTTCTATTTTTGATGTAGTCAAAATTCTCGGCTAATTTTCTGAATAAGTATTCTTCCGGGCAAAAATCAGGATTCCCGACATTCATTCTATTTCAGACCTAAAACATAACTTTGAATAAAAAACACAAAGATAATGAAAGTTACAAGATAAATGGACAACAAAAATCTACTGCAGTACTGAAATGAAAGAGTTCGAAATCACCACGTGAACATCTTTTTGAAATTTTCAAATGCGCGGTTGCAGCCCTGATCATTTTTTCCCTCGTTTCTCTTTATTCGACAGTTTCGGCCTAAACTGATCTTTTTTGTGGCCTTCGAAAATGCCCATGCATTATGCTTCATTCAGCTAAATTTGCTACGTTTGCTATAATGGAACAAAATCTGATTCTCTTCTTTCTTTTCTTTACACAAGTTACTCGCTCGATTTAGGCCTCATGTCCATACCCGAAGAGCCGACCTCGAACAACATTCCTCTTAGAGGGACCTCTGAGGGAAGAAGATCTATGGATATCGAAGAAGCTGGATCGGGATCAGTTGCGAATAATAAGGCGTAAAACGTTTCTAATTCTCATCAAATTCCTTGTTTAGCGCAGGCTCAGGCATTCAGTCACGTCTGAATCAGTTCAGAGATTTTGTTAGTAACACTTGCTGCTCATGTGTTGGAAAGGTATTCCGCATATTTGAAATCGTATACGTTATTATTTAGATGCCAGCTATTTTGCTAGTTATCACTATTTGCTTGACTGTAGCCTTGCTGCTTGCTCTTATTCCGGCCATTTTCGTGTTAACTAATGCTGTGTCTAGTGAAACTCAACCTCTGGTTTCCAAATTTGATGAAGTCAACGTATGCAATTTATAATATCTGACATAACTATTATAGGCGCAACGTCATTTACCAAAAATATTACCTGATAATGAAACAGAGGAAACGGAACTGATTCCAGCCATGATACATGGAATACCCATTACGGCTCTCTATCCGCCAAATGTTTCAATGTGCTTCGGAATGGGCTTCGCTTGTTTGAATGAGCCATCTATTGTTATTAGTACCGCAAAGCGTTGCGACGGCATCAACGACTGCCCCGATGGATCCGATGAAAGAGATTGCCAGAGCTGTCAAACATGGGCCTCATGCAAACTACAAGGAGAGGATAGACTTTGTCTACATGGTTCCCATCTTTGTGATAGAATCCGCCACTGCGTGGATCATTTTGACGAGATCAATTATTGCAGTAATTATTGTTGGGTTTCACTGTGTATCACGGATATTCAGAATCGGACTGCGAAGAAGGCCAACATCACTGCAAACGTACAAATGGCCTAGATATCTGCTTACCCAAGGAGGCCATTTGTGATGGAAATAATGACTGCGCTGATGGAAGTGACGAATGGGAATGTTCTGTATGCGCTTCAGGAGCAAAAGTAATTTAAGCCTGACTATCTTTCTTTACTTTTATTTTAGCTTTGTGCTGACAATAGTGTATGCATTGCAGCACGTAATGTCTGTGACGGAATACCTGACTGCGATGATGGAAGTGATGAAATGGTAACATCCGTATTTTACGTTCTTTACTAGCTGGTCTTCCAGAAATGCGATTGCCGTTCATGCAGCGGGACACATCTCGCTCTCTGCGGTGATGGTACGTGTATTCAAGAAGATAGAATTTGTGACGGCGTACCTGATAGCTCAGATGGCAGCGATGAAGAGAATTGTCCCGGTTTTTGTCCTATTGAACAAGATAAAATTGAGGTTTGCGCGTCACCCAAGGGAAAGGCTTAATATTTTTAGGAAATTGAAGGTAGTGGTGAATTTTGTTGCTCCTTCGACCGTACTTGTCATCCTGCTTCAGCACGTTGTGACGGTATTGTACAGTGCTCCGATGGTGAAGACGAAATCAATTGCAGTTGCACAGGTGAATATATTTACTATTTTATTATTCATATTTGCAGAATGTCTCGGCCGTCACGAAGATGTCTACATGTGCGGTGATGGTTCGCGTTGTCTTCGTCGTGAGGATGTTTGCGCGCCTTATTCCACATGCCCGAATGCTACTATCGCCGACAAAGCGTATTGTGCTGTCCAATCCCTCCGAAACCTTCAGATTTAGCTTTCTTTCGAAAATTTTAAACCTGTGTATATATATGCATTTGTAATATCTTCTCACATTCTGACGTTTTAACCACTTTTCAAATTTAATAAATTTTATCATATACATATAACCGTTGTAAATTTTGAGCGTTTCAACCGCTCAATGTTACTGATAAGCGGGGAGAAACTGAATTTTTGAATCGTTACTTGAGCAACTGCATTTGTTCGCTTGCACTAATGTTTTTACCTTGACGTGAATTGTCCATTCTATAGAATTTCATTTCTGTTTCGTAGTAATTCTATAGTTTAGAATGGCTCCTCCACGAGCTGGAGGCACACCAGCGTTCGAAGGTCAAAAAAACAAAGTACATCGAGGTATGTTATACTTGTAAACCTAAAATTATTCCATATTTAGTTCATAAGAAAGGAGGAAAGGCTAAACGAGACAATGAATCCAAGAAAGTTAAAGGCAACAATGTTAAAGCATTTACCTTCCGTTCGGCAGTTTCTGCCGGAAAAGCTATCAGAAGGTTAGAAAGAATAGGTCACAGTCATTTTCTATTTTAGGGCAGCTGATCTCAATGAAAGAAAAAAGCACATTTTAATGATAGATAGAAAACCAGTGCTTCCGCCACCTATCATTGTTGCCATTGTAGGTCCTAGTAAGGTAAGTATTTGTATTTATATATCAAATTGCTAAATTGTTTTAGGTTGGAAAAACTACATTACTACGTGGATTAGTAAAATATTATTTGAGAACAGGCTTTGGTGAATTAAAAGGTATTATTTTTTTGTATATTATAATATTTCTTAGGACCGGTAACAATTGTCACTGGTAAACAACGACGAATACAATTTATTGAAGTTAAAAATGATATTAATCATATGATAGATGTCGCCAAAGTTGCTGATTTGGTTCGTTTTTTTTCCTGTTTTCCGTCTAGAATCGTGTATTTTAAGGTTCTTCTAATGGTGGATGCATCTTATGGCTTTGAAATGGAAACATTTGAATTCCTTAATATTTGTCAAGTCCATGGAATGCCACGAATTCTCGGGATTTTAAATCACTTAGATTTATTAGACGGTATTTCCAAGGTATGTCAATTACATGTTAATTTCAAAGACTATTTTAGGTTAATAAGACTAAAAAAATAATGAAACATAGATTTTGGACAGAACTTTATCAGGTATCAGAGTTGGATTGTCCTTTATTTAACTTAAATTTTTAGGGAGCAAAATTGTTTTACCTCACGGGTATGGTTCATGATAACTACAAGAAAAATGAATTGCACAATTTGGTTCGTTTTATTTCTGTCACGAAGTTTCGCCCGATGGTTTGGAAAGATGCTCACCCATATATCTTGTGTGATCGTTATGAAGATGTAACAAGCCCTGAGGTAAATCTTCCATAATTTCTCTCCGGCAAATGTGATCTTATAGAATCTTCGTGAAAATCCATTGATTGACCGATCTCTTTGCCTCTACGGTTGGGTTCACGGCGCTCATTTGAAAAACCATTCGGCCGTGCATATTCCCGGTGTCGGCGATATGCGCATAAAAGATATAACTTGTATTCCTGATCCATGCCCATTGCCAGAAGAAAGAAAGAAGCGTGCTTTAAATGAGCAGGTAATTAAAAATTAGTATGAACATCAGTGTAGCACAACTGGCCCCACCGGGGTTCGGAGCGACCCCCCCTAGTCGTCCAAAAGTCGACCCCCCTCTATATAAAAAGTCGTTTTTGCCTACTTCCAGGGATATTTTCTGTTCTAAAGGAAGCCAGTGCGCGGTGTTAGGCATTTTGTGCTCCGGCGCCCTCATTTAGCGCACCAAAACTAGACCACGGTGCCTCTCCCGAACATTGCCCAGAAACGGCAGACCACTTGTTCGATAGAGAATTTAATAAGGAACATTTGCGACCCCCCTTTACTAGGGGTCGCAACCATTAATTCTGCCTCAAAATCGCCAAAATAGGAAAAAATAATCTAAAATCGCGATTTTCTGCCAGAAAACATGGAGTCGACCCCCGGTAAAGGGGGGTTGCGTAAGATCAGCGTAAAAAGTTACCCTAGTAGAAGTTGTTTCCAGCCGAATATTCGATCTCTGCGGCGCGCTAGAGCGATGGGGTCAGTTACAGTTGATTTGGCCCCACCGTGGGGCCAATCATAACTAGACTGACCCCATCGCTCTAGGGCGCGCTGGAGACGTTTTATCTTCTTGGAAACAACTTCTTCTAGGGTAACTTTTTACGCTGATCTTACGCAACCCCCCTTTACCGGGGGTCGACTCCATGTTTTCTGGCAGAAAATCGCGATTTTAGATTATTTTTTCGTATTTTGGCGATTTTGAGGCAGAATTAATGGTTGCGACCCCTAGTAAAGGGGGGTCGCAAATGTTCCTTATTAAATTCTCTATCGAACAAGTGGTCTGCCGTTTCTGGGCAATGTTCGGGAGAGGCACCGTGGTCTAGTTTTGGTGCGCTAAATGAGGGCGCCGGAGCACAAACTGCCCATTGTCTTGTCGCTTCGAGCTGAAATTTTGGTCAATCAATCTTTTTGGCTAAATAAAGCTGGGAAACATGTTAAACCGGGCTTTGCCTTCTGGAAAAGATAAAAAATTGGCGACCCCTCCCTACAAAATTTCGGAGAGCGACCCCCCTAGACCCCATTGTGGTGAGTCTTGTGCAACACTGATGAACATGATACAATGTCTAGGAACGTATTGTTTATGCACCATTTTCTGGTCTTGGCGGAATTGTCTACGATAAAGATGCGATTTATATTGAAGCCAAGGGGGTCCAAAGTTATCAGGTACATTTTAGATCCTGTTGGTGATATAAGTATTTTAGAGAAAACGAGATGAATTAGTTGAAGGACTCGAAAAGGTGCAGAAAACTTTGGACGAAAAAATGGGCGATATGAAGCTACGGCTTCTAAGTAATTCTGTTCCTGTTGAAGTTTCTGAGGAACAATCCCGTACATTAGACACTACACTGGAAAGTATAACCGATGGCGATGAAATAGAGGTCAAATTATCTCACTTAGTTTATACGCTTATCATTTTCAATTTTTTAGGATGAAGAAGACATGGACGATGAGGAAGAAACAAGTGAAATGGAGTATGACCAATCCAATGCCCAATCCGATTCAAATGATGAGGAACACCCGGAAAATTATGGAAAATACAAATTTGATAGTGATGAAAGCGTATGTTTCTTGATGTTGATAGCAAATTTCATTACAGAGTGATGAGGAGTATCAAGAGGAAGGAGAAGAGTTGAAATTAACTGAATTTGCTGATGACTGGGGAGGGCTCGCCAAAAAGGCAATGGAACAATATAATCCTAAAAAACAAGGACGTCTTAATTGGATGAAACTAGTATACGCTACAGGTAATATTTATCTCTATCGACTTACACTAAATTTTAGATGAACTTAACGACGTTGAACCAACTCATGAAGAGAGCTTAGGTGAAGGATTATTCACTATCAAAAAACAAGCGCGCAAAAAATTATGGGATCAAGAAGATGGTTTCTCATACGGCCAAATGGCTTCTACATCTAAAGAAGCATTGAACTGGAGTGATGAAGAAGTACGCAGTTCTATACAAGACTGTTTTGTGACAGGAACGTGGACCGACGAAGATCAAGAAGAAAAGGAGCTGAAAGGTAGTGTTGGATTGCTTAAGAAAAATTTATGTTATGTAGATGAACTAGGTGACGATGCCGATGATGAAGAAGGCGAAGATGAAGAGATGGATATCAATGAAGACGACGAAATGGAAGGAGAGAAGATATCGGCAGTAGAAAAGGCAGAAAAGGCCGCAAGAGAACGACGAGCAGAAGAAAAAATACGGTTAAAACAAAAATTCAATGATGAATATGATGAAACAAGCAAATATTACAACACCTTGAAGGTATAATGATAATACAATGTTTATAATTTGGTATTGTAGAATGAAATGGAGGAGCAGGCTCAGTTAAATAGAAGTATTTTTGATGGCATGGATGAATCAGAACGAGAAAAAATTGAAGGCATTCTATTTTATTTCTTCTGCTTAACCTTTTTTTTTCAGGTTTTCGAGCTGGTCGTTATGTTCGCATTGAACTCGATAATGTCCCTTGTGAATTTGTAGAGAATTTTGATCCAACTGCTCCATATATTATTGGAGGTCTTCTCACTGGTGAACAAAATATGGGCGTTGTACAGGTCTGATAATGGATTGAATTTTCATTGGTTATTTTCCATTCAGGTGCGTATTAAAAGACATCGATGGTTTGAACGGATACTCAAGTCACGTGATCCTTTAATTATTTCTTGTGGTTGGAGGAGATTCCAAACGATGGCTGTCTATTCGATACAAGTGAGTTCAAAATTCGAATTTATTTTATTAAATGTTATTTAGGATCATAATATGCGTCACAGATTTTTGAAATACACTCCTGAGCACATGCATTGTCATGCTCATTTCTGGGGACCTATTACCGCTCAAAATACTGGTTTCCTAGCCATCCAATCAGTATCAGATCGAACTGTAAGCGGCCTCAAAATTTTTTAACTACTCTTTTTAGCCTGGATATCGAATTGTTGCAACTGGTGCTGTTCTTAATATGGAAAAAACTACTCAAGTCATGAAGAAATTAAAGCTATTAGGTGCTCCGGAGAAAGTCTTCAAAAAGAGTGCTTTCATCAAGGTTAGATTATAATTATTATTGAATAAAATTATATTGTAGGGAATGTTTAATACACAATTGGAAGCTGCTAAATTTGAAGGAGCTGCAGTTAGAACGGTTTCTGGAATACGTGGTCAAATAAAGAAAAGTCTTAGAGATCCAGCTGGATCTGTTCGTGTGACTTTTGAGGACAAGATTTTAATGAGCGGTTTGTTTTTCTTTTATTTTTATGATTTCTATTCAGATATGGTGTTTCTTCGTTCTTGGGTCTCTGTACCTATTCCACACTTCTATACTCCAGTAATTGATCATCTTCTACCCGTTGGTGAACCGTGGGTCGGTATGAGGACTGTTGGAAAACTACGTTATGATCTCGGAATTAAACCTATACAAAAGGAGGATTCTCTTTACAAGCCAATCCAGCGTCAAGAATTCGAATCGGCTCCATTATATGTACCAAATAAGCTCCAGAAAGATTTGCCGTTTAAAATGAAGCCTACATACAACGAAAAAGAGAAGAAGGTATTTATTTTTTAAGTCTAACAATAGACAAACTGTTTATAGGAACAAAATAGTTTAATTGCTAAGCATACTGCAGTAATTCTAGAACCAGAAGAGGCTAAACGCAAGAGAATGTTGGACATGTTGAAGACAATTAATAATGACATGGAGAAAAAAAGAGACGTTGAAAAACAGCAATATATTGCCAAAAGAGCTAAGGAGGTAGCCGTTTTACTCTTTTGTGTTAATTTTTTTTACTTTTAGCAAGCACCATTTGAAGAGAAAAGAGCTAAAAATATGAAGGCTCGAACAAAAGAAATTTGCCGTGTTCTTACGAAGCGAGAACAACACAAATTAAAGAAAGCATTAGGAAAAGTTACATCAAGCAGTTAGTTTTGTTATTTCTGTTGATTTTATTCTTGTTGAATTTGTTGTTATTCAGATAAATTTGTTTGCTACGATTTCATTTTGTGAAAATATTTGGATTATCCTCATCTACTGCCATAAATCATAATGCAGTAAATAACACTTCATTTTAGTCAAAATGATTGGCATGGAATCATGGTTTTATAATTTTAGTCAGTTTATAAGCCGTGAAAGTACTCCACGGGCATTAGCCGATGTCCCGCGGCCTTATGTGGAATACACCTTATGGGGATTGTTTAAAGGTGCTGAAATTGGCAGTGTTATAGGTTAGACATTATTTTATTTATTTGTTTCACTGATGGTTTTAGGAGGTTGCATCGCTCATCCAATCTACAGAATATATTTAACAAAAACATTGAAACCGGAGAAAACTACTCCAAATTCACATAAAATTATTAGAAATACGTGTAGAAAACTCCAAGTAACTTTTATTTATTTTTTTCTTGTTGTATTTGATATTTTAGGGTCGCTTTTTATTAGCTGGAATGTTTATTGGACCCACCGTTGCATTGATTCATAGCTCAAAGTATTCTACCTCAGAACTTCAAGAATTATGCTATAAAATTCGATGTAACAGGGAAATGCTCACTATGGTAACCTTTTTTTTTGTTTTGGCGCTATGTTATTATTTTTAAGGATCGTGCGACGGTTGTTTGTGGACTTGTTGGATGGTATTGGAAACGTTTTCAAGGAGCAGTTGATGGAATTAATCTTGGAATTGCTTATGCCCTTATAAATAATAAGGTTTGCGGAATTATTTTTTACAATTTTTGTTTTTAGTTTATTGAAAAGAATACTTCACCGATGTTAATGGATAAAGTGAAACCAGAAGAACGTTTTGATAGTGTCGAAGAAGCCACCAATACCAAGACAGCGCTTGATAAATTTTTACGAGAACTGGAAAAGAAAACAAATCAATGAGAATATGTGTCATAAATAGGTTTATTTTAATATTTCTTTTGTATTTAGAAAGATATAAAATTATTATTTTAAATCATCGTCTTCTTCTGGAACTTCGTCATCATTTTCTTCATCTTCTTGTACTATTTGATATACCATTAATTTACCGCTCCTTCCGCCGTCGGGTAAATTTTGATAGACAGGTTTACCTTCTTCACGGAAGCAGCTAAAAGGCAACTCACGAATTGTACGAAAGCCCATCTAAAAATCCCGTTTTTATAGCGAAATCTGGCACTTTTACTTTTTGAAAGAGAGTTTGAGAAGCAACAGCCGTGGCACTGGCTCCCACCCATTGACAATCGGAAGTTTTAGCCAAATCCAATGCGCGTTCAACTAATTTACGAGCTATTCCTTTTCTTAAAATTAATTTCAACTTGAATTTGGCCTTAACTCACCCTTGATAATCTTTTCTTACGCATAACACATCAATTTTAAAAATTGAACAAGGAGAAGTCAGCAGCTGGGGCAAATCTTCTTCTAATGTTTCGACAAAAACCACCAACTGATTGGCAATATGCTGAGTATATGGGCCATTTTGTATAGCTGAAAAGGAAAAAAAAGATAAATAAGCCGGAATAGCTTACATTTTGCATAATCTCTGTAGGGATCCAAGATTTGTGGTTGAGTATTGTCACTGACGAGTTCTTTTATGCTATTGAGACAAATGGCAACAAGTTGATCGCCGTCAAAAACAAGCGTCGAGTAGACATTATGCTCCAATCCGCCGTCACGCAAATCCGCAAAGAAATCTACGACATCTTCTTTTGTCGCTCCTATAATTTATTCTATTGTCTCTGGTCGTCGTGTCGCCACGTTATACAAAATGTCAATAATTCTCACCCAATGAGGAAGTTATCGGCTCTGATGTCCGGAAATGGTCGAGGAGAAAATCGTGGACCAGCTGTGAATGTTCCTTCTGCGTACCCGTCACATAAGAGACAGACATCGAGGGGCCCTGCAATTAGGGACGATGGTCAATGAGCTGGCAATTGTTTGTCCCCGGGAGAGCGGAGGTAGGGGGATTTTAACGTGGAGTGAAGGGGGCTCAAAAGAGGAAGAGGGTGGAGCCAGTCGATAGATGGCGTTGCCACAATTGCCCACTCTCTCTCTCGATGCCAACATTGAATTCAATTGCGAAAAAGATATGAAAAGAGGAGATGAAACTGCGCGACAGCTGGCCGCTCAGTTATCTTTTGTGTAAAAATATCAGAGTGAGTGCTATGGAAGAAGAAGAAGAAAGGACGACGCATCCCAAGGGGGACATTTGCAATCTGACACATGTTCTAAATCAGCTCCGACGGGTGTTCAAATTGCAGGAGGAAGTAGCCAAAGACACAAAATATGATTTATTATACATTTCCAGATTTCAATAAACAATGAGTCATCACAGTTTATATCGCCCAGTTTGTATAGCTTGGAGGTAAAACCAAATTGACCATATCCAGTAGAAATTCGAATTTTTCATCATCCACAGAACAATGCAAATCATCCCCGCTTGTGCATTGAATGACACGAGATGCCGTGCCCTTGAGAGTGTCGCCATTTGTAGTCGTGCCAATGAGGTCATGATTGTCGACCTCAGAATAACAAGAGACGACGATTCTATTAACCAAAAGCTGGAAATTGTCTTGTTCTTCCTTTCTCCTCCCTGCTCACCTTCCCAGAGTCGGTCAACGGTGCGTAGATGCCCCTCTGTCGAATGGTTGTGATATTGTGGACCGGGACACGGTGCAGTTTATCGTCATACATTTCCATGAGGCAATCTCCCGGATAGATTTCTTCCGCCGCCACGGTCTCCACCCGTCCGCCGACTTTGCATTCTGCCTTCATTATGTAATGTCTTGGTGTCAATTTGATTTGTCTTCCTGTGCCTGTTCTCATTCTAAAAAGTTATGATCAAAACAGAGAGAAAATATACAATAAGAAATCGGTTTCGACCTCCTGCATCCGATGAAGCCAACTGACGACTCGACTAGGGCCAGTGAGGGAATAATTCTTGTTGGGACTCATAATCCAGTCAGACGTCGACAATTCGTCCATCCGAATCTCCTTATCGTCAATCGTCGTCACCTGAAGTCGACTCACTTCTCAAAAAAGAGCAAGAACTGACTGTTGCATCGGCGGGGAAACAATAGTAGCCCATGGGAGCGAAGCCAGCCCCATAGCCATAGCCAGCAGCACCATAAGAAGCGACAGGCTGAGCCGGTTGTAGGACTGGTGGTTGCTGAAAGATTTAATAAAGAAGAGGACAAAATGCCTCACGTAGATTTGTTGAATGGCGGCAGCAGCAGGAGCTGGCTGTTGGACAGCCGCAGCGGCCGGTGCTACTGCGAGTGGCTGAGGCTCCGAACAGGATATCCTTCCCATTTCGACGTTGTATGTCAATTGACCTGAAGAAGAATCTTTGGAAGCTGTCGACTTACCATTGGCTTCCCGGACGGCTTGAATATTTCGGAGATAGTCGAAGTAGACCTGACCATTCTCCTGGACTTCGCCACCGGAGGCAAACGTCGACGGCTGAAGAGAGGCGACACCACGGTCGATGGCAGTCATAAGGGATTGATGGGCACAACACATCAAGGAAGGACTGAAATGGAGAAAGTCGCTGTGTTCATAAAAAGCGTCGACTAGAAGGACCGGGCTACGTTGACAGAAGAAACTTACGCGGCTCCATTTTGACCGGCAATGAATCCTCCTACCCATTGGCCCTGAGAGCATGAGAGAGAAGGAAAACACGACTGAAAATATATTGTTTAATTTTTTATGTGGTTCAATTTTCAAAAGACCCATAAGAGACTCATAAATAGGAAGAGTACAGTATCTGCCACCCCTCCCCGCTGTAATAAATGAGATGCCACCCACGATCCTCGCCCGGGAAACCGGTTACCACCCGTTAGCTAAAAGCTTGCGCTTATCATGATAGTTTCCCAAATTAACCGTCGGGGGTCGACGCGCTGCACTTTTTCACCTCGGTCATCTATCAGGGGGGCCTGTCATCCCGCATGCCACAAAAACATGGGCGAATTCTCGTTCTCGACCTACCGCAGTCTGGGGAATTTCGGGATTGAATGGCGCTCGTTGGAGAGGGTCCTGAGTTCTGACGAAACCATCGCGATGAGTCACGTGACTGGAGGAGGAGGGTTTGTGCCAAAGTGGAGGGCTTACTCGATGAAGGAGGCGTCGTCCGTCGCATGGTTACCAGTGGCTGGATCCCAGCCGAAACATGCCGGTCGAGCACAACCGAGTACAGTTCCTCCATCAGGCAAGACCTGGGATACGGTAGTTGCACGCTAGAGAGAATAGCCTACTTCTAAACTAAAGGGAATAGTCGAAATGCCACAAAAGGCTGCCCAGGTGACAGCAGGAAGAGTCGAGGCAACTATCAGCCAGAACATGGCCGGATGGTCTGGAGATATGATGGGCACGATCATCGTGACTCCACCTCCCCCGTTAAATTTCAAGTTTGACCGTGGAAAAAAGTTGGATATATATCCCAAATACGAGAAACATCTGGAGAGGCGGGAGGAGAAGGGCAGAGACAAGCTAGACAGACGGGTCGACAGCTTTTTGCCAAGGAAGACAATGGAACATTGACGACGGCATCTCACGACAGGAGCTAGGGAAGGGAGACGATGCCATCCGAGGAAAAAGTCACCCCTAGACGGTCATCCCTCGTGTCGACTCTTCACTCAACCTCTCTCCTCCCTGCCAAGCAGAAAATGCGAATTCAGGCACCCGCACAGTCAAAATCGGATCATTAGTCAAGAAGCGGAACAGAGAAAAAAGAGTATCGCGGCTAATCGGCTATGGTTAGAATGATAAATGGTTTTCAGAAGGCGACTTTTTGGGTAAGTCGGCAGCCATCGTTCCACCATAAATGCAATCACCCGTCGGCCATTTTCAAGAGTTCTGAAAATCAATCCAATAAAATCATCGGATGTTTGATATCACTTGACGATGACTGCATCGACCTTTAAAGATTCTCCAGAATTGTCGCTGTATATGCCAGATTTTCTTAGGGGCAGAATTCGCATTTCCCATCTTACGAAAGATCTCAGATTTCTCATGTATTTCTTTAATAAACTTGCATATTTCCATAGAAATATGTATAAGAGATATCTTGTTATTCATCACTTTGTATCCTTTTTTTGTGGATAATGTTGATACTATGACATTTCTCAGGAATCTGCTATGCGTGGAGCATCAAAGGAGATACAATCATTTGGATATGGCTGCCCTTTTGCTGTACGTTTTTTTTCTAAACAATCCCCACGTAGCCGCCCTTTTTCCCAAATTTGAGACTTTCGGTGTCCGAAGTTTTGCCAGATGCGTGTCACTCGACTTGTGTCGCTGATCTCCTGCTCTTTGGCAACTATCCTCAATTCGCTTTTGATTATTCTTATCCTCACTCGTTCCTCTTCCCGAATCGGAAAGTATAAATATTTTCTTCTGGCCTATACTCTCAATGCCTGTTATTTCACAGTGGCCCAGATCAGCATCTTGCCAGTGAGTCCTGTCACAATAAATTGTAACCTTTCGCCAGACTTGGTATGTTCCCTCCAATGGCTGTCTTTTATTCTCGACAACTGATGTCCTCCCTCAATGGATCCAACAGATCCAAGTTAATTGTTTTGTCTCCAGCTACGTTTTCAATGCCATCATCCTTGCTTGGTGTTTTCTCTATCGACTTGCTATTATTCGAAAGTAAGGCAGAAATGATATGAGGCAACTAATTTCAGCACACAATCATGGGTTGTCACTCATTTTCGATACTCGGTGACATTCTCCGCCCTCCTTGGATTGTATATGGTCGCCGTCTGCTCTTTCATCAATCCAACTGAAAGATCTGAACAAATGTTTCACAAGGAAATCTTCAATGCGACGGGTGTTGAACTGTCGGAAGTTGGCTACATTGGAGCGGAGATTACTGTAAGTCTGCGTCATCAGAGCATTTTGACAGCATCAGCAGGAGTCATTAATTTGCTTGCAGATCGACGGTCATCTGAATATTGGCCTCTGTGTCACCTTCATCTCCTATCTTGTCTTTCTCTTCATTGCCTGTATAATTTTTGTTGTTTGCTGGTTTAAAATCGGCAGTCAGCTGCGGGAAATACGGGGTCAAAGTAATGGAAACTATCGTTTTCAAAAGAAGCTGTTCATCCTTCTTACTTTCCAGGTGCCCTTCATTCTCTCTCGATGACATTCTCCATTTAGACGTGTCTCCCCATCATCTTCAACAATATCCCGGCTATAGTGGTAATTTCTTTCGGTTTGGCTAAAGTCGAATGTGGAGAAGTCATTCTGATCTGTGGAATGGTGCTTTCCTTCGCTCAACTTTGTGATCCAATATTTACCGTAATTCTCGTCTCTGATTATAAAGAAGTCATCGTTCGGCTACATAGAAAGGTACCTCTATCTGACGCGTCGATAAAATTGCTATTCTAGGCTGTGTCATTGCCGGCTACAAACTCAGTCATACCGTCCATTGGCGTCTCCTCCTCTGGATGATGCCCAGCTTGTCGCCGGACTGTCTCCTGAGACCATCAGTAATTCCGCAAGTATTCCTCTAATAAAGTTGAATATTTCCATGGCTCGTAGAGATCAAAAGGAGAACTTGATGTTATCCGGAGACAAAGAGCGAGGAAAATGTCATGACGCGTGGCAACTAACACCAGATAATTATTACTTTCATTCATTACAGGCTTAGCCTAATTGATCTCACCGACTACTCCCCAATGTTCACTTCCTTCGTTCAGTTTTGTATTCTGTGAATGTCATGACGGAGGCTGCCTAGTAAGGGCGCAGTTCCTCGTCTCCTGATCCCTTTTATTCCTGATTTCATACGTCTTGCCGAGCGCCTTCCCTTCAGACATGCGGCTGACTCGATCGGTTGAGCTCGTGGCCGGACTGATCGCGGCCATCTTTAATCTTCTTCTCATCCCGATCATTCTTACTCGTTCCTCTGCTCGAATCGGTAAATACAAATATTTCCTTTTGGCTTACACCATAAATGCCAGTTATTTTACCATCGTGCAGATTTCTTTCGTACCGGTAAGTGAGCAAAGTAAGGACCGATAGAGAAGTCCAGACATGGTACATTCCGACTAATGGCTACTTTTTCCTGTCAACAGTCGATTATTTTCCCCGTTGGATACAACAAATTGGCGTCATGTCATTCGTGGCCACGTACACTTTGAATGCTCTCGTGCTTACTTGGAGTTTTGTTTATCGCCTGGCTGTTATTGAAAGGTACAAGAGATTACAGAATTCTGACAAATCAGTGATATTCAGTCCGTATCCGTGGATTATTCACCTTCCATATTTCCCAATTTGTTTACTGTTTTCGATTGTCCTCGCTTCGTGGATGGTCGGCAGTTGTAAGCCAATTATGCCATCACCGGAAACCGAGCGAATCTTCCACGATGAAATGTTAAACAAAACAGGAATTGAATTGCCGGATGTCGGCTATATTGGAGGGGAGATTACGGTAATGACAGAGGCAGACATTTTACTGTTCTTCCAGATAAATGGCAGCCCGAATATCGGAATGGCCATCTGTCTTGGCTCTTTCATCACGTTTGTCATCACTTGTATGATTATTTTCATAATCTGCTGGTTTAAAATCGGACGACGACTACAGGAAATGCGACATGTCAATGGCAATCACACCAATTATAACTTTCAATACAAACTGTTCGTCCTCCTCTCCCTTCAGGTATTCTATCTGGGAAAGAAAATGAGCCCTTTAGACTTGTATGCCCATTGTGTTCAATATCTTCCCAGCTGCCAGTTGTTTTATTCTCAGCTTGGCTAAAGTCGAAGTCGACGAGTTTCCTTATGTCTGCGCCATGATTGTCACCTTCGCCCAGATCTGTGACCCAATCTTTACCATTTTTTTCATAGCCGAGTACAAAAGTTTCTTTGTCCATTGTCTTCACCAGGTGAGCGATGCAATGTCGGTCAATTTTCTCTTCAGACTTTCCCAAAAGTAGCACCGGCATCTCGTTCGGGTACCGGTGGTCACAGTCTCCCTCCGGCGACGCCTACTGTTCCGACAGCTCCAACTTTCTAGGAAACGCCTCTCCGGTCGATGATGTCTTTCCCCCCAACGGATCAGAGATTTTGCACGTATTTCTTTAATAAAATTTCTATTTTGATGAGTTGTCCGGATTAAAGGAGACAACTTGCAATTGGTGTTGTCCGTACACAAAAAATGGGTAAAATGTCATGACGCGGGGAAGATAACATCGGAGAATAATGGTCTCTATTCAGTAAAGAGCTTAACCTAGCTGATGCACCCTTCTATTTTATTATTTCTGCTTCCTCTACACCGATTGTACTCAGTTCAGAGAATGACATAACCGGGGTATAAGTACGCCAAGAAGCAGGGTTCCTCGTCTACTTCTTCCGGGTTTCAGAAGTTTTGCCTCCTCGCCGTGGTTGTATATGCCCATTGACAGTCGCTTGCCGCCACAAAACAACTTTTGCACACTGTAATGAGATGTTTCTATAAGACCGCGTTAGATTATCAGCTAGGAAAACGGTCATGTATGCAATTTGCAGGAAATTTGACTATTTGACGCTCGTTTGACGTTGAAAGTCAAAATGACCCAGTAATTCGGCCTATTCAAACTCTCCTCCCTCCTCGGAACTCAATAATATTCCAATAAATGACCGCTTTAAAATATAACAGAATGCATTCAGGAAACGATTTATTCATGATCTTTGAGGAAATTCTCATTAGATTCTTCCTCCTTTCTCCTGGGCAATCCTTTTCTATTTCCAGGTTGTCAAATGAGAGTGACGAGAGCGGTCGAGCTCGCCGCCGGCCTAACTGCCACTCTCTTCAACCTCATCCTCATCCCGATCATTCTTACTCGTTCCTCTGTCCGGATTGGGAAATACAAATATTTCCTCTTGGCTTATACCATAAATGCCAGTTATTTCACCATAATGCAGATTTTCTTCGTCCCGGTAAGTGAGCAACAGGATCGAACTGGAGATGTTCTCTAAACTAGAAACAAAGTCGGTTTATTCTAAATAACAGAAGAAGAGCAAAGAGAGGACTTTAGACATGGTACATTCCACCAAATGGCTACTTTTTCCTGTCAACAGTCGACTATTTTCCCCGTTGGATACAACAAATCGGAGTTTTGTCCTTTGTTGGCACATATTCTACGAATATTATAATTCTTACTTGGAGTTTTGTATATCGCCTGACTGTTATTGAAAGGTAGAAGAGGAAGAGATCGCCTATAGAAAGGAATTCAGCCCGTATCCATGGATTATTCATCTACCTTACTTTCCCTTTTGCCTTTTGTTCTCGATCATCCTCGCTTCTTGGATGGTCGGCAGTTGTAAGCCGATTATGCCTTCGCCGGAAATTGAGCAAATCTTCCATGAAGAAATATTGAAGAAGACAGGAATTGAGCTGGCCGATGTTGGATATATTGGAGGGGAGATTACGGTGAGAGATGAGGAATCGACTCGACGGTCGAAAGTCTTTTCAGATAAACGGCTATCCAAACATTGGAATGGCTGTCTGCCTCGGTTCCTTCATTGCTTTTGTCTTCACTTGCTGTATAATTTATATAATCTGTTGGTTTAAAATAGGGCGACGACTGAAGGAAATGCGTGACATCAGCGGCAATCATCACACGTATCACTTCCACTACAAACTGTTTGTCCTCCTCTCCTTGCAGGTGTTTCCATATTTAATCGAAGTGTATCCTTCAGACTTGTATGCCAATAGTCTTTAATATCTTCCCGGCTGCCAGTTGTTTCATCCTTAGTCTGGCTCAAGTCGACGTCGAAAATCTGCCCTATTTTTGTGCGATGATTCTCACCTTCGCCCAGATTGCCGATCCAATCTTTACCATTTTCTTCATAGCCGAGTACAAGAGAGTCTTCACCAATTGGCTACGTAAAGTAGGGAATACGGAAAGGGTCAACTATTATAGTCTAGACTTTTCCGAAAGTAGCGCCGACATCTGGATCGGGTACTGGTGGTCGCAGTCTTCCTCAAGTGCCTCCGACTGTACCTACTGCTCCCACTTTCTAATGTGCTGCTCTTCTCTTTGCACCGCCAGGCCATCCCAGTGCTTCATAGCTTCAAATGAGGTTATCTCAAGTGATCGAGCTCAGTTCGGGATTGGCTGCCATTTTCTTCAATCTTATCCTCGTCCCGATTATTCTTACTCGTTCATCTGCCCGAATTGGAAAGTACAAATATTTCCTCTTGGCTTATACTCTCAGTGCCAGTTATTTCTCCCTAGCTGAAGTTCTGATCATCCCGGTAAGATCTAAAATCTTTCTTTAAATAGAAAATAGACATGGTATATCCCCAACAATGGCTTTTTCTTCTTCTCGACGTTGGATTATCTTCCTCGATGGCTGCAACAAATTCCTGTAATGTCCTATCCGTGCACCTACGCCATGAACAACATTGTCCTCACTTGGTGTTTTGTCTATCGGCTGGCTGTTATTGGGAGGTACAGGAGTACCAAATTCTCTGGAAAACAGAGATTTCAGCCCGGAGCCATGGATTCTAAAACGGCGATATTTCCCGATTTGCTTGCTGCTGTCGATTCTTCTCAATATTTGGATGATCTACAGCTGCGTGTCGATTATGCCATCGCCTGAAACGGAGCTCATCTTCCGTGAGGAATTGCTCAATCGAACTGGACTGAAACTGGAAGAAATTGGCTATATTGGAGGAGAGATTACGGTAAAGACATTCTTCTCATTTTCTATTATTTCCTAGATAAATGGCTCGATTAATATGGGCATGGTCCTCTGTCTCGGCTCGTTCATCGTCTTTTTATCCACTTGTATTGTAATTTTCACCATTTGTTGGTTGAAAATTGGACGTCGACTGGCTGAAATGCGTCGTGTCGGCGGCTGCCACAGCAACTATAAATTCCAGCACAGATTGTTTGTCCTTCTTTCTCTCCAGGTACAATCGCCGGTAAAATAAAAAAAAACTCCTCACAGACTTGTATGCCAATAATCTTCAATATGTTGCCGGGAGTTGTCTGTTTTATTCTGAGCTTGGCTAAGATCCAAGTCGGTGACTTTCCGTACATTTTGTCGATGATTGTCACCTTTGCCCAAATTGCCGATCCAATTTTTACCGTCTTCTTCGTCTCGGAGTACAAAGCCGTCTTCACTCGATGTCTCCATAGAGTAAGAATCACTAGGCATTCCAACTTTTCTGTCTAGATCTTTCCAAAAGTGGCTCCGTCATCTCGCTCGGGTACTGGAGGCCATGGAACCAACCCAGGACAGACTGCACCCCCTATGCTCGTCCTTTAAAGACTGTTCAATTATTGCTTACCGTATGCCACATTGTTCATATTCTATTACTTCCGTAAAGCAATCTAGAAGATCACGCCCTTCTCAATTCTAATCTCCATTATTCTGCGATTTCTAATAAATCTTTTGCGTACCTAAAAAAGAGGATTAGCAGGACAATTGGCAAATATCTTTGGACAAAAACGCTTTGCAGTTCTGCATATACCCGGTTTTTTTCATTTTCAATGGAGGGTACACTTGAACAACTGTGGACTCAAATGAATCATCGAAATCTGAGGAGCATCTGAAAATGAGACGAGGTGAGAGAGACGGTTCGGTAGACGAATTGCGTTCGTCCGCTTTCCTGGTGAAACAGTTAGGCGAGGAAATTATTGGAAAGTACAGAATAGAACGGTGACTACTGAAGGTTCTTTAAATGTGAACTGACTTCATAGCCGATCTAAAGCCTGTTCGTCGTCCGGGTCGACCATCTCCGACCGAACAGCATCTGATGGTCATCAAAGTCCCGTCCTCGTTATGATCTATCCAATCGAATTCTAGATGTTCCGGTTATCTTCATAAAGTATTAGTCTCTATCCTCCAGTTCCGTTGTCCTTCTTCTCTGCTGTCTCTACTTTGTAATCCGCCTGTTTCAATGATGCCCCGTTTTTCGTATTTCTACATCAATCAAAAGACGGATTAACTGAACAATTGGGAAATCTACTCGTACAAAACATTCTTCGGAGAATACGATGACGGTGGCGGGCCTAATAAGGGCAAGAGAGAGTCTGTTCCTCCTCGACAAGCCTTTATAATCTTCAGTTATCCCAAATTTCCCCAGTCTCTTAAATGAGGATAACTCAAGTAATCGAGCTTATCTCTGGACTGACTGCCACTCTCTTCAATGTCATCCTAATTCCAATCATTTTTACTCGCTCCTCTGCTCGGATCGGAAAGTACAAATACTTCCTGTTGGCTTACACCTTCAGTGCTTGTTATTTTGCCCTGGCCCAGATCAGCATCATTCCGGTAAGTCGAGGTCACAGTCAAAAATATTGGAAATCAGACATGGTACATTCCGAACAATGGTTATTTCTTCTTCTCGACGGTCGACTATCTTCCCCGCTGGATGCAACAGATTGCCGTCCTCTCCTATGTCACTTCATATGTCATGAATACAATTGTTCTTACTTGGTGTTTTGTCTATCGTCTGGCTGTTATTGAAAGGTGCAGTACTTCCTTATCCTTAGAAAGAGATTTCAGTCCTTATCCTTGGATTCTCTCTCGACGTTACTTTCCCTTCTGTCTTCTGTTGTCTGTCGGCCTCAATTTCTACATGGTCTTCAGTTGTCGACCAATTATGCCTTCCCCCAAAACTGAGCTCATCTTCCACGGAGAACTGTATAATCGGACAGGAGTCGAGTTGGAAAAAGTTGGTTATATTGGAGGAGAGATTACGGTAAGGGCAAGTCTCTCTGTTATCTTGTTTTCTAGGAAAACGGAGAGATAAATATGGGCATGACGATCTGCCTCAGCTCTTTCATCACGTTCTTCACCCTGTGTTTTATAATCTTTATTACTTGTTGGTTTAAAATAGGCCGACGGTTGCGAGAAATGCGTCATGTTGGCGGTAATCACACGCATTACAATTTCCAATACAAGTTATTCATCCTCCTCTCCTTACAGGTATTTCAGCTGGGTAAAAAGAGAAATGTGCCTTTCAGACATGTCTGCCAATTGTCTTCAATATGTTCCCAGCAGCTGGATGTTTTATCCTTAGCTTGGCTCAGATCCAAGTCGGAGATTTCCCGTACTTTTTGTCGATGGTTGTCACTTTCGCCCATATCTTTGACCCAGTCTTTACTGTCTTCTTCATAGCCGAGTACAAGAGCGTCTTCACCAAGTATCTTCGAAAGGTGCGGCGATTCCAATATCCTCACTAGTTAGTCCAGGCCTTTCCAGGGATAGTTTCTTCGTCTGTTTCTCGGACAGGCACAGGACCATCCGCTCATCCAGGAAGTTCTGTCACTCCTTTCTAAGAGATTTCTTCTATAAATAAATTTGTGTACAAATGTGACTGCCCTCCATCTCTCCGAGTAATCCGCCTCCAGTTCATTTTTTGTTTACTCCTGGTGACCCCATCCGCCGTATCAGTCGACCGTCTTCCGCTATGTCGCCCTGATAACCTTGCCATTGATTTTGGTTGTCTCCCTTTGGCAGTTTACTCGGGTCATCAACTCCTTCTCGTCTTTTTTTGGTTGCACCTGCTTTGACCATATGTTCTCTCTTCGATTTCTATCCGCAATCCATTTCGGTCTCCCACAGGTCGCGATGGCGCAATCCATAGACGCATCATCTTGCCATAAATTGTACTCCCTGCCAGGTTGCTCTCCTCTTGGCAGCGTCTTAGCCGTCTCTCCCGTGTTTGTCTAACCTCTAGGCCGCCATAGGTCAGCCAGTGGCCAACTTACTCGCTGCCTGTCGGCTTCTTGTTTATTGTCTCCTCTAATTGACTCTCCTATTTAATGGATATCGTCGTCTTTTGTATTTTTGTAATTTCTCAGCTTCTCCTTCTCTCTGAACTCTCTTTTTCTTTCCCAAGTGCTTCGTGTCAAGTAGTGTCAAGAACTCAGTTCACAGTGCAACATGGTTTTCCCACTGATTGTGGTTGTCTCTCTCTCTCGTATCTCCCCGCTCGTTTATCTGATGACTTTGACCCTTCCGCTTGACCGCCGTCCGTCCTTATCCTAACCGTATGATTTATGTTTTGCCACAATACTCTCACTCATCCTCCTCCTTCCCTCTCTCTCTTCATTTTCCCTCTAAATTAGGTGATAATTATTCCTACTAATCGTTGTCGACAAAGTGTAAAACCATGCGCAGCTGGAGTTCATCCGGGCAAAAAAGAGCACTCTCAAAACCTCCGCGACCATTTCTTTTCGATGCTTTTTCTTATCACAAATTCTTTATTTGAATGAGTTGTCCTGGCGGGTGATGGTCCGTCGTCCGTTCGCCTCTCCGTCTTGTATATTATTGTCTCTCTCTCATCATTCTTTCGGGCGTTCGCCCCTTTTGACTTTCACATTTGATTCATTCAACGGCGGACATTATTACGATTAGTCTTTTCCTTTCTTTCTTTCTGTAAAGAATTTATTACAGGGAACAGATGAGGCCTCCGGGGCTACGGCTCTGGCTGGTCGCCGCCGTGCTTATCCTCTTGGTTTCTTGCCAGGAGGACTATGAAAGTTACCAGGAATTTATCAGCACAGAGACAGGTAGATTCCTGCTCTTTTAAACTAAACTTTCTTTAGAAAGAGGCTTATTCCCGTCGATTTTCAATCTCGCAACGAACTCGCTGGCCACGGCCAGTGCCACCTGCGGTCAACATCGAAAAGAGGAATACTGTAAGCTGGTCGAACACGTCCTCCTTCGGGCTTTCTCCCATCAGACGTCAGTTTGTCTTGAAATATTAAAAAAGGTTGTATAGAACTCCCCAGTGTGATATCTGCGACGCTAATGACAGTCATCGCCGCCATCCAGTCGAGTTTGCCATCGATGGTACTCGCCGCTGGTGGCAGTCGCCTTCTCTCGCCCAGGGATTGGAAAATGAGAAAGCGACCATTACTCTGGATCTGAGGCAGGTGGGTCGACTATCTCTTACTCATCCCCCTACGAGCAAACAAGATGACCTTGTTCGAGCCACCTCTCCCCGTTGACCTTTTTATCGACCACACGATGGTCGTCGGCGGCGTGTGGCTCCGACCGTATTGGCAATGTTGACTAAGCGTCGTCGAAGCCCATAACAGCGCTTAAGCATACAACTTTTGACGGTGGACAGCTATTACGAGGCCGACTATTTCAGATCTATCAAGTGGCCTATGTTGTCATCAAGATGGCCATCTCTCCTCGACCGGGGACTTGGGTTTTGGAGAAAAGTCTTGACGGAGAGAATTGGCAGGCGTGGCAGTACTACGCCACTTCGGATGCCGAATGTATGAGACAATTCGGAGTGCCAGCTACTACTGGTGTCCCGAGATTTACTCGAGATGACGAGGTGGACATTCTCATCCCTAAAAACGAGCGAACTCTTTAGGTCATCTGCACTTCGGAATACTCAAAGTTGACTCCTCTGGAGAATGGAGAAATCCACACCTCGCTTGTCAACGGTCGTCCCGGAGCGTCGGAGCCTTCTTTGGAATTACAGAACTTCACTCGAACCCGCTATATTCAACTTCGGTTCCTCTCACCAAAGACTTTGAATGCTGACTTGATGATTATTAATAATCAAAGCCGACGTATCGACAAATCTGTGACAATGCGCTATTTCTACGCGATTAGTGACATCTCCATTGGAGGGCAGTGCATCTGCTACGGACATGCCGAAAGTTGTCCCAGTGATCCTGTCACCGGAGTGAGTAACATCTCCTCTTCTTTAGATTACAAATTTTAGCAATTCAAATGTGAATGCCGTCATAATACCTGCGGAGAAAGTTGCAACAAGTGCTGTCCACTCTTCAACCAACTCCCATGGAAACCAGGAAATCATGACCATCCGAATGTCTGCCAGCGTAAGTTCTCTTCTCCTTCAAGTTCATTTTTCTTTCTAGAATGTCAATGTTTCAACCATGCTGATCAATGTGTCTACGACGAAGAACTTGACCGTAACAAGTGGTCAATTACTCCTGAAGGAGTCTATGAGGGAGGAGGTCGTTGTGTCGAATGTCAGCACAACACGGAGGGATTCAACTGCGAACGGTGTAAAGACGGATATTACCGGCCAAGTGGTCTCTCCCACTACAGGTAATCCTCTTTTTTTTCATCTTGACTTCCAAAATTCTAGGGAAGATGCTTGCCGAACTTGTGACTGTGATCCTGTCGGTTCTATCAACACCGTTTGTGTGAAAGATGATCAGACAGCTGGAAATGGCCAGCATCCGGGAGATTGTATCTGTAAGCCGGGCTTCGGTGGTCGACGATGTGATCGCTGTGCTCGAGGATACCGAAACCATCCGACATGTGAGCCATGTCCTTGTAATCAAGCAGGATCCGTCAATTTCGACACCTGCGAGGAGGCAAAGTAAGCAATATCTTGACCATTTGATGTCTCACCTTCAGTTGCCAATGTAAGGCCAACGTCGAGGGATTGTACTGTGATCGCTGTAAAGCTGGAACAATCCATCTGAATGCCAATAATCCCCAAGGATGTCAGCCTTGCTTCTGCTTCGGATTGTCGAATACTTGCACCCAAGTTGATTGGTCAAAGGCTGTGGTAAGCCATTTCTTTTTTGTAGTTCTAATCCTTCAGATTTCTAATAACCACGGCTGGAATATAACCGACCTGACTGGTGGAAAAGACGTCATCCCAGAGACAGAAAATGGCGAGGTTTTGCTCTTCAACGCGAATCAAAACAAGGATCGATCTCTATATTATTGGAAAGCGCCTGATAGTTTCAACGGGAACATGGTTTGTCTCTTGTCCTCTCCCAATATAATTCACCGCTTTAGCTCAATTCTTATGGAGGAAATCTCCACTATTTCGTCTATTATGTCCCAGCTGAGCAGGGAGCTCCCGTCCCTGTGGCAGACCTTGTTTTGGAGGGAAATGGAATCAAGCTCGAATATTATTCCCGAATGGAATTCTTCCCCCGAGAAAATATGACAGTCCAAATTCCTATCCTGGAAGGCAGCGGCTGGTACAACTCGGCCTCTCGGACTCCGGCGGACAAAGCTGACATGATGAGAGCCCTGGCCGATGTCCATCGCTTCATGGTTCGGGCTATGTATCAGCAACATCAGCTACAGAGCTCGTAAGCAAGATGGAAGACAATTAATTCGGTTTTAGAATATTTGGCTTGACTTTGGACACTGCTGTTCCGAGCCCCGAAAGAAATGGAGAAGACGACGATCTCCGCCATTTGCCGGCGATTGACACCTCGATGAGAGGAGTCGAAGTCTGCACTTGTCCGGAAAATGTGGCTGGAAACAGTTGCGAATCTTGTGCTCCTGGATATCGTCGAGTGAACAATCAGCTCTATGGCGGGCGATGTGAGAAATGCAATTGCGAGGGACACAGCGACGAATGCGATCCTTTCACTGGACACTGTCTCAACTGCAAGGTATCTTGTCTTATTTATTTTTAACTATAATTTCCAGCACAATACAACTGGTCCTCGATGCGAACTCTGTCTTCCCGGCCATTATGGAAATCCCTCGCTAGGTGGAGAACCCGGCGGCTGTCGTCCTTGTGAATGTCCAAGTCTCGATAACAACCGTTCGCCAGAATGTGTCATGACCCAGCTGGTTGTCGCGGGACCAGCAGCTTCTCAAGAAGATGCTTACGTCTGTACAGCTTGCGAGAGAGGCTACGAAGGGAATAAGTGTGAAATGTGCGCCGACGGTTACTTTGGGGATCCACTGGCGGAAAACGGCACCTGCACCGAATGCGATTGCAATGGGAACATCGACCTGATGTCCATTGGAAATTGTGACGGAGAGACCGGCAAATGTCTCAAGTGTATTGGAAACACAGAAGGGTCACACTGTGAAATCTGTAAGGAGAATCACTGGGGCAACGCTCTCCAACACACTTGCAAGCCGTGTGGATGTCATCACGTCGGAGCCGTCCTTCAGCAATGTAACAATGACAATGGAGACTGCAGCTGTAAGGAGAATTACATCGGAAAGCAGTGTGACCGATGCCAGGAAGGACATGGAGATGTCGACAACGGTTGTCCTTCTTGTGAATGTGATGAGACCGGATCAATTGGGACGGATTGCGATGCCGTCAGCGGCCAGTGCAGCTGTAAGACAGGAGTATTCGGCAAAAAATGTGACCAATGTCGACCAAGTTACTTCAATTTCACTGTCAATGGCTGTCAATTCTGCCACTGTGATACCTACGGATCGGAGGAAGACGGAAAGTGTGACTCTGTGACAGGCAAATGCGAATGTCGAGAGAATGTCGATGGCAAGATGTGCGAGAAATGTGTCGAGGGATATTTCAACATTACCAGCGGGCAAGGTTGTAAGGTAATTATTGTCTTCTTCTTGTCAAATAATTCTCTTATAGCCATGTGACTGCGACGCCACTGGATCCGATGGAATTGGTTGTGATCTCGTCTCTGGTCAATGTATCTGTAAGCCAGGAGTCACCGGATTGAAATGTGATAAATGTATGGCGAATCATTATGGAATGGACGACGAAGGCTGTAAAGAATGTCAGCCTTGCCCAGCTCCTGGACAGGTACTCGCCTCTTTTCGTCTTCTTCTTTAGTTTTAGGTCTGTGACCCGGATTCTGGTGACTGTGTCTGCCCTGCTAATACCGTCGGGGAGATGTGTGAGAGCTGTACTGAAAATGCTTGGGATTATCATCCTCTCAATGGCTGCAAGCTTTGTGATTGTTCATCTATCGGCAGTCTCAATGGAAAGTGTCATTCCAAAACAGGACAGGTATCTCCGCCTTTTCTTTTCTTCTAATTTTCTCTCTTTCAGTGTGAATGTAAAGAAGGCTACGTCGGATTGAAATGTGACCGCTGTACCCATGGATTCTTCAACTTCCCGACTTGCGAGCCTTGTAATTGTCATCCACCGGGCACAGATCCCAAGCAATGCAAAGAGGGTCAATGTCTGTGCAATGAGAAGGGAGAATGTCCGTGTAGAAAGAATGTCGAAGGAGCCAAATGTGATCAGCCCAAGGCACATACTTTCTCAATAGATCAACACAATCCACAAGGAGCTTTTAATTGTTTCTGCTTCAATAGGTTTGCCTTTTTCTTTGATTAGAAGAGATATTTCCAGAACTGATGAATGTCGACAGGCTAAACTCGTCTGGCAGCAGGTGTACGCCGAGGATCGACGAGCTGTCTTCGACGAGCCATGGGAATATTACACAAAGAAGCACAACCTGAATATTCTGAAGGAATATCCGCTCTCGTTCAACAGCTATCCAACTGACGCGACTCCTCTCTACTGGCCATTGCCTGCCACCTTCTTGGGAGACAAGTTGACCAGTTACAATGGATTCCTCCGCTTTAAGGTGAGCTTTTCACCTCTTTTCTCCCTAATCTCTTTCTTCAGGTTCATAACCAAGACAATCGAAGAGGTTTCGACGCTGTCCGCCCGGATCAACAACATTTCCGCTACTTCCCGCAAGTCATTTTGGTCGGAAACAATCGAATTGAACTGGAACATATCCCAATGGAGATCAAGGACGATGGCAAGTACAAGATTCGACTCCACGAGACAGAGTGGCGACTCCGCCAGACGCCTGAAGTTGTCCTAAACAGGAAGACAATGATGGTCGCGTTGCAAAATGTTCAGGGAATCTATGTCCGCGGTTCTTACAACTATCCAGCACGTGGAGATGCCATCCAACTGAAGGAGGTCTCCATCGACGTAGGAGTTCCGCCATCTGAGATTACTTCCGAGAATGAAGCCACAGGAGTCGAAGAATGTCTAAACTGCCCACAAGGCTATGGCGGCCTTTCGTGTCAAAATCCAGCTGAAGAATATTGCAGGAAGAGACATCGTGACTATTTAAATCAGCCTGATGACTTGGCCCTTGTTGGTTGGTCCGAGCCTTGCCAATGTAACGGTCACTCGACCAAATGTCATCCGGAGACGTGTCTCTGCTCCGATTGCCAGCATAATACTTACGGAGAATTCTGCGAGAAATGCAAGAGCGGCTATATCGGAGATGGTCGAGATGGAGGACCAAATGCCTGTACCAAGTGTGCCTGTCCCTTGGAGGAGAACAGCTTCAGTGACACTTGTGTGGCTGTCCCCTACGGTCGAGGCTACGTCTGCAATGCGTGTAAACGCGGCTACAGTGGCCAGTATTGCGAGAATTGTATCGCCGGCTTCTTCGGAGATCCACAAAGACCTGGCGGATTCTGCGAGGAATGCGGTTGTCATCCGGATGGAAGTCTTCACGGAAAATGTGATCCTTTGACTGGGGAATGTGAATGTCGTCCCGGCGTCACCGGCAGAGATTGCAGTCGCTGTCAAGATCGACACGCCTTCATTGGAGGAGTCTGCACATGTAAGTACTGGAATTTAAAAGCCTACTGATTGTTTCAGCCTGTGACCAAGGATGTTACGCGCCTCTGATGACCGCCATCGACGCCATGGAAGAGAATCTCGCCCTTCAGAATTTCAGCAACTTGAAGCCAATTCCCTGGAAGCGAGTCGATCGTATTTCGAATACCACTGAAGGTGACTCTTCTCTTTTAGACCAAATAATCCGAAAATTTGCAGTAATCCAACAATTCGTGCAAGGTCTCGGCTCGGGACAAGATGGCCTCTCTTCTTTGGACAGCAAATATGCCAAAGACGCCTTCACTGTGATCGAAGGTGCCCGCTTCCAAATGGACAGAATGAACAAAGGACTCAATTCGACCCAATTATTCACAAAACTTCTGGAAGAGGATGTTAAGAAGATCCAGTCCATCTATGGAAAAGCCTTCAACACGACGCAATTCCTGAAACATTTCCATCTCTACGGAGGAAGTTCCGTCGGAGGAGCGACACTCGACGCCTGGGTTATGGAAGCTGAAGCTCATTACAATGCAGGATTGGAGAGAGGAGAATACATCGAAAAGAGACGAAATAGAGCAGAGCAAGAGCTGAAAAAGAGCGAAGAATTGTTGAAGATGGTACTGAACAACAAGCTCAACGACACGACGTTCGAAATTCTTCATGCGAGAGTCGAAGAATTTGGAGAATGGCTGGAGGAATTCCGGGCGACGATCCACGAGACGGCAAAGAAAGACACTGCCGACGCGGAAAGAATGAGCAATCTTGTCGGAAAGAGAGTCGACCGGTACCGGGAAGTCTCCACCCAAGTCGAGAAGCTGAAAGCAGAGGCAGAGGATACCTTGACTTTGGCAAAGGACTCCGTCGAACAGGCCAAAGGACAAGAACTTTTGAATATGTTCGATGACACAAAGGCGATGAACACAAGTCTGGAAGAAGCGACTCTTCTCTCTGAACAATGTGAAAATGTCACTCTTCAATATTCTCAAGCAATCGACGAATATGACGACGTTTTTGCCCAGCCGGCTGCCAGACACGCGGAAGAATTGCGTCGAGAAGCACAGCGACTGAAGTCCGCCTTCGAAAGTACCAAAATCGAGACCGAGAATCCCATCAAGGCTTCTCAAGCATATGAAGACATCGTCGGAGCTTTGAGAAATGCCTCCCATGCTGCTGCCAAAGCCCTGGCTGCTGCTAACGACGCCCATTTGGATGCCGATCCTCAGAAGGAAAGCAGTCAATTGGCAGAACTGGTCGAGACGAAGGAGAAGTCAATCCAATTGGAAGTCGAAGCAAAGTCGTTGACAAAAGAATGGGAGAATGAGAAGTTTAATGAGCAGAAGAAAGCCCTCGACGAAAGACTGGCCACGGTCAATGAGATGAACATCGCCATGACAAAGAGAAACGACGCGTTGAGAAGTCAATGGGCCAAATTTGATGATCACAATGACAGAATGCCAGGATTGCAAGGAATGGCAAGAGATGCTGACACGAAGGCAGAAGCCGCGAAGCAGAAAGCAGCTGAACTTCAGGATCAAGTGAGAGAGATCGAAGAGGAAACGACCAAATTGGAGAACAGTACTCGACGAGGAATAAGAGAAGAAATCGAAAAAGCGAGGGAAGTCAGATTGGGGTTGGAAAAGGCAACCAACGCATTGACAAAAATGGGAGGAATGAGCAATACGAACAAAGCAAGGGCAGAAGAACTGCAGCGACAGCTCAGCCAACTGAAGGACAGGATCAACGAGGCAAGGGAAAAGGCCCAACAGGTGGGACATTCTTATTTTTAGAAATAATAAAAATTTATTTAGATTCGTCTATCAGTAAGAGGAGATGACCGCGGTCAGTGCAAGAGATCTTTCATCTCACCAGCTCATCCCTCGCCCGTCAACCAGTTCAATATCCGCTATCGACCACAGAGAAATGTCCCCGATTCAACTGTCCTCGTCACCAAAACCCAGGCCAGAAGAACACAAGCAACGGAATACATTGCTGTCGAGGTGGGTCAATCCCCTTTTATGCTAAATGGGTTTAGATCCGTGATAAGCGAGTCGTCGCCCACTGGAACATCGGCAGTGGCGGCAAGCAGATGGCCACTAACAATCACCCGATTAATTTCATTCCTTCGACTGATCGCTCGACTTGGTACCACATCGACATCGAGAGAATGGGCGACAGTGTCAATTTGACTGTCGCCTTGAAGGAAAGTCTTGGAGGAGAAGGACATCGACTCCGCTCGGATTCTGTGAGCGTGGTCGTCGGCAAGAAGGGAGGCGACTCTGATGTCGTATTCAACACTGTGCCCGGAGAGACGACAGTTCAAATGGGAGCCGAACCGGCAGAAGCAGAGGAAATTGGACTGGTCACCGAGAAATTCCACGGAACAATTGGAGGACTGCGCGTTGATGAGGTGTCTGTTCCTCTTTGGGACTTTGCCCACTCGTCGGATGACTGCGACGGCGACACTGCGCCACCTCAGCACGTCGTCAGAGGACACATGTTCAGGTAGAATTTCCTCTTCTTCTTCTAAAATATGTTCTATTCAGAGATGGTTTCGCCCTAGTGAATATGGATGTCCCTGAGAGAACAATGAGTGCCATCACTGTCGTCTTCAATGCCTACTCGCCCAGTGGCCTTCTCTATTTCCGAGGAAGTCAAGAATCTGGTGACTTTATGGCCTTGTACTTGGAGGATGGCCACGTTGTTTATAAAGTCAATCTGGGAGACGCAGCCAAGGCGGAAATCAAGTCGAAGATGGTTTATAATGACGGGCGGGAACATACAATCAAGGCGATTAGAAATGAAGCCGGCATCCATCTACAGGTACTTTTCATTAGTTTCTTTCTTTAAATAAAGAATTTAGGTCGACAGCGATGCAGATCGTTTCTCTGCCGCTCTCCCCGGCCACAATACTTATCTCAACATCGAACACGACGAGCACATGGTCGGAGGAGTTCCGACCGGCTTCCCTGTCCAGAAATTCGTCGACCACAACATCGCTTGGAAAGGATTCTTTGGTTGTATTCTCTCTGTCAAGCCATCCCAAGTGTCTGAACTCGACTTGGAACAGGCAACTCGCTGGCAGAGACGCGAGCCTGGCTGCAAATTCAGTCAATCACGGCTGGAACCAACTGACCGTCTCGTCGGCTTCCCCAAGCCTGGCTATCTTCTGACTCAAGGAGTACAGATCGCCAATAATTCGACATTTGCCTTCACTTTCCGGACAAGGGAAGAAAATGGAACTCTAATCTTCCAATCATCGAGATTGGCTTCTTTCCGACGAAAACAACGAGATTCTGAAGTGAATGGAAAGGGTTTCATGGCCTTCTACCTCTTCCGCGGATATCTCGTCCTCCACATTGGAAAGGACCCACAGTCGAGGAAGGATGTCGTCACAATCAGGTCACAAAATTCCTACAGTGATGGGCTTATGCATCAGGTTTATATGACAAGAAATGGAAAGAGGTGAGAAAGAAGTTCGGCCAGGATATAATCAAAGTTTAGAATTGTCCTCCGAGTCGACGACAAGGAAATTGGCGACGGTACTCTCGATGACGAGTCGACGGTGGGAACGGCCTCTTCACAGATGTTCCTTGGAGGTTTTTCCAAGCGATCAAAGCCGTCGAACTCTGAAATCCCTTCGACGGCTCCGTTAATCGGCTGTATTTCTGACATTTATCTCGACTACCAGTAAGTCATCTTCCTCGTCGGAAAAAAAATGAAATTTAGACGGATACCCCTGGTTCCTGAAGATCATCAAGCCCAAATTGGAGTCTGTCCCCAGTCTGGAAATATTCTCATAGGTAATTTTGAAAAAAAATATGGTAAAATGACATACAGATGATCCATTTGACGGCGGCGATAGCAAAGGAGCGCAGCGAAAGGATTCGCGAATTGTCCACGGAATGGATAAGGACTTTTATGGTACAGAAATAGACAATAACTCACTGCATGCACTCGCTTTAACACATGACTACTTTATTATGATTTTAATGTATAAATTAAAGGGAAAATTGCAGAACTTCACCCACTGGTGACTGAGAAGCCAGCCCGTGTCGAGGTCGACCGCTGTGGCGGTGGCTTCTCTTCCGCCGTTCGTGATGGCCCGACAGCTGCTCGATATGGAATTTCAAAGAGTTCTCACAGTCGAGTCAACTTCGTCGATAATTATCCCAACATGACTGAGTTAGTTCCTTCTTCTTTTCTTTTGGCAATTGATTCTTACAGCTTTGCTGTCTCCCTCTCCCTTAGAACAGCCAAAGACAACGGAATGGTTTGGGTTTGGGCCAATTACAAGAATTACACGCGGTACATCTACCTGAATATCATAGACGGATACCCGACCTTGGAGATCAAAGGGCACAGACAACCGAAGATATTGAAGGCAACCCAAAGACGACTGAATGACGGACATTGGCATGATATTCTCATTGAGAAAAGAGATCGAAATCTCACTATGACGGTTTGTTCTCCCTGTAGAATCATTAATGGCGTGAAAATTGTAGATAGACGAGTTGACGCCGGTGATTATGAGCGACTGTCCTGCTCCAAAAGTCATGAAAAGGAGAATGTACATCGGAGGAGTGATCAGCAAGCACCGTACTCAATTCGGATTGGATACTCCTGGTTTCGACGGCTGCATTCGAGATCTAAAAGTCAATGGGCGCGAGCAACAGCTCGAAGGAGAATTCTCGCGAGATGTCGTTCCTTGTGCCAAAGCCAGTAAAGGAATGTATGCCCACGATGGCGGATTTGCGGTCTTCGACGGTCTGCAGAAGACATTGAAGGGCGGCTCTAAAGATGTTGACATCTCCTTCGAATGGAGGCAGGTCACAGGAGAAGGAACACTCCTCGCTCTGTTGACGAATTCAAAGCCAGAAGACGCGAGAATTACGGTCGAAGTCAATCAGGACAAGATCATGGTCACCGTCATCCACTCGTCGTCGGGATTGGAAGTTAGGGATGCCATTCCCGGATTGAAGCCGTTCTGGGATTCAAAATGGCACTCGATGCATCTTCTGATAGCCGACAATTTGATGACTTTGACCGTCGACGGCGAGAAGAATGAGCTGCCTTTAGAATTGACTTCCCAGGCTCGGGAACTCTTCCTCAATTTGCCGATCAACATTGCCGGAGTTTCTGGTTAGTTCGCTTCTTCCTTTTTTATAAACAAAAGGATTTTCAGCTCCAGTAGCGGACAAGTTGAATATGACATCGATGGTAGGCTGTTACCGGGAATTGAAGTTGTCCGGTCAACATCGATACTTCGAAAAAGCACAGAAGAATAACAAAGTCATCGTGGACGGCTGCCCGTTCCATTGAATTTCCCCGTGTCTTTGGCATCTCAAATGGGTACAACAATAAATATTACAGTAAGACACTAACTTCACTGATTTAAATATAAGTGACACTAACAAATTGACAAGTCTCGTATTATTTTTTGGTTTAAAAAGCTTATGTAGAAGGAAGAGAAAGAGAGAGGCACGGCCTGGAGGAAATTATTGGCAGAAGGTCTATTTACAAAGTAATTACAAAAAAATAAATTGAAAAAGCCTATTGATCCTGGTAAAGGGTGACCTGAGAAATGTACTGATTATCCATGACTTCGATGACAAGTTGGTCGATGCCGTAGAGGTAGGTGCTGCCGAAAGGATCGTTGAGTCCTCGTTTTCGACTGATCACTGGCTTCTTGAGATCATCCGAATTCAAATCTTGATAGGAGAAAATGTGATTGACATCCGGATACTGAAAATGGACAGAGTTGTTGTACAGTTCCCCGCGCGGCTCGTCATCAGCCAGCTGCCCGATGTCTCAAATTCCCAATTAGTTATTCAAAAACACTACGATGGTCAGACACAAAGATTATGGTAATCAGGAAGACTATACAGTACGGGATATGTAGGCCCCTTTTGACGATGACCAACGCCGTCGACAGACGACAACAGCGTCGACCGCCATTACCAATGGACGAAAACGAACCTTGGTCCAATTGGTGATAGTGAAGTCATGTTGATCCAATTTGATCTCAAAGAAGCATCGAGAATATCTGAAAATTCTCAATATTTTTATGGTCTTTTCCCTTTTGGTATTCAAATCGAATCGCCGTGCCCATTGTCCTTGCCTGACCGTCTCCCGCCGGTCTAATGAATAGCGTCAAATGAGCCTTATTTTCCGCTTCATCCTTGTCTTTTCTCTTAACCGCCGCTCTTTTTTCCTACTCGACCCCCCTTAAAGTTGCCCAGATTTCCGCAGTTGGAGAGAAGACAAAGACATCAAGCCATAATCGGATTTGGATGCGGCTCGGCAACATTTACAACCCCCAAAAGGGGTGCCGACACTGACGGATTCCGATGGCCGATTAGCTCCTCCGATAAATTGCCGGCTGCCGTTCCCTGGGTTCAACTCACATTCCAAAATCATAATGTCCGGGCATGTTGGTGTGTAGGACGAATTTGATGACTTTTTTCGTATGGAAATCGAAGAGAACATCCTGAAAATGAGTCGATTATTGCCCGTCCTCTTGATATAAGATCTCGCCGGCGGGTGTCCCGGCATCCGGTAAGGAATCCCTCGACCCGAGTAAGGATGCATAATTAGACTAATCGTCTCTACTAATTTCAGCAAACATCGTATCCTCTTTCCCTTTTAAATCACAGAAAATGCCCAACAGGAGGCTGGCGTGGTTATTAGACAAACAATAGAAGGGAACAGGTAACGGGGACAGATGTTCGACCGATGTCAAGTGGAGTATCGGTGACACAATCTGGCTGTCAGATTTTTACCGACACCAGGTGCTCTATTTGATCAAGCTGTCTAACTGTGGCTGGCCCCAATTTGTTGACCTTGTCGACTTCTTTCTCGATGTCTAATGTCCCGGGGACAGGCGGCCAGCTTTTTCCTTTGGATATTAATGGAATTTGTCGGCTACAAATCTCCGTCTTCGTATTGTTCCTCTTTGAGTGACCAATTTCGGCGATTATTCATTGAGGGTGGAAGAGGGATGAACACGCAACCAGGAAAATTAATATGCCCCAAGAGAGACAATTCTTCCCTTCGAGACCCACGATTCAAAGCGGATCGAGAGCTTCAAAATCGAGCCGCCTTGTTGTTGCTTTGATTGGCGGCTGATTAGAGACCCCCCGGGCCCATCCCCTCCCCTAATGACCGGGGAAGAATAAACACTCCTGTCCAGCTAATTGTGATCACCTTCCAGATGGTAAGGATCTTCCTCTTGACACCTCCCGAGCTCCTTCTCTGCTCAAAATACTGGAAATAACCCGCCGGAGGGGGTTTGGGGTCATCCGAACGGAAAGATAATTACGGATTCCGGTTGAATTGTGGCCAGTGTGGCTAATATTGCGTCGTTGCGCACGGTTGCTTTAAATGGAAAGTCCCTGCCTAGGATATTTGTCAACTGGATGGTGAGACAAAAGAGCAGCCGCCGCCAATCCATGACCATTATGATGGACAGAAGTCATTTGCTCAAATAAACTATCGACTCTCATTTGATACTCAAGAGGGTCGACCCCAGGGAGGTTACAGTACTCGGTCGAGACAAGCATCGACGGCGTCTCCATGGCTGGCTGCCCTTCAAAAGGCGTCTTGTTCTTTTTTAACCTATTCAAGCCGTGAAGAGAGAATTCATTGACCCTGAGTACAAAAAGGGAACCTTTCCCCTGCCGAACACCACCCGGCTGGTGTGATTAATTAAAGGGGATAATCTGCTGGGTGACAACGTAATGCGTCCAGGTGATTTATAGCCGGCAGCTCGTCCTCCTCCTATTTTGTTTTGCATAATGCTGCAAACTGGGATAATCCAGGAAAATTAATTCCTGACGGCCATCTTTCTTTGGTCAATTAGGCCCGGAAGTCATGAGGAGTGACCAAACAGCTGTGTTTTGTGAGGACAGGAGGTCAACCGGAGGTGGCGACAGCGGCGGGCCTTTTGCCAGTCGACGGCGAGATGATGACCAGGTGAGAACAAGACAATAAAAGGCCAAAGTTATTGTCATTTGAGGAGGAACATTTGAGATCTCAAGGTCGAGGAGAGACACTTGCTCGGATCAAAGCTGCGATCTCTTGCCAAGATAACTGGATAACATCGTTCCTTCCGGGACCAATTAGACTCAACAAGTCGCTGCTCAATCGAGCGACCACCTGGTTGTCTTTCTTGACCCTCTCCATATGTCATCTCCCCCTCCTCATAATTATCTAAATCTCTCCGTGGATTGTAATGGAAAGCTCTTGAGAATTTGAGAATGAGAATAGTTGAGGGGGACTCCCACGGAAAGCCACCGTTTGCTCAGCGGATTGCGAGTGACCATTGCCGACGACGTCGACGACGGCAGCATGCAACTTATGAGCAGATTTGGTTTCGCTTTTTCAGAGAGACCACCACATTAGTCAGACGGGAAATTTTGAAATAATTTGGGGGGAACGGAGTGATTTCGACAGGAAACTCATTATGGAACGCTGGGAGAGAGGATCGTGAATATTTGAAAAGGGAATGAGATCAATTTCTGAGGGAGGATTACAGGGCAAAATGGAACAAGAGCAAGAGCCAGTGATAGCTGATGTCCCCGCTGTCCTTCAAGATGTCTTCAAGATGACGCCTTCTATCCTTGTCGACCGCCATCTCTATTTACTGGCAGACTACTACCGTATCTAATCCTTTGGGAAAGTGACATATCTCCCTCCGGCTGTAGAATTCTCCCCTCAATCCGCGAGCTTTCAGCCATTTTCCTCTCTTTTGTATGGCAAAGAGCGGCGGATAAAGACACGGACCGGTTAGGTGAAAAACAGCCGCCAAGGAGCTTACAGCTGGAGGTCGACGGCCGAATGTCTTCTGTCTTCCCTCAGGTAACCTTTGCTTTCCCATATTAATCAGATGATGTCCCTTTGCCTTGTCTCCAGCTGTGGCTGTCCCTAATCTGTGCCACCGGTGGTGGTCTCGGGGGTGTCGCCGCCCGCCCTCTAACTCCTCCCCGCCCCCTCGTATTCCCCTTGTTCTACCCCTCGTCCCTCCATGCTAATATTTCTCTGTCTATTATTATTTTTCGTCTCTTTGGGTCTTCCCGCCACTTCAGCCTCGTCGTCCCTTTATTCGAGTCCGAATTGTCCTAAAGAGTGCGAGTGTGATGCCCTGCCGCCGACGAACAGCTCCTGGGCCGTTTATTGTCATCAAGGCGGAATAAATGACAGCCGTTTTGGGGAGATCATCACCCGCCTGCCGACCAGTATTCGATCTCTCAGTATCGAGGCTCCACCTTGGCGGCCAAGAAACCGTTTCCGGTGGAATGACAACCTCAACCGATTCGGGCAATTGAAGCAGCTTCGACTGGTCAACTGCGGATTGCCGTCGATGTCGAGGAGCAGTCGACTGGCCAGTCTCGAATTGTTGGATCTTCGAGGGAATAATATCGAACACGCCACGATGGGAAACTTTGGCGGAATGCCGAATCTCCGATTCCTCGACTTGAGTCGAAACAGTCTCAGCATTCTGCCGACGGGCGTCTTCACTTATTTGAAGTCGCTGCAATCGCTTTCCCTTTCCCACAATAATATCACCGAATTGTCGAGCAACCTGCTGAGGGGACTGAGAACATTGAAGGCTCTTCATCTGGATGGCAATCGGATACCCGTCAAACAGGTAAGAATCCCCAAAAAATTGTGTCGCCCTGTCTTTTTTTGGCAAATAACATTTCCTCTGCTCTTTTTTTGCAAAACATGGGAGTCTAATCGAGCGGAAGCAACTTTATTTCCCCTCAATATACGATTTAGATGTCTAACTGTGGTTGTTTTTCCAGATAAATGATCTCTTTGCGGATGTTCCCCAACTGGAGGAATTGTATCTAAACCACTGCCATCTCCAGTCGCTGTCCAATCTCACTCTGACCAATATCTCCGGGCTGCGTAAAATTGGCCTGGCTGGCAATGATTTGAAGTCTATTCCGACGCAGGAGCTGCAAATCCTCCCATATCTCAATACCGTCGACTTGTCGCATAATTCGATCCCCGAGGTATTTCCTATCTTCTCGTTTAAAAAAACCCCCCTTCCAGGTTGCTAGCTGTGCATTTTGTGGCAACAATGTGACGCGGTTGGATTTGTCGAATAATCTACTGGGCCTAGCCAAGGAGCCCTTCCATCCTGACGCGTTTCGTAATTGTCCACTTCGCCAGCTCGATTTATCATTCAACCATATGAATGAATTTCATTCGAGTTGGCTCAACTGGGCACAAGAAGGACTACAGGAATTGAGGCTATCGGGCAATTCTATTGAAGGTTAGCATCTTTTTTTTGGACAGGAGACCTCCCAGATGGGGGCTGATCGGAGCAGAAGATAAAGGCAAAAGACGTCGGTCATTTTTAGACTTTCATCCGGAGCTCACAGAGACTTTGCCGAGTTTGACTCGTCTTCACATGGCCTACAATGCCATCGACCAGTTGCCGATCCTCTTTCCTCCTCAATATTATCATCTCCAATTCTTCAACATTTCTGGAAATCTGTTGACTAACTTGCCGGATAATTTGAACCTCCTCTTGCCACATTTAAAGGTAAAATCTCTATTAAAACTGAAATCTGTTTAGGATCTGGACATCAGTCACAATAAATTCCAAGTTCTGAACCAAGCTGGGTTAGAATTTATCAATGGGCTGGAAAAGGTAAGGGGAAGGGGTGCCAAGACAAAAATGATTCCAGGTTTGGCTACAGGGAAATCCTTGGGATTGTAGCTGTTCGGTCCAACATCTTCAACAACATTTGAGGGAGAGACACGCCTATCGACATCTCCTCAGCTACCACGAAGTCCAATGTAATGAGCCACCGCTGGTCAAAGGAGCACCAGTGTCGACTGTCGTTGGGGTAGGCCCCCTTTTGACTGTTTAATTTCGGCTTCTTTTAGATGAATGATTGTGCTGTTCTTTTTGGTGCGAGGTATGGTCTTTCCCAGACGAGCGAGCTGGTCATCCTCTTGGCGGCCATCTTGCTGGCTGCCAGTCTCCTTTCCCTTCTCCTTCTCTGTGCTTATTGCATGAGGGAAAGGCAATACAAAGGCTCCTACGTGACGAGGGAACATTCTCGGACTCCTTTGACGATGATCCAACATTTGAGTGGGAGTACCAGTGGCTCTTCGGCTGCCAGTGAGCCTCTGACCCCGCCGCTTCCTCCTCCTCCCCCCAAAATCACTGCCGCTGCTTATTTCGGTATCTAATCCTCGCTCTTCGATCATTCCTTTCCCCTTCGAAACGGTGTCTCATCAATTCTGGTCATATTTTCCCTGTACATAAAATTTAATAAATATTTTCTGAGAAATCTGTCCTCGTTGCATTGTAAATTGCGACAAACTGAGCCCGCGCATGTTCCATACATAATTGAGTATTGTCCGCGGGTTAGCAGGTGAAACCAGGCTGCGAACCGTCGTCAAGGACAAGGGAACGAACCCTCAAGGGAGGAGGCAAAAACAACGAGATGGAACATATGGGAACAGTTATTATTATGGCCAAGAATTATTGCCAGATGATTGCATGACGACGGCCGATTTCGATTCTCTTATTTCACCCGCCAGCAAGGGGGTGATTTCCAAAAAATCTCGCCCACTGCTTTCACAGGATCGGTTCTTTGACAAACCTCAAAGCTTTAGGAGTAGTTGTACTCGACAATAAAGCCACGTCAGATCAAGTCGATGCCATGCACTGCCAAGAATTTACGGGTGCAGTGGTCAGTCATTATTTGGCTCCCAAGAGAGACAAAAGCCAGCCGTATTCATCGATAGCCGGTGATTTACAGCCTCTCCCCGGCCATTTATACCCATCGTCGAGCTTTTTGACACCCGCTGACCAATTGTCAGCTATTAATAATCCTCATCAACCTGGCACTTTGTTGTTTTTTTCTCGTCTCGAGGTCACTCAGTTTGATTGTCGCCTGGTCAAAGCCAATAGTCCGGGGGAATTTCAGATTGTTGGATAATTCAATCCTACGGCTGTTGACTACAAGATAGGAGAGCATAATTGAATCTGGGACTGACTGCGCAGGTGGTATCCATTGCTAGGGGCCATTGTGTCGACGGGGTGTCAACCGGCGGACATCAGTTAATTCAATTTGACGACGAGAATAGACCGTTTCCAGATGACCGACGCTAACACAACGGCAATCTGCACCCATACAATCTCGACAACTGAAGTGCTTTCCCTAGCCGAGTCTTTATGGGTCCAGCTACCAGAAAATAGCCAGAATACGGTAATGGTCGAGCATGTTCCATGGCCACTTCTCATATTCGACATCTCATCGAATTAGCCACCCGTCAGAAATATTTCTCCCCAAATGTTGCGAGGCCAGCTCCCGAAGGAGCGATTATTCTATGAGTTAAGCCAGAACCCGACCCGGGAATATAGCTGCCGACGACTCACGAGTCCCATTGTGAAGTAATTGTAGAAGAAGTGAGGACTTTTTGGGATAATCTCCCGATTTCCTCCACGGTGGATGGACATCTTGTCGTCGTGTTTATAGAAAACCTTGCTGGGGGCGCCAAGTGCGGAAAGAACGACCTGGAGAGAGGAGAATAGACAGGAGGAAGAAGGACTTACGCCGATGTCATCGCCAAATCGGATGGTTTTCTTCATGTCGACCAACTCGTAGCCGTCGTCTTGACTTTTATTGTCGATTTCGCCTGAAGCAAGCAAGGGTTTTGTCAACTATTTCTAGTTTTTCAATGGGTAATGGATTTTTTGAGGAAACTCATAGACTAACCACCAACTTGGCATTTTATGTTGCAATTTCCTCATTTTTCAATAAAAATGAGCTGCAAAAATCTAAAAAAAATGGGGAACTTACCCTGGGTGGTAAAGTCAATCTCGATTCCGTCCAATTTTCCATCTTTGAACACCGCTTTCACACAATTTGTTCGATTTTGGCCACAATATCCAGCAATTGGCACTTCAACCGACCTAAAAACCTTTGTTCTATTATTTTCCCCGGTCTTACTCTTGTGTTTTGCTTGTCTGCCCTCGGAAAATGGACATTTTCGACAATTTTTGTTGCGGAGCATTTTCCAGGCTCAAATTATGAAGTCCTTGAGAGAAACCAGGCTAAATTCGAGGATTTTTCTATTTTTTTGGTTGTTTCTTACCACAACTTTGCCTTTTTCACTGCTGGGAAACCAGAGGGATAACCCGGGCCAGCTTTGAACAAAAAGTTTGTGTTTTTCGTCGTAGTCACAAGGTTTTGTGACGCCGAAAGAGTAGTCGACCGTTTCCACGGTCACTTCTTCTCCTGGCTTACAGAAAACTTTATCACTAAAGAATTGAAAAATAAATAAATAATTGGGAATTTGACTTACTTATATTTGAGAATAATATTCCGGAAATCTTCAAGGTCGACATGTTTTAGCAATTGATACTGAGGGTCGAAGAAAAGAGTTATGCCTACTTTTTCTATGAAAATTCTAATTTCTCGATTATAGGGATTCTAAATAATTTCTTCAGAATTAAAATAAATGGAATACTTGCCTTTTTGCTAAAAGTAAGTGAAACATTTGGAAAAATTCTAACATTTTGATCGAGCATTGAGAGAACTTGGTTGAGAGGCAAACCAAGATCAAATTGAACATGATCCTCTCGAAGTCCAATATTGGGAATCACCTGCAATTTTATATACTTCTTCTATACTTCTTCTCTTGAATTTTATTTTAATTTTTAGAATTCAGTCATGGCAACCCTTAGTCTACTTAGCGTGAGAGAAAAACAGTTCTTTGACTGATAAGGGCCATTTTCCTCTCGTGTTCTTCTTTTTTTTTGGTGATGAAATTGATCGTTTCCTTTTTTGCCATGCAAAATCAATACATTTTCTTGTGAAACGTCAAAAAAAAGGAAGATCAATAATGTGGCAACATGGAAACTGACCTCAAATGTAAGTAAATCATTATATACAATATGACCAGCTGAAGAGCGGGCAGATTTCATTCGTTTCACTGAAAAAGAAACCTGTCAATTGAGGATGGCATTCGTAGTAAACATGCGTAAGACTCGGTGAATAACAATCATTTCCTCGAGGAAAAATATAGCGATCAAAAAGGAAAAGAAAGGCGATTTTATCAGAAATGGAACTGGAATCCATTCGATTTAGAAGGGAAACAGATTGGAAAAAAGCCATATTGTAAGGGAACAAGCGAAGCTTGACACGAGTGGAGACATAATGGCGATGGTGTGCACGTGACAGAAAACGCGCTCCCCCTAGACAACGAGTCGTCACACGACTCGACATCAAACGGGGCCTATCGGTGGAACTGCGAGGAGGAAATTGGGAAAGCAGTTGACTGATGATAAGAAGAAGAAAAAGCAATTCTTGGCCTGAAGAGAAAAAAAACTGTGAATAAACAGTACAAAAATTTCATTGATACAAATTACAAGTGGAAAATAATGGAAGGAAAATGTCTAAAAAACAACATTTGACTCTTCTACAAGCCGTATGCATTGGCGAATTCACGAGGCTGGGCTCCTTCCTCAGCAGCAGCCTGATTACCTTGCTGAAATCAGAGAATTATATAAACGAGTGGCAAATTTCATGAAAAGGGTGCATTCTCGTCCCGAAAAATAAACTCAAAAGATTAAAAAATACTAACCGGGTTGTTATGATTGTATTGCAACTGGTAAGCTGTAGGATGAATTTTGAATCCGTAGAGTCTGAAATAAAACGTAGAGTCAATAAGGAAATGAAAAAACTCACTTAGGTACAAACTGTGTAGCAGGTCTCTTAGGACGAATTTCAGGATGAACAAAGAACAACATGTGAGGAAATCCAGTTCCAAAATAACTACCATCAGTATGTTGGTGACGAGAAGAACGAGGAACAAAGCTAAATTTATAATTGAAAACGGAATGGAAAAGAAAACTTACACGTCACAGCAACGAGGACAGTAGAGTTTAACCATAGCTTCACCTGGAACATCGGAAAGTCCAATTGGAAGCATGGATTGATTCTCACAATAAACACGAGGACAGACTCCAAAATCTTGATCACGCCATTTCTCTACCATCTGAAATTGAAAATAAACATTGAAAATCATATGACAAACCTGAGAAATACCACGATTAGTGAGAATGTAGCGGGCGTGAATAAGTCCATACAACATTTCGGCAGCCTGTTCAACGAGATCGGTATTAGTCGGGTTGTCTTCGAGATCATCTTCTAGAATTACAATAAAATATAGATGAACTTAAAATACCAGGCTCCAAATCCAAGATCATATCAAGAGCTTGACGATATTTAGGAACTTGTTCATTCAAACCCGTCAGATTGAAACGATCCTGAATATACTCCTCATCCACCTGAAAATTGAAATTAAAAATAATGGTCAAATTGTTATTGTTAAATTATATATTTTTTGTTGAATGAATATAGTTCAGTAAATTGAAGGCTAAATAAAATGTAAATGAAATAATACAAACCTCACAAAAGAATTCATTGCCACGTAGGCCGCAGAACCATGTAATCCAGCTAACTTCTTCCGAACTGCTCATGTCTTCTCCTTCTGCTGTTGGTACAGATGTTTCGCTGTCGTCGGTACCCGAGTCTGTCTAAAAAATTAAATATTCAAAATAAATTTAATTTGAAAAGAAGTATTTAGAACCATTGGCATACAGAAATTCAAATCAATTGAACACCGAGAAAGATAGGAGAAAGCTTCCGCTTTTCCACAAAAAAAACTAAAAAAGGTATTATAATAATTTACCGTAGATGTCCGCGGAAGCTCTCTCCAACGAGCGGCTGCCGTGGCGACTGAATGAGCAAAAGCTAAAAATTCCGAATTACTCAAAGCAAAAGCAAAACACGAAGACATCAATGAATAAGATAAGACTATCAACCCTTTTGAAAATAGCAATGACTCGTTTTGATTGCATAATTGAAGAAATTTAAATAGAAACATGACAGTAAGCAGTTTTCATAATCAACAAGACAAACAGCTCCACGAATGAGGTATGTTTTCTTTGATGGAAATCAAACACGTTGCAAAATCGAGTAAATAGTTATTGCCAAAAAGTTAATGTCCAGCAAACGAGGCGCAATCAATGGAGACGTCAGGGAGAAAATGCTTCGGCGCAGGTATTTCCATAGAGCAAACAAACTTTCCATATCAATTGATCAAAAAGTTGCAAGTTCTGGTGGTCATTCTACACGAAATAGAAGATCGCGAAGAATGTAACCATAAAAACAAAATAGAAAATATATCCAAAGCAGCATAATCCAGCAATCAAGCATATCCAAAAGTTAATTTTTCGCATGGGTGGATGATGAATAAAAGAAAGGGAAAAGGATCAAAAGAACACCCCAAGAAAAGCTGACAAGAGAAAATTTAGTACAACGTGCAAATTATAAATGTAAACAGCAAAAAAAAATTTTAAGATCAAATGAGCGCAATTTGTAAACACAGTGCACACAGGAAAAATATTTCCAGTAACAAGTATTGATGACCATTTTCGAAGAATTTGATTTTTCCATGAAGAAATATGACAAAACAGACAGCCATTGGGGTCTTTTCATCTTTGCGAAGATGCCTCAACGCTTTTCACCATCAATTGTTTGTAGTATTTTTACGAATCATCAAAATTATAAATGAATTGCTCTAGAATGTCCTTTTGTCTGTGAATGTCCTTCTGGTTTTGATAGTTCCTCCTGGAAGTGGTCAAGTCCGGCTCGAGAGACGCCGCTGAGAGCTGCAGTGTAATATTTGTTTAAAGCTCCGGAGACTCGGATATGTTCGCCTCGTTCATTTTCTCTCTTATTCTTATTCTTTTTGAAACTTTTTCACTTCAATCTATTTCATCAGATCCAATAATCGAAGCTCATTCGACTCGTTACAGAAAATGACTGAACCCGCCGAGTCACCAGGAAATCCTGACCAAGTCGGTGAATCTGATATTTCTTCCATTCATGCGAGGATAAAGGTTTTGTTTCTCCCCGAATATAGCAATTTCAATCTTTAGATATTCGAAAATCCATTTGCCTATCAAGTTTTGAATACAAAAGTCGAGCAGTATTGTTCCCATTGCATGCGAACGGCGAAAGTCGGCGAAAAACTGATGAAATGTGCCGGGTACTGTATTCCAATACAATTTTTAAAAATCAGCCCATTTTAGATGTGATTTTATTCGATATTGTAGCAAAGATTGTCAGAGATTGGCGTGGAAAGTCCATCGACCAGAATGTCGACGCTTGAAAGCGGTGGGTCGAGGTCGCCAGTCGAGGGACAGACATTTCCAGGTATTTCCCAATCTCCCGCTGACAGAAGTCCTCTTCCTCTCGAAAGTTGTCGATCGAGTCGTCTTCTTGGAACAATACGGGGATAAATTCAACTGGGAACGAGAGAGAAAATTCAGCTCTTTGGTCGATCATAAAGAGGAAATCAGGTAGGCAGGAAAATTCGCCTTTTATCCTGGGATATCATAATTTCATAATGGAAAAAAAAGAGAAAAGAACAACAAGAAAAGAGCTGTTGAATTTCTTTATTATCGAGTATAATATGCATTAGTCCTTGGCCGGCGGCGAGTGAAGGAAAAACGACGATGATCAGTGACATTGAGACGAATTCTGTTACCGTAGAAGGTAATATTCATGTGCTGGGTGTCCGAAGAGATCTTCCACATTGCCAGCGGTGGTCGTTGAATCATCTCACCAGCACGACGGACAAGAAATCGGTCGATTTCCATGAGCATGGCGGCACTGTACTCCTCTCCGGGGCACAGCTCTCCCAAATGATATTTGTGTTTTGAGATAGCCACTCGTCCCAACAGAAACAGCCTGATAATAGCCTTGAAATCCCCCATGTCGACTGGATAATCCATAATGTAGGGGACTCTGATCAGTTCCACCAGTGGGAGGTCGTATTGTTTCGGGAAGAAATTGAATGAGGAACGGGCAATCTCATTGCAAATTTTGGAATGCATTGTTGGTGAGGTTCGCATCAATTTGGTCACGGTCCCGCTCTCACAATAATTCAAAACTTTCTGCAAAATTGCGCAGGGCAGAGCTTCCAGTCTTGATGGGCGCCAGACATAAATCGAGTGAAGTTTCTCATAAGCGGGAGGAGGAGATGGCGACATCTCGACTCGTTTTTCTTGATAGCCGGGTGGTGGTGGAAGAGGAATAGGCGGAAGAGGAAGAGCAGGGCGAGGAGTCCACAGCACCACGGCTAAATCGATAACTACAGAAAAAAATCGGATAAAAATACCAAGACAAGTCATTCCCGGCAGAGATGTCGGCGGCACCTCGATTCGTTTCTCTTCGTAGTCGGGTGGCGAAGGGAGAATAGGCGGAAGAAGAAAAGACGGAAGAGCAGGGGGAAGAGTCCGCAACATCATGGCTAAAATTATTATGACTGAAGAAAACTCGATAAAATACCAAAGCGAGCCATTCCCGGCAGAGGAGACGGCGGCACATCGATTCGCTTTTCTTCGCAGCTGGGTGATGGTGGTAGAGGAAGAGCAGGGCGAGGAGTCCACAGCACCACAGCTAAAACGGTGACTAGCGAAAGAACAGGGTAAAAATACCAAAGCAAGTCATCCCCAGGAGAAGTGAAGCAGCCGACCAGCTGCTCAGAAAGGCCGCGGCAATATGGTCAGCTCACTCGATGGCGAACTTTACCGGTTGCTTTTAGGGATTTTACCAGTAAAATCAAGTGTTCCTTTCCTTCGTACTGATGGGTATCCTAATAAACTAATTTCAGAGAAGACAAATCAAAAATGGAACATTTCGAGAAAGTTTACGGTAAGATGGAGACATTCCGCAAGGACGAAATGGTTTCAAAGGTGAGATTGCCCGGAAACACTTCATTTTCCCGTTTAGGAACAATTTTTTGATGTTTTCTGTAAGACGACGATCAATTCCCACAGTATCCATACAAATGCCGGTGATGAGATCGGCATGTCGCTGGATCTTGGCGTCTCCAAGTACAATCACTCCTGTCGACCAACGTGCTCGATGGTCTTTGATGGTTACAGGTAAAAAGAGTGGAAATTTAGAAATTTGAGGAGATTTCAGAGTTTGTCTACGTCCTTTGGTTCCGGGAGTCGACACCGACAATTTAGAAGAAGCCTTCATTTCGTATATTGATGTCGGACGGAGTAAATTCGTCCGCCGACGAGATCTCAAGGTGGGCGGACATCGAGAAAATGAAGAAGGCATTGTCTAGGCCAAGTGGTACTTCGACTGTCAGTGTTCCCGATGCACCGATCCAAACGACGACATCTTGACTTCGATCAAATGTGCTACCAAGGATTGTGACATGCCGTTGTTGATTGCCGAAGACGAAGAGCCCGTCAGTATCGCCTGTAACAAGTGCAATAAAGTCACGGATGTCAGTCGGATACAATCCGCCCAGGAGTTGATGCGGTCACTTCCCAGTAGTTTCAGTCCAAATACACCAGCAGACACGGTGAGTCGATGAGTATTCTTGTAGGAGTTCGGGTTACAGTTACAAGACTATCTTCAAAGAGCGGAGTTGATTCTCCATCCTAAAAATGTCTACATTGCTCGATTACGGACAGCTCTTTTCCATGTGACCGGCGAATTAACAATGACTAACTTGTCCACAATGCATCAGCAGATCTACGAGAATTATAAACTGTGAGTGATTTTTTAATAAGAAGGGTTGATTCTTGGGCGAGAAATCGTAAGTCGTCGTCCAGAGATTACGGACGACACTGAGACATCTTCGTAACCTGTTGTTTTTCAGATGTTTCCCAAAAGCAGACCGTCATGTCGGCTACCAGCTCCTCCATATAGTCAAAGCCCTAATTGAAAAGGGACAGCGAATAGACGTAGGATTCCTTCTCGTTTCCCATAAAATCCTCCTTTCCAGGCGATGCCATATGCCTTCGACGCGATGAATATTTTCGAAGTGTGCTTCGGCCTTGACCATCCGTATTATCTCCAGACATTGGCTTTGTGGACATATCTCGAGAAGAGGGCGAGTCAATAGTTCGTCCTGTCAAATATCCACCTCTTTAGCTACCCAAAACAGACGAGGAACTCATCGCGCTGACGAATTTCTCTGACAATCGACCAGTCGACATCGTCGCCTTACTGGAGAAGGCCAACATGCTGCCGAGTCAACCATCCGTTACTGCTCACTAGTCTCTCCCCGTCCATTTTGTTGTTATACTCCCGTCTTTCTTCTCTTGTTAAATATTATTCAAAATGCACAAACTACTCGTAGAAAATGAGAGAAATTGGACTAGAAATGGCTACGGGGAGTGTTGCACAGCAACGGGAAATATCTACAAGGGCGGATTATTCGCCGAGGTCGCGGAGTCGACAGCCGGCTGTCGACGATTTTTTCGGGGTTGAGATTATCTTTTTCGGAGTTTTCTCTTTGGTCGGAGCTGTCAGCTTCGTCTTTACGATGGCTTTTAGTAGATGGGCTCCCATTTCTTTTAGTTCGCGAGTTCCTATCTGAAATTTGCACTTTTTCCGGCTTTCTAGGCAGTCGACTCACCTGATATCCTCTGTAGGCACCGGTTTCATATCCACAATACGTACTTTCCATCGTATAAGCGCGAACAATTCCAAACTGCCGCCAGAGAGTGACCCTGGCCGATGATTCCTTGCCCCGAGTAATATTAAATTGACAATTTTTATAAGAAAACGATGGTGAGACCTTAAATCTTCGCTGGTTTTTAAAAAGACCTGGGCTGACCTCTTCAAGCATTTCTGGCAAGCTCATAAACTCGTAATTATGGCTGAGCGCCTTGTCGGCTGACCGGTATGATTCTTCCGGATTATTACCAAATACAAAAACATTTGAACGACGGGAATGTCCATGGAGATCAATGAAAATATAAGGAGTACGCTCTAATACATCTACCTGGAACGAGAGCATGAGATTAGAGAGCAGCTGGACTCACCAAATACTGTATAATACCCTTTGAGTGGAATATTTCTGGGTGGATTGTCTGGTTGGGTTTATTCCAGACACGATTGAGATCGACGCCGGCGAGGGAGCAACGATGACTGCCATTGATGACGCCGTCCGGATTGAGCATCGGGATTATTTTGACAACAAATTGGGACAAGAGATCGGCATTTTCCGAATAAGATCGACTCAGAAGCTGCTCCAAAATACCTAGAAAAGAAAATCCTTTTGAGACCCATCAATATCCTACCATGCATCATCCAGCTGGCATTACTCTCTCCTGGATGAACTCGGGCGGAGATGACGATGACCTGTCGGCCTGTGATGTCTGCCATCGTTCCTGCCCCCGTCACCGTCAACATGTGGATAGGATTGCTGCCAATACTGCTACCGATTGTGTCTTTTCTACAGTAAACTTGTGGCTGTAACCGGGAGAGACATCTATCCAATGTTGTCTGAACTCCTCTTTTCTATAAAGAAAGGACAAAGTCCACCTTGAGATAGGAATGAGTGTAGGGAAAATGATAGGCAAAGTAGCAGATGTCACCGTCATTTCGGAATGTCACGTGGAAACGGATCGAGTAGAAATGTCTAAAATAGAATTACATGAAAAAAAGGAGAAAGTTCCCACCTCTTTTTAGCCTTGTCGCCATCCTCGTCCTTCTCCGGATCCGATGTATACAAATTTCGATAATAACAGACGGAGTCGCCTGTCCTAACCCAGCCAGGACGATCGCTCATCGCGTCACGGACACTGTACATCACTGGTTGCATGCCTAAAAACGTCGACTATTTCCATTTAAGGTATCCAACCTTTAGAGAACATGGATGTCGACTTGAGGCAATTGACAATCTCGAAGGTGTACTCGACTCCGGCACGGATATTGGCCACCGAATAGTAGAACCACTGGTAGTGATGCCCGACTTGGTTGATGTCCGGGCTCAGGATCAGCTCATAATGGTTGGGGGCAACTTGGGTGGCTCGTCGGAGGTTTCCTGACTCGAAACGGCTCTCGAAAACAAGATGGTCCTTTGTCTCATCCAATATTCCTATCCTGAACACTCCAAAATTTTAAATAGAATTTTGGGATACCGGGAGATGTCATTACAGACAAGCGGATGGATCGGGCTTTTGCTCTTCATCGGTCCGCAACCGGCGAAGATGTCATCCAGATCGTAAACGATCCTCTTGGAAAAAGTCAAATTCGATCGACATTTGGCCAAGTGCTGCACCACCATTTCTCTAGAAAAAAATCTTTACACCGAAGCTGCAGCAATCTTACTTCATACTATCTCGATTGAGGGAAAGCGGCTGTTTCGGGTGGTCGACATCCGGATCGCCCAGCTCCGGATACGCCACTTTGACAAAAGGAATGACAGAACACGTTGCCTATAGGATATTGTATCGTTTGAAGGACAGCTACCTGAGCATTTTTCAACAACGTGTCCTCATAACCCGCCCAGGGGGTCGGTTGGGATTTCGATGTGCTCTGGCGGAATTCTACAAAATTGGAGTCGTATTCGGCCAGTTCAGTTGATTTCAACCGCGAATGGGAGATCTGAAAATCTTTTTTAAATGACAAATTAGAGTAGTCTAACCGTTCTGTTCCGTCCTCCCTGCTCCTCCTCCTTTTCCTCTTCGACATCCGATCTCATGGCCGTGGTGTTGTCCATGGCAAAGAAGACCTCATCTTCCTCATCCATCCCATCGTCATCTATATCTCTTGTCTTCGGAATTTAAAGGACTACCTACCGCTGCTTACAGTATCTTCCTGTTGCTTCAATTTCCCTGGAGAAGCTTTGCCATGTGGCGACTTGGAGAAGGACCTGAAAATGGCAATTTCTGTCTGGACAAGGGGATTTCTACCCGCGGCAGAGTATTGACAGGAACGAGTCTTCTCCATTGTTTCTGTGATTACTGTATTTTTTAGATAAAAGCAGAACCAAAAAGGTGAACAAAAGCCCGAAACAGAAGGAGAACAACCCAAGCAACAAAAACTCACCGCCGTTTTGGACTTGCCGGGCGAGGAAGAGGACATTGGATGGGGAATTCCTTCCCGGTCAAAGGAAATGGAACCAGTGGAAGACAACGCAGACACAGGGCACATAAGGAATCCTGAAAGGGGCAGATTTTATGGGGAAAATATAATATGAATTGGGAAACTCACAAGAAATGGCCGCCAACAAGATTGCCGACTCATCAGAGATTCTTCGGCTCGGATGGCTCACAGAGGAAGTGAGCCATTGAGGCCGTGCAAATCGAATCATCCCCTCCTCTCCCATTTTCCCAGGAATTATCCCTCGCTCATTTTCCCATCTTTCTTACCTGTAATTGTCGTGTATTGGCGCCATTTCCCTCGTCAGCTAGTTGAGCCAACATCTTCTCGCTCATACTGACGGCTCCTTGAGCGACGAGCTCTCCCTTCGCCTTTTCTAGAGAGGAGTATTCTTTGTACAATAACTCCTACTTACTATTATTGGCTAAAACGCGAAGAAGAGCCACTGTGACAAGGCAAATTTCACTGGCAACAGACTCGGAGAATTCCCTCTCACCGCCGACGTCGTGTAGAATTGCCCGGGTTTCCAGGAGACGACGGAGGACGGTGAAGATCCGGGCGACGACCCCGTCCTGGATCAACTGGAGACGGGTCTTGCCTGGAAAAGAAAGAAAAAGGTAAAATGCCGGGGTGATAGATCAGTTAGGCGGTTTTGTTGACTTTGGGTTTGGAGAGGGATGTTCGGCCAAGGAGAAGGTGCTCGGCACCGGGGTAGGAGCCAGGGAGACCCGGTAAAATCTCAAATGTTCAAAAGGCTGATGATTGAGCAATGACCAGTGAACTTTTCGGTAGAATTGAAAAGGAAATGGCTTATTTTTGAAGAAGAACATTACCGTAATCCTCGATTTTTTAGCTGACTTCACTATTTTCCCATAACTTTCTGTTTATCATGAGGAGTACAGTCGATGTCCTAACTGGGAGTAGAATAACAGGAAAAAATATGAAGGGGAAAAGGTGGAATATGTGAAATAAATTAGCAGTCGAGGGGACTCAAAGAAGACAAAAGAAAGCTTTGCAGTCAAGCCCACGAGCACCAGATGAATGACTGGGTATTTCATCTCATCCAGCTGACTTTACTGCCGCCGTTCTCCCCAAAGAATGGCCCTAATATCTGTGACTAATAAAAGGAATATTTGTGTGTCGATTCCCAGCCAACACTGCATCTTGGCTACTACTAATTGCCTCCTCTATAAAATCACCTGTCCATCGACAATAATAATTCTATGGGAAAGGAGAAGGGTAAACACGGCGGCGGGCAATTCCTTGGGAAAAAGTGACCCCGTCTTGACGGCTCTTGGGTGCAACCTCTGGACTCAAACAGCTGCGTGTCACTTCACGTGAAAATGTCTTTTTGCCAAAGAAAAAGAGCGAGATATTGAGAAGCCGAATGAATTTGAGAGTAAGACTCTGGGAGGGAAGGTGAGTTATTTACCCGAGCTAGAACCCGGAACTCTTTAGACCCCGGGACCAAGGAATCCAGGCGGTTGTTATGGCCTCTCAGCCACCTGTCATTAAATGGGAACGATAGAGGTTTTTGGGGGACCAAGAAGAGTTCGGGTTTAAAGTAATTGAGCCCGCGAAATAGGCTCAAAAATGTGAAAATCGTGGAATTATCCAGAAAACAACAAGAGAAACCTATGGCCTGGGACGTGTTGCACCCGAGGAATGCCCCTGCACCCGTAAAATATCAGCAGCTTATCATATGAGAGGCAAGATAGATTTAGGAAAAGCAAAGAAGAAGTGTATAGTGGGAAGTTGTTGCCTGGTGGATAGGTAAAGTAATCCCGGAGGACGGCTGGTTGTTTGTCGCCTTTTTGTAGCCTGACGGCTTCAATGATCGGCCACCCTTAACCGCCGGAAGTGTCACTTACGTGCCCAGGATATTGTGACATTTTTGGGCGAAAGTCACTGGGACAAATTCGAGTGAGGGATTACAACAAATGGCAGATTATGTCGGGCAATGATTTATGACGGACTCACGGTTCTTTGAGATGAAATAAAGAATCTCAGCGAATCGAGCCAATCGGAGCAGCTCCAGGTCCCGATTTCCAGCTGTAAAGTCCAATTCCGAGAGTTCCATGATTCTGTTGACGAGATTTTGAGGAAAATCTTTTTGTCGCCCGGCCAGCTGGCCGTTTCTCGCTGAAAAATAATCCCTTCTTTTTGTCTTTTGACCAAGGGCCCAAAGGGAAGTTGTTAGCCGCCAAGAGGCGGATAATGGCCAGGAGCCGAGAGATTTAAACCTACGTGATCGGACAGCTCGACAGAGGAGCCGCAAAAGGGTCGGTGACTCGCCCATCGGGGTACAGTCCGTGATTTGGGCACACAAATGCTGGATCAGACCGCCGACTCGAATCTTCAGCGTTAGACGATTATCTGAGATTTTAATTTTTTTTCCTTTTCCTCAAAAATAGCACCTTTTGATCCCAAAGCCAACAGAAGTGAAGCCAAAGCGTCAGTGGCGGCGTCCGAAAGAGGCGACAGCCCGCCGCTTGTCGAGAAGCGGAATCTGGAGCGAAGACCCCGAATTATGGCTGAACAGGAATCTAATTTGATCAAACGACGGTGACGTTTGGCAGCTGCTGAAAGAGAAAAAAAGAGATCGAGGGCTGGCCGAGGTTGTTTACTTTTGCTTGTCGAGGAGTCGCTGATAAGAAGATTGGCAACTCGACAGAGAATAATTATCGCCAGATCATCTTCAGCCAGCTAAAGGAGCAGATTTCTCTTAAAATTCGGACAAAAAACCAACTTCAATGCCTTTGAAAAGATTCTTTGTCTCGTCGTCTTCCCGTTTATTTTTAGATTTTCTTTTGGGAGTAGCTCCATAAAATTGGACAAGTGATTTGATGTCATCTGTTCTGGCCATTATATCTTCTAATCTAAAGAAAAGAGAATAAATGGAATACGTTGAACTCACGTAGTTGCCGCCAGTCGTTGGTCTGATTGTTTTCCAGAAATACAACAGTCAACAAGTGTCTGGGTTGCCGACACCACGCTAAAAATGGAATCGTCTTTTTCTTTTCATGATGTGAATCTTACTCGCCGGAGGTCGTCGGCTGACTAATACTACTCGTATCCATAAACATGTTTCCTAGATGAGATCTTTTTTTTTCTGATAGAGAATTATTGCCGATTCAATAAAAAAAAGAAAAAGATGGAAGAAGACCTAATTTTAGAACAGAAAAAAATAAAAAAGAAATAAAGTTTATTATCCGAAGCAATTCACGCACAGATTCACTGGATCATCTAAGACTTGGCGAGTATAAAACAGCTATACGAACTTTAGACTATCTTGGGCAATTCTATAGACCATAACTTCCTCCTGCCTAAAAATTGAGTATAAAATGATGTAAAATAATGAAACGCAAAAGAAACAGCTACATGAAACATCGTTGTTTCGCTAAAGGCCGCTGCGCATACGGGTATCCATGGCCACCACAACAGGTGAGCTTGAATAAGAGTTTAGAAATCGATGAATAACGAAGTGAAAAGGCCCAGCTTCTACTATACTTTCGCATAAAAATGCATTTAGCCGGAAATGACCTTCCTGTAAAGCGGAAGAAGCCTGCACTATAAGAAGAAAGTATAAAGACTAACATTAATAGCATCGCATTCTTCTTGGCTGATGAGAGGACGTCGAAATCGTTTAGGTAGTTGAGATTCGGGAATTCCTTGTCCACGTGGGATTTTACCAACTGGGCCTATAGATGATCCTTTGGAGCTGACTAGAGGAGCACTGGCAATATTTCCGGAAACTGGAATTGATGGCATTTCACCCCTGAAACATGTTTATAGATGATTGAACAAGGCGGAAAAGTGTCTACTATAGCAAAAAAAATATTTAGAGATGTTTAAAAATACAAACCTGACATAATTTGGGCGAGGAAGACGGGCTCCGACAAATTTGATCATAGGCATCCGAGCGGCTACCTATAAATTCATTTTTAAAAATTAGACAATTGTAAAACAAACTTGTGTTATTCTTTATCCTAATGAATAAAATTTGAAAGAAAAAAAGAAATAATAATAAACTTACTTTTTGGATGGCAGCAGTATGCATTTCTCTAGATGGAGGTGTTGGTTTTGCTTGTATTGGTGGTGGAATAATCGGTTTTGAAGGTGTCGATAATTCTGTTTTTATGGGAGCTTGGATACTGCGAGCTGGTTTAAATCCAAGAAGTTGGAAAATTCTTTCTAGCCAAGTCCAACGAGCAAAAAAGCTGAAAAAAATAAAGTTAGTATGTCTACTAAATGACAAGTGAAAGTAGCATTTTATAGTGGGGAACATATTAGACTACAAAATTGTGATATTTCAAGCAGAAACCAAGGATAAAGTAATTTTTAACTACATATTTAGCATCGTTCTCACTAGCACGACAGATATAAGCAATAAAAATTACGCTGTATTCCCGAATTGTCGCACAGCAGCTCTTCTCATCGTTCGCTAACTAAAAAATAAATGAACTGAAAGAAAAATGCACGTAGAAGAAATTTTTAGACAGAAAATAAGAAAAATAGTAAGATCGGAATTGGGAGGTGAGAGATGCAACCGGGTACGCATCTTTTCGTGCAGGCGGTTCAGCAAGTCGACAAGCCCTTTTCTCCATTTTTATTTGCAAAACAATTTTCTTTCCAGGTAAATTTGTAGTTTTTTGTACCAATTTTATTATATAAAATGTGCACACCACAGTACAATTGCCTTTCATGAAGGAAGAAAGCCAATAAAGTATGAAAAAGAATTGTTTTATTGGACCCGGCAAAGAAAAGTCATCGGTGACGAAGGACACACGACTAGGTTGGATATGTGAGAATTTCCGAAAAGACTTGGACTCACAGTTTTGATGTAAAAATACAAAAAAATACAGAGATTTGAAGAGAAAATAAAGGAGCAAACGAATTAAAGCAACAACAGTCAATTATATAAATAAGATCAAATTAAAAACAGACACCACAAGATCGTGGGCAACGAAGTTTCATATCGGGCCAAGTGTCACAGGCGCCGCCTTGAGCCCAACTGGGACAGAGGGCATCCCGATCGGCACAAGTTGTCCTCGGAGGGGCTCGAGCAGCCGTGAATGAGGGCAGGGACATTGTCTGGGCGGCTATCGTTTTCACAGCTTCCCAAGTTTCACGAGATGTCGGCATAATCTATGAAAATTGGGAATAAAGGCCTTTTAGGGGGATTACTTGATTCTCGGCGAGGAGGAATCCATCCCAAACTTGTTCTTCGGGTCGAAGCTCAAAAAGGAAAGAATACTTCACGTGGGCCTTTCCCTTGGCCCAATCTTCTGATCCTCCTGATGCCGGGTCTACAAAAAATTATTCGATCTATTGAATACAAACGGATCAAGAATATAGAACTTATTACAATATCGAAAACTCACATAAAGTATCTGCTCCCGTCCCGACTCGATAATTTGTGCCGTAGAGTCGTCTCAACGCTTGGGCAGCATTCAACGCCGTCGATCTCTGAAAGAACTCTCTCTTCGCCTGTCTTTCAACCAGCTGACCAAATCATTTAAATCATTGGAATATGTTCGAACTTGATGTCCAAAGGGATACATCAATATTTGTGAATAGGAGTGGAAAGTCAAGAAAGCTGAGATTTTATGATTTGAGAGAAAATCCCTGACGGCGGCGGTTTCCGGCTCAGAAAAGGCGTAACTGCCTTGATAAATTTCGGAACAGGGGTCGGTCGATGAGCCGACTTGGCCAAAGAACCAGTCAAAGTTTCGATTGAGGTCTACTCCTTGGCAACAAGTCGTCTGTGGTGGTTGGAAGAGGCCTGAAAGGGATCGAGTCAACCAGAAAAAGGGAAGATTACCTGTGTTTTGGGAGATGCACTTGGTCGGCGAGCGATTCTTCCTCCAGAGGCGGATCTCCGGGTCACTGCTGCTGCGAGAATATTCATAGCCGTCGGGATTCAACAGCGGTACAATATACCTAAATATTATTCGAATTTCTTTTTTTGAACAGCATACCATTCGAGTTGGTCGACAAATCGTCTAATTTGAGGATCGTTGTCGTATTGAGTTACAAGCTGAAAACGGAATACTGTTAGAGATCGGAAGAGAGCTGCGCCTGCACCCGTAAACAACTGGCAGCAAACGACAATGGCTTCTATGAATACCCGATTGTATTCGAGTTATACACTCCACTCAAGTTTGAGGTGAGAGAAAGATCCGACCCTATGAAAGTAGTGGTTGATCGTCAAATTTTGGAAGCTTCCCCATATGGGAAGAAATTAAAGGAAACTAACCTGATGGATGAAATAGAGACAAACGGCCGGTGAGACCCATTCCCTCGCGTGAATTCCTCCATCAATCCAAATTCCTTTCTTGGCACCTCCCAGTCGTTTGTTCGTGATCTATAAATTCGAAATTTGCCCGCGTGCCTAAGCTGTTTGTCCGATCTGTTGACTGACCACCACGCATCCCGTCCGCCCCAGGGAGCTAACCTTTATGAGTGGAATTTGTCTGCCTTCGTGAGTTGTGCCGATCGGTTGGACGGAGACTCGCTCGGGGTAGGTGATGGCCAGGGCATTGAGATAGTTGATGACATCGGCGAAGGAATGATACTGGGCCAAATTGAATTGGACTTTTCCTTCCCGCCAATCTCGGAGTCGAAGCGTTTGGTCCAACTTTTTTCGCTTCTCTTGCTGATCCACAATTACTCTAAAATATTCAAATTTTGAAGGAGAAAAGGGGAATAGTTTCTCGGAAGCATTGATTTAGATCCCCTAAAACCTTGGTAGAAGGAGGAACTGGTAAAAGTCGCCTTCGGCCGCAATTGTACGGTTACAAGCGCATTTCTCCAACATTTTTCTTCCTTTTTTCCAGCTATCAAAGAAGCCAATTTCCCCTGCTAATTGGTTTGCGTAAAACCGAAAGTTTAGATTTCACTTCCACGTGAGATATCCGATCCGTCTGCCAAGGTCGGTGAAAACGGGCTACGTCGACTCACTTCTCAACATCTGGGATCATGATCGAATGGCTGATATTGTGTTTATCCAGCGATGGCAGGAATTTCTGGGCATTGACCTCGTCCATCATGACGTGGACTTCCTTGCCCGCTTCCGATGGCGATTTCCAAAAATCCAACTGAAGTAAATTTAAAGGGAAAAGGGCCGAGAGACTCACTTTGACATCTTTCATATAAATGTTATGTAAAAAATTGATGTCATCCTGATTTTTTGGTTGTATTCGAAAGACAGTAAATTGCCTAAAATTTAGGGGGATTACGGTAGGTTGACGGGCTTCACACTTTGCTGAAATTTGGTCGACGAGCAGAAGAAAAAGAAGAGAAAAAAGAAGCGGAGAAGAGATCATGGGAAGACCCGTGGATGATGCCTGAAAATGGAAAAAGAGATCAAAGAAGATGCCACAGGCGACTGGGCCGATCGACGATGGGAAAACGGACCGGTCCGGAGGCGCAGCTAGTTTGGACCAAGAGAGTAAGACAGCCAGCCAGCCACAAACACCACACACTGTCGGCTGTAACTGACGACTGTGATGTCACTCGATGCCTTTTCAAGGGAAAGAAGAAGCGGGCTGGTCGAGGAAGAAAAGAATGAACAAAGTAACGGAGGGAGACCCGTTTTGGGGAATTTTACCTTGAACAACAGTGAAAATCGTATTTTACTCGAATTTCTCATTGGATAAGAAACAGTTTAGAAAAATCTAGACAAAAATTACTGGAAAAACTGTAAAACAGACATAAAACGGAGAGATTTCCCAAAAAACAATAAGAAACGAGCGAACGAGCGCATGTCCGGTCAAGTTAGTCGACTGTACGTGCTGTGTCAAGCAGCGCTGGCCATTTTTTTACTTTTCTCTGTAGTTTACAGCTTGTTTTCTCAAAAAAATAAAGGAATACTCCAAATTGAAAGGGAAATGAACGGGGAAAGCGGTTATTTGGTGAAGCGGCTGCCAATGACCATCGTTCTTTCGTCGACGATGGCGGCGCCACTCCCAGAAATGGTCGACGGAAGCAGAACTTTTGAAAAACAAGTTATAGAGGCCATTTAAATGGAAAATAGAAGAATATAGCTAGCAGGCGCGGGAGAAAGCCGCCATCAATCCATAGATGGCGATCTTGAAAGAACAACGGCGGCCGTTCGCCGGACATGCGGTGGAAAAGAAAGAAGAGTACAGCCACGGGTGATCCCTCTTTCTTATGTATTCCCAGCTTCCGGATTTTTTCTGGAAGTCGTAAAAAGTGGTAGACACAACTCGAATCTCGAGTGGTCAAGCAGAAACAAACAGACGGACGAGGGAGAGGAGGGAGGACACAATGTGATCTGTGAGATGGTCGACGGCCGTCGTGAGTTTACTCGAAAAGAAAGAGAGAACTAGTTAAGACGACACAGTTAGACAGCCGGTCACTCGAATCAATTGTTCTCCTCAAACAAGAGAGCGCAGGGCCAGCGTAACATCAGAGCGGAAAGAGAGTGAAAGGTGGCGCGTGCGTGTGTCTTTCCCGCTCGCCGCTGCTGTCCTCCTCCTCCACGACCAAAAACACACTCACTTCCTTTAGAGAAAAAAAAGACGGAAGCCGATATGATAACTTTTATTTGTCCTGCGGTATGGACGAAATTTAGTATCTTTAGGCTACTTTTTTGATTTTTCCTTGAGATTAGTGCCAGAAGTCGAGGAGGCAACACGCTTGACGGCTGTGCCAGAAGGAGATGATCCAACTGGACGGAGACCCGTTGACGGGGCTTTCTGAGGCTGAAAATCGTAGCCGACAGACATGAAGCGAGTATTCGATGGCGCGGCTAACAATTTCTTTGTGAGTTGATTCTCTTCGAAAGTATTGTTGACAATCCACCTCTTGGCATCCTCCTCCTTTCGATATTCGCTGTCCACTTCAGTTGGTGAAATTCGATAAACTGAAGCAATCACAGCCACATTCTTCGGATACCAGAGAGTAGCCGCCGTCAAACTTGGAATCTTCTCCATGGCTTCGCAGACACCGTCGACTTCTTTTAGAAGATCTTTTGCCAAATTGAAAGCACTCCATAATGCTCGAAAAAGAAGAATCAAGGCAACCACTTGCAGTAGCAGCACCGGCAAGCCCATTACATCATAAATGTACCAATCCAATTCATTTCCTCCAGTAGAAGTAGCCACAGTCGTAGGAGAGACAGTCGGTCCAGCTGCTAAATTACCGGCAGCAGAAGCATTAGTCGAAATATTCATCCTTCTTTGCAGCGAGATTTTGAGAAATGAATTCCATTTTGACTCAATTTATCGAAGATTTTTCTTGTCTCGACAAAACAAGTTTTTACGAATAGAACTTTATTGCGCAGGAAACAATACGGACAAAAATTTAAAAGAATCCTGAGGCACATAATAGTATTAATCTAGTATTTGTCAATAAATGAATGCTTCTTTCAAAAGCTCCAGAGACATCTTCTTTAAATCAGTAGCTGGTAATTTGCTATATCTAAAAACAATATTTTACAATCTGTTATAAAGAAATTTGTACCGTTTATCTGCTTGTGAAATATAATAGCTGGCACTCTTATACGTAATATCACCACATGCTTTCTTTAAACCGACAAGAGCAACAGCACACATTCTAACGACTTCCTCGTTGTTATACAATGCATATGAAGCATGAAAGAGGATTTTAAAAATAGTTGTAGCATGCTCTAGAATAGCAGCTTTGACAGTAGGTTCAGTCGTCTGGAGTAAATTATAAAGAATATTAATATCAACTTACCGAATCAATAATTCGTTGAATGACAGCGGTAAGACACGTGATGATTTCTTCTTCCCCAGGGCTTCGATCCATCTGAGACATTCTGTCCAGAACAACAGCTAATCCATCGCAGTTTTCGACAAAATACTTGCAGAGAATTGATGAAAGGCTGAGTAGTCGATCTAAATATGAAAATAAGATTTAGGCATTTTCAGCAAACTTCATTGCAAATGAATTCATTAAAAATGATGAGTAAACTTACAGATACATACAGCCGCGACTTTATTTTTATAAAGAGTATTTGCAAATAACATATCCGTATATTCTAGGAGTCTGAAACAACAAGTTAAAAGTCGAACCATTTGGAAAGTACCTGGAAGTAGCAGATTGTGTCTCATTTTTTACATCAAATGATGTATCGACATTTTGGGCATTTTCCATGTAAACCTCCATTGTATTCTTCATCTCTTTGATCTCTTCTTTGAATTCCTTCCTAACACTGTATCCTCTCCAATAACGCTAAAATTATCATATAAATAAAAATATCACTATATACTTGGATTGTGACAGCGGCTCTGCTTCGTCTTGCTTCTTTTAAATTTTGCAGACGCTAAAGATTGATTGATTACACAAATATTTATAATAGGCATACTTCCAGCGTAGATTGACGAGAAGCATTGTGAAGTTTCATTTTTTCTATTTCGGCACGTACAGATCGCATGATTTTCTGTAAAAAAATATTGATTACTCAAATGAAAACGTGATACCAGAAGCTCAGGCGTTGTAGTGGCTGCGACGGTGAATGTTCGATCGCTCCTTATAGTTAATTGTGATATCGACTGCGAAAGACTTGACAGGGAGTCAGATGAAGAAGATGTTTCTGCGCAAATTTCTTCCAGCTCGGCGATTTGTTCTTGCGCTTCATGTAACAGTCTCATTCTAGCCAAGTAGCCTCTGATATGGCTCTAAAAAAGCATAATTTTTACAAAATCAAACTTACTTGGACAATGACGATTTTCTTTATATCTTCAGCATGCTGTTTTCTTACCTTGTTAGCACTTACCATTGCCAAGAAACGACGAATGCAGCTCTATATTAAATTTGGGTCAAAAGATTTTTTGTATCCTACCTGCACAATTATGACATTGCATATATATACATCTCTCTCCTTCTTCAACTTTTGAAATTGCGTATGTGCCAAAAATCTGCGGACGGCATTCTGCAATTAAAGGCAATTATGAACACTTAATTCGATTACTCACCTGTGCGACTATCACCTTTCTCTCATACTCTGAGAATTCCTCATTCATTAAAGCCATGCATTTCCTAGTTAGAACAATGTCTATTAGATTATGCATTTGCCGCAGACACTGCTGTGCCAAAAAGCGGTCTGGGATCTTCATTTCACGTTTATCTTCATCCATTACCGATAGAACCTGCAACAACGATTTGCAATCATACAGAATGATTTTTTTTGCAATCCACGTATCTTCTTTTCATCAACTGAAGTAAAATTATGTATGTGAAACAGATGAACAGAACAAAATCTTACAAATGGTACTTTATCGTACAGAAAACAATACGGACAAAAATTTTAAAGAAATCTGACTCAAATACTCATAAGCCTAGAAGTATTCGTACAAGGTGAAATAAAGTTGAATCAACAAAGAAGCAAGGTTTTACGAATGGCGGATCTCCTTCTTTCCTTTTTCCAAATCCCAATCGACATTGCTTAGTACAACAAGGGCATCAGTCTGTAAATAAAATAAGAAAACTTGAAGTAGCGACATACATCATTAGCTCCCAACAAACACATTTTATCCACCTTGTTCTTGTAATACTTATTCGGTTCTTTGGGACCATTGGCGAAGCGCCAAGTCCAATAAAGAGCTGTTTCCTTAAAAAAGATTATCAAGAATCAGCGACGTAGGAATTACCTTCCATACTTCAGGTTTACTCATGTATTGTTTTGCAACTACAGCATCTTGTGGATCTTTTGGTTCTGGCGAGCAGAGAAGAGACTGCACAGAAAGTAAAACAGTACGAAGCGTCAAAGAAGCAGCCCACTGTTTATCCAATATATCGAGACAAATAAGACCTGTCTGGGAGCTCACATTGGGATGCCAAATTTTTGTGATGAATTTTACCTGAACAAGTTACATGTTGAATACTAAAGCATTACAACCACATACGCGACAATAAAAGAACGAACCTTGGGTGGCGTGAAAGGATATGAATCTGGAATCTTGATAGCTAATTCGAATAAGCCACCTTCATACGGAGTGTCAGGAGGGCCACGAACTGTACCCTATAACACAATACAGATAACAAATTTAGTTGATGAAATACCTTGATCTCAGAGAGATTTTCATTTAAAATTTCGATCATAATTCCAGTGTCTTGGATTTCCTTGCTTGTTACGACCTCCTTACATTCTCGTTGAATACGAGTAAAAGCCATAACCATATTGACTGAAGAAGTAGTTATAAGAAGTAAGTCATGAATAATTTTAATGCAGAGAAAAATGACATGCCGAGGTCACTATGAGGAAGAAAATAAGAAAAAAAGGACGCCTTTTTCGTGATCCTGCGGCAGCCTGAAGAGCGCCTACTGCCGAGTTCAAAAAAGTATCAGAACACGTGAGGTTCTCAATCTCAACAGATTCTTTTTCCCATTTCACATTATTTTCTGTGGCATATTTTGGCCTTATGTAGCCTTGATCATTTGGAAGAGCTGCATTTTATCACCCACAATGTCGTCCTTCTCTCGAGTACCGTTATTGTTTTTCCCCTTCTATCTGACAATCTTGTGAGTAGTTGTTGCATCCTTTTCGCAACGTTCAAGTTTTCCAAAATGGTCAACTTCACGAACTGGCCGTCATAATCCATGGGTTTCAAGGCGACTAGCACAGCCTGTCGTAAAACGTTGTGTTCACTGAACTGGACCATTTTAAAATTTCACCTCTCTTCGAAAAATAACTTTTATTTTAAATCTGTTTGTTTCAGACGTGGGCAATAAACATTATTTTCAGACAATGGATTTATCCCAAATTGAAGAACAAATGGACAGCGCGACTAATGAAGTGGAATATGATCAATTCAATCCATTACATCCATCAGTAAGTTGTTATTTCCTTTTATTTTGACATAATTATTTTTGTAGCCTGAATTTTTGCAAAAGTTGCACGAAGAAAAAGAACGTAATCCAGGAATGTTCGTTTCAGCTTGGCAAGAAGATGATGTTGGCATTGAAAAAGATAACAATGGTGAGTTTTATTTTACGAAAGAATATTTTCTTTTCAGATCCAATAGAAGGATTTCTAACAGCAGCAGAAGAAGGAAATTTAGATATGGTGAAAAAATTATTAGAAGAAAATCCGGAACTAATAAGCGTAATATCTCTTTATTTTTTTCAATGACGACTGACATTTAGGCCCAAGATAAAGATGGCTATACAGCCCTGCATCGAGCATGTTATGAAAATCATATTAATGTAATTACATATCTTTTGGAAAATGGAGCCAACGCTGAGGCAAAAACCGAAGATGGTTGGACACCGCTTTTATCTGCTGCAAATTGGGCAAACTATGAGAGTGTTGGTCGTCTTCTTTCTCATGGTGTCGACGCTAATGCTACATCAAATGGAAATGTTTCAGTCTGTTTTATTTTGTTTATATGCGAGTATCATATTTTAGGCGTTACATTTGGCCATAAATAGTTCATCAGACAATTTGGATGGTATTGTTCACACAATTCGATATTTATTACAAGCTCCAGGTGCGTTTTTTCTATGATTTATTAAATTTTACTTTTTGCAGGAATTGATGCAAGCATAATTAGCAAATCAGGAGATACTCCATTACAATTAGCTCGTCGATCAAATAAGGATGCATATGAACTTTTATCTGATTTTCTTTCCAGGTAGTTCCAAATGTATAGATTGGCTACATATATCATTTCGTGTCTGCTCTCACTTTTGCCGGTGTATAGTTTCTTTCATTTTTTTTCAATTGTATTACAGGTTTATATGAAATATTTATTTCTAATTACTCTGGTAAATTGACAAAAATGTACAAAAACGTATTAGGCGCGAACTTTACCTAATCTTTTATAAAATATCACCCAGAGAAAAATGACACTGGCAACACTTACAGCATAAAAACCCCAAACAAGACGGGGTCCAGCTAATGTGTAAAGATATCTAAATAGAAGTGAACTTTGAGATAATCTTAACTTACGTAGTAAGAAAAGGAGCAATAGTTTTGCTGATATAACCCGATAATTGAAGCATTGTTTGTAAAGATCCTTGTCTTTTTGATCCCGCAATTTTAGAGAACAAAGTAATAAGGGCGACACTGACCACGTTGTAAGATGGGCCAAAAACAATGGCAAATAAAATATAGAAAACCTGAAGGGGAAATATAATTTTGGAAGAGATCAGAGCTTACAATTGGATTCACAGAAGTTAATCCTTCGCACCACCAATATCGTGAAATATCACATCCTTCTACATGTCCTGAATCGATTTCTTTCTTCTTTTATGGTATCAACTTGCCTTTAGAAACAATATCAACATGTGAAGGGAGAAAAGGATAAGCATAGGTGGCCACGAACATTACGAGGACGGCCAATATACAGACGAAACATGTTACTCGTTCATTACTCCTAAAAAATGAAATATAGCCTTTGGAAATGGAATCGCATACACTCGAATTTTCTTGAAGACAAATAAAACGAGCATGACGATTCCCAGAATTTCTGCTCCGAAAATTACAATGGAATTATATTTTACGGATTCTTCCTCGGTATATGACCACATCATCATTGAATATGGAGACAGCAGCCTGAAATGATAGGGAAAATCACATAAAATAAAGGAAAACTTACGTTTGGAATGCAGAATATGTCGAAATTTGAATGACTCGAGTCGCCATACAAATAAACACGGCTACTTTATCCAAAGGAACTTTATTCTCTTCCTGAAATCCGATATTTTGACTTCTTCTATTGAATTTTGAACCTTGAGCTGGGAATATTTCTGTTCTTTTGGTCTGACAGTATTTTTTGGCTGTTCTTTGAAAGCAATGGCGATGAAAATCAACCCAAAAATGGAGAAACTCAACGCAAGAAGGGCAGGAGCTGTGTAGATGTTGAGATGATAGACAGAACCCAACATGACACCTTTTGTACCCAAAGGGGACATCGCCAATTGGAGAGCTGAAGGCGGGTAAATAGGGAAAAAGAAGAGGATTACCTGGTCCGAGGACCGCGCCGATTCCCATCCCGAATTCGACTATCGACACGGCTTTCGACCGATCCTTCGGCAATGCGACCGTCACCGCATAAGTTCGAAGCAAAGCTCCATTACCTACAAAAAGTGTCTACCATAGAAGATGAGGCAACCTGTTCCTAAGCCAAAAATAATCCAGGCGACGAGCATCGGCGGGGTGACGGAGCCGGCTGGCAACAAGTCGACCCCGCTGTACATCAGATTACCGATTGTCGCCAGGGAAAATCCGACTAAAAGTGGCAATCGAATCTAAAACTGTTCTTATATCTTTAATTAAATGGGCTTACCTGACCAATTTTAGTATAAAAATAACCAAAAGCTACGGTAGCAATACATTGGGCAATATTATAACCGCCGAAGATGTAACCGACGACGGATTCGGACAGGGAAGGGTCTCTCTGAAGTAAATAATAGGGGAACTGGAGGGAGAAAGACTTACTGATTTGAGATATGGCCAAATGGAATTGATATAAATGAAAAGTTGAGCTGTCTGGACGAACATTGTCAACCCACAGGCGTAGATTGCCCGCCATGGCGTTTTCAGTTGTGGTGACGGACTGTGCTCCTATAATTTCTGGCTTATCTGATTCGATAAATAATTTAAACAATTTCCCTAGCTGAACTACAGTACTGCCCCAAAAAAAGGTCTAAAATGGATTTTCTTTTCTATTTTTACCCACGTCTCCTCCCCTCGGTCTAATTGTAATCTTTGTTGTTTTCTGTCGGTTTCGGTCCTTTTTCTCCGCCCGCTGGCTGATTTATTATTTTGGGTTGGTCACACGCAATCCAACCCATCCGTAGTAAAGCATCGGGTTTTTATTTCTCTTTGTCGGTATATTTCTGACTGTACCGGGTCTGTAGTCGACGGGGTTTCATCCTCTTCAAATCGAAGAGGTTCCAATACATCTAGAGGCAAGGAATCATCCATTTTAGTCGACTCATAGGGCCGAGAATGGGGAAAATGGCAGGGAAAAGCGGGCGGGAATAGCCGATCGAAGCCGAGAAAACAACAAAGAGCAGACACACGGGATATGTCATGTTTACGCGGGAAATGTTCGAATTCAAAAGGGGGAATACCTCAAAGACGCGATCTTTCTTGATGTCCTGGTCGATGTCGTCCTCATGACTTTGTGTTTCTTTCGCCGATGTCATGATTGGCGGGTTGTCTCTGAAAACAATCGGATGATGTTATTGGGATACATAGATGGACAAGGGAAAAGAAAAGAAGGAGGATGGCCATTGTTGATACCCTGACCATACAGTACAGCCGAAGAATGGACACAAACTCAAGTTTACAGCTGGACGCAACATGTCCGTGACGTCGACTCGGCCGAATTTGGGCGAACAATGATTGATGTTGCGGATCGGAAAAGAAACGATACTTCGGGGGATCAGAGATAGTTTAACAGAAAGAAATAAAATCAGCTGGCTGGTGGAATACGCATGTCTTTCGCCTTCCCGTCTTCTTCAGCAGGGAATACCATAAACATATCGAAAATGGCACGCGACTGTTTATTTTTGGAAGGTGCAGATGGACGACAGAGGTTTCCGTCGCAAGAAATTAGTTTTCTGGTGAAATGGGCCCTTTTTCGAGTCAGGTGGAACCATCCATCCAAATTACCTACATGACATTTTTCGGGGATACTGTATTTTAGGTGGAACTGGCGGAAAAAGACGAGCAAAGATTGGTAAAAAGTGAGCTGGGGAAAATAGAAATGCAATGTCGACTGAGACCAAAAAAAGTAACATGAAAAAAATTGACCAGAGGAAAATAAGAAGGATGGTTTGCGACTAGACAGTAGAAACCTGGGTAAACAGACAGCAGATGGTCACCATGACGTGGTCGATTGCTCGATGTCGTCCTCGAAACGATGATAACAACTAGGAAGGCGAGTTGTTTGGTCGAGGACTTCCTGGTTTGTGAGGAATCCTCCTGGTAAAGGGAAGAGAAATCATTAGATGGAGATTTTGTTGACCCAGAAGCTAGGCTTCTTTGCTTTGTCGGCTTGGTTGGACGACGTCGACATCGAGGAGACCCGCGTCGACGTTCCTCTGCCCTGGCATCTTGTCTCTAAGGTCGAACGACGAAGTGGTTCTAAAGATTTTTTTTGTCAAAACCTATCTGAACCGGAAGAGCTTCCACCCAGGGTTTCTTTTTTTCTGTGAGATGGCAGCCGAGTGGCTGTTTTACGAGCTCTCTGCCTTGCCCGTTCTGCTGCTGCAGCTGACTGTCTTGATCCACGCCTTCAGTTTTCTGTGGAATGTTTCCCGTACTTCCGCGGGTCTCCTGACGGACCTGGAAGATATCTGCGAAGCCATGGACAGGATCCCCAGACTTCGAGCGGACACCATCTGGTATCCGAGGAATGTGGCCGCCGTCGCAGCCGTCTACCAGATTAGCCCGGAGGAGGTGAACAACGAGTATCAGAAGGAAATCGATGCCAAGAAATGGATCGTCAACAACACTTTTCCGGATAACGGACTGACGAAGAAGCTGGTCGACGGAGTGGCCGGGACACGGTTCATCAAGACCGGCTATGACTATGGCGACACCTTGCCGCCATCCAGGGCATCTCACAATTCCAATGGCTCAAGTGTGAACAAATCGGACACAAATCTGGAAAAATCGTCGGATACACAACAACCCAAGAAGTCGACGACGGATGTCAGGAAGTCAAAAACAAATGTGGCTAAATCTACGGGCAGGTCGAAGTCGAGCACCAATTCGTCGGCTGCGAGTAATCGACGCCGACCCTAAGTCGATTCGTTCGCTTCTTACCAGAATCTTGATAATAACAAATAAAATAGTTGTTGATTTATATACTCTCTCTGTTAATAGCGGGAAATATCCAGAAAAATGGAGGTGTGACAAGTGGCAGCTCGTCGTTGTCCCATTTATCACGGACATCCACAATGTGTACGCAGCGGAGACGAGCCGCCCTCCGCGAAAAGAAAACGTCAGGTGATGGATAACAGTCCAACGTAAAAAACGGATATTCTAACTGAAATTGATCTTTTATGACACCGATTGAATAGAACTTACAGTAATCAGTAGCGGAATTGATATTTATTGAATGATTCTTCCTCGAATATAATTGAGCCAAGTGGACGGGCATCTGGGGATGTTCACAACCGGGCCCGAAATATTTCCCGAGACATTTACAAACAAAGGATCCATTGATATTTCGAGAGCAGTAACCTCGACCGTTACAGCCATGAGAACAAAGAGAAACTAAATGCATAGACGATGGCTGGGAAGACTTACCGCTGTACTGCTGCTCGGGGTCATTCTCTCTCGACTTGTTGTATTCGAAAGATAAACATATTCCTGATAAAAATAGTAGAATATGGATAGGAAATTGCATTTTAGGAATATTTGAAAATCCTGGAATTGCGGGAATTAGGAGCAAAAGGTGGCCAAAAACAAACCCCGACGAGGAGTTCGCCCTTGTCAGTGAGAATTAGTCGAGAGACACCTGAACACGATGACGACGAGAAGATTGTAGAAGTTGTAACGAAATGAGGCGAGGAACACGTGCCGGGTGGTCGACGGCCCGCCTACGAGAGACGCAAATGTTCGCCTGTCTCTCTCCTCCTTCTCATCACATATTTTATTCACACTAGATTGCTCTCTCCTCCTGGATCATGTCATTTTCTTAATTTTGGACTGTGATGTTTGAATTCGAGAGGATAATCTATCTTTGACTGAGGGATCAGCTGTGGAAGAGGAGTCGACGTCGACCGTCGAAAAGGAAAATCGTCGAGTTTCTTGGATTTTTCCCATAAGGATCCTAGACGAACAAACATTTATGCACAGTGACAATATAAACAAGAAAAGGTACAGACAATGGAAAAGGTAAAGATGGCTGGTTCACTTGCACTCTTGAAACTTGCCCAGGAGAGCCTCGATTGTAGGTCGACGGTCGGGATTGACTTCCCAGCAGTCGTGGGCGATTTTGACCATCTTTTTTGGACATGGCTGAAAATGAGAAGATCAATTTGGGTAAAGAACTTACAGGTGGAATTGCCAGAACACAGTCCTGATTTCCCCAGAAGTTGAGGACGTAGACCTCCTTTTGCAATGGATTCATGTCTTCGCCTTCCCTTTGGAATAAATCATCGAATGGCGGGACGCCATTGGCGTAAATCTCGTAGATAACCACACCTACACGGCTTTTTTGAAGAAGAAAAGGGCTGACCAATACTGAAGATGTCTGTCTTCATGGAATAAGCATTTCCAGTGAAGACTTCAGGCGGCAGAAAACGGTAAGTACGCCATTCCCATGCGTCGATGTACTCGTCCGTCTCTTCCTCCAATTCCACAGCAAAACCAAAATCACAGATTACAATATGCTGAAGGGTTTATAAAATTAGAAAAATGGGACAATTACCAGTCCGATGTCCAGAAGACAATTCCTGGAGGCGATGTCTCGGTGGATGATACTGAAAGAGGTCGAGTCGACGTTGCCGTCGACTTACCGCTTGCTTTGGAGGAAGGCGACCCCCTCGGCTATCTCGATCAGAAATATCTCACGCTGTTCTTGAGAAATTGAAGTATTCTTCTCCTTCAGGTACTCCAAGAGAGAACCGTCTAAAGCCAGTCTCTTGGTGATTACAGTAAGCCTACTTTCATAATACGTCAATACGAGGAACGGTGTACTCTGGATGTCGACGCCTTTCGCTTCGACAATTCGGCAATGTTTCAGTTTCCTACAAATCTTCTTCTGTCAGGGTATTCCCGCTTACATGAGTATTGCTATTTCATTTTGAAACAGTTCTAGCAAACTCTCGGCGTGATCCGCCAGTATCGGATCATCTTTGACGTCTTTCATCGACTTGACCGCGTACAATTTTCGATTGCCATCGGGTCCGGCGATGGCCAAGTCAACCTGAAATTAGGCGAACTCTCCATTGATCGATAAGATTTACCTTTCCGAACTCTCCCTTACCCAAGTTCTTGATTATTTTGATGTTTTCCAGTCTCTCTTCCCATTTCAACTTCTCTGGCGAATGTCTGGCCGCCGCCGGAGATGTCAAGGATTTGACTTCCGTCGCCTCGACGTCGACGCGTTCAATCGACTCTTCTTCGGTCTCTGTCAACGAGACTACAGATATGGGTGGTTTCATGGCACCCTGAAAGAGGAAAGAACACTCCGAACAGAGGTTGATAGCGAAAAAAAGCAAAGGAAATAAAATGACGACACGGGACATTTCGGGGAAGAGGGGAGTCTGCAGTGAATCACGTCGACCTAAGGTATGGCCGGCAAGGGGACAGACATCGGTCGACGGCTGTAGGACATAGAGTCGACACAGGAGGAAAGCGAGAAGAGTTGCGAGCCACCTGGGACCCGATATGGTCGAGTCAAGGGAGGACGACTGACCGATCGGATCAAAAAGTAAGTCCCATTTTTCAATGGTCTTTTCCTCTATGCACATTTGCCTGTTGCCAATCTCCCCTGGGAGCTGTACAGCGATATTGATTATCCCAAAAAATTGCTGATCCCATTTGTCCTTTTAGCCCAGACAGGGACAACTTTCAAAATCGCCTGTTTTCAAAGAAACTTCTCGCCTATTTTTGTTATAGAAATTCGATATTCTGCAAAGGAATGGAAACCAACCTCAACAGGACTTCGAACCGGCATGATCACGAATCTTTTGATTTGTTTTCTCTCGGTTTCATTGATATAATCATCAGGCAATCTGTCCGGCTCCTTAAAATGATGTCAGCTATTTATTGAAAAAGAAATTCAACTCACCACGATGCCGTTCTTTCTCAGTTGAAGAATTCTCTCTGGTCTGAAAAGATCAAATCTATTGACACAAAAGGCCGACTTACCCGTGTTCGTCCATTTCGATAGTCAAAGAATACTCAAAATCTTCCTCAATTCCAGTCATTTCACGTGGAAGACGGAGGAATATAGATTTTGGGGGAAGAGGAAATGGCGAGAAAAAAAATAAAAACAGTGAGATCTCCAATAACAAGGCTGAGACCAAGTAGAAATGGAAACAGGGCGAGTATTTCGAAAGATGACAACAAGCTGTTTGTGATATTCGTTTCTTTTTTATCTCGCCGGTAAGCAGACCTTTGATGTCGTGGAAAAGCCAATAGATCAATGCGAATGGCCGGGGGAATAGGACAAACCCGGTGACTCGTATCGACGACATGTCTGCCTCTTTCGAGCACCGTCAATCAGTACAACACCTCAATTCGCAAGGAAATTTCGATCTTTCATCGAAGTTCTTGCATCTTTACAATTTCAAAAAAATGCATCAAATTCCCGCCAATCAAGTGCATCCGGTCAGTCAATGTCAGGAAAACAGAAATCGCAGAAAGCGTTCATTTGGTTCGTGTCTCCATCCAGAACGGTCGGTCATTTTTTGTATGATCCACTGTTGTTGCTGATATTTCATTTTTCATAAGATCGAGAAGAATGATTTGAATTTGTTTCATTGGATATATTTCCATGCTCATCTTATTGCATTTCACAATTTTCACGAAGTCTCAGCAAATAATTTTTTTCAGCCATGCAGATTTTCGTCAAAACTTTGACTGGCAAAACTATTACCCTAGAGGTCGAAGCTACCGATACCATCGAAAATGTAAAGGCCAAAATTCAAGACAAGGAGGGTATTCCTCCTGATCAGCAGCGCTTGATTTTTGCCGGTTAGTTTGAGAAGTTTTGGGTCACTTATATTTGATTGATAAATATGATATTTTCATTGCAGGTAAACAGCTTGAGGACGGCCGTACCCTTTCGGATTACAACATCCAAAAGGAGTCAACACTCCACCTTGTCCTTCGACTCCGTGGTGGAATGCAGATTTTTGTAAAAACCCTCACGGGTAAAACTATTACCCTCGAAGTCGAAGCCACCGACACCATTGAAAATGTGAAAGCCAAGATCCAGGACAAAGAAGGCATTCCTCCCGATCAGCAACGTTTGATCTTTGCTGGTCAGTAGTGTTTTTTATTTATGTTTTTCTATTTTGATGCATATCTTGGAAAATTTCAGGAAAACAGCTCGAGGACGGACGCACCCTGTCCGATTACAATATCCAGAAAGAATCGACGCTTCACCTCGTGCTTCGTCTTCGTGGAGGAATGCAAATCTTCGTCAAAACATTGACAGGAAAAACGATTACTCTGGAAGTCGAGGCTTCTGACACCATCGAAAATGTGAAGGCCAAGATTCAGGACAAGGAGGGCATCCCTCCTGATCAGCAACGGTTGATCTTTGCCGGTACGTATTTTCTTTTATTCTTTTCTTATTTTTAATACAATTTTTATTCTCTTATTTTTTAGGCAAGCAGCTCGAAGACGGTCGTACACTTTCCGACTACAACATTCAGAAGGAGTCTACTCTTCACCTCGTTCTCCGACTTCGTGGCGGATAAATTAACTAGCATAACTCGATCTCGCTCCACATTTGTATATTATGAGTATTTGCCACGATTCTCCGAGGTCGTGTGCTTATATAAAGTTCATTGTAAATCGTATTTTTTTCGGGGGTGGGACGGGATACTTCTGTCGTCTTGCAGTACGTCTCATCGTTGTTAGCAGTCAGAGATTGGACGACATGTGGTTGATTGTTGCGTTACGTAATGGAGTTTTTCTGCTAATCAGTGCCTGATTCTCAGGGAATTTCGAAATGTGTTGAATGATCGAGTGAAAATCAAACAGGCGAACCATAGCTGAGAACGCATTTACCTCTTCCGCAATGCAACTTTATGTTCTTTTGATCTCTCCGTGTATATACTTCTCAACGATTTTCAGAGACAAACGATCATACACGTTTCTTGAAAGAACGGCGAAAATGAAGAAACAAGCGCAATGCTGCGTGTGCAAGGAGACTTTCAATCCACAGGAAAAATTTCCATTGGTATCTTTTACTGTACGTTTGAACAACAAAAACTTCTTAGAAATCAGCAAGTTGCGAACATGTCGTGTGTACATCATGTGTGAATAACATTTCCTATGAAAATGCTGATAGTAAGCACGTGAAATGTCCTCTCTGTCGTAAAGATGACAAAATGGAAATGTGGAAGGCTGATTATGAAACATTGGGATTTGCTGTAGTTGTTACTCGTCAGGATGAAGATCCTGAATGGATTCGTCAGATCTTCGTCAAAACGTTAAATGGCAAAACCATTACATTGGATGTCAAAGGATCTGATACTATCGCAAAAGTGAAGAACATGATCCAAGCCGAAGAAGGTGTTCCTTGTGACGAACAGCGTCTGATCTTTTCCGGTAAGCGATAAAATTTACTATTAATGATCATTTTGTAGGTAAGCAGCTTGAGGATGGTTACACTGTAAACCACTACAATATCAAACAAGAGAATACGCTGCATCTTGTGCTTCGTCTTAATGGTGGATAAATCAACTAACAACTCGATCTCGTTTTCTGTTAATGCTATGAGCTTATAAACTTTTCTAAAAATCCTTTTTATTCGAATTTGTGAGAATTTCTGCTCGTTCTCGGACTCTCAACTTGGAGTATTTTTCTGCTGTGATAATTTTAATCATTGGAAAAGCCGAAGAATGTTTGGGAATCCCCTTATCCGGTTCCGGCAAAGTGTCCTGCCAAGTGTTTGACGCCCTCTGCTGGTCGGCGAGATTGACACCGAGGTCCGGTCGGGCGATTGACACCAGCAGCCAGAAGAAGACTAGTGGATCAAGCGGCATGTTCGGTATGTTTACTTCTCCTTTCACTCTGCTGATTTTATTATCTCAATTTCTAAAAGTTTAAAAGAAGCAGAACGATTTTTGCTGGTGTATTTTTCCCATTTTCTTTGATTTTTCCAGTTGCGATCATGGTATCGTATGTCTCTATTTTTTCTGGATTTATTTACCCAACCTTTGCCCGCTGTTCACAATGAAACGGCTGTGTAGACGATCATTCATAGTTCGAGATGAGTGGTTTGAGGCCAAGAAGAAGCCACACGAAAAGCAAACAAATAATTGGCTGCCACCAGGAAATTTTAATTTTCAGATTTGCTTCCAAACAATGGGAAGGATATTTGGGACAATCTTCTGAGTGATATTTTGAGTGAAGGAAACGAAAACAGAAAATTACAAGTTTTGCTACAGTAAGTTCGATATCGGCAAAATATGGCAAGATTTATAGAGCTACTCTATTATGTTGCACTCTGCTGGCAGTCGTCGCAATCATCGGTATTATTGCTATTTATTCGCGGCAAACGTGCATCTCCCAGCGGAAACGATACCCAAGAATTCCATAATAAAAATTTACCTATCACCACCAAATGAAATAACAAAAATATCAACGGGAAAAGTAAAGCACTTACTATCGGCACAATAAATAAATAACAACCATGTAGATCATTTTTTCTTTCCACCTTTATTTGAAGGAAAAGCGGCAGATTCCAATTTATGTTGAAGAGGGGCTAGCTCCGCTCTCACTGGATCAAAAAATCTGTAAATATCGTTATTTGTACTTATAAAAAGTCAGCATACCCATTGATAGAATTTACAACAGCATTTTTCAAATCAGCTGGATGTAGCGGAAAATCTGGGTTAGAGCCAACCAGGAATTCATTTTTCAAAACTTCGTAATTTGATAGAGAAATGTTCCCACCATTATCACCAGAGCGGTTAATTTCAAGATCTAAAAATATTTTAAAAATCAATGACGAAACTAAATTTACTTTTTCCTGCTAGAAGTGGGAATGTGATAACTTCAGCTAATTGCATGGCAACATTTCCAGAAAGATTTTGCGGCTCACAAAACGATCTTGCTATTTTTGTTTTTATTTGTTTAGGAGTATCCAAGGGATTCAAAAGGAAATCAGCTGACCGACAACCCATTTTTTGTCCATCACAGCCGGGAATAACTGGTATTGTGATTTGAGTTGGGGCATGGCTTCCGATTGAATTGAGAAGCTGAAAGGAAAAATTATAGAATAACATAAAACGCCACCTTTATACTAAGTTCGGCTAATTTTCTAGCGTCAGGTTCGTCTCCCACAAGAACAACGTCTGCGTTTGATAATCGAATGTTTAATGCATAAAAAAGAGGAACCAGGTTTCCAGCCAGAGCTGTTCCTTCACCAACGCTAGTTTCGTCTCTTGTCACTGCACATGCCATTTTGTACATATCCAATACATAATCGCTGAAAAAAAGTAAAATAGAAAAATTATCGTAATGACAAACCTATCAAAATATCCTTTAAATTCCGAAGTTAAGACAGTTTTCACATTATCTTGTAATCCGAGAGCTTTGATAAAAGACTCGACTATTTTGCGGAAATATTCTGATCTTGCTTCTTTGGCTGCCCATGAGACTTTCTCTCCATCTAAGAAAGCTTCCATATCCGAAATTAGCACCGCGGCAGAAATTTTAACTCCGGCTGTTAATAATTTCTAAAATATTAATAATTAAAAAGTTAATCAAAAAAACTAACCTTGAATTTCAAAAGACCGGAAATAAAGCCTAGATGGAACTTCCCTTTGGGATGAATGGGGAAAACTATATTTAAAGGTCGCTGATCAGCCAGAGAAGAGCGGATAGAATAATCACTTCCAATAACCTGTAACCTCATATGTGTGGTTTATTAAAATTCTGACCTCCGATCCTTCCAGCACCGTTTGAATAATTTTATCTTGTGTTTCATCCATCTCTATAGGAGTTCTTTGTGGTAATTCTGTTCTTCTTTCTGCTACTTTTTGATAACCTTTTTCTAAAGCATCCCTCACTGCGTCATTATCACATCGAGCTTGTGTCTGAAGAAGCTGGATGAAATCAAATAGCAAAAATTACCTTAGTTAATAAATCTACTAGAAAATCGCTTAATGCCTGTTTTAGGTGGTTTTCATCGAGCTTTCCAGCTAGGAAATCGTCCTGAATATTTTCAAAGGTAGTGTATTCTCTGCAATTTATACAATAAAGTGAAATAATAAGCCCACTTGTTGTTGAGGTTGACTTTAGTGGCAATAGGCATAAGAACGTAATTTATAAATGAAAGTACTCCGTTATCAGCTGCAGCTCGGGGACAAGCTGCACCCATAATTTTTCGGGCGACTGTATCAGGGCTGTCTAGAAGATCAATTTTGGAATCTTCTTCGGAACTGAAAAATACATTATTAAATAATTAAAATCATCCAACCTGCTCATTTTTCCACCTGTTAAACCTGGAACCATAGGATTCATTAGATGCCATCTTTTTCCTAACTTCAACTTAGGTAATTGTTCTTCGGCCAGAATAAAAATTTTACGCTGATCTACACCACCAAATTGTCCATCAACTTTGAGATATTGCTCATCAAGAGCTTGCAAAAGCGGGTAAAGGAGACCCGAAAGAAGAGGTGAATCAACCTAAAATTACCTTTAATATTATAGAAAAACTATCACAAACTTGTTTTACAACTTCAGCTCCGGCTTTCAGTGCGTCCCTTTGGGAGACCTGCCCACAAAGTCGAAGGAGATCAAAGGTGTATTCTCTGTGAAAATATGAAAATCTTTAAAACAAAAACATACCTGCTCAACTGGTAGCTGGTTCCTCTTGTAAAATGTAATTGATCAATAGGAATATCTAGAGATTGCAAAAGACTTTTGATGATATGTTCATAGTAGATTACGCGATTTTCCAGCAGTTCCCAAGTACTTTTCATATTGTCCAAAAATGCATGCAAATCAGCAAAAAGAATTGTAACCTGAAGGCAAATAAATAAAAAGAAAGATTTAAAAACAGACCTTGAGTCCAGCTGTGAGAAAATCCGCTATTTTTTGCATAGGTACCATATAACCAACGTGTGGTTTACCAGTAGTGGCAGTTCCCCAGTAGACATGAGGTACTTTTCCTTCAGTACTTAGCTGTTTTTCCAATTTATCAGTACCTAAATGTTCCTAAAAACGTGAATAAAAAAAATCAAAAAGCTGAATTTACTTGGAGATTCCGAAGAATTTGATCCCTTCTTTGTTTAACCCCTGCCGAAAGTTCTACTACTGCTGACTTATCCGTCATTGCACCTGAAAGAAACCATTGTAAATCATAAAATAAAGAAAAAAAAGAAGTGAAGAATAGCAATGGCATAAGAAAATTCAGTGTGTTTTATAACAGAGAAGGTTACATCAGATTGACTCATCTTCAAAATTATTGGGAAATATTCGCTTATCTGGATATACCATATTATTAGTAGTATTTCAATGATTTTTTATCAATTATAAAGAGACCCTTTCTGCATTTTATCTCCATGATTGACAGAAGCTACGATAAAAGATGGCGACTATCGCTACGTGTACTGAACAAAAGAAAGAATTGTGGACATATTATTATTACTGGTGCTGCTGAAAACCCTGTCCAGATCATCTTTGTGCAATGCACATTCACATTCACAGCAAATAAACGTGGTTACACTGGGGAAAAGAGAAGGTAAAAAATAAGCTTATTTCTGCAACAGAAATATGCTCCAGCACACCTCTTAGACCTTTAGAATCCATTTTTTTCTGAACATTTGCAATACTTTTTTGGGTTTTTTTTTCAGCATGAATTTTGTAGTTTTGAACATTTCATCTTCTGATATATGTTTGGCACAGTTTCTTTTACAATATCTAGTCAGCTGCAGAGTTTTTAGTACGATTACGCTTTCAACTCAAAGCGAAACGATTTGACAACTGTAAAACTTATGATGTTTATCTGATGTGTAGCAATTTTCTTCCAGGTAATGGCACGAAGAAAGGGCAAGAGAAAGACGGCAGTTGTTCAATTGGATACCCCAGAAAAGAAGCCTAAGAAAGAACTTCTTGACGCGTAAGCCTATCGCAGTCATATATTATTGTTAAAATTGCAGAGAAGATGTTATCTGCTTGAACACACCTCCACATAGGACACCTCTTGACAATTGGTGTATCGAGAAGCAGATTCCTTTAGACTATGAACAAAAATTACTTGGAGTGGAGTTCTGCAACGACTTTCGTCATTTACAATTTGCTTCTTTAGCTAGACAGAGGTATGATTAATTTTTATTTCGTTATTTCATTATCTATTTTAGATGTCCGGAGGCTTGTAAAACTTTTGATCAGACTATTTGGTCGCACTATCAATACAATGGCCAGGTACATAGCAGTTTTATAGGCAGTTACTGTAAAGAAATTTAGAATTATAAAGTATTTTCATGGAAAATGGAAGTTCGAGATAAGCTATTCAATGAATTCAAAAAGGTTGATTTTCCTTTTTTTAATGAATTGACACAAGTTTCAGTTATTTAACGACTATTATAACATGAGTTTATGGGCTGTTGGCTCAACTGTAAATGGCTGTGGAAGCTTTAATTCAGACATGGACCTTTGTTTATGTTTACCTGAGCGTACTACCACTGGAACTGTTTACTTTACGGAACGAACGTAAGTTATGCATTGATTATAAGTTTATTCATAATTTCAGGCGTTGTCTTAAAACTTTAAGGAAAATCCAAAATGTTTTGAGACGACCTCCCTTGAGAGGTTTTGTCAGGAATACCGAAGTCATCATGGCAAAGGTATGATTTTGGAATATTAATTCGTAAAACTATTCCTAGGTGCCCATTATAAAAGTAGATCTCCATCCGCCATATGAAGAATTAGATCTCGATATTAATATTAACAATATTGCTGGAGTGTACAACTCGCATTTAATCCATTATTATTCGAGGTATGATGTTTCATATTCATTTATCCACTTTTCTCTAGAGTCGATTCACGTTTCCCTGCCATTTGCTTATTGATAAAACATTGGGCTATTAGAAAAGACATATCCGACGCAATGCATGGAACATTTAACAGGTTTTCTATTTTATTTTTTAATTTTATATGAATCTTTAGCTATTCGTTAATCCTTTTGGTTTTACATTACCTTCAATGCGGTGTCAAACCCGCTGTGCTTCCTAATTTGCAGTACCTCATGCCGAATTTGTTTACCTCTCAGATGCCTTTGGAGGTTCTAGAACTTTATAAGGATCTTCAAGGATTGCCCGGTATTTTTTGGAATATTTGAAGTTAAAATAGTACAAATGCAGCTCGTCCAGTAAATGATATGGAAATAGGAGACCTCTTGTTGGGATTCTTTTCTTACTACAATTCTTTTGATTTTGAAAAATACTTCATCTCAGTACGAGCGGGTAAAAGATGTCCAAGGTATATTCAAATCTCATCAATTTAATTGCAATTATTTCTAGGACTCTATTGGAACCTGAGGATGCCAAATTTTACATTTTTATTGAGGAACCTTTTGATTTAATAAACACAGCACGGTATGTTTATTATTGTAGATTTTGTATTGTATTGTCTAGATGTGTGACTAAAGAAGTTTGCTATCAAAATATCAAAAGAGCTTTCAAGGAGGCTGTGGAAGCACTTAGCAGAAAATCCCCCATGGTACAAAATATCGGTATTCAAATTTAAATGGTAATTATACACAATCTTTCATATTGTTTTCTTTGTTGGTTAACTTGCTATAATTGTTATTATAGAACTCGTATAGATAAATAGATTTATACAATGAAAAGTGCACATTTGAGCTGAGAAGAAGTGATCGTGAGGAAATAAATTAATCTTGGCCGGATACCTCTGCTCCTTTCACATAAACAAAATAATAAAATACTGAAAAATGGTAATATTATTTTTTCGATCGAATTATAACCATACCCAAAAATGAACCGAAAGATGTGGGAAAAACGAGTCGTGATACGAGGTCGACTCGCCTTGAAAGCTCTGCACCGCGTCCTAAGGTGTTCATTAGCCTGAAGTTCAATATTTATTTTAGTAAATTGACATGAATAACCTGCGAAACCAATTGCAGCCTCTTCTCCTGTAACTCGAGAGATCAAGTCGTAAATTTTGACGATCAGATGGGCAGACACAGTCATCTATTCGTGTTTTTTTATTCTTTTCCTATACAACTAACAAAACGGCCACATTAGATACCTTTTTTAAAAATTCCATTCGCCCATAATAATTAACTACGGCATACTCTAATAATGCGCCAAAAATAAATGCCATACATACGCCGATCCAAACATCGACGGCCTAAATTTTGACATTTTTTGGGAAGGAGATGGGAATACTTTGATATAAGAGACAGGAGGTAGTTTAGAATTGATACCACTGGCTTGTGTGGTCATTGTAAGAAGAGTGGTTACACCGAGAGATACACGAGCAGGAACAGCATCCTGAAGGGAGAATTATGAGGAAAATGAGAAGAATAGCGACCTTGTCCAGCCAAAAAGAGACCCATGAAACGACGACTAACATAATACATGGAATGTAAAGTTGAATGAGATAATAACTGAAATATTTAAATGACTAGAATGGCTGAAACTGACCTGTATTCCCTGCGAAGAAGGAGTTTAACCCGAGCACAACTGTATTCGCCTAGAAATTAAAAGAAAAATTAAAGGCCACGAAGATTTCACATAAGGTAGACGGCCCAATACAAGACTAGAAAAACATAGAAAACGAGAAGCACAAAGGATTACCATTGAAGCAAGTATAGCCGATAGGGAAGACCTGTAAAAATTAGACAAGGACTTGACAAAGGGAGGAGAGACACGTACCACACGGGAAACGACGTCGATACGCTTCGACCGCTCTTTATATCGACGGACGAAGAGACGACAAAACCAACTGCTCCGGGGCTGAGACCCTTGGAGGGGGCGATAGCCATCGTGGGGAAGTTGCAACATGCGAGCAGAGGTTGTCATATCCTTTCGGGCAGCGTAATTCACCAGGGCAAATTCCAACAAAGCGCCGAAGATGAATGCCAAGCACACGCCAATCCATACATCAATTGCCTGTAGTTTTTAGTCTCTGATTTTGGTTTTATACATTGGAAAAAAGGCTTTTCCTTATATTTTTGAGTGTAAACGGCAAATTGATCACATTTACTCGAATTTCTGTATTTTTTCTGATTTTTTTGACCATAAAATTAAAAAAAAATCAAAATTTTTCAAAAACTAGATTTTTGGAGTTTTAAAACCGGAATTAGTTTTTTTAATTGGAAACAAGCATGCCTTTGTGTAGCTGACAGGCGGCAACTTTGCATTGATACCGGAACTCTGAAAAAAACAACAAAATTACAAAGGAAAAAGGCAAATCCTGCCTGAGTTGTCATTGTTAGCAAAGTTGTTACTCCTGAAAAAGCACACGAATAAGCAAAGAATTAGAAAGCGAACCTAGCGTGACACGAGCCGGGACACTGTCCTTGTCGAGCCAAAAACTGACCCAGGACACAATGACCAACATGAAGGACGGAATATACAGCTGGACAAAAAATGATTGAGAATTTGGGGGACAAAGCAGACCTGCAGCAGATAATAGGAGAATTCACGACGGAGGACCATCTGAGTACGGAGACATGAATACTCGCCTGAACTTGGACAAGGACTTAGACTACAGAGGAAAAACAAAGACAAAGGGGAAAAAAGCGACGATACCTGTGTTGGTCTTCGATGTACAATAGGCGGTGATGACATCTTGTAATTCGAAAGAAGGCAAAGACTGGCGGAGACCATCCTTCTGCTGGACGGGCTTCGTCGCCTTCCACTCGTATTTGATGTCCTGCGTCGTGTAAGCATCTGAAACGGCGAACATTCCCTAGGACGGCTACCTTTTTATGCAATATCCAGTTGGGAGCAGGAAATGAGGCGGAAAAAGCACCCCCAGGAAGTGCATTATAGACTCACAGGAAGCTAGATCAATAAGGCAATTCTGCCGGTCGAGAGGATAGAATTCAAGCGACATCGGGCAGGATAAAACCAGCGATAGACGGACAGAGTACAGGATCGAACCATCTTTGTGGATACGGATCAACACGTTCGGCTTGTCGATCAAATGGCGGCGTGCTTCTCTACAATTTTTTAATTATTAAGATGGACAATATCAGTTGCTTATGGTATCAAAAAATAGCAAATTTAATGCTGAACAAGATGTAATATTTTATTTTTATGGAAGCCATGAAATTTTGAGAATATCTCAAAAAAGTCGACGACACTTTTTTCGTTTCCTTGAGATTTGGTCACGGTTGATGGATTTGTGGGCAAAATTACCGCAGAACGAAGGCTGTATTAATTTGTTTAAAAAACGAGGTATATAAATCTACAGAAATCCATTTTAGAATACTTTTCCTGAACTGAGAATGCGTCATATCGTTGGAAGTTCAAATTGCTCGTCGTCATCTCTTGTCGACGGAAATTGGGTCAAGAATCCTGGTTCAATCTGGTCCTACTACGAAATTTCAACCTCTCCTTATTCCCTCCCTAACAAAAAACTTACTTTTCATTTTGGAAGAAAGTGTCAGGCATCCAAATCTGCTGCGACTGGTCGGCATTTTCACTCGTCGCCAGGACTACAAAAGGTGGCACCTGGATTACTGTATTTTCTTCTTTAAATCGACTGTACCTCGGTGTTTTCATCCTCGTATCGTTCATACGCCAACCGGGCATCGACCCATTCCTCTCGAAAAGTGAATTGCGCACTGTATTCCATATTGACATCGTCGATTTTAGATATCGATCTCAGGTAGATGTTCACCGTCACCAAGACGGGTCCGCCCGTGTCTGTAACCAATTACCGTATTCTCCCATATTAATAGAATCTACAGTATCATATTTCTTTTGCCGTCAAAAACATAGGCCGTTCCCCCGCCTCATCTGGCTAATTAGTCAAATTACTTACCCGGCCACGATGCATTCAATCCGCGCGGTCGTACTCGCCAATCGTAATCTTTTAGCACTCGTTGAATTATTTCCTTAAATATTATTACTTCTTTTAAAGGGAGGAACTGAAATACTTGTTCTTTGAGTTTTCTTTTGGCCGAGGCGACCAAGACGGCGGGAATAAGCAGCAGAAAAGCCGCCAGATGCATTCGACAGAGTTAGCTGACCCCAAGGGTCATCTCTAAAATTCGAAGAAGATGATATAGTCGGTAAATAAAGATGAGAGGACTGAAATTGGAGGTAGTGATGGGAGACAAACACGAGAAGGAGTCAGGCCTTTTGGTCGAAGTAATGGCGGAGCACGGGTGTGGAAATATTGCCATTGAAGAGATTTGTGACGGAGGGAGAAAGATATTAACGGATTAAGGGGCGAGGTGAGATAAACAAGAAATTGGCAGAGAGAGACATGTACCCGACGACGACAAATGGATGCATCTATCAGCATTTCCAATGCGGGAGACAGGGCGACAACACCGGGAAATGGAAGACGAGGAGAGCGACAGGATCATTACCCAAGTGGAGAAATGGACTGAAGAAGGAGAGAAGAGCCATGGGAATGTCTCCAAGAGGAATTCTGAGAAGGGAAAGAGCAAGAGAAATAATCATGTAAATAAGGCGGACGCCGCAGGTGGCGACGACTTCAATGATGTTTGGAATCGTGGTCGAATAACAATAGAAAGAAAAGAAAAAGCCGAGGCATCTGGTGCCCTTTCAGAGATATTTTGATCGAGAGACGGAGAGCGGGACCCTCTCACCTCAATTGGCCGCCGTATTTGACTTCTTTGCTCCTGCACCCGTCGACGGGGTGGAGGTCCGTCGAGAAGGGTCGAAAATCAAAATGGCTTCTTCTTCTTTTTAGTAAAGGAGTCATGTTACCAACACGGCTAGTCTGCTCTTTTCACAAAATATGAACTGGACCAAAAATCAGACAAAGGATCAAGTGGTCGAGTCAATATCTGACGGATAAATTGAGGAACGGGGAAGTGGATACGAGTAAAAAGGAGTAAGGATGGGCGACATGAAGACGGCGGCTGTCGACGAGAGCTGTCACTTGCAAGAGAAAAGAGTGGCGCCCTTTTGGCCACGGTGAACATTCGAACAAGACAAGTGTGGGAGGATGTCGGGGAAACATACACCTAATAAACAACAAGAGATAAGGAAGAGAAGAAAAAGAAAAGTTTGAAATTGGGCCTGGAAGTGGACTATAAAACGGTGACTCGGCGGAAGTGTGGCTGAAATCCGAGATCAGTCCCGCGAGTGAGTGCATCGCGTTTCCGCCGGGCGGCACGTCACCAACAAGTAGGAAAAGACAAGATTATGATTGAAAAGTACAGACGAGAAGAAAGGAAGGAGATCAGGATGGGAGAAATAGGTGGAGGAAGCCAGATTAAAGTCAAAGATTTCTCGGCAAAGAAGAGAAATAGAAAATTCTGTACAAAACTAGGCAAAAACCTCTTGATTAGATGAAATTCTTTGCAGAATCAGAGACCTTTTTCGACCCGTCGACAGGTGTTTTATGCCAATTTCAAATTTCCCAATCTTAATCCAGCCGATATTATACATTTTGAGGAGCAGAGAACAAGGCGGAAAAGAGAGAGAAGTCAACCAAAAACAACCAGCTTGAGAATTCTGAGCCGAGTCCCATTGAATGGGTTCCTCTTGGTTACCGTTGTCGTCGTCGTCGAGAGAGACTAATAAAGATGTCTAATGAGGACAAAGTCGACACCAAAAAATGGGCAGAAATATTATAAAGGACGAGGTGGACTCGAAGGCCTCTGAAGTGGGGTGTCAATTATTCATTGGGGTTGAAAACTGGCCAAAAAGACGGACAAATCCGGCACTTCTACCGCGGGAATGGGAGCCATAATCAGCCGAGGAAAAAAGTATCGAAAGTACAGCCACAGTTAGACAGCCGGAAAGAGGCAGGTGAGTTTGGCAGCGCCTTGTCGTGTCGCAATTAGGCTGAAATGGGTGCAGTAATTGACGTCGAATGGGGCTGTCACTACTTCTTACTTTCGACCTTTTTTATGTTACTTCTAATGGTTGTGACATGGCTGGCTGGAAGGACGGCGAGTGGTCAGACTTGTTCGAATAAATAAGGTTATTTCATACGGGGGGAACGAGGAGGGCGGCGGCCGTCGACGAGATGGGGGGACAGGCGAGTACTCGGTCAAAGAGATCAAAAAGATGAGAAGGAGATAAGAAAAAACAAGGAAAAATGCCTAGACTTGCTGGGAAAGTCCCTATGGGGAAGACATCTTCTGCTCTCAACAGTTTTATGAAAATCTTGAGGAAAACGACATTTCCTAGGTAGGATACGGTAAAATGGACAGGAATTTAGGCTAAAGAATGAGAGAGAAATCCAAGAAAAAGGTTTTTTTTAAAGGTTTGAAAGTTCGAAGTAAAAAGAGTCGCGGTGACCAGCGTGTGTCTTCTCTGAGCGACATGGCGACATCGGAGATGATGCCGATCAATGATCAGCTGTCAATTTCTATTTTTTGTCTGTTATTTTAAATCGCAAGGAGAATAGCCAGAGGATACGGTAGGCGTCTTCTTATTATGACAATCTTCTCAGCTCCAATAGGAAAAGCTGGCCAAAAATAAGACGGAGACCCCCGGGGTTGACTCGAGATTTGAGCAACACAAAGAATGAATGGAAATCGGGAAGAATTGAGCGGCAGCGGCGCATTCTCGTCAGGTTATTAGATTCGCCACTCTGCCCCGGCTATCGACAGAAGGGGTCACATAAGAGCATCACCTACGAATCTCTAACCAAAAATCTCTAGTACTTTTTATTTTTGCGCTAGTTTTCAATTTTTGAGAATTGATTCAATTCAATTCAAAACTTTTGAAAAAAATCGAGAGGCGGGATCATTTTTGGCCAGAGGAAACTGTGTCGGTCGACGATTGGCTTACCATAAATTCTTCTCAAAAAACCTTAAACTTCTGGATTTTTAATAAATAGTATAATATCGAAAATTGTATAACCATTCATTAAAAATAAACAAAAAAAGGAAAACTGGACGAAAGCTGCGAGTTGTTGGGCCAAACTCAACTCGACTTCCCTTCCCCCTTTCTCTTTTTTTTTGTTTATAGAGGCGTATAATAATCAAAATCATCTGCTGTATTTGAGAAGACAAAGAAACACTTAGTTCTCTCCAAGGAGTCCTTAGAAAACTTAAAAAAAGCGATAGATTATGAGCGAGCCGACTTTTCGAGTGGCGGACGTTTGCCCTCGTCAAGGAAGCTCATCTTCAGTCGAGTTTCGTGACAAAGTTCACTTTGCCCTTTATTTTTTGACGGATGGAAGAATTCTTTTTTATAATTTAAAGCTGAAGTGTTAGAGAGGAGGAGAGAAGAGAAGAGACAAGGGAGCCAAAATAGTCTAGCCGCCCTGAAGAAGGTGCCCCCCGTTGTAATTGAATAGAGCCCAGATTTAGCCAAAAATGGACAGCCGAGAACCCACAAATAATTTCGAGGTGGGAGATGCGACGACGAGACTCTAAAGTGTAAAATATCATATCGCAAAAGAGACACAACACACATGTCGGCCGGCTTGGAAGTGTTATCCCGCTTATGACGGGCCAGCCGCAAACTGCTCATCTCTTCATCATCCATATCTTTTTATTTCATATTATTTTACTGAACCATTTTATTTTAGGAACGAAAACAACCTTCAAAAAAAGAGAAGTCTACCATCAATGTGTATTATGGTGCAGATAACGCTGCGGTGGAACACCACAGCAAATTATTGAGAAGGAAAAGGTGATCATTATAATATTATTCATTTTCAAGCTATTTTCAGATGAACTACTGTACGACCGGTTGTTGTAGAAGCTCTTTTGAGAAATATTACATTTGACGACTTTCATCGACTTGCAAGATAATCTTCGGATTGGAAAAGCGAGATGCGGCCATTCTACTAGTACCTGGCGGGATGTGTGGTGGTATCGAATCCGGTGGCAGCTCCCATCGCTATTTGACTAGGAGCAACTGCACGGACTGTGTCAAACTGAAGGAGCAGCTGAGGAACAAGACCCAGAAGAACGTCATTCTCCAATGGAAACTTCATACTGCCCGCGGAAGAGAAAGACAACATCAAGCAGTTGTCGCAAGACTGGAAGCCAAACTTGCCGAAAAAGATGAGCAGATTGGGGGACCAGAGGAAACAGATGGCGGAAAAGGATGAACTGATCCGGTTATTCCAAAAGCAACGTGAGGAGAGACAAAACGACGCTGCCAGAAAAGAAGTCCACGCCAGTCTCAAGTCCACAATCAATGGATCCCGCTCAACTTGGGAATCCATTGACGTTCTTCTGACCAGCGAACTGATCCAAGAAGCCTACGCCAGGGTTTCCGGCAGTAAGAAGACCACAAAAATTCTTGGTCAGCGCTCGGCCAAATTTTCTATTTCGAAGAGCCAATTGAAAAAGAGAGAAAAGGTAACACTATTGTCGATTCATTTATTAAACAATTTTAGGACGGCATGCTGACATTGGAGATTTTTCGGTTGGTGGAGGAAGGTTGCACGAATCGCCGAACTGAAGTCATCCACCAGCTCATACAAATCCCAGTGCTCAGCATAGCTGATCGGAACAAGGTCGAAGAGAAAGAAAATTGCCACTTCGTCCACATCGACAACCTCGATGGATTGATGACAGAACAATAAAACTGATTGCTATCAATATTGTTATTGTTTTTATGTATCTTTCTATTACCTCTAGCTCTTCGCATCAGCAATTATATCTGAAACAAACTAGAAGACTTACTTGAATTAGTACTCCTCGAAATTTCTACTTTTTTATGGTTTCTCGTATATTATCTATATTATCTACAGGACTGCAAAGTCAGTAACGCTCGGCGACGTCTCTATTATCATGAGCACGCCATATGTGTCTTGACTCTGATTCAATCTCGTACAATTTGCATCAATTTTAGCATTATATTTCTCATTAAATTTAATTTTTATAAAGGATAATAGAAATTCTGATCATGTACATATTTATGACATCCCCATCTTATTTATAACTTACGTCATACATGCTTGGTTAAAATAAGTGCTATTTTTTTGCATTGCATTTTATCTATTCACTCAATTTCAGCTCGTGCAATATTTTCACTTTTATAGGTGAGTAAGATGCCGACTGTGGGAATTAAAAAATATTTGCTGGATCGTCATCTTCAAAAAGTTTACAGTACGTTTGTTATATTTATTGGTAACTAAGCTCATTTTTCAGCTGAAAAGGAATTTGAAGAACTTTGCTTTGAATATGGTATTGAATTAGACGATGTTGTAGGTTTCATTTTGCTTCTAGTTCAATTTTTATCTGTTTAGACAACCGAGAAAGCTGCTGTAGAGAAAGAGCGCAGTTTGTCTGCTGCAGATAGCGCTGCTTTATCTGATGTGGAAATTTATAAAATTGACATTACTGCTAATCGTTATGATTTGCTCTGTGTTGAGGGTTTATCACGAGCTATACGAGTTTTCAAGAAGGAACTTAGTCCTCCGAATTATAAGATCGTTGAACCTTTGGGTGGAAAACCACAACAAATTATTGTGAAGAAGGAGGTGATCGTTATAATATTATTCAATTCTATGCTATTTTTAGACTGCTACTGTACGGCCATTTGTTGTAGGAGCTATTTTGAGAAATATTACATTTGATGCCGACTCCTACGCATCTTTCATCGACCTGCAAGATAAACTTCATCAAAATATTTGTAGAAAAAGGACACTTGTTGCTATTGGAACTCATGATTTGGATACTATTCAAGGTAAGTTTTATCACTCGGGCCGGTTATCATTTGATTGTAGGACCTTTCGAATATCGAGCTGAAGTTCCTTCTAAAATAAGGTTCAAGCCGTTGAATCAGACGAAAGAATATACTGCGGAAGAGCTCATGACTCTATATGCTGTATATATTTTTATTAATTTTTCTAAGAAATTTAATTTCAGGCTGATAGCCATTTGAAACCATATCTGCCAATTATACAAGACAAAGAATATTATCCAGTAATTTATGATAGCAAAGGAGTCGTCTGTTCAATGCCTCCTATTATTAACGGTATTTTATATCGCTTTTATCTACTCTCTTTTGTAGGAGAGCATTCTAAAATTACGCTGAATACAAAGAATGTCTTCATTGAAGCTACAGCAACTGATGAACAAAAAGTGAGATTAATTTCTTCTGGTCTTTATTCATACCATCATAGGCTATTGTCGTTCTCGATACGATGGTAACGATGTTCAGCCAATATTGTAAGCAGCAGTACACGTAAGCTGAGTCTTTTTCGATTGTCAACTAACATTTTAGGGTTGAACCTGTTGAAGTCGTCTACGAAAGCAGCGGAAGGAAAGATCTTTTTCCGGTATGAAATTTACTCCTTTGATTTTATAAATAATTTAGAAACTGAAATATCAGGAAATGGAAGTAAACACGGATAACATCAATACCAAAATTGGATTTTCATTATCAGCTGAAACTATGGCGGATTTATTGACAAAGATGTCTCTAGAAGCTGTTGTAAAGGGCAAAAACAAACTAAAAGTAATTTTATTATTAATGTTAATATTTTATTTTTAGGTTAAAATTCCTCCTACCAGGCATGATATTTTACATGAATGTGATATTGCAGAAGACGTCGGAGTTGCATATGGTTTTAATAATCTTGTAACTAAACTACCTGAAGTAAGCCTTCCAAAGATATAAACTAATATTTTCTTCAGTCAAACACAGTTGCTTGTATGTTCCCATTGAACAAGTTATCTGATCTTTTGCGTCAGGAAGTAGCGATGGCTGGATGGACTGAAGCTTTGAGTTTTGCACTTTGTAGCAGGTTCGCAATTTTAAAAAGTCATACTAATACTATTTAGGGATGATATTTCCACTCACCTTCGCAAGCCAGAAGCGCTAAAAGAGGCTGTTCATATTGCCAATCCTAAAACACAAGAATTCCAAGTGAGTTCTAATTAATCTGATATATTTATTTGTGTTTTAGGTAGCTCGTACATCTCTTTTACCCGGATTATTGAAAACTCTTTCTTCAAACAGAGATATGCCTTTGCCATTGAAACTTTTTGAATTGCAAGATGTTGTTCTCAAGGATTCATCTAAGGGTAAGTTCTTTTTTTTTATGGTAAATTAGGTTTTCGTTTAGATGTGGGATCAAGAAATGAGCGACGGCTTTCCGCTGTTTACTATAACAAAGCCGCAGGATTTGAAGTTATTCATGGATTATTAGATCGAATTATGCGCTTACTTGATGTCAACTATTCCAAGGATGGCAGTGGTTATCACATTGAGGCTATTGATGGTCTGTTTTTATTAATAAATTTATTTATTTCTTTAGATAATTCTTTCTTCCCAGGACGTTGCGCAGCTATTATCGGCCCTAAAAATCAGCGCTTAGGAGTAATGGGAGCTCTTCATCCTGAAGTTATTTTAGCCTTTGGTCTAACGTTGCCTTGTTGCGCAGTTGAAATCAACATTGAACCCTTCCTTTGATTTGTTATTTTTTGATTGTTTTCTAAATTATTTTATTGTTTTTGTTTTTAAATAAAGGGATTTTTATTTCTAAATATTAATTGCCTGTTTTGGTACCTAACCAAGTCCTCATTATTTTAATTTATTTTTATTTATTATAATACGTTTTCAGATGCTGTCAGATTGTATATTGATAATAGTAATTGCATTTTGTACTGCACTCGCTGGAGAAGGATTAACATGGCTATTGGTTTATCGATCAGATCAATATAAACGGCTGATGGTATGTGATATTTCTATAAATTCTTTATTTTCAAGGTTGAAATGGAACGAAAAACGAAACGTCTGGAAAAGAAGAAACAAGAAGTAGACATCAATGATAAAAACTCGAAGAAACGATTGGAAAGAGATGAAGAGCGCTTGAAGGTATCAATTTTTATTAGCGTAAATTATATTTTAGAATACCAATCGAGAAATGTCCATGTTCAAAATGAAATCCATGTTTGCTATTGGTATTGCTTTCACCGCGTTGTTGTCGACATTCAATTCAATTTTTGATGGCCGAGTAGTCGCCAAGTTACCATTCCACCCAATTGGATTTATTCAAGGATTATCTCATCGTAATTTGGTTTGTTTTATTTTTCATTTTATCTAATTGTAATAAATTTAGGCTGGGGATGATATTACTGACTGTTCATTCATTTTCCTCTATATTCTATGTACAATGACTATTCGCCAGAATTTACAAAAGGCCCTTGGTTTTGCTCCTTCTCGGTTAGTTTTTTTTGTATTTAAAATATTGCTTCAGTGCAATGAATCGTCATCAAGCAGCTAATTCATGGGGAGCATCTTCACAGCAACAGTTCAGCTATTTCCGTTAAATATTTGTATTTTTTGTTGTATAAGTTATTTTCGTTTACATGAATTCATTTTTACCGATTCATTTTTTACTATCAAATCAAACTGAAGAGTAGGGCGGCCTCCAGGTGTCCATTCGAATTGTTTATGGTCTCAAATTACCCTGATTGTATCCAATGATTCGAGGTCTTCTCATCCTTTGTCCTTTTCTCCCTGGTATTTTCTTTTTCTTCTTCAGGATTTTCTATATTCAGCTTGCCTTTTCCTCGATCCCAGCCAGAACAAACTCTACGAACATCTTCTAAATGGCTACGATCCAATGGTCTCCTTCTTTTGTTCTCGTCAGATCTTTCCCTTTTAGATTCATCCCAGTAAATTGGGTAGAAAACAACAATTGTCGACTACTATCAATTTCTTCATTTATCATATTGCCGTTGTCGATAAAGCTGATCCAAAATTAAAATTTAATGGATTTCTTCGATTGGTAAGGCAGTCGAAACAGTCGAATTGAGCCAGAAATAGCAATGGTTCGACCAGAGAATAGCCTGGAATTCGGCTGATTTTGGTGGAATCTCCGAATTCTCATTGCCAATGGATTACAAAATATGGACACCGGCCATCCTACAGACGGATGTGTTCGTTTTTAAATTACAGAATATTCTCCGTCTTCCAGGCACATGAGAAATGCTTCGTTCTACGATAAACCCCGAGCTCGGACAAATTTCCAATTATTTTTTAAAAATAAACCAGCGGTCAGTTGTCTCAAACGGCCAGCAATTTCCCATAGATCGCCCTAATCACTCACAGTTATCAAATCCACGGAGAGATGGATTGTTTTACCGGAGAATCGTTCCCTCGGGAGAAATTACAATGCCAAATTTTTTTTGTCAATGGCGCAAGGCTGGAAGAGGTTCATTTCGATCACTTTCTTTATAGAAAAACATTTCAGGAAACATTTAAAAGTGTCAGTCAACACATCGTCTTGAAGAATATTTTCAGTAGGCGATTATCGGGAACAAAATGACATTTTCAGTAAATGACGTCGATTCTCCGAGGTTAAATGGATGGCGGGTCATCAACACTCGACAACAGAAGCTCGTCTATGCTGTAGATGAATACAATGCCCGGTAGATTACCGTATCCTCGAGTTATTCCACTGATTCCAGAAGTGCCATCCAATGTAGTATTATCATCCAGAGAGACGACTTTCCGCTCTATTTTGTCATAATTATGCCTTTGATTGTATTGGGGACACTGATCGCCGGCGCGTGGCTATCTCGCCCCGGGTAAAGCGGATAATTCTTCTTTAAAGAGAAATTAAAGGATGTCGATGTGGACATGTGGAGCCGCGGTTTATAATATTCAATTGTTTCTGGATGACTTCGTCAAGAGGATACCGACATACGTCGACGAAGACGACGATCGGATAGGTGAGAAAGAGCCCCTCTTCCCTCATTTTCAAATTAAAAACGATGCCATAGATCACCCAGATCTTGGCCGAAGTTCCATTTCAAAGTTGTCTCTCAAGTGGCCGCGTGAGAAATCTCAAAATAGAGATTTCAACTCTTATCAAACAATCCGTCGACATCCCCAAGACCGCGGATCTTGTCACAGTTTTGCGTCTTCTTTGATCTCTCCCTCGTTTTTTATCCAAAGTAAATAGAAAGTCGAGTGATTTGGTCACTCGCGGGAACATGTGCCGCCTTGTTCTTTTCCTCGAGAAAAAGGGCCTGGGGTTGAGAGGAATCGCATAAACTGTGTCTCTAGCCTGATTTCTTACAAAAAAGGCTGTTCCAGGTCCTGTCATCGTCTATCTCTGGGTTACCATCATTTTGACTGCCATTTTCCATTTTTGGATGTTGACCTCTCCGAAGACAATTCTCATTTGTTCCCGATGGTGTTCGACTCGACTTTCGACGGTCATCAAACGCAATGTCTCTCCGGTCATTTTCCTCGAATTATTTCGTCTATTTATCGCCCTTCTTCATTCTTTCTATTTTATTCTCCTTCTCTTTTTCCTGTGATTCTCTCTTATCTTTTCATGTTTTGTTGTGTCTTTTTTCCCGATCAAAATCAATATATAAAGTTCTTCTCCGTTTTATTCTCGTTATGTTTGACTTATTTCTTATGATGCAACATCTGTACACTTGAGTCATCCGTCTTTCGCCGCCTGCTCTTTCGTTTTTTTACTGTCTTCGAGAAATGATCGAGCCTCGCTCATTTTAATTGATCTTGTTCCCATTTTTAACTCCTGTTCCGTGGCTATAAATAACAGGACAAAAACATTACGAACACAACGGGGAGAATGCCCTTTTTTGATCAAATATTGCCATTCTTTGACATTCTTTGAATCATTTCGCCTTTTAGTGGCGGACACCTGTACCCATACGATATCGGCAACAATAACCATTAGCAGCACCACATTCTGTCGCAAGTTTTACTTTGGAAGAATTAGCCAATCCTGCCTGTGTCTGATAGGAGAAAGCATGCGACGTCGAGGGGATGATGGTGGGTGTCGACGTCGACAGTAGCTCACCGCACCCCCGACGCCGACGATATGGCAGAAAAGCCTTCTATCTTCCTTCTGATCAGGCGTCCTCCATTTCTTTCCAATCTACTTTTCGTCATTCCTCCCTGCTCTTTCTCCGTGCTTGTTGAAAAGTACTCGCTTGTCTTATCGGCTGGTTGCCAGTCATATTAGGTGTTCCCCTCCCCTCGATAACAGACGAGTTTCCTAGTAATCAGAGTCCTGTCCTCCGTCAATTTTGACATCAAATGACCCCAATAAAGGCGCTAAAAGAGTCATAAAAGCCTAATGGATGATGTCTTCTCCTGATGACCGTAATTAGATGACCTTCATCTGTCATAATTCGAGTCTCCGGTTTCAGTTGTCCCGGTGCTCTTTCAGCTGTCTCTTTTTTTCTCGATCCACGTGTGTCCGCCCGCCCTCTCGCTTTGTTTGAAATCTCTTTGTCGATAAGAATTCCCACAATTCCCTGCAAAAAAGCGACTAAACTGGGCAAACAGCCAGCTATGTTTTTCCGTGTGCAACCGGCCAAAATAAGGAGCTCTTTCCCTCGTTCGTCGTTGTTTTTGGGAGATGACTCCGTATCAATGGCTCGTTTTCGGGCGAGGGGGAAACAAAAAGATTTTGTACTATTCGACACGCCATTACCTTTTCTCGTTTCCCCTCTCCTAAATACTGTAGTAATTACAAGATATCCTTGACAATTATCACAGCTCCCCGAAAGCAATTACCACTCGTCGACGGCGTCTTCCCCGAGCCAAAAACACTCAGAATTTCTTGACACTTGGGAATCTCCCCGGATGTTCTGCAGAAACCAGTGTCAGTCGTCTTTGAATAGCCGACTAACATCAGCGGACTTCCTCTCCATTTATGGCAGATGTTTTATGGCCTTTCTAGCTATCCATGTCCCGTCTCCCTCAGCAACCCGATGAATTCTTTCTTTTCCCGTAATTCCCACTAATTGTTTTCTTCTTCTTTTCATTGTCGTCATTTCTCCTGTACAGGGCCTTTTCCTCCTGCAGGCGGTCCCCCGGGTGGGCGGGGTCGAACCTCCCTTCCTTGCCAGCCACAAACCACCCGTGTTTTTCATGTGTGTCTTGCTGCTTTTCTCTTCTTCCTTCTTTAAAAATCAACCAATTTAGGAGCTAGAGTCATCTGAGCTGAAGAAAACTTCGGGAAAAGGAGACAGAGAATGTACCATCTGTGAGAAAATAGCTGAAAGGGAGACCCAAGACCATGCCCCACAATACGACGACGTCGTCGCTTTTCGGTCGACTCTCTGCTCGGAGCAGTTTCATGTCGCCAAAAGAGATCAAAGTCACTGTTCAATTGCTTCAAGACACGGATACTGTTGTCAATGAGTTCAAAGTAAGCTGCCAGCTGTTTTGTTTGCTCTTGGGATGTGCTAAACGCGACATCTGTTCGGACGGGGTTCTAAACACGTGTAGACGACGAGCTCCAGTTAATTTCGAACGGAAGTTACACTCGATTTTTGCACAAAATTCACTTGTAAACAAGCAATAACTCCAATTTTCTTCAAATTCAGGCTAAAAATAGCCCAAAAAAGGACTATTACATTTAAATAATTCCGTTTTTTTTGTTGTCACAGTGACAAAGTTTTTATTTTCCCTTTGGCAGCCTATTTATGGCGCGTATTGATCGCCTGGCGGCCGACGCGAATGAGAAGAGGAGGACACTTCCTCGAAAAAAAACGAGAGAACACTGTCAATTGAATTTAATCGGAGAATATTCTAGAGATCTCTGCCAGCTCAAGCCATCCTCGATTACATCTGTGAGTTGCGGTCAATTCGGGTCAAAGATTATCTCGGTCTCCGCTACCAAGATCAATTCAAACATCGAGTAAGTCAGAGGAAGAGGAGGATCAACCGGGGTTAATCAAGCGAGAATACTGACAGCCGTCCGACAAATTTTGTTATCTCAAGGGCGTCGGCAATTCTTTTGCGGGAAATGTTACCTCGTTTTTTATTTTCGAGAGGCCACTTCAAGGTTTTCATGAGAAAAACAAAAGAAAATATTTTTGGGATCAATTAGACATGGAAAACAAAAGACGATAAAATAATTTCAGTATTGGGTGGATCTCTCGAAGCCCATTTCACACATCTCGAAGCATTTCAAAAGTCAGTCGACTTTTCTTTTCTTTTTAAAATCTTCTTCAGATGAATCGCTGAATCTTTTCCTTCGTTTCCGCTATTATCCGGCTGATCCGACGCATATCCACGAGCCGTGCACCAGGTCTGTTCCCTCTTCCTCTTCTGTCTCATTTCCCGGTCAAAAATGGTATTTTATGCAAATAGAAAGTTGACATTTTCGTCATCAAAACTGTGCCCTTTTGCATAAGACCCGAATGACTTCGAAAATCGACAATCACACCCGTCAGGTGCAAGAGAAAAGAAATAAACAGATGTTTTCCCGGGGGTGATGGCAGTGATTGATTAGATCAGCCGAAAAAAAAGAAGAAAAGTTCAGGTATCAGCTGTTCGCCCAGTTACAAAGAGATTTGATCCATGGCCGATTGCATTGTAGCCAACAAAAAGGAGCCGAACTCGGCGGACTCATTCTACAAGGTCAGCTGCAATTTTACTTGATGCAAAATCCCTTAAAATAGCCATTTTTCCTCGTGTCCAATTATGCTTTATGACGTCTTTCCTCAAAAATTCATAATGGGAGATCTGTCCGACTGTGTACTCAAAATGGACGGGCGGATGGACAGCTGGCGGCTATCCCAGGCGATATCGCAGATGTTCGAAGGATAATTGACTATCCGAGGGGTGGCCTGTATTTAAAAGATTAGAGACATCCATTAAACAGAGAATTTTTCGCTGATTACGGCGTATCCTTTAATTTTTCCCTACGGAAATTACCAGATAATTGGCTCGACGTCGACTCAAATTCAGTGTTTTTGCCACTTTACGTATATTCAAATATGGGCTAATTTCGAAGCTGATATATAGCCAGAACTATTCAGATACTTTTATTTTATTAAATTAACCATATTTCAGCTCAACTGGGTGATTATGATCCGACGAAGCATCCGGATAACTACGTTTCGCAGTATACTCTCCTCTTGAAACAGACCTCCCGGACTGAGGAGAAAATTTCCGAGTTTCATCGCTCTTTCTCGTATGTTTTCCCCTGTTTTTCCCCTTCTTTCCCCCATTTTTCCCTTTCGAATGATTCAAATCTGGCGCCGTTGTTTGAATGGTCTGTTCTGTCTCTCCTCGTCTTTTATGTTCCCCGCGACTGACTAATGGTTTCGCGCGCGTGGGGCAACCCGGCCAATATTATGCAAGAGTGAGAGAAATCTCTCGATTTTCAGGGGAATGTCAACGGACGAAGCCGAGAGAACATTCCTCCAAAAAGCAGCGGAACTCGACACCTACGGCTTCGACCCGTATTCCATCAAGGTTGGCAAATAAAGACAAAGAATATCCAATGATCGTTGTAGGACCCAAAAGACCAGTCCGATGTCTACATCGGCGTCAATCATCGAGGAGTTCTCATCTTCCAAGCCAATCAGAAAGTCCACAACATTCCGTGGAATCAACTGGCAAAAGTCGACTACATCGGGAAGGAGTTACGTCTTCTGCCGACGGACGGATACACGGCTTTGGCCAATGGAGACGGCAGTCGACGAACCCTGGAAAGAGACAAGAAATCCCGCGTCGTCTTGAAATATCTCTGCCCCAATGGCCATTATGCCAAGCATCTCTGGAATCATATCCTGTCGCAGCAGGCCTTCTTCAACGAGCAAAGCGCCATCATGATCAAACCAAAGTTCTCGAAGCCGAGGATTCCTCTCCTTTCTCGCGGCTCGACATTCCGTTTCCCATCGAAACGCGTCCTCCGGGAGATTGAAAACGACGAACTGCAACAGAGTACCCTGTCCGAGGGCGACAAAAACACCAGGTACTTGCCATCTGCCGTCGACTAAATTGGAATTCCTTCAGCATGAATACATCGGTGATGTCCTTTTCCCGCTACGAGTTGCCCAAGCATGAGCCGAGGCAGCCGTCGCCGTGGTTGAGCAAACCCGTCGAAGAGAAGAAAGTCCATATCGCGGAGAATGGAGATCTTCACAGGCCGGCGGAAGAAACAGGTAAGGTCACTGGACAAGACTGTCGACTTCGAAGATCCAGGCAATTTGAATTTTCCGCCACCAGCTCGCTATAAAACCCTTTTATTCCTTTCAGATAGCGTCAAAACACAGAAAGGTGCATCGCTCTTATTATTCGACCAAACGGCGGCCAATTCGCCCGTTCTCTGTTCGCCAGTCTCCCTGCCGTCGACGTCTTTCTCCGCTCCTGAAGGTCTCCTTCCCGATTCCACTCCTCATACGGTAAGTTGCCTGCCTGTCGAGTCGAGTCGACGCACCGCTGTCTGCCGTGTCCTCGTATAGTGTAGTCGACACATCTTTCTCTTCCTTCTTCCCTTTGCTTTTTCTCACATTGCCTGTGTCGAGCTCGTTCTCATTTCAGACAACCTTCACTGTCCATCTTATCAAATACGAGAGGAGTCCAACTTGCTCGGTAAGGATAAAAATCTATCAAACTCTGTCTCCTGTGTATGCTAACCGTTGTGTAGAGTCAAAACTAACGGCATCCCTTCATATTTTGCACATGATTCTGTCTAACAAATGTTTAAAATAGAAGAATATTTTGCAGTGAGTGAAAACCCCATTGAGCACAGAAAATGATCAAAGTACGAATAAAAATGACAATAATTTCAGCCAGAACCGGATGAAAGGCCAAAGAAGAAGGAAATTGTCGCAAGTGAAATAGAAGAACCGCTGGCGACGAGTACTCCACTCTTCCATAAATCCGAAAAAATAGCCAATGGAAAAGTAAGAATAAAAAGAAAAGAAATAAAAATGATTTTAGCCAAATGGCACTGTAAATGGCAATGGCTCGATACTCCGAGAGAAGTCAGAAGTTCAAGTGACGACTCGTCGTACAGTCACTAATACTCTGTTCACTTCTTTTCTTGTCCTGTTATTGTTATTAGCATTGACCATTGCTTTATTTGAGGTATTTCGAGCCAATTAGGAAAGAGTACAACCATTTAGCGCCAGGAAAGTCAAGATTTTGTCGATGCAACACCATGGCTCGCTCATATGAGACACACGGTCTATGAGCCGTCTCGACATTATGTCCTTTATCATTATAAGAAAATATCCGGACGCTAAATTGTAAGTTTTTCCAAAGAAAATATGATAGCTTATTGGATTAGTTCTAAAAAAGCTTATTTAGAACTAACTTTCGGTTTTTAGATTCTAGTCCGACTGGGTGTATCTGCTTCGCCTTGTCCAAGGTTAGGGGTGCTGCTTCTCGGCTTCTTCTAACTCTTATTTTCACATCTTTTTCTATTATTTCGCCTTCAATTGGCCAGCTTTATTTTCTGGGATAAGAATTCCCTTTTCCTCAATACACTCGATCCTAAATAACACGCAAAAAAGGATCAAATTTCTCGGTTTCTTTCAGTTCATTCCTCATTTTTCTAGCGCTATTACGTGTCTTATTTTATTAAATTTTCTCTAAGTCGGTCTTCACCGGTAATTTGCAGGTTTGTCTTCCCCCTCCTGTTCTATTTTAACATCAGAAGTATTTTTCTCCTAATAATCCCAGTGAAATACTAATCAACAAAATAAATGATGTTGTAATACTTGCCTATGACATTCCCTTTCTTATTTTTAAAACGTTATTATGGATAATAAAGATTTACCCTAATGCAAAATGAGAAGTGCACAACTATAGGAAAGCAAAAAACAGGATTAGAGCGGCAAATGCGGAGGATACTCTGATGGATTATCCTTGGGAACACGGTAGGGATTGTAATCGTGAGTAGGGACATCCATTCCCAAGCAACTTCTGAGCAGTTGATCTCGCATTTTCCAGAGAGACTGTGCCACGATTTCTTCAGAAACAACATTTTGTCCTTCTTCATTTTTCTGAAATAAACAAAAATACTGATGAAACAAAAAAGGCTTACTTTAATATAGTCTCCTGTTTCCATGGATTTTTTCTTTCTTAATGCAATTCGTTTAAATTGTCTATATGGCAAGCCACTATTAAGAGATTTATCCCATTTAGTTATTTTTCTCGAACCACTTCGAAGATTTTCAATATAACTATAATAATAAGTTAATAAAGAAAATTAGAGTATGCCTTACTTTAAATATGCTTCGGAGTTTAAAACACGTCTGCTCATAATGGTTTTGTGATAATCCGAAGGAATAATTCGGAATTGGTCATTATTAGAAACTTGTACTTCTTTCGATTCCATTTGTGGGGCTTTTGCCTCATTCGCTACCGAAGACGGCTTCACTTCGCGTAAAGTCACGTTTGGTTCTACTTCTTGACGAGGTGGATACTGCTTGATAGTAATTTTGATCTTCTTTGGTGGAGGTGGTGCAATCGGAGTCGAGAATTTTGGTTGAAATTCCAGACTTTGTCTGTTGTCTTTGGTGCCATAAATTATTTTTACTTTCTTAGGACCAAGCTCTTGTACGGGTGCAATGGGCGTTTCAACAGGAACTGTCTCCTGTAAAAGCATAAGCAATTGATAATAATAACATTTTAGAAAAATAACATCTCCAAAAAAACTAACGGCTGTAGGCGGTTGATTATCTTTTTCTGGAACATTTACTTCGGAAGTTGCTTTCTTTTTGAAGGGAAGTTGCCTTTTTCGTGAGCATATTGCTGAAGAGCGGCACTTCACCGCATGAAAACACCTTGGTGTTCTCGGTCTGAGTGACGATGTCATCTAGTAAACTAGTACCTGAAATTTAACTTATATGATAATGGCAATTAAGAAGAAAAAAATGCGAATGTTTGAAGAAATACGATCACATTGGTAACGTCAAATGTGAAGCATCTACTGAAACTCAGCAGTGTTATTTATTTTTTATTAGAACAATTTGTGTGAAATAAAAAAAAAGAAAGAAAAAAAACGAAATTATTTGAGAATGCGAAAGCGCGCGAAACGTATAATTTCTTGGATTTTTACAAAAAAAAATCGAAAATGTTGCCAAGGAAAACTAATTGAAAAAAAAAAGTTTATTGATATTTAGAAGGTTTATTTGTGTATGGAAGATTTTTTTACAATCTTTGATTTAATTCGTTGGACATGAGAAATTCTACAAAGCGTCGCGTTGTGATCACAGGTAAAAGACTCCATCTCTTCCTAAAATGCGAGTTATTTTGACAAACAAAATAAGAAGAAACCAGAAACGAGCCAGCGCAAGTATGAGAAGGACGATCTCGACAAGGACGACAGGCCACCAGAGCCAGGCAAGCCACCTTTTCGAATTCTTCTGCTCCGAGCAGAAAGGACCGCCATAACCATAAGAACAGTGACAGACGAGCGGTTGTGTGAACTGTGGCTGGGAGTCGACTGGTTGACATTTCTCATTATAATTCTCTGGCTTGGAGATTGCTCCGAGGGTGATTTTCATCTGTCGAATGACATAGACACTAGATAAATATATGTTTATTATTTGTTGTATACTCTCGGCTTCAATCCGAATAAATATGCCAACCTGGCGAACAGTCGCTCTCTGTAGTTGCTGTCGTCGTGGCCGGGCACATGCTCCACCTTCACATTCATCTTTCTCATCACATCGTCATTTATCACTCTTCCCGTCTCTGGATCGGAGACAGCCGGAGAAGACGACTCGGTCGAGGGAAGGACAGTCGAAGAGGCCAGAGACGCGGGGGCGATGAAGATAATCGGCGAGACGACGCTGGTGGAATTGACGGTCTGACAGAGAGACGGCAGGAGGAGAAGAAGAAATGGAAACAGCCACACGCCAGGGAACATCTTGAGATTGTGTTTGGACTAATCTTCTTGATGTGCCTGGTCCTAACAGGAAAATGGGGATATCGACGTGGAGATGATGCCGTCAAAGAGAAGAAGTCCGTCTTGTTCTCTCGTCGTCGACGCTGTCCTCTTTGTATAGGGATAATTTCAAGTGAAATATTTTCATTGATAAATAATAGAAAAAAAGGACAATAAATAAGGTTGGCGTGGAAAAGGAGGATAAATTTACATGTGTATACAGAAGAGAGAATTCCACGAAGAGAGACCACGCAATCACCGTATTCGAGATTTTTTAAAAAGGGAGAAACAAGTAAATAATGATGACAACATCAATGGGAAGCCACCGAGGTGTACTGTAATGGGAGTGAGAGATCATCGACTCAAGTATTAAAGAAAATGGGAGGATAAGGCATTGGCCGAGGCATCACCGTGAGGATCAAAAATACGACAAAAAATAATGAGCAGCTAACCCAAGAAATACCCTTATTATGCAAGTGGAAATGAAGAGAAGGCTACAATACGCCATGATAGTCGCGTTCTGTCGACATGCTCAAACTCGATTCAAGCATTTGATCTCGCAATCGCCACAAAGCTTTCACCACGTCGTCTTCTGGTACAACATTACGACCAAGGGTGTCTTGCTGAAATTATACATTTTATACTTCAAATGAATTTTATATTACCTTGATCCAATGAACTGGGAGATTCTTTTTACCCGATTGATGTGGCGGCATATTACGATAATTGGCGTTGAGATTCCTCTCCCAATGACTGACTGTTCTTTGGCGATTATTCGATAATGACTCAATATATCTATACAAATAAAAAATTCTCTATTTAAATGGAAAACTACCTTAAATATGACTCAGAATGAAGTACCCGTCTGGACATGAAAGAAGAAGGCATATGGACAAAGACCGGCTCAGCACCGGCAGGTAATTTGACGACGAGACGACCCGCCTCAGATTGAGGAACCATTTGTGACGAAGAAGGATGAGGCTGAAAAGACAACTTTTAGTCAGTTAGAGAAAGGAAATACCTGTGGAGGATGATGGGAGGAGGACGGCTGTTGATGGGTAAATTGGACAGCTTGAGGTTGAGGATGGTGGGCAGCCGGCGACCCATGATGATCACCATTGATGGCAATCGGTGGATGGCCATTCAGATGGGGAGTTTGATGATTTGGCGTCGACGGTGGGCCACCCGCTCCGTTGAGTCCTCGCCCAAAGGGCACATGTACCAAATGATAGTTCTGAAAAGGTTGATCAGTCGACTCGACCTGACTCACATCTCCGGATGGTCCTTGATTGGTGACCAGTTTGTAGAAATTCTTGCCAACTTGAGTCTGGGGCATATTCCTGACAGAACTGTTCACATGTTTCTCTTTCATGTGTCGATGTAATCTCGGCAATGATGGGAATGGCTTGCCATCTTTTCGATTCCGGAGACATGTTATCCACATACAGACATACTGATTGTCACTGTCCACTGAAAACACGAAAATCATCGAATCGTGTCCTTGACTAATAAAAGTAGTGTCTAATCTGGTTTTTCTCAAGGGCGATCCTCTCTTTTTGGGGTCAACAATTAGAAAACTTACTAATAATTTGGCTGGTGTGATGTTGAACAATGTGCTCGTAGAGACCATTCTCCTGATCAAATTGTGAGTCACAATTTGCCCATTTGCAATGATAGACGCGGATCTGTCCGGGTTGGAGCTGATCTTTCAAGGCGGCTCGAGCTGCTTCCTGTTTCTGTCGCTCTGTCGCGATGAACTCTGCCCGTACTTCATATTGTCTTTTCTGCTCTTCCGACAACTTTTTCCACTGCAAAATCACGAGTCTCTTTAAATAGAAAAACTAGTCAAATTACCTCGATTCCGACAATCTTTGAAACCTCGCCGAAGCCAGCTTCCGGATTCTCATGCATAATTCGTTTTCTGATCTCTGCTGAGAACAAAATGTAGCCGGATTTTGACTTTGCCGTCAGTTTGGGCTGGTTGGCTAGCCAATTATTCATTTCTGGCTAAAAATAAAGACAGATTAGTGGGAGGATGACAGGACTCGACTGACCTTACTGCTGGTGACGGACTCGGCGCCGTCGGTGTCCTCGTCCAGCATATCCATGTCCAGAGGGTCGAGAGGCACGGCGACGTCGTTTTTCAGCAAAGGAGACATCTCCTTCTCCATTGCAATGGGCTGCTTGAATAGAAAAAGTTCCAGATCCGGGACAAGGCTGCCGTTTTTGTATTGCTGAAAACGGTAAAATAAGAAGAGGCAGATTGAAATTCAAGAAGATGACCTCGAGGAGGAATCATTTTTTGGGATGGCGGTCAAAATTAAATCGACTTCTGAGGACAACTGTACTCAAAAAAAAAGAAAATTATTGATTATTCGACAAGGAGGACACTCGCTTTCAGAAGGAGGACATCGCTTTCGATCCACGCGACGGGCTCAGAGGTCACGGAGACATCTCCCCGGGGTTATTTTCAAATGAAAGAGCAAAACATCAAAGGATTAAGACTTGTCCACTGACTGGAAAAGATGACGAGGAAACAGGAACGAGGCAAGCGACGAGATCATCGAATCACGGAGGGAACGTTTTCCCGCCATTGGAAAGCAATAATCGGGCGGGAGGAGACAAGAAGCGGCCGGGAGGCAGCCACGGGCAGGCGGCGGCGACTTCTCTGACCCTACGCGCTTCGGTTGCGAGAGTCGCGTTGTCGCCGTCGCGACAATCGCAGCCAGCATAACACGTAGTCGCCGCTGGGCTGGCTGTGACCGCGAAAAGAGCGAGACCGCGTCGCTGCTGGTTGGCGGGGGACGACACAGCGCAGCGGCACCCCGCACACTCTTATCTCTAGCCACTCTCGTCTCCTCCTGCTATCTCGTCATTTCGCTCGTCGTCTCCGTCTCTGCTGCCGCCATTGTCTCGTCACAAAGGGTTCCGTGCTAGCCCTCGCACCACACGCCACTTCAGCTCTGCGTCTCCCCCGCGCCGCCCGCTATTTCTCTGTCTTTTCAAAAATCGATGGCCTATCGGGCAGCGGCAAACAGTCGTCCGCGATGGGAATTATTTCCCCAAGCCCGAGGTTGAGCTGCGTCTCACCGCCGGCCACACACTCTCGCCTCTAACAGATTTAGCGATCCAATAAACGATAGTGTGTAACTTTGGAACTCGGAAAATTTCATCCAACCCTGACCGAATTCCTCATAAAACAGTTGGGAATAACTGGGAGTGATTATGTGGGAGGCTGACAAGGAATCGACAGGGAGGCCTTGCCCAAGGAGAGGCAGGTAAAGTTTCGAAGGGCAGTCCCCGCCGCCTTTCCCGCTCTCCAGAGTGGAACAACATTCCCACGCCGCTACACTTTCCCACGTGACGTCACTGACGCCTGCCTGTCTCCATCTCGTCCTTCCTTACCCTCATTCTCTTCAACGGTACACAGGAGTCGATGTGCAATGGTTCACCCTCGGGGGGCTCTTCTTCCGGGCATTTGTGACTCGGCAAAGGGAAGATTGACGATTGCTCGCCTTTTTGTAGCGGCTTTCCGGCGATGCGATTCTCGCTGACAAAGACATCGCATTCGGGGACCTCCGTCGGTCTTTCTAAAAATAAGAAATAGACAAAATAAAATTCAGGAACATACGTTTGATGTATTCTTTGGCAGTGAGAACAGCACAATGATTCTGGATGTCATCGACCCGCCTCGTCTGATCGGGTTGGTGGACGGCGAATACTTCTCGGACATAGAACATCCGCCCTGGATCATGGGTGACATCTGACGGTCGGGCAAACCATCCTCCACTAAACCATTCACTTCCACTAAAATCGTAAATTCAATGTATACAGCGGGACTTACTCTTCCTGTCGCCACAATTTATCCACCCTCATCACGTCACAGTACGGCCGTTGGGGATTGAAGACAAGGACAAAGTCTCCACAGGCGTAATGTTTGCCACTCTTGGTCAGCATCTGGTTAAAGTACGTCCGTCCATCAGCGTCGGCTTCTTGACTCGACTTCACCTCGGGTCTTTCGATGTCCAAAATGATACTGTCACGGAGACGGTCGTCTTCTTCCGAACTCGACGAGGTCTGACTCGACTGGCCGTCTTCCATCACTTCCATTTCTGTTTTAATGAAAGAAGAGGGCACAGTCACCGGTTCTAATGGCTTCTCCCTTGCTAATTTCTTCAATTTTTCTTCTTCTTCCGGATAATCCCAGACTTTGATCTTGGCGAAGTATTTCGGCTTCCCGAGATATTTCGACTCACACACATAGAGATCCTTGGGGTCGAAGCCAAAGATTTCATTATTGACGTATGTTTTGATGGAGACGACCTGGCAGATTCCTTGTAGTCTTTCAGCCAGGACATTGTCTTGGAATGGCGTCAAGAAGACTTCTTTCTCGAGGAATCGTCTCTTCGGCAGATGAAGTGTCTCATTCGGTCGATAGACCCAGAACCCGTGGACCATGTTGTGTCCGCTTTCGTTTCGGAATATCCTTTCTATCCTCATTATATGTGGCAATCCTTTGGTGTTGTCATCTCCTCTTGCCACGTAGACATAACAGGGAACAGTGTAGATGGTGTCTTTGACTGCCAGTGTGGGGATGTCCACTTCGCCGTCTTCTTTCTCGATGACATCGATGCTGTCTCGCCTCTCCTCGTTGGAATGTTCCGAATTCTTTAGCTTCTGTTTCCTCAAAATTTCACATTCTTCTCTGACTTTCTAAATTTTTTCTTATTGATAAAAAGTAAGGAGTACTCACCCCCTCGACGATGGAATATGCGTCGGAGACGAGAACGGACTTGCAGTGGTGATCTCGCTCTCGGATGAAGACCAGCTGCAATTCTTCGGCATCCTCGAAGAGTTTTGAATCAGGCGGTGAATACAGTCTGGCCTTCTCAAATAAATCGAAGAAATCCCGTTGAAATCGATCCAATCTTCTGTAGCGGGACTTGTCGATATTCCTCTTGATCTGATCGAAAGTGAAGGGAAGATCATCCTGTGGCAATCCCTTGCTCTTCAAAAGATCCGGGAGGTCAGCAAATGAATCACTTCTACATCTTCCTTTCGGATCCTGGAAGGAGAAATAATTATGTCTATATCGAATGCATACCTTTTTGCTAAAGACAGCGTGGAATATGTTGGTGAACAGCGTCCGAATCTCGACTTGTACCCGAGGCATGGCGTCATCCGCCGCTCCGAGTTCCATCTTCTTTTCAAGGAGAACTCGTTGTAGAGAAACTGCGTCCTAAATCTCCGCTTTAAATAGAATTTCCTCTAATTTACCTTATAGATTTGACTATCTGTTTCATTGTATTTACAGGCATTGTCCAACATCAGACTAATGTCAGCCACGATGTCTGTCCAGGAAGCGTAGCCCTGTCCGTTCAGCCTTTGCTGTATCCGCTGCATGTCCATGGGCTTTTTGATGACTTCATAATAATTTGGATATTCCTAAAATTCAAATTACAATGAGCTTGAAAGTACGATACCTCTCTTGTCGGGAGGCGGAGGAATGCCGTCGACAGTTTTCGCCCATCGTCGTCTCGATGATCTCGAAGAGAATTGAACAATCTCCACATTCTCTGCTGATCGAGGGGAAGTCTAAACACTGGGATAAAAAGGGAAGAAGGGTCAATCTCACCGGGCGATCATATGTTCCATCTTGCTCTTGTCGCCTTTTCCTTTAGTCACTTTGGGAGTATGAGAAGGAGCAGGAGATCTGCAAATGTCTCGATTTGAAGCGTAAAAGTCATTTGGATAACAAAAAATATCAGGCAAAGCACGACAAGAAGTGTGGGTGCCAAGTGTGGTGGCCTCGAGGAAGGGGCACGACAACGACATGCCGGGACAATTTGAGGCCGTGCAAAAGAGAAGAGACATGCCAGTATGAAATACCTAATGGACGAGTTGGATGAATCGTCGTCCGACATGCCATTACATCCGCCGTTAGTGAATGGCGACGGCGAGGCGAGACCGTTCTCCCCCGGTCGACGACGTCTCGGCTCGGTGAGTTTCGTCTTGAGCCAACTGGAGAATAACATAGAAGGTTAGACAAAGGGAGAGAGATAGGTTAAAAAAAAGAAGATAAATCTTTTGAATCTTTTGAGTAGAAACCACACTTGACACTGGTCAGTCGAGGTAAGCAAGTGATAGCCTACACACTACGTGGTCTCCCCCGTCAGGCTTTCTTCTCTCGTGCTACTTACCCGAATTTCTCCTTTAAACAGACAGGACTCTCAATCGGGGCATCCTTCGTGTTTCCGTGTGCCGTGATGACCATCTGCTCGAGTCGAGCGGCGTCGTTGACAATCTGCGATCCTGGATCGTTGAATGTCCTCGCATTAGCGAACATCAACTCCAAGTCGGCCATCAATTGTGTCGACGATTCATACTGTAATCATATAAATAGGATAAGATTGCCGTTTACCTTGTTATTTTCAATCTTTTTCCTGATCTCCTTCATGTCAATTGGATGAGTGATGACGTCGTAATAATCGGGGTAGTCCTTAGCCTTTGGCAGCTCCATAAATGCTCCAATCGGCCAATAATCCCCTTCCTGAAAGTTGCTTCATTTCATTTAAATGTCAAGTACAGTACCCTATAATTGTAGAGAAGATCCCAGAAGACTACGAGTTTCTGTCGGAAGCGGAGCATCAGTTCGTCCATGCTTTTCCTGCCCGGTCGACCAGGTGCCGCGAGATGTTCTGCCGTCATTCCTGTCGAGATTGGTCGTTGTTTTCTCGGTGTCCATTTCTTTTTTGAAGGTGGAGGAGTACTCAAAGAGTCCTACAACAAAGTGGAAAATTATAAAAGAACGGATACCTTTTCATCCGAGCTACTATCCGGGATTTCCTGCTTAATTTTGATCATTTTTGGCTTGGGTGTTTTGGTTTTTGGGCTAGGAGACATGACCTGTACAGTCGGTTTTTTATCGAAAACCTGAAGAAAAGATGGAATCTTTTTAAATCAAATGTCAAAAATTACCGTAGTATCAATGCCAGGTTGCAATTCGGCTGCCTTTTTCAAGGCGAGATCTTCCAACTTCTTGGCTGCAATGTAATAAGCCGACGACTCGATGTTATACTCGCACGCATTGGCGAATATCTGCATACAATCCTTCAGCAGATCCATCAGGTTGGCGTATCCTTTTCTTTTTAATGTTTTGTGAATCATGAAAAAGGACATTGGCTTCTTGATATCGTCATAATAATCGGGATAGAGACTGAATTTAGGAAAATGACTGAAAGAGAAGGATGACTCACTATTTGGAGGGCAACTCGACGAAAGGATCGGAAAGCAAGGCCCCTTTCTCTTTGGGATTAGGCTCGTTTCTCAATGTCCAGTACAATTTCCACAATGGGTCGGTACTGTCTTTCATGTCCTCGTCCTCTTCGCTGTCCTCGCTGTAGTCGACATCGGCATTCGACGCCTCCTGAGCCAGAAGGGCATTGACCTGGTTGACGGCCTTCTCTCTCCTAAATATTTCCTTTCTTTTTGAAATGATCCTCGACTTACCTTCTGTTATGGACACCCTTTTCCATGACTTGTTCACTCTTTTCTTTGAAATAGTCGACAATTGCTGCCGCATCCTTGTAAATATCCGAAGTCTTTCCAGAAAATTGCTATAAACCCCATTTGAATGATCCAAAAAGAAGGAAATACCTGAGCATTTTTGCAAAGTAGCCGGATGTCGGCTTCCAATTCGCTCATAAATTTGTAATCGCCATTTCTTCCTTTTTGTGCTATCCTCTTCAAATCTATTGGATTTTTGATTTTCTCATAATAAATTGGGAATTCCTTTAAAGAGTTCTTTAAATCAAATTGGGTGACTAACTTCTTTTGGTTGTAAAATCCGAAAAGGAGGAGAGAGAAGTCGACCGGATTTGTCGGTTAATTCCAATATTCCGCAAAGGATGTCATCGACCCAAAGGGGCTCGATACTATCTTCTGACATGTTCGATGCTCGACTGACTCTTCCCGAAGAGATTGAACTATAAGAAGGTTTTTAAATTGGTCGAATTCGTTTGACTCACTGTGCATGGCCCGTGCTCGATGCGGCAGTACTCGCCCCGTCGTCGTCTTCTTCTTCGTCGGAGAAAGGTAATCCCTGTTCGACTCGTTCTTTTGCCTCTTTATAAATATTATGCAATATGAGAGCATCTTTATGCTCTTCTGTCGTTTCCTAAATATTATTTTTCTTTAAATAAATCAATATAAACATACATTATAATAGGTTTTAGAGTTTTCGACGAGTAGTTCGACATCTTCACAAAATTCTTCAAATGTCCGATATTCGGCTGCGTTGATTTTTTGCTGTATTCTAGTCAAATCAATCGGACTTTTAACTGTTTTATAATATTGTGGATCTGTCCTATAATTCCCCCATTTGTTGATTTAAATGACAATTTCTTACCTTCTCGATGGCGTTCGTATAAAATGTTCGGTGACATCTTTATTTCCGCCTTTTGGGGTTTTCAAAACTTGTAAGACGCCCCGAGCTTTTTTCATCTATAAATTTTCTTTAAATAAAAAGTACAGTAACCCAACCTCAGCATTGATCTTTTCCTTTTCGGCATTGGTTATCCGTCCCTTTCGTTTTTTGGCCGACGGCGTACCCGGTTGTGAGTTTTCGACCTCCTCAATCGGACGTTTCCTTTTGGTACTCATCGTCTGGGTCCTGAACAGAATATATTTCCATTTAAAGAATAGAATTAAGTGAAGTGTTTAATAGATGAATTGGCTAGCGTGGGGTCAGTCGGTAGCTATAGGCACATAAATCAATAAAACCATGCGTTCGCCGAGGGGAAACCAGTGCTTGGGGATGACTGGTTCGGCTTGGCTTCTCTTTAAATGGATTACTTTTAAAGAGAATACGGTAATACGTAAAATAACCGAGGGTAAAATATGTATGTCTACGTAAAAATTTGAAAAAGTAAAGATAGCCCGCGTCCAGTGGGGAATGGTGCGTCTTATGGCGAGAGAGTATGGCGAAAGAGGAGAGAGTCGACTGGGAAATACACCGAATGTGCGCCTCTCAGCCGGGGCTGGTGACCCGGGCCGGCCGGCGCTCGCTCTCCCAGCCACCCTCCCCTCCCCCGTCAATAAATCCATTCCACGGGAGACTAAAAGGGACAAGAGGTAGGACCTCTCTTCTAAATTTCTGTCCACTTCGGGTTAAATTCTCCTTTTGCCGTCGTGTCGACCTCGGCCGAGTCGACTAGACGAACAGAATGACCTCGAGCCTTTTTTTGACAAAACCCCAATAATTCTAGCCAACAATCAACTTCTGATAAAGAAGTCCTTATTTGAACTGTCTGATTATCCCGCCGAAATAATCTCTGACCCCGAGTTAGTGTCCTTCCCTGTTGACGCATTTCGGGTGTCGCGACGGGCGACTACTTTCGATTGGCAGTGGGAGAAAGAGACAGAGCTGCCCCTGTAACTTACTCTGATAGATGATTCTCATATTCGGGAGAGGGAGAAAACCGGCTGATTTGAGAGTGACGACGACGAAGGGAAACGACCATGACGAGCGAAGGAGATCGCTTTTGTAGTATCCAAAGAACTCGAGCAGAATGAAGGGAAAAGCGAAGCGGAAAATGAGGAAAATAGGAAGCAAAAGGGATGAAAAGAGGAAAAAAACGGCCAGAAAATAAGATAATCCTGTAGCCGCCTCTATTGTTCTTCTTCAATCACACAGTGGGAATAATACACTTGAGGATATGGTTCTTCTGCACCAATTACGGATTATCAAAATGAATTTTGACGGGAAAAAGAGTAAAAATATACTCGCCGTGGCTCATACATGCCGTTGCACCCGTAAGAACTCGGCTTCTCAGCCCGCTGATCGTATTTTTGAAAAATTGCCGTTTCCAAATTTTGTCACAAAGTCTTTGTGTTGTGTTCTTTTCCTGCCAGGGTGAAAACATTTTTGTTTTCATAATTTCAAACCCAATCGATTCATTTCGTTTTGTCTATTCTTTTTTTTACCAAATTCGTAAATTCCTAGCAAATTCTTCAGCTGTTTTCAGAAAATGGAAGCAAAAAAACGTAAAATAGAGGGTAGCGGTTCTTCAGCTGGTAGCAGTGGCCGATCTACTCCTTCCCGATCTTTATTACCGAAGCTGGAAGTGACAAGGGAACAATTGAAGAGCCCGGATGAGGCCAAGCGAGTAGATGCACTTCATAATCTAAAGAAGCAGCTCTCTAACCGATGTTCCGTGCAATCCTTTATTTCACCAAAAGAACCCCCAGGACTGTTTCCAGTAATTATTGAACTTTTTATCAAAAAGTCTATGGAATTAGAGAAAGAGGGGTCAGTTATTTCTTTTTTTGTTTTAACACTGCTATAGTCTGTCACAAAAAATGACGACATTTCAAAGGTCTAATTTTTGCTGTGGTGGGGCAAATTTACCGTTCATTTTGATTTGAAACATAGGAAATTTGCCCGAATTGACGGTAAATCTGCCCTGTCACAGCCGAAATTAGACCTTTGAAATGTCGTCATTTTTTGTGACAGACTATAATTTTAGAGTTTTCCCATCAGAATTGAAAAATTTAATTGGAATATTGGCTAATTGCTGTTATTATTCGACATTAGCATGTCTTGAAATGAAAATGAATCATGTACGAATTAATCATATTGCAGGTTTGTACTTTTTCTTATTATTTAATGCATATTTTTAGTAAAAATAATTGAATCTCCCCTAGCAACAAATGACTGTAAATATTCGTTGATACGCCTCCTCGCCAATATGTGTGCTCATAAAGTATCCTGACAGATTTTCAATAATATTCCCTTTTAGGAAACAGCACTGACAATTTCGCAGTCGTCTGCTCTTCTAGAACAGATAGGAAAACTTCTGGAAGTCGAGCATGTTCCTACCGTTGTTCAGGCTCTTCGATGTGTGCAGCATTTAGCCAATGTATCCTTCACAAGGGTTAGTATTCTCGTTTTAGGCTTCTTCCTGCAAATTTGGGGCCTTGGGATAATCTGCGTAAAAGGCAATAAGTTGAAGATGTGAGATCTAGGATTAAGTGACTCTGTTTGGGTTCGAGCGAGTTCAAATGAGCTAATTTTCTCAAGAAAGCCGGTCACGACAACAATCATGAACTCGGGGAAAACAACTCCTGGAGCTAGTCTAGAGGGACTGGCACGGGGTTTATTTTTTTCTTCTTCCTTATTTTTAATAAAAAAAATTGCTTCTTTTATTTGCAAATAACGCATAAAAATACTACAAAAAGCTTTTATTAGACCAAGAAAATTAGCTACAATCCCATAAAAAGTGACAGTAAAGAGAAATTATTTTTTTTTTTGACCAAAAGAGGTCATTTTTAAGTCCCAAATAACCGGTAAAATGAATTCGCTCACTGGATGAGGATCCACCGTAAATAAACGAGATAGATAGGGGGTATATTACATGAAAATTATTTACAAGGTAAACAGAATACTACAGGAGGACAGGAGAGAGACTAATCTAGTTGAATCTTCTTGGTTGAAAGACCGAATTAGTCTGGCGTACGTGAGACGATGGCGGTGTAGTATTCTGATACTGATTGATTGGTATCGGCTTCTCGTGTTTAGCCTTTACTGCCGCCGTTGGATACGTTTGATCCATCTAGATAATTTCAAAATTATTCTTCAGGCATATTTTCTATACCTGAGCCATAAGGGTGGTATCCCGTTGTTCCATTGTGGCGAGAGCATCCTCTCCCGATGATTCGGAATTGGTTCTTTCGCCGCCATTTTCCGAGGCTCGTCGTTCTTTTTTGTTAATAACCCGTCGGCCGCCGACCTTCTCCGCTGGTAAATGACCGGCCTTCGTTTCTTGCTCCATTCTTGCTTGATCGAATCTGTACCACAAACTGAAACATTAATCTGTTTGTTGTTTTGATTGTCTCATGTTGACAATGGTCAAAAGAAGGCAGATGGAGGACGGAACGGGGGACGGACGATGACAGGCGTAATGTCATCGGCCGAGTGCGACCAGATGGCCATACGGGGACACAGCTGCTTACACAAGTCAAAAAAGACCTGAGAGTATTGAGAAAGAGAGGGACTGAAATATATGAGGTAGTGATGTTTGATTCCTTCCCTTTTATAACGAGAAAAAGTACTGTAAGCGGGGGATTTTTTTTTCATCCAAAGGAGGGAACGCGGCCGTCAGAGGGAGAGAAATGGGAAAAAACTCCTTTCGTCAGCTGATGTTTACGAGAAAAAGGACAGCCAACAAGTAGAGAGAAGGGGTGAAAGAGAGAAGAGGGCGGTTGGGCACGCAGAGGCGGTCGCCCGTCACATGAGGCAGCCAAACAGTCGAACAAGGGCAAGGCGACGTTCAGAATAACAGAAAAGGGAGGAAAGAATACCCGGAACAGGCCTTTATTCCTTTATTTTCTTCGCTTATCAGCATTTTTGTTTACGCCGGTTTTGTTTTAGAGACCAAGGATCAGGTGGCAGATGCTGATAAGCTCTCGAAATGAATCAAAGTTCTCCTTTTTCAGGCTGTGCTTTTGGCAAATATTGGATTTCAACTGGGAAAATTAGTAGCCACCAGAACGGGAAAAGTTGTAGAAGATGCGATTGCCATCCTGCTCATAATGAGTCGAAAATACGCCCGAGAGACTGGAAGACAAGTAGCCAGCAGGTTTGTAACAGATTCTCTTTTGGATATAATGGAAAGTTAGAGGAAAGGCAAAAATCTCAATCGAATGAGGTGGGCTAGGCTCTGCGTCGTCCTTTATATGGGCAACAACAGCGAGCATGTGACCGGGCGGGGATTGGCAACGATAACGTTGAAAAAAAAACTCTTTCGCTTGCTGTGGCGGACGTGGCGAAACGGCGGGATATTCAAACGATGGATGTTTTTATAGACGGGAGAGACGGGGCGGAGAATAACAACAACATCGTCTCACTTATGAAATAGCCCTGTTTACGCGAGGATTCTAAAGATTTTGGGGATGACTGGGAGACGGAGGAAGGCGTGACCTTGTGTGTAGAGGGAAAAAGAGCTAGTAAAACAATAGAAAAGATCCAAAGATCTCTAGATCAACGTTAGAACAAACAAAACAAAGGACGAGTGTCTGGGAGAAAATAACAGGGAAGAAAATATATACGGCACATTTGCCGTGAAAATAGCAGCGTTGCTTTTTGAAACTATTTTTAGAAATACAAATTTTGTTATGATTCGCAAATTTATCCTTGAAGCTAAGAGATCATAGCTATTCGCTGCAGTTTCGACAAGTAACAGGTTCAACCGGCGATCTTTAGTCGATTTTTCGCAAAACGATCTGAAGGTCGGATCAGGAGGCGCCTGTCGAATTTAGCCTTTTCTGTAATTTATAATATTTTTTTTCAGTGATTGTGCCGAGAAATTATTAGAACTATTCTTTGGTGGAGACGAGAAAGTTCAGCAGCTGGTCGTTCTTCTCTGTGGCGCATCACCCGATATTCGCGACAAGTTAGTTGTAGTTATTATCGCGGGAGCTGTTAGAGCAAGCATTTTATTTCGACAGAAGCTTATCAGAAAGATTGCAAAATAGCCAGCAACGATGACAACCGTACAAAATAGACTATTTCAGATTTGGTGAAAAGGGAGCAATTCAGAAAATTGCTGATGATCCCGATTATCATAGTGCTCATTTCTGTTCATTTCTATCAACATTTGCTCAGGATGCCTGGGGTCGAGCCTCTCTTCGTCTATCAGGAGGATTGGATGTTCTCATCAATCGATTTGTTTCTGAATGTCCAAATCGCGAAAAGATGTCTTTGGTCCTTGCGTTGAAACATTTCATTCATGATATTGCTGGCATTGCTCATCTTGCTTCCAATAGACCCTTTGTGAATACGGTAATAAAAGATGTTAATAGTTTTATCGAAGACAATGGAACTCCTTGTAAGGTACGCTCTTTTCAATTCATTGTTAACAATCTTCTATTTCAGCCAATAATTAGAAATGATGAAGAAATCTTTCGAGCTGATAGCCCGTTGTTGATGGAAATCGAGACACATATGAGAAAGAGACGTTCTGAAGAGCAACCGGAACAGCTTCATAAAGACTTCTTTCCTACTTGGGGTTATTCCTCCCCGTCACCTGCTCGATCCATGTCAAGCTCCGGCAATTTGAGTCCTCCATCAAGCGGAGCCGGATCAGCAGTTTTCCACATGGTCGGAAGTCCAGAAAGCAGTGCTGCTTCCAGTCATCAGGGAGAACGACATGAATCTTCGGTAAATTCTGAAGCGACGAATCGTTGGGAACTTACCGATCGAACGGATCGTACTGTAAGTCCTTTTGAAGTTTTCTTTTAATGGAATTTATAGATTGTGGACAGTGAGCTATGGTTAATCTCATGGCAAACTCAAGAAGATTGTAATTTGCCTCATCTGATTCGAGTTGATCTCGTCGAATCCATTCTAAATTATTTGTCTCTTTCATGTCGTCCAGACTACAAAGTGGCTCGAGCTCTTAGAAGAATTGCTGGTTTTCGTATAGGATTGGATAAATTGCTCGATATGGAATTTCATGCTCGTGTATTAAACAAATTATGTAATGCACCTTGCAGAATAACTAGGTATTTTTATTTTGTTTTTAATTTGTTTTTGTAGGAATGCAAGACGCTGTGCCCGTTGTGAAAAATGTGCCACATTCGGAAAAGAAATTCTCAAAGAATTTGCTCAACATGTGGACAGTGACTTTGGACGTTCTTTCGTTTCTCAAAGATTAACCAGCCCAGATTTTGAAATAAAAACGAGAGCAGCTATTGCTCAGGTTGCTTTGAAGTAAGTTGAAGTAAATATTTAAACTGTTAACTTTTTAGGAACAGCGGAACTATGGAGCGTCGTCTTTCAATTCGTGTTAAAAATGCACTTGAAGTGCTTTTCTCGTCACTCGAAACATATTTGCAAAAAGAGAATTTTGAAGAAATTGCTGCCCTTCCAGCCTACAAAGATGGAGTAAGAATTTAAACATTTCATTTTAGTAAATTGATGGAAATTTCAGCCTCCTCTTTGTGCCCAGCTTATTGGAGCTTTATCTACACTTGTATCTGCTAATAAAATTAGAAAAATGTTTGATGTTGACGCGACTTTCCATCCATCCGATATGGTCGAATGTAAAGTTTCTACAGAGAAGCCAGTTGATAAGGAAATTGATGACTATTTGAAATTCGAAGAAGATGGTCGCGTTCTAGCTTATATTAGCCTGGAGGATGCATGTAAAAATAGTGAATATTTCCAAGTTAGTTATTATTTTTTTGTAAATGTTTCATTTTTCAGGGAATGTTTTCATCAAATATGTTTGAAAAGACATCAGGACAGAGAGTTTTCAAGTTTTGTTCCCAAGCCGAAAACTGTTCATCAGATGATTTTACAAAGTTTCTTCACTGGCTTGCTGGATGTAGAGATGAATGCACGAAAGTAAGATCCGTAAAGACGTGCCTTGCTATGATTGAGGTAATTTTTTTGTATACTTTTTATTTCTTATTTGTTTCGCTTTTTAATCTCTTTTTAGTTATCGGATCGTTATTTGTGTCCCTCATTAGCCGATTGGATCTGTTCACCTCATGGACCGACATCTCGTCTAATCAATGGAGATTCTCTTCATTATTTGTTTCCGGCTGCTTTGACTATGAATATGCATCCCAGGTATCACGCTCCTTTTGTATAATTTTATTTCAATAATTGCAGATTTTTGACCTCATGTTTTGCAACTTTGATGCGTTATGCCAATTCGGACGATATTGTACATACGCTGATAGCCGTTCACAAAATGCCTGTTCTACATGAATCTTTCATTACTAAATTACGGACTTTTGTTACAGAAGTGTAGTAATATGTGTAGATATTGTATTGTATACGAGTATATTGTATTATAATGTATAGAAATTTGGGGTAATAAATCAGTTTGTATTGTAATTGCGGTAGAACATGAAGAGAATAGGAATTGTGAAGAAGAGAACGAGAAAATTGAGGATCCAAACTGATTCCTGACCATAATAAGTAAAAGCTTTGCTAAATTGAAATTTACTACGGGAAAGATTGAAACGTACGCGTAATAAGCCGGTCCAAGAGCATAAATAAAATCTTCAAATGCGACTAAAGCTCCTTGCATCAGATTCTAAAGAACTTTGTCATCGATGGGAATAGAAAATACCTGATCAATCGAGTCTCCCAAGACATTACTGTAGAGAGTATCCAGGGATATCTGGGCCATCGGGAGACTGACACCAGTCTGGATAGCAGCCATCGCCAGGAAAAGATTGGCATTTGAAGCGAGAGCAGTGCCACACCAGGAATATTTCTCGGGCTGACAGCCGGCTCCAGTTGTGACTGGAAGAGATTGATATTGAAGGAAAAATCGCTAGACCGTTGTAAGGAGAAAGATGGGAAGAGACACCACTGTAGGGATAAGTGGTCACGTACATCAAAAGGCCAATGACTATGGAAACAGCGAAAAAGGCGAAAGGAGAGATTCTAAAAAGACTTTGAAAAAGAGACGAAAAAGACCTTTTAGTGAGACTGGTAAACATCAAAATGGAACAGATGGCGAGGGCAAAGAAACCGACAAACGTCGAGGCGACGCTGTTCGCAAGGACAGTTTCCTCACCAGAATAACCGAAAACAACCATCAGCAAAGGAGCTGTCAGACTGGAAAGAAAAATGTCGAAGAAAGAGCACTGACGTCATGAGAGCGACGACGCCTGTGTTAGACACGACACGCAGCAGCCAACAGATGGCGACTTGACCATAACGGATATCCAGTCGAGGAAGGGAGACAATCTTGTCGAGGAGGAGGGCGACGGAATATTTGGGGGCTTCTGTAAGAGAAGAAATAGACAAAGATAAAGAGAATACCATTAGGATAAGGAGGATTATCCAGGCATCGACAGATCAAATAAATTGACACGAAATTCATGAAAAGAGCCAGCCAAACGGGAGCTGAGAAAATATGGAATCGGAGACCGGGAAGAATGTCGACCCCCGGATAGGAGATGAAAGCAAAGACGAGCTGAAAAACTGGACAAAGAGAACTTGTAATTCTCTTCGATTTCAGACGACATCTGGGATATACGACAACTGACCGGGGCCGATAACAACGGCAATCCAATTGGACAAAGTCAAGGCGGCATATGCACGGGGCCGATCGGATCGAATACTGACCGCGATCATATAAACACGGAGGACAGTGGGAGCACCTGAAAGATGTCGACGAGACGGAGAACACGACTGACTGGTGGCAATGTCGAAGAAGAGATAACAGCTGGCCATGACGAAGCGACGATTCGATGGGAAATATTCGACACAAAGATAGAAACAACAAGCGAAAAGAGAAATCAGCCGGCCACAAAGAAGAGGAGCCCTTAATTGGAATATTATAAGAAAAAGAAGATTTACTTGATGTTTTGAGATCTATAAGCCCCGAAGGAGAAGATCAAAGCGAAAAGACCGTGGCCCACTCGGGCAATCGACGAGGCCATTCCGTAAAATTCGGCAGAACCGAGAGGGTCCATCTGAAACTGAAAAAAAACACTGGGAGAAAAAGATACCTTTTCGAGATAGGCGAACTCTGACACTCCGAGGACGGTGTTCTCGACGGCGGTCAGACAAGCGACAACTAAACCAATGATGATCGACTTCCATTTTGTCGACTTCGATTCAGCCGGATCTATACATGCTATAGTTCAGAAAAACTAGTCAACAAAGAAGTAACCGCACTGAACAAGATGATTTTCCATTAGACAAAAGGTCAGCCAAAACGGACAGATATGCAAAAGTTCGACAGAGAACACGTGCTTGCAGGGGGAGGAGCAAGGAAAACTATTGTTTCGAAAGAAGGGTCAGACCATCTGCGCATTGTCACTACCACAGTATGAAGAACCGCATAAAGAGAAGGAGGCACTAGGAGCAAGCGCCACAAGCAAAACAAAGGCAACACTGATGCCTTCGGCACTAAAATTGGCGCTTTCTTACCCAGAGATCGGTGCAAAGAGGGCAACTTTGGTTTCACCACTGGGTTCGGTTCATTTCCAACACAACAATAAGAATACGGCTCAATCCCAATATAGACGTCCACTGAACAGTGGAAAACTTTATAGGCGCCCGATGGATTTCTTTTTTGGGTGCGGAACTGGTCAGATCGCCGGTCAGCAGTTCCAGAAATAGTGGGTGGTAAACCACCTTTTTTCGAGTCGGACTGAGGACAGTCCTAAGGTAAAGGTGGGGCATGTAAGTTGGGTCCTGGAGGCCCCGTTCCTAGAAGCGCCGATAATTAGTCAGATTCCAAATCGAGCCCTCGACCCACGGAAGATGAGCTATGGATCGCCTGTCCCCTCGATGAGTTGGCCCGTGAGAGAAGAACGCCCCATCGAGGAGACGACTGGCTCCGACCATCTTGGTCAGGGATCCGATCTAGCCCCTCTGTAGCTCAAGCAATAAATCTATGCAAACGATTTAAACTTTACTATGTGATGATGGCCGTCTAGAGCGGAGGCGACATCTCTATTTCGGACGATGAGCATCAGCAACGGCGACAGCGACGAGGACAACGACAGTGACACGATGTGTTTGGAAGATATCTGCTGTCTCTGTGAATCCGAAGGGTCCTCGAAATGCCGACGTGGTTGGCATCCTCCGGGGGACAGAAAACTGGACATTTGGTTGGAACAATTTCCGAAAATTCACAAGTGTCTAGAGATGTTGTTCTGAGTCAGCGAAGGCGGAAAGAAATAAATATAAAGAACAACAAGATTGGTGCAGTAGATTTATTTCAATTGCTGCACATGTCAGTGGTGATTGCATAATAAAACCCCTTCTGCAAGTTACTGCTGATCTTCAAAAGGCATTTGGTTGAATTGCGCCTAGTAGAGATTCGGAAATGCGTAGTGGGATTGACCGATAGATCATAGACTGTGATGGCAGATCTAACGTTTTGGATTGTAGCTTGTTTGTCCTTTTCAAATGTCAATCCGGTCAGCGAGCCATCATTATTGTCGACATCAACAGTGTAGAATGATCCGTCGCGTCTGACTGACACTCTCCGAGAAAATATGATTACTGGCAGCCGAATGATTTGTATATCGACGCGGACCCGATGCGTAGCAGTTCTTGCAAAGGACATCCGGTATATTGAGATGTCAAGTGACCCAGCCTAAGAAGCTTATTAAACGGATCGACAACAGTGTTACCTTTTCGGCGACAGCAAGCACCGACTTGCTGATTGTCAAAGTGCTAGTCACGCCCGAAAACAACATGGTTCCTTTTCCTTTTTTTGTACCAGGCAGCGAAGCGAAACAATCTTGAATCAATCCATTATGCAATTTAATTTTCAAGAGTTCCCATGAGCTGGCTCCTCCCTTCACAATTGACTTGAGATCACAGGAAACAGTCAGCTTGGCGGCCTCTTCACGGATCTTGTCTTCCCTTTGTTGTTCATAAATTGCAAGAACTTCTTCCTTCTCGGCCAGTTCTTCATTCTTCGTATCAATTATCGCTTGCATTTGTTCTACTTGTTGCTCCAATATTCCCACCACAACATCTCTCTCGGCCAGCTTGGCTTTTAGTCTTTGGATTAGCTTCACGTCCAGTAGCCGCAGCCAATCTCCAATTTGCCACGATCTCTGACTTGGTCTTTCGCTCCAGTTGTTCCTTCAGTTGCTGACAGTCGGCGCATTTGGACCTAGTCGAATACTTGTGGCTATGATCCGCCAGAGAAAAGTTGCCACACATCAGGCAGAAATCGAGTAGAATGGCCACATTTCGCATTTCCAATCCGACGTCAATACAGTTTACCAGAAATGACGGGAAAAATCTGGTTGTCGTTTTTGTCCAACTAGAAATAGTTTCATGACTGTTTATAATAAAAAAAACAGAGGATAACGTCTACTTCATCATATTCCAGATGGGAAAATAAGCAAACAATTGTCACAGCGGGCCGAGCCGATCAGTTTAAAGGACTGGCGCTCCAATGCCAAACATTAAAATATGCATTTTTATACTATTTCGAGGTCATATTTATTCTTATCGGCCCCAAATTACTATAGAACAAAGGAGAAAAATGCAAAATACCACTAAACTAAAGAAAACTGGAAAATCGCTTGATTTTGTATATGAAACTTGTTCTCAACGAAAAAAATAGGTTTTCTAGAAAACTATGCGTTCGTTCATATATCAAAATGTTCGTCTCACTGAGATCAGCAATTTGCAACTAATATCGTAAGGATTAGTGATCACAGTGCTGAGAAAAATATTTTTAAAGTTTTGTAGAATTTCGCGTAGTATGAAAACGCAGGTAAACATCGGACAGACTGAGAATATACATTAGGAATGCTGGGTGGACGATTTTCTTCTGAATGACACATTTTTACAAAAACCTGTTGTTTGCAAACGATCAGGCATATTAAAATCTACTAGAATGAGTTTTTTCAGCAAAATCGGTCATCTCCTGTTCAAGATATATTGTTTTTTTTATTTTTCTAGAAAGCTGTCAGACGGAAGTATGGTGACAAAACTCATTCTAGTAGATTTCGATATGCCCGATCGATTGCAAAAGACAGATTTTCATAAAAATGTGTCATTCTGGAGAAAATCGTCCACCCAGGTTCCAATATAACTTTTGGCGCGAAAAAACCGGGATGTTCAGAAATTTGAATTTTGGCGACCAGTGTTGTTCTTTTCGCCTAACCAGAATTTTCTTCTTCCAAGATATTCCCCGAGAGCCCAACTATTGTCGAAAGTCTCCCGGGTTATTTCTTACGAGTATATTGTATTATAATGTATAGAAATTTGGGGTAATAAATCAGTTTGTATTGTAATTGCGGTAGAACATGAAGAGAATAGGAATTGTGAAGAAGAGAACGAGAAAATTGAAGATTCAAACTGATTCCTGACCATAATACACAATTCGCCGCGGCGGACAGTTTCAAGGACTGTGCACCAGGGATGGGCGGGTCCGGCTTTTTTCAACCCGGGTCGGTTCCGGGTCGGGTCCGACCTCCCAAAGAAAAGGTCGGGTCGGGACCGGTCCGGGTCCCAAGGTAGGAACCGAAAATCGGGTCGGTCCGGGTCTACCCGGACCGGAACCGGCCGTTTTTCGGTCCGGTTCCGGGTCCAAAAATTCACAATTATCAACTCGAATAAAAAATCATTTCATGACGTAAGAAAACAAAATCTCTTTATTGGCTAGACGGATTTCATTTCTGTTTTTTTTGCAGAATGTCCTTTAATGAGTTTTGGCACTTACATTTGCTAACTCTTTCTATTAATAATATCTAAAATCGTCGCTGTTATTAATTCATTTTTCCACAGGTCGGTCCCAAAAAACTCACTAAAGGACAATCCGATGTGCTCTATCGACTGCAAAAAACAAAAACGAAATCCGTCCATCCAATAAAGAGTCCTTGTGTCGCCCAGATGGATGTCAAATTTCCATGTAAAATTTCAAAATTTCGTTTCGCTGCTATCGAGCATTCATCTTTAAAAATATTTTATCCGAACTGTGGGCATCGGAAGTGTTCAATTTTAGTTGCAAACTGCTGAGCACACTGAGAGCAACATTTTGACACCAGGAATTACAAAAGATCGAGAAAAAAAAAGAAAAAGAGTCATCTCTAAATCCCTTACTACTAAAACGCTATGGTGTCCGTGTGTGTGTGCGTTGACATGTCGAAAAATTGTGTCCGAGTGGTCTAAGGCGCGCGCACCAAACAAACGACGCGGGTTCGATCCCCGCCGGTGACAAAAGTGCTCAAAACATTTTTGCTTTTTTTGTTCATGGCTCCACTATAACACCACTATAATTATTTCGCAATATAAGTGTGACTGAGTATCAAATGTGCAATTTGGCTGCGTAGCTAGGGAATTTCGCAATTCACTGGGAATATGGGTATCATTTGAACCCATTAGATGTGGGGAACCTAATTTTTGTACTTTTCGTGTAGCTTGGAAGACGCCCCGCGAAGAGGGGCGCAGCCATCTGGTAACGCTCTAAAAGCTGGCGGACCCGGAATGGACCCGGCCAAAAAAGTGCCGGTTCCGGGTCGGTTCCGGGTCTTTGAAAAATCACGACAGCCGGTTCCGGTCCGGATCCGGTTCTGCAAATTTTAACCCGGTTCGGTTCCGGTTCGGGTAGACCCGGACCGGAACCGGTCGATTTTCGGTCCGGATCCGGGTACCCGCCCATCCCTGCTGTGCACGCTGCGGGAACCCAACTTAGCGTTTTCAGTTATTTTGAATGCTTTCTCGTGTTTTATCGACCTCGAATTACTATAGGACGCAAGAGAAAATCGAAAAATAACGCCAAATTGAGCAGATCTCAAAAATAGTCAGACTTTCATGAGTTTCGGAAAAATTATTTTTAAAAGAGTTATTGTCTATTCTTGGTATCAAAATGATCCTCTCTATATAACTAGCCGTTTGCCACTAAAATCAGGCTCATCTGAAACCTGTACATCGAGCAAAATATTTTTTAAGACAGAAAAACCCTGCCCGGGAATTCAAAATTCGACAATTTCTTAGTATGCCAACTGGCTTGAACGGTTTCTCAATAATGGCTGGACCATTTCTTTCCAAATTTTGCAGGTGTATGCAGTACATGCAACTGTCTTAAAATGAGTTTTTTGAGGAACTGCCAATGTGAACCAAGGACTTGGCACCAGTTTACAACAACCCATTATCTAGCGTGCCATATCTACACGCTCGGTTACTCTCAAAAAACTCATTTTAAGAGATTTTTATATGCCGAGTCTAAATAAATTAAAGGGACTCTGACAGCAAGTAAGTTCGCTCTAACTCGTCTCCAAAGCGGAGACGAGTTAGAGCGCGTTTGCTGTTCTTCCAATTTTTTTTCTCTTGAAATTGCTCAAAATATATCGTTTTCTATCATTTCTTTTATGCTAAAATAATTATTAAAATATTTGCAACAAGTTTAGCAGCAAAAATTATTAAAAGAACATCAAAATTAAATTTGGAAAAAGGAGTATTATTGCGCGACGGCCAAATACAGTAGCTAAGCGCCCGCGAATTCAAACATCTGTCAGAGTCCCTTTAAGATAAATGCATAATAATTTCTCTTATTGCTTAAAACGTGCAAGCCAGTTATATAGGAAATATTTAAATATTACGGTAGCGCCAAAGTAAAGTCCGCTTTTTCATCTACGCGGCGAACTGTGAATAAGTAAAAGCTTTGCTAAATTGAAATTTACTACGGGAAAGATGGAAACGTACGCGTAATAAGCCGGTCCAAGAGCTTAAATAAAATCTTCAAATGCGACAAAAGCTCCTTGCATCAGATTCTAAAGAACTTTGCCATTCAAAAAATTTTCATCAATTCTACGGCTCCTGGACCTCAATTCCCTCAAAAAAAAGAGGAAAATCTACGGCTGGTGGACATCTTTGACTAAAAAAAAGGAAATTCTACGGCTGGTGGACCACATTTCCCTCAAAAAAGAGGAAGTTCTACTGCTGGTGAACGACGTTTATTTCGAAGAGGAAGAGGCAGACGAACATTTGTGTCTTTGGTAGGCTAGCCGTGGACTACCGGGGGTAGCACCTCAATCCGGCCGAATCCATTCTGGCCGCCTATCATTCCGGCCGAAATCAAAAATGCCGCGCATTGTTCCGGCCATTTCATTCCGGCCGCGCTCATTCCGGCCGCGATTTCGGGGAAAAACGATTTTTCTTCTATTCCAAGCAGCTTCTAAGCTTTCTAACGGACGAGAAACTGATTCATTAGCTGTGTAGAATATATTATTACAATAAATATCGTAGTATCGCTGAATATCCACTGTTACTACAACTTTTACTAAGTTACATGAAGATTTGTCTACCCTCGCTTTATAATGAATGATACTCAGCTGGTTTTGTTACCATTCGATTCGCCGTCGTCAAATACCCTAGGAGCCAAATTTTGAGCAAGATAGACCATCGTAATCAATAGTTATAGACCGGAATATGGTGGCCGGGACGAGCGTGGCCGGAATGAGCGCGGCCAGTTTGAAATGGCCGGATTGCGCGCGGCCGGAATGAGCGTGTCCAAAAACGTGCGCGGCCGGAATGGTCGCGGCCAGACACAGCTCGCCGATATGGGCACATGAAATCTCATTAAAGATGACCAAAATTCGTATATCTTTACAATAACACATTTTTGCTAGCTGAAAAAATTATCGGAAATACAGAAAACCATGCTGAATTGATTGCAAGTATCAGAAAAATGCGAAAATTTGTGGTTTTTCCAGCTTCATCAGCGCAAACTATTATGGGGGTGCCCACGTTTCATCGGCGGCAGCGAGCTGTGCAGATTGAGGTGCTACCCTACCGGGCGCCGTTCTGTTGGGCTCATTTGAGGGAGAATTTTTCGATAAATATCAGCTTCTTCACGATTGTTATGCGCGAAGGAGGGTAGTCGAAGAATAGGCTTTCCTACAGTTAGGTTTGTCGGTTGAACAGAAGTGGTGTCGGTTACAAGCTAACTGTTGCTATTAGAAGAAGACTCATTGATCTGCTGGCTTTATGTACAACGGTAGCTAGAAAGAAGAAGTGATGTGAGATAACGAGAAAGTGTAAAAAACAGGGATTTCCCGATGGATGTCTTTATTAGTGCGTTCTAAGCAGCCAATTGGCTCGAAATCGAGTAGTGAAAATATTTGAGCTCTGCGTGTTTGGCGCTTGGAGTTTTTCGTTTTGTCTTGGCGATGTAGACGTTGATGACTCCCGGAAGGATGGCGTAAGTGGTCTTGACTGCTCGTTCTCCCCCATGACTCAATAGAGTGATGCCTTCTCCTTTGGTGAGTTCCACATCCGATAACATTCCGTCCATATTGTCAATTTCAATACGGTATGTCAGTTGGTTGTCCAGCAAACGGGTCACTGTCAGTCGGTCTTCGAAGGCCACCACGGGCACGGATATATCCGGCAAATTTCGTTTGCACTTAGCTACAGGCCCTTCTTGAACGAAGAAATAGAAGGACAAGTCCAGTTTCCCAGTCTAAAAATACGTAGTTAAAAGAACAGCGAATATCCTTACAAGGACAGCTTGTGTAAGCTCTTTTTCGGATAACGCCATTGGATTCCTGCCAATTTTGAATTTGTCTTCTTTGCCATTCAGTCGAGTGGAGGGACAGCCATACACCTCTCTTAGAGTGTTGTTGATTATGTCAACTGTCGTCGATTTGAACGTCTTCCGGTCGCCGACCAGCAGACATTTGATCGTGGTTTGCAGTTTTGGAATTGAGTTTCTGCAGTTCCTCCGATTTCCGCTGTTGGTCGTAGATGGTCAACAGCTCCGATTGCTCTGCCAATTTCTCGTTCTTGTCTTCTATTTCCTGGTCCTTTTTGTTGGAGAGTGTTTCGCAGACGTTCCACAATCTTCTGCAGCTTCTCATTTCTTCCTTGCATGGTAACCTGCTTCCACTTTCCAACAGCCACCTGGGGATTGGTAGTGGCCAGCTTTTCCTTCAAATTGGCGCATTTGGAGCATTGGAGACGGGTGTTGTATGGATGGACAGCTGAATGAGTAGGAGCCATCCGCGTAGGAGTCGGCATCAAATGTAATATTTCTCAAAATAGCTCCTACAACAAATGGCCGTACAGTAGCAGTCTAAAAATAGCATAGAACTGAATAATATTATAACGATCACCTCCTTCTTCACAATAATTTGTTGTGGTCTTCCACCCAAAGGTTCAACGATCTTATAATTCGGAGGACTAAGTTCTTTCTTGAAAACTCGTATAGCTCGTGATAAACCCTCAACACAGAGCAAATCATAACGATTAGCAGTAATGTCAATTTTATAAATTTCCACATCAGATAAAGCAGCGCTATCTGCAGCAGACAAACTGCGCTCTTTCTCTACCGCAGCTTTCTCGGTTGTCTAAACAGATAAAAATTGAACTAGAAGCAAAATGAAACCTACAACATCGTCTAATTCAATACCATACTCAAAGCAAAGTTCTTCAAATTCCTTTTCAGCTGAAAAATGAGCTTAGTTACAAATAAATATAACAAACGTACTGTAAACTTTTTGAAGATGACGATCCAGCAAATATTTTTTAATTCCCACAGTCGGCATCTTACTTACCTATAAAAGTGAAAATATTACTAGAGTTATAAAGGTTAAAAGGAATTTTTTGAGTGATATATATCCCTTTCGCGACCATACGACCCACAGGTGGGTCGTTCAATAGTTGTCAGTTCGGACCGTACGACCCACCGGTGGGCCGTACCATGTTTTATAAGCCACGTCGCGGTGTTTTTGGATGTTTAGCCAGGTTTTTTGTATTGAAAGTAAAGAGAACACGGTATAACAACAATGTCATGGACAACAAGGAAACTCTCAAAAAAATTTATACAACACATTTTGTGTGATCAGAAAAACATGAAACACAAAAAGCCTTCTGGCAGTTGCTGCACCTTGTGTTGACTTTCCTCGTACGTTTATCAGCTTCGCGCGATTCATATTCTGCAGATGCTTTCTTGTAGCAACCACTACAACGCCTCCGGTTATTAGCTTTTGGACCAGATAATTCTTCCAGATTATGACGTGTACTTGCCGTAGACTTCCTCGTCAAAATTGCTTCTATTATGGACATTTTGAAGTCGATCAAGGAAATCTTATGCAGCGCATCATTATAAAGTCTCCAACTATTTACAATTCCAGTTTGTAACAACAGATGTAAAGGAATGCTAATGAATGTCCACCTAGAGCTGAACGGGGGACGACCAGTAGTCTCGTAGTTTTGGCATTTTGACAATTCCCATTTGAAGGCATAGTGTCAGAAATTTCTTCAAATCGTCTTCATCTATGGGTACCCAGTCCGAATGTTTCTGATCGCCGTATCGATTGGTTTCCTCTACTATTAATTCGCAAATTCCATCAGTCAAATACAATTTGTAGTATTCCAATGGAGATGAGCTGGTGTTGAGGAGAATATTATTGTTGATACCCCAATTATCGACGAATTGATGGGGGCTTCTCTTCTTAGTAATGGGCGACCAACTATAGTCTGTTTCAAATGGAAATGTCTCGCTGCGCAACGGCGGGATTTCAATTTTTTGAAATTTGCACAAAAAATTTATTTTTATAAAATTGGCATTTTTTGGATTCGCTATGATTTATGTTAGTTCTTGTATTTTTCTCGGTAGATCAGAATTTTATTAGGTAAATGCAATAAAAACTAACATTAAAATAAGAGAGAAATTAACAGAAAGTTGCTTAAGCAAGAAAGCAAAATCGAGAATCTGACCCATCTAGACGGGCCGAGCGCTCTAACCAGGGATGGGCGGATACCGGATATCGGATAGTCGGATACCGGATTTTTGCCGAAATCCCGGATAATAATCCGGAAAATAATCCGGCCGGATTATTTTTTTCGGATGCGGATCCTCCGGTATCCGAAACGGATAGTGGCCAAAATCCGGCCATTTTCCGGATTTTTAGGAATTCATATTTGAAATGCCGCGGAACCCTCTTTTTCACGGGGAATCTTTATTTTTTGAACGCTCGCAGAAATGACGGCCACAAATTGCCAACCTTCTCGACCTTTGCCGCCGTCCCCTCGTCGACATCTCCTCCGCATAGACAAAACGGCATTTCTATGGGCCTTGTAGAAGAGAAAAGGTTTGTAATGGAACCTCCATGCCTGGATTTCAAAGGAAAAAAGAGATGCTATGGTCATCTTTATTCCCTTTATCTACTCCTCGTGGAAACAATAGAGTCGGAAAGGCTGTTCAGCGCAGCGAGCCTTACGCTGTCTGATTTGAGAAAACGCATGGTGGATCAAACATTGGAGCGACTTCTCTTTCTCCGAGCAAACATTGATATTTTAGGATTTGTGTAATGTTTTCTTTTTATATTAACGAGGGCAACGCCTTCAAATTATATTTTCGTTAGTTGTTTCCGTTTTTCAAGTATTTTTATTCAGAATAAATTGTTTTTTTACTAATATTTCTTTATATTTCTGTTGAAAAAAAGAACAAAACCATAAAAAAACGCTACTATCCGGTATCCGAATCCGGTATCCGAAATCCGGAACCACTATCCGGCATCCGACCGGATGATTTTTTTCGGATGCGGATCCTCCGATATCCGAAACGGATGATTTTTTTCAACTCCGGATCATCCGGTATCCGTTTCGGATAGTGAAAATCACTATCCGCCCATCCCTGGCTCTAACTAGATCGATTTAACCTTTACACAGCTCGCCGCGTATAGTCCATTTCCAACGGCCGTTTTCTGCGCTCCAGGACCTTTAGGCACAGTCCTTTAATTTTTTCGAGACAAATGTTCGTTTTTAGGCTGATTCCAACCTTTGGATTATTCATTACGCAGACCATAATAATCGCTGCGATTTCTCCAATTGGAACAGCGAAAAATATCGCCAAAACTAGAAAAAATGAAAATTAAGAGCAAAAATTTGATCGCAAAAATTAAAGGACCGTGCCTAAAGGTCCTGGAGCGCAGAAAACGGCCGTTGGAAATGGACTATAGATCAAAAAGCGGACTTTGCGTACTTTGGCGCTACCGTAATATTTAAATATTTCGTATATAACTGGCTTGCACGTTTTAAGCAATAAGAGAAATTATTATGCATTTATCTTAATTTATTTAGACTCGGCATATAAAAATCTCTTAAAATGAGTTTTTTGAGAGTAACCGAGCGTGTAGATATGGCACACTAGATAATGGATTGTTAAATATTTAACCACCTACATATCCGTTTGAAACAGGCTATATTCTTATCTAATTCATCATCACTATCATCATTACCATCGCTAGTCTGCGACTCATCGCTGGTTGAATATTCTTCCAAACTCTCTTCCTCACTTTCCATTAGCATAGAAGTAAACTCTTGTTCAAATTGACTATCATGCATCGTACTATAAACAAAAATAGACTCCAGAGATAAAAATGATACCACTATGGACCGTACGACCCACCGGTGGGTCGGAGTTGTGAACAATGTTCAAAAGCGATAGTCCATGTGGACGGACATGTTAAAAACCCCATTGTCGCGAAAGGGATATATATATATATATATATATATATATAATATAATGGCAATTATTTCAAACAAGCAATTATGACGCAAGCAAGAAATTCTATGGGTATTGCAAAAACATGTGCATGATCAGAATCCCTATTATATATCACTTATAAAATGGAATTCGATGAGCTCATTCTCATGGAAAACAGAATGAAAAAACTGATGCTCGTTGAAACGAAATAGAGACAGAGCCAAGAAACATATGGCGTGCTCATGATAATAGAAACGTCGCGGTGGGTCACTAACTTCAAAATAGTGCGAGACAGAATAAAAGGCGGAAATCTCAGAAGAACCGAAGTGGATGCCTACTTCTTGAGCTTTCCTTAGATGGCGATGTTTGCTTCGTTTCTATAAATTGCGGTATGACCGCACACCCCTTGCTATCATCCGCTCGCATACAAAATCTTCATTCAGGCCTGAAGTGGTTTTCTCGATAGCTTCAGATTTTTTCTATAGAGCGAATTGTCATTTTCGAGGTCCACTGGAAACGGAAGGAAATAGATAAAAACAACTTCGAAATTATACATTTATTTGTCTATCGGGTCAGTTTAGAAGAGACTCCACAGTAGAATCGCTTCTGAGCCGTTGAAGAGATTTTTAGCAAGCATCTTTCTCCTTTCTTTTTCGACGGTGCAATTTCAAAAGTCGTCGTATCGTTGGCGGTTATTTCATAGAACGGTTTCACGGCACGGATACCACCTTTATTCAAGAATTCCGTACCAGCGGCCTTTTTGATACGTAAATTTGTCAAAGTGCCATCCTGGTTGTCTATCTCGACGACTTTGACGATTCCGGAAAGGCGGACAACAATACGATCCAGTAAGTTGATAATGGGCAGAATGATTGGATCCACAAAAACCTTTTCTTTTCGAATAGACAGACTGTCGTATCTCATGGTATAGAGATGAATCTGGACAACGCCGGCCTAAAATGCTAATTCAATAGATCGACAATAGTGTTACCTTTTCACATTCTTCAAGATCTCCTTTTGACGGACACAACTCAGCCGACTTTCCTCCGGGAACTCGAACACTTTCGTCGATTTGGCTGTATGTACTTCCGCAAAATAGTCCTGGACATATGTCGAGGCAAGTTTCAATGTGATGCTTTCCCAACTTTTTCTCGTTCCTTTTAAAATACTCTTGAGATTACAAGTGATCTCCCTGTGGGCTGCTTTTTTCAGCTGTTCTTCCCGCTGTTTGATATAAATATCGAGTACTTCGGACTTCTCTGTCAGCTCGTTATCCTTGGCGGCTGCAAACTTTTCCATTTCGGCTATTACAGAAGCATTGGTCGACAGCTGGGCTTCTTTCTCAAGGAGTTTGGCCTGCAACTTTTGGACAAGCTGTTGGTAGTTTTTCTCGCGGCCTTTTGACGCCAAAAGTTTCCAATTCAGCTTCGCAATGTCAGAAATTTTCTTCTTCAGTTCTGACTCGAGCAGGGTACAGTCATTGCAGCGACTACGAGTAACCATCGGGTGACCAAAGTTTTTAGAATTTCCAGATTCGATGGACGTCATGTTGTTGAAACAGATACGAGTAGGATGAGCACATCTCGCTTTTCCATCCCGAAGTTGATATAGATTACCGGAAATGACAGGAAATGTCTGGTTTGCCGAATTACAAAAAAAATTTATGATTGTTCATCAGAAAATGACAGAGGATAACGCCGACTGCATCATATTCCAGATGGGAACAGAAGGGAAACTGTCCCTCCCTCTCCTCTGGTCAGAATTTTATTGCGAATAATGTCAAATAGTCGAGAAGAAAGTGGATTATGGCATCTCATAGGCTCTCGGCAGGTGTCCCCTTATGATAACTGAACATGTGGGAGCTTCCCGAAAGCCCAACTCTTGTTGAGTGTCTCCTGGAATATCCTTTGCATATGGTCGCGGATGTGTGGAGGGAGAAGTCGGCGGAGAGACAGACGCGACGAGAACTGACATTGGGTCAGATTACGCCGTCGTGGTTCCCATTCAGACAGGACGAGAAATGGGCGAACATTGGGGAAAGAAGCGTCGTCACAAAACAATTCACCGAGAACTAGAAGTAGAAATTGCCCCCTCAATATAAAAATTGTTCACAGGTTTATTGCCTCCACAAATTTCAAAACATTTTCGATTTCTTCAATGTTTGTGTGTTTTCATATGTCGATGAAGATTGCCAGACTGCGTAAATCGCATCGAACACAACGGACACCCGTATGGCTTCTGACCTGAAAAGCAATCTCGTCTTCTTTCTCGACAAAGATCTCCTTGGGGAGTCCGGTAGCCTTACCAGTATGTGTCCTGAGATGTTTTGTGAGAGTACTGCTATCGGTGAATGCTTTGTCACAATGCTTACACGGATAAGGTCGCTCGCCGGTGTGTGTCCTAAAATTCGTCAATTATATTCATCGGCTAATCCCGGCTAATTGTCAGCTACAGTAAGACACCTGTCGCCGGTTATGAGATTAGCAAGAGCTCTCAGTCTCTCCTGAACATTTTACATCTCAATTATAGTGAAACAGAGGAAAATGACTGAATTGAACAATAGAATATGTCTGGCCGAGATTGTACGGGTGCAAGACTCCTCTGTCGCTGCCGTCCTCCATCCGCTTACCGTCGGTGGGTGACAAGAGATGAACTTTGGGAGAATGGCCGATTACAAACAGGACATTCAAACGGTTTCTCGCCGGTATGAACTCGATTATGAGCTGTCAAATTAGCCGCTTGGGAAAATGCTTTCCCACAGATCTAAACGTCACCCATTTTCTCTGTAACCCATCGACCAACCTGACATCGAAACGGCTTGCTGGCACTTGACTCGACGGTCGGGATCGGACGAGGTTTGATGGCGACGTCAACATAAGGAGTCGTCTCGACCTGTGGCCATTGGGTGACTGGCCGCCATTCGGCGCCAGCTGTCGCTGTCGTCCTCCATCCGTTGTAGCTTCTGTAAAAATCGAGTGAATCCTTGGGGTTTTATGTCTTCTTCCAGGGGGAAGACATATGACCCCTAATATCCCCTTTGGGCTTCACTTCGTTAAATTTAAACTCACAAGGTTTCGACGGGAAGATGTTCGGCTGGTTGAGGGAGACTGTAAAAATCGTAGCCCAGGGGCGCAGCAATCGGAGCTGGCTGATAGTCAAAAAATTCACGGTCGTAGGGATACGACATTATGGAGAAAGACGTCAGGATAGGCTACTGTAACTGAGGGAGGGGCTTCTAATCCGAATCCCCACCAATCATTGCCATAGTCCCTATCATCAGATGGGATTAGGCTCGAAGCAATATCCATACGAAATAAAATAATTTATTGTATGTACCCATAAAAAAGGGTTTCTAAACACGTATACTTAAATTAAATATTATACAAACATGATTCTCATTTGAAGATCTCTAGTTGGGATAAAATTTTTTACCGGACTTGGCATGATCTTTTAGAATGTTGCAGGGAGCAAACTGCTCATATGCATAGGCGTCTGCATATCTGTTCATCTTGTCTACCAGTTTGTCAGCTCCATAAAGATCCACAAATCGGAAAGGACCACCCCAGAATGGTGGAAAACCAATACCAAAGACCGATGCTATGTCACCATCAGACTAAAACAATATGATGATTAGAATATATTCAAAAAGCTTACAGGTCCAGAAATAACTCCTTCTTCAAGGCAAATAGCGGCTTCGTTGATAAATCGAGAAATAAGGCGCATTTGTCTATCTTCTGTAGAAGCACAACTGGCAATAGGTTCCTTTCTATACTTCGTAAGAAGTTTGACAGCATCTTCGTTGACTTTTTTGCTGCCCTTTTTGCCATCGCCATAGTCATAGATTCCTAAAAAACTTTTGATAACTACAGCAAAATAACAGCGTCACCTCTTCCAGTTTTTCTTCCTTTGAATCCAGCTTTGACCAAATCAGTAAGTAAGTTTCCATCAACTCCTCCAGCACGTGGTCCTAAAGCACCACTCAAAAATACTCCTACATGCTCGGCTACGTCAAGTCCAACCTAAAAAAACTGAATCATGACCACAATATTTATAACCTCATCAGCGAGAGTAGCAGCACCAACGGGGAAGCCGAAGTTTTTAGTAATCTTATCAATATCTACTGGACTCATTCCTTCTTGGAAAAGACGGAAGATTTCGGACATCATAGGATGCAGGCAACGTACAACGAAGAATCCAGGACAATCCTTGACAACTACGACCATTTTGCCTTGTTTCAAGCCCAAAGCAGCGGCTTTGGCCAATGTATCCTTGCTCGTTTGATCCGTAACAATAATTTCGAGCAATTGCATTTTGTCAACTGGAGAAAAGTAATGCATTCCTATGACGTTTTCAGGGCGGGAAGAAGCCTTAGCGATGTCCTTGATTGGTAGAGCCGAAGTGTTTGTGGCAATGACGGCTTTTGGACTGACAACACTCTCAATTTGTTTGATGACCTTATGTTTCAGTCCCAAATCTTCGAAAACGGCTTCGATAACGACATCGGCATTTTTAATGGCATTATAATCCAAGGATGTTACGAGATTAGAAAGAATGCTAAAATTTTTAAAAAATAAACCACTGGAAAAAAAAGCTTACGTTTCTTTCTCGAGTTTGTTTATTCTCTTTCTTTTCTCTTGATTTGATAAAACTGTAGAAATTTGGTTACGTCCTCTTTCTAAGCCTGCATCATTCGCATCCAAAAGAGTACATCGAATTCCTTTATCTACTGTAACATTAGCAATACCAGCTCCCATAAGTCCTGCACCAATTACGGCAACTTCTCTACAAAAAAAAAGTTAATAAATCTCACAATCAAATTACTTCACAGGGTCAGCTTTTCCATATTTATTCTTTTTAGCATCGGTAGACCCTTCAAACAGTCCGATCAAGGCTTTGCTGGCTTTCGTTTGGGAGAGTTCCCCGAATGCTTTACTTTCTGCGCCATATCCATCAGATGAACCACTAATTACACCGGTTCTAATAACTTCCAGAATTTTTAAAGGAGCAGGATAATTGCCGGCTGTCATTTTTAAAACCTGAAAATGTTACTACTACCATCAAACATTCAATCTCACCTTATCTTTGGCCATTTTAAGAACCACATTATCCAACACAAGACGATTTCTCATTACCGTATCGGTAACTTTCTCCATCATAGACTTGTCACGGTTAGCTTTCAACGAGCCATCTGCCAATTTACGGGCAGTGTCGACAGCAACATCTTCCAAATATCTAAAACTGTGAAAAACGTGCTTAATAGATTCTCACTTGTGAGTAGTTTCTTGAGCAGAAGTCAATCCAGCACCAAGTGGTTCAACGACTTGATCAACTAATCCCATTTTCTTCGCCTTCTTTGCTGGTATATTTTTTCCGGTTAAAATCATATCTAATGCGTTTTGTAAGGAGACAAGTTTCGGTAAACGCTGTGTTCCACCAGCACCGGGGAGAAGGCCTAGCATAACTTCAGGAAGTGCCAATTTCGTTTTATTGTCATTTACAGCAATGCGATAGTGGCAGGCTAAAGCAAGCTCAAGACCACCGCCCATGCAGCTTCCCATTATTCCAGCAACAACAGGTTTTTTAAATTTCTCAAGTCTTTCGAAATGCTTCTGAGCCTCTCTAAAATTAAAAGTTACATTTTAAAATAAAAAAATTACTGAGCAATCGTAGCAGCTTCTTCTGGAGATTTACATTTCTTCAGCATGTTAACATCAGCTCCAGCAACAAAACTAGTTGGTTTTCCAGAGAGCAAAACTACAGCTTTCACGCTGTCATCTCGTTCAACCTATAATGTTCTCAGTTTGCAAATGTACATTGAAACATTTTACCTGGTCAACAACTTTGAGGAGATCTTGCGTCACTCTCTCATTTAGAACATTTTGCGATGCTCCGGGAATATTTATACGGCAAACAGCAACATCATTTCGTCGTTCTAATGTAACAGTAGGACCGGCGGTTTCTGGAAATCCTGTTATAAACTGCTTCACCAATAAGAAAAGAAAAAAAATGCTACCTTTTGCTGCAGCCGAGCTGACTGACATCTGCCTTGTTACATGAGTCAAGAGTAAAGACCTTCCCTGGGCGAGTCGTGACAGCATACCCTGCAAATGAAAATTTTAACTAAATACCATAGTTACAATAAAGTGGTATACAACAATATCAATAATATATATTGTCAACAAAAGGGGAATAGTGGATATAGCTAATGTGGCGTTTACGATCTCAGTCGCACTAAGAGAAGAAATTATTTTAATAGAATACAAATTGTACCAAAGAGTATTTTTATTTTATCAAAATTCGGGAAGTTATAGACAGGATAAGAGACAAGAGTGCCGCCCATGGCATGTCGGTCCAAAGTACGCGATCTCAAAGCAAGCAAACTTCGTCCCGACAATGTCCAAAGGACGCTCTTTTTGCATAAAAAGGCGCTTTTTATGTTTATAAAATATATTTTTTTTTCATCTAAACAGTACAGATCATTTTTATGTGCTGCTTTTATATAGAAAAACACAACGCATCGCCGTACGAATGCAAACGACCAATCTAAAAAAAGCACTGTCCGGAATCCGGATTTCTCCTTTTATTTTATCCGCCGCGAAAAAAATAGAGAAGCAACCTGGTAATTTTATTTGCATAGAACACGTATATTGTACAACTGAAAGACAATAAGCAAATACAATGACAAAAAAAGGTTACAATATTTGCTGGAATCGATTACACGTATTACATTTGAGAAAGAGACCGTCGGCAGTATCAACTGGATCGAGTGCACCGAGACATCTGAAAAGGCATACACAATATTCCTTGAGATAAAAAAACGCTTACTCCGTTTCGCCATGCCTTTCGAATGCGCTTAAAAGTATTTGTGACAACTGTGTTTGGCTTGGAATAACGCCGCTTTTGAAAACATAACCGAAATTACAGTTTGTATCCTAAAAATAAATTAGTGGAACGAATATGAACAAACTTTGCAAAGACATCCGACATCACTAACATCCATTGCACTTCGTTTACATGATGGACAGAAGGCATCAGGCTCAAGATGCGCAAGCAGCGCTTGTTCTTCTAATTCCAACTGTTTTTCATATTCATCGTATTCTTGTTGCAATTCTTCTTGAAGATCCAAAATCATTGCTGCTTTATCTTCGTTACTCACATCCTTCATTTCCGTTTCAACCTTGAAAAAATTATAATTTGATCGTTACATTGCTTACTGTTTCAATCAAAATCTTCTTAACTTCTAGATCAAACGCTAGACTTCTCCTAGCATTTTGACGATCTATACGATTATCTCGCATTCGATCCAAACATTTCTAAACAAATTTATATTATTAAAACCACTTACTTTTCGTAAGCTATCTCGAAGATTTGCTGGTGAACGTGCTTCATTTTTGTACAACAATTGATGAGGCGACTTCAGCATTTCTGAAATTATTTCATATACTATGTGCAATCTGCTGGATCATGACAAATATGAAACATTTAACCAAAAACAATATTGAGTATTCTTATATTTATTTGACTCTAAACATTCTGAATATAAACAATTGTATCAGCTATTATTATTATTAGCATTATAACTTGAATAAACACTGTTATATGGAAGAGGAGCATTAGGAGGCAAAGGACAAAGGTCAGTCCGAGCGTCCGAATGAGAGTTATTCATTATGTAATTATCTGGAGCATTGTTTGGCATCTGAAGAAATAAAGAAAATATCAAGCAACTGAATAAACTAACTAGTTGTGGGTGACTAACAAAAGATGTACTTGGAAAGGTCGGATAAAATGGTCCCTGGACATATTGAGCGTTATAATTTGCACCTCCTGCATTTTGTACGGAAAAAGGTAGAATAGTCCTAGGAAGTGCGATTTTCTGGCCTTGAAGTAATGATGGAACTAGTGTTTCTTCAGAAATTGTTATGACCGCCGGTTTAGGTTTTTGAATCATAGGTTGAGGAAATCCTTGGGGAAGACCAAATTTCGGCTTGTCACTTTTGTGTTCCGGTTTTTTTGGAAAAGATCCTTGGCACATTATTTGTGGTATTTTTCTTTCCTCAGGCTTGTTTTTTTCTATGCTTCTGCCTGCTTCAAATTTATTTTTTAAATCATCGATCTTCTTCATCATTTGTTTCAATTCATTACTGTCTGTCTTAGTTTCCGAATGATTTTCCGCGAACTTCTCTGGATCGTATGCAAAACTGATCTCCTCATCTTTGTAAATATCTTGCACACGAGTGAATCGATTTGCCAGGGGTTGAACGACTGATTGAACATCGACTTTTGTTTCGATCTTCGCCAAATCAGATTTAATCCCAGAAAGTATTTTTTCTAATTCCGAATCTACTCCATATTGTGCTGTTATCCATGTTGGCGGAGGTCTTCTTGGATCAAAAGGAACAGGATCATAGACCGGACGCTTTTCTATTCCGAATGTCGTCAAATCCATCTTTGTTCCACTTTCCTTGGAAGCGAAACTTTGCATAACCGTTTTCATTATTCTATCACTCTCGGATCCCGTAATGTGTAATCCAAGCTCATCGTATATTTGCTTCAGCCTGCTTGGTTCTATTTTTTTTATTCTTCCATTATTCCGCATTTCCTGTTCCAGAGTATACATAAGGCCTAGTAACTTCCTTTGTAGAGCGACATCACCTTGAAATGCAGGTTTAAGTGGAATATCGTCATCATCATCTATCATTATAACTTCCGGCGAACGTGGAGCAAGTTGAGACTTTGATACATCGCTATTCCCTATCTTCTGAAGAAAACGAGCTGTTTCCATCATCCACCAGTCTTCATTGATTTCTTCATGCTTCTTTAGGTTATCTCGACTATGGCTTCGACTACGATATGTTGGCCGGCTAGAACTGCTGAGATAATTTCTGCGAGGTCGACGCCGCCTATATCTAATTTTCCTTCTTTCCGGTGAAATAGAAGTTCGCCGGATAGGCCGTGAAAACCGTAAAGGCACATCCATTGGAGAAGAGTGACATGACCTGAAATAACAGCTCTCCGTTCTATTTTCCAGGCTATGCTCATATATAAAAAAACTAACTGGTCGGAGTGATCTGAACAGGACCGCTTCCTATCTCTGCTACTTGGTGAGTTAGAAGAGAACCTATCGAGCATCTTTTGCTACTATTTAGATAACACTATTCAATCTAAAAATATATAGAACGACCGAGATTGTATAAATATTACATAATAAAACAAAAACCGATCAAAAATGAAATGTGTGTTGCAAATAAAAAAAACTGTCAACAAAATAAGTTTTGAAAGATATATATTAGACGAAAGATACAATAGTTCTTTAGAAGACTGTTGAAAAGTAGTAAAATTCATTATAAACATGTCTTTCTACTTATTATTAGAAAATGAAACATCAGAAAAATCAAATTGAACAAAATAACGGATGGCTGATCAAAAAAACTCGTACTGCTTCATCTAGATATTTCATCTAAGAAGATGTAACCAGAGTGTAGATAAGCCTGTAATAAATAATATATCATAAATAAATAAGGGCAATAGTAAAAGTAAGCATCTGAAAAACTCACGCGTAAAGATAGTAGAAGAAAGAAATGAGATAAAAAGCAAGCTTGACCCAGCTAACACGAAGTGCACTGCTCAATTGATCACGGTTCAAAATGGTTGTAGGATCATAAATTCCAGGACCAGACATAATAGGTCTCCTCATGTAAGTGACAACATGGTAAATAGCCAATGGGAGATTAATAAGTGTAGCAATCATCTGCCAGGAGAGAACAAAAAGGATCGTGAAGAACATATGAATAGCGTACTCTGGCAATATTAGCTAAACTAATAGTTACGAAGAGATAACTAGATAATAAACCTGGTTCAGATTGCGACACTGTTCAATTGGATTTTTGTAGTCAGTCTTCAACTCATCGATGCAAATAACCTAAGCAAAAGTTGGTAAGTAGAATAAATAACTTACGGTATAAATGGCAAAGAATATACAAAATGCCACGGCAATCAAAGCGAGTAAGTAAGCCACGGCCGCAAACGTGAACGCCATCCTGTTCCAAACGGTCTAAAAGGCTGATAAAATATAATTAGAAATGTGTGGAACCCGCTGGAAAATATCAATACATATGTGGGTGTCAAAACTGCACCTGCCTACGGGTAAGTGCAGATTAGTAGACTCATTCAGATATTTAGAACCAACAGAAAAATATAAAATTATGGGTATACATAGAATTTAAATTGACAAATTATTATAGACCGTTTATATATAAAATACTCAAAATTATAAAAAATCGAAAATTATCGCTGGTAGAATTCTTCTTCCTGTCCGTGAAGCTGAACATCATGTACTGTAGTCTCTACAAAAACAGTATCGTCGATAGCAACCTCTTCTTCGTTTAGATGAAAAGCATCCTGAAAAGTCTTTTTAAAAAATGAACGAAACAAAAATACATGCTCAACTTCAATATTCTGATGTTCAAGATGATGCTCATCTACGCTGACATCCTCTTCAATGACTTCTTCAACTATTTCATGAGCTTGATTTTGTAATTCTTCTTCTGTTATTTCTTCGTACTGCTGTCTTGCATCATTTCTGCGTTCTACATGTCTGTGGCCAACTTCCGGTTCCAATAGTGGTGGTTCGTCAGGAGTTTGATCCAGTAGTGACTCTCCGTTTACAGAGTCCATATTTTCGGTCTTCACATTTATATCATAAACGGAAGATTTCGAAACAACTTCAGGTTTTATGAAAGATGGCCCTTCAAAGGCCGCTTCTGACGGAACTTCTTCTAAAACGGTCAAGACCTAAAAATAGATTTTAGCATTAGAATGATAAACAAATCACCTCATCATAATTCAACTCCTGAATAATACCTTCTCCTCGATCATCGACTTCGTGCACTATTAATGGATTATATCCAGGGTCCTTAAACATGCATTTTTCTGTATTAAAAGTATCAAACCGCTTGCGTAAGATATTTTTCGCGTTCCACGGCAGTAGCGGCCAAAGGTAAAAATCCAAATCTTTTCCATACACCAAGATTAGGAATAAATCTAAACGTCTAGTGTGATCTATTAATTGCAAAAAATACCTTATGCATGACTTATGAAAATGAGCAGTACAAAGATAATGGCGGCCATCAATGCTCAAACGTTGTAATAATCTCGTTCGAGTCTATAAAAAATTGGCATAAAATTATAAAATAGACATACAGCGTGGTCACGAGCTAAAGCGTCAACCCAATGACGTCTTTGTTCCGGATTAAACGGCAAAGGTACCATATTTGCGCCGATATCTTTTTGATTGCATTGAATGCATTGGATTTCTATTTGTGCAACTAATTTACGTTCAGCAATAATGGTGTAAGGATCCTGGTAATTTGAGACTGTAGTTAAATTAAAAACAATCATACCACAATATCAGGCGGAATATGATTCCTACATATCCGGCACGGCTGTAAGGATAGCTGCTCAACACCGCGTTTAAGTTGCGATTTATCTCCATTTAACATTTCGACAAGAAGAATCCTTTCTGCTTGTGAAACCGGAACACGAATATCTATGAGCTCTGACTGTTCAGACCATTCTTCGCATAAGGGACACTTAATCACGCCATAAATGCCACGAGGTGTAAGATCATATTCAGGTAAGCCCTATAAAAATAGTAAAACAATAAATTTACCTTACCAAAGGTAATGGTAACGATGCATCATTAAATTCAACGCATTCGTCTTTCTCATCGAAGGAATTGCTAGCAAAATGGTATACACAAAGTCTATATCTTGTTGGTTTGGGACGAGTCAAACGTTCTTTCAACTAAATATATAAATGTTGGAAGGTGAATAAGGGAAACATGCCCATTTCCACCGTTTTTCCTGGGTTTTTACTATCGTCGGAACACGTAAAAGGGCATGCATCCAAAGAAGTCTAAATGTTCTACTCTACAAAATAATAAAGTCTTTAAGTACCTTTCACGCCTATCTCGTGGAAAAGGTAATAACAAATTAGCATCTCCTAAATCTTGATCACATAGAACACAGTAAGTTTGTAGCCAATAATCATATTTTTCCTGGAGTCTCTGAATATCGGCCTTTATACTTGCATGACAAATAATTACCCGATGATCTACATGATTCTGACAAATAACCAAAGGCTGATAAGGATGTAACTGAGGATTCGCCATTGATGCTCTTCGTCGCCGCCATAATTCCTTCATCTGCGCATCGAATTCTGGTCCCCAGTTTAAAAATTCAAGCCATTTCAGATGTTTTGGTCTTAAAAATGTTATATGAAATATTTAAAAATGAACTACTCGTCAAACGGCCAAATTCGAGGTCGATATGCGGCAATTTGCGTCTCATTTGAAATTGCCCTATCACAGACTACACAAAAACGGTAGCCTTCTTCGTCAACCTAAAGAATAATTTTAAACAAGTATATCGGCTGACTTCATTTTCCACTTCGCTATCGTCAGAAACATCCAGCTGATCCTCGGTCAAATTAGATGACGATCCGGCTATTTCTTCTCTTTCTACAAGAGGCGGCTCTTCTATGAAATTTGCTGAATCCACATCTAAACCTATACAAACGCTTATGTTAAAGAAACGAATAACTAACTGTCATCGTCTATCTCAGCTGCTTCTAAGCTTGTACCTTCATCATATGCGTATTGATTTTCATAAGTGTAATAGTTACTATACGAGCTTTGTCTTGCTTTCTGTGCCAAAAAACGATAATCCTGAAAAGAAATTAAATCAACATAAACCTATCTTACTTTAGCAAATAACACTTCTTCTCTTCGACGTCCATCAATGCTTCTCGCCAGAATAGTATCACCATGATTGATCATATAGACTCTTTGAGCTTTTTTATCAGTTTCTCTGAGCTGAAAAAAAAGACTTTTATCAGAAGGCATCGATACCTGAGGATTTGGTAGAGCATCTTTTCTCAATCTCCATTCACCGTACTGATTTATGTCAAAATCATCGTCGCTTATATGCCAATCACAAAGAAATTTGCTTGCTCCATTTTTTAGTCGATCTTGCAACATACTAAAACTCTTATTACCATTATTATTCTGCTTTACTTGGTAATAGTTTCGTCATTGTCCGCAAGTGCATTAATCCATTTATATCGGCGGCTTCTAGTTCTCACAAATGGAATCATATTCCGTAAGGGGGCTTTGTTATCACAGTAAACACACTCTAATTCTAATGCTTCAAAATCAAAATGTTCATCATCATGCAGATTGAAATTCTGAAATTGACGTAATTAAAACAAATTAATAGATAATTTACATGTGAATCCTGGCGCATATCGTTGGGGAAAAGGTCTCTATTTTTACAGTTCTCTGTTCCTACGGGAAAATGAAGTTGACAAACTTCACCGCAATGCGTTGCATCACTAAACGCATCACGGAGCCACAGCTCTGCAGAGCGTTCTAAGTCAAGATTTAGCCGAAGTATCCAACAACGCCGTAACTAAATTATATGTGATAAGGAATATGCGTACACCTTACTCGATGTTCACTAGGTAAACTTCTTAATTTACTCTGAACCTTTCTTTTACATATTTGGCAGTATTTATATATATCATTTCGTTTAACATAGTCTTGGTTTTTGTATCTATCATAATACCTGTAAGATGTGGTATTTAATAATTATAAAAAATTACCTTTGACGGGTGCCATTAGCATTTTCTGGCAGTGGCAACCGTTTACGCCCTCGACTCACTTTCCTGAAATGCTACAAATATTAATACCACAAAAGTGACAACTTGTTGACGGGAAATCCTAAAGCTTCACTTAATTGGCGATCTTCACTTTCTTCTGCAGTTTCTCTTATATGCTGTTCTGAATGGTCAATAATCTCCTCCGTATGCGTATGATGGTCAATACTCTACAAATAATTAGCCATTAAAAAACTAAGCATACCTCAATATCAATATTGGCGTCCTTCTTTGGGCTTCTATGATAGCGTTGATTTCTTCTAAAATATATTTTTTAGAAGCTAAAATGAATAGCTTACTCTTCATATCGTTCTCCGGGTAAAATAAAACATTCATTTTCTGTTTTCCTTTTCTTTGGCGATGGTCCTGGCTTGGATGACATATTCGGTTTGGTTCTGCAGTCTGGTGGATAGCACTGAAATGCACTCATTACCTCGAAAAATCAATAAACACAGCAACGCAGAAAAGCTTGTAAAAAAAAACTACTAACCGCTTTTTAAATTTGCACATTGCTCGCTGTTCTAAAGCTGTTTTGGAAGTCACTTTTGGTTTTGGTACTTTCGGACTAAAGCTTATCGCACCCCTTGTCAATTTTAAAGGTTCGCGCGCCCCCTCCTTTAAATTACCATTCAATCTCATGCAATATATGAGATTCAATGGGCTCATGGTCAGGTAAAAAATGATGCTTTACAGTAAGTTTTGCATCAAAGACTGTTGAAAGATAATGATAAACAATTGAAAAATAAAAGAAGTTGATATCGATGAGGCAAGCGGTGCCACTGCTTGACGTTTACGCGAGAATTGGCCCGCAGATTTTGAAATTTATTTATTGAAATCAAACAATCGAGAGATTTTTCTCTTTCTCTATATTTTTTACCTTTTTACAAGGTTGAAGTTTTCGAGTTCAAAATAAAATTTTTTTATTGAAAACGCTCTCCTCGACGCCATGCCCTAAAATAACCTCGAAAAAAAGTAACCAAGGGTTTCAGATCAGATAAACCAGTGATAAATGGAAGAATTGGAAAGGAAATGGAAAAATGGAGGTACAAGTTGTCTGGAATTTCGAAGAGCTTTATCATTTCAGAGCTGAGACTCTTCCCACATCAATTCCGAGGAGTCGAAACCATGGAAACTTGGCTTGAGAGTGGGCATGGAGGAATTATGGCTGATGAGATGGGATTGGGGAAGACGTGCCAGGTTCACTTTATAATCTGAAATAAGGATCCTTCACATTTCTAGACAGTTGTATTGCTTACTCGTCAATTTCTTCAACAGCAAGGTCCATTTCTTGTGGTGGCTCCTTTGTCAGTTTGTGATCATTGGGCAGACGAAATCAAACGGTCTAAAATTCATGGAATCTCTGCAAATTCTTATATTTTTTAGCTTCAGTCATGGTGAACTGGAAGCCGTCAAATATATCGGCTATGAAACAGAAAGGCAAAATATTTCAAAGTACAGTCTATCCAAGCGAAGTGTCGTTATCACTGCTCCCCATGTAATTTCCCTTTTTGTGGTGGATATCTTCTTGAATTTAGATTCTAATAAAAGAAGACGCTTTGGATTATCTTCTCAAACAAGAAAGTGCTCTTCCTTTTACGACAATTGTCGTCGACGAAGCTCACAGCGTTAAAAATCAAAATACTCAATTGGTTGACACATTGAAGAAGATTTCTGAGGTATTTCTGAAGTTATGAGAATTTCCTTTTCAGAAAACAAAGCCGCATTATGTTCTTCTAACCGGAACGCCCATCCAAAACGACCTCTCCGAGCTGTACAGCCTGCTGAATTTCACCGATTCCGTGAGTTATCCTCTCTTTTGTCTGGATTCGACATTTCAGAATATCTTTTCAATTGAAAATAAAGACAATTTTGTGAAAGAATACAAGGATCCAAAGAAAATAGAAAAATTGAAGGAGATTCTAAAGAAATATATGTTGAGAAGGACAAAGGCGGAGGTCTTCTCAAACGATCTGGAAAAATGTGAACAAGTCATCTTGTACCACGGGGTGTCCCAAATTCAAAAAGGACTTTACAAAAATATTATATCCAAAAATACAGGTTTGCCAGCTAATTCCCATTTAAAAAATGGATTTTAGATGCTTTCCAAGATAAGAACAAAGTCATCAAATTGAACAATATTCTAATGCAGCTGAGGAAATGCGTCATCCATCCTTATATGTTTCCAGGTTGGAGGAGACATTTTCTAGACATAAAACTTTGTAGGAATCGAGCCAGAGCCATTTGAAGAAGGAGAACATTTGGTCGAAGCAAGTGGGAAGTTACAGGTCCTGGCTCGACTACTGAAATACGCGACGGCCAAAGGACATCGCTGTCTCGTCTTCTCCCAATTCCTCGGCGCTTTGGATATCGTGGAAGACTTTCTCCGAATGAGGAGTACGGTCGTTTTGAGTCCTAAAACAAAGTGAATTTAGAATGGAGTTATGAGAGATTAAACGGCACGTGTCGATCAGAAGAACGGAGAGAAAAGATCAGTACATTCCAGAAAGCGACGGAAGGACCAATTTGCTTCCTCCTGTCGACGAAGGCAGGTGGAGTGGGTTTAAATTTGACCGCCGCAGATACTGTCATTTTCCTCGATTCGGATTGGAACCCACAGAATGATATTCAGGCAATGGCTCGATGTCATCGGATTGGACAGAAAAAGTCAGCCATCCCCTGTTCCAAAAAAAACATTTGCAGGACAGTTCGAGTCATCCGCCTTGTTGCTCGATATACGGTCGACCAATATGTCGTCGCCAAAGCCCGAGATAAATTGAAATTGACTGACGAAATCATGGGAACAAAAGGTAGATCCACTCTTTGCAACCTCCAATTCACCAGATTCTGTCCTCCAAGCGGCTGATGTCGTCTCCATGTTGAGGAACAATTTCGGTTTATTGATGGAGAGTGCCACAAAAAATTTCAATTGCGTAAGAAATTACTTTCTATTTTTCAAAAGTGTTAGGCTGACAATGAATTGGAGAAACTCGTCGGACGGACAGTAGACGGCTGCTGGCAGTCGCTAGACAAAGATAAGGTAAGGCAGAACCCGTCATCTTCTAAATCTCCTCATTCAGGCGACACTTCTTCTCAATCCAGACGAATGTGATACCGAAGATGTCGACAAGAATGATTACTGTAATTACGAAGTAGGTTGTCTGATTCGACTATTGACAAAATTCAGGGAGTATCCTATCGCGATAGCGGAAAGTCAGACGAATGGGACAAATTGATGGAAGCTGGGGCGGACGAGAATAAAGAAAATCAGAAAAGGAAGCGGGAATATAAAAAGACGGAGGAAGCATCGGTTAGCCCATTGCCCAAGAAAAAACGGAAAACAAAAGAAGAAATCTGGGAGTCGAAAGATTACAAGACTCGAAATTTACCGGAACCGGAGACGGCGGAGAACGATGACCATCAGGTAGAACATCTCCTGGAGAATAGAAGTCACTGTAATTGCAGGAAGATACTCCACTTAAATATGTATTCGGTGATGTCACACATCCACCAGAGAAATACAGCAAAGGAAAGGATCTTATCCTACACTGCGTCGACAACGGAGGTAAGCGGTCGACTGACGAAAACCATATTTCAGGGCAATTCGGTTCCGGCGGTTTGTTCACAGCCATCAATAAGTTGGATTTAAATGTGGCTGAAGCTTATGAAATGGCCGGAAAGATGAAGGATCTCCATATGGGCGATGCTCACCTCCTCACAGTGTCCATGCCCGATGGCCCGTCGACGTCAAGCCAACAACCAACTGTCGCCGTCGTTCTTCTGGTCGCTGTAAGCAATCGAAACAGAAGTCCGTGCTCCGCCAGCGAGAAATTTATAAAAGTTTAGGACATATGAAACCAGAATATTTGGAGATGTGTCTCCGGCGAGTCAGCCATTTCGCAAAGGAGGAAGGCTACGTGGTGCATACTCCTCGTCTGGGGAAAAGCTGCGACATCAGCTGGTACATGGTGAGAAATTAAAGGGATATCAAAAGAATGAGCGGTTCCAGGTGGATCGACTGCTAAAGAAGCATTTCAGCCTGAAGGGTATTCCCTGCTTTGTCTACTATCATCCGCCAGCTCCAAAGGCGGCTACTCCCGAGAAGGAGAAAGAAGAGGAAGAACCAGAAGATGAAAAAGAAAAGACTGTTGAAGAAGAAGCTATGGAGACAACCCCTCAAATAGAAAAGGACGACAGTCCTCTAAAAGAGGAGGAACAGTCGGTATCTCCGTCAACAAGTGCAAGACCAAGGAGGAAGAGTGTTGCTGGAATATTGGAGCAGAAAAAAGAGGAAGAATACAAGGACGAGGAGGAGTCGTCGGAAGAATCAAGCGGAGAAAGCAGCGCATCCGAAAATAATTGGTCTGAAGAATCAGAGAGTGAAGGAGAAGAAGAAGAGGAGGGGGATGAGGAGGAAGAAGAGGAGGAAAACTCGGACGACGAGGAAATAATCGACTCGACCAAAAAGAAAAAATTCAAGAATTGGCAACCCGACCCTCCGAAACCGGCCGTCCCTCATCGTTTTGCTAGTGTCATTAATTTTTCGGATTCCGAAGACGACTTTCCCCAAAGAAGACGTAAGAATCCCTAAAATTAAAATTGCGAAATTTAGCATTACGATCGCATTACCACGTGAAGAGTGTAGAAGAAGTTGTCGCGATATTCAGCGGAGAAATTGTATCCCTTTTTGGATTAAGTATAGATGACCAAGAGGAGGCTGAGTAAGTTTGACGAATCGATTGATCGTAATCCTTTTCTAGGGAAATTATAGAACAATATGGAGGAGATTTCATCTATGAGGAGGAACACCTTCATGAGGCAACATTCGCTGTTGTACCGGAGACGCTGTGCAGGGAAGGGAAAGAAGAAGAACTCGAAGAATTCAAGTAAGACGTAGCAAAATCAGAAATGGTGTCGAGAAGACGGTCGAAATGTCCATGATATTACCATGTCACTCATCTCGACGAGGTTGACATCTCCATTTTGGCATGTTCAATTTGAAAAAGGTGGAGTCAGTGCAATCAAGAAAGTCGACAACTTGTCGATGTCCAACAAGGATTCAAAATCAAAAACCCTCCCGCCATCAGTTATTTTCCCTATGGCCTTTCTGACAGCATTATTCTATTCATTTTCAGATCAAAATTCGATGCCGATTGTCATTTCGTGCGTCAGGAATTCGTAGCCCATGCGGCGGCCACCGGCTCCTTCGACGACCTGTCCCTTTTTGTCATTTGAATAAAGAATTGTCCTCATTATGCCCGAAGTTGTTGCAAATTCCTGTCCTCCGGCTGGCATATCAATGGCCGACCATCTAATACCGATATATTTGAGACTCCTCCGGTCTCAGTTCTTGCGTAATCAAGTTCCTTCCTCTTGCGGCGACCGTCGGCGCCTCGTTTTTATAGCTGATCGTCTTTGTTTATCGAGTCCAGGTTCCCCACATTGGTCGTTTTCGAGTTGAGGGTCTGGGATCGAGGAGGAAAAGACCGGGAGAATCGACAAAAAGACGCCGTAATCACGCCGTTTTGACGGGATAAGAACTCATCTGGCAATTACAGACGAGAGATATCCCAAAAAGAAGAAATCATCTCCTTCTTGAGAGCAGTTTCCTGTTTGCTTATCTCCAAAAAAACCGTCTAAGCCGTTTGCACACTGTAAAGCAGATTACACACATCTTCTGTCATAAATCACCACACTTTTACATAGCGTCAAATGAAAAAAAAACGGGAGGAGACGGGGGGATAAGGATCAAATGGACCAAATGACAGAAACGAGTGTTTTGGTGGCAGCGCTATGGACTTCTGTACCCGTAAAATATCGACAGCTGATTCGCATGACATCATTGGGAGACCATAGCATTAGAAACGAGCGAATCTTTGAAATTCCTGAGTTTCTTTTGACCAGAACTGTCACAGTTCTCCTTAGAAAGAAGTCGACTGCCAAGATCGTCCGAGTGCAGGAGAACCCCTCGCCGATTGGAAGGCTCCTTCCTCCTCTAAATACGATGACTCTTTAATAAACCCGATAATTGCTTAGTATTTGTTTTCAATTCTGAAACGTTCTGTTCTTTGCCCGATCGGCAAAAAGCCGCCAAATCGTCGGGGATGGCGTAAGAACCGGGGTGGGGAAGGATATCGCGTAATAATCAAGGAGAAGTCCGCCACACCTATTATAGTCAGCCGTCTATTTTGAGCCTTTTCTCTTATTTGGAACGGAACATCAGAAGACGCGTGTCGGCGGCGAGTTTCGCTTTTTAGCGGCTTCCAGTGGATATCAGATCGCAATTTACGCGACGTCGTCGAAAACATGAAGAGGATGACCTTGAGGGTGGCGGAGAGAGAAAGCAACCATTCCAGAGAGGAAAAGCAACATCAGCCAGCCGCCCCCCTCAGGAGGAGCCCGTCGTAAACCAGGAAGGACAATAGTCGACGAACGGGATTCGACGGCATCCACTTGGCTATTTTTCGACAGAGAGAAGTGACCAAAAGGCACAGATTGTGGCAGCCATTTTGAAGAACACTGGATCCTGCCGACTGCAAGAGAAAAACCAATGGAAAGCACATGAATTAGACTGTAATTTAGGCAATTGTCACTCTTTTGACGAAGAGAAAGTCCACCGAAAACATTGGACTTCTTTCTGATTTTTGATGGCTGGAATATGGCGAATGTTCTGTTGAAATTAAATATAGGCTTACCTCGATGACAGTATTGTGAGCAAACGACCGAGAATGTGCAAATGGAGATGCGGTGAGCTTAATAGAGTCGCCATCTTGTGTTCCGACAACGGAAGATAGTCCAGGACCTCCCAGTTATTTTTACTTTAAAAAGTAAAACGGATCGTGTTCCAAAAATCGTCTGCGGTCGTCGATCAACTTGTCGCTTTTTTCCTCTCTCAGTTTCACGGCCCATTGGATATTGTCGACACGCTGTCGATTTCTTTAACGGAGACACATCTCCTCTCTTTCCTGCCACCTTCTGCTTAAATTAAAAGACCTATTAAGTTGATAAGAGAAGGTTTTCTCATGCGGAAGTTGGTGTAAAACCGGCAGGTGTCGATGGTTTCAGCCCCCTTTGATTTGAAGGCCGCCAACCGTTGGAATCAGAAGTTCTTCGTCGAGGGATAATTAGCAGCCAAAGGGAAATTCCTCTAATGACGACTGACTGAAAAACACAATAAGAACCCTCATCAGGAGCCGGTTGCCACAATCTCGCCCGGGAAATTCGAATCATCTATCCCCCCTTTCCTCACAGGCGGTTGGCCTAAAGAAACTGCTGCGGCGGGAGGAGATCTCGTTGTTTCTTCTTTTATCGCTCTTCTAACATACGTAGAGATGTCGAAAATGATAACGGAAAGAGGGAAAATTATAGAAAAACTGTATCCAATGGGGAAAATTGACGAGAAATGTCGGATTTCCACTACTTTGGCCAAGAAGACGAGTTTTTGTTGTTTACTACAGTTAGACTGTTCGTCGTCACCTTCAAAATATGAGCAAGAACTCATAAAAATGTATTCAAACCCTTCGAAATGACGGCTATGTTTCCTGAAAGACTACCTCAAATGGCCTCCAGACATCTGTCCTCCAAAACATCCCGACATTGTCGACCCCCAAAAAAATGATATCTCGGAGAGCCTTCCGACATCGCCGTCTTCGGTTTTTTACTGTCTGTGGTTGGCATCTACGTGGACACATTACCGGTCACGTCGGATTTCTTAGGTCGGCATGGCTGAGGGCGGGGCCGCGGCCCTTGAAAAGGCGCCGTCGGCTTTGATCCAGCAGCCAGATGCGCTCCCTTCTAGCTACCGTACTCGTCCTCGTCTCGCCGTCGCTTGCCTGTATTGGAGGCAGTGGCGGCGGCGGATGTTGTCCTCCGAGTCAACCCGCCTGTGGTGGTGGTATTCCGCCGTGCTCTAGCTCCAGGTAACAACATTATAATTTTATATTTTCCCGTTTCTCGCGCGAGAACTTTTCCTCGTCTTTGCAGCAATTCTCTTTCTTTTTTTTCGATAAATTCTCTTGCTTTTTGACGGTTTTTCTCCCCAATTTCAATCCCCACAACCGAAACTTTTTCTTATTCTTTTTCTAAAAGGATTTTTAGTTACATTTTAGAAGAGAAATTCTGAGGCAAAAGTTTCTTTTTCCAAGGAAATTGAATCTTCAACTTCCATTTTCTTTCGCTTTCACAAAAGCCAAGAATTTCAAGGAAGAATTTCATATTTCTTTCAAGTAAATTTCGCTCCAAAAACGCGCCATTATCGGAATACGAAATCAGAAGAAAAATGTAAAAAAATCTATTTGTTCTCATTGGATATCTCCATTTTCCCATCAGATGCCATGTGCACAGATGGCACGCGAAGAAAAAGGAACCAGAATCCTGGCGCAATCTGATCGCCGTTGCGTGGATCACCTTGCGCGATCCGTTTCGATCCGACGAAGGTCATTGGCTATGTTTCAGCGCGTCCGAACCGGAAAATCGCGCAAAATCACTTAGCCAGCTAACGTAACCGGGCGGCCGCCAATAAAAACCGAGAACGAACGCTATATCTCCGGGGGATGGCAAGTCACAATGGCGATCAGAAAGAGAAACAGAACCATTTGTACTATTTCAGTTATGTCGGAGCAGCTCCCGCTCCGAGTTATGCTGCTGCCCCAGCTCCAGTAGCTCTTCCTGCTCCCGCTTCCAGTGGATATGCCGTTGCTGCTCCGGCTCCGATCGCACCTCCACCACCTCCTCCCCCGCCTCCTCCTCCACCAGGCCCTGCTCCATTCCCCGGTGGTGGAGCTGGTTTCGGCGGAGCTTATGCTTCTCCTCCTATCGCTCCAGGACCTGCTCCCTTCGGAGGTGGAGTCCAAGCCCTCAACCCAGCTGCCGTCCAAGTTCAACCCGTCCTTGGAGGAGGTGCTCCCGCTGGCGGAGCTGGTTACGCCCCTCCCCAAGGAGGATTCCCACAGCCGGCTCCACAGAGCTTCGCTCCCCAAGCTCCTCAAATTCCTCAGTACGGTCCTGGACCCGTCGAGCAGCCCCAGCCAGTGCAACAGCCTCAATTCGGTGGACAACAAGGTGGATATCAACAGCCAGCTCCTCAAGGAGCCCCTCCCCCACCACCCCCACCTCCTCCAGCTGGCCCCATTGATGCTTATCCTCCTCAGCCAGGAAGCGCTCCCGTAGATCAGGCTCCCCAACAGCAGACCTTCGAGCAGCAACCCGCTCCTCAAGGAGGACAATATCAACAGCCAGGACAGCCCCAGGAGGTAATTTCAAACTCTAGCCGGGTCGAAACCATTTTTAGCAAATCGCCCCTCAAGGCCCCACTGGAGGACAAGGATACGTCCAGCCCCAAGGAGAGCAGCAGCCACAAGGCGTAGAACAGGGACCTGCTGAGGTTGGTGCTTCTCCTTTAAATTGACTGGGTTGTCTTTTAGAGTGGCCCTGCCCCCGGAGGAGCTAACTATGTCCAACCTCAACAGCCTCAGGCTTCCGAGCAACAGCCATCTTCCCCGACTTACGTCGCCCCTCAAGCTCCCCAAGCTCCGGAGGAGCCCGCTCCTACTGAGGCTGCTCCCGAACCCGAGACCGAAGCCGCCACTGAGGCTCCTGCCCCTGAAACTGAATCTCCCACTCTTGCCCCTGCTGCCCCCGAAGAGGCCGCTCCTAGCGAGAGCAACTACGACGACATCGTCGAGGAACAAGCCCCAGCCGGAGGAAACGAGACACCCGCTGCCGAAAGCGAGTCAACTGGTAAGAGATCAGGCAATTTTAAAAATAGACGACATTTCAGCCAGCGAGACAGCCGAATCCAATGATGCCGAACAGGCTGAAGACTACGGAGGCGAAGAAGCCGAAGGAGAAGATGGCGGAGATGAGGGAAGTTGCGATGACGCCGACTTGAAGGGAATCGTCGAAGCCGCCTTGGCCGCTGAGAAGGACAACTTGGAAGCCGCCAGGAAGATCGAAGGAGACGCGTCAGCCAAATTCGGCGGACGATTCAATGCCATCGTGTCTGATGCTGAATTCGCCTATGTCAATTGGTATGGCAAGAGGAATTGCCAACTTCGAGTCGGAAGCCGTCACTCGTTGACTTGGGAGGACTAAGGCTCACCTCTGCCATGCTCAACAAAAAGCCTTATTTATTCATCGTCCAGGGTTCTGTTGCCATCTGCTCAGATGCTCCTATATTGTCTGTACAAAGTGTTGTGTCGCCAGGAGAGTTTATGAACTGTTTTCTCATTGATTTGCAATGTGTTCCACTTGACGAGACTGGATTTCTTAGGAAGTCCGCGGACTTAAAATGCCATTCGGCCAATTGCAACAAGGCGAAAGGGATGCAATAGAATTTATAAGGGCAAAAATAACAGAAAACAATTAGAGATCGATTATTCCTCAAATATAAAATTTAGAAAGTAGTAAATGTAGTCGGAATACCATCAAAACACGTTCAGCATCCACCTCAGCTTTCTATAACAAAAAAGTTATCGGCTATTCAAAACAACTTACATCTAGCATGCTTCTTGCTGCGAGAAACTTTTCATACTTGTTCATATCTGAAGCAGGCATATAGGTTTCTTTTACATCAGCAATCTAAATTAATTACTATTAAGGGAGAAAAGGTTAAATTACTTCAGTTTCTTTTGTTTCTTCGTCTTTATCTTCTGCTTCTCTGATCTCCTCGATAATAAATTCCATTTTTGTATTCTTGTCAACTAAGTATTTATGATCTGCAACTTCTTTTTTTCTCCTCATGATAATATTCCTCAAAGCCTAAAAATTACGATATACAACAGGAAAAAACAAAACGATTCACTTTGCAAGTACATTCTAAAAGTCCTCGAACTGTTTTGGTCAAATCTACATAATAAAGATAAAATGTTCTAGCTGGGGCAAAATCTTGGGTTCTACCGATAGGCTAAAATTTATCTTCTTATGAGCTCTTAAGAAATATTTACCTTAGTGAAGACGTAGCCTTCTTCTTGCATAGCGAAAAGTAATTCTCTAGTTTCTTTAGGGCTCATCATGGTGAGTTTTTCTACTTGCTCCTCTTCCAGAAAACCTTTAGTCTGCAGAAGGCGAAATACTCTTAAATAAAGCATAAAAGATTGTATTCCTAGAAAATAACACCTCACAGCTTTGGTGTCTAATTGTTCTCTAATAAGACATTCTAAATGATGTTGACAGGAAAGACGAACAGCATGATCATAATCTAGACAATTTTTATGAGTAAAAAAAATATCTTACCGAGTACATACAAACCACCTCCACTGTCGCCTGCCTTTCTGATAACGAAACGACTTTCTTCTACTAAAACACGAAGAGCCCACTCAATTTCAGTTTTATCAACCCCAAAACTATGTTCTTTAGCAGATTTAGTGATATCAAGAGCCCATAAAATTATTATAGCAAAAATTGTTGCAAAAAAACAAACCGATATGGGTGAGGAAGAAGTCGAAGCTAAATCGCGGTTCTCAATGCATTTCAGAAAAGCAAGCAGAGTTTTTCTACAAATAGCAGCTGATTTCTCATCTCCAGTCTAAAGAATAATAAAAAATGTTTCATACAGTATTTACCCAATTTTTTGGCACGACTATACCATGTATAAGTTCATCTCGGAAATACTTATCAAATCGAGTGAAATTAACACGCCAATATATTTCCGCATCGGGGGTATCGGCATGTTTTCTCTTTCTACTTGTGCTCTTATCGGTGGCTGCAATTAAATAAATTTACGACAAAACAAAAAAAATACCAGAAGTGACTTCAGTTGAAATTTGTTCAGGAAAAGCAAAGAGGTCTCCAGGTGTTTGAAATAAAGGGCCGATCGTTGTTTCCTTGTCCTTCTCATTTTCTTTGTTTTTAATTGTGACGTATCCGCTAACTTGGGGACACCGGATTAAATACTGCGCGTCAACTATTTGTCGGAATAGTTCTGCTACCTAAATGTAAAAAAAATATTTAAGAAAACAACTTTTTATACTTTTGGAGCATCTACTGGTTGTCCAAGAGATTCGCTTTGGTTTACCACTCTTTTGATTGTTTCCGAACAACTGAGACGGCCAGAATAAAGAATTCGTAGAAAAATGTCAGTTGCCGGTCCTTGAGCTCCATACAATTTTTGGATAACCATACCACATCTAAAAAATAGGACAAATAACGACTATTTCGTACCTGGGTGCTTTTAGAAGTGCAAAAATTGCATCAACATCTACGTAATAGACTACTTTTTTGGAAGGCTCAAATTTAAATTTTATCAGATTAAACTGTTCCAAAAGTGCTATAGATTTCTTTACCTAAATTGTAAAATAAACATTATAAAAAAAAGTTAAAAAAAGTTTAACATACTACTGTTGAAGTTAATTGTCCTTTTAAATTGAAAATTATTGCAGGAAGATAATTCGGCTCTCTGAGAATTACACCAAGAACCATACTAACTGAAATACCGAATCTTTCCTCAACTATGGCACAGCATAATTCGGCCTCATACTGACCAGCCATCTAAAACAGGGTACACACATGAACCTAAGACTAAGACAATAACTGTTTTATGCAGCGCAACGAATTAAATCATTCAGTAGAAGATAAACAATTCATTTTAACAACAGGAGTAACAACAGCACAACGTAAAAACATAACGGAGGGTCTTTGCTTATTGCCTTCTTTTAATTCTCTTTTGCTGAAAAAAACGTTATTTTAATAAAGAAAAATAACTTACTTTATTTTTCTGTTTCGAGTCTCTCAACTTTCTTTTATCAAATTTATTCAATTTTGATTTCTTTCCAGGTGGTCCACCACCGCCCTTTTTCCTACAGCAAAGAACTTTATGATTCATAAAAAGACGTACCTTTTTGCGCTGAACGCTTCGCCATCTTCACCTCGCATCATGTAATTTCCAAAATTGAGTAGATCATCAATAGCATTGTCGCGAGTCATCCGTGCTTCTCTAGCCTTATCAGCTCGCGTTACTTTTAGACGTACCAAATTATCTTCTTCAAACTTTTCCCTTGCTTTGTCTATTTCATGCTTTCGTTGAGAAACTTCCTATAACAGAAACTAAATAATTAGTGTTAAACTTACTCTGTATTCTACAGGTGCATCGCTATATTGTTGTTTCAGCTCTTGAATGAGGGAACTCTGAAGTGCTCGACGTCTGGATTTTTCCAATTTTTTGTTGTTTTTAGGATCATCGTCGTCTTCTAAAATAAGTGAATTTGTCAGCAAAACAATTTACACAGACCGTCATAATGAACTGCCATCATCTTAGGTGGAACATATTTCTTCGTCTTTTTCTCCGTTTCTCCGTCTTCTTCATCTTCCTCGGATTCATCAGTGTCCTCTAACTAAAGTAAAAAATAAAGCATGAAAATGTTAACAACTGACTTCCATTTGTTCTGGTCTAGCTCTCAATGTCTTCCCGTTTTCAGCAGATTTTCCTCCTTCTAATTGAGCTAATTTGTCAATTTGAGTCTTCATTTTATCCTCAATGGGTCGAATACGTTCCAAAATCTGAAAAATTTGTGATGTGATAAACATTATCCCTCTGAAAACTACCGTTCTATGTTTAGTGGCCCGTAGAACAGCTGAATCTTCAGCAATCGACTGTCCACAGCTCATGTGTCCCATCAAAAGAGAGACTTCTGCCATATAAGCGAGAAGTTCTCTGTTTTTTACTTCTAAGAGACTGACACCCTACAAAGGAGAGAAAAAATAAAGAAACAAGACGACAGCATACCTCGCGTTTATTATCAGCATTATTTAGTTCAGAAATAAATTTTCTCACATTGTCTAACGCTTCAGCAGAAGTTTTAGTGCATTCTTCAGCTATTTGAGCAAATCTCTCTGCATTGGAATCCATATAGATCTGAACAACTATGGAAACGAGAAAGTAGAAAAAAAGAACACGGAGCTGTCGAAAAGAAATCGTAAGAAAGAGACTTGTATTTTTTGAAACACGGTTCAAAAATGAACTTTCCAGAGAAAGAATGTGAAATGTCTAAGAAATATATAGAATTGACCAATACTATTCGCATCTGTTGAAAAGATAAAGCTAGCAATTTTATTGTGAAAAAAATCAGATATGTACAAAGAAAGGAAATATTGAAGGAATGCTTATTTTGCACTACTCGTTGAAGCTCCGTTTGGATCTCTTTTTCCATTTGCATAAGCGACGAACATTTCTTTCAAGAAGGACAACTCTTTCTGCAGAGATTCAACCTGTAACCGTTTGCTTTCTTTCTTTCCAAGGAATGAACCAACCTTCCGCTCCAATTGTTCGTTTTCTACTTTCAACTCGTCCACTCTTTTTGTTGTTTCCGTTTCTTCTTGTCGTTTCTTTGCTCTCGTCCTAGAAGATTCCTTTTTTTCATTGGCTTATTTACCTGTTCACAGCTTCATTATTCTTTTGCCGCTTCTGCTGGTAGCCTTCGTCCTTTTCCGCTGTGGCAACGGTCCTTTTTCGACCACTCATTTTGTGGATATCCTATGCTGGAATTATATTTATCGAAAAATCCAGGAGAAAAATTTTTGGAGATGTAAAAAAGTAAATTTCATACGGCATTTCACAGATTCGCCACACAATTTGCCAAAGGAAGCGGTTTCGCGACAGGATTGGGTGTGAAAGAGGAATTGATTGCTTGTGTATCCATAGTGAAAGCGAAAACTTCTTCGAATTGATGGCACAAAAGAGGAAAAAAACTTTATTTATTCTTATTTTCAAGAGAAAGAGGAGGAATGTTCTCCGGTAAATTCATCTCAATCGTCGGATGTTTTTCCTTGTAGTCGGCCAATAATATTTGAAGAATTTCCGTTGTAATGACATCCGAAGAATGAGCCCCAATTATTTTTAGAAGTACAATCACATCGCACGTAACTTTAGTACGACAAAAATCTAAAGCTGTGAGATCGTCTTCAATTTTGAGAAATCTCCGAATATAAATTGTTTTCTTCACATCTGCTGATCGTGTTTCTCTCCAAAGATCAACCATATCCAAAATGGTCACTACAAAAACGATAATGAACCTGAAAACAATATTTTTTCTCTATTTTCAAGTGATTTACCACCAATAAAGAAAAAGAAATATTTTCTCATTGAACATATTCAGCGAGAGGACACATTGGATGGAATATCGCTGGAGATTTCCAAGGATCCGAATTTGGAAGTCGCACATAGCCACACGGGGAAAATTACCTGGAGAGAAGACCTTCCGGTAAAAATGGCTGGACATACCCGAGAGTTCCCAGTCAGTGCCGGTCATAATGTCGCTGAGGATCCGACCGCCCCAGTACGGGTCATTTTGTCCAAGAAATTTGTTCATCATATAAAATTGACCGATTAAATTCAAAACATAAAGGAATTTTGTCACCACGTAGACACTGAAATGGCCATTTTTGACAGGGAAGAAGAATCGGCAACTTGGCCAAGTATGACCCATCCAAGAGGCCAAATTTGAGGAGTCGCAACCAAACAGGCTGGCCTTCGCTTCTAATCACTTGCAATTTTATACTGTCGTTGATGTGGCTCACAATTATTTCGACTTTCTTCTGTCGCTCTTTTTCCTTCAAAATTTCTCGATATTCTAGAGAGAAAAGGCCAAACTTCGCCTTCTTCCGCTTCCATGGCAACTTTTACCGAATTGACGACATTCAGCCCACTTTTATTGCTAAATTGACTCCAAAAAATTACCGGAATGTAGAAGAAAATTGCCTCGAGGGCCATGAGAAAAGGTACCCTGAAAATATTTGACTGTTTCGAGGAGTCGACCTCACCATTGGTAGTAAATCAACTGCTGAGCGACTCGAGTCTCAAGAGTCTCCGGAACTCGTTCATATGGATTCACCCAGTATGTATTGTATGTAAAACAATAACTGAAAAATGAAAATTGGCCTTATGATCGAGTCAGGTTCGACTATTGCACCCGTAAAATATATAGTCGAATGGTCGGCAAAAATGTCGGTCGGTGCAATATACATGGGCTACCGAGATTTTACGTGTGGAGTCGCCTAACCTTTCGGCATATTGTTCCCAAGCTGATCCAAATTGTTGTGGAACCCAGCACTGCAGTGGATTTCCGACGTATTGGTAGGCTGTAATAGTGAAGGCACACATGAATATGACCATCGAAGTATAATAATAATTGAGACGGTCGGTGCCACTGTCATCTACCCTAAAAATTGGATCTCTTTGTCCCGGAATATAAGGCGGATACCTCGGTTTGATGGCATTCATCGCCGGCATTAAAACGGCTGACATTGTGGCCATTTTGAATAATTAGAGAAATTTGGGCGGAACACAAGAGGATCGGGGGAGGACAACGATACCGGGGGCTCAGTCACTTGAGGGCAGCAAATACACCCTGTTCACTCCCTGTCTCGTCGCGACAAGAACCCCTCTTCATCTAAAAATATAAAAGATGAATTTCCTTGGACCTGTTATGAATGCCATCAAACCGAGGTCAGTCAACTTGTAAATTTGGACGGATAGTGTGGCAACATTTAGAGCCAAGGAACGGCCAAAATTGTAGTGACATTTCAGGGCGGATGACAGTGGCATGGATCGGACGAATTATTATTACACGTCGATGATAATCATCGTCTGTTCGATCACCATCACCGCCCGTCAATATGTCGGCTCGCCTCTCCAATGTTGGGTTCCCCAACAATTCTCCAAAGCATGGGAACAATATGCAGAAATGTAGGGAAATATCTTCTCGACTAATTTCTGTCTCAGGTATTGTTTTACGTATAATACGTATTGGGTCAAACCGGATGACCAGATACCGGCGTCGGTCGACGAGCGAGTAACCCAGCAGCTGATCTACTACCAATGGTAAGCGATAATCAGACAAGAATGTCGCCATTTGTCAGGGTTCCATTTATAATGGCATTGGAAGCGGCATTTTTCTATTTTCCGGCAATGTTTTGGGGTCAAATGAGCAGCAAGAGCGGACTGAACATTGTCAATATCGTCGAGACGGCGCAAAAAGCCGAATCCGAGACGGTACAGTCTCCATTTATAGGAGAAATTAAATGTTTAGATGGATGAAAGGAAAAAGAAAATAGGAATAATTGTCGGACACATTGAGGACAGTATAAAATTACAAAATGTCCGCAGTGAAGGAAAAAGTTTCTTGATGAGAATGCTGAAATTTGGCCTTTTGGATGGTTCTTACATTGCCAAGTGAGAATATTTCCTGTTTCAGGTGGATTTTCCTAATTTTAGTGTCTATATTGTGACAAAATTCCTTTATGTTTTAAATTTAATCGGACAATTTTGGATGATGAACAAGTTTTTGGGGCAGAATGACCCGTACTGGGGTGCCCGAATCCTCAACGACATCATGACTGGCACCGACTGGGAACTCTCCGGTTTCTCCTCTTCCTATTTCCCTTTTATCATTCACTTTCAGGTAATTTTCCACGTGTTGCAATGTGTGATTTCCAAGTGAGAACATTGGGAAATATGCAACGCTACTCCATCCAATGCGTCCTTTCCCTGAATATGTTCAATGAGAAAATTTTCCTATTTCTTTATTGGTGGTAAGAAAGCCAGAAAATATAGAAAAAAAATTTTCGATTTAGGTTCGTCGTCGTCGGTATTTTTACTCTTTTGGATTTAATTGATCTGGCTCGAATTACACGAGATCAAGACACAAAAAAATTGGAATATATTCGTCGATTTATCAAAACCGAAGAAGATCTTCTGATGTTAGACTTCTGTCGACGACACATAACCAGCGATGTCATCGTCGTCTTGAAATTTATTGGAGCACATGCAACCGAGGTGATGACAACCGAAATTATTGAAAAAATGTGGAATCTCTACAAGTGAGTCGATATTCTGGACAAAAAATCCGATTTTCAAGAGAGAACAAGTCGACTTTGCCAGAAATTGAAAGACCTTCTTCCGGGGAGACGACGCCACTTATTGAGGCCAAGGAAAAAATGTTCGTATGAGCAATAAATTTTCATTTCCCTTGATTTGTATTGAGAAAAGGGCAATCCATTTATCGGCACCTACCCCAAAAATACCTACTTTTCCTATGGGCGGGCCCCTGTCCTGCTTGTAGTTGAGTTTTGGCTATTGATAGTCATTTATTTTTATGCGTAGAATAAACAAATTCATTTTCCCAGTGATTTTTAAAGGTTTTGCAGGAATTTGGCATCTCTTGCGCAGTAGAGATTAAATCCATTCTGGGAACATTTGCAATATTCATCCAAAATTTCAATTTTCTTCAATTCTCCGAGGTTGAAGGAGACTTCGTCCTCTGTGCCAGGTGCCAGGAGACATCCTAAAGACGCGTCTTTTTCTCTTGACAAGGGAATTGAATGCCTTTCGACTGAATCTGGAAACTGCCTTCGTCTGTCTTGACACAGGCCATTTTAAATCCTCGATCGAATTCCTCTTCGATTTGGAGTTGATCCTTGCCGAAATCGACGAAATGTCCATCAATCAGACATCCTTGTGGCCCGTAGCGAATTCCACCTGCACCGTCATTGGAACAGGCCATTCTGTATCCGAATTTGAAGGTGTTGATTTCATCGTATGATTCACCAATGGGTAGATATTCACGGCTGGGAGGAGCGCATCCTGTACAAATTTCGTTCTTTTTTTTTCTAATTTTACTCACCGACGTATTTTGATACGAATCGGTTACCAAATTTTCGGCAATCTTTGACAAAAATTGAACCAGTAAATTGGACGTAACTGAAAAATCCCGAATAACAATCTGAAGAACAAATTACTTTTCTCCAGGCGTACAATTCTTTTCGCTGGCAACAGGAAACTCCAGAGCCTGTGTTCCGAGAACAAGCAGAGATGCCAGAAAGACGTACATGATTGCTGGCTGGTCTGGGCCGGGTCGTTTTATAGAGCAAGAACTTCTCATAGTATATCGGCTGTGAAAACCACATAAACGTCCTACGCAGGTGTCTGACAACTTCGCTGGAGAGAACTCTGATCTTATACAAAAGAATTGAAAATATTACAATGACTGATTGCCGTAGAAGTTTTATTGTATAAAAAGAGCATTAGATGCATCAACAGAAAAAAAATTCACAGTTAAAACAAGGTGGCAATTAGAGAAAGAATATGCAAATCTATGTACAACGTTAGGTAACTATAAAGGCTATGTAAATTCGTCTCTGCGGGCAAGAACAGACCCTTTTCACATGCTCAGACCGGTGAAAGGCCACGGCGACGGCGGATCCAGCGCATCAAGTATTCATTTTTCAGCATCAGAACCGTTTTTGTTTGTGAAGGGCAGTGCCTAAAATAACGTTAGAATTGAAAACAAGCTTGGCTTACGTTGCCGTATGATTGTATTTTCCTGTGGCTCCGCAAATAAAACAAGGAGCTAGCGAAGCTAAGACAGGACAGTTGCGCTTTGTATGGCCGTCATAGGGATAGTTCAAGTTACGGCAATACGCACAGGTATTTACCTAAAATGGATACTGTTTTTACTAAAGAAAAGTTAGAAAATAAATGTTTCTACAAAAAAATGCATGAACAGTATATGTACAGACCTCACTGTTTGAAGAGCTTTCACTAAAAGTTCTTTGAGAGCTTCTACTGCTAATCCTTATGGTATTCGGTGGCGGCTCAACGTTTATGTCCATAAGACGACGAAGAAAATTATTAGGCGTGGTCTCTGAAAAAGTATTATAACTGAACGTTGAATAAACTAACCATCTGTATTTTTATCATCATTTTCGTTTTTAATATCATTATCATTTTTCTCTTCTGTTTCTACAGGTGAAGTCCACGAGTTATTAGGCTGCAATACTTCTTCGAAATTCTCCCACAGAGATTTGCTGAGATCCCATAGCTCTTTTGGCATTGACTGATCCTAAAACTTATTAGACTCATTAACACATATAGCAAACCAGAAAATTCTCCAACATGTTGGTATTTTGATACACGCCGATGCTGAGCAATGCGAACTCGGTTGAAAGCTAAAAATAAACCGACACAAATTTTCTCTTATTTTTGAAACGGTACGCCTGAAAACAAAGTTTCGCGGCAAGTTCTTGGCGGGTACCCCAGTTTGAGTTTGCATTTTCATTTTGCTGAAAGGAAAGAATTCAAGATAGCTCCTCTCGTTGATTGGTTTTCATTTCTCTTGTTGTACTGTGCTACTGATAACTTATAATTTAAGATAATAGCTGTTGCTACCAACGCACATATACTTATCTTGAGTAAAATGGAAGAGGAACAGCAACACCAGCAGCAACTCGAAGAGGAAGAAAGCCAACACCGAGAAGAGGAAGACCAGCAGCAAGAGGATGAAGAAAAACCAACAACGTATATTAAGGCTTGATTTTAACTTGTCTTTAGCATTGAGGCGATTGAATATCAGATAAAACAACATCTGGATAAGGTCGCCGAATTGAAGGAGCTTCTGAAAATTAAACGCAAAAAAGATGATACCACGGATAAACCGACATTGCGAATTGAAGCGATTGAGCCGGAATCCACGACTGAAAGTTTAAATTCCACCGATGATGGTTGTGCTCTCAAAACCGATTTGGAAATTCAAAATGATCGTCCTGTTGTAAACGAATTCAATACTACCGTAGATACATGCGTAATGGTCGATTACAATCAAAAACTTTTCGAAGGATGGTTGGGTGTGGAAGAAAATAAACGCGTTACGCATAGTCGAGTATGTTGCTTCGTATTCGTAACTCTAATTTCTAGGGCAAATGGATGTTTTTGTGGGCCACTTTGGATTGTAAGCAGCTTGTCTTAAAACCTGATCCAGCCGCTGATAATGTGGACATGTATAAAATAATTGACCTTGGGTTTAGTTTGAAACAAACTTTTTTTTATAAATCATTCAGACGAATTGTTTGCATGCATCAGTTACATCCAAAATCTTTCGGATTGGAGGAGGAGCGTATGTCTCAAGTTATACAGGTATCGGATAAAATTATAGTTTGTCTAATGTTACAATAGATCAAGTACTACGACGATCCATACTATGCAAATACAAGTGTGTCTAATACTTCCATTTATTCGGAAAATCCTCCAAATTGGAGTGGTCATGATTTCCAAGATGTTACTTTCCGTATGCCAAAAAAGTGCAACTATTGCATGGGAAAGCTCAACAGTATTCTGAGTCCACCGGTTGCTTATGAATGTAGCAGTAAGTCCCATTCTCTAATTATTTTAACATTCTATAGAATGCCATTTGAAAATCCACCAGGAACATGCCAACGAGCCAGACCTTACCAACTGCTCTGTTCCAGCAAGAGTGAAAGTAATTAAGCTTATGGCTCCCAACGAAACCAAATGGGGAAACTGGGTTAAAAAACTTGACGACTTTCTTCAGTCGAAAAAAGAACTGACAAGTAGTAGTAATAAGTAAGAGGTTTTTATTCTATCAATTTATTTTGTTTAGAAGCTCTTGTCCGCTTACTCACGACAGCACCTTGATGGACTAGACGTTCTTCCGAAATGCTCTTTTCGTCCAGTTTTACAATTTGCTCATGTTTTAACCTTCGGCTTTCTGTGCATAAACGCTTGACATTTTTGCCTTCTAAGTAGAGTTAAAGTATGTATCAAAGAGGAAGGGCATTTTGCTAACTACTCACCGTCACCTTGCCAATTTCGCCGTCAGCTTGGCAATTTCACCGCCAGCTTGGCAATTTCACCGTCAGTTTGGAAATTTCACCGTCAGCTTGGCAATTTCACCGTCACGCAATTTCTGTTTGGAGGCCATCCCTTCACTGGCTTCCAAAGACTGGTTCATTTCCCCATGGCGATTAAGGTTTCTATATATTTATTCTACATTAGATTACAAACAGTACTACTTCTTATAAAGGAAATAAGATAGAGGCGAAGAGAGGGCGAGATCAGGCGCGGTGGGCGATATAAAAGATTACAGTGGAACCAAAGGGCGGCGAGCAACCTTTCGGTGGGGACGAAATCTAACAAGGGAACCTTTTTTGCGCGTGCTTCGATCTCTCTATCTTTTTTCTCTTCCAAAACGCTCAAATTCATCGAGAAACTCCTTTTCTTGTTATTATTTGCATGTTTACTCACTTTTCAAGCCATTATCAGCATTGTCCAACTGTGGATAAGCTTGGCGGGAGGGTGACTTTTAGACCAAATGCGACTTGGTCTAATGGTATCCCGCTTGGTCTAATGGTGACTATTGATCTGTTATTTCTCTGTGACTCGTCGGCCGCGAAAGTAACTTGACAAGGCGCGGAAGTAAGTTGATAGTGCCAAATTTCATCACTTATGGCCTCTCTTTGGCCGACAAATCATTTATGCTTCCGAAGGCTCGCTTCGCTCGCGGGGCTAGGGGGGTATCCCTCGGGAGATTTGGATTCTTTAGTTTATAGAATGTCCGGGAGAAGAAAATCCGGGAGGAGATCGCTTAGTTGGGGAAAACAGTAAAATATCGTTACTGATGACTTCCAATGTAAAGTAGAAGAAAAAAGGAGTTTTCCGATGAATTTGAGCGTTTTGGAAGAAAAAAAAAGATGTTGGTCGACCGCGTGGGTTGAACCTGGGACAAAATTGTGATGAGCTAACGCCCTAGCCACTCGGCTACGCCGTTTCGTGCAAATGGTTGCGAGTTGTGGTCTGGCATGCTAAACATCAAAAACTCGGACTTAACCATGTAAAACTATTTTCGCGCATAACTTTTTACGCTCTTGCATTAGGCAGCTGAATTTTTGCCAGTAACCATAATTTTCGATGCGCTTTCGAATGGTATATGTCTCGTATGGAGATCGAAGCACGCGCAAAAAAGGTTCCCTTGTAAGGCAACTGCTAAGAAAGCGGGGGATCAGGAGCGGGATGAATGCACGCTTCGCGACAATTTCACCATGAGGCACTTTCACCGTCATCTTCGCAAAAATTTCGTCGTCATCACTCGCGAGGCGATTTCTCATTCGACAAAAATCATAACCAGACTTTTCGTGCCATTTCTGGTAAACTGTATTGTCTTCGAATGGGAAAAACGAAATTTGGTCGTTCCACGGAAAAGATTGTGAGTCACAATTTTTTCCGTGGAAGGACATGTGTATTTCCTGTGTGTCCCATTGCTACTCCACCAGATCCAAATGTTCGGATTGCATCGAGACTGCGCACTTGCTCAATCGGAAGACGGCTGATTTGGCTCTCTGTAGGTGGAAGCTAGCCGTTGCACGTGGTCGTGAGAGAAACCATATGGAACTCATTTCACGTCTTCGGAAGATGTTAGCTGAGAAGCAGGGACAACTCGAAGAAGAGAGCAAAGTCGTTGAGGCTATGGTGAAGGCAAAGCAACAGGACGAAGAAGCTCGTCTCGCGGAAAGAACCATATCGTGTAGTTTGAAGACATTGGTTAAAGGCCGGAGAGATACTTGGGACACGACGAAGCTGACTATTACAAATTCGCTGGTTCAAGATGCTTGTGTGGGGACGCGTCTTGGTAGAGAGTTTTCATTACCTGGACAAAAAACGACTACAATCAGCGTTTCTAGAAAAGAGCTGGCCGCTGCGGAGAAAGTAAGTGTTATTTTTTCAAATGACTCTTTTTGTAGGATGGCTTCCTCCTTCTGAAAGCGTATACGACGGTGCAGGACGCTACAGGCGCTGGAAGAATGAGGATTGACAAACCATCTATTGTGCTGAAAATCGTCAGTTTTTCCTCATATGTCCACGTGGAGAAAATGGGCAAAAATACCTACGACTTGGCAATTGATAATGCAAGTGGCGACTTGGATAGTATGCTGTTGGAAAAAAGGTGATAGTACGACAATGCTGTCTCACGGCGGTCCATGCGCTACCATACCTTGTTACCATGTTCTACCTGGTGTGAACCATTCTGAGTTTGATGACGGCCTCCCATCCTCTTATGAAGCACTTTTACTTTTCTGTGAAGTCTACTGATGCTAAACCTTAATAAAAGTCATGAGGCTATTTTGTTCATTAAATATTTTGTTAATAAAAGTCATGAGGCTATTTTGTTCATATATTTCTTAATGTGAAAAGCTCTAGCGGCAACTGTACTATCGTATGAAACGCTCACTTTTGCTTATTAGTCTAGTTGCTGAACACCAGGCACCAAGTCCATAACCCTATATTTCTTCGGCATTTCAACACATATTTATTTTCTAAAAAGATTTACATGGATTCAAAAGAACAAAAAATGACTAGGGTTACAACCTCGGTAAATTAAAAATCATTAAGCCTTGGTGTACTTGCGGATAGAAGTGACATTTCCACTGCTGCACTTGATCATGAGATTGCCTCCCTCGAGGTATCTTTCGATGATGGAGTTTTTGCCTCCATCACGGCCCTTTTCGTCTTGGACAAGTTTGTTCCCTTCAATGTTGAAAACGGAAGTAACCTGAAAACAGTTGGAAGTATGACTGTAATGTAAAACTATTAGATAGAAGATGAGAAGATCAAAGGAAAAAACCTACCGGACGTCCATCTGCAGTCTCGTGATCATAGGGCAATCCCAACTTGAACTTGGTGACGTAGTTCTTGAATCTAAAACAAAACAACGTATACATTGCGAAAGTAATTTACGTAGAGTTTGAAGACATTGTCCATTCATCGCCATTGATAGAGAACTCTAGGGTGGGCTTCAGATTTGCAGCAATCTTACGCGTCATAAAACCAACGCCGACCTAAATAAAAACATAGAACTCTGCTACGGAAAAAAAAGAAAATAGGATGAAACTCGATTCACCTCTTTGAGATATTCGTCGAAATTCTCCGACGACACTAGATTCCACTTTCCTACAATACCAGAAGTCAGATCCATGGCTGAAACAACATCATTATCAAAAATATAGAAATGATTGAGAACAAGCACAAGGAGAATAAAATTATGCATAATCTTTAGCAACAACGGGCACTTGGACAAAAATCAAAGTTTCGGTAGGATGATGGTCGAAGAAAAACAAGAGACGCTTTTGCTCAGGGATCAGTTGGCGATATTTCAAAAATGGCATCGTGGATATTGTTTATTTTTTTTTCTGCTTCTTTCCACCTCATCTGCGAACAGTCAGAAACCATCTAACAATAGAAAGAATCAGCAAAGTTCATGTCAAACGTAGAAAACGTTTTTATGAAAAGACTTTTGTAAAAATTTTTTTGAATTTTCGGAAAATTGCGCCAAGGTCCCATCACTCCGAAAGTTTTTCAATTTGAAACAGACTATATTCCATGAGAACTGATTCGTTTCCAAATTCACAAGTATTATAATTTATTCGAAATTTATTGATATATGGTGAATACTGATATGACTACTGAGCTTTGTCTCCCTCGGGAGGCAGCATCAGCTCCTGCATAAGGCGGTCGATTGCTGCGAGGCCGAAAAGCTTCGCAAGTTGGACGTCCTAAATATTTTGCTCTCAATTTATTTGATTCTTCCAATTACTTCAATTAAATCTCTAGCAATTCCCAATATAGGAGGAAGGAGTAGAAGCAAATTTGGCTGAAATAGGAATGGGTAAATGGGTTTGTCTTTTCTCACGAATCGACGTGGCATATTCCGGTGGGGCGATACGGTCCTCACATGCCTTTCCAATGAGTCAAGCACCTGTTGCCGGGCTTCATCTATCTCCGAATGCGAATTTTCCGCACCTTTAGCCACTAAAAGCTTTCTTTTTTTTTACGTTTTTAGGGAAAACTTACAAGGGTCAAAAAATGCTATAGCTTTGAGGGCAACATATTCAATTTCATTCATCTGAAGCACTCTCATAGGGTGAGTCAATTGGTCGACAATCCTAGCGGCGACTCGGCTAAAAGTAGGCCAAATGGACTTGTCTTTGTCTTTTTTCTCACTTGATATCCGGTATCTTGGGGCTGTCTTTATGTAAACACGTTTCGTTAGTCAACCAAACGGCATCTTTTAGTTGAATTGACCGAAACGCGGCACACATCACCAAATGTTGAGCAGAAAAATTCCTGAAAGTTTTTTTCATTGAAAAAATAGCCCTAATGTTATTCGATTCAGCGTGTGAAAAGTACATGTTGTACTGGATTGGATTTCAGACAAACCAAGTTGCACGCACATTTATCTTCCATAATTCTTTAGAAAAAAATCTTTTCCGAAAATCCTCAAAAGAAATGCCTTGCGATTTTTTGCGTAAAATTTAGCCAGCAAAAAACATACCTCAGCAACGATATCTGCGGCTGCATGGGCAATTTCTGAAATTGAGGAAGAGCCTTTGCCCATTCAACCATAAGAATGAGCTGTTGATTCATTGAGTCAGTAACATCTCCGGTCGTGGCCGCCCTTCTGGCGTCGGCTGTTCGAGTTATTACTGATGATCGTAATTGTCGGACAGTGGCCTCTGCTGACAGCAAGCTGTCAAGTAGAGGATCATCCGGTATCGGGCTGCTATTCGGCCGTATGCGATCTCGCTCGTTCTGCACTGCTTCTCGTCTCATTCCTCTTTTCATGCATTCTGTTAGTCGACAACTTCTACACGTGTTTCTCTTGTCTAAAGTAGCCCTTTTTTGTTGATGGAAGAAAGCCCACCTTTATCTACAATACAGTTATGATTAAAACGACAGACATAGTGTTGCCTTTTCCGAACTGTCCTTCGAAAAAATCCTTTACATCCATCACAGCTAACAGCCCCGTAATGTCTACCTGTAGCGCGATCACCGCAAATTTGGCATACTTCTGTAGAAGAACTAGCCGTTTCCATGGGTTTTTCGTCTAAAAAAGAGATTAATAATGTTGTGAGAGAATTCAAAAAAAGAAAGCTCGTGTGCAGCGCTCTGATGCAGAACACATGGACCCTTCTCTTATCGGAAGAAATCGATCAATTGACAGGGGCACGTGAACAATAATCGTAACTAAGAATGGGTCCTATGTCCAACCTTATCCCGGGATCTCGTGGTCGTTGAATTGCATTATTCGAGAAGCTTGCCGGAGCTCTTGCTCATTTCTAGCTTCGTTTTCGAAAGATCCGTACCATTTCATTGCTTTCCTGGTTTTTCTTGTAATATTCGGCAATAATTCCATTAGAATAGCTCTTTGATATTCTGGCCATAAAATACAAAGTAAACCGTATTCATAGAATTTAAAATAAACCGAATTTTCTGTTCTTGATAAGCACAGATCAAAATATCAAACTCGTCAAAAATTAAAGGACTGGGCGAAATTTTACGTATGCATGGGGTATTTCGTTATATTATTTTCTCTTATTGTTTTCTTTATTTCTGTCTTTCTACTCCTTTTCCATAGAATTGTAGCCAAGTAAGCAAAAAAATCCACAATGTAAAGCATGAACGTGACTTAGATCATTGCATCGTAATTTTGCGAATGTATCACTTTTTTTATTATTCTCTCTTGCATATAGTTTAAAATGATTTGTACTTCTTCTCTCTCTCTCTCTCTGGATAAATACGCAGATCAAACGATGATTCAGGTATGGAAAACGTAAGCTGGAACGCCTCTAACATTTTGGATGGTTTGGTGATAACAAATGAATCACAATCGGAAACTGAGGAAGAATTTGCCGGTAAGCTAAACATTCTTTTTGCTTATAAATAATTTTTCAGAAGAAGATATGTATGAATTAGATGATGACGCTGAGAGCAGCGGAAGTGAAGATTACATAAATGGAACTGATTTTATTAACACCACTGGAGGCACGTTTCTTACTGTTTTTATTTTATTAACCTTGTAAATTCAGATTTTACCAAACGTCTCAATGCTATTCGTGCTCACAGTTATATAGCTAACAGTCAAAATGGCCAAAGAGCTCAACGTATGCAATACCAGTTTTTTTTAAATTTAATTTTTTTTAGAATCAGCCGAAAAACGTGCAGATGCTCAAGTTGAACAAAAAAGAAAACGTATAAAAGATCGTGCAGACAGAGCAACAGTTGAACAAGTAATTTTTAAAGATTATTTTTTCCCAAAATTACACCTTTTACAGGTATTAGATCCTCGTACAAGGCTTGTGTTATTTCGCCTTCTTCAACGTGGAACTTTAACAAATATTCATGGATGTATTTCAACCGGAAAGGAGGCCAATGTTTATCATGCTACTTGTCCTGAAAAAAGTTTAGCTGTAAAAATCTATAAGACTAGTATTTTAACATTCAAAGACAGAGAAAGATACGTCGCTGGAGAATTCAGGTAGTTTATTTTATTTTATTTTCATTTTTAAATTATACTCCAGATATCGCTCCGGATATTGTAAACATAATCCAAGAAAGATGGTAGCCGTTTGGGCTGAAAAGGAAATGCGTAATCTTCTCCGCATGCATCAGGCAGGACTTCCTGTTCCACAACCTATTATACTCAAGGTAATTTTTACTATCTTTTTAGATTCTTCTAATGGGAAAACAGCAAGATTTATTGGAGCTTATTGAGTTGCTATAAAATTGATGGTATCATTTGCACAATTCATATTTTTTTCAGGGCCATGTGTTGGTAATGGATTTTATTGGCCGGGATGGCTGGCCTGCTCCATTATTAAAAAATACCACTCTTTCCACTGAGGTTAGTTTGTTTTACATTATTCCTTAAGTTTTTGACAATATTATTTCATACTTGTATTTCCAGGAAGCTGAACCTCTGTATCTGCAACTTGTCCGGGATATGCGTACATTATATCGGGTATGCAAACTGGTGCATGCTGATCTTTCGGAATATAACACACTCGTATTGGACGGAAGACTCTATATAATCGACGTTTCGCAATCTGTCGAGCATGATCATCCTCATGCCTTAGAATTTTTGAGGAGTGATTGCAATAACGTTACAAAATTCTTCAGGTTTATTTTTGTTTAAATTTTAATGTATAATTTTTCCAGAGATTTGGGCGTCCCTGTTGTGCCGTTACGGAAACTTTTTGAACTTATTGTAGATCCACTTGTGAGCGACAGTCAAGTGGAATCATATCTAAATGATAGGTAGGTGTTTCTCTTATTTGCACACGTGAAATCCGATAGGCAAACTAAAAAGCATGTTGTGTGCAACCATATAATTTATGTTACAGAGTGTTGGATGCTGTTGATGATGGAATTTTTATGAATGCTTTTATTCCACATAAATTAGACCATGTATTACATTTTGAACGGGATAGCAAAATTCTCAAAAGTGGACAAGAAGCTAACAACCCTTTTCAAAATATAATCTCTAAGGTATCCCTGCTGTGTTTTTAAGATATGCGCAATTCAGGTTGATCTTGGAGGTGATGATTTTAAACAAGAGGAAAATTCGGATACTGAAGAAGATGCCCCTGCTGCAGAAAGTAGTGAAGAATCTATTGACGAGGAAGCACAACAAGAAAAAGAAAAAAGAATTAAAATGCATACCAGGTAGGTGCTTATTTGTTTCTTGATTTTTTTTTGTTTTTTTGAAGCATCTATGTTTCATATTTATCCATTCATAATTTTTTTAGAACCCGGGGAGAAACTACAGAAGAGCGGAAGGCAAGAAAGGCCGCTGTAAAAGAAGACAAGAGGGAACAACGGAAAGAAAAGATTCCGAAGCATGTCAAAAAACGGGCACATCGCCAGCACATGAAATAACGTTTGTTTACCTTTCAATGTTGGCATCGCTGACGTTATGGGGGATTAGGCCCTTATCAGGGTCATTTATTTCGTTTTCTCATTTCTTCGGTGTATGTGCCGTAGTTGTTGCTGTTAAAATTTTATTTTTTCTTGTTATTGTTATAAACTTTTTTAAAACAAATTAGTTATTTGATGCAAGCGGATTCTCCGAATCAATACTCTCAGATATAAAACTTTGCTGGGAACAGCTATATCTATAGAAAAATGCAACGACCGCTAGGACGGAACAGTCCTCTCATGGAAGATGAAGACTTGGTGAGTTCAAATTTCAAATTAAAAAAGATTAATTATGAAGGCACTGGAATAATTCTTACGAATTGATATCTATTTTGACGCCAAATTAGTAAAATTCGCTTCTAGTTAGACTCCCTTTACATGAGAGATACGCTTGTCCTTTCTATTGAAAAATTGCAGATCCGCCGACGGAAGATGGCGGCAGAAAAACGGGTACAAGAGCGGCACAGAGCATTATTAGCCGAACAAAAACAAAAAAACAGAACAGTAGCAGAAGAACGACAGAGATTATTGGCAGAAAGGTTAGTTGAACAAGTTGAATAAATAAAAAAAGTTGCATTGTAGAAGGGAACGAGAAGCGAGAGAGATGAAAAAAAGACAAGAAGAATTGCATCAACATTTGGAATGGCTGGAAAGGGACAAAGCAAGGAAAAAGGAAATATTGGAAAGACAACATGCGGCGACGTCGAGGACAGCCAAAAAAGACGGTGTCGGTTTCGGATCGTCGACGCCAAGAGAACTCTCTTATTTGAATCATTTGCCGAAAAATCAAAAGGCTTACGATAAAAAGCTGACTCCTCCACCTGAACCTCGGCTTACTCCGACTAAGGTAGACTTCCCTATGCTTTTATATAGTTTGTTTTGATAGACACCTACGCCGAAGAGAACGGCGCCGTCGATGATGACCACGTCGATGTATGTGCCTTCGTCGACGCCGCGTCGTCCTCCGCCAGCGAAGGTTCAAGTTCCTCAGCCAAAAACTCGACCAGCTCAAAATATGATGACCCAATCTGTTTACACTCCTTCTCCCCGGGCAATAGGAATGACTGCCAGTGCCCCACGAGCCACACTTCGCCCGTCGCCTGCAGCTCGTCTTCCTCCGGCCAAACGTACCCCAACGAAAACACCTGCACAGGCAGGGCTCATTGAAAACAAAAAAAAAAAGGAAAATTTAGGAAAAACCATCGACGAGACAGATTTCGACAGTACGCGAGAGTCCGATCCCATCGCCCAGAACTCCTCGCAATGTTGAAACACCAGCTGTTCCTGAAATAAATATCAAATCCTCGCCCCTCGAGGAAGCAAAAATTATGGAGACGACCGTATCCTCTGAAGAAGAAAATAAAAGCAAAAAAATAGAGGAACTGGAGGCCGTCAAGCTGGTAGATTTCCACGAGGATGTGAGATTTTGAGGGGAAATTGAGCTAATCGACGGCGGTTTAGACGTCAATAAATTCCATGGATGAGGCGAGCGATTTGGAGAGCGTTGTAATACCAAAGAGGGAAGAAGTTCAAGAACAGAAAGACGTGGAAGAAAATAAAGAGGTGAGGAGATGAAAATGAGAAAAAAAAACAAAAGTTTTATAGAAAGAAATACACCAAGAGATGGAAAGTCATCGAGAAATTGAGCCAAAAGAGATGCCTGTGGAGGAAAAGGAACCGGAAATGGAAGTATTATCAACAGAAATAGCTGAACATCATGAAATTATCCCCAAGAAGGAAGAGAAGCCAGAAAATGGCACAACTGAATCTCTAATAGATTTTGGAGACAGTCATCCGCCACAGGAAACTCAGAAATCGGTAATATTTACAATGGAGTCGACGGAAATTGAACCATTAGAACACATCGAGGTAGAAACAGAAAATTTGGAATAACAAAAAAAAACATTCAGAACGGAGTGGAAGAGCTGAAAGAAGTTCTGAAAAAAGAAGAACACAAGACATTTTTCGACGAAACCCACGTAATCGAAGAATTTACTCTGCCTGGAGCTGTTCCCGATGATTATTCGAACAAAAATGAGGTAGATCGAGAAGAAGATGAAAAAAAAAGAAATATTTTTAGGGAATTTCCTTGGCTGACGAGTTGTCGTTTGCTCTTTCCGGTGAGAAGCCGGAATCAGTCGACGAATCCAAATTAGCGACTTCTCGTCCTCCCAGCCCGCCCGTCGCTACTAAAAATGAAGAAGCTGAGGTATTTTTCTGGCTGATATCAAACATAAAGATTGTAGGAAATTCAGCGTCGACGAGAAGCAGATCAAAAACATAACGACGAGGTGAAGGCTCGTTTTGCAGCGGTGAAAGCGAGAATTGGCCGTGTTTCACCTCCCAATACCAAGGCAGAAGGTATTGGCGATTTTCCTGATGAGAAAAAACTAATATTTAGGACTTCCCCCACCGGTCCCAGTAGCTGCCCCGGCTGCTGTTGTTGAGAACGGAAAACCTCTTTCTGACTCGACAGCGGCTCTTCTCAGCCGACTATCTAAAATGGGGGCTCTAAAATCAACAAAAGCAGCTGAATCAGTTGAAAATCTACTTACCCGTCATGCGTCAGACCCTAAAATTGATAATGTTTGTTTACCGAAGGCGTTTACAATTATTTTATAATTCCAGGCTCCAGATGATCCGGTTTCTTTGATTTAATTATAAAGTCTCGAGTTTTTTGAGACAGACGGGTTCAATGGAAAGTGCTACTTTTCAAAAAATTAGAAGCTTTCCCTTCTAGATCTTGCCGAAGTGTAAATTCGCCTTCCACTAGTCATTTATCGTCTTTTATGACGTTACAATATGCTCCATTGTCATCTTTCTCATTTTCACTAGACGACATATTCCAAATGACGCCTTGTAAACATCAAACATTTCTTTTCATTGGTCGTTTTTGATTGTTCTTGTCGTTTTTTTTTTCAAGTCTTTCCAAAAGTGGTCTGAAAGTAGAATGAGCTGTAAAGTTTCTGTAAATGCTTTCCCTAGAGGCCAATTTTGGAAATGGAATATGCATTTTGAAACGTCGTAAATTCGTTTGCAGTGTTTGTAATATAATAAAAGTAATATTTCCATGTTTTTGAGAAATAGAAAATGCTTTGGACTTCTAACAATATTTCTTCATCTTCTATTCCTCGAGAATATCGTTTTATAGATGTTTATTAGAAATCTGCACATTTTTCCGAAAAGGACAATTACAACGAGTAAGCCCGTTGTTTTGAGTTCCACTAAGTACGGCGACTCTCAGAAGGACAGATCACTTCCTCCACTAATAATATGTCACGGCTTGTTTGGTCAGAAGACAAACTGGAACAGTGTAGCCAAAGCACTCCACAGAAAATTGGGATCTGTTGTATATACGCTGGATATGAGGAACCATGGCGCATCTCCGAGAGCAGATACTATGACTTATGCTGATCATGCTGTTGATATTATGGAATTTATCAAAAGTAAACAAAAAGAAGATAGTTTTGAAAAGGTAACATGAATCCGTTCTCTATTTTTTATATTATAGCTAAATTTGCTTGGTCATTCGATGGGTGGAAAAGCAGCTATGCGTTTGGCAGTAGAACCCGAAGGTGGAGCATTACTAAATAAGCTCATAATAGAAGACGTCTCACCCAAAGGATATTCACCTTCTAGTGTAAAATTTCGAGACTACATCGCTGCAATGCGAAAAATAGATATGAGACGAACTCGACAAGAAATATTGAAGGACTTGGAAACAGCGATTCCGGAGCTTTCTGTTCGTCAATTTTTACTTACTAACCTACAAGCTAAAGATGATGGATCTTTTGATTGGAAATGCAATATTGATGCCATTGATGATCATGTTGATGATATTTTAGGTTTTTCCATACCTTCAGGTGCCTTTAGAGGTCCTACATTGTTTTTACATGGTGAAAAAAGTAATTATGTCCCAGAAGATCATCGTTCTACGATACGATGTTTATTTCCACAAGTTAAATTTGAATCTATCCCAAATGCTAATCACTGGGTTCATGCTGATCAGCCTGCTTTATTTGTTGATGCCATTTCCAAATTTTTAAAAGATTAGGGTAATAAATTATTTATGTGATCCCGAATATACCATGCCTCTAGTTATCATCTATGTGATATATCTAACTCTTTTCCTTTTCATTTACTTTTGTATGCAATTTATTAATTTAGATAGATCTCACTTTATGACCTCAATCGTCAAACTTGAAGCGTTATCAGGAGTAAAAGATGATGGACCATTGTGCTATCTGCTTCAGGTGGGTGTTTTATAATATAACCTCTCGTTTATATTTAGCTTGACGATTCATACATTTTGTTAGACTGTGGATGGGATGATACTTTTGATCTTAGTTATATAGCTGCAGTAAAAGATCGGGTTCAGAATGTAAGTATGATTTTTAAAATCCCACTGTTATGTTTTTCAGATTAACGCTGTTCTCATAACCTATCCTGACATTCCGCACTTAGGAGCGCTTCCCTATTTGGTAGCCAAATGTGGCTTGAACTGCCCAGTTTACGCAACAGTAACTTTTATCTTTTCTTTTAAATATTATATTTGTTTTAGGTGCCAGTATTTAAAATGGGTCAAATGTTTATGTATGACTGGGTTAATGGTCATACAGCTGTCGAAGATTTTGATTTATTTTCATTAGATGATGTTGATACAGCATTTGAACGAGTTCAGCAAGTTAAATATAATCAAACGGTAAATGATTTTGTAACCTGTTTTAGTAGTTATTTAAGATTTTATTGAAAGGAGACAACGGCATTCAATTTACCCCTATAGCCGCTGGACATATGATTGGTGGAGCTATTTGGAAAATTAGCAAGCAAGGAGACGAAGAAATTATTTATGCAGTTGATTATAACCATAAAAAAGAACGACATTTAAATGGAGCACTTTTTGACAGTAAACGACTATTTGATATGTTTTCATTAGATTATAGATATTGTACGGCCGCATCTTTTCATTACGGATGCTTTCAATGCTGCATATAGTCAGAGTAAACGAAGAGATCGTGATGAAGAACTCGTAACAAAAATGCTGACGTAAGTAGTTAGATATATTTCGTATAAATTGTGATTAGAACTGTAAAAGGTGGAGGAGACTGCTTAGTAGTTATTGATACGGCGGGAAGAATTTTGGAGATCGCTCATCTTCTTGATGGGCTATGGGCCAAGTAAGCAAATTTAAAAGTAGAAGGACACGATTTTTTTCAGTTCTGATGCGGGATTATCCAACTATAACTTGGTTATGCTTAGTCATGTAGCATCAACTGTAGTGGATTTCGCTAAATCACAGGTTGAGTGGATGTCAGAGAAAATCTTGAAGTGAGCACCTAAACTTTTTAAACTTTTATACTTTTTTAGATCGTTTGAAAATGGAAGATATAATCCATTCTCGTTCCGAAACGTTCAGTTATGTCATTCATTGGCAGAGCTTGCAAGAGTTAGATCTCCTAAGGTCTGTGTATTCTTTTATAATTGATTATAACTTATAATATAATTTATAAGGAAATTATAGGTGGTTCTTTGCAGTGGTACCGACATGGAATCGGGATTTTCCCGTGAATTATTCTTGGAATGGAGTTCGGACACAAGAAATTGCATAATTTTAACCTGTGAGTCTTATATATATATATGTATATATGTATTATCAAAAAAAATTAGGTAGAGCAGGAACTAGAACATTAGCCTCTAAATTAATAGCTATGACCGATCCATCTCGTAACGCAACCAGACAAGTACAAATTGAGGTAAATCAACATTTTTTATCCACATTTAATATTATAGGTAAAAAGAAGAATACGGTTAGAGGGTATGGAATTAGAACAATACAAAAAGAGAAAAATGGAAAAGGAACAGGAAGCAGCCAGATTACGGTTTACATTTTTAATCAATTAAATATTACCGTAAAAACTGAATTCGAACCCCCCCCTATAATAAGACCCCTCCCCTAGTATAACCCCAGGGTAAAGGGGTATATTGGAACTTAAGGCCCCCCCTGAGATATAACCCCTCCCCCAAAAGTGCCCCTCCTTGTGCTATAGCCCCCCGATTTTTCGCCACACTTCATTTCATACCGAATTTGGCTACATTTCCTGGGTATTTTTAGACGTAGAATCCGATTTTTCATAATGTAGGAGCTCTAAAGTGTCTTTATAGCTTAGCAAAACTGCTTATTCACGCCAATATTAGATGAAACAAATGACACTGCTCATCTTTCTATGTCCTGTATGAAGGAGAACAGAGAAGTTCAGCATAAACGCACCAGAAAATACATTTCTCTTGTACTCATCGGTACTCTTTCAACCATTACAATGCAAAACGAGTTGAACGCCTCCGCAGGGTGATCGCTGGAATCAGGATACGATTCTGGTACACAGCAAGGCTGCACAGATCTTTCCTTTTACAGCCGGCTTAGATCGAACGTATCCATCATCTGCCCACATGCGGACCGAATACGGCCATTTTCGGACGGATCCGGGTTCTCGGAAGAGGGCGAAGATACCGAATCGAACAAAGTTTCGACGATATCTCGATTCGATATGATGGCACGCCTTGGTCTAGATGGTTCAAACAGCTCAACCTGGGATTAGGGTTGCCTGCGGGACGGCACGTAGAGAGCACAGTCCCGTATCGTCCCGTCCCGGAAGGTCCTCGGGACGGGACGAAAACGGGACGCAGATCCCGTCACAAAGGAGCCCGTACCTCTAGCGGTACGTACCCGTCACGGGACGGGACGTCAAGTCTCTCGGCACGTCCCGTCCTGCCTGCAACCCTATCTGGGATGCGCAAGCCGCCTCAGGGTCGGCGAACGATTTCGTGGGTGGAGTAATCGTCAGCCTGGGCAGGCTCGGCCCGGTCCTACGGGCCCGATTGCTCATCACAGGCTCAACGAATAGGAATTGTGTTCGCAACAGTGAAGTACTGCGTGAATATCTGTGATGAAAAGGCTAAAGCTGGTCAGGAATTGATAATGATTGTCTATTTCCACCGTCAAACAGCCGTTTGTCTGTAGGAATGGTTAAACCGAATGATACAACCATTTTAGTCATGGTTAGCCAGGCATTCTGCAAAGATTCCGACAGAAAACCGCATAAAAAATAAGATTTTTAAAAATCTCGAACCACAAAATTAGAGAAAAAGTGGTCAAAAACGAGAAAAAATTGAGAAAATTTTGAAAAATTTCGCTAAAATTTCTCAGAAAAGTTGCATTTTCTTGATATCTGAGGCCTGAAAACCACGTTGAAACTTAGCGCCCCCCCCCTATAATAAAACCCCTCTTGTTTTATTGCCCCAGGGGAAAGGGGGGTATTGAAACTTAGCGCCCCATGGGGTTCGAATTCAGTTTTTACGGTATGCCAAATCTTTAGTCTGGAACAAACGAGAAGAAATGCGAGAGTTGGAGTATCCAGGGATGATGACGAGGACGAAGATAGTGAAGACGACGAAGCTTTAGCCAATGCAGTAGCTGCTGTAACCGGAATGAAACCAGCCGCAAGTTCTTCTGGTCCTGGTCCAAGTGAATTGTTTTCTATGTTTCCAATACAATGACTTTGTAGTTAATGCCGCCACACGAGGACAATCATCAAACGTTTCTGCTGCACCTTCAAATTCAGTAACCCAGCTTCCAGCTATACAAGCAATGAACCAACTTGCTTTGGAGCATCCATACGATCTAATGCTAAAATTTGAATTACAGCAAAAGTAAGAAATTTCATTTCATATGTAAACGTCTACATAGGTCGGCATTTTTCAAGCAAACAAAGAAAACTTACCCTATGTTTCATTATGTAGAAGATAAAGTGAGATGGGATGACTATGGGGAAATTATACGCCCAGAAGAATATATTACAAATGATAGTGTAATCATTGAAGTATGTTGTAACTTTTGGTTTTTTTCAAAGGTTGTTCTAGAATGACGTGGATAATAACGACGATGATGATGGAATTAAAAAAGAGATTGAAGAAAAAGCACCAAAGGAACAGCCGAAAGTAGAAGAGTGGCCTACAAAATGTATCTCATATCACCAAAAATTAGAAGTAGTCATGCGTTATTAAAAATATCTTTGAAATTTTAGGTCCTTTGCAAGTTAGAGTTTATCGACTTTGAAGGACGATCTGACGGCGAATCTATTAAGAAGATATTAGCACAAATTAAGCCTAAGCAGTTGATTATTGTGCACGGTTCAAAAGAAGCTACACGACATTTGGCACAATATGCTCATGACAGCGGAATTGTGCAGGTACTTCTGTAAAATTTTTGCAGTACGTAACTTTTTAGGGCAGAATATTTTCGCCAAATTTGGGTCAAATTGTTGATGCCACCGTTGAATCGCATATATACCAGGTTACACTTAGCGATGCTGTCATGACTCAAATGCTGTTTCAACCGGTATGTTATATAATCATTCCTCATTCTTTATCATTTTTTTCATAGGTTCGTGATGCTGAACTATCTTGGATTGATGCTCGCATTCTCCGAAGAAACAAAGTGGAAGAAGAAAAGAAAAATAACCTTGATGAAGAAATTATGGAAATTGATAATGAAGAAGAAAATTCGGCTGAATCTAACGAAAGTCAACGGCAATTGCAGAGGAAACGGCCAAATGTGTTCCATTTGGAGGCTTTAGCTCACTCATCTATCCCGAGTCACCAGGTTTGAATCTTCTAAACATAACAGATACACATTTATTTACAGGCTGTGTTTGTAAATGACCCGAAGTTGTCCGATCTAAAACAGATCCTTGTAAATGCTGGTTATCAAGCAGAATTTTCCTCGGGTGTTCTCTACATTAACGGTAAGTAATGATATTTTTGGTATTATTTCCTCGGTTTGCAGGTATTGCGTCTATAAAACGAAATGAAGCCGGAAAATTCCACGTCGAAGGATGTGCTGGTTTGGAATATTATAAAATTCGAGATGTTATTTATAATCAGTTTGCAATTATCTGATATTGTTCATTCTTTTTTGTATTATCGGTGTACTTATTTATTGTTGTTGAGTTTGAATTATGCTTATAAAAATCAACATATTTTTGTGAATTAATTCAGCGAAGCTAGCTTATTTAAATTATCTTTTCTGTGATATTTTTTATCTATTGTACATTCTGTAGTGCTATTCGATCTTACCGTTCGATTTCCACGAGTGCTTACACATTTGTGCTGACCTCAAGTTGTAAAGCGCTATGAGTATTAATGCCCCATCTGTTATTGATCGGGTCTCTATTCGCTTACTCTCTTTTTTTCACATTTCTACATTTTGCGCATCATATAAGCTCTTTTTTCATTTCAGATGACTGCTGAAGAAGAATCGAAACTTCTATCAGAACTTCGGGTTACAGAGTTGAAGGCAGAACTGGATAAGCGTGGGCTTGATAAGAACGGCATCAAGATCATTCTGTCTGATAGACTTGAAAAGGTAGGGCTTTCATTACGTTTATTTTACCGTGAATTTTCTTCGCCTATTTTATAAGCAATTTGTAGGCTCTCAAGGCTGAGGGACATGATCCTGCCACCTACAAGTTCTTTGTTAGCGAGTCTTCTGTTTCGTCGACACCGCAAAAAACGAAAGACGAACCTATGGCACAAGAAATTGAGGAAAATATTACGATTCCGGATGGTTGTTTTATTTTAAATTTTCTAACTTTATTCTTATTTTCAGTGGATGTTTCTGGTGATGGTGTAGGAGAAGAAGCTACAGAAAAGTCTTCTCTAGAAGGAGAAGAATCTTCAGCACAAAATATCACAAAAGATGAAGAAGGAGAGGATGATAATTTGCAAAACGAAGAAGAACAGCTCGAAGATCCGTTAAATGAGCAACCTTCTGAGAAAACGAATGAAGCCCCTCGAAACGGGCATACTCATGTCAGTGATCCGGATTGCATGTTTTGGGTTCGCGGATTGAATCCTTCAACAAAGGCAGCTGATCTTAGAGTTTGTTTACATTTTATCCCGTCTGTAGACAGAATTATAGGAACTATTCTCTCAACATGGAAAAATAATAAGAGCAAAAATTTTCACCTCAAAAAAGATTCCCGGAAAAACATTTGGTTTGGTTACAGTAGCTGAACCCGATATGGTGGATAAATGCTATATTGCTCATGATAACAAGGCGTGGAATGGAACTGTTATTACCATAGATAAGGTTTGATTTAAATTGTATTTTTTTTTCTATTTTGTGACCGTCTGCCGCCGTTCGTATTCACTGCCTATTTAGGGCAATGCTAACAACATGAGTTCAAAAGCAGCAGCCGCTGCAAGTGCGTCCGTTTCGAAAAAGGAAACAACCAAAGCTTCAACGGAAGAACCCAAATCAGATACCAAGAAAGATGAGAAGGAACATAAAGAAGAAGGAAAGCATAACGAAAGGAAGAATACCGGCGACGGAAAGGAACGAGATAAAGAAAGAGAAAAACGCGACGCTGGTTCGTTTTCTACATATAGGAGAACTCGTATAGCTCTTCGGCCTCTTCTGTTATTTTTGTAACTCTATGTTTAGATCGTACCAAAGATGCCAAGCCTCGTCGCGAGCCAGTGAGGGAACCTCGTCGAGACATCCGGAAAACCATTGCCGATGCACGACGCCCTCCTATGGCCAGCGGCCATCGTTCATTCCGTCGACCATCTATTTCGAGTAGACTTTCTCGAGGCACTCATGTTCGTCCTACTCCTCCAAGCAGAAGAGTAGAAAGTTATGGAAGAAGTGACGCTGACCGTGAAAGACAACGCGCTCGGGAAGATGAGCTACGTCGACGTGCTGCTGAAATGGAACTAGAAAAGGAGAAGGAACGCCTGCGAGCCGAACGGGAACGTATTGAAAGAGAAAAACTGGAGCTTCAACTCTTAAAACAACAGGCTCAGTTAGCGGCATATGAAAGAGCTGCTGGTCAAGGTAGCTCAAGGTTAGTAGGGGAAACTGTTCTTCACTTCTTACGGCGTCTGTAACAAAGGAGTGTCCCACATACCGACAGTTGAGCCGTCTCTCCGGAGATCTCTGTATACAGGAATTTCGCTGACATACTTCTTCACGAAGACCTTTCATAATTTTTTTGTTTTATGGCAAAAAATTAACTAAAATATGCCTATATTTGTTTTAGTTTTTGTTTACCGGTAAGATAAATATTTTCAGCCGTCACCGCACCGAATCCACACGCCATGGATCATCTGGAGCAAGAAGAGACGACAGATATTCTTCTCGTTCTTCCGGGGAATCGCATCGCCCACATGAACGGTTAGTTTGATTCATTTTGTCTGTTTCAGTGCTATCTACCATTTCGCCAATCGTCACGCTTTAAAAGTTATAAATGAACTAACTTCAGGCCAATGGCTACACGTGATCGGGACCGTGACCATCGCACTTCGCGTACTGATGATCGTCGCCTTCCTGCTGTTCCTTCTAGAGATCGTAGCCGAAGCCGTCATAACAGCAGTAGGGAATCACATGCTGTCCCTCGTGATTCTCGCTATGTAGAGATTCGCCGAGATGCTAGGAACGAAATACCGACAGCAAGGCCTCCGGGATCCAGTTATGGTGGACGCGGCTATCATAGGTCTGTAAAATTAATTGAATTTATGTTATCTGTTTAATTTCAGGGATGCCGTTGCAGCTGGCATGCCAAGTGGGCAAAATTATTATGGAACACGTGAATCTTATTCCAGCGGTGTAAATAGTAAGCTAAGATTGTAATCAATGCAAATGTTTTGTAGCTTCTGGACGTGAATATGACCATGGAGGACGCGCACCTCCATCTTCCAGTGGTGCATGGGGCAGCAGCGGTGGTAGTTGGTCTGGTATGCCTGCTGAAAATAAATGGGGAGCAAATGCTAATGAAGGTAGCCGTCATTTTATTTATTTTTTGACGTTTCATATTTTAGGTAGTGGAAATTGGAGCAATTATGGAACCGGATCAGCTCCATCTAATGCCCGTATTGATTTCGACAAATATCGTCGACAGCGACAATTTTAAAAATTTGTTTGTTCGCTTAATTTATGTTCGTTTATTTCTAAATGTGAATAAATATTCTTATTTCCAGCGTATTGGTTTTTATTTACATCTTTAATTTTCACTTCCGCTTCTCTTTTTGCGGCAATATCCAAAGGATTTATGGGCCATAATTCTTCGCTAACTACTCTCGTTTCGGCCTCCAGGCTTGCGGCTTTATCCATCTTTTTTCGACTAACCGCCAAGTATTACGGGCATTTTTGTTGTTCATAAGGGAAAGTGAGGTCTCTCATAAAGAATTCGAAGCCCAGCTTAGGAAGTGACTAATTCGGGTCTCCCCGTCTTCTCTTGTTTTCATGTCCAAGTTAAAAGTCCGCCCATTGCATGTTCTCTTGCCATTTTCTCCCTCGCTAATCACGACTTCTTGGTTCCAAAAATCCGAGAAGTGCTCTCCTCCTCCTTCTGCCCGATTAGTCAGAATCTCCGTCTGCCGCCAATTGACAGCTTCCTTTGCTCTTTCAAACGAATTCTTCCCCGTTCCTTCGGGAGTTCACCTCTCGTTGGTCGCCTGCCAAAAACAGGAGATGAATCATCCGGGGTGGTGCTCTATTACCAGGCGAGCAATATGTGGTGGCCTTCCGTCTACAACAAACAATCAATCCACTGCGGGGCGGGTTCTCTTCTTTTATTCTACCCGGCCACCAAATTTGTCTAATCTCAGATGGAGGTCGTCGAGCTGCGTTGTGCTGGTGGCGTGACCCTGTCGACGACGAAGAAGACGCTCGCCCGTGTTCCTTACAGTCGACTTGGGTCAGAAGGCAGTCGAGCCACTGAAGACAGTCAACCACAGCTGGTGGCTCTTTTACTCGACGCCTTGAGAAGAGATGACATGAGACTCGTCGTGCCCGATGGATTCGACCAGTGGGGTGAGTTTTTGAATGTTTTGGGGACTGAAAACACAGCAATTCAAAGCAATCATACCCAAATCGCCCAGAATTCTACTTTTCACCACAACTTTTCAGGTCCCCTAGCGGGAGAAGCTAGAAAACTGGGACTATATCGCTTGGCTGAAGCGGCGTCTCCGTCGACAATTACGGTAGCCTGTCATGCGGCTCTCTCAGCCGGCCGTCTCAATCCAGAAGTCACTTTCCGAAAAATCTTGAGAATCGTCGTCTCGGGCAAGGTGACCGTCTGTCGGACGGTCTTCTCGGACACTTTGAACGAATGTCGAGATGGCGGTGGAAATGACTTCGAAGAAGATCGTTACACGAGTCGATTCTTTTTGAAACACAACAATTTGGAGAAGGCCTTCGACGCTCTGGCGGCGGCTGGCTTCCTTTTGACTCAGTCGAACACCTTCAGTCCAAGTTTTATGCATTCCCACATCTCCGACGAGACCCAGTTCCTTCACCATTCGCAGTATCTTTTCCAACGACGGCCACAAGTGAGTCGACCACGTCTCTCAGCCCATTAAAAATGTTTCAGAATTAGCTCCGCCACTTTCCTTTTGCCAAGTCATCGAAAAATAAAGCTCAGTGTCCTTTTTCCTTCGATTCTTTGTGTCTTTTCTGGATGGCTGCTTGTGAATAGCCGAATTAGTGCAGCAGAACGAGATTGAACATCTTGGCCCAAAGAAAATTGGAGATGCCTCAACCCTTGTCAGATGAAATCGACCCCCTGGGAAATGTCTAAAAACATCTGAAAAAGGTCAACAATGATCGTGTTGAGTTGTCGACCCGAAAGGGAAATACGGAGGGATTCTTATAAAAGAAAGTTTTATCGCCTTCACATTGGAAGGCTTTCCAAAATTTAGTAGACCACTCCTTTCGGAGGGTCTTTCCAACTACGAACCTCGAGAGGTTGGAGTATTCACTCGTCGAAGTAGGGGAAATTCGAAACGTCGTCGAAACCAACTGCCGATATTCTACGGGTGCGGGCGCATGTCATTCTCGCTTTTCAAATAGGCAAGATAAGTCCGCTTCCGAATAATGTCGACTTCGAAAAACAAAGACCAACGGTTAAACTTGTTGCTTTGAAAAATAACCTCTTTGTGGCAATCTTCGATCACAAGAGTAAACTGATCTGTCCCCTTTTAATCTTGACGGAGGTTGCCCAACTATTACACTGCTCATTCCGATGGATCGTAAATCAGCTGCGTCAATCAGAAAGAGTCACATTATAATGGCTCTCCTTAAAAAGAAAATAAAACGAATAAATATCTTTATTATGCTCGTTCAGAAGCAGTTGGAAATGCCATTGAGAGTGGCTGTCGACGACTAGAAACGGGGGGATATCAGATCACGGGGGAGAACTGTGGCTAGAGAGGGCAGACCGGGGAAAATCGAAAAAAAGACGAAGATCATTGGAAATTGAGAATGGCCAAAGGGACGACGCCTGTCCGCAATTTGTCGTATTGAGGTCGAAGTCGACTGACGTGGGCAACATCCCCTCGTCTCGTCAAGACGCGGACTTTCTCGCCTCGACTGACGTTGAGCTGACCCGGTCGACTGCTGTCTTGCATGATCGAGGCAAGAGGCGATTGATAATTGGACACAGAAGAGGCTCGACTCATCGAATGACCACTGGAAAACGGGATCAATCTTGTATAAAAAGGAGAGACTCACTTGACGGGGACAGGTATCCGAGAAGGTCGGAAGACAGGCGCCGTCGACAGCCTCGCCGGAACGGAGCTGCTCTTCGGCACTCGGCTGTCACTTGGCAGACGTGATGGTCCGGCATACATTGACCTCGTTTGATACTGGCTTTGGATACTCTCACGAGTCTCGAGCACTATAATTCTTTCTTTAAAGACAAAAGAAAGGCAAGTGTACCTGGCAGGAGGGCGAGACTGTCGACCAGTCGCCACAAGAGCGACCGGTAAGCCGAGGGAGCTCGGAGCAGGAAAGCTCCGTCATTGTACATTTTGGCAAGGATATTCTCCTTGAGAACAACGTAACATAGCCAGCAGTCGAGGGAATGTTCTCTGAAATGGAAATTGATAAAGGCAAAATATTCACAATACCTGAGCAATTCTTCGAAAAAGATTTCGACGCGAGAATTTGGGGACTTCTCGCTCGAATCCAAATCTTTGACAATTGAATAGACATCTTTCGTGGCGGGACCCGGTGCAGTTACTGTACAGATCATTTGCCAGGGACTGATTTCTGGCTTTAATTCATCGGATATCAAAGCGACCAAGGCGGCGACGAGTTCTCCTCCGCCATCTCCTCTGGCCACCGCCGCCACTCCTTCGACGACTCTTTCGACCAAAAGTCGTTTCGCCGCGTAGATGGGAAGACCGACGACGGACAATTCTCTTGCTCGAAGTGCTGGCTTCACTGCCGTTCGAGGTGTCCGGGGCATGAGTCCTTCGTGCTGATCATTACAATCACAGAGGACATGACGGGAGGTGGTCGAGTGAGCCCAACTGGGAGGATGCAACCTGAAGATTCGGTTTGTAGAAAGCACAAGAAGGGGAATACCTTCTCCTGACTCGGAAACACGTCCTGCAGGGAAGACTCCTTTTGCTGGCATCGATACAATTCGATGTCGACTGTGTTGGCCCACACAACAATTGGGAATTGTTTTTGAAGAAGGAACAGGCATCTGCCACATGTCTGAAATCGAGGTTTGTCTGAATTGTCTCGGGCCATTTCCCCTTCCTCCGTCGAGAGTGTCTCCCCCTGTTTACGGCTCCCTCCCGGAAAGGCATCGATTTGTGGGAGAAGGCCAATTCGGAAGGTCCTTCTCCCCGTGACGTCATCGACACATTCAAAATTCTTTAGAAAAAGGTGCCCCGGTTTACGGTAAGCGGCAGTCGTACAAAATCTTGACAGTATCATCTCCTGTGATCGTCTCTCGTTTTTGAAAAGTTCACATTCTTCGGAAATTTGCACAGCAATGTGTGGAATGCGGTCCCGCTATGTTTTTTGTCGACGCGTCATCTCCGGCCCTCCGTTATCTACTGGTAGTCGACCGAAACCCCAATAAATCTGTCTTATCCACTCATTTTTCAAGCACTTGGCCCCCTTCGCGCGGGCCTTATATTTGCCCGGAGGCAATAATGAGGCAGGATGTAATAAGACGGGGGCCCGTTTGCTCTTTCTTTGAAACCGGAAGGAGCTGAACTCACTTGGGAAGGAGGACGGACAACGAGGCCCAATCTTCGATGTGTGACGGACCACTGCAACCGAGACCACTGTCAGGCGAGTCATCGGCCAACAGGACAGGAAAATTGTTGAGATCTCGTTCCGATGTCAGGCCAGGAAGACCTTCCCTTTGTACTTTGAGCATGACATCGCTGAGGGAAAGAGACGACGACTCGCAAAGAGAAGGCATCTGAAGAGATTTCATTAAAAAGAGAAGAAAAAGATGGCAAACAGATGAGAAAACACAATAAACAACGATCAAAAGGGGGGTGGAATGCCCTCCGAGTGTAAAAGAGTAGTGGACACGAGTGGACACTGCTCGGGGACAACATATCTCAAATTTCGCCATGATAAATTTGGTGCTAAATATTTCTATTTTAGTCTAAAAATGAGAAAGAGTCAGTCCGAGGAATTAGTCCGCGGGGTAGCCAGGGGTGTGCTTGTTTCACTTTTCCCACGGCTGGGCATCCATCATCAAAAGTCTTTTATTTGACCAGCCACCAACCTTATGTGGTAAGGCGAGGAATTGGAGTTCTGGTGCCATGTTCTTTTGTAAATCGGCGAATGTTCGTTTCGGCTTCACCGGGGCCGAGCTGATCCTTCTCCATCGATCTTCTGGCTCTGCTGCGATCTCGTTGTCATTGACGTCGACGAATCTCAGTCCATCCGATCGTCGACTGTCGACAAAATTGGCCAACAGACTGGATGTCCTCGGTTGCGTCGTCAAATTATGGTTTGATGTTCCTCGAGTCATGTCCGGAGCTGAGACGACTTTCTCATCGAGTGGTTCGGTCGAATGTATTCGACCCCACGTAGTCAGTCCCGGTGTCGTCTGACTCTGCCAATGTCCACTGTCCGCAAAAGCCATCTGATAATCATCTCGTCGTGGTCGACACTGTTCGCGAAGTTGTTCCGAATCCAGTGAATCCGTCGACACCGATGGGTCGAAACTCTGAAATTCTTTTGTTTTTAAAACTAGTCGCTGTCCCCCCGGTTTCTGCCATAGAAAATACAGTAATCCCGGCTGTTTGCCTAGAAATAATCCCTCTTCGGGCGTTCTCTTTCATCAATTTCCCCGAGTTCTAAAGAAGATGCCCATCCGATGCCCCTCTCCACTAGTTGAGGATATTTACGCGGGCGATGATGCCCTGGGGAAGATTGCGAAATTGAGTAGAGGGAGGAGATATTGGATGGGATCAGCTGATGTAATCGGCTATGACCCGGAACATTTCGAGGGAGAGTACTGGTCATTTTGGCCTTTTTCGAAATGTCAACATTATTATCTGTTTTCACACAAATTTCAGACCAGGTGATGTTCCCTTGAAAATAACAAAAAACGAATAGTTTTACTGAAAAATAGGAGAATTGTTGGGTAAAAGTGGGTGGATAAATAAGGCAAGGAGCTGGTTTTGAAGGTGTCGCAAATGAAATGCAAATAAATGACTCTAGTTGGCAGCTTTCTCGCTTATTTATTGGATTTTTTACGATGATAAATGAATCAAAAAATGGAAGAGAAATTGTTTTACAGTAGAATTATTCGAGTGAAATTCATGAAGAAGGGGACTGGACGGCAAAAATGCAAGGAATTTGGGCAATTTGACTGTACAAACAGGTGTTCGTTGTATGAAACAATTAAAAATATCAGCCAAAATGTCTTTTCTATTAGAAAATATGCAAATATTTGTAATAAAATCAGAAGAATAGAATCTAGTTGAATCCAATATTTTTGTAGTCTACAAATTTATCGAACCAACCTCAAAAAGGACGCTGTCACCGCCGAAGTCGAGATTGGCAATTCGTGTGTCGATGTCATCTGGCCAATTATCCTCTTCGGGTAGCATCTGGAGCTCGCACAGCTCCACCATGTTGAGGTGGAGTGACTGGGAGGCGAGGGGGGTAGCTGTTGGGTGCGCGCGAATCAATCGCCGTTCTGCGTCTCTGTCCCTCCGTTAGAGTCAGCTGGACCCCTCCCTCCGGAACAACAACGTGTCTTGTCTCGTAAGCGAAAGAGCGAGTGACAGCCGCCGGTGGTCATCTCCTATGAGTGTCAATTATCCAATGACTCATTTCCCTTCTTCTTCCTCGTCGTTGTCGACGACTCTTCGCCGTTCATTTACGCCGCTTTTATCACTTCCTAATGGGAACAGTTGACCGAGTTTTTAAATGTCAGTTAAATGAACTTGAGAAAGCTTTTACGAGAGGAACAGATGCCAGAGGGAAAAGTGGGAGCAGACAGACGAGAGAGGATGAGCACAACAAGCGGCGAGTTATGTTTGAACACTTTTGACACTCAAAAAGACTGTCCAATAAAAAGTCGACGATGAGCTCGAAAGGAGAAAACTAGGAAATTATTGGGATCGCTTGGATAGAGACGGAAGATATTATTTTAGAAGAAGAAACTTTGCAAGTGTAAGAAGTGTTGTTATCTTATGTTCGATTACAAAAACAATTCCTTGACCCCATGACATTGTGTCATACCGGAAGAGGCCATCTAATGATACATAATCATTTGTCTGTTGAAATGAGCCAATTACCCCCCGGAACATGATTCCTCCCGATGACAGAACAGCTGTCAACCAGAAGTTCCAAATGAAATGAACAAAAGGGACAAGTGGAGAAAAAGTCGAGGGAGAGATTAGCAGCAGGTCACGGCTTATGTTGACCATTTTGATGGACAAACAACGCACGAAAAAAAAGAAGAAGAAGATAGAAGATCGATAGAATCGGACACTGCGGGAACTGAAATATTGTCAGGTCGACCTGTTCGGCCATCCATTTTGTCGACAGCTTGAGATGTCACCCATTTGGGAAGAAGACGGATGGGACGACGTCAACCAGATGACCATTGTCCTGAAGACAAATATTTTTGACGACGTGGGAATTGGTCACCCCATGTAGTCTTCTGTACTGCGATAAGCTAACTATATGGCCCGATAAGGATGGCATAGTCTGTCGCCCCTGGCTATTCAGCTTCTTCCATGGGCAGTCATCCGATCAGACAGCATTGGCCTATACTCCTCGTCGCTTTTCTTTTTATTTTCTTTGGAATTATTCTCTGGATTACATTTCCTCCCATTTATGAAAGTTTAGTCGTCTCGGTAAGGTGGCTCAAGTATTCAAACAGGTTGTTTTAGAACCTGCAACTGGAGATCCATGAGGACAAGACATTACCGACGTCAACGTGGAAATGGTCACACCCGCCGATGACCAACATCATGAGCTTTTACTTTTTCAATTTGACCAATCCTGATGAAGTCATCTACGAGAGTGCCAAGCCAGCTATCGTCGAAGTAAGTGTCATCCTTATCATCGAAGACAAGTTCAGGTCGGACCGTGGACATTTCAAGAGAAGGAGGTCAAGAAGTACATGAAATGGTCAGAGGACGGGAAGAAAGTCTTCTACGAGAATTACAAGACCTATCTGCCTCGACCAGAATTGTGCAATGGCTGTCGAATGGATGACTTGGTCACAATCCCTAACCCTATTGGCCTCGTGAGTCACGATTTTCTCATTCAGAGAATGTCCAGGGAGCAGCGGCAGCCATCTTCGACCCGCAGTACAACATATCCTCCGTAGGAAAAACTGTCGTCTCTTGGAGTCTTCTCCTTCTCGGAGAGTTTCCCTTTGTGTAGGAACTTCTAACTCGTGGATAAATTTCTATTTAGGACCCAAAAAGTAGAAGCTATATTGTTCGAAGGGTATCCGGATCCTCTCTTATCCATTGGCCATAGCAAGGTCTTTTTCTACAATTTTTCAAACTGGGGCAATTACAGTTCCTTGCTTTGGTCGAACTGCTCCTCGGACGGAACATCATCCCAATTCCTATTCCAACTATGCCAAGAATGGGATTCTTCCAAGGAGTCAGTCGCTTTTTTTCTCTGAAATTGCTTGTTTCAGTACAACAACACCCAGGACGAGTGGTATTGGATTCTTACGGGAAAAGGAAACGTTGACAAGCTTGGTACAGTCGACACTTGGGGAGATCTCCCTGCTCTGCCGGCCTCATGGTGGGGCGACGACTACGCTCGAAGTATCCGAGGATCAGGTACAATTCTCTCAAATCAATTAATGCTCCCCAGATTCCGGTAGTTTTTCCAAAATGCATTTGAAAAAGGACGACGTCTTGCCGATGTTCCAATCCTTCTATTGTCGATCCTTCGACGCCACTTATTTGAATGACACAACTGTCCACAATATTCCCGCTTATACGTGAGTCTCCTGTTCCCTTTAAAACTCATCCAATCCCAGATTTTCGGTTCCTTATGATCAATGGGACACGACATCCAACCAGAATGTCGGTTTTCGATATCGTAATGTCGAGCAGGTCAATTATTACCCGGAATGGCCGGCTTGTCCAAATCGCAATCAGTCGGCTTGTGTCTCTCCACAATCCGTCGATTGTAGTCGTCAGGAGAATCTATGCGATGACTGTTGTCAAGGATCTTTCGTCAATGGCACCTATCTTCTTCCACCGGGCATGTATCCCCTTGTTTGTTATCCAGGTAATTCACTTTTTGACTCTCATCCAATCCAGGTCGACTGGAGCCATCTCCTTTCTCCGTCATGTATAGTCCTCCTCATTTCGCTTATTCTCCTCGAACTGTGGTCGACTCCGTCTATGGACTTCGTCCTTCTTTGAAACAACATGTTCCTTTCCTTTATTCACACGAGCCTGTCAGTAACTCCTCTTCCCTTTAATTCGGTTATTTCAGTATTCCGGTACAGTAGTCCAAGTAGTCGTCCAGTTGCAGGTCAGTATGCCGATCTCCGCCAGTCCTCTCGTCCCGTAAGTCATACACTTTCTTTTAATCCTCCCATTTTCAGCCATCTGATGCATTTGCCCTCGTCGATGATTCCAATCTTTTGGCAATCTGCCCGGGCGTCTCTAGACGACGACACCTACCATTTGGTCTGGCTGGGTTTTGTCTTTGTCCCCAAATTCATTGATCTCCTTAAATTTTGTTCCCTGGCCCTCGGTGGCCTTCTTCTTGTCGTCGTTGTTTTTCGTCAGTTTCGTAAATAACTTCTTCATTTCTTTTTGTCAATACGGGTCGATACGTGTGTCTCCAATAAACATTGTCGTTGATCTTTTAGCTTTTTGGCGTAGGGTTCCCGCCACGAACACCAATCAGACCTTCAAAAACTTGCTTGTTATTCTCTTTCTTTTCTCTTTATAGATCTCTCTCTCTCTTTCCGTATGGATGTCTGTAGCTATGATTGTGTCTTGTCCATTCTTGTCATCGGAATTATTTGGGGTGCCACGAATCCTCTCCTGCGTCTCGGATCGGCCATCGCTTCTAAACGGCAATCTTCTCCTCCTAAAAGTATTCTTCTTTAATTTATTCTATAAAAATTAAATTAAAGATAAAATTCTGCAAATAATCAGCGATTTTTGGCATCTCTTTCGCTGCTGGCAATTCTCCATTCCATTTGCTTTGAATCAAGGCGCCTCCGTGGGTTATTTTGACGGTCGTCGAGTCTATTTTCCCCTTTTCTAGATTTTGTTCAATTTCCTGGTGGCTAAATTTCCGATTTCTGTTGTGGTTCCTACGACGAATGCCATCCAGCTGGTGTCGACGGCCATTTGTGGCCAACTTCTTGGCGAAAAACAATCTCATCCTCGAATTTGGCTCGGCTATTTCCTTACTATTTTCGGAATTATTCTCATGCTCACAGCTGACGGGTTATAATAAATCTCTTTTGATTTTCTTCGACCTCTGACCTCTCGATCCTCGCCCGGATGTTTTTGGCCTCCTAGACTTTGCTCCATTCCCCGAAAATATTTTCGTTCATCATCATTTTTTCCCCGATTACGAAACACTCCCCCAGTCTCTCATATTTCGTGGTGCTCTCTCTCTCGCGAGCAAGCCCACCACGTCGCGGCTGCCTATCGACGCCCGCCGGCCGCCTCGTCGCCTTTTTATCTCCTTCGTCTCTCCTTTTTCAGTCTCCGGTTCTTTTTTGATACCGTACCAATTTTTTTTTCTCCTAAAAAATTCAAAACAATCTTCAATTCCTGTTTTCCGATTAATTTTATTTTCGATTTTTTGAGAACAATTCCCCTTAGCAACTCGACGCGTTTCTTTCAACAACGGAGAATATTTCATAATACCTAAAAAATCTCTTCGTTCTCGAAATTTCGGGTGATATCGATCAGTTGAGTCAGTCAATCGGTCGGTGTTCTCTGCTCGTCTCGTCTGTCTGCCTCCGCCGCCCAGGATATTCGCTGTAATTTTCGAGCTCTGTCCTTTATTTTGTTTCTTTTTCTTTCTCCCTTCTCTACAAGTAATTCTTTTCAGACAGCTCGTTGTTGTCTCTTCTTGTCGACGTTCTCAAGTTCTTCAGCTCTACGCACTCCGAGGGAGAGGGTGTGTATGGGCATAGACATCATCTGTCCCCGTATCACTGAAAATTTCGTCTGAGGAACCGGCTGAACCTTCTATAGGACCCTCACGGGTAAGTTTTTCACTTCTTTTTCCTGTTTAGATTTCACAATTGTCGAAAAAATGGGAGAAAGGGTCCTGTCCCGAAGCTTAGAAATGTAATCAGGGGATGATTCACCGAAAGGGCCAAATTTCTGTCCAAAGTTTACTGGAAAACAAAAGACAAAAGAGGAGAAGATCAGGGAAGAGCAGGGAATAAACAAGGGCGAGGAAAACAATCGGCGGCAAGAGTTTGAACAAAATACATGGCAAAAGTCCTTGGACAATTTGAAAAGTATCCGCTCTCGTCGAGATTGACGAATGCAGAGGTCGAAGATGGACTGAGATTATCCCTGATCTTACCTGCTGGATGATCTTCATTTTTCTGATATTTTTTTGATGGTATCGGGACTTTTAAACGCTTAAATCCTAGCGCATACAAAGGGAGATCCCCTCTAGAAATTTCCCCCCTGTGCTGTGCCTTCTTCTCTTCCGACCAGAGTCGTCATCTGGTAGTCAAAATCCTCCCTCATAAAGCCCATAAATCGCTGGGAGAAGTCAAAGTCTGCCCCGTGATCAAGTCACAAAGACCAGAAAGAATCAACAAGGCCCTAAACTTTCGGACTCCTGCTGCTTCTCCCACATTTGAATGGACCCCGCCTCAACCTAGGTTGTGTCTCCCTTTTGGCTAGAAAACGAGCTGACGTGGGGGATGATAAGATAACTTGGGGGGCTCTTTTCTATCGACAACCTTTCCACCCTCTAATTTTGTCTATTTTCAGGAGGAGGAGTCGACTTTATATTTAGTCGAAGCGCATCCCCAGCTTCGAGCCAATACTCTTCAAGCGGACAAGAACGCCGAACCGCCTTGGGATCCGGATCCAGGCCAGGTAATTCCTTTTTTATTTTTAAGTTTAACGAATTCTAGGCTTTCTAAACAAATAAAAACCCGTTGCTTCTGCGTGTCCGCTTTATTGCCGGCACGCCCGTCTAAAATAAGAGTAGCCGAAGTGCGCGTGTCGTCGACGCGCGCCGTTGTGTGTAGCCTCCAGAAGGCTACGCCGTTGCCCCCTCTCCCGTGTTGCTGGTTCTCTCCGGCTGAGGTAGCCGCGCGTGTCGACAAAACTCGCCACATTCCACCCTAATTCTCTCAGGTTTGTCTATTTTCCCTCTTCCGTAGATTGCCTGACCTTTTCCAGGAAATATCCACGTACTTTCACAATAATCCCTGCCTGATGGTGTCTTCCCGTCAGAGATTTCCTTCCGCCACTTACCACTCCTCCGGAGACGAGTCCTGGACCCGTGGCATTTATGCTGAGCAGACCATCGCTGTCCACGACCAGCAACACGCCGTGGCCGACATTGCCCGTCATGTCGCCGAGAAACTTTCATCTGCCGATCCTTTCTTCGTCATGGACGTACCTTCCGTCCTAAATGCCGTTGACTTATGGCAGGCCAATATGGACCGTTTCACCACTCGCTATGCTCTCCGTTGCAATGGTGATCCCGTCCTGGCTCAGATTTTGGCCGAAACAGCCGACATTGGCTTCGAGGTGCAGAATGAAGAGGAGGCCACTATGGCCCTCGGACTCGTCGATCCTTCCAAGATCGTCTACAACAATCCGGTCTGGACAAAAGGTCGAATGAAGAGAGCAGGCGAGGCTGAGATTGGCACCGTCGTGGTCAGCAGCGAGAAGGAGCTCTCTTATGCCACGCTCTTCGCTCCTTATGCAAAGTAGGTGATCCCCTCGAAAAAGTTTAAAGTTTAAAGTTCAGGATTCTCATTGTTGTCGCCATTCCCGGGTGCCTTCCTCGTCAAGAGTCCGCCGCTGTCAACCAGGGCTGCTCCATCGAAGAAGCTGAAGAGCTCCTCAAAACGGCCTACGAGACTTGCGCAAACTTCGATGGCTTCGCTTTCCATGTCGACAATCGTGACTCTGCTGCCTATTTCAAGGCTTTCAAATACATCAAAGACTTGTGGAATGTGGCTCAACAGAACCGCCTTTCTCCCAAGACAATCTCCGTCGGAGGCGGATTCCGCTCCCAGGAGAAGACTCATTTCCAAGAGGTAGGCAATGTCCCGAGTCCATTTACAGTATTATTTGTAGGTGACTCGTGATCTTCATGACGCCGTCGAGCGCTTCTTCCCCCAGGAGGATTTCCCCTTCCTGAATTTGATCGCCACTCCCGGGCGATTCTTTGCCACCGCTGCTTTCTCTTTCTGCACCAATGTTGTTGGCAAGGAAATGATCAAAGGTTTGACTTGTCTTTTCCATTTAATTTTATTTCTTTTCAGCCAACGAGACTCTCCTCTATCGCTATCTGACCAACGAGAGTATCTATGGTGCATTTGGATGTCGCCTTGCTGATGTCGAGCTCCAATGCAAACCCCTGAAAGAAAAGGCCCAAGATGAGAAAGAAACCTACGGATTGGTCACTGGTCCAACCAATGATCCAATGGAACTTCACAAAATGTTCGTCTCTCGTCAACTTTCCGTTGGTGAATGGCTTTTCTGGGAAAATATGGGAGCCTACTCGATGGAGGACACCGCCCATCCTGTCTACTATTTCGCCGGCAAAGACAATTGGTAAGCAGAAGTACTCGCCAGCAATTAATTAAATATTTACAGGGAGTTAATCAACAAACGTCGTTACTCCCATCAACAATTGGAGACCATTTCGGATGTCGGTTCGGATGGCGCTTCGGATGTCGTCACCGACGATGAGGATGACCTCGGCTTTGACGCCCTCTTCCCTTACTAAAAAATTTCACTTTTCCCAATGGTTTTTCCTCAATTTTCTTTCGTTTATGTTTCTCTCTCAATTGACATAATCTTCTATCCAATATAATTGTTATTTTCTTCTTCTTCTTTCCGGTGAAATAAAGAATTGGCAAAATTGGCACGTAGGAGGCGACGGGGAGCAATCGAGCTGAAAGCTGTTATAAGCCCCGAATAAGCCATTTTCTGACCCCGAGGGGGTGCCCTCATAAATCAGACGGCCCCTCCTGACTCCACGAGCCTGATAATATTTTAATGTGTGTCGCATCTGCCATCTAGCTAACACATCTCGCGTCATCCTACACTTTTCCTGGAAATTGAGCGATGACTTTTCCACTTATTGGGTCTCTTTTTGAGTTTATTTTGGTCTGGTGTCTCTTGTCCCCTAACGTGGCTCCTTTGTCCTTTTCTTTTCCTCAAATTTGGTTGTTTACGTGATTTTTGAGACGATTCGTAATATGATCTATGACATTTTACATTGGAGCTGTTTTGTGATTCTCATTGCATGTTCAGATCTTCTTGATCTTTCCCCTTTGCTGATCCCGTTAAAATTAGAGAACCAAATCGGCATTGGTCCTCTTGTTTGTCGTCCTCTTGGAGATGGCTTCCTTTGTCGCCTCTCATAATGGGAGAGATGTCTCCCGCCCCGTTGACAGCACTTCCTTCCCCTCTTCTCTTCTCTGCCTCATGCTCTCTAATTCCCGATGAGGTAACCAAGAAATAAGAGAGCCAATTAGCCATTGCGCTTCGTTTTCATCTCGATCTCTTTAGACTACCCTGGACACCGGGATGTGACGAGTCGATGGGAGTGCTCCCTTCTCCGACAGCATCCTCTGCTCCGTCACCGCCAATTGCTGCTCTTCTTCTTGTCTACAGGTGCGTTTATTTGGGTCGATTGCTCTCGTTGAGGTCGCCTAATTCCTGGCTTTATTGAGACTAAAAGGACATGACTTTTGCACTCGCTTGCCTCGATTTCTACCCTTTGCTTTCGTCTATTTTGAAGATGTTTCGAATGTTCTTCCAGAAATTCAGTAGAAAACACAAAGAAACTCGTCCAAATTGGGCATTTCTCTCTGCTAATCTGATGCACTAAACGTCACTCGGAGGAGCCATCTCCTCTCGTTACGAGCATCCTTTTATGGCTAAATTTAATGTCTTTTCTTGACATTTTACAGTATCCCGGCGGTGCTTCTCTTTTCCGTCTGTTGTATTGTCCGTTGGCGGCCTTGTTCCCATATCTCCAGCCCAAAACAATTCTTCAAGTGAGCGGCGGCTCTTTTTCCCAAATATTTTCCAGGTGGTATTTTCTTTGTTGTTCAAAAGAAGCCATCGATGAGCTCCAGGCTGCAGATCGGCATAGTATTCTGCCCATCGATGTTCAGGTTCGTCTGCCTTATCAAATTCTGCCAACAAAAGTCTTCTAGAGTCTTGCGTCGCTTGTCTCCGAGACAGAAGTCGAAGAGACGGCGACGACGACCATTTGATGGTCTCCCTTCCTTGGCGACATAATCCTTTTCGCATTGGGTCTCTTACGGCTTTCCTCATTTTTTACATCCAGTAAAGTAAAAATAAAATTTTCTTCACAATTATGCTCGGGAGCTCCGCTACGAGGGCCTACGGGAAATATTGCTCTTTCCTAAAAATTCCCTCGAGGGAATTTTGGATCATTGGATTGTTTTGGATCGATGATCGTGTCATCAACAATTTTCTATCGAATAAACTTTTTTCTTCACAGTTAACAGAAAAATGTCGAAACTTTGCCGGATAGCTCCGGTAATATCCTGAAAAAACTGCGTTGTTCTCTCGATTTCCTACACAATCACACATTACGCATACCCAAAAGAGAAAAGAAATGACTATATAAGACGGCCGTTTGCCAGTTTTCTCATAAACTCTACTCGTCTCGAAATGGCTCGAGGCCATCGGCAAGCTGAACCTGCAGCTCGTCCAGGGCGCCATGGTCGCCGTCGCTCGTCTGCCAGTAGCCGTACCGTCACTGCTCCCTCGGCCAGCACCTCTCGAAGTGCCAACTCCACGGAAAGTGCTCGTTCTGCTCGTCGAAACAATGAGCGCCGTGCTCGACGTGATCCGACTCCTCCTGTAGGACAGCGTCGTCCCAGGCAGCAATCGCCTCCGAGGGCTGCTGCTGCTGCTGCTGCTGCTGCTGCTGTTCCAGCAAATATCCCGCCTCCGCCGCCGTTCCGTCGTCGCCGAGTTCCCAAGCGAAGGAGCAGGAGTTTCACCGACGCCATGGGCCGCCGTCGCGATGCCATGGGACGGTTCACCCGGTTCAGATTTTGGTGAAACTAATAAAACTAGTGGCTGCCACTGTATTCTGTTTTTATTTGTCTTTCTTATCTTGTTTCTTTCTGTTATTTGTTTCTTCTTGGTTTTTAGTCAAATAATTTACTCGGTAAGATATCTGGCATAATACGATGTCGTCTCTTGTTGGCCTTTCTCTGGCTACCCGTGGTTTTGTTGTCTTCTTTTCAAAGAATATCAGCTGCCTTCTCCTCTGAACATTCTCTTTTTATTGAAAACGAGAAGCGTACCTATGAGCTGCTTTTGGCAATGGCGGCGGAGGTGGCGGTGGACGCAAGTCGACCATCCGTTCGTAAATGTTCTCGAAATGACCCGTCCGTCGGGAGAGAGTACTCTCTGGCGGCGTGTCGTAGATTGGCTCGTGATCGAAGGAGTACAACAGCTGGGATGGCGTGGGAGATGCTTCTCGGAATATTGGCAAAGGTGGACGAGAAATGGGTCGACCACTCACTAAACCAGCCATTTATGTTGTCGATCTCTTCACTTACCAGCTGGAAGGGTCACGTGGATATTTCCATTGGGAAGATGCTGCAAAGAGAGAAGATGAGGAGGTACTTCCAACTGGGTGACAGCGGCACATGACGCGTAATAGACGACAGAGTCACCGGCCATCGGTACTGATGGAGTCGCGTAGATGACCGGCGACTTGTCACTGACGGCAGTCGAGGTTGGCCGTGAGATTTTGACCACAGCGAATAACAGAACTCCGACAAGGATCAACGCTAAAATGGCCAGCACAGCCGATCCTTCCGAGTCGGAGGAACCTTTCATCTCTCGAAGAGCTGCCTCATCTGAATGTTGTTAACCTTTCGACTGTTGTCTATTCCTACCATAACAGACAGGCGCTGCCGGTTCCCAGATGCCTTTCTCCCCACAGAAAATGGTCTCATGTCCGATCAGGCGATATCCCTCATTGCAGGTATAATTCGCCTGGGAGTCGAAGGCATGGCTGGCGGCATCAGCTTTTCCGTTTGCGATGGACGGTGGACGACCACAGTCGACGACTAAAAGGGAAATGAGAGGACAAGTGAATGAAAGCTTACTGGCACAAGAGGGAGCTAGCCCGCCCCATTTGCCATCAGATTGACATTGTCGACGTCGATCTCCGACTACTTCACTTCCCGGAGCACATAGGTATTCTGCCTGTAACGGATCTTTTCTTTTTTTGGGGACAACTCACTTCTGACAAATATGTCGTCGTTGAATTTAAAAGTTTAATGGTTCCAAAGGGAAAAGGCGCCAATTTTCCGCAGTCGAGTTCTGGAATTCTTTCTTCTCTCGTCGGAAATCGACTAACTTTTACATTCGGGTATGCTGCCACTCCATCGTCCAGTCTCAAGGCATTGTCTTTCCGGCATTCCCACCAGTCGATATCCCTCATCACACGTGTAATAACAATGTGTCCCAATGGCATAACTGTGACTGGAGAAATGTACCCGAGCGGCTTCTCCGACACCTGGCGAGGTACAAAACTTGGGTTCTAGGTCGAATTGAAGAGATTCGACGGGGGAAACCTACTGCTTTGACAGAGGAAGGCATTCCAAGCTGACTGGACAGCCGGCAACCATTTCCATTCGAGAGCACGAGCCAGGAGGACGGCTTCGGCCCTCGACGGCTGGGGAGTTTGCTCCAGAGGCCAATCTGCGTCCTGTGGAGAGATGACTTCACCGTCAGCCCATCGCCAATCCGTCGCCGACGATGTCACCCCTAAAATCTATCATAAATTCGATTTGTTCCTTCCTACCGATCCAGAAGAAATCCTTTCTATGGTCAGAATGTTCCAGAGCCGCTTGGATGCCTCTTCTGGTAGAGTTGCCTATTCTCAAAGGAAGAGATCCTCCCCTGTCGAGGCATTTTCTCTGTGCTGCTGCCCAATCGGAATGTTCTTCTCTCGACGCACTGATACATTGTCCATCGACGACGGTCAAGACATCCATCGATCCTTGGGCGCATTGCCAGCTTGAGACTGAAATTGTCCTCTCTTTTGTCTTTTCCCGCTTGTGTTTGCCGCCTCGCCCCGTTATGCAAATGACTGGCAATTCTTGAAATTTGATCACTTGGGAAATCTTCTCCCTTTCTCTCTTTAAAAATCTCAATAGGAAACATCTTGCTCTTGAAAAAAGAGGGAGAGAGATGAGAAAGAACCGGTGTCTGGCTAATGACCGATGTTCCCGGTGCATTCCAGATCCCTCCAGGGGCCATCCCCTCCCCCTGGCTCCTGTTCCTTTTCTCTTTTTTCAAGAGAAAGAGCACACCGTTTTGTGTTTGCGCGACTTGTGGTGTCGCATGTCGGATTGGTGACAGCTGAAGGCGCGAAAAGTCCTCCTAAGCGCCTGGGCACACGTTTAAAACAAAGCTGACGACCTGGAGACATCGCGGGATGAGACATCTCATCACGCGAGAGACAGCCGCAATTGGAACCTCCACTTCAATATTTGACCAAGTATCCAAAAAGCGACAGAAAAAAGGGAGAAAGTGATCTATTGTATGGGGAAACGGCTCGTGTACTCGGGGGAGACACGGCTAAAAAGGGCGGAAAAAGACAGAATAACTGGAGAAGATGAGGTCAAAAGGTCTTGGCCTTCGTCTACATTTTGGTCTCCCCGTGGCCACTTCCCCATTGCTTTTTCTCGGGCGCTCCTCTCTGTATCCAGCGGCTCCTCTACGGAGGAGAAGATGTGAAGAGGGCGGCGCGTCAAGTGGACAAAACATGGCGCCTAGGAATAGAAGAACACAAACACGCCTCACCTGCGTTCGTTGCGAAGATGTGCACGGAACAAAGTTGAAGACGCATTGACGCAATGATTCGAACTCGTGTCACATGGCTGTGGGCACAATGCAACGGGTGGGAACTGTTTTTGGCCAAAGAAGAAATATCACAGACCTTAAATGAGAGAGTTATTCAAAAAAAGAAAGGCATTTGACATGGATGTCGCCGTAGTCGGTGATCATCTCGACGGCGGCGATGGCGGACGAGTGTCGACCCAGGCGGAGGACCAGGCTATGCACATCGTAAGAGCCAAGCAATTCCACTTCCCTGAATATATCCAGATATTCAAATTATTGGGGAAAAAAAGCAGAAAAAGAGAAGGAAGACCTACCACCATGATCGTTTCTCATTGTTTGTTGTGGCACAAAGTCCTTCAGTCAAGACGTAGAGTGGATCTCCGGTCGACTGAATAAATCAAATTATTTGGAATTGGAGGCAACGGGCACCCGTACAGTCACTCAAAACTGACAGTAAAAAGATTGTAACCGAGGTTGTACGGGTGCAACTGAACCTGGATCGTACCCGTCGTGATTCCCAAAGAAACAAACGACTCTACCCTCTCCCCAATTTATTTCTCTTTGTTATTTTCAAATGTCCGGATACCTGTTGATTTGGCTTGCCGGCCGCGACATCGATGGCGCAAACCGGTGCCACAGAGCTCCATGTTCCATCCGGTCGACATATCCTCTCTTCGACACCAATTCTCTCAAATCCAAGGGCACAACTTTAATGGAATTATTTTCTTTAAAATTATCGGAGTTACCTGTATTTGGCAATAGTTTTTGGGGCGTAAGGACCAGGTTCATTGAAGATGACATGACCATTTTCGGGTACAAAAGGTTGTAAACAATGAAGGGCCAATGCCTGCCGTGAGAGGAGAATCGAAAAGAGGAGCGGCAGCAACATGGCCCGGAGGAAAGGGACGCCGGCTCTTGTACACAAACGGAGCACGCCCCCTCGATCGGAGGAGAACCCATCACAAAAGATGACTGTCAGCCAGATATTCCTTGTCTACTATCATTTAGATACAATTACTGGTTATTTTTATTGATTTTTACAACATTTTCGGAATTTTGTTTGTTTTTTCCCCCAAATATTTCAGATCTTCTGGCGTTACAGTAACCTGACAATCTTCTTTTCCTTTCTTTTGATTTGAATATAATTTGTGTTTTTTTTCACTTCCTAAACACTTGAAAATATCATTTTCCGTCGCGTATTTCCTGCTCTAAACAGGAAATGTCCCTTGTCCGTCTTACGCAAGCAGTTGCCTTGCGTCTTGGCCGTGAAATGGAGCCTTTTTGTTCCGGGACTTTGAACACACAAACTCCCGTCGTCGGTGTTAAACCAGCCATTTGAGTTACGTGGTAAATAGACGGTGTGAAGTGTCTTTGACTTTTTATTAATACGCGTGACAATGATGTGTAATGGAATTTGAGACCCTGACAAATTATAAAGCAAATTAGAGACATGAGTAATATATTAAATATTGGTATTACGTGGAAATAGATCAAGAGAATTATTAGGCAGCTTCTGGAACGACAAATGGAACAATCCTTAGCCATCGATGTTCTCCGAGAGGCTTAACTGGAGGTGATATGCATGATGAATGGCTATAGTTTACGACGGTACAACGTTCTCCCGGAATAGTGAATTCACTGAAAAAAATAACATTTTTAGAAAATAATAAAAAACTAACCTTTCAGCTATATTTTCACTACAAAGATTATCAGCACCATGTAGAAACACAAAAATACGAAGACCTCTAGAATGGGCATTGCCAGGAGGAAAATTTTTGAATAAAAAAAGATTCACTCGACGTTTCTCTTCAGGTCTTAATTCTTGACATTCTTCACCACAAGCATCGATTACAGAATCTTCGTGGTTGCAAATTCGAACAGGAATTCCTAAAGAAGTTAAAATGAAATCAGATGTAGCTTACTATATGAATGGAGTGGGCGAAATGCTGATTGTCCAACAGCTAGGACAACTTCGCTTATTGCACATCGATGACGAGAACGGAATGCTTCTCGTAACTCCGATTGGACCTAAATTCATTTTTAATCACAATAAATAAAAAAAACTGACAGATTTTATTGTATTTATTGTACGTACAAGTGCTTGAGGAGGTGGCTGAGCAACTGCCATCAATGGTTGAGAAATAATACCATGATGAAGCATAACGGCGCTCATTGTCAAATCAACCAGCTGCAGCTGTGAATGGATACAAAAACAACGGGATATACCATGATCCCTTTCCATCTAAATATTGTTTCAAATAAAAATTAAAAATCATAAAGATATGCTTTGAAAAAACGTGTAAAACAAGAATAGAGGTTATTCGAAATTATCAATTCAACAAAAATATAATATGACAAGATAATTCTATTTCTTCTTCAAAGCGGCAATGAAGCTTTCTATTTCGGCTAATTTCTCGCGATTTTCTTTTATTTTTGCTTTCTTCTTTTCTTGTTCGATCTTTTCTTCTCGTTTTCTCTTCTTTTCTAAACGTCTTCGCTCTTCCGCAGAGACAGTCTTCACGACTTGAACTGAAAGCAAATAATTAGAACAAAAAAAATAAAATAAACTGACTTTCATCCTCTTTCTTTTTGATATTGCCGAGTCCCTTGAGAGCGTCAGCATCATTTGGATCTAATTCCAAGACTCTTTTGAATTTCTCTCGGGCCGACTGGTAGTCGTCGTTTCTCGTTAACCTCAACGAATTGATGAGCATACCATTTGGAGAAGAAACAATATCTAAGAATAAACCACGCACTCTTGTCCCCATGTGACGAGGGTCGTCATCAGGTAGCCCTTTCCATTTTTGTGAGTCGAATCCAATTCCAATCCTTTCTCGAAATCCTTGACGGCAATTTCGTACAACTTTTTGTGAAAATACCTGTAAAGAATTTAATTAGTCAAATTATGTTAGATACGCTTTTAGTCATTTTAGATGGAGGATTCGGCGAATAGCGGTCAGGAGGATGAAGCGCTGGTACAAAATGCTGCCAGCAGTCTCGATATTTTTATCGATAAGCTTCTTACAGCTCCTCTAGCTCCCAGGTAGCGCCTTTTGATATAAATACAATTCAGAATTTTAGGATAAAGGCATCAATTGCGCCACTTGTTCACGTTGTGATCAGCGAAGAAGAAGTCGTAGACATTTGCCAGATGGCCTGCTTTTCCCTGATGGAACAACCCAGTTTACTTCGCCTCGAAAGAAACAAACTCCCAGCTTATGTTATCGGCGATCTCCACGGTCAATTTCGTGACTTACGCCTGATTCTGTCCCGAATGGGTGACCCGGAAGAACAAACGCTCGTTTTTCTTGGAGACTATGTGGATCGCGGGCCGCAAGGACTCGAAGCGGCCCTCTTACTACTCGCCTTGAAGACTCGCTACCCCGAGCAAGTTTACCTCCTTCGCGGAAATCATGAAGACATCAACACCTCTGTTGCCTATGGTTTCTACGATGAATGCTCTCGAAAGTTTTTGAGACGCGGTCCAGCTGTTTGGCTTCACGTGATGAACGCCTTCAACTTGTTGCCAATTTCCGCCCTTCTAGGAAATAAGATTCTCTGTATGCATGGAGGTTTATCGCCACATCTTCAAAATCTGCAGGATATTGAGGCAGTAAGAACACAATGTAAACTGATGCAATCAATTATAGATCAAACGTCCCTCCATCATCCCGCCGTATGGTTTGCTCTGCGATATGTTGTGGTCTGACCCAGAAAATACCAAAGGAGTCGGCTGGTCCATGTCTGGGCGCGGAATTTCCTTCTCATTCGATGATCGCGTCATCAACAATTTCTGTGCTGCTAACAACATTGATGTAGTGGTTCGGGCACATCAAATTACGCCTGAGATGTTCCGTAGTGGCTACATGGTCACTTGTCGCGGTAGACTGATCACCCTCTTTTCTGCCCCCAATTACGTCAATACTATGAATGATTCGGCTGTTTTGAAGGTGAACAAAAAGAGTGATCAGCTTATTTTCTGCTATTATAGGTTGACCCGGAGCTGCGTCTACGTTTTCTGGTATTTCGACCCAGTAAGAAGGACGCCGCAACAGCAAGAGCAATTGAGCAAACCAGAGCCATGGCCGCTATGGCCGACTGATCCTGTGTCTCTACTCGTGTAAAACAAATTGGATATGTAACAATGATGAATGCATTTCACTGTCCGACTTGTAACTGAATAAAAGCAACTTACGCAGTTCCTCTTGAAATAAGGGTGTCCACCATTTTTGGGCAAATTTTGAGTGCTTCGTTGAAATCTTGGATGCCTTGATCGTAGTCGCCTTTTCTAATTTTATCAGCTCCTTCCATTGTGTACAGTCGGGCTTCTTTTTCATCTTGTTGTTTTCTCATATTAGCGGAAGATTGATTAAAATCCTTCAACAAATTATTTCAGAATAGAATGAAATACCTGGCTATTGATAATGGGTAAAAATGAAAAGCAGCTTCTCTTCGGCATATTCAGTGTATTTTGCAGAAAGGGATCAGTCAAAATCTTCGAGTTCTCGTCCAAATAATCTTCGAACTTCTTTTTATGAGACAGTTTCGTGGAGTTTCTAAAATAAAATTGTTCTTCAAAGCAAAAAGTAAAATAACCTGTAATATGCTGGCAGTTGATTTTCGTCCAAGGCAGAGGCCTCAATAAGATAACGGTTAAATTATAATAAAAAAAGGAGGAAAACAAAAGATAAACTACGATACCTCTTCTATTATGAGCTGAACCGGCCTTCTCGAAACAACTTTTGCTTTATAATAGCTTGACATTTTCAGCCGTTTTTGTAGTAAAGAAACAGGAACAACATACTAAAAATATTGAAATTCTTATTAAAAAAAATTTGCTTACGCTTAGTTTAGTAAGACTGAGGTCTCTTCTAATCCGAGACGCAAAACATAACGGATAGACACGAGCACCACCTGCATCAATAGAAGCCACTTGGACATAAAGTATATCTCCTTCACGCACACAATCTTCAAATTGTATTTCCGTTCTGCAAAAATATATTAAAATATTTAAGATAGCCCTTACCTTTCAGAAGAAATGTCATAAGCAAAGGCTTCAAATGGAGGTATACTGAAGGAATGGATATCCGAGCTACTCGAGGGCAATTCGACATTTGGACGCGGATGTCTACTTAGTGCCGTATGACATGCCGCAGATATCCTTCTACTTTCGTCCATTCAGATTCTAGAAGAGAAATTAAAAAACTACAAAATCAAAATTCGATGTAAAAATGGATACGAGACCCTTTGAAATAATTGGGAAAAATAAGTTTTATGTTATTTTACTTCATGCTAATAAAATTAATGAAAATATACAAAATACAATAACTGAAAGGCAAGGGAGTAATGAAGTGATTAGATCACGAATGACTATACAAACTGTACATAAAATGCAAAATATTAACGTCTTCTTGTATTGACAAAAGGGTAAAGACTATCAGGTAAATCTTCGGGGAAGACACGACGTACTGAAAGTGTGTGAAGAATAGTTCTAGCTTGTTCCAAAAGATAAACTCCTAAAGTGGCACGTGATACGATATCCCATTGTCTTGTTATTCCATGCCATTCACCGCCCTAAACAAATAGAAAAGAACATAAAATAACATACTTTGATGTTACATAGATTTTCCAGTCTCAAAGCTTCAATAAATGCAGCTTCTCTTGTAAAAGCTTCTTTGTCTGAGATTGTATGACTTAGCTCCAACAATCCCACGCCATGTCCAGAGTTCCAAATAGAATTAATTCGGGAAAATTTCTTTGAAGTTTCCTGAAAAAGTAAAAGCTAAAAAAAACAAGAAAATTACTTACAAGTTTTGATGATTTTTCCAATTTATATCGCTTCGCATCAATAAGATGGGCGAGTGGTCGGGCCTAAATTAAAATTACAAAATACAGAATGAAATAATTAAATACCTTCGTGCCTTTTCCAATGTAAAATAAGGCCTCTACAAAAAGTTTTAAACTAGGTTTGGTCTCATTGCTAAGAATACGAGGATCAATTAAAATATACACAAATGCTGTTACTCCAGTATTATTAAATTCTGCTTTAACCTATAATAAATATAATAATATTGAAAAATAACATACCGCTTCGTCTAATTTTTGTCCTAGGATAGAGTCAAATTTCCCATTGAAAGCTAATTCTAATTGGCGAGAATATTTTTTCGTATTTTTCACAACAGCACTATAACCTTCCATTGCTGTTAGTAACTTCTTTTCGTACAATTTTCTTGTTCTAAAATAATTTCATTCTGAAACCGAAATGAAAACAAACCTGGAACATATTGGACCTGCTGCTATTCCTAGTTTTTGAAGTTCACTCCTCAATTCGGTATCTTTTAGGCGTCTCACTGCTCGTAATTTATTTTCATCAATTGGTTCTGGTTCAACGACGCGTATTTGAAGCTAGAAATTTTTATAAAAATAAACTGTTAAATAACCTGTGATAATCGTTTTTCTAATTCTTCAGTTTCTAATGATTCTTCAGCAGTAATATATTCCGATTCTGATGATATGTTTATTTTTCGTCCTATATTTATCATAATTAATTAAATAAATCCATAGAAATACCTCTGCGTGTGGTGACATTTGGTGCAGAAGTAGATTCTTTTATAGTTGCTAAAAATGAAAAAAAAATAAAAAAAAATAAACAAAAATTTAAAATTTACCTTTGGCAGGTGTCTTTGGAGTTAATGGAGGCGCCGAAGGAGTTACCATTTTCCGTGGAGGTATTTTATTTACGGCTCTCTTGGGAGTAACTTTGATGACCGACGGCTGTTGCGGAGGATTTCCAGGATTTTTCACTTTTGGTGTTCTTCTTGTCACATGATCGAATTTTGGAGTAGCAGCAGATCTTGAAGTATCCTTTATATCTGGTTCGAAATCCGGTGTTTTGGATCGTTTTGGAACTTTTACTGCAGACTTCGGTATTCTTTCTAAAACTTCTGGTGTTCTTGCTCTCCGCCGCGGAGTCACTGGCGGGGCCGCTACGACAACTTCAGGCACAGTAATCATGTTCTAAAAGCGGAGAATAAAATGAAGGATAAACTTTCTTACTGTTCTAGATTCTCTCCTTTTAAATAATCCAAATGATCTAACTTTGCTTCGTAAATCTTTTACAAATGACTTCCGTTTTGGCTCAGGTGAATAGATTCCTGCTTGACACACAAAAATCCGTCGCAGAAGGCCTCTTCTCGTTCGCCGATCTTTTTCCATGTACCTCGTTAAAAATCTAAACAGAAATATTGATCAGAAATAAAAGAATGACACTAACGTTTTGGTGTTTCCTGTAGCCATTGTGAGCGGTGTTCTACCCAGATCATCCTTTGCATTTACATCAGCTCCAAAATGTAACAAAAGTTGACAGATGGCTATGTTGTCGTAAGCGGCTGCTGCATGGAGTGGAGTTAACCCTTCATCCCCTCTTTCACGTGGATTATTTCCTCTTGCTAAAAATAATAGAATAATATTTATAATTAAGACTTACATAATAATGATCTAACTAGTTCTAATGCCATTGGAGATCGGGAGCAACACAATTGATGTAAACGGTTCTTTGGTGGTGGAGCATTCTGTGTCATCTAAAATTACATAGAACAGGTTAGCTAAAAATTAATGCTATAAATATATGGATAGATAAAACAATTTTAAGGATGAAATAACGATGAATAATATATATTTATCTCTCGATAAAACTATAAAATACCCGTACAAAAAATGGGATCAGACAGGTGAATTCTAATTGTACAAACATTAGATTCATTTTTCAAGGCTTACAAAAGCGCGCCATAAGCCAAAAGTCTTTCCTCCTTTTTACTGAAAATAGTATTCCAGATGGCTTTTCTGCATTTCGACAAATGTCAATGAACGTCAGCAAATTGTGAAAAGCAAGAAAGCTTCAGCAAGCAAATTTCACAGCGGATCCAGCAGCTACAAATCCATGTCGAAGCTCCATGAATTCCTCCCTTCACAGTTCACAAGCAGCTGTTACAGAAATATTTGTAATCCGGATGAGGTTCTTGGCAAGGGCATATCCGTGTTTTCTCACCGTCGGCTAGACTTGCACAAGAGAAAAGATTGTGGCTCTTTTGTAATGTACAGTCAAAGGGAGCAATTACGGAATCTTCATAGTTGATATCAGTGCAGCCGGAGTGTCTAAAATGGGTGGTCCTTTTCTGGGAAGAAAACTTACGAGATGAGAACTGATTCAAGGTTCACAAGAGGGAAGAATGCCGGCTCACAGATGAGTCCTTCACTGCCGCAGATGATGTCACAGCTACCATGACCTAATTTGATCTGAAATGGATTATTATACGGAAGAAATGGACTTTTAGAGGCGGGTTCTAGAACGAGGAGTCGACATAGGAACTGACCTTGAGTCCAGAAGGAGGAGGATGTCGCGAGAGGGAAACACAAAGATCTTGGTTCAGAAGCATTTGATTGACTCGAAGGAGCATCCCCAGTGGTTGAAAATCCAGCGGTACAAATGGCGCTCTCTAATATAATCGTAGATAAACGATGAGAAGTCCAAACCAACCTTTTGACTCAAAATCTTCTCCAGCGTCTTTCGCAACTCGTCTTTCTCACTTGTATTCACTGTGTAAACATACGGTTCGCCTATTCCTTCGAGATAAGGAACTTGACTTGTCCACTAAACGTCATTTCTGACTGAAAACAAAGGGGAAATTACCTTTCGTAATGTTGGTTTTTCACTCAAAAATTTGGTATTTCCTCGAAATTGGGGCGGGTCGAAGCTGGGATTGATGAAGGCAGCACCGGCTGCGATTGCTTCCAAAGGAGCCGGGCCTTGATGGCGGAATATCGGAGAAAATAACCGGATACAAACCTTCGAGAGGAAAACCAAGACCAACAAAAGCGACGACAGATTTCAATAAGGCGGACAGCTGTGTCTGATTGAGGAAACCATGGTTGATGACCTTGTCGAAGACTGGATTATCCTTGCCAGCATCTGCCACTGTAGCATGGACCTAGATCAAATAATTGTTGGGGAAATAGAAGGCCAGACACCTCAAATGACTCGAGAAGTGTCGATATTATAGGGGATTTATTGTCCCACATGTATTGCTCTTTCCCATAAATTAAAACCGCGTTTCGACTTTCTCTGGGAAACAGGGGCGGCTCGTCGTCTCCTTCAATTACAAATCTGAAAAAACTCGATGAATCGTCGGAAATTGTGGGTATACCCAAGAAAACTGTTATCCGACGTGTGCGGATAGAAGGTCCAGTATTGCTTCAGACGGAGACCATGACCGCCCCAGGGGTTCTTCGGTGACCCGCCCAGGGATTTTCGGATCTTCAAAAAATGCTGCTTATTGTTGAACTCAGCATGGGTCCCAAAACTATCGACAAATCGAAATTTACACCTAAAAATGGGGTAAAATAGGGAAATTCGATACGGCTTACGAATTCTCAGCAGCAAAGGTCCGTTGCTTACTGAATATCCGTAAAAATCCCATAATGTCGGTGATGATCAAATCCAAATGGTCGGGGCCTGGGCAAGGAGAAGCCGAGGAAAACTTTTTTATATTTCTAAATATTGTATTTCAAAGCAAATCCCGCCAGAATACCGTAACAGGGCTTGTTTATCGGTTGTCAGATACAAATTATGGCCGAGGAGATGAAGAACAGCGATGAGATCGGACCATTGGACAAGTTCGCCCAGCGGGCCACCGGCCATCGACTTTGTGGCAAAATTCAGTTTACTCTCTTTCATGAGAAATCCCAAATGGACGATAATCTAAAGGAAAATTGAAAGAACGAAAAGAAACAAACATTGAGCTTTCGATAGTTTGAAAATTGTCGAGGATACTTTTTCTTCATGTCATCCAGAGCCCTCTTCCATGTCGGCCAAAGTTTATTTATCCTCGTTTTTATAAAAATGTAATTGTTCGAATTATCCGTCATATGTTGGAAGAGATCGTCGACATTGAAATTTGGCTGAAAATTTGCGTGGAATTGGGGTAGAAGATGGTCTATTGAGCCCGTAAATTGTCGGCAGCGGAGTTTGATGTACCCAAAGTTACTACAAAATGTCTTGTAATAAGAAAATTTAGATGTTCCTCCCAGCCGAGGTGGTACGAGCGCGGGTAAAGTGCCACGAAAGGCTGAAAAAATCTGTCGACTTACCACAAATCGGTCAAAGACGGGCTTTTTTGTCAGAGGAGGGCAGTGATATTCATGATGGGACAAATAGAATCGACTGGAACAGAATGTCCCGTTGACGTCGTGTTCGGCAAAACAGGCATGATCTTGCCAATTTTCCTGGATCCATTTGATTTTTGGAAGACAATTTGGATAATTCTTTTGGTCTTGTAATGACAATTGGCAGACCGAGGGGTCTATAAACTATAAACATCGACTGGGAGCCCAGGCTTACCCAATGAGTCGAGGTCGAATATTACCGGTGTGACTGAATGTAATTCAATGGATTTATAGAAAACCTAAATATTGACGGATTAGAAATGGACAGGGAGACTTACATTAGAATTTGGTAGATTAAAATAGAGGAACAGAACCGGGGACAGGGAACAGCAAATAAGGAGAAAAACATAACAAGCCTTCAATCTATCAACTCTCATCTACATTACTGAAAAATATTCGATTTAAATTTATAGAAAATAGACAAAAGGAGAGAAGAATTGGTTGGCATCTGTCACCAGGTTTGAAATCGGCTCGAAACAAGCGCGCTCTACGGCAAAACCACTAAAGGTCTGTTATCTCCCTGAAGAGGTTTGGCCATTTTCCAATTGGCCGAAGAGAATCGATGAAGAGGATTAAACTCCATCAAATTTAATTGTTTCCTGTTGAATAACCCGAATGAAACATGCCGTTACTCAGGATATTTGACCTCTGTCCCCCGTCTATCTTTCTCTCCCCTTTCCATCTCCCTTTTCCTCCTCTTTTCCTCATCAAATATTCTCCAAATTAATTCGATTTCTTCAGATAGAAAGGGTGGTTATGCCTATAGACTCTAGTTGATCTATATTTGGCCAAAAAACATGCAAGATGCCGGACCGACGACTGAATCCCCATCAACGTGAGTCGACGCTTTTTTTTGCCTTGAATTTCTTCGTTTAGCCCCGTAGAATGGGTAGAAATAGTCGAACCACAGTCAAAGCAACACATGTACGCCAATTTAATCTCAGGACATTGCTCCTGGGAACCGCCAATAGGAGCCAATGTGTGAGTCGTCTTCCTTTAATTTTAAATATTTATTGGTTATAGAAAAAGGGCACACGAGAATCAATGGTGGGAATTATTCGATTCAAAGTCAAATCGATTCTATTATTATAACGCGTCGACGCTGAAAACCGTCTGGCAACGTCCCCTGGGACCGTCGATTGACATTATCCCCTTGGCGAAATTACAAACATTGAAAGAGAACACCGAATCCGCCGAACATGCTCGGGTATGAGCGAGAAACTAAAGAAAAACGGAGTAGTTCAGGCTAGACGCACTTGTGAAACGCAAACATCTCCACGAGTTCGACGGGGACATCGAGTCATGGCACAGAACATCTCACCGTCGGCTGGCATCGTTTTTACCAAAGGGGAATCGTCTCTATTGAACAAGGAAAGGACATCTATGCAACAATCCTTCGAGGTCAGTCCGCCCAGTGTATTCCTACGATCTCGGCAATTTCAGTGGATGTCATTAGAAGATCCAAATGAGTGTAATTCTCTTGTAGAAAGTGGGGAATATTCCGAAAATGGGAATCGAGCTCGTCTCCCGCCATTTCCCTTGGCGTCGGGGAGTGTCTTCTCCCCCTCGACGGATTCCCTTGGCATGAAATCCTCTGGCTCGTCGAGCCCATCTGTACAGAAAAAGAACAACATCACCCCTTCGTCTACCCTGAAATCGAAGTCCTCCACTTTAGGTAGATGACTTGTCGCTAATTTAGAAAAGGAAAATTTTAAAGGCTGGTCCAAGGAGGCGCCGAAGACAGCATTGACAGCTCCTGAGAACAAGGCGATGAAGAAAGATTCGGCGACAATGTTCAAGATCATTCAAGGATACATGGGAGACAGGAAATCGAAGACCTCTTCAGACCAGGTAAGTCTCCTTATCAATGTATATCCTTTTCCCCAGCTGGCCCTGAACCTCTGCGACTATTGTTGGATGAAGCCGGAGATGGCTGGCGAGGCGGTGGCCTTGCTCATGCAACAATTATCGGACAACGAGAAGACGGACAGTTTAAAGTAGGCTGTTTAGCGGGCTTTTCTCAATACTTTTTAGACGCGGCTGGGAGCTGTTGGCCATTTTGTTGGTATTTGTTACACTCGGCGAGGCACACGCCTCTCAGCTGTCAGAATTTTTGAGCCGACATTCGGAAAAAATCTTTGATTTACCCGAGGTATGCATGACTGAACTAACATCCGTAAGATCTCGCAAGGTTATGAGATTGCCGAGATTGTACGGGAGCAGACCCATGAGTACCAAAAAGAACTTTCCTTTCCAGGTGGCCACATCGCACTTCGCCCTCCAATGTTCCAAAAGATTGTGTAAAAATAACCCGAGTCCAAAACAGAAGCCTTCGATTCAACTGATCCAGGAGACAAGGATACACATCTTCCATCCGCCACAATTCGGAGCCAGCCTCGACGAATTGATGGACATGCAGGCGGACCGATTCCCAGTCTTGCAGTTGCCGTGGGTTGAGACTACTCTGATCCGATTATTGTATTCTGCTGGAGGAAGGGAAACCGAAGGAATATTTCGGTAAGGACTGAGATATTCCAAATAAAAGGGATTCAGAGTGGCCGGTGATCCGGATCAGTTGTCGACGGCTCGGACGAGATTAGACCAATGGGTACAGCCGGTGGTGACGGATGCCCACGTGGCGGCTGGACTGTTGAAGCAGTGGCTGAGACAGTTGCCGACTCCTCTCATTCCCCACGCCATCTATCCGAGGGCGTTGGCCGCCTGTGAATCGCCGGCCGACGCGATGAGGGTCGTCGACCTTTTGCCCGACATCAATCGACTCGTTCTAGCCAAATTGATAGGTCTCTTACAGGTGAAACAATCGGCAGCTAATAAGAAAAAATATGAAATTATAGGATTTTTCTCGAGAAGAAGTAGTACAAAGGACCAAAATGGACGTATCGAATTTATCAATGGTTATTGCTCCGAATGTTTTACGATGTGATAGTGAAGACCCTCGCGTAATATTTGAGAATACGCGAAGAGAAATGGCTTTCATGAAGACTTTGGTTGTGAACTACGACACTGCTTTTATAAATAACATAAACTAGTCAGGCTAATTGCCCTACTTTTTCCATCTACGGTTTATTTTGACAAAGAGATTCGGGAAAATTTTCTGAAGCGGAGTAAATACGCTCCAATGTAATATCTTCCTTTTGGTTGAAATATTTTCTCTCAAATCTCTTTTTTATCTCCTTTTCTTTCAGTTTCCAGTTCAGTTACACATATTTGGATATTCCTCATTTATATGGCCTCATATTATTGTCATCGCTTTAATAATTATATGTATAGCAGCGAAATAAAATTAAAAACTGAATCTGTGTAAATTCATTTTGGTTTATAACCATATTGTGCTCTTTTCTTTTTATTTTTATAATTTCTAAGCTTATCTCTTTCTTTAGATGGGAGATATTGAAGATTTCGATGGTGCTGTGGGTCCCAGACTTCCTAAAGATGGAATCAGCGTCAAAATAAGGTTTATTTTTGTTGTACAGTGAGAATTTATGCATTTATTTTAGAAATAGTCGTCAAAAACTCCCAGAGGCTGGTCAATTGGATTCATTTGTACCCGGAACAAAAAGTGTTTATGTCAGAACATGGGGATGTTCACATAATGCAAGTGATAGTGAATATATGGCTGGAATACTTGCAGAGGTAAATATCTTTTTCCTATTTCTTTGTATCCTCAATTTCAGGCTGGTTATAAAATTATGGATAAGGAACAAGACGCAGATATTTGGGTTCTAAACAGTTGTACTGTAAAAACTCCTTCAGAGACTCAAGTTTGATAAAATTTTGAATTTTTTTACAAATAATTTCAGGCGAGCAACAAAGTTGAAGAAGGACAAAAACAAGGAAAACGAGTAGTTATGGCTGGATGCGTTTCTCAAGCTGCGCCTGATGAACCGTGGCTCAAAGATGTATCCATCGTTGGTGTAAAACAAATCGATCGTATTGTAGAAGTTGTGGAAGAAACTTTAAAAGGAAATACTGGTATATATTTTATTTTATTTTCTAATGAATTAATATTTTTAGTTCGTCTTTTGAGTAGAAATCGTCCCGATGCTGGGCTTGCGCTACCAAAAATGAGGAAAAATGCATTGGTTGAAGTTCTTGCAATTAACACCGGATGTCTAAATCATTGCACTTATTGTAAAACGAAAATGGCACGAGGAGATTTAAAAAGTTATCCACTTCAAGACCTTGTTGATCAGGTTTTTAATAATTTATTTTATTATTTTTTTTTTGATAATTATAGGCTAGAACAGCTTTTGAACGTGATGGAGTGAAAGAATTATGGTTGACTTCTGAAGATCTTGGTGCTTGGGGAAGGGACATTGATTTAGTAAGTCGTATCCTCTTTTTTATCAAAGCTTCTTTAGGTTCTTCCGGATTTACTCAATGAATTGGTTAAAGTTATTCCTGAAGATTGTATGATGCGTCTCGGAATGACTAATCCACCTTACATTCTGGATTATTTGAAGGTTTTCCGTTTATTTATTTATAAAAATTAGTTTAGGAAATGGCAGAAATCTTGAATCATCCCCGAGTTTATGCTTTTCTACATATCCCAGTACAATCGGGAAGCGACGCTGTACTTACCGATATGAAAAGAGAATATCACAGCCAACATTTTGAGAAAATTATGGATTTTATGATTGAACAGTTAGTTTATTTATTCGTATATATTTTCAAAAATTATTTCAGTGTTCCTGGAATTTATATTGCAACAGATTTTATTTGTGCATTTCCTACGGAAACAAAAGAAGATTTTGAAGATAGCATGCGTCTCGTAAGAAAATATAAATTCCCTTCATTGTTTATCAACCAATATTACCCCAGGAAAGGTACTCCCGCAGCAAGAATGAAAAAGGTTAGAAATAAGTGGTTATGCAATTAATTTTATTCAGATTGATAGCATAGAAGCAAAAAAACGAACAGCTGCAATGTCTGCATTATTCAAAGAATATTCACGATATACTGAAGATCGAATTGGCGAAGTTCATCGTGTTCTTGTTTGTGAAAAAGCTACTGGTTAGTTTTAATTTATTTTACGAATTATTTTTTTTCTACTAATGACATCGTCACAAAGATTTGCAATTAATTGTATTTGTCCGTTTAGATGGAGAGCATCTCGTTGGACATAATAAATGTTACGAGCACATTTTGGTGCCTGCGTCATCGGATCGATTAGGAACATGGATGGATGTCCGGATTACTGAAGTCAGTAAATTCCACATGATGTCGGAAATTATTGGAGAAGAAAAGGATTTGCCTAATAATCTTACAACACCCAAGAATCCCATTGTCTCTCAAAATCCCGTTTTGCATCCATGGCTTCGTGCCGCTTTAATATTGTTTATCCCCGTGATATTGGCTATTTTGGCCTTCATATTTTTGTAAGAGGCCCCCGGGTATGATTGTTATTCTTTTGTTGATTTTTTTTGTTATAATGAATTTCAGAAATATTTATCGACTTTATTGTGGTTCCTCTTTTGGGAGTGTCGAGTCCTCTTCTAGCTCCTAGAAATTGATTTATTTGAATATTCTGGAGAGGAAACCAACCGTCTTGACAGCAATTTCCGGGAATAATGGCGGTTCCAATTCTCCTCCTCCAACTTCAACTTTCACCGTCACAGGAGGCCCCGAAATTCCCAAATCGAAATCTTCTGGGCTATTTTCTCGTGTCGATTTTTTCCTGCTCGGTGATAATCCTAGAAGTTCTTCAGCTGGGATTCCTTCCGGTTTTTTCGTCTCCCTTTTTGCATATTTTCGTTTTCCTTTCTTTTTTGTTTCTGTCATTTCTTCTTCTTCAGCTGCTTGTTCTGCCAGTTCTTCTTTCATTTTCTCAATTAAATGACTGTGATATGGAGTTTTTTTCATTCGACCACGGAGCATATCATCCCAAAGTTCTAAAAGAAAGAATAAAAATATGAGTAGAGGATATTACCAGGATGTCTCATTCCATAATGTTTCGGATCCGGATATTTTACAATAAATTCTGCCATAAATTCAGCCATCGCTGGGAGACGTCCTTCTATTAAAAAATAAGCTTCCGGCCGTTTCCCTTTTGCTCCCTGTCAAAATTCTTTGTAAATGTTTCCGCCTCTCACTGACCTTTTCTTTTTTCGGAACTTTCTTTTTCTCAAAAAGCCCTTTTGTCGCGTTTAGAGTCCGAAACCCGACGTATTTCCAATTTGTTTGTTTTCCAAAATACGGAAAATGATATCTGACGTAGGTTGGAATAAAAGAAAAGGAAGAGAAGTTTCTCACTCAACAAAGGCGAACATTTCCGGAGCTTGCATGCAGTCGTCAGGAGCATTCAAAAGGGCAAAAGCCAACAGAAATCGTTCCGGAATTGGCGGTTTTAAATAGACAATGGGCACCGATTCAGTTTTCGGTGGTTTCAACTGAAAAAACTGAGAAATATATTGAATAGAGGGAAAAACTAACACTGGTCGACGGCAGACTGGTGAAGATTTCCTCTTTTCCTTCTCTGTATTGTCCTTTCATCATGTCATCCCATAAATCTGAAACATTGTCACTTTTCCTTTTAAAAATCTCCGACATACGTGGATATCTCATAGAATAAACTTTGGAGCTTGGATCCGGATAACATCGATAGAATTTATGGAATTTCTTGAGAGCATGATCCAATTGACTCGTATCCAAGTGATAAACCCATTCTCCAGTCTAAATTCTCTTATTTTCCTTGTCTATTTTCATTTATTCTTACGTGATCTTGATATCTTTGAAATCCACCCGATGTTCTCAGTTTACATCCAGTAAAATCTGGCTCATATTTATAAAATGGGAAATGTTTCCTGATAATTTGTATTCCCATAATTGCGAGTAAACTCACTCGATAAAAAATCCAATTCCATCCTGTGACAACTGCTTCGAGTCGGTGTTCATGACGGCCAAAATGCCCAATTCTTTGTAAGTGAACAGAGGCCGAGCCCAGCAATCGTCGTCATTTTCGGTTGCCGTCGACGGCGGATGGTCGAGAAGGGAAAACGGATCCGGCTTGACATCTTCTGGTTCTTCTTTAATTTGAGACGGAGCCAACATTTTATGGAAAATGGAGAATAAGGCGACGCCGAGTAAAGGACTACGTCGACAATTGGCAATCGAGCGCGCCTACTTCGCAAGCGCCATTCGAAAGCGGACTCTTTCTGGGCATTTATAGCTTCTTTTTTTGACACTTCCTGATTATAAAGACAGGAATACAAGTGGGAAAACTACATATGTCAACAAAATTACTTGACTTCACTCAAAAAGAGCCTCCAAACAGATTTTTGTCAATTGCTCCTGTCTTCAGCCTGTGATAAGGTGATTCGTCGAATATTCTCCGTCTATTTCCAACTATTTTCCTTTTCTTTTTCTCCTAATCCAAGTCGATTCCAGTGAGATCTGTCTGTCTCTTCCTCTCGCCGCTGGGTGGAAGAGACGCAGGAAATCCCGCCCTGGGTTGGCCGTCGTCCTTTCCACTTCGACGCCCCAAGGATTGCTTGTTTTTTAGTCTCCCCTTGGCTATATTTAGCCCGCTCCATCTTCATTAATTTCCTCTCTGATTCCTAAATATTTCTTCTAAATTTGGCCATTTATCCCTGATTCTCTCTCTTGGTCGACCAAGTGTCAATCGCCTTTCCCCCAAAATCTCTCCCGTTTTTCAATTTATTCCATGTCTGTCTTTTTTTACCCTGTTTTCTCTTTGTCTGTACGGTCTGCAAAATCTGCAACTTGTATGTCTCTTTTCCCACAATAACTGTCGGCTTGTCTGGCGTCTCTTTGTCAGCTGATCTTCTCCTCTTCCAGTCACTTTTTCCTCATTATCAACATTCGACTGGCTGACAGCTCACTCTCATTAGTCTCTCCCTCGCCTCCCTTTTTTCGTATTCATAGGTCATCAGATGGGGGAAGATTACCCGGGATGCGCTCTGCTAGTTCCGCCATTTTGCACCCACCTACACCCTTTCTGCTGATTTTTGCCCCAAAAATAGAAGTAGCTTGCCGTGACTGTACGGGTGCAGGTGTCTGGTCGAAGAATCCTCCATTGATCTGTCGATTTTTGGCGGGAAAAGGGCCAATTGACCGCACTTTGTGTCTGCCGGTCGCCGATAAAGACGAAACCTCTCGAGTCAAGTTTGTCGTATGTTCTTGGAAACTCCTTTGACGTCAATCCAAGTGCCTGAGGGTCTCTCGATTCCTTCCTTTTTCTCCCGTTTCAAAACAGTTTAAAAGTAAGAAAAAAAGACGGGAAGACGAAGCTTTCCCAGTGTAAAAAGTTTAACGGTCAGGAGGAGGGAGCAGCCGGCGCCCGGACCTTTTCAATTGTTTTTTCCCATTCTCAATAATTCTCCACTCGATTCTATTACGTATTTTAATTCTTATTCTTTTCAGAAAGCAAATCGAACAGAGCCCGAAAGCAGAGAGAGACGATTCTTTTCAGCTGACCAAGAAAGACGGTAAGTCGACGACGGGGGGATTAGCCTTCGATGAAGATTGGATGGATATTCCCCCACATAGAAAACATCGCTGTGCGCTCTTTTATAGCCAAAGAAAATGAAATAGTACGGTGTCTTTGGGTAGATTTCTGATGCAACTGTCGGATGACATGTGGTTATTATTGTCCTTTGCGTGTCTCTAAAAATATCCTCCAAAATCTGCAACATATCTTGTCATAATGCACGTGCAGCGAAAATTCTTCACGAGTTTTTCTTATCCTTTGGCTGTTTGTTTTGATAAGCGACAAACATCCTCCGGAAATTGCGAACAGCTGGAGCAGACGGCGAACTCCCGTCTCTTTCTCTTTCTTTCTCTTGCTCTAATCTCTGTCCACCGCTTACAATCAATTGTCGCTTCAAAGATCTTTTATTGTCCTCAATTACGTAATTCCAATTGTTTATCAACGGTTGAATTTCCAGGTCTCTGGCCGTATGGTGAGCGTGGCTCCTTGGAAAGCCCAAGCCGGCGTGGTTCCCCGTCTCCGTGACGCCGACGGCTACAGAATTCGTGCGGCTGCCGTCTGCATTCAAGGTAAGTATCTGTCCTGGACATGTCGCTTTTAATCATTGACAAAGTGGCTATCAATTGCCCCCGAAGAAAACAAAGATCTTTCTTTTAGGATGCGGTGCCGCAGCTCGGGTGCTCCTCGTCAGCGGGGGCAAGAATCACCAGGAGTGGGCTATCCCAGGTTAATTCTTGGCCTTTTTGGCCTCTCATAATGGTATCCTCAGGTGGTGGCGTTGAAAAAGACGAAAACCACGAGGAAGCCGCCGCCAGAGAACTCGAAGAGGAAGCCGGCGTTCGGGCCGAAGTCCTCGAAAGAATCGGCGTCTTCCAGGTGAGTCCCATAGAAAGTCGACGGTCGACAAAGTTGCCGCCTGCTCTTTTCGCGGTTTCATTTCCAACTTTTGACCTTTCCTCATCGCCAGTTTACTTAACTTTTTTCAGGATGACGCGAAACGATCCCGCACGACCGTCTTCCTCATGAAGGCGACAAAGGAGCTTGAAGAGTGGCCAGAAGTAAGTCAGGGGAATGAGTCAGATGGCCATTTAACTGGGAGATATGGGCTCGACCAGCTGACACCCTTGGGGGGCTTCCTCGTTGCGCCGTTGCCCGGCTTCCCCATCTCTATTTGAGCACATCTCTCAAGAACAAGGAGAAACAAACAGAGCAGACATTTTCAGGGCCAATTCGGTCGTAAGCGACTCTGGGTCCTCCTGGCAGAGAGCACGACGTACCTGAAGAACTCTCACAGAGAGTATTTAACCACGGCAATTAAAAATACTGGTATCCAAATGTAGTTGCATATGATAGCTTATACTTCTTCTGTGATAATTATTTTGTTTCCCTCTCTGTCCAAGTATTTTTTATCTTTTTTCCTTTATCCTCCTAACGTGTTTTCCCCTTCTTTGCCGGGTATTTTCCCGCTCAATTTCTCTATAAAGATTTTATCGGTCTAATCGACTTCTATTCATTTCTCGACAATAAGAAAACTCCCAGAAATAAAGAAATAAAGGACTAAACGAAATGTTGACAAGTGTTTATTGAGAACATGTGATGGTTCTACAGAGTGACACCTGTCGATGAATCTTCTCATCTGGCGGCGGCGGACAGGATGACGGCTTCTTCCAAGGCGCAGCCGTTGATCTCCCTGGCCAATTGGAGAGGCACCGTCGTGGCCAGCACATGATCCATCGTCTCCAATGTCTTCTGTTCCAATTTATCGACTCCTTTGCTCATCTAGAACTTGTCCTCCTGGGTGAAAAGAGAAGAGCAGAACCTTTTTGATAGACGACTGTGTGAAGAAGACGAGCACCACAATCGGGATGCTCAATACCAGGACAAATACACCGGCTAGACTGATTATCATTCGGACACAGCTTACAATGAAAGAAATGGAAAGGATCGGAGATTAGTGGATGTTTTGTCAGAATTCGACTGGTTGGAAGATGTTCAGGAGAAGTCTTCTTTTCTTTGTAAAAGATCTTGATCTACTCGTCAAATTAATAACTCTTTATTAGACCTGACATAAAATACCCGTAACAGTATGAAATAAGAAAATAGACGGACTATTTCCTCCTAAAAACCCGGAAAGCAACAATGGCAACTAGGAAAAGACCAAAGATAATTGTGGTATATTTCAAGACGTCGACGAAACGAGGCACAAAAACGAATCCAAGCCAGATGAGATGGTAGGTGTCGTCGTGGAGATAAGCTCGGGCAGATTGCCAGAAAAGGGGAATAATCGCTGAGGGCATATTCATGCATTGTCTGAAAGAAGGGACGGTCGAGAGGAGGGAGAAATCGCTCACGGTACAATACGATTGGGCATCACCGGCATACTGACTTGCAGCTGGACGAGTGCCTCGACGACGGTGCCAGAATACTGTAAAAACATTAGAAAGGTAAGACAACGACTAACTGGCTCATGGATATAGATGATAGGTTTGTGTATGTCGATATCAGGAGCCAATCCGGTGATGGAATCGGCCACAGTTCGAGGAGAATAAGCGAAATGAGGAGGACTATACATGACGGAGAAGGGAGATGGCTCCAGTCGACCTGGATTGGATGAGAGTCAAAAAGTGAGGAATTACCTGGATAACAGACAAGGGGATACATGCCCGGTGGAAGAAGATAGGTGCCATTGACGAAAGATCCTTGACAACAGTCATCGCATAGATTCTCCTGACGACTACAATCGACGGATTGTGGAGAGACACAAGCCGACTGGTTGCGATTTGGACAAGCCGGCCATTCCGGGTAATAATTGACCTGCTCGACATTACGATATCGAAAACCGACATTCTGGTTGGATGTCGTGTCCCATTGGTCATAAGGAACCGAAAATCTGAAATTTGGATGGGTTTCGAAGGGAAGAGGAGACTCACGTATAAGCGGGAATATTGTGGACAGTTGTGTCATTCAAATAAGTGGCGTCGAAGGATCGACAATAGAAGGATTGGAACATCGGCAAGACGTCGTCCTTTTTCAAATGCATTTTGGAAAAACTACCAGAATCTGGGGAGTATTAATTGATTTGAGAGGATTGTACCTGATCCTCGGATACTTCGAGCATAGTCGTTGCCCCACCAAGTGTCAGGAAGACTGGTCACATTCGCCCAAGAGACGACTTCTCCCAGCCGGTCGATGTTGCCCTTTCCTGTCCGAATCCAGTACCACTCGTCCTGGGTATTATTGTACTGAAGCCAACAATTTCAGAAAAGAGAATAACGGACCCCTTGGAAGAAGCCCATGCGTGGCATATCTGGTATAGGAATTGGGATGATATTCCTCCCATTGAAGAAGACAATCTCAATCGTCCGCAGGAGTTCGCTATGAGCGGCGGTGAGCAAGGCATCCGGATAACCATTGAATAAAATATCTCCTACGGATTGAGTTCTAAATGGCCTGTAGACATTTCGAAGCCGGACTTACACGAATGGATACTCGCCAAGGAGGAGGAGACCTGCCGTGATGAGGACTCTTCCATTGTCCGAGACATTGTATTGCGGATCCCAAATGTCGGCTGCCGCTCCCTGGAGATATTTTTGATTGGTAAATGAGCTGCCTTACTAGACCCGTGGGATTGGGAATTGTCACTAAATCGTCCAAACTGCAGCCATTGCAGAGGTCAGGTCGGGGAAGATACGTCTTATAATTTTCGTAGAAGACTTGCGTCCCATCGTCTGACCATCGCATATACTTTTTCTCTTCTTGCTCCTGGACAGTCCACGGCCCAGACTGTATAACATATCAAGGGAAACATAGTTTACATACCTCGACGACTGCTGGTTTAGCTCCCTCGTAGATGACTTCATCAGGATTGGTCAAATTGAAAAAATAAAAGCTCATGATATTGGTCATTGGAGGATGGGACCATTGCCATGTCGATGTCGGCAACGTCTTGTCCTTGTTTTGCTTGAATTGTAGATTCTGAAACCGATTGTCCCCAAATGTTCTGGTAGCAATGTCGTCGTGTTCCTTGCCGCCGATAACGGGCCATCGAAATGTTTACGATGCCTTTACTCACCGACACGACGCCCTTCTTGTACAGGATTGGAAAGGTTATCCAGGTGACAATTCCGATGAGGAGGAAAATGGCAGCCAAGATGAGAAGCACCCAGTCACATCGAACCAGGCGCATTCTGGAAGTTTGACTCTTGGAGAAAAGACATTTTGATGGAAAAGAAGAGAAAAGTTGGCAATATAGGAAGATATTTTGAAAAGTCATGTGCGACGACAAGCCAGGATGCCAACCCCTCGAATCCCGGAGAACTGGCCAGACCATCCCCAAAGTTGTCTGCTCTGCGAGAGAACTTTTGCTTTTCGATGGCAGAAGACTCATTTTGAACGGAAGACGGGCAGAAAGAACAATCGCACCATAAGGTCGGGCGAAGGAAAGGACAATATTCTATAGTCTCCAGAAACAACAGGAAGTACACATAATAGAGATAACGGTGACATATAATCAAGCAAAAAGTGCTACCTTACGGGAAAAACAGCTAGGTTTTGTGGAGGAAACTGAGGGAGGAAGGCTGCGCGCCAGATATTGGACGCAGGAAGCTGGATCACTTGGGTCTCCAGTACAGAACCATCATAGAAGCTTTTATTTTCTTGGAATTTGGGCTGATTTTCCAAATTTTATTCGATCTAGGATGGGAAGAAGAAAAAACCCTCTTGGTTCTCCGGTAAAACAAAACGTCTTGCGGCCATCGACCTAACGACGAGAGGAATTTCCAAGTTTTTTGAAGGTAGCAAAAAATGATATGGGAGTGTGGTGTCCGGCTTAGAATCTTGTAAGCACGGGTGCATAGGATGCGATATGCTATCTGGACCGTCTAACTATTCTCTCGGTGATAAGGCGTGGCGGCCATGTTCAGTCCGTGTCGTCCCGTCCACGATCAGTTCGCCCCGTCTAAACTTTACCAATACAGAATATCGATGGTCACCGAGTGTAGAACGTTCTTTGGTTACCAATGAGCAGACGATAAAAAGATAATTTTTTGATAGGTTTATTAGCTGTGATTATCTAGTTCTTGATCGCATGCCTTGTGGAGATGCCAAAGTAAAACGCTTCTTGCGATGGGCTCATGACTTTAAACAGGCATCGAGCGAAAGTGTTAGTAGTCTGCAGCTCGAAAATGTTCGTCGTACCGCTAAGTATTTCATAGAAGGGCTTGATGGCTCGACAGCCACCATGAGACAACAATTGGCAATTGTCTCCTTTTTGCATTGCAATTCCATCCAGAAGACCGTCGACGTTGTTCACGTGCACTTCCACACACTTTAAGTAGCCGTCTCTCTTGTAGACAGAAACCCGGGAAGAAAGAATGACAACAGGCACGATGGTCGACGATAGATGAATCTTCTTCTTCAGCTGTCGGTCATATATCTCATAGAAGTATGCAAATTCCAACGAACCAGTCTAAAACAACTTGTTAAACAGAACGACAAAGGTCTCACTGATTCGGCTTTCTCCAAAAGGCGTTTAGGTAAAGCCTGGGCCGAAGTTTTTTGTCCAGGAATCCGGTGAACTGCATCTTTTTCCAAGATCGGATGTATGCAAAAATGTCTTGAATACGTCCATTTGTCACTTGTAGTAAATGGTCGCCATGACTTCGTTTCGCCCTTCCAAAAGGATTTTCGCTGAGTGGTGACCATCTGCTTTGCTAAAAAAATTCTTCTGCTCATCTTCTTTTTGTTTTGCCATCCTCGAGCTTCTGTGACATTTTTTCCAATTTGTCATCTTGCTCAGCGATTACTTTGTCCCTGTCTCCTAGCTGTCTTTGCAGTCGATCGATGATCAGTTGACGATTCATGTCCCGTCCTTTGCTGGCCACAAGTTTCCAAGTACAGATGGCTACTTGCTTTTTTTTCTTTTCGATATCGGCTTCTAATTGATGAGAAGAGTGGCATTTACTCCTAGTTTGGTAGTGATGACTAGAGAGATTTTTGGAGTCCTTCCACCCCGGTTGCCCGTCATTTTCGTAGAATTGCAGCGAGTAGAATGATTCTATCCAGCTTTTCCAAACCGAAATCAATGTAATTTACCAGAAATTACAAGAAAAATCTGGCTGTAACTGTGGCGTTGCCTGAAACTCTTCCGTTATACCGTCTCGTAGCTGGGCTGCGAATGCCCTCCTTGACTCACTGGGCATTGTATTGTTTCGGATGCCGAGCAGAATCTCAGATGGCGTCGGTGATGGTGCGGCTCGATGCGCCTTGTATCTGCAAATTGACTTTGTTTTCCATTTGTTGGATTTGATTTTTGAGTAGGGTATTTTTCTCCATTATTTTTTCAATGTTGGCTCCACTGATCAAAAGGACATTCCAATTTCTCGCAAAACATAATCAATTTATCGTAAATGCCCTGAACTTCATCGCTGGCTTTCGAAAATGACGAACATTGTGTCAATTTGGTTATTTTTCTCGCTTGCTCTCTCAAATACGCCATGTATTTCATCGCTTGGTCTAATTTTTCAACATTAGCCATGTCTATGTTCAAAAAGGTATTGCAATAATTCAGAACACACTAAAGCATAGTATTCTAATTTTGCAATTTCACTCCTTACCAAACTTGTTTCCTTTTTAAACGGTTTGAGGACTTTATCTCGCTCTTTTAACGGAACTATCGGGGTCAACATATTCTCTACAGTTGCCAAATGATTTTCCAATAACTGTTCGACATAAATTCTCCATTCTTCAGGAGTTAAAGGACTAACCTTTTTACTGGGATGGTAAGTAAGGCCAGCATCATTGGTCGTTACTTCCATAGGTTCTCCGCTTGGATTCTTATTGGTCTCTTCTGCACCATCGGTAGAATGAGCCATTTTCGATTTCTTCACTGAAATCTTCTTCTTTACTAAGGCAAATACAAGCAAAAAATGAGTAGACAATTTCTCAACAGATATTACTCTCACAAAGCTTGCTGCCAATGAGGGACGGGTCGAATCGACGTTCAACCAATGCTTCGAATCGACGGTACTCGTTCTAGGCTCGTCCGTCTTCTTTGATGGTTTCAGAACGGGTTAAAACGATGTTTGACCTAAAGCTTTGAATCTCCACTGAGTTCTCCACTCGTTCTTGTTTTTCAGGTAGTCCAAGTACTCCACAGGTGACTTAGCTCCCAAAAGTAGCTTTTCCTCGCACGGATTAGCTAGCGGCAGTTCGACAGGGTTCGGCCCCCACGTGGTTCGGTCGGTCTGTGGGTCTTTCGCAAAAGATGTCCACAGACGAGTCGAGAAAGAGTGATCTACTAGTCGCGGTAGTAATCAGCTCGATAAGATCACACAAAACAGTACAAATGATTGAATATTCAGTTGTTTATTTTACTAAGTCACTAAAGACTACAAAAGAGAATAACAAACAACAGAAACTCGAAAAGGGTGAGCCTTTTTAGAGAACAAGAGCGAAAACGCGTCTTACCTCGGACTCTATAGTCTGTCAAGAAAAAAGACGACAAATAAAGGTCTCTTTTTGTTGCAATGGGGCAGATAAACCGGCCATTTTTTCCAAATTTTCAATTGAAAATGCGCCGTATTCTTGCCCCATTGCAACAAAAAGAGACCTTTATTTGTCGTCTTTTTTCTTGACAGACTATACACAAACAACAACTGATTTGAAAACATACACAATTCGCCGCGGCGGACAGTTTCAAGGACTGTGCACGCCGTCGCTGCGGGAACCCAACTTATTTAAAGAAGCGTTTTCAGTTATTTTGAATGCTTTCTCGTGTTTTATCGACCTCGAATTACTATACGACGCGAGAGAAAATCGAAAAATAACGGCAAATTAAGCAGATCTCAAAAATAGTCAGACTTTATTGAGTTTCGGTGCTTCTAGATGCAAAAAATAATTTTTGAAAGAGTTATTGTCTATTCTTGGTATCAAAATGATCCTCTCGATATAACTAGCCGTTTGCCACTAAAATCAGGCTCATCTGAAACCTGTACATCGAGTAAAATATTTTTTAAGACAGAAAAACCCTGCCCGGGAATTCAAAATTCGGCAATTTCTTAGTATGCCAACTGGCTTGAACGGTTTCTCAATAATGGCTGGACCGTTTCTTTCCAAATTTTGCAGGTGTATGCAGTACATGAAACTGTCTTAAAATGAGTTTTTTGAGGAACTGCCAATGCGAACTAAGGACTTGGCACCAGTTTACAACAAGCCATTATCTAGTGTGCCATATCTACACGCTCGGTTACTCTCAAAAAACTCATTTTAAGAGATTTTTATATGCCGAGTCTAAATAAATTAAGATAAATGCATAATAATTTCTCTTATTGCTTAAAACGTGCAAGCCAGTTATATAGGAAATATTTAAATATTACGGTAGCGCCAAAGTACGCAAAGTCCGCTTTTTCATCTACGCGGCGAGCTGTGCTTACAGATTGCGTGCAAAAGGCGCCAGAAAGGATTTTGCCTGATCGGCGGGAATTTAAAGGGACAGTCCAGGTGAGAAAAGTACGTGGGACCAACTGTACCCACGCCGCGTCGAAAATGTCTGCGTACATAAAAATTATTTTTGATGGAATTTTATTTTTTGTTATTTTCAGTAAAATCTCTAATGTTTCTCTATTTTATAGGATCCGTCTATGCATAAGTGTTATTAGCAACAAAAAATTTTAAAAAAATACAGCAAAAAATAGAGAAATACACGAAAAACGAAAAAAAAATTTTGAGTACGTAATGACATTTTCGATCACCGAGTGGGTGCACTTGGGTGCACGTATTTTCTCACCTGGACTGTCCCTTTAAAAAGAAACGGGATACAAAGTAACTGATTACTAGGAAATGGGAAAAAGGGGAAACTAATAGAAAAAGATCACATAAATATTACTGGTCCTCTGCGATTGGAATCGCAGTCTTAATAGCAACAGGCCATCGAAAACAGAATCACGTCGACTTCTTCATATTCCAGAGAGGAAAAAACATCCTTCTCCTCTCGCTAAAATTTTATTAAAAATAATATTCAAATAATCGAGAAGAAGGTGGATTATAGTAGCAAGAAGGACAGTTGCTATTCTTGGGAATCATCGCAGCGAGGATCCATTCTCCAGGACGACGACCTGGCTTTTTGCCCGTCAACTAAGTGTGACACTCAACAAACATCGGCATATTTTCATACAATCAAATTCTAATTTCGGGAGGAGTAATTGAATAATTTAATAGACTTTATTAGAAATCCAAATAATAAAAATATAAGAGAGGGATGACAAAGAAAATGAGAAAGAGAAAGCTGGAAGACTGTGTTGTAGACCGTCTACAAGAGCGTCTTATAAGGCCTCATTGCATAAAGTAGGTCTCTGAGAGTACGGTAGTGGGCAGTGGTCAAGAGGAGGTCGATCGAACAAACAAAATAACAATTAATAATAAAATTATATATTACTCGAATATTTCTTCTATCGATTCTTCTTTTTATCGTATACGAGGAGATTATAAAAGGCAAAGAGAAGGGTCACATTGACAAGAGCCAAAAAGAGCGGTATCCGCCATTCGCGAAGCCAAACTCTCAACTGAGGATGTAACAAATAGCGGAGAGGATTCTGCCGTAAAAGGGCTGCCTCCTCAGCATCTCGCAATACTTCTTGTCGACGATGAGATGCCAAACGAGCGGCATCTTCTCGTCTCAATCGGACACCGCTATTCTCCAACTCAGCCAAGTTCGGCAACGAGCCCATGTTCTCCTGTTCTGCGCCACTGGGAGCTGGATCTGCTTGAAGTGGCCTCGCTCGTGATGTTGCCGCCACAGTTGAACGTCTGTTCAACATCTAAACTCGTCTTGTATCCCAGAATATAAAAGTCGACAAACTGTCTGGTCGTTGACATCGCTCTGTCTCATGAGCGAGGGTCGATTCCTTCTGATCCTTGGCTGGTCCGCGTTCGCCACACTGGCTACCACATACTGGTCAAAATGATCATCACTTAAATGTTCATTTAAATTTAAAAAAGAGTGGAACAAACCTTAGAGAAAATCGGCTACTACTAGTTTGTTGACTGGCCTGTAACCCGGCTGGGTTGAGGCTGGTCGAGGGATTGTTCAGACTGGCCGCGTCTGCTACTTCTATCACTTGGTCTAATTGCGAGGAAGGTGGCAACATCTCCTATAACTGTTGATTATTCGACTATAAAACGGGGCGAACCTCTGTTGCTTGAGAAGTAGACGGCACTGCATCGTCGTGGACAATAATCTGAGCTGGCTGGGGATGATGTCCATCGGGAAGTTGGAAATTCACGTGGTTGGGTACAGTGCCTGGAGGATGGACGGCAGTCGAATGAGTGTAGTGAGACGGCCCAGGATGGGCATAATTGGGGCCGACGTGGTTGGATGTCAAGTAAGAGGGACCGGGGCCCATTGGGGTCAAATAGGCGCCATCTCCCAAGTCGACTGACAAGTTCTAAATGTTTTTGTTTTTATTTGAAAAATAGTCCAATCTACCTGTTCAAAAGACCCCTGATTACTGCTATGCGCCTGGGAGAGATGTCGAGACAAGCTCATTGGGTCAGAACCTTCGGTGTTGAAGGAGGCTCCTTGCATTGTGAGCTGACGTCGACTGACCTCACTGGGCACGTAGTTTGGATCATAGCGGCTGGCCTGTCGATGAGCAAGTTCTCCATCAATATGAGCTTGCTTTGCACTGTGAACGGCTTGATCTGCTCGTTCTCTGGCTGTCATCGTCCTGCTCGCCGCGATGTCGGCCTTCTGCTTGGCAATCGAGGCTGCTCGTTGTGCCGCTTCGACCGATGCTTCGACTCTCTCGCGAATCCTCGTCGACCGGACAAAGAGGGCATTTCTCCGTCTCGTCGATGCCACCAGCACATTGTTCTTGTACTTTCCTTCTTCGCGAGTTCCATCTTTCAGATAAGTCACACCGTAGCCATTCTTCGCGTTGTTTGACCACTCGCCCAGATATTTCAATCCATCCGACCTTTCACAAATTCCAAAGCCACTTCGTGTCTCGTTCTTCCATTCTCCCCAATATGTTTCGGTGACATTGTCGTCGGCTGGTTCTTCCTGCAAAAGAAAAAAAGAGATGTCTCCCCCTGGTCTCTTTCTGCCGACTTTTCGAGTGTGTCAGAGCATGGCACTCGTCACAATCGTTTCAGCACAGCCGCCAGCCGTCGTCGACACAGTGTAATGCAAAGAGAGTCAACCACAGCGCTGAGTGTCTGTTTGTGTGTGTGAGCGCGAGTTTCTTCTTTCGGCGTTGGCTCATATTAAATTGTCTGTCTTGCGTCTCTCTTCATCACAAAAAAAAGAGAGTAAATCCCTCTCGCCCAGTTCTTCTAAGGCTAATAGAGACAACGCGAAGGAGGAGGGGGATCATTGCGTCGCAGGAAATTCGAGCCGCGCCTTTGGCTAAGAGGGCCGTCGGATGAAAGACGCAAATTGCTCTCTATTGAGAGTATCCAAGAAAGAAAGAGAAAGACTAACCTCAGAAGGGAGAAGATGCGCCCGATGAAGCGACTCGTCCGATGCACAGCTCATTGTACTACCACTAGAACGTAAACTACCTGAAATCACCGACTGAATTAGTACGTTCTCTTTTGACTCCGGATTATTGACAGTTTAGTGAAAAGACTACGGGCTACTTGGAATGGCAGACACTTACTGCATTTTCGTATAAAGGCACGAATCGGATCCATCGGATCCCCGGGGAAGAGTGGATGAAAATGAACTTCCGCGAAATGAAACAAAGGTCAAGTGGTCTTTGTTTATTATGATCTCTTACGATCTACCTCTCTCTGGGTCTTTTTTATCCTCAAAATAGAAAAAGATCCATGAGAGGTGGCTCTCCACACCTTTCGATGATACTTTTACCCAGCCAAACCAGGGCTGTGGAAAGTCCAAAATTCTACTTGACGAATCATTTTTTTCAATGGTAAAGAATCGCCGCTCATTTTGGATCTCTAAAGAATACGAGAGGGAATTTTTCTCGGAATCTCCGAATTTTTTTTGTGATTTAAACGAATTACCCGAACACAAAGTGGAAAGAAAGAGGAGAACAGAGACAGAGAAGAGAAGTTGGTCAGATTTTGGGGTGAAAGGAGGACAAGACGCGTGCACAAAACGAAACATACGAAAAAATAGAGGACATCTTTTCTTTTCTTTCTTTTTAGTTTCCACAGACGGATCTATAAATTAGCCGGTCTTTTCACTTTTCTGTCAGACAGGAGGAGAGGATGCTGACGTACCTGCAGTATTGCTGACTCGTTGATGAATATCACCCGTAGAATGTTGTTTTTTAATTCTCAACCCGGTCAAAATAGTCCTTTTTACAGCTAAACTCCTCTCGGAAAGACTTCGTCGCCTCCTTTGGGGCGCGTTCGAATTGGCTCGTAGGACGAATCCGCCTCGACTCTCGACACCTTCTGAAAAAGGCCACGAATCTCCGGAAACGTCGAAGTCGACTCACTGTTTTGGCCCTCTTCCTCCTCGTTGTACTCCTCCTGACCTCGCAGACTGTTCATCGACGCGTGTGTATGCGACCGACTTCGACACTTGACTGCCATCCCATAGGTCGTACTCTTTCGGATGCCGTAGCCATGTCGAGCGCCTCGTAGCCATTGTCCTTGGTAGGTGCCGCCATCGCCGTAGATCTCTGTCCCGTAGCCGTCGTTGAATCCAGCTGACCACGTGCCTTCATAACGGGCCGCCTTGTTCTGTGTCGACTGGCGGACCCCGTACCGGCCTTTGTATCCTTGGGAGAATTCGCCCCTAAAGAAAAGAATAAATCGGAAAATAGTCGGCGACTTACATGTAAATGAATCGGCCACGATGTTCGACTCCAAGTCCATGTAGACGACCATTCTGCCACTGGCCTTCGTAGTAACTCCCAGATGGCCAGGAATAGACTCCAGAGACCTTAAAGTATTCGATTACTGTAATTCTTCCTTTAAAGGAACACTTCTCCAGAGAATTCCTTGATTAGATTCCCGTCCGTCCGCCCTATTCCAGGTATCTGACCCGTGGTCTCCCGATCGGCTCTCACAACAAAAAGAAGAAGAAGAAGTTTATGTTTATAGTTTTTAGCGGAGAGCCGGATCCCGCCGGCCGTCAACAGGAAATCGATCGGATCCGTCGAACGGAGCTCTCTTTTCCCCCCATTGATTCTCTGTTACAACCAGCCCGAGGAGGGGACTCCCCTCCTTTTTTTATATTAAAATCGTCGATTGCTTACCTCGAAGCCGTAGTGAAATGCGCCGGCGTATTCTCCTTTCCCAAGTGGTCCCGTACAGATACCGTGACCATGAGCCTGAAACTGTTAAAAATTATTAAAAGAAAATTGTTGACTAGAGGGAGGAGAAGGTCAATTAGACCTCGATTATTCTCTCGTTGATTCTATAGCCAGCTAATCACAGGAGAGCGGCTTATTGACTCTCTGGCAATCAAAAGACGCCGGAAATAGAAACCAATCCCGATCTCCTAATCCTCAATACAGTCTAGGCAATCAACTGCCGAGATTATACGGGTGAAATCAAAAAGAAAGATGTAAGATAGCCAAATCAAACAGAAGAGAGGAGATCAGGTCGGATCGGATCGAGTAAATTTGCCCTCCGCCTACTCTCTCCGTCTCGCCTACTTCCTCTTGGTCATCTGTACAAAAAGATAAAAAGACAAAAAATAGCCAAAATACATGCCTTGCCCTCCTCCCAGCCGCCGATGTAGGTGCCGCCATCGTCGAAGTTAAAGCGGCCTCCGTTCGCATTTTGGAGGTTCATCTCCCATTTGATGTTTTCTCGACGAGTCGCTGTCGCTCGGCCCGGAGACGACGAATTAGATGACGCGTGTCTTTAAAAAAGGAATAAAAAATAAAAAGGAAGAAGAAAGAGTGAGGGATTGTGAGCGGCACAAAGTGCAGGCAGAGGGTGGCGGGGGGTCTGAGAGTGTAATGCGCCGGGAGAGGCCCTGTTTGCACGCCTCTTGCCTCTTTGCCTCTTGACCTGCTCCAACTCCTGGATGCTTCTAGACGGGGGGACGGGGATGCCCTCGGGATTGGGAGGGAGTCTGGCCGAGGGAGGATAGACAGGCGAAGAGAGAGAGAAAGAGCAGAAAAGAGAAGGAATCTATGTGATTTGTAAACAAAAACAAGAAGGAAGTTGAGGAACTCGGCGGAATTCCCTGCACCCGTACAATTTCGGCAGAGGGAAAGAGGACTCTGAATTGGATGAGTAATCTCAGTTTTTATGGTCACTGGATACTGTAACGAGATGAGACAGAATTGACAAAAAAGAGACGACGGAGAGAGGATGAGGAGGATTGATGTGTTCACTTTTGACGAGAGAAAAGATCAACAAATGGATGAGCTCGAGAGATTAGACGGGATTGAACGCGGAGAGAAAAGAATTTACCTCAAAGAAAAATAAAGAGAGTGACAAATTTGAAGGGGGCCATTCCCACGGCGGCTATCCAAAAGTTTCAAAACAGGGGGCCCGAGCGAGGGTGGTGGGAATGTAATCAAGCCGCGCATTACATCCATCAGACATTCAAACTCTCTTCTCCTCATTTCTTTTCTTTGTTCTGCGAGAAAAAAAGAAGACCTTTTCCAAATATTTTAATGAAAAAGTGATGAGTTTGAAATTTCTAAATAATAAAAAAAAGAGGCGGCGTAGGAGGAAGAAATGGTTGAGTAGATTTGAAAGGAGAGACGACGGGGCAGAGGAAAAGAGCAGTCAACTGAATGGATGGCGCAAGAGTTGAAGTAATAAGGTTAGGAACAAAGTCGAGAGAGAGAGAGACTCGGGGGAGGCAGTGGCTCAATCCCGGCTGTCAGAATTTGCGAGTAGGTGAGCGGCAAAAGGCAAAAGCTAACTGGCCAGCCGGCCGTCGAAAAAAAGGCGAGGAGGAGGAGTGGACGGACGAGGCGGGCAGGCAGGCGAGAGGGAGAGATCACTGTGAACAAGGGCCCGAAACAAACAAACTGCGTGTGGATCTGCATTGATTCATTGGACTGGGGGACAACTCAAAGCTCTCTCGGAGGGGCTGAGCGCCCGGGAGCTAGCGCCGCTATAAACAAAAATCGATCAGAGGCTGCCCGGCTGGTCATACCTGCGGGAAGAGAGGGACTAGACTAGCGCATCTTTGGCTATTTTACTTTTACTTAAAATTACCATTTAATTGGAAACTGTATCGGGTAAAATATTTGAGGAAGGGTCTCGAGACGAGAGAAGAGCCCGCCGAGGGACATCGCATCCCCTAATTATCCTCAACCCGGCTGCCAATTATAATCTACAGCCACTCAAATTTTATCTATTTTCAAATGTTAGCGTGTCATGTTATTCAAAAAAAGATGGAGATTGGTCTCAAAATTGGCTTTGTCACAGCTCCATCAGATATGAAAGTGTCGCTTTTCGATGCACACGGCCCACTCACTAATATTAGCTTAGTTAGGATGGAATAGAAATTCAGAATAACTTTGGAAATTAAGATACAATGTCCTTTCTGGGTAAAAGGCAAGGTGTGAAATGACCTCTAATACCTTGTGAGACTACAAATCTATTTCGAGTAATCGTATAGTCGAAAAGGTTCGATCGAACAAAATGAATCGGATAGAAAATGATGGCTCAATGCGGAAGCTACACCTGTTCTGTGGATTGTTCGAATTCCGGAGCAGTTGGCTGTCTAGTGGCTGATTATTGTGTACACTAAAGCTCTGCAAAGGGATTTTCTAGATTTTATCCATAACAGTCATTTGATCTGCCAGAGGATGAAGCTATAAAATGAACAAACAAGCTGTAAAACACTTTTTTCTAGTTACATATTATGTCTCTACAGGAGATAAAAGAATAAATATAAAACAATGACAGAAATGCACTGTAACTGAGCAACTCAATAAAGGGAGGAAACGGAGAAAGGGGCAGAAAGGACTAGATTTTGCAGTGGTATACAAGTGAAGATCGAAAAAAAGGAAGGAATTCACGGTGGTGAACAAGGGGCCGCTTCTGTCGGCTGTTCTGGCTGGCCGCCACGTCCTGACAATGCGCGGCACAGCTGCTCCAATTGGGCCACCTTCTTCGCCTGTACGGCTGATGAATCCTCGAGTTCTTTCTTGGACATTGTCAGCACTAGTACATTTCTGAAAAAAGTGAGGGTAATTTGTCTGCGGTTATTCTGTTCCCCAGATGTTATTATGACTTTTAGCTTTTTTTGAAGCCGGTCGAATAGTAATACACTGGAGGAAACGAGCCCACAAACACTTGTGTTCGAATCGTTCAGTTGATGGGAAAATTAACAACACCCGCTTTTCGACATACAGCCGCCGCAATACGCTATAGCCAAATGCTTATGTGATGCAGAAATTGTAACAGATGCAACTTTTGAACTTCTCAAAAAAGAAGATACGACTTTTGTCCCCAAAAAAATAACAAAGAACTTACTTTGTGGCTTCCTCATATTTTTGTTTCCATTTCAGAGCGTCATTTTCAACCTTCTTCATATTAGAATTCACCTGAAAAGGTTATTTTAGATTTCGTCCCAAGAGAAAGAGTTTTTTTTAAAAAAAGCAAAACGAACCTTGTCGATTTCCTTTTTAAATTTATCGAAAGCTGTATTACTTTTTGTGAGGCTTTCCGTCAGAACAGAATATTTATCCGCATATTGTTTTACCTGCAAAAAAATGTTTAAAAAAACGTTACATTTTATAATGGCAAAAAGTTAATGAAAAAAATTACTAACCTGCTCACGAAGAATTTTTTCATTTTCTAATGCATCAGTAGCACGTACAGTACCTTCAACCAGTTTATTCGTCAGTTGTTGCTTTTCCAAATTCAATTTCTAGATTAATTTGTATAAAAACTACCATAAAATCTCTTACATGGGAATTGCATGATGCTGCCTCTAATTTGGCTTCAAGAAGCTTCACTTCCAAGTCTTTGGTTGTTTTCAGTTCTTCGATATATTTATCTTTTGCTTCATACTAAATGTTAAGATATAAAAATATCTGGAGCAAAAACAATTACCTGTTTGGCAATATTATTTAATCTGGATTCATATTCTTGCCCAAGTTCTTGCAATTTTTCAGCCAGACGTTTATTATCTTGAGCTAATCGATCCGATCTGTCTCTTCCATCCTTCATTGAATTCTCAATATCCTATAAATTACATTAAAAAATATAAATATCTTACTTTTAAGGTTGTTTTAAGTTGTTCTACAGCACTTTGACGTTCAGTTTCTAGCAGACGAATTTTACTTGCACTTTCTTCGCGAAGCTAAAATAATTCTAATAATAAAAAATTAACAAAAATGTTTACGTCTTTGTTATACTTCTGAAGTTGTCTGCATAATTCTTCCAGTTTACTCTTGGACTCCTCAGTACGAAGGAGAAGATGATTTGTTTTTTCAAGCTTCTTCTCAAGACCAGTATTCAGTTTTTGCACGTTGTCGAACTAAAAAAATATTGATATATGTTACCATTCAGCTTACCTGTGTTAACTTAGCCTTCAGCTTGATATTTTGCGTTTCAGATTCCGCCAGTCGTTTTACCAGACGAGTCAATTTATCCTCGGTGGAAAGACCTTCCAGAGATTTTTGTATCGTAGCAATTGAAACTAAAATATTTTAAACAAAATGCAATAAATACATTAGAAATAAAATTCCTAAAAAAACGTACCATCTGGAGCCGGCGATTCCTGCTTCATTGTTCTCAATTAAAGGGGAGCTGAATCACTAAAGTTAGAAAGGTCCGCCTGCGGGACTGCTGGGGACGCAGTGTAAGGGTGTTCTATCACACCACAGCCTAGAGGTAGTGAGCTGGATGTGGAAATCCATTGGTCCAATCAAAATCCTTTGTCAAATAAAACTATTTATTATGACTATCAAAGAACCCGTAAGAACAAACAACGTAAGAAAGAGGTAAAAAATAGAAAAGATCATCACAAAACTTAGGAAATGACTACCGGTAAAGTCTGATTATCCGTATCTGGAACTGTTGAATTGATAAATAGCATTAAAAAAAGTGTAACAAAATACCTATAGCATTAGAAAAATAACTGACCGATTTTGTTGGCATTTTGTTGCTCGTTTTCCGTAATTTTATTTTCTAATGAACTTGATGAAATATCACTTAAAGATTCTAAAATGGCAGTTTATCAGGGTTAAATTAATGTGTACTACCATTATTATGAGAGGAATAAGCTTTCTTCTCAGTTTTTAGACGTTCAACCCATTCGGCTAAACCTTCATCATCAGATTCTAAAATTTCGGTATCAAAAATTAAAAAAAAACCGAAATACCTGAAAAACGTAACTTTCTCCGGCTCTTTCCTTGTTGAGGAGCTATTCTCGAGGATTTACTGAGCTGTGGTACACTCGAATTTACAGGAGTAATTTCTGAAATTCTAAATTTATAATAATGGGAGAACTTACTAGGAGAAGAACTGTTCGAGTTACGTTTCTTTTTCTTGGAAGCGGTTCCTTCAGCTGCAAGTTTTTCTTCACGGTCGATTTTATGATAAATAAGGGCATCGCGTAAAGCAGACAGAGGGATATCATCTTCATCAATCCAGGTACCTATAAAATTTGCCATGAAAGAACAAAAAAATAACTTACGTTTACGAGGACGCAAATTAGGCCTACGAGGAGTAGAATCGTCTAACTGTGAAGAATTCAACGAGAACCCGCTGTGAGGGGTCAAAGTTTGCCGAGGTTTACGAGGTGGGCAGGGAAGGTACTCATCTTCACTGTTTTTAGATTTTTTAGTGCTTTTCCTAAAGGAAAATAAAATTTGAAAACTTTTTCTCTTACGGTGTGTATTTTCTGAGCAACTGGCGTCTTTTGGATAGTGAATAGGCCAAACTTCCAGCATTTCTACCATTTTTCGAACTGACAGGAGTGCATCGTTCATGCAATAACTCTGCTCGTTGCGATGGTGAGCTAATCTGAATATAATTAATGCCTCTGAGAAGAGAGTTAATTTAATACCTCGGTGTTTTCTTCAAAAGAAAATTCGGAGTACGGATCATAATTTTCTTTTTGTTCCAAAGAAGCTAAAATATTTTGGCGAGGCTTCATTTTCTCAGAAATAAGTGTTTCGGCCAAAATGTTGTCCAAGGCGAGCGCAGCATTATTTTTTAACTGAAAAAATAGATATTACAATAATGGGCTTACTGGTGAACGGTTTGAATTTTTATCTTCCTTTTCGCAACAATTAACGTTTCTATCGTCGAAAATATTCCCCGACATGAATAAGCTGAAAACTAAGAAATCAGGAATCAATGGATGATTGGAGCTGACAGAAGTGCCACTTCAAATTATTTGCTTTTGTCGTATGACTAGTTATTCGAAGTGGCTTGATATATTTTCAAATATACGAAGCCATGAAAAGAAAAAGAAATCATAATGAAAATAATATAAGATAACTTATTGAGTTAAACAAGACTTCTAGGTAAAATTTGTTTGTGTAGTATAATTTTATTGTAAAAACATATACAAGATAATAAACTGCAATTTCACACTTCAGGGCCTTCTCCACCGGGAACAAGCATCGTCACATGATTTCCATTTAACAAAATAGTATCCAATTTTGTTACTTTTTTACCTTCTGCCGTATGTTCATACTCGACCTAAACAAATGTAACGTAGGTGTTTTGTAAAGACAGTAAAAGAATAAATAAACGTACCACATCTTCTAATACCATGTTGACATAATCATCGAATCCAACCAATGTTCCAACAATTTCTTTATCACCTGAATACATCGTAATCAAGAGTCAATTTATACAGAAATGTGAAGAATACCTTCAGAAAAAAATTATGTAAAGCAAACCTTTCATGATAACCCAAAGCTTAGAACCAATGCATTTATCTACCAATTCTAATGGCAACAGAGTAGAAGGGTTAGCAGCCGTGGAGTCCATTTGAAGCCGAGTATCTCTAAAATAATGTCTACATCTCCCCAAATGAAAAAGAAGTAAAGATAATGCAACACAATAAACGGCAAGTTTTTTCACTATATTCTGAAGCTCATTTTTGAACACATCAAGATGATTTCGCGTAATTACGATTTGCGCGCGAATGTGAAGGATCTGAATTGGAGTTTTGCATTATAACGAGAAACTCTCGATCTCTTTGTTCTTTTCACTTGTAGATTGTATTTTATTGTATTTTCAGAAGCAGGATTTATGGTCGAAGGAGTAGAAATCAAACGATTATCTGAAGATGTTTCCCGAAGGATATCTACTGCTACTGTAAGTATTCTGTTTATGATTATTTAATGCATTTAGGTGGTAGCCTCATTAGAAGGAGCAATACGACAGCTAATAGACAATGCTCTAGATGCAGGAGCAACCCACATTGGTTAGTCTTGTTAATTTTTTCTAAAAATATTAATTTCAGATATTAGAGCATGCGAAAATGGGTTCAATTCTATAGAAGTGATAGATAATGGCTCAGGAATCGATCCGGAAAACTTCGATAAAATATGTAAGCAGTTCTCAAAAGTTTTAGAATCTTTCTGTTCAGGCAAGCCACATCATACATCAAAATTAGCTGATTTAACAGGATTCCAAAATTTGACAACTCTTGGCTTTAGAGGCCAGGCGCTGAATGCACTTTGCGCTTTAGGGTGAGTTAATTTTTTTTTCTAAATATTGAAACATCTTTGAAGTTCGCTAACTATTCACACCAGAGCTGCTTCTTCACTACTTGGAACTAAAATGGTTTTTAATCATACAGGAGAACAAATTAGCAAAACAAATGTTGCTCGACAGGTTCGCTATAATTTTGAATTATTGTATTGTTTAGGTGGGAACAACAGTTACTGTCGAATCCTTATTTGAAACATTACCCGTTCGTAGGAAAGAATTTGTAAAAAGCAGCAAAAAAGAATTCACAAAAGTTTTGTCATGTGTGCAATGCTTCGCATTTTCCAGGCCGGATGTTAAATTTATTTGTTGGAATACTATCAACGGGTATGTTCGAAAAATTAACCAAATATGTAAATTTTGTTCTTCAGCAAACGCTCTCAAATAATTTGCACCTCTGGCAATGGAAATATCAAAGAAGTTATTAACAATATATTTGGTGGTAATGGTGGTCGGCAGGAGAAAAATAAAATTATCGATATGCGCAGAATTTTACCAGATGAAGAAATATGTTCCATTTATGGACTTGATTCAGATAAAATAGAAGATTACAACGAATTACAGTCAGTTTTTGTCTCATTTATACAGCAAATGTTTAGAATAACCGGATATATTAGTTCGTGTGAACAAGGATATGGAAGAAGTTCCCCTGATCGACAGTTCATCTACATTAACAAACGACCCATAGATTATGCAAAAGTTAGTCATTTTATTTGATTTTCTACTCTCAATCCAGGTGTCTAGCACAGTAAATGATGTTTATAAAGAATACAACAAAAAGCAGTACCCTACATTAATTTTGTTTATCGAAGTACCACCGCGTAATTTTTATTAAAACAGAGTCGATGGCTTTTTTAGATTCTATTGATGTAAACGTTACTCCAGACAAACGCACAGTATTTTTTGATAAGGAACGTCAACTTCTAGCATTGATTCGGTCTTCTGTAAAAGCAACTTTTGAAGAAACGTTATCTGTAGTCGATTCGTCTATTGAGAATAGAACCCAGAATACCTCACAAAGTTCGTGATTTTGTCTACACTTCAAAGTTTTTTAGGTTCTAGTCAAGTTCCAGTGCCTAGTGTTTTCGATTTGCTAAAAGATCTTTCGGCATCTAAAAAAAGAGCTGGTACATTAGCTGGAATTTCTCATAAAAGAAGTAAACCAGATCACAACAGAACATTGCACGACTTTTCTTATAACACCTCTTCAAATCAACATGGTAATAATTACGTATCCTTTCAATATTAAAATATTTCAGTAACAGTCTCAGAAGAAGGACCACTATCGGATTTTGTAGTATTGCCGGTTAATTCAGAATATAATGGAAATGAAGTCTCCAATTGTTCTTTACCAGCAACTCCAACAGTCCCTGAAACGGATTTAACAGTAAACCTTTTCATAATCTTTTAATTATCGAACAGGAGGAGCCAACTATAGTAGATGAAGTTTCTGCAAGTACTTCGACTTTTGAACAGAGGGAGATGACCAGTCAGGAAATAAGAGAGAAAACTCCTCCTGTAAGCATTTTGTTCGAGTGAATTTATAATTTTACAGAGACGAATTTTTAATCCAACCATGTTACATGATATTTCTCGGGGTATGGATACGCATAACCCAAGGATAGATGATGAAGTATTAGACGCTGTAGAAGTAAGAATACAACGAGGAGAGCCAAAAACCATTGTTTATGTTTGTTGCGCTTTGGATCTTCAATTTTAAGTTTAGGAAGAAGTTACCGCTGTACCTTTATCTCAATTACCCGAACAACCCCAATATTGGAGAACACAACAAAAAATTAAATTTTCGAAAAATAGCTTTATTGTACGAATGCAGCAACTGAAGAATAAACGGAAATCAAAAGAAGAAATGGCTAGGTAATGGAATTTTTGTATGTTACTTTTTTTGTTACAGCCAGCTTGTCGAATTTACTGCCCCCGCTAATAATCAAGCTGATGCTGAAGCAGAACTTTCAAGGCGATTAAAGTCTGTTTTTTTCGTTGCATAGTCAAAATTTCCTTTTTTTAGTAAACAAGATCTTGAAAAGATGTCTATTGTCGGACAATTTAACAAGGCCTTTATTATTTCTCGTCTTGATGACCATCTCTTTATTGTAGATCAACATGCAGCAGATGAAAAATATAACTTCGAAAGATTCCAGAAAAAGGCCAAAGTTGATACTCAAAGATTGATTAGGTCAGGTTTCTTATTTTTCTAACTTGTAGGCTTTTTAGTCCACAAAGATTAGATTTTGGACGCGTCCAGGAAATGATAATTCATGATAATTTGCCAATTTTTGAAGCTAATGGATTTGCATTTGAATTTCGTGAAGACGGTTCGTTCTCATAATTGTTTTAATATTTCTTAATTAAGAACACGGATGTTCTCGAGCTTTTTTAACTGGATTTCCAGTTATTTACAGTAGGCAATTTGATAAAAGAGGTTATATTATTTTCCTTTCGCAAAATGTATGCGTTTTCAGATATTGATGAAATGATATCAGTTATCCGTGAATTTCCCGGGCAAATGTATCGACCAGCAAAGACTAGAGCCATATTTGCTTCAAGAGCGTGCAGAAAGTCAGTTATGGTAGGAACAGCTCTCACTACGCTTCATATGCAACGAATTGTTCATAATTTGGCCAATTTAAAACAGCCTTGGGTAAGCTAAGTTATTACTTCGTGTAAAAGTCTTTAGAATTGCCCCCATGGTCGTCCTACATTGCGCCATCTCCTAAATCTCGATCAACTTCAAAATAAACTTCAGATACGTAGCTAATTTGATGTTATAATTATACGTGAAAATACGAATAAATTGTAGAGCAGCTTGTTTTCGTTGTGTTTACCACAGGCGCCCCCAATAGCAAAAAGAATTAGATAACTTGGCAGCCGGAACTTTGTTCCGGCGGAACAAAGTTCCGGCCCATATTTGGGCTCTTTTGTCTTTCCGGAACAAAGTTCCGCCATTCCGGAACAAAGTTCCGGCCCATATTTGGACTCTTTTGTCTTTCCGGAACAAAGTTCCGCCTTTCCGGAACAAAGTTCCGCCTTACCGGAACAAAGTTCCGCTTTTCCGGAATAAAAAAAATAAATTTCCTCCTGGATAACAAGATTTATATCAGTAATACAACTGATATAAGGGTGGATAACTTTTTTTATGAGAAAACAAGGAATCATATTTCACAATAAACCAACGGAAAAGGCATTTTGATTTTAAAGTGTGGCTTTCAAAAGATACGGGATTAGTAGCTCAAACGGTTCATGATGACTTCGAAGCCATGACCAGAGGTATATTTTCCTTCTGGTTTTTTGTATCGAGTTATCTTTTTAGTGAAGAACATTTGAGTAATCTTGCCGGAGAAGCGAATGACGGCAGCCGGTGCTCACCCGTTGATTTCCCGATTGAAGACGGTCTCGATGATGAAAATTTCTATACCGCAAATGCTATGGACAGAAATGTCGATTCCGTTTCTGTTGAAGAGTCTGTAGAAGTAGAAGAACATTTTGTACGCATTCAAGCGGTTACCGCCAGAGACGACGGCTTGTCTCAGTTAGAAGATTAATTTTTGATGCTCTTTCGAATGGTATAGGTCTCGTTACGGGAACGCGTTGCGAACTGAAAAACTTTGCTTGTAAGCAACCGTCTGCCGTAAGCACACATGTGCTTCAAAGAAGCCGTGCAACAGAAAGGCAAATGAGTCGAGAAATCCCGTTGTTTGCCGGATGGCTGTTATTCCACCAGAAATAGCAGTTAGCGAAATAAGGGATGAGACCATCGAAGAAGCCGAAATGGAACAATTTGTCCAACTTTCAACAGACAAAGGTAAACCTGGAATCGCTACGCCTGATTAATACTTTTCAGATGTTAAAACTTTCATTTCCGACGGTTGCCATTCAGTAGCTCCGAGGGAATTGGGAGGCAATTCACAGTTGTATACTATCAACGGAATAAGCTCAGAAGGAATTACTGTCCCATTAGTCAATTACATTGTCGCCTCAAAGTCTACGGAATCAAGGCTACAGAAATGAAAACAAAGTCGTCAAAAGGCCGGAACTTTGTTCCGGAAGGGGGGAACTTTGTTCCGGAAGGGGGGAACTTTGTTCCGGAAGGGGGGAACTTTGTTCCGGAAGACCGGAACTTTGTTCCGCCGGAACAAAGTTCCGGCTGCCAGATAACTTAACGATCTTTATGAAACGTAAATAACAAGGACACAAAATTAAACTTTTCAGAACTATTATCTATGAGGAAAACTGTGGAAAACATCTAGTAAAATAACGAAGGATTTCAATTTCGCGGAAGAATAGATCCTTTGTATGGGTGGTGTCCACGAATTACCGCTAATGTCTCATTTATAGCGTCTAGCCAGTCTTTCATTAGACTGCGTGAATCGGCCGAAAGAAAAATTCTAAATGTATAAAATATCAAATATATTCAATCTGCTCACCTTTTCTTATCCATTACTGACGGCGCGGTATTTACTAGGACGTTTACTGTAAAAGTATACGCCCGTGGACATTGTTCCACGCTACATGGATGTATTTCATATTGTGGGCATGTAGACAAATCAAGACGAGCTTTAGGAGGCTAAAAATAAATTATTATAATAACTAAATAAATTGTACCTTTTCCATGCTTTCATCTTCTGGGTACTTCCAAAAAAATATTATTCCTCGACGCAGAACAGCCCAATATCGCTCCCACGAACTCATCCCTGATATGCATTGATACATAGTCTAAACCAAGGAATTCCAAATCGAAACAAATTACAATTTACAAGAAAACCTCTGTAATCAATGGCGATGGCTGGTGGCAGTGTGGTACAATGAGTAGTAAGCTCAACGGTACCGTCGAGAGGGTATTCCACATCGTCAAGATAGAATTTATTAGTTCCGGTCGTATCTCTTGTTAATTGCAAATATCCACAACGTACGAACTCTCCATAAGGAAAACCACTAGGACTTGTTGAAGGAGGTCGTTCTAAATAAATAGCATACCTTTTTACTTTTTTGAATATACCTTTGGGAAGAATTTTGCGACATTTATTAGCAATTATGGACGCACATGTAGTTTCTGGTTCTTTCTCTGGTATTGCCTAAATCTAAATATTAAAATACGATTTAAAATGATACCATGGCATAAACTTCTAACATTACACAAAAATCAACAGGCAAATTACAGAAGTTAATCTTTTCATCGAAATGTACAACCTTCAGCCGAGTGCTTTGATGGGCTAGAAGATTGTGTGTAGCAGTGCATTCAACCTCGCACCCACATTTCAACATCACCAAAAACGAGTAATTTGAGTCTGAAGTATTATAAATAATAACAATTGTACAAACTTACTGATTTCGTACGGTCTAGTGTAGAAATTTCTGTTTAGATGTACAGCAATGTTACTTATTGTAAGAGAACCGCGAACCTCGAGGCACTGATTAGGTATAGGACGTCGACACTAAATAAATATGTCCTTTATACATAACTGAACTTACAGCTACAAGAGCTTTGAGACGTTTAATCTCCCGTTGTAGAAGAACAACACGCTCCTTTGCAACAAGTAACGATTTTTGCGCATTAACTTCTTGCATTGGCTTACGTTCTTTCCTAGCATGGGCTAATGCTTTTACCAGCATAGCTATTTGTTGGTTGTTTCTATCCAGAGCATGTTCATTTTTCTAAAAATAAATGTACGACCTTGTCAAAATAATTACTTACACTGATCATATGTTCGTAATGTGTAATAGCTTCCACTTGACTTGCATCTTGTATTGTACTGACAAACGAAAGCTCATCGTCACCTAACCTGGATCTATTATGAACGGTTGACGTCGACCGCGGGCTATTTTGTGGAGTAGATGTTGCTAACGCACTACCAACACGCTTAGAATCTTTGGAATTAACACTCTTATTAATCTGTAAATGGATGAGTTAATAATTATTAGAAGAAATGATTATTAGTAATAATGTACCTTTCCATAAGCGCTTATACTGCAATCTTGAGACATTTCTGCAGCATTTGGAGCAGCAGTTGGCGAATATCTGGGCTGATATAAGCACTCTCGGCTGCTTCTGCTGTGCTTTGTAGACAAATGTTCCTGAAGGCTTTTCCGGTAATAATAAAAATATAACTACGACTAACATCGACAAAATCAAACAAATTATCAATATGTCCATTAACGCTCTGATCATCACCACGAGATGTTGTTCTGCTTCTCGATATACGTTCGTTAGGCAAGACAGGGTCTAATTCATGGCCAATAACCATAGTCTGATTTCGTTTCTTCTTTGCGCTGATTGCTTTTTTAACTGGCTCATCATCCATTAGCATAGAAACTTTTAAGGCGGTGGGGCTTTGTTCACCAACACATGAAACAAACAAGCTATCTCTTGGGCTATAAGCGTCAACTATTTCCTCATCCAATATATCTTCTTCCAATACGAGTTCTTCGTTGTGTGAATCTTTACGAGCTTTTTCTCCATGTCTTTCAACCGGTTTCTCTGTCATATAATTTTCAATGGGAATTTCGATCTCCTCTCCATAAATGTGAATAGCCTCTTCGTCGTCATTATGCTTCGTGCAATCCGATAAAGTTCTTGCCCTCGGTAGAAAATCACCGCCAGCATGATTATCTTCTTCATTGAAAAATTCACTGTCCCTCTTATTAAAATACTCATCAGAAAACGACTGCTTTCTTCGTAGCATGACTTCCTATATAACATATAAACCAATTTCAAATGAAAATATACCGCTTCATTATTATTTTCATCTTGCTCTTGGATGGGCGTGTTGTAGATAGACTCGCTGGCAATGGATCGCAAAGGTCTCCTTGTTGGAATAAGTTCCTTTACAAAAAATAATAGTCGTAGTGTAAAAGAACCTACCTCTTCGCTGCTATAATCCTGCTGTTGCCGCGGAGTGTAAAATTCATTTAGGTCAACTGTTTCAGTGGCTTCATCCTGTAGATGTCGAGCTGTGTGAAATTCATTTACAATAATCTTCGGTTCCTGCGATGGGGTTCGAAAATCCTCCATTCTTTCCCTCACGATTAGAGGATGTTTTTCCATCTCATTTATTTGGGCTTGCTTATCAAACATGCTAGCCAAACTGCGTATTCTCCCAGGAGTTACATTTTGTCTAGAAGAAATCAAAGTCAAAAACGACATACAATGACCAACCGGACTGTATCTCCTGGAAGACGAGTCCTTTTTCCATCAGAATCTACATTGATACCAACTCTTCTCACTCCATTTGGTATTGGTGGAGGCGGTGAGGTAGGTTTCCTTATATTTGAGTTAACCATGTGCTCTGAAAATATACAGAAATTATCCAATATAATGACAGAAGAATGTGCAGAAGGATATACGCCACTCAAGACAAGTGTTTTGATTTCAAAAAAATCAAATGCATCGACATCGACAATGGAACTGGCGAAAATTCTCCGATCAAAAAATAAAAAAAAACTAATTGCGAAACAGGGATGAGCCCGCATTTTTTGAAAATTGTTTTTGACTCAGTGCCGGCACTGTTTGTTGACTGTTTTTGACTCAGTTTTTGACTCGATAAAATACAGACGATAAATGATGAGATAAAAATGTCTGGCAGAGAAAGACGAAATTCTGAAAAGAAAACAAATTGGAGGATATTGAAAAGAGCAAAAGACAAGGCAGAATTCGACTTCAACCGAACCGGAAGGCATAACACATTTTGCAAAAAAGCTAGAACCACCGGGTGTGGTGGGCGCAGTGGGGGGCGCCTATTAGCCAGTGTCTAGGCGGTAGATCGGAGTGGATGGAGTGAGGGGAGGAACCCCGATATTGTGGTCTGTCTGTGGTAGGGTCGTATCAGGGATGGGCGGATACCGGATATCGGATAGTCGGATACCGGATTTTTGCCGAAATCCCGGATAATAATCCGGAAAATAATCCGGCCGGATTATTTTTTTCGGATGCGGATCCTCCGGTATCCGAAACGGATAGTGACCAAAATCCGGCCATTTTCCGGATTTTTAGGAATTCATATTTGAAATGCCGCGGAACCCTCTTTTTCACGGGGAAGCTTTATTTTTGAACGCGAGCAGATTTTTAGCATTATGGACTAAATTATTTTTTTCCTGTTTTTTTTTGCATTTTCTACTATCGACTTTATATTGTACTATATTTCTTTGTTGATCTGTAATATTGGATTATTGCAGGTACACACAAAATGGGCAAATACGAAAAATACTTCACACGGAATGATAAAGGAGATTATGTCTGTAAAACATGCTTGCAGCTTCTCAAAGCTCAAAAAGATAAGGGGACGTCTCATCTACGAGGTCACTTAAAAGCGAAACACATGAATCAATTCGCTGAACTCGAGGTAAGGCATTTATTAAAATTTGCAAATGCAAACATTGATATTTTAGGATTTGTGTAATGTTTTTTTTTTATATTAACAGTGGCAACGCCTCCAAATTATATTTTCGTTAGTTGTTTCCGTTTTTCAAGTATTTTTATTCACAGTAAATTGTTTTTTTACTAATATTTCTTTATTTCTGTTGAAAAAAAGAACAAAACCATAAAAAAACGCTACTATCCGGTATCCGAATCCGGTATCCGAAATCCGGAACCACTATCCGGCATCCGACCGGATGATTTTTTTCGGATGCGGATCCTCCGATATCCGAAACGGATGATTTTTTTCAACTCCGGATCATCCGGTATCCGTTTCGGATAGTGAAAATCACTATCCGCCCATCCCTGGGTCGTATGCCTGTCGTGTCAGGGACCAAATCAAGTAAAATGGCGATTTTTTGAAATTTTTTGCATATTTTTTCGTAATTTTTAGTGTTTTTTCAATTTTTTTTCTCAAATTTTTCTATTCCAATCAAGTATTTGGCATTTTTTGTTGGTTAGCGCCTCAAAATTTTACTTCAGTAACTATCTTATGCGATACTTAGGCGGGAACATGGTAGAAGACACTGGTCATAGGCACTACTCCCATATATTTATTAATAGCGCTGACTTTGGACCTGCATACTTGGCCCAAATTGGTCATAGAAATCTCTAAAGTAATAAGCTAATAGGCTAGTCAGCAGTAGCCAATAGTATGACAGTACACGTCGGCTTGGGTTGGATAACCATACTCAACAGTAAAATGCCTATTGACAGTCTCTAACGATTACTTTAAAAAGGTTCCTTATATCATAAAAAACTTATTCGGAATGATATATAACAAAAAACTAGAGAATTGCCTATTTGGGAGCATTTTTTGGTTTCACGATACGACACGACATTTCAGACGACATTTGCTGAATGTCGTGTTGTGTCGTGTCGGCGCACAACCCTAGTCTGTGGCGACCGAGCGTCCGTGTCAAGCGGGGCGTCAACAGGGGTTCTGTGTCGGAAGACGCGGTGTCCTGGTTGGTCAAGGAGAGGTGGACGGCTCAGGCCCGAAAGGGAGCAGGCAAAAACCTCCGCGCGTTGCAGTGGCAGAAGAGCGCTCGAGAGCAGACGACCCAATACCCTCAGACCTTCGATCAAATTTTTTTCGACTTTTTCAGATCATTTGTTTTGATTATGTTCGCCTTTCATTGACTTTTAGGGGTTTTGAACCAACATTGGGTAAAATCACGGCAAGTGGTCGAGTTTACTCGGATCGGGGTCATCGCTTCTCCCATTATTCCATCCATCGATTGTCCCGTTCTTGCTCTGTCCACTATCGATTATTCCCTTTTCCAAGTATTTTCAGGACTTTTGAATGAGGAGAATGGATGAGTTTGCCCCTGAATTATTGAAAAATGTCTATCAATTTCTGCCTTGGAAGGAGCGGCTGACGACTCGTCGGCTCTCCTCCAAGTTCTCTTCGCTTATTCCTTATCCAATTTGGATGGTGACACTGAAAATCGAACAAACCAAAGTATAAAATGGGAATATCGGGATGGTTCAATGCTCATCTTCAGAATGTCGTTTCAATTCATTTGATGCCCAGGAAATGCCCAAATCTGGTAATTAACACAATCGAAATAATCAAAACCACACAGCGAACGGGTAAGAAATTACACAAAGAGAATCGAAATGTTCCAGAATTTGTATTTACCAAAACTTTCTCGGTGGAAGATGGCAGAAAAGTCCGAAAGATGACCATCCACTGTAACCGACCAAATTATTTCCGATTGATCACAATCTACATGGATTTTCTAGTTTCCGTCTGCTTTTTCAGACATTTGAAACTCGTAATATCCTCACTCAAACATGAATATTATTTTCTTTAGATCAATCCAAGTGACATTTTACTAGACAAATTTTGTAAGTCACAAAAAAAAAATTCATTCGAACTTCAATTGGGAGCAGCGGCTCGTGCATTTAGAAACAGGAAAGAGGATAATAACACAGGAACAAAGGAAATTTATGGATTTATGCAAAGGTAAGGCTGGCCGGGAAATGTCCACAAATAATATTTGAGAGACTGCCACCTTCTCCTTTCTTCCGCCAATCGACTTTCGGGTGCCTGCTGATTTTTGGGAGCTGGGGATAATTGCTCAGGTAAACAGCCTGGTACCAGATAAACGGGAGAAATTTTAGACAAAACAGCTCTTTCTTACATTTGGATCACCCATTGATCGCTCGAATGTGACGACAGGCAGAGTTTTTTACCCCAAACAAAATAGTGAATAAATTGCAGTCAGGAATGTCGACCTCGGAATCGATGACGACTTCTTTAGAAAGTTGATCGAGAAGAAAATGATAAACTTTGTGTGCAACGGCTTGGCGACAGTCACATTTGATTGCATAAAAGAATACATTACGGTAGGACTGAGCAATACGGACATTTTTCTCGGTTTCAGAATTGTCTCAACGATGGCCATGCCTTCTACACTTTGCAGATTTCCCACAAATACACCGCTCAACAATTACAAGAAATGCAAGAATATCTTCTCCTTTGTGGTTTCAAGAGAGACTATGGCCGTTTTGTGGCGATTCTTGGAGAATTAAAAGGCCCCGAAACCCGTCAACTGCTCGTGTATCTACGTCCAAAAGTTATTCAAATTATGGCAGAAACTGAAAATTTAAGAGTTCGAAATGAAAAAATTGCTTTTGATTACATTTGATGATAATTGTTTTATATAAATCATTGACGAATCCTTTTTCTAAGCTATTTTCAGGAGGGAAAATGTTTAAAAGAGGGTACTTGACATCAACGTCGCCAACGACGACAGAGCAAGAGGAGGATATCCGTTTTCCTAAAGAGACACAAAAGGAAGAGCAAAAAGCATAGAGCTGGTCTTATTTCCTAAACTGGACTTCTCTTCTTTCTCGTGGTCGATGTTGTCGTTGACCCGACAGTCGTCGGAGAAAATGTCAAGAAATGTACTTTTTGGAGATTCTGACAACCAGGGGATAAAATTAAAACAGGCGGGTGAGCGAGCTAATCCCGTCGGTGTCACCGCTTCTCCAATTAGTCCATAATATTTCATTGATTCTTTTATCGATTATTCCTCCATTTCAGGTTGCCACTGATGAATCAATTTGCCGTCGAACTATTGAAAAATGTCTACCCATTCCTCCTTTGTAAGGATCAGCTGACTAATCGTCGTCTGTCATCCAAATTCACTTCTCTTATTCCTTATCCAATTCGGATAATAGCACTGAAAATAGAACAAACCAAGGTATAAATTGGGGAGAGCTGGGTTAAAAGACTCGTTATCAGAACGCGGTTTTACTTCATTTGATTCCAGAAGACCCCAACACTTGCCAATTGATCGTTCACCTATATTCTACAGTTATTACAATTATAGCAGAAACGGCAGCTCAAAGAGCTCAAAATTAAAAGTTTAATTTGGAGTTAGATTAATTGTACATTGCATTGCAACTGTTTTATATAAAGTGTTACATGAGGATGAACCTTAGCTGTCAGATCGACTGCCATCGACAACTTGCCCGGCTACAATGGGCTTGCAACTGGGAGACGACATCGAGGTGAAAAATGGCGTCATCTGGTAGCTTTCTTTTAGAAGCACGATCAGGAGGCTCAGCGCAGATCTTGGCAATGTCAACCGAACATTAGCCATCATTACCTCTTGGTTGTCGACGCCATTGTCGACTTGACAACAGTCGGACCAAATGCCCAGCTGGCAGTCTGCACTTTGCTCAAAGTTTACGGCTGTCAATAAGGTAAACATAGTAAATGGCAAAAGATCAAAGGGGTCGATAAAGGTTACCGTAACCTTTGATTTGGGAGTACTCTTCCTGTCGACATTTGCCCCTCTCCGTCCTTCCCATAATTATGACTATCTGCTCGACATCACCAATATTATCATCTAAATCTGTTATTATCTTTGAATTATAGACAGCAAAGTGTATTCCTCAAAATTATCCAAGGTTTTCGATATAAAAGTGCCGTTTGTCCCCCGTTTGAGTCTGGCTGACCTCTCTCAGACCTTTGAGTCTACGTGTCGGGTCAGGCCGCCGTTTGTGCCCATTTTTTTCTTTCCCCAGTCGCTCTTGCCCTTTTTCCCTCTGCGTCCATGTCCGCTACTCCGCATCTTTTCCTCCCGCACTGGCCATTTTTTTCGCCGTTTTTTGTGTGTCGCTTTTTTCGCTCGCGGCGGCCGCACCCGCCATCCGTTTTTCCTCATTTTTTCACATTATTTCCAATGGATTTTTGTTGATTTTTTGACTCTAAATTGATGCGATTTTCAGGCCAAACTGGTCAACGGGTACGACTACTGCTTCGGCGGTGGTTTTCAATATTTTTAGGACTGGAAGTGGGGATGAGACAACATCCCAACATAAACTAAAGTCAGTCGACCTCTGATATACATAAAATTCAGAAAAATTTGCAGAAAAGTGTGCTCGGCTTCACTTTTTTCAGTATTTCAAATATGCAAAAAGCTGAGAACATCGCCAGCGAACAGGAGTCTGATGTCCAAAAGGTTAGACACTTTTCCTTTTTCTTTTATTTTCATCTAGAATATTGATTTCCATGGGGTTTATCAAATATCTCGAGATTTTTTTTTGGGAATTCTTTTGAGACAGTTATGTCAAAGGGCGGGCATGACACATCGTTTCCCTTTGCTAACGTGCTAATCTCCTGAAAAATCTACGGAAAATTTCAACGGAGATTCTTTTCGTTGGCCATTTTTGCAAGAGAAACGTTGAAAAGAAATTGATGTAAAGTCTAAACCTTTATTTTGGTGTGAAATTCATTATTAAACTGTAATTCCTAAAGATGGCTTAAAATTCATGGGAGAAATATTAAAAATAAACCGAAGTAGTCGCCTATCTATAAGCAACTTTTTCGAAGAGACAGGGAAAGAACAAGGGTCGTCGACGGTCGCAAGAGAATAGAAATTTGGATCAAATAGGTCATCTTTGTAGTTGGATCCATAATTTTTTGCATCACTGAAGTCAGAAAGAGACGCAGCATGGCCCAGCGCAAGAGGATACAATAAATGAGGGATGTCCCTTATCAACCCAAAGCTGACATGTGGCGTGACATTGAAAGTCCCAGCTGTGCTTCCAAAAAACGCCTGCGTGCGGTCTAAAAGGTTGTCGAGAAATTGAGTAGGGCCTGGGTGCAATTATACAAAGAATGAAGAGATGAGATTCATTTCAGACACAAAACACAACATTTACGGAGGATAGCGGACAGTTCAGCTTCGTCTCAGAGAGCAGTCATCAAGGATTTAGTGGACATGACTTTAGTGTAAGGCGTACTCCTTTTCAATAGAATCGACCATTTTCAGAGAGGATTGTTCGAATCGCCGCCCTCGGTGATGTCTCCCCGTTTCGACATATTTCCATCGACTTTTCGGCAATATCCATCCCTCCTGACCAAATGTCATCGATGCACCAAAGAGATCGGCGTCGTCGGAGGGGCCAGCTATCCGTGCAATCACAGGTACCGCCTCTTTTTTATTTCTCGATATCATAATGTCTCAGATTATGTCAAGAGTGTGCTGCTCCAGAAGGCAATCCATGTCCCATCTGTACAGCTCGGATAGCTCTCTCTGCTGGCAGTCCCCAGTACCCGGTACAGATGTTCCCATCTCCTATGGTTGGTGGGAGGAATCCAGAAGAGACTCCGATCTCCCCCATGGTCAATTACCGTCTTCCCGCTGAACTACAGGTATTCCTCTTCGTTCGACCAACCATCTCCTCATCCCAGAACATGACTTTCACTACCAACGAGGAGTCTTTTCATCTTTGGGAACAGCCAAAAGGTAGCCGAGCACCACGAGGATTTGAGGGAATCCCGGTGAGTGGCCTTCTCACCAATAAAAGCATCTCTTCAGCAAGAAGAACGTCCAGCCTATCCGACATCAACAGGTGAAAGATTCCCTTACCCGACTCCTCCACAACGGCGAGATGAAGTATGCGCCGTCTGTCAGAATGGGTCGAGAGCCACCGGCTGGTGTATGAATTGTTTGGAGATGCTGTGCAATGATTGTGTCGTGGCCCATCAGAGAGTCCGAGTCACCAAGGACCATCATGTCATCCCGTGGGAACACCTAGCCATGCAAATGGTAAGACATTCGAAAGAGAGGACACGATAATTTTTCAGGCTTCTCCACAAAAGTCGGACGATACTCATGGCGGAAGTCTGTCTGGCGGAATGACGTCGGAAGGTTCGTCAGCGTCGCGGCCATCTTCCGTTTGTTGTATCCACGAGGCTCGGATTCTGTCCATCTGCGAGACATGCTGTGGAGCTGCTCTCTGTCATATCTGCGTCCAACAACATTCCAACCATCACCTGATTCCGCCCAGTAAGTCGACCCCGGCCTCCCTCGTTGAATAATACATTTAGTGGACGTGCGAGCGGCTGCTGTCCTCCTGTTGAACGACGTCAAACAACGAGAGAAGAACATGGCCGACGCTGTGGATAGTGTCCGTCGGATGGTCGAGAGGATCGAAGTCGGGACCCAGGCTGTTGCCAGCGAGTTGAGATCTGTCATCCATAAGCACATGAGCGCCTTGGAAGAGCGGAAGAGAGATCTCTTGCAACGACTGGAAACTGTACGGACGACCAAGTTGACCACGTTGAGAGGGCAGAATGAACAACTGCACACGGTCAGAAGCCGGATGGTCCAAGTTATTCGCGAGGCCGAAGCATCTGACTCTCTCGAACGGTACTATGACGCTCTCCTCCAGCTGTACTGTCAGAAAATTCCCCTCGAACCGCAGGAAACAGACTTGATCAAGTTCATCCAACCGTCATCTGACCTCCTAGCCAAGTGAGTCGACTGCAACCGAGCAGAATCAACATTCGTTTAGGATCCAAAGTATGGGCGAGCTAGAAAGTGAAGCCTGTGCGGCGACGTCGACGGTGGTCGGGGAGCGGATTCGACGAGCCATCCGAGATCGTCAGTCGACCGTCTTCGTCCAGTTGCGGGATGCTTGTGGCAAACCATCTCTCGGTAGTCTCCAAGACATCAAGGCACAAGTCATCACACCAGATGGAAGTCAACTCGATTGCCAGATACAGTAAGCTATTGATTCTGTGTAGGAATCCCACGTTTTTTAGCGAGAGGGAATCGGGAATGGTGTCTGTCTCCTATTTGCCCGTCGTGGATGGTCTCCATCTGATCAATGTCTTCATCCGGGGAACTCTCTTGAGGTAGGCGATTGTCTGACAGAAGACCAAGATAAACTTTTAGCGATTGTCCGGTGAACATCGAAGTTCGAAAAGGTCGAAACTATACGGACATTGCCGCCTCGGGCGAATTGTTCTCCTTCGGAAAAGAAGGCAGTGGAGATGGAGAACTGTGCCGCCCTTGGGGTATTTGCATCGATGCCCATGGCCGAGTCCTCGTCGCCGATCGCAGTAACAACCGGATACAGATTTTCGACAAGGATGGACATTTCCTCGCCAAATTCGGACAAGGAGGGACTCGACCCGGGCAATTTGATCGCCCAGCCGGGATAACAACCAATACTTTGAACAATATCATCGTGGCCGACAAGGACAATCACCGGGTACAAGTCTTCGACGAAAATGGCGTCTTCCTCTTCAAATTCGGGGAACGTGGTCGACCCAATGGGATGTTCAACTATCCATGGGGAGTCGCCTGCAATTCTCTCAACCACATCGCCGTCTCCGACACCCGCAATCATCGGGTACAGATCTTCAACCCAAAAGGAATGTTCATCCGGAAGTGTGGCTTCGACACCGCCTACTTCTACAAGCATCTCGACTCTCCTCGCGGTCTTTGCTATCTTCCCGATGGCCATCTCCTCATCACGTAAGTTATCTGCCTGGTCGAAGGATACACATTTTAGGGACTTTAATAACCATCGCCTGGCTGTCTGCTCCCCGCGGAATGGGAGTGACATGAAGGTCTATGGGACGGAGGGCGAAATCGAAGGCCAATTCTGTCGACCTCAAGGGATAACCACCGACCCCGAAGGGCATATCCTCATTTGCGATTCGAGAAACAACAGAATACAGGTATATTCATTACTCGACTTTTTATATGTCGTCGTAGGTGTTTTCTGGCGAAGAAATGCGGTGTATCGCCTCGTTTGGCGGCAATAACACCATCAGTTCTGGTTTCCAAATGCCTCAGGAGTTGCCGATCCCCACTTTCCAGGTGACCATATTCTATTCCTATAAAATGTCCTCTTCAGTCCGCTGGTCCCTCTTCAATGTCCCCTTTTTTGACATCTCCTCTAGGAGTGACTCCACCTCGTCCTCTTCTCGATCGTCCAACCGACATCGCCGTCTCGTCAGACGGTCGCGTCTACGTCGTAGACTTCGGCAACAATTGCATTCGCGTCTTTTAAGACGACCCGTCCGGCTCCCAGCCATGCCTGTTGAAAAACCACACGTTGTATCTTTAGGTGAGCACAGCTTCGAGCGTTTGTTGCAATCATTTGTTGTTATTTTTTTATTTTATTATATCTTCCTCCCGGTTTTCTGTCTTCTCCCCGTGTCCTTTTCCCTTCATCTCGGTGTTTTTTTTTCTAGATTTCTATAGTCTCCCCAGTTGTTTGTTACTCGACCTTTTCTGGTCAGCCTCACAACTCTCAGTCTTTATACAACCGTTCGTACCTCTACCAATCTCCCGTATGCAACCGTTCGTACCTCAGCCAGTCATCAATTATCTCTCCATCTCCTTCTTCTCTCATTTTTGTGGCGCTGATCGCCGAGCGGCGCGTCATATTCTTTAATTTTGAGGAAATATCCTCAGCCTAATTAAATGGGCCACTATGCCCAAAACTCTCTTATGTAATTATTGCGGACCAGTTGCTGTAGCTTCTCTCTCCTTTTCTCAATCTCTCTGCTTTTTGGGATATCCCTCCGGTGATTACAGTTTCCTTCTATCCATCTCTTTATAATAAAGATTCTATTTCCTCTAAGAGCTACCTCTAAAAAGACAGAAACACATGGCCAATGGAAAAAAAACAGAAATCATTCGGAGTGTGATTTTTATTCCGAGTATTCAAGCGATCAAGCATTATAATGGGACTGGACATTCTCGAGACCGAGTTCCTTCTTCGAAATCTCACGGAGTCGGAACTTTTGAACCTGAAAAAGTCGATTGTACTCTCCAATTGTCAAGAAAAATTCACCTTTCCGGTAGCCGTCAAAGGGAAGTCCTTCATCTCCTTGAGCATGACGTAGCTGGGAATCTTGTAGGTCATCATCTTTCCCTTGCAATCTTCCTTGACCTTTTCCGGGGTGATGTCCTTGGCTCCGTCTTTCAGTCGAATCCAGGCACATACCGTCTCTCCCAGTCGATCATCCGGTACTCCGATTACTTGAGCATCAGCCACGTAGGGCAACTTGAAGAGGAATTGTTCAACCTCCGTAGGGTAGACATTTTCGCCGCCTTTGATGATCATGTCCTTGTTTCGGCCGACGATGCAGACGGCGCCGTCGTCATTCATTGACGCGATGTCTCCAGTATGGTACCATCTGGCTGCGTCGATGTCCTTCTTCGTCTTGGCCTCGTCTCCCCAATAACCTCGCATGGTCATGTATCCTCTGGCCAAGAGTTCTCCCTTCACTCCACGGGGCACAGCTTTGCCTTTCTCGTCGACTACACAAATCTCCGTATGAGGCAGCACATATCCGACATTCTTGATTCTCTCGTTCATTGGCTGACTCGACACAGAAGTTGTCACCAGAGGAGACAGCTCTGTCGTCCCGTAGGCGATAAAAAGATCCTTGACATTCATCTCCTTTTCGAGGGCAGAGCACAGTGCCTGGGGACAGGGCGATCCGGCCATGACTGCCCCGTGAACAGAGGCCATGTCGTGCTTCTTGAAGTCAGGATGACTCAAGAGGTCGATGAACATCGTCGGGGTGCCGTAGATGTAATTGCACTTCTCCTCCTCACACGATTCCAACACTTTCTTGGCCTTGAAATTGATGGCAGGAAAGACGCACGTATTGCCATGGATGGTGGCTCCCAACACGCCCATCACACAGCCGAAACAATCTGTAAAGTCAACATCATCCTGCCCTTCTCTACTCCAACTTACGGTAAAGTGGATTGGGAATACAGATGATGTGATGTTTCCTGTCGTATCCCAAGCGCTGGGCCAAAAAACCGGCATTGTTTCGGAGATTCATATGAGAGAGGGTGGCCGCTTTGGGGAGACCCGTCGTCCCACTGGTATACTGAATGTTGACGGCGTCATCAGGCAACACCGAAGCTTCGGCCTCATCCAGTCGCTTGAAGTTGATATTTCCGGCCCCGCTCCAAATGTCTTGGAAATTCCAGGCACCACGGACTGGCTCCTGATTGGCAAAGACGATAATATGCTCCAAGTCGGGCAAATCCTTGCTGCTGACAGAGCCCATTCCCGGCTGCGAGCTGGCCAGAGTCGGACAGATCTGAACATGGCCAATCATATAAAAATGAGGCGACTGACATCGTTGAGGACACTCATGTAGTTGTTATTTTTGAAGATGTGCGGGGTGACGATGGCCCGGACGCCGACAGCCTTGAGAGCATAATGCAGCTCGGATGACTTGTAAGCCGGGTTGATGTTGACTTGGACGAGACCGGCGATGGCTGTCGCATATTGGCAGACGGTCCACTCGTAATAGTTTCCACCCCAGACGCCGACGCGATCGCCCTTCTCCAGTCCCATGGCATAGAGTCCGGCTGCGAATCGACGCACATCATCGAAGAATTCCTTGTAAGTTTTTCGGATCTGCTGCTTTTTGAAGATGAGAAACTCTCGACTCGGATAGGCATCCACCGACCGACGCAGTGTTTGTCCGAGAGTCTCGAACTTCAATGGCTCCGTCGACGCGCCATGCACGTAGCTGACATTGCTCTTATTCCTCCTAAACTCGAGTTGGCTGGCTGAAATGGCTTGCGATGACTCACAAAGAATGAACAAAACGAGAAAGGCCCAGAAGACGAGAAGACATCATTCCAGTCAGTGCTTTATAACCAAAATGAAGAGATGACAAGCGTCTGACTTGACGAAAAGTCGACTAGACGCGACAATGTCTAGACCAGAAAGTCAGACGAAATCTCCTACAGTATTTCGATGTCGACCTCCCAAGGATCACTTGGCACGGCTTCTTCTCAAAGAATTCCTCCTTCTGAGCGAGGAAACACTCAGAAGAAGATAGAGCCACCTCCACCTTTGGACAACGCTCGACTTATGGAATACGCCACCTATATGTTGACAAACTGCTCGACGCCGACGTTGCTTCTGCCGAAAGACTGTTACATGCCGACGTATCATCTCGGTAACAGTTGTGTCTCTCCGATTGTGGCTGCCCGTGGCTGGGGCCTGCTCTCCTTGATGGCGGATGGCAAGACGAAGACGGAGATGACTTCTCGTGTCGCCAAGTTGATCGGATGTCGCCCGGAGGAAGTTCACAGTTGGCTGGGTCGCGTCGACAAACGACTTCGTGGGGTCGTATTCTTCTTTACAGAATATCAGAAACATGCCATGTTGGACAATCAAATTATCACTTCTGCCAAAGAAACCTACGGCAATAAGGTCCGTCCTTTTTTCTCTTTGTTATAGTCATTTTTAGGTGAAAGATCCTCTCCAGCGGATGTGTTTCCTTTGTGATCACGACAGTCTCCGTACGAGTTATGTCGTCAATCGGACAATCTCGGATGCCACAGGCGGCAGGGTCCAGTACGTCGTCCGGGAGGACAATGCCCCCAACAGATGCACCCAGACGCTGTTGACCTCGGCTGTCGACTGCACTTTCTTTTGGAAACATGACAACAACCAGCTGAAGGAGGTCCACACTTATTTTCGGGGAAAGAAGCCGATAAAAGGATGGGTCACAGAGGGCCGATTTCCCATGAGAAAGGACCCAGGAGGGGTCGTCCTCCGACTGGATTCATATCAAAATGATCTCAAGTTGATTCTTTTTTTGTAAGTATTTTTATTACGGGGAAAATCCCTCGTGTTCAGGCCGGCAAGTGAAACTTCTCCGACAGCGGACGAAGTCCTTGAACTGGGTAAAAACATCTCGGCTTCGGAGAGGCCTGTCAAGGTGACCGGCTACATGACCTCCCATAACTTTTTTTGTTTAAAGATTTTTGTGCCTCAATTCTCGGTGGCCACTCCGCTTTGCCTGAGAGACTGTTCCCGCGAGGGTCCATTTAATATGAAACGCGTATTCGACCGAGAAAAGTCCGACCTTTCTGGTTATATCAAAAAATTCCACGACTTTTCACCGACCCTGGAAGTTCTTTGGGATCATTATCATAAAGTTACTTTTACGGTATAGAAGAAGACACTTGGGAAAAGGAGATAGGCAGTTTAGATTGTGAATGGGGAGAAAAGAAACGAACGAGCAGAGACGAACGGAGGAGAAAGAGAACAGAAAAAGGATCTCCATTTACAGATTGGTTTTCGAGAACGATGCAAGCTGATAACATCCGCCTGGAATTGTAATAAAGGTTGTTTTTTGCTAGAATTATTTAGAAAATATAATTTTGGATTTGAATGCTCAGTCGGCCAGGTATTGTGAAGATCGTCTCCAAGTTCAGTCAACAAATCCTGTACCAGATGTCGCGCCAGTGGTCGGTGACGCTGTCTTCAACGAACCTTTCTATTTTCTAGTTGTCCAGGACATTCACAATGAGCCTCTAATTCATTGTTTTGGAAGATTTGTATGTTTTTCTTCGTATTTTTAAAAATATTTTTTAGACAAATGTGAATGCTGTCAGTACCGTTTCGGAGCCTCATCCACCCTCTGTTTAGCTCTGTTCTTCTAAACGTAATAAAGATCTTGCAAAATGTTCTTCTTTTTGAACAAAAGGCCTAACAAAAGACGGCAAAACTGATAAGCCCCGTTGTGATAAGAGGATCATCACCACGGAGGTAGACTTTTTATCACGGTGGATAACAGAGCTCTTCTAATAATCTTTACATAAAAGTTAAAAATTATATTGGACAGAAGAATGGAGAATTATCGTTAGAAATCATTTCTCACATGAAAAACGCCAAGCGTCAGTGTGTGGGCGCAGATGGGGCGCCCGGTCAGCAGTTACACTTCCTTCCTCGAGTGCAAGCACCGGCTTTTCATTTTCCTGGTTCAATTATGTCTATTTTCTTCAAAAATTATTTCAATGGGCTTGTCTCAAAAGCATGAACAGGGATCAAAGATTGATTATTTTCCACACGAAGCGCATTTCAACATCAAATCGACATTTTGAGAATTGTTCGCACTTTTCCATTTAGTTTTATAGATTTTTTCGTTAGCTTTCTTCACCTAAATCTTTGCATTTATTTTCTTTTGCTAGATCAAGGCACAATTGCTCGACGATTTATTCTTTAGCCATACGAAACAAAATTATATGAATGTTTGCAATCAGGGTTTATTTTGCATTCAATTTGTTTTCTTTATTTTTTCTTACCATGCTTTTTCCATATAAACTCGATAGTGACGCATTCTCCCTGCGCTGAAGCGCTTTAGAAACTGTTTTGTTGTCATATCCTGCCATATCTTTTTGATGTCGAAATCTGCCTGTCATTTGTACATGTCTAACAACAAAATTCAGACAGGATAGATTGCGAAATTTTCAACGGTCATATATACACAATATATGTCCGTCCGCTAGCATATGGTTGATTCTGGGCAACCCCTATGAATTTCACCCGAATACGACGCCTGATTCAATACTTGTTATTGTTGTACGTCCTGGCTCTTACCGACCTGTGGAGCACGTAAGTCCTCCTCTCTAATCTTTCCTTTGTTTTTTTTTCTAGTTCAGTTACTTCTTTTTACTCAATGCATACTTTCAGCTTTTCCCGTATTTGGAAAAAGGATCAACCTCGATTTGTCCTAGAAGACAGAGCCGTAGAGAAATCAAATTTATTCAGTCATTTTAAATTTGCGAAACCAGTGATAGCTGCCGTAGTCAAGTCTCCTAATAAAATAAGAAAAATAATGTTTCCCCGTGAGTATTTGTATTTCTTTTTTTTATTTTTGTGTTTTCTGCTATTACAAATTTTATTTTCAGAAGGTGTGCCCATATTTGCCGATAACTCAGATGAAAATAATACGGAAAATGCTCAAAACGAGGAAGACGAATTAGGTGAGATTTATCCATATCGATCGATATTTGCTAGTTTCATCCAATCGAAAATATTTGAAACTGCATTTTTATTGCGTTTAGGTAACAGAGTCATTAAAAAAAACTAGTTATTACTGATGTATTTGAAATTATTCCTGGATGAAACTAAGCAAATAAAGATACCTGATAATTAACATTTATGTCAATGTAGTTAGTTGTATTAGATTATTTAGATAGCCTCTTTGCCGATGTAGTTGGCCCTATGACATCAGATTGGGCTGCTGGTCCTCGTGATGAAACGACACTTCCTCGAATATTACTTGCAATGAGAAGCATAAACAAGAACGAAGCGTACGTTTTTTATATTTCTTTTCAAAAGTGCTTTCTATTTTGCTAATTTTTTTGCATAATTTAACACCAGCTTTTCAGTGATTACGCTTTAAATGAAATGGTTAAGATTGTTGAAAAACTAGATATGGACACACATTCAGATCTTATGGCCAAATCGTTCGAAGCTTTCATTAAAATATCTCAGGACAAGGGTAAATTTTTAATACTTTTTTTTGTATTCACATATTTTCAGCGCAAACTGATCAAAAATATGCTAATATTCTAAATCACTTACCATTTTTATACTCATGTTCTACATCATCAGACGATTACGCTCAATACGGAGAACAAATGCTTGATTACCTTCTAAATTGTTTAAAAGGAAGAGATCAGGTTGGCTTTTTTTAAATTTTTAACTGCTCATCCCTTCTTTCACTATTTTTATGCATTTAGCCTTTCCTTATTATTTGAATCAATCGGTTAGCTAATTAGTTTTTATTTCCTGAAATGGGAATATCGCCGTGGAAAACATTTTGTTCTAACAAAAATGCCTGCAGAGATATCTTTATTTTTCTTCTCATATTTCTATATTGTTATTTTTTTTGCTCTCCAAATTCAAACCTTTTCTCGATCTCTTTTGGCTGGTCGCGTGGCCCCATATTGTGCTTATCGCGGCGGTCGTCGTTTCGGTTCGATTTTTTCAGGGGCAGGCAGCCGGCCCCGCGCCCCGCTTTTTATCTCTCGTTGGCTTTTTTCTGGCACTAACTGGCATATGCGGGGAGAGCGTCGATCGATTGCTGGTAACAGGAACACATAATGCAAAGAAAAAGGGTAACGGCCAAGAATCAACGTAAAAATCTAACTTGACAAACAGGATTTAGTAGAATCATGTAAGGGAAAAGACAAGACTTTATAAAAGCAAGGAAACTAGCATAAAAATGTGCTAAACATACGTGTATTTGATTGACAACGAGCCGTTATTTGCTGCTTTTGCCTACTTCCAAAGCGTTTCCATGGTGATCGCAAAGAGTTCGCGTTCAAATGCGATTTCGGCTATCCTTTTTTGATACCTTCCAAATTTGAAATATTCTTATTCTAGCATTGCTATAGGAAGAATTTCACCTTTTTTTCTCTATAGATTTCAAGTGGATTTTGTCAAGTTTAAAAAAAACAACAAATATGTGCATTATGTTCCATTTCATTCATACGAAAACGATCGTTTTCAGTGTTGTCTTTTCTTTTTAGTGAGGCATCACAATTTTCCTGCGTCATTGACTGAATCATGAAAATCGATTTGATGCACTTTACATACGTTTTTTCCCTCTGTTGATGCCCCGATTAAGTGTATATTAGGTGTTACTAAATTACAGCATCAATTTTATTTTCACAAAACGTGCTTTCCTTACTTTTTCTAAGTAAAAACATAGTGGGTGCCGCTCCTGTTCCCTCCCTCTGTCACCGGTTCCTGACCTCTTGAACCGATTTACCCGCGCAGCCTACTGCTGGCAGTCGCATTTCGTCCCCTCCTTCTTCCAGTGCACTCTCTCTTTGCTGCGACTTTCTCTGCCGTTGCCGCCCGTTTTTTGGTCGTTTTCTCTGCGCCCTGGTGTGTTATCATTTTGTTGTGTCTAGCTCTCTAACCACTCTCGCCGTCCAAATCTGATCGGGCGCGCGTTGGCAGCACGGTTCTTATTGGCTGGTGCCAGCTGGCCACGCCCCTCGCTTCAACAACGTGAGCGTGTTTGTTGCGCGTGTGCGCTTTCCAGCACCGCCGCCATCTGCCCAACATCTGCCGTGTTCTGGCTGTATTTCTATTTTTAATATTTAGTACATTTCAGTATCGTCGCACTGCCATATATGCTGTCAATGCCCTACTCGACCGCGATTCCATATCAACTGGTAAACAACCGTTGTGTGTATTACTAACGAGTCTTTTTCCAGCCGACATCAAACAGAAAGTTGTTCCTGCACTCTTCAATTTATTACTTTCAACGACAGTCGCTGAAGAACATCGTAATGAGCTAGCTACGGTACGGGCATCGCTCTTCTACTTGGGGACAATTGTTTACATTGAATGCAGCGCCATGTAACCTGAAAATTTCTAGGAGCGCTATCATTGTGTGCAGAGGGTGCTGTGTGTATGCCGTGCATTTCTTCTCGAAAGAAACGGCGCAACAGAACGCGCGGGATGGGGGAGACGCAGAGAGCAGAGAAATTTGAGAGAGTACTTGCCGGGCAGAGAGAACAGCGTTGCCCATTTTGTTCGTTTGCCCCTAACCCTTTCCCCTGCAGATGTGACTCTGGCGGTGAAAGACATGGGTAGTGAGACGCGTTTTGGGCCGTATCACTATTCTGTTTTTCGCCCCCATTGCCGCGCCGTTCTGCACCCTCTTATGATTCTAGACACGACAGGAGGCGTCCCAATTGAGTTTTTGTTCTATGCGCATTTGGCGAGCAGCTGTCGCTAACAGGTGGTGAGATGGCAGTTGGCGACCCGACCCGCCCTACCCTCATTTTGCTTCTTAGAGCCCTTACAGAACACCGTGGCTAGGCTCACTATCGGCACATCAAAGGGGTGCGTGATTTGTCGAACAGTGCTCATATCACAGCCAGCTTTGATGTGCTGTAATGGGCGAAAATAGCCGTCCTCCCATCCCAATCGCTTGCCCTATTTTACATTAAAAATGCCATCTGTGGGGCAAATATCTTTTTTTTTGTGTTGTTTATTGGTTTATTTTCAGGCGTTATGTCGACTAGCTCTATGCAGACTAGACCCTCAATGGATTTTCTACAATTTCCTTCCAAAATACTCACTTTTATTACGTGATGAACATTTGCATGTGAAAAAGGTAACGTTTTTATGGAGAAAATAAGATTGGATGGCCAAGAGGGAAGGAGAATCGAGGGATGATGAAAAAACACGACAGAATGACACAGTATATTAAAAGTTGAAGCTGATAGTGGCCTGAAGGCGTTCGCAAGACGGTGTGATTTCTCATCGGATTGTGGTATATAAAATAAGCTGGAATTTTGTTTCTATAAATACGTATGTTAACTTCGGTAGTAAAGAGAAAGATGATATTTGTACAATCGATGTTAGAGAACGTGTACAAATAACAAAGAACTAATTTTGCGAAAATCGCGGCAACACTTTGGTAATAGACGACGTAAGATGAAAGGAGGAGCGGCTGAGTTACTGGCCATGCGTATACCATAAAAATTTGTAAATTATTAAAAAAAGGCGTTTTTAGGAGTATATAATTCTTTTTCATTTAGGCCGCCATTGCCATTTTTGGACATTTGGCAAGTGAATTTGGAGAGAGATTTACAGAAGAATTTATAATACCTCATATTGTTGCTCTTTTGAACGATAGTAGCTGGAGTGTTAGAAAAAGTATTTCCGAAATTTATGTCGAGGTTTAACATATTTTGTTCATTTCATTAAAATTTTCAGGTATCTCGCTACTGTCCTGCATCAATACGGAAAAATGTTTTGGCTCCTAGATTTATTTATCTATTACGTGATAGAAGTAAATGGGTTGTCTATCAAGCATATCAAGAATTGGGACCATTTATTGCTACATTTGCTGATTCCACAATAACGGGATTGAATATCAATGAAAAAGGCCAAGTCGTATCTGATGGAGTACTTCGAAATTCTAAAAAACAACAATATAGCTATGATAATCTTCCGGAAGGTGTCTACGTGCCAACGGAACATAACAGATACGCTCCTTTTTCACAAGAAGAAGCCGACAAGTATTTTTATTTTATTTTATATTTATAATGTTTATTTTAAGTGTACTGGGAGAAATGACTAGTATGTTGGATAACTGGGATAATACTGAATTCCGTAATGCAATCTCATCGTTTGTTGTTTAATCTGTTTTAATTTGTTCTTATTTCAGCGACGAAGAACTTACAAACTCACCATCTATTGCAGCTAAATGTGGTTCAGTAGAAGATTTAACCAGGTACTAACAAAATACCAATGAAAAATGAGCTATTTAAGCCTCTGTTATAATGATGATGATGTAGACCACGATAGAAGCTTTTTTGGGTCCGACGAAGATATGGATGAATCTGAAGAGGGAGAGGAACATAGCGACCAGAAGCAAAATGATGGAGAATCAAAAATTACGAACAATGAAGATTGCCAAATTACTTATTGGAATGCAAGTGCCGATATCGTCGACATTTCGTGAGTCTTAATTTTAAAGTTAATGATAATGATTTATAGTGATGATCTTGTAGCTTTTGGAACTGTATGCATTACATCTTCCATGACTAAACTAGCCATTTCATGTGAGGATACACAAGCGTCTTCCTCCTCCAAATCAGATACCGTGAATACATTTAAAAGTGGAAAGTCATCTGATACTGATTCGTTTAGGTTTGCACAGTATTTTTATGTAATTTAAAATAATTGCAGAAGTGAACCAGATGATTTGGATGATGGGCATCTTCTTCCTGATTGTAGAGGTTTTGACGAAGATGATGATAAAATGGATACATCAGATGCGGAATTATCAGATTTTGTCGAATCTCAGTTGCATGTAAGTTTTTTCATTAAAATAGCACTTCGTTTTGTTACTGTGTTTTATAACAAAGTGTTTAGAACCACGTCCCGAGAGAGTTAATTGACAATTTCTTATCCATGGTCGTCCCATCAGCGACAGCACAGGAACCTGATATCAATCGTTTCTGTGCTCATAATTTTCCTGCAGTCGCCTACACTTTGGGAAGAGAAAGCTGGACACTTTTGAGAGAAGCCTACAAAAGACTTGCTAATGAAGAAGATATAGTAAGGATGAAGGTTTTTTTTGCATATATGCTATTTTAGCGGGTTCGTGTCAGTATCGCTTCTTCACTACATGAAATTGGAAGAATAATAGGAGTAGAGCGTACGGACAGTGATTTGCTTCCAATATTTATTCAGTATAAGTAATTTGCATTTAATGAACTTCTTTATGAATTAAATTCAGAGACGACAACGCAGAAGTTCGCTACAATATTCTCAAAAATATTTATGAATTCTTCCAATGTCTTTCCAATGAAAAACGAGATGCAATGATGTCTGTTCTCCCAGAAATAATGCCAGTAAGTGCCAGCAGTAATGTCAGAAATGATTGGAGATACAGACATGAGTTTGTCAAGTAAGTTGCGTGTAAATTTTTTACTTTGTATTTTCTAGGCAATGCCGAAAGTTATGTAGTCTTTACGGAGATCAAGAGATAAATAGAACCATGAGTGCAATAGCTCTTACAATGGCAAACGATAGGATAGCAGAAGTCCGCACCGAAGCCGTGTTGCTCATTGTCGAGATAATCAGACGTTTTTCTATTGCGGAAACACCAAACGATTCAAATGAAATCAGTGACGAGAAAATGCCGCTCACCTCCAAATTACTCAAAGATGTAATCTCTAGTTTTGCCAAAACGCAAAAATGGTCAAGAAGGCTGACGTATGTTAAATCAGTATTATAATACGCTAGGTATTCAGATTTACCCACATTTGTCAAGGTATTTTGGAGCAGAACGCATTATCGCCACAACAATTCCGTCATTATCTGCTTGCTCAACTTTTTGGAATGACTAGCGACAGTAGGCGTTTTGATTTAGTTTTATAAAATTATCCTTTAAGAAGTTGCAAATGTTCGTCTTGGCTCTTGCAGAGTTTTAGCACTTCTTGACCATTATCTCAGCCCTTTGCCAATTGGTGGAGAAACTACACCGACTGTAAAGGAAATGCTGAAAAAAATTTCAAATGACAACGATATTGATGTTGCTCGAGAAGCCCGGTTGTCTCTCAAAGAGATAGCCGAAGATAAAACGGATATTAACCTCAGAGGAAGAAAAATCAAAATTAAAGAAGAAGCTTTTTTCAAGGATGGAGATATGTATGTGGTCTTTCTTTTTATATTCACCATTTTAATTACAGAAGTTCATATGAAATCAAAGATATGTCTATTGACTCACAACCTACCGCCCAGGATAATTATGATGTCGTCGATATGGATATCAGCTCCGAAAATGAAACGAATGGAGATGAGCCTAATACTAGCGAGTGCTAATCAAAACAATTCGATATATTTCTCTCATTATCGTCTGTGATGTGTAAAATTACTGGTCTAATATTTTACTTTCTGGCCCCCATATTTAATATCTCTGTGCCATTCACTTGACAAAAAACGTGTCGTTTTTTTTCTCAAATATAGCGGTGCTGTAATCAGATTTTTTTTATTTTATATTAAAATTAAATTAAGTTTTATTTGAAAGGCGTTCTCAACTCCGTATATATTTGGCTGCCCAATCTATTCTACCGGTGTTGTTGGGCGCCTTGTTTGTCTGATTGTTTAACGTCCGTGCTCCGAAATTTGGGACGTAACCTAAAAAGAAATTATCAAAGAGAACGGAGTGTGGCGCTTGCGCGAGCAACCAAAAAGCATGCAAACTAGGCGATCGGTCGAGACTCGCAGATACGCACCGTAGGCGTATTCGAACCTCGCCTGGACAGCTGAACGGCCTTCCTTCTTCGCAGATGTCGCCAAGGCATTATTTCCACCACCTTCTTTAGGTACAACACCTGAAAAACCGACGATTTTTTCAATGGAAATAACTCACCAGGAATAAATCGACTTTTAGCCAAATAAATATCTTTTGCTGCTTTTTTTTCGTTTATCTTTTTTGGCTCCTCTTCTTCTGGCTTTTCTAATACAGCATTTTTTGTCAGATTTCGATTAATATGCCGTTCCGGTTTATGAGGAGACACATTTTCCGAGCCAGGATATTCTCGGACGGCCGCCCTCTGCTTGGCAACCAACGCCTTCGTATCGCTCTGTGTGCTACCGGCTGAAGTCTTTCTCGTGACGCCAGGAGCCGGCTGAGACTGAACCGGGGCGCCTAATTTCTCTGGCACTTGGAAATATTTGTATCGAAGACACTGAATATTTCCTATTTTTGGTGTGGAAAGGTCAAAGATTACCTGTCCAGCATTGGGCCTTTTCTCCGGATTCCATAGCATCATGTCCATCATAAGTTTCATTCCGTCGGCTCCGATTGTGTTGACAATTTGTTCCATTGGAATGGCTTGTGCTTGTTGAAAACGGAAATTCATTGCGGCTGCCAATTTGTATCCTTCGGGCCATTCCTCCTTGGTCGGTGTTCCCATGATGCTGACAATTTTAAAGAGTTGGTCGAGTTCGCTGGTTCCCGGAAATAACGGCCGTAACATGTACAATTCGGCCATAATACAACCCAATGCCCAAATATCGATGGGACTGTTATATGAAGTCGAACGAAGAAGAATCTCCGGTGCTCGATACCTGAATTTTGCCTTTTTGTCTTTGAGAAAAGAGGAGAAACCATCGGGTGGACACGTAATCCGTGTAAGGCGGCTTTGAGCGAATCTCTCGGGCCAGACCAAAATCAGCTATTTTTACGAGCTCCGTCCCGTTACACATTATATTTTCAGGTTTCATATCCCGATGAAAAAACCCTGTAAAAATTAAAATAAAAAGAAAAACAAACGAACCGTTTTTATGCATGTAGGCAAGACCCTGTAATACTTGATAGATTATATTTCTAATCACTGATTCGGGGAAATAACGGTCCCTGAAATTTGTTTTCTATATTTTCAGCTGAATGGCATGTGAAATCTCTTATTTTTGCCTCGTCAACTATACTTTTCATGAGCAAAAGTACAATTTATCGCCTCAAAAAACACTTCGTCTCGTTTTATGGGAATCTTACCTGTCCTTCATAAGTTCGTAAAGATTAGCTTGCATAAACTCGAAGACAAAGTAGAGAATGTCACTTTCCCGAATAACTTCTCGTAATTTTATAATATTTGGATGGTTTAGTTTCTTCAATGATTTCACTTCTCTCAATGCCATGGCTTCTTCAAAACTGTAGAACTTTTTCTTCATTCTGTAAATATTCTTTTTTTTCTAAAGATTATATTCGGTCACAGGTATAATCAGGGCTAATGAAAACGTGGGAACCAATCCATTTTGAGTGCACCTGTGAGATTTGGATTAGTCAAGATGCCTATTAGTCTGTCTTGTATACACAAATTCATCCTAATAAAACTGAACAACTTATAAAGAAGAAGAATAAGAGGAATAATCTGCTCACAATCGAAAAGAAAATTATAATTATTATGTACTAATAATTATAGACTAGAGGAATGAAATGTACTCTTACCTTTTAATTGCGACTTTGTCGCCTGTGTCAATCTTTCGAGCTAGCAAAACTTCTCCAAAAGTGCCATCTCCAAGCCGTTTTGTCATAACATATCGGTCAGCGAGAGTTCGTTCTGGTTCCGACATACGGCCCTGTTGAGGGCCGCGGAGACTACGTAGCTAGTGATTCCATGGCAACCCCGACTCTCCGCCCAGGTGGCTCCCCCAATGAACAATTACAAAAGCTAAGCTATTTTTAAGAAACAACCTGTGACGCTATTTATTTAATATTATTTATAAAATGTGGGTAGCCTAAATGAATTAGCAATCTAGAAGCTATAAAAATTATTTTATTCACAGAATAATTAACAAGAACAAAAACATATTCAAACCTTATTATGAAAACGAAAATCCAAAATCAAAATTATCAGTGTTGGCGTTTTGAGAAGATTCATTATTATCAGTAGAAAAATTAAAATTGAACGATGATTCCGGAGGAGCATCTCCTCCTCCACCCATCATGTCAAAGTTGAATCCATCTTTAAAAAAAAGGTTTTGACGATTAGAAACTGCTCACCTGTTTCTCCTCCTCCTCCTGCTGTATCAGTTCCTGTAAACATGCTGAAGGAAAAGTCGTCGCCACCGCTGGTTGTTTTTTCTTTTTCTGAGGCATCTGGATTCATCATAGACAAGAAGTCGCCTCCAGGATCTATAAACACATTTATATTTGAATATCTCTAAAAATAATAACCATTACTATTCATACTGATATCTAAAATTGCATCCGTATCAAAGTTGACATCAAGATTGCCAATGTCTTGCGATAATCCAGTATCATACTATAAGTTAAATAAATATCTGAAAGATTCATGTAACAAACTTGTGAAAACGTATGACTGTCAGCGGGATTTGTTACAGCGGCGCCCATATTCTGCGAAAAGTTTTCCTGAGAAGCTACTTGCTCTGGTTCTGGAACGTCTTCTGTGAGAATAGCTTCTTCATCTGTATTATTAGGCTCATTGTCTGCAGGTGTAGGATCTTCAATTATTTGAACTGAAGGTGATTGAACGTTTTCTATCTAGAAGATTGACAATAATGACAAATAATGAAAAGCACCGGTTCCGGAGATTTTTGCTGCTCGATATAATTACGAACGACTTGATCCTTGGTAGCATATAGCTCTTCTCTGGTTGCCGGTGGTGGCATCACTTCGTCTGGTTCTTCTTCTGCATAATCACCTTGCAATAATGCGCCCGTCTGAAATTCTTATTAAATCACAAAACAATCAAACTAACATCGTCTAGCTCGGCCATTGACATATCTATTATATTTTCTTGTGCAGCTGTTTTCTCTGCCTCCTTTTCTATTAGAACCTGCTTTTCAGCAAGGTGAGTTTTGAATCGCTCCATGTTACTATAGAACTTTAGCAATGTCTTAGCAATACCACCAACGTAACGCGCAAAATCTTCTTCACCCGTATTATCATCTGAAGTCGTTAAAAACTTTTGAATTTTATCACTTACCTTCTTCTGTAAGCATTTTTTGCCGTTCTGTTAATTTTACTTTCAGTTCCTGCAACTCTTCCACCTTTTTTTGAAGATCAGCAACAATTTTACTTTTCTGAAAGATATCGTTCACAGATATACAAACGAGACTAACTTGATTTCTTGAATTTAATTTAGGCGAGTTATCCGTCAGGATTGTCATTTTCTCTAAATATTGACCCAATCGACTCTTAGCATTATCCCAATGAGTATATGACTTATGAGCTTCATCTTCTAATTTTTTATTATCCATGACAATCTGATTTGTTTGCACGGCTAGAGCACGGCAAGTAGCTATTAATCTTGAAAAAAAAAACAATTATGTTAAGTTAAATAAAATATCAACATACTTTTCTAAATTTGCTTGGGAAAGCTGTAAATTAAGCTTGATCGTACTGTAATCCGTTCGCAATTTAGCAACGTGTATTTCTTTATTAGCAAGATTTTTGCTGACATCTACTACCCGTTGCTCAACGCCTAAATAATGTTACGCTCACTGGTGTAAAAAGTTTACTTTTCAAAATTTGACCATTAGCTCTACATTTTTTCTGTTCCTCACATGACATATTAACTAAACGAATATTATAATCATAATGTTTTTAAAAATGTACTTGTTTTATTGGCGTTCCTCAAACTGTTTGTAATAGCCTTCTTCTCTACTTCGGTGAGATTGCCGGTATCCAACGCTCGAATACCTTGAGCATACATCTAAAAACGTAGTGAATACACAGAATATTCTTCATACAGAGTATAATTTCTTGCATCCATCCGTAGCGTTGTCTGGATCCATACAGGGTATAGCCAAAGCCTCCATTTTATCTGCAAAAGTTGTTTACTACAATAAACGACAAAATCAGCGGATGAGAAGAAATTTGGCAAGGTTCAAGAATCGCCACCCGCACGCTACTGATCTCACCACCCCAGGGCTCGTCCGAACAAGCCACCCACATTTGAAATGAAGCCACCCGCATGTCGTTCACATTATATTGCATTTTCTGCCCTAGATTCCTTATAAACAGCTGGAAGGGCTCAAATTTATTGAGGTGACAAAATAGACGAAAAATAAGAAAAGGCAAACAATAGGTCTGGCCCAGCACATCCGGTTCCAAAAATATATGTTTACGCGTGTAAACATCGTGCAGTCGGCAGCGTAAAAAGTCGTTCACATTATATTGCATTTTCTGCCCTAGATTCTTCGAACCAATCTGTTCTGTTTTATTCGTTATTTTTACTTATAATATTTTTATCCTTTCTTCCTATTAGAAAAACAGGCTACTTCTTTTTTCGTTGTGGTAGCCAATGTCTGCATTTTTCCTACTTCCACTTGTTTTAGTTAAATTGGTTCCATTTATTGTACTGGTTCTGCAATTTATATTTCTTATTCGACATACAGAAACTTTGCATTTTGCTTTTTGGTTGCCACTAATCAGAAGCGGACCAGTAATGCGCTCCAACTGCAGATACGACTATTGCACATTTCAAAGTTTTAGACCTTGCGTTCTTATTATTTTATTATGTGTCTACAATATATTTATTTATTATATTTCCATTTTCTCTAATGACTATTTTTTTACAGGAAAAATGTCGGACAAAGAACGTTCCCCTGGTGGTCTTGAAGAGGAAGCGACGTCATCGTCTGAAGGAGAAAGTTCAAGTGAAGAAGAAATGGAGGTTTGTGAAATATTTACTTTTAGGTTGTATACTTTTCCATTAATATTATAAATATCTCATTATAGGTTGAATTCTTGGCACCTACACGTGCACGACGTGCAAATGCTGGAAATAAAATGATGTCCCTCATAGAAAGTTCCATTCAAGAAGATGAATTTTATAAAAACGCATATGAAGGAGGATTTAATGAAGTATGTATTTTTTATTAATTTAATTTAATTTGTAAATTATTGCATAACACACAATTTAGAATGATGAAGACGCCGCATTTGAATCGCCTGGCCACTCCGACGATGATGAAGTAGATTCAGATTTTGATCGTCCGGAAGAAGAAGATCAACCAACAAGCGATAAAGAAGAAGAGGAAAAAAGACCAAAAAGAAAGAAGGCTTTCAAAGTAGCTTGATGTTATGTATTTATTTTCAATAATCCAGGAACCTCCAAGAGGAAATGATCTTCTCGCTAAAAATAAATGGGCAGTGGCGAGGATGGGAGGTCCTGTTGTAGCAGCAAATGTTGTTGATGCGAAAACACAAGCACAACGTCTCAAAGAAGCAGAAGAAACCGAAAGAATAAATACAGAATCCTTAAAAAGGTTTTTTTTAACATTATTATTGTTTAAAAAGTTTATGTTTGTAGATATGAAGCAACGGAGTTGGATAAGAAGAAAAAACGAGAGAAAGCAAGTGTTAAAAAAAGAGTTCCACCACCACTTGTGGCGTATAGAAGTACAGCTACTGTTGAATCTTTTACTGTTCCTGAACTCAAGGTATGCTCGTTTTATCTCTTTTATTTATCGACTATTTAGCAATTCCCAGAACCTAAATTACAACGAATGTATATATGTGCAGTGACTGGCCGACCCGCAAAATACAAAGACCCTTTGACCGATTTACCATATGCTTCACCGTTTGCATTCAAGGTTATACGGGATCAATACAACAAGTTTCTCCTGGAGCGTCGTCATGATAGAAAAGTTGATCCAGAGGTTACTGAATATCTTTCACAGTTTGCTATTGATTCCTACCATGGTAAATAAATATTACTGTACATTTTATTCAGGATTAAATTATATACCATACGGTGGTGACAAAGGTTGTCAATAAAATGAAGAAATCGATGGAAAATATTTTCTTCAACAAAATACTTTGCCATTCTTGGCTGTCTCCTGTATTCGGGAATTTTTCTGCCACAATGGTTAAGCCATAGCTCTGATAGACAATTTCCTTGATGGAAAGATAGAAAAATCCAATAACAGCTAGAGAGAGGGAAACATAGAGGTGGAGAACTGAAAACTTCTATTTTCTTTTTGTTCGCTTACTTATATCTGGAGTTCTTGAGAAGTAAAGAGGAAGTTTTTCAACCGCATCCCGAAAGAATAATCCAATTGCTCCGATGTTCAACACATAAATGAATAGAGAATATCTCACGTAAGGCATCAATGCTGCCGCCACATTTAAACTGGCAAAAATAAGGGCAGGCATCTCTAATGTGGCCATAAAATTGTTATAGTGTCTCTTGAGAGTGACAATTTGAAGAGCAATCGGTCTAAATATTTAAAACTCCCCTAAGTTTAAAAGATTTCAAACATAAGTCCATCTTTCAACGGCATATCCATCAATTTATATCCATCTGACCATTTTGTTGTGCTGTTTATACTGACAACAGTAAAATCACCCAAAGTCGGGCGAGTATCGTTCCTCGTAAGCACATGTCCTTGAATTTGATTTCTTTTAGCTAAGGAATACTTACTCATTCGAGCTTGTTGGTCATTTATACTGTTGAAACTATAAAGATTGATATTTTCCCATTGAGCCACAGTTAGCATAAATGAGCAAACAGCTTCGTCGTATGGATACGCGCTCATATCTGTTTCTTTTTTCCCAATTGTCTCTTATTCCCTTACCTAATCCACAACCAGTTTTTATGGAAAATTGGGGACAAGTCGCCAGGTAGACCAGTCGAGTTCGGAGTTTATTCACATAAATATGAATGGTCTCTTTGCTCGCTTGCCAATGTTGAGTGTACATATAAGCCGATGCCTAGAATTTATATTTCCCAGAGTTTCAATGTGGAACTTTGAATTCTGGATGCCAGATATCATCAGCTGATACGTGGAGATCACTGATTCCATTGTATTCGGCTGGATTCCATAAAAGTCGTTGATCATTCCAAACCTACAAATTTTAAACCAAATTCTTTTTTTCTTTCTCAATAAACCAAACAAAATCTGCCATTGACTTTTAGTATTTGATTTTGTTGATCAAGATAAATATGATCAAAAGTCGAAAATAGCACGTGGACATTGATCTTCTGAGTTTCGTTGTATGGTGGCTGCTTAGCTATTGGCAATATATCCTGTTCAAGTTTAGTCTTCCAATCGCTGGCAGTTGTTCGAACAACTAGAATTTTGTCTGTTATTATCACGAGGAGCTAAGACTTATCAGCCAAGAGGTCGAACTGATAAAATGCCCTCAATGTCAATCAAAAACAAACCCGGTGGAGTTTCATCATAATAATATTCTTCGTCGACAACTTCTAGATAGCAAAAAGTCGAGAAGATGAAACTAAATAATAGAACCAATCGACGAATCATCGACAGTTTGAGTGTCACATTTCATTTAGGCACACAGGTATTTACAACATAAACAAATTATCGAAAAAGGAAAGGAGAGACTAGACAAGAGGATACGAAGCCTTGGTGGCAATTCCACAATGATTTTGACGGTTACGAGCCATTCGGATGTAACCTTTCTCTCCCCATCCGGGTCCCCAGCTGTTCTTCACCAGCCAGTAATCGCCGTGTTCCGGATCGGTACCGTAACCGACCAGCAGCACTCCGTGGTCGAGTTCTTCTGACGAACATTCCTCCTCATAGTAGACTCCTAAAACCATTTAATTGCCTTTTTTTCTTATATTTTCAATGATAACAGAAGCCATCTCTGTCAATCTCCCCCTGGCCATCGATTCAAAATGTTTTGAGGAGACGCCGTGTGACCGGGAGGCGACTGACCGGGACAGCTGCCAGCCAGGTGTCAGGAAGTGTCTCTACTCACCCTTCTTGTAAAGTTGGAATGATCGGTGTCCGGCGTCGATGGCCACGGAGATGGGTCCTTGAGTGGCGAGGGCGATCTTCAAGGCGTCTTCGTCTCCTTCGGGCAAGTCAACGAATCCCTTGTCATCGGCTCCGACATTCTTCTTGTCAAAGTGACACTTCATGTCGCGTCCCTTGTAGGGGTAGCTGTCCTCCGTGTCGACTCCCTTATTGTCCCGAATATACTCAAAGGCTTGGTCCATCAAACCGCCATTGCAGCCGTGGTTGCCATACTTGGTCGAGCAGTCGACAAGATTCTGCTCGGAGAGGGAGACGAGTTTGCCAGTCGAACGGGCGTGTTGTCCTTCGAGAGCACCAGTCGAGGAGAAAGCCCAGCAGGAACCGCACATTCCCTGGTTCTTGACTTCGGTGACGAGACCTTTTTCACGCCAGTCGATGGATTCTGGCGCTTGGACGTGGAAAGGAGCCAAGAATCGGGTTCCGTTCTTCTCGATGGCATCTCCATACAGACGACGATGGCGGAATCCATTCAACTTGCGGTATTTGGTGAATGGCTAAAGGAGGTCTTCTTTTTCAATTTGAAAAGGAATACTTACCAAGTCGGCGAGATGATTGAGTCCCATTTCGAATGATTTGCGCCCGACGCGTTGATTCTTGTTGTGTTCCTCGATATGGATCATATTCTTGACAAATGCCTCCATGTATTCATTTTCCTCGTCTTCTGTGTATTCTTTTCCAAATTTCTCCTTATATTCGTCCCATTTGTCGAATGCCTCGTCGATTTGTTGTTTCAGAGTTCGTCTCCTTTCTGTCTGAAGTCGACTCCTTCGAGGTTCTTCGTCTCCATATCGTCTGAAAATGGGGAAATAATCAAGAAAAAGAATGAAAAACAAACCGAAGAGAGGCAGCAGCCAAGCCACAGAGCAACAGAAGAAGGAGAGCGGTCTTGGACAGCATCTCAGACGATTGAGGTCGAAGCGAGAGGAGCCTTTTATCAAGGGCCAGAAAGGGGCGGGACCTTATCACCTGACCAAAGCGATCCAACAAAAGCGACAAGGGACCACGGAAGTCGGGGGCTTTCACAATCGACACCTCGGGATATTCTTTCAGGTTATTCTCGATGGCAACAGATGTTCAACGCCGATTTCATACCCCGAATTTTGTCTGTCTGGAAATGATTTGCTTTCGAATGTCCCGCGCGCGGGAGGATTACACGACTGATAACAAGAGTCGCCGGACAGCGGTCAAGTCTGCGAAGAAAAACTGAAAAGAGAAGAAAACTTTGAACTGGGGTCGAGTCATAAATGACTATTTGAAGACGTGGCAGTTGTTTGGATGTCGCCTTCTGTCGGCCTCCTATCACCCCATAAAAAGCTTGTGGGAGGTCATCTGCCTCATGATCTTCTGATTGACATTAATTGATCCATTTATTGCATAATACACCGTGACAGCTGATGAAATATCTTTTTATTAGAAATACTTGACGTAGCTAGACTCTAAACCTAACGAGTAATTCTATCTGTACAGCCTTCGGCAAAAGTATTGTCATCCTGTTTACATTCCAAAAAGAAGCCGAAATCACCGAAAAGACGAAGCACAATAACAATCGGGAAAAATAAGATGTTTTGTTGTTCGGATGCACAAAGATAACAGTACCATCTTGGGGAAATTCTCTGAACAGAAGCCGCAAATAAAGGAACTCCGTGTAGACAAAGTTTCTATAATTAGATTCTAAAAAATAAAGAGATCCTTTTTGAGCAAATAAAAATACACCAGCCGTTTCGACCCCCCTGCGGGGGGTCTTCGGCTGGACGCCCGCTGCGCGGGCTAGGAAGTCCAAGGCTCCGGATATTTGTCCGGCTACGCCGGACTGTAGTCCGCTCGGCCCGTCACTCGCCTTCGGCTCGTGCCGGACCTCGCTCCCCCTCCGCATGGTTCCCTTTCCCCCTTAGCTACTTGCGACTTTGGTGTTCACCTTCATCTTCATTAGCAGCCAGTATCAAATTCATCTTCTCCACATTACTGAGGATCCGAACCATGATACACGCTGCCAAATCTACCCTTTTTTGATATTCAACCCCCCTTTCTTAAGCTGGCAGTGTGAAATTCATCTTTTCCACACTGAGAGCGTTCGAATGATACTAATTTCGCTGCGTAAAGATGAGAAATAAGAAATACGCAGCCAAATGAGCATTTGATACTCAGTCTCATTTAAATGAGAAACAATCACCGTAATCAGCTTCCCCGCACTGAGAGGAATCTAACGGTACCTATTTTGTTGAAAAAGAGCGAAAGTTGACACATACGCAGCCAAATGGCACATTTGATACTCAGTCTCATTTAAAGAAAAATAAGTTGCAGATTCTGACTCCCCAGACTGAGATCAGTCGAATGATACTAATTTCGATGCGTAAGGATGGAAAATAAGAAATACGCAGCCAAATGGCGCATTTGATACTCAGTCACACTTATATTGCGAAATAATTATAGTGGAGCCATAAACAGAAAAGCAAAAATGTTTTGAGCACATTTGTCACCGGCGGGGATCGAACCCGCGTCGTTTGTTTGGTGCGCGCGCCTTAGACCACTCGGCCACAATTTTTCGACATGTCAACGGACAGACACACACACACACAGACACCATAGCGTTTTAGTAGTAAGGGATTTCAGTGGCGACATGATCCGCGAACTCCAGACCCCATTGAATATCGTCGTTCACTCAATAATTTATTTCAATCGCTGTTATATCTACTTGCTGATATTCTTCCGGTACTGAGTTAGGTATCGATGGCCCGATCGAATAGAATTGCCATCTCCTCCTTTCGACGATGAATTTACGGCATTTGGAGCCGAGCTGGCCATCTCGACGACAGCGTTACCACCAGCTCTACCAACCATTGCTTGTCCAGTTCCTGATTGCACCACGTCGACCATGTTCTCCCATGTACTCAGTTTTTCAAAAAAAACTATACCACCAAATTTGTATATGTATATTCCATAATGTTTCGATTTATATACTGTTCTCAGTGCTGTTTTCAGTATTACACTAGTTATTTCTATGCCATTGTTTTCAGATTAGATGGAAGTAGAAAAGTCTAGAGTTAGTCTAATTGATCCATTGTCGCCCGATACTGTAGCTGGTATTTTTCTTGCATTCCGATGGATTTTACTGATAGTTGCTGGCCAATGGATGATACCAGTACGTTTTTTTTATAAATCAGGAACATTTGTCTTTCAGAAGATACATGATCATTCAGTCTCGATGATTTTCCACTGTATATTAATTCTGATGCTCTTTGTAACTGCTGGATTCTATATTAGAAGTAGCGCCTTATTTATGGTCACATTGCCCATTCAAGTATGTTTTTATGATGTGCAAATGAGAATTTTTACTGTCATAGATTGTAATGGGCGCTGGTTTCTTGTCATATTGTTTTACCAAACTCTTTACTTTTGATGACAAGCCGTCCTATGGTATTGTGATTTATTTCGTAATCAATGCGTGCAAATTTCAGATATTATGTCAATTAGTCATGTACTTGTTATTCTGGTAGTTTGGATTTACGATATTTATGTTTCGGCTCGATGTGTTGAGAAATTTCACGAAGAAAATTTAGTCGAAGAGGACGAGAAGCCACGAATAATTTTAAGAAGAAGCCCGAATGCAGCACTTATCAATGTTCGTTGTTCCTTTATATTTAATCTCATTTTTTTCAGGTTTTCCGTCGACGTCTTTTAGCATCTCCCAATATCTCGGCTATAAAGACTCCTCACAGTTGCCGTAATTGGGACAGTTTTTGCGATTTATCATTCAAAGAAGCTACAGCATTTGAAGACTTAGCTAGAAGGCTTGTTTAATTTTTGATTTTGTCTGTATTACTTATTCTACTATCATCTTGTTCATAAATTTTAACCAACTGCACTTGCAGACTTTTTTAGCTGAACAGGTTATTCTCGGTGAAATGGAGTGGTATCAACTTTCACATAATGGCGAATGTACACAGCAGGAAAATATTATCCACCTTCCACAGGTTTTCCCCTTTTGTTTCTTACTTCCAGTCGCTTTCGTTTTCCTTTCAATTGTGCAGTTTTGAAAAGGGATCGCTCAACATAATTTTTCTTGAATGGCTGGTGTCATCTTTACCAAATTGCATGGCAACCAGCCGTTTGTCTAAACCCTCATCCTCAGTTAAATGCAGCTAAAACATCATAGAAATAGTTGATAGATTGTATAAAAGCATACGACTTTTGCTTTGATAAAGCAAACAAACCGTGCAAAGTGTTCCCCAAGGCGTCCTGCTGAGCTATCCCCGTAAAAAAGTCCAAACATCGAGCCATTAAAACCAAGCCCAGATGTCTCCTAGCTCGCCCGTCAGCACTTCATTTCTTAAACTTCAGCTTTCTTCTCATTTGTTTCCAAGCAACACTTTTGATTCTCGTAAGGGGCAAGCTAAGAATCATCACGTTGACACGACCCATTCTGAATATTTTATTAGGAAAACAACTCTCACATGGGGGAGTTCATTGTGTCTCGTTGCTTTGTTCTAGATATTTTCCATTCAGTGGATTCCCTCCTAATACTTTTCCCGGCTGCTGTTATCTTCTATACCTTCTATAAAAATTGTCGTTTTCGCTGTGAACAAGACTTAATTACATCTGTTTTCGCCTGCCTTCTTCATTTTGTTCCTCTGTCTTCGTTTCCGGGTAGTCTCAGCCGCTTCGATCTCTTAGCCCATGATTTATGACTCTCGATTCGACGAGATAATTTCTTTTTTTGCTGATGGTCAGCTGCCGTCGAGGAGCCTTTATGTTAATTTTATTGCTAGCTGTGACGCAAGTCATTAGTCAAAAAACGAATTATTTCGGGATAATAGTACGGTAAAAGGAAGAGGTTATAATATGGCAATATAATCCTCAAATAATAGACATTTCAACTTCTTTTTTATTTATCGTGATGGTATTTATCATGAAGAAGAATTGTCAGTTCTTTGATGTCTAGCAGTGCTCAAATTTATGACCAATCCTCAAAAATCCGTCAACTAGCTGACCGTTCCCGGAACATCCATCATTTTTTCGGAGTATTCCAGCATTCATTAGTGTCAGAAGGGCGGCAGGGATAAGTGTTGCGAGTTGTCGTCGACTCCAATTACATTCATTATTCCCCTTTATTTTTAATCGTCCAATTGGGGGTTCAGAGAGCTCGACAGTTGACATTTTTCCCAGCGATATTTGTCCTTTGTGTGCAACCGGAGAAGTTTCGCTTTCTCCTTCCGCAAACAGTCCCATTGGGCTATAACAAAGCTCTCTTCCTCTATCCACTGACGTCAATTTCTTCTTTCTTTCTCTAGAAATTCTTTCTACTTGTTCTACTTGTCTACTTGTACTGTCATCTACTTGTAATTCTTCAAAAATGATAATTTATGCTGTGCTTCGTGCTGTTTTCTCTCTAATTATTAGCTTCCGTTCGTGCAGCTGCGATTCTCTTGAAATTGCTGAATAATTACTTCTTTTTATGAAGTTTTTATCTAAAACTTTGCAAGAAAGAAATGTTGATGTTTGATGAGAACAGTTTCCACTTTACAGAGCCCTTCTCTAGTCGAGGTACTGTTTGAACTGCAAGACGAGTCTCTTTTTTTCCACAAACCCCATCAATATTCTCTCATTCCCATACAGTCAATTATTTCCATAATTTCAGTCTGAAAATAATTCCCGACTTCCTCTACCAAATTATTTTCTTATCCAAAAAGGAGTTTTTTTTGTGAACTTGAACTCGATGGTTTGACTGGTTGCTCATTATTTTCTCGGGTGCTATTATCGAGAGCAATTGATTCTGGAATTGGCCAGCTACAAACAAGGATAGTGTCTTTTCAGCTGACACGATAACAATTGTCTCGCCGTGAAATATTAATTTTATGATTTGATGAATTCACGAGCGATTGCAATTTTCTAGAAAAGTCATCATTCTCATGAACTGCGGTGGACTAAATTATGACCCAGAAAAAAAAGAAACTCTCTCATACAAATTATTCTATAATTCCAATGATCTTCTTCTATTTGCCCCTTTGGTCAAATCTTCCTGAGAAATTCGCCTTCAAAAGTCATCAAAACAGAGCCTCTGCCCTGATCCTTTCCAAATTCCGCCGTCTAATTGAACTTGCTCCCCCGCCTTGCAATTATTCCCTTCCAGGTGTTTCCGTCCCATTTCTCTTGCCACTTCTCTCCCTCACAAAGTCTCAGTCTTTGCAGAGAGATGTACACTCCGACATCGTTGCAATCACCCGTCGTCCGTCGAAAGTTGCCTCCGACGCCCGTCGACGGCAGTCCTCAACCTCAACATCGTCGTCTTCATGAAGTTCGCAGTTCTGTTCCCTTCGAACTTCAAAGGTTCGTTGCCTGCCCGATTTCCAATTCCACGAGCAAACACGCATTTTTGATTCAATTGTCTGCCATCAGATAAGCCAATTATTGCATTTATTCCTCATTTGGCTGATTGAAATGGGCGCTAGTGTTTTCGTAAAGAAAAAAAGTCATATTTTGACGTGTGTTTATGGATTGGATCAGCTGCTGAGACAGCCGCCGTTCAATCGAGGTGGATATTCCCACGGATGACAGCCGCCGTCATAGCGATATTTTTTGACAGAAGAAAAGGAGGCAAGACTATAGTCGACAGCGGAGACGTCGTCGGCGACGAGTCTACCATAAGTTCATAATAGTCATGAGACGTCGTCTTTGGCAAACTCGTACAATCCACTTTTTAACAAAAAATCGCCATGATTTTATAATGCACTAATGTCGACATATGTCGTCGACCTTTTCGACTTTCCTGATATCGTCATTGGGAGAAGACGGGCACATGTTTCGACAGATATTTGCTGCCTTTCGAAACATTTTTACTTCTTTGTATGCTAGTTCAAAGCTTCTGAGAAAAGGTTTCTGGGAAGCACACGTCTGACCCGTGGGCAACCCAGTGGGGGCGGATTGCATTTAATTTCTCCATTAGGTCAAAGTCCCTCAATAGAAATATTCCGGAGTTGCCATAAGAATCAGCTGATAATTTACAGGACAGTAAAATACTGTCTGCAACATTTTCTTCGAATAAGAGAAAAGTCGAGAAAAGACGTCGAGACTTTTCAAAGTTGAACTTGACAGCCGGGAGCTGACCCAGGGCTGACCCCCGGCTGGCAGTCGAGGAATGTATTTTTCTCGAATTTATCAATATTGTTCAAAAGATTTTCTGGGGGCCAGGTGGCTTGAGATGTTTATCTTATTCATTTGTGCCCTCCAGGAGTATAGAGCCTCTTGTTTTCTGCCTCTCTCGACAAAGTTGTAATACTACTAGAGAGAAGTCGCCTGTAGGGGGGAGCTCTCTTTTTCCCCCACCTCGTTTCATATAGCCGCCCGTGGGAGATTTCAAAGCCCCGACTTTACACCCTCTTCCCTTACTCTTTTCTAGCCGAAAACTCATGAAAGGGCCCCGAGTGCTAATGACCGGCCGACTGGTCGTCTCTCTCCCTCTTTCACTGTTATTCCCCTCTCTCTTGGGATAAACAACCACCTTCTTTTGGTGCTCCACCTCTTCTTCCTTTAACAATAAACAGCCGAAGATGTCTCTGGTTTTTTATTTTATTTGAAGAAGCAGTACAGCCAGTTGTCAGTTGGTGGTACAGGCGCGTGGTTGTTATTGCCTGCCAGCTGATTTTTCCAGTCTATAGTCAGTCTGCCGCCTCTTTAAAGAGACTTCTACCGTATTCCTCTGACGTCTAAAGTAAATCTCCTTGAGACCAAAACGAATAACTAATAAAGAGGGATCATTTCCCACGAGAAGAGACCGGGGTGCCCCTCAAGGAGAAGCAGTAACCCGAGCTCCATTTAATTCTATCAGCTGTCTCTCTCTCTCTTCTCCTAATTTCTCTACTTTTATTTATTTCGGAACACTTGCTCCGTTTTTACGAGGAATACGAGAAGTTGTCGAGGCAACATCTCGCCGTAAGTGACTCAATTTACGTGAGACTACGAGGAACTCCCGAGACGAAGAGAGACGAACCCTCTAATCTCATTTTTCATGTGACCCGAGGGCAATTCCCGCCTGGTTCGCGGCAATCATTCTACCTGACAGGTGGCCCGCCACGATTACACGGAGCTGGTCCTGGGAGGTCCCGAGATTTTTAAAGATGCTATCCCAGTCCTAATTTTTGGTCTAATTTCTCCTACTTCGCCTATTTGCCCAGTAGTTCGTTATTCTCTTGTCGGCGAATGTCTGTCTCAAAAAGGTTGACCAATTTTTTGGATGTTTCTGATTGTCTCTGTTCCCTCCGACTAACGAGGTAATCTCGTCCCAAAATGTTGTCTTTCCGTCTTTGTTCATTCATGCGTATCTTTGTCGTTGTCTCCTCCGGATGACCTGTCACTTGCATTCGTCGTCGAGCCGTCATCTCCCGGCCATCTGGTCCTTCCCTGTGTTTGTATAGTTCTTCTCTTCTCCACGTGATCTTTCCGATCTTCCTCATCTTTGTCTCAATTCACTTCGAACATTGTTTGTCGACTTATGTCGGCGACTGTTCTTGGCCTACTCGTCGTCAAGTCGAATGGCACACAAGGGGTCAACACCTTTTCCCTTCAAGCAGCCTATTCAAAAGTCTATTTGCTCAGCTTTGCCATTTTCATAAAGCGCTCTCCGTCTGCTTAGCTGCCATCCGGGATGACCTGCTGGGTCGTCGACACCTCTTTCCCACAATTTCTCAGTTTTTCTTCTGTGAGAAAGATTGACTCATCCACTTGTTGAGTCGAGTCGAGTAAACCATTTCGGCCATCTGGCGGTCATTTTGAGGGTCAAAGAATCAGTTACAGGGGATTCTCTATTAGTCACTGGTCGTTTGTGCCTTGAAGCGAGAAAGATTCCCTTAGGCCATTTGGTTATACCGATCAGTGAGCTCTTTCTCTCAAAAGTGTCATTTTTACATAATCTCCGCGCAAACATCATAAGATTCGCCCCTTTAATTTTTAAATAGTTGCCTCTCTTTATTTTTTTCGACTGATGTCATGCTCGTCGAGGCGAGGAGCTCTCGAGATAGGAGCAAGACACGGTCGACACACTTAACATACTGATTTCCGCGATCACTCCAAAGTACTCCCCCTCCTCCTCCGCCTCCGCTTATTTTTTGTCGATTTTTGTAGAGTCTATTTGATCTATTTATGCGATATTTGCCTCTTGATTTAAGAGTCAGTCGGAGTGAATTATTCTCCCCGAAATTGGCTAATTAGGGAGACTTTTCTCGCTGCTTCGAAAATATTTTTAGTAATGTTTGGGTGGCCATACCAAGAATGCCTTCCGTCAATTTTGTATAGTTGCGTCTCATTTTTTGGGAAACTAAGCTCAGTGAGAACCGGGAGACTCTCCTTCGTGAGAAAGATTCATAGCAAAGCGGCGGGCCCCCAATCAGTAAATAATATAATGGTCCCTCTTCTCGTGATACTGGCCAGTGGTGCCCTTTCGACACGTGTCGACCTCTCTGACGCAAACACAAGCGTAATTTGGACTTCTTTGCTAACTTCTCTTTCGAAACCCCCATACTATTATTATCCCCCGAGTGGTTATTTTTAGCCGCCGCCAAAAGAACCCCTGCAGCCGGGTGCAAAAGTCATCCCCCGGGGGAAGGACGGATGGCAGCTGGCCAGAAGAGAACACAGCTTAGAGAGAGGGAAACGACGGAAGTGACCAGTATTTAGTGGTCAGCTGGCTGGCTGGCGACCTCCCCGTCTTGGCTGACTCATTGCCCCCGCGGACACCCACAACACACTTCACGCACTTTGGAGATACATAAAAGCGAGAGAGACTGAGCCTGGACTTATTCACACTTCCCCCTCCTCGGTCGAAAGACAATCCACTGCCTCCCAGTCAAAATAAGCCCATTATTCCCTCTCTCCAAATTTATTTGCATCCGGCTCTGTTTATGTCATTTCATTTCCAGCCCTTTACTGGCTGCACCCATGCGTCAACCGCTACGTTCTCAATCATTTAAACATCGCCCGAAGCCATTGGTCGAAGTCAAGCGAAGTGCTTTGGAAGATGTCTGCGTCGAGAGAAGACGCTCGACCCCGACTGTCTCGCGAAGATGTAGTCTCCAGGTGGGTTACTGTAGAATATACATAGACAAGAAACATCTTCAGAGAGGTCGTCTTATGGAACCCAGGACAGATGTCTGGCCGGAGGCGAGAGTGGCGTCGGAAGCTGAAGAGAGATTCCTGAAATTACCCGATGCTGAAGATTACACCCGAGTTCGACAGTTCAACATCGACAAGAAAGGAGCCGTCGTCAGTCGAGGCGACAGTTTCCGACGCAAAAAGACAGCTAAATGTAAGTAGAAAAAAATAATAAAAAAGAAAAAAGAATGTTCAGTTGCCATGGACAAGAGTCCCTCGCCTTATTTCACTTCTGGATCTGACTCGGCCCGTGGCAGTCGAAGTGGAAGCCCCTCGTCGAGTGACGACGGCGTCGTCCGAGATTTCATAGCCACAGAAAATGGAACGGCAACCACAAGCCACACGACGTACAAAATCTACGTGGTCGGTGACACCGGCACTGGAAAGTCCTCGCTCATTGCCCAGCTGATCACTTCCGAGTACAGAAATGCCTTCGCCGACGAGATTCGTAAGTTCAAAGGAGAATTCAAAGAGTACTGTCCATTTCAGAAGACTATGAAAATACAGTGTCGATCTGTATCGGAGCACAGGAATGTGACCTCATCTTCTTTGAGAATGATCTCTCGGATCCGACTTGGCTAACAGACGAGGTCCAGGCCTTCGTCGTCCTCTACAGCATCGACAGTCGAAGCACCTGGAAACAGGCGTACAATGCCATCGAAATGGCTCGACGATCTCCTCGCTGTCGACACATTCCCATCTTGGTGGCCGGCAACAAGGCCGATCTTGAGAGGAAAAGGACTGTCAACAAAGCCGGTAAGACTATTCCCATCCATTGAGACCATAAAATTGTTCAGAAGTCCGACAGGCGGCAGCACAATTTGGATTCGAGCCGATGGAAATATCCGTGGCTTTGAACCACGACTTGGATGAGCTACTCGTCGGACTAGTCGCCGAGATCCAGGAAGCATTCGCGCCAAGGCCGGAATCTCGAACGGTAGGCAACATTTCTCTCTTGGAAAATTGATTCATTTTTAGCCGACTCCACGAGTCGAGGACGATTTCCACGCGGCTATTCGTCGATATTCGATGAGAAAGAAGAAAGAAGTCCCGACAGAGCTGGCTCCCGGAAAGTGTTCCTCTTTGTCGCCGGCTGGTATTTTCAATCGACTCAAAAATTGGAGGCGAGGATCCATTCCCAGGATCCAAACGTAGTTGTTAGATTTTTTTTCTTTTTGATCTTAATTTGCCATGACTGTACATTTACGGAGACGAATAAAACTTTCTGACTATAATTATGATCAAAAACAAGTCGAAGTCATAAGATGGCGAGCGGGGGAGGACTGGTCTCCAATCTTCAATGGTCGGGCTTCTTCTGATATTGTGCTTCTTTGTTGTTTGTCTCTCACTCGATCACATGTGTTCAAATATTCATTTGAGGTGTCGACCCGTTCCCATCAGTCTCGACTAGTTGGGCGAGTCCTGTTTCTCTCGTCGTCGTCGTCGTCGCCTCGTTTGTAGTTGTACTCCCTAGGACATCTGTCCTAGTTCTATTTTCATTCCCCTTTGTTTATATTTTATACGACATTTCACTTACTCATCGGATTTTCTCTCTCCGTTCGTGTTCTTTGGTGGGAAAAACAACAAATTTGCACGTTGTCCTAAATTTTTAGTGTTTCGTGCAAAGGAATGGCGTAGATTGTGTTTCAGACAGCCCAATGGGCTTCTGGCGTTCGATATGGAAACTATTGTATATGTCTAGCTCTGTGTGACATTATTTTATTTGTTTGGATACAATTTGTGTAAGAAGACCTATTCCCTATGAGTCGTTCTGATCTCCGCCCAAATCCGATCTCGTACATAGTTCCGTCTCAAAGAGCAGGATAGATCCCTTGTGAGAAGGCGATTCCCGGAATTTTAAAATCTTCTGGATCTGAAAGTCACCTGGCCGGATTTTCCCTGGCTTATAAAACATCACTCGGCAGGAGTACAGAAACCGTAGATCGAGTCAAAGCGGTCGACACGGGCCAGCACCCATTCTCCCTTTTTGTTTTGTTCTATTCCATCGTAGTTCTTCGACATTTTCTTTGGCTTTTCTTTATTTACTTCAAAAATTAACGTGAGAAGATCAGCTGTCGTATATGGATGACTTATACCTTTTCCAACCTGACCAATGGCAAGTACATCAAAACAAGATCCGAAGAAATTCTAGATTCTCCCAAAAATGACTCCCTTTGGTAATTTGAGACTGTCTGCAGAGAGAAGCAGCCAATCTTTTTTTTCTGGTTTCACATGAGTCGATGACGTAGATAAGCGGAGATTCTCACTTGGTCGAGCCCAGAACACCGTCTCTTTTCCCATCCCCGGGACGCAGACGTATCCATTTTTTACCCGATCTAATCATCTTTCCATTTTCAAAATCCAAAGATTTTCCCGGACGTCTCCTCTCCCTCGTCTCTTTGTCGTCCAGTCGTCGACTCTTACCCTTCGCCAGGTCAAAAGTCTCCTTTGAAATTCTCTTCAATTTAATAATAATGCTCAAAGTTTTGTCTAATTTCATTTCTCGTGGCAGAAAAATGAGAATGTAGGGGTCATTAGGAGAGAGAGAGAGAAAGCCAATTGAGACACACACCGTCCTCCCCTCGTTTAAATTTTTAACCAGAATCTCCTGTTTATTTGAACATTTATCGAGATAAAAACAGGATGTGGGTAACGTGAAACGTCGCCTGATCTCTCTCAGAATAGCCTCATATCCGTCATCTTCGTCTTCTGTTCTCCGATGTGGCAGACAATCCTTCGACTTATGTTTTGTAAGCCTCGTCACCAGGTTCTGGTCCTCTTGATCTCTTTTCTTTAAATAGAATACGAGTGATTATTCCTGGGATTCTCATATTGTAGTCTCTCTCGCTGTGACCCTGCGAAATTTCCGACGCGTCACTACCGTGTCCCACGGTATGCGTCATATATCCGCAATCAGGCTTCTTTGCACTCGCCTCTCCTTTTTTTCTGTTGCAATTATTCGATGCAATCAACTGCTTCTTTCATAGTGCTCCGTGACATCGACACTTGACATAAATGTGCCAAACCAATCCCTTTCACAATTATCACATAAAAAAGGAAGGAGATCCTGGTGAGACGAGGACTCTCATTTCTCCCACCTTCTATGCAATGGGTTTTTTGTTATTTTGCAAGATCCCATCTCAATTTATCTCTTTCCACCCCCGGTAAAATAAGTGATGGCCGATTAAATGTAATGATGCTGAAAATTGGGGCGACAGTTGACTTCGAAAGTCGTCGACGGGTGTCGACTCTCGGAGTCGAGAGTACATGCTTCATCGCCCGTCTACCAGAAATGACGTCGGATGTCATCATTTTACTTACCTAGCAACTAGTAAAACGTGCTTAGTCTGTTGTCCTCTCTCCCCGTTCCATTGTTCCAAATTCTTGTAGTCGAATCATCTGATGTCATCTGTCCAAAAGTAATTGTCAGTCTCTGTCTCCCAGCCTGTTTCCTTTGTGCTTGTTTTGGGAAGCGGAGGAGGCCGTGTTATTGTCTCCAAATGTATCAATTGATAGTTTTTGAAACCGGAACGAACGGTTCAAAACAAATGTGAGTAAGCTTAAAATAGTCGACAGACTTCCGTAGAATTTTCGCCTCTCTAGTTTTCCTCGATCACGCGCCTCTCTTATCTCCGAAATTTTCTTCTCTCTTCTGCAGTCGGGCCCTCCTATCGTCATAAAAGGGGAAAAGCTCGCTGCTTACGTGTCTGTTTTGCAATTGATGGCGCCCTTTTCCCTAGAAAAATAAACGGGTGGTCTGATCTTTTTGATCAATGGAGCACGTTTACTCTCCTTGGAGAACAATTGTTCTTGTACAAGAGTCTTTTGATGTGGTTTTCTGTTCCCTCGACACCTGCATGATTGGGTCAAATTAGACACAATATTTCTCGATTAAAAACATTAGATATCAGCCCCGGCGTCACGTACCGTATCCGGCGATTGTTCAATGAGCAGACGAGATCTTTGTAGCATCGGAGATCACAGTAGAAACTTGTTCCTCGATCTTTGAGAGTTTCTGGAGCAGAATACGGTACACCGGGGATTGTCCCTGGTCCTTGATCCAAAAACATTCGAATGAGTGAGACCGTCAAGGATAAACTTCTCCGTGTGACAGGACAGTCATTGTTGTCATCTTCTCCTTCTCGTCGTTTTCTTGGATATCCTCCTACCGCCTCCTCTTCTTCCCTTTTTTTGCAGAAAGTAATCAGGATTATCCCTGTCTACGTAATCGCCTCGTATTTCCTGTACTCAGAATCTTTTAAATCCAATTGTTTCATGTGACTTTCCGTCGTCTAAGTCGATTATTCAACCGTTTGGACGTCAGTTTATTGTCTTTTGAACGGCTTGAGAAAATCTCCGTAAAAAGGCCACAAATTCCCGTCATTTTTGAGAATTCTCTGATAGACTACCGTAGCCTGTCCTACTGTAGAAGTCTCTCTCTTTATTTGATCTCATCAATTGTCTAAGTACAGATCAGCCGCCTCGTTGTTGTATCTGCCGTGTCGACGTCGAAGAGATCCACCCGTTATTTATGCGGGGATACCTCATAAATCCCCCTATTTTTATACCCGGTAGTTTGAGGATTAAGACGACACCAAAGCCCGTGGGTCTCACAAGATCTTCTTCATCCCAGATTACCGTCTCCTTCCTTTCCCTCTTTTTTTATCAGTTCTCAGGGAAAGTGTTATCGTGTCGCCCTCTGGCTGTCCTCATCCTCTCGCTTTCCCTTGCCTCTATCGTTGTTTCTTATCGGCTCGAGACAATAATGCCATCCCCTATCCGACTCCTGCTGACCTAATTTCTGCTGATCTAGCAAATTTTTGATATGAGAGCAGCCGGGAGGAAGGTTGGCGGGAAAAAGTGGGACCAATGGTCATAAAAGGCGTCTACATGACGTCGACAGGAGAAAAGATGTCTGACTGACGCTGTCAACAATACTCTAGAAATCCAGTAACAGAGTGGATACCTTACAGTAATCGCTGAGGTCAGGGAATCCCTTGCTCTTGTTCAAAGGTCCGAGTGCATTTGCACTGTCAGCCCTTTCAGGTTATCGCTGTAATCCTCTCCGAAATTGCGATGTCAGCTCTTCCAGTTCTATCTCTTTGCCTTTTTTTTCTTTACGACCTCGCTATCCGTCTTTAATTTCTTCTCTCTGCGGTCAGACTTCCCTCGGAAATGTCATTTTCATTTCCGATAAGGCGACAACTCTCTCTCTCTCGAAAGAAATGTCACGGGGGACAACCGTTTCCAGAAAAGAAAACAATTGAGCCCCTTGAGGGGAAACAGCCGGGGGCTGTGTGCTGATACAGATTGTCACGTGTGGGAAGAGACCACTTCCAAGATAGTTGTCGCCCATTTTACTCTACTCTGAGCCTCGTCAGCCCCTCTTATCGCCTGACATTTAAGAAAACACTCTCCGAATTGGGTTCGTCCTCCTATCCTCTCGCTCATCTTCCTCCCGTCTTTCCTTCTTCTCCTTCCTCTTCCTCTTTTGCTCCAAGTTCTTTGGCCAGGCTGATAACCGCCGCCTTCTTCTCACTTTTTGTTTGCGGTCAAGGATTACAGTCCTTTGAACTATGTCCTGTCCTCTTCAAGGGGCTTTTGTGTTCTCATTTTCTTTTCTGTTTACGTCGTTTTCCCCTGCTAGCAAGGAGGTGTAGATTTTTGGTGCAGCTGACTTCAAAGCGTTGAAGTCGCTAGCTGCTTATATCGGACAATAGAAGATAGTTCACTCGATGTCCAGGACATCTGTTCGACTTTTGTCAGAGCACACCCATTGGCCAGTAATCACAGTTTACAGTAACTCCCTCATCCACCGGGAAGAATATCACATGATCAGCTGGTTACTGTATTCTCCGGACATCCCCATCTTTTTCTTTCGAGGAGGCGAACATTTTGCTCTTTTCTCTTTTGTCCAGGACATGGGCATCCAGCTACTCTTTTAAATGAACAAGTTCCAGGCGAATGTTACGGTTGGTCCTCGTCTCAGCTTGTATATCTCTGTCAGCCGCCTTCGACCCTCTCGACTCACATGGCGGCATCTTCCGTCCATTGGACTTGTCGCCGTCCCAGTTGATGCTCGTCAGTCGACTCCATGCCACCGCCAGTTACCACGAGTTGTTCGATTTCATCACAGTCAGTTTCCTTCCCGTCGATTGGCTGATGTTCGCCTTTAGGAAAGATTACTGATGACTCCTACCGTAACCTTCGAGGAGAAGAAAAGAATCGAAAAGTTTCTGCTAAAGAATAGGCCACCAGCAGCGATCAAGAACTTTTTGGATGACGCCGATCGAAATTATGTGAGTCAGAGGACAAAAGACGTGGGAGAGGACGGGGGAGACCAGTGGCTAATCCCCGTGACATTATCAATCCAAGCCATTTCAGATAGCCGTCCTTCATGCAAACGGCGATATCCCGGAGTCGATGGGCGTCGTCGAGCAGGCCATCTTCAGGCTGCCGAAAACCGACAGGAGAAAGGTCGTCGAGTACATTTGGAAGAAACCCGAGCCGTTTATGCTGGAACATTTCGGACTCGAGCCCTGATCTGATGTATTCTCTCTCTCTCTCTTTTTCGGACAAACTAATGATATCTCACTGTTGATGGTCTCTGTACAGATGCTAGAGAAATTTCTCACACGATGAACAAACATAATAATAATTATAATAATTACAATAAAGAAAACGGGGGCTACAGCCAACCAAAACAACACTTTTACTCAATCGGAAACTAAACAATGACTGTCTTGTTTAAAAAAAGAATCGACTGATCCACCCACCGCAAAATGGGCGACATCTTGGTCAACAGACATTCGTCTTTCGACGTCCTCGACTGTTCAGAGCCGCGTCTTTGCAGTTCCCAACACGAAGCACAGATCGCTGCTGTTTTTAACTTTGCTGATGGTTGTTGTTTCAGGAAAGAGAGAGCGGGTTATCAGGGGGAAAGACTGTGCCAGCTCTTTTGAACTGTACACACGTGGAGAGGGAAAACATCCCCGAGAATTGCCCTTTCGCCTTTGTTCTCTTTTCAAAGTCTCTGATACAATCCAAAAACTGTTTCCGGGGAGAACAACGTTGCCTGATAAAATGAGAATGACGTAGGCAGACATTCCCAAGGAAATAAAATATTTATCACATTTTAAGATACAATACCCGTGGGTGTAGGTAACCTGGTCGGAGGATCACTTGAGGAGAGGCACGTCGCCCCGTTCCCGTGTACTTCTCTGTTGTCGTGAACTGTGCGAGACGTGTGACCGCTGGGTGCCGACATCCGTCACCGGATGATATCGACTCTGTTTGGATTCGCCTCTCAAGAAACAACGAAAAGCCTCTCGAAATCGAGCAGACATCAGATTATAAAGGATTGGATTGATGGCACAATTGATGAAGATCAGCGTCTTCGCGAAGAAAATGTACCTAAAAATGAGGGGAGGAGTCGACAGCCCGGGAGAGAGATACTCACCAATCGGGACTCCACTTGTCCTGAGCGAAGGAATTATACATGACCATGGCTCGATAGGGAAGCCAACAAGTGGCGAAGACTATCACGACAAGAGCCAACATTTTGACCACCTAGAAAAATAAGAAAAATGTGGCGAAGTCGAGAGTCTACCTGATTCCTGCCGGCGCTCTTTCTTCTTCCGCTGACATGGCTGTCATATTCCAATGTTGGCTGCTCATTTCCATCGGTGACAGGCTGTCTTTTCGATTCGCCTTTGCTTTTGTCTCCTTCAAATTCGCCACATTTGGTCAAGGTGACGGCTATTCGAGCATAAATTATGATATTGAGCAGCATAGGAATTGTGTAGAAAGCGAAGAAATCTCCGAGGAACATCACCTAGAGAGGAATTTTCAGGAAGATAGGAGATCTCACCTTGTATGTCCAATTGGATCTGTCCATTTTGAAATCGCAATAACTGCCGCCGGATTCTTTGTCGAGGCTGGCCAGATAAAGCCATGGCGAATTGTAAATGATTGAAAATGTCCAAATACAAAGAATTATGAATCGAGCTCTCTTCACGGTACACATGGTCCTGAACAGAATATTAAATATATTGGGAACGGGACAGACCTGGCTCGATACGGGTAACATATTCCAATGAAACGTTCGATTGTAAAGGCGGTGATGGAAAGAGAAGACGAGTTGATGGCCAGATACGGAAGATAGGTAAATATGGCACATCCTGAAATGGAAAAGAGACTGAAGATCACTGGAAGATTGACATAATTGAATTGGGGATGAAGCCACCCAAATCGGGCGAGTGTAGCCTGGTCAACCCGTTCCAAATAAGGAAATTTTGGTCGGTTGTCATTAATTAAGTCGACCTTCATGACGACAATTTTCAATTTAGTCCTTTCCTTTTTGTTTTTTGATCTCTCAAAGACAACAAAACACGGACCTACTGTGCCGAAAATGTACTCGTTGAAGACGTGGAGATACGCTAATTCGGTCGGAGCGGTGGCGATGAAGAACAAAGTGTCACTGAGGGCCAACGAGACCAAGTAGCAGTTTGTTGGCGTTTTCTGAAAATTTAATTTATTTCTGGAATGGAACTCTTCCTTTCCGCCCACGAGATGTTCCACTACTTGTTTTTGGGTTCTCTTTTGGATATCTCCCCCTCTCAATAACTCAGCCATGTTTTCTGCTTTTTGACAGTTTTAAAATACCTCGTATAGCGGTGAAAAAGGCTAAAAATGACTGGGATTATGGGGAGACCAATTCGCCGGTTAAGGATAACTAATGTTCTCCCATCATTTGCTGATCCTGAAGCTGTTCAAAAACGCCTGCTGTCTGTTCTTTAGCACCGTAGAGGATTAGAGAAGTATTAGGAGATCTTCCACAAATGCAAGATTTGCAAAAATGAGCTAATGATCTCCTGTCCTTCTCATCGCCTCAGAAATATTCTCGAGAGAAGTAGGATGTCTCTTTCTTCTAGTTGGCCATCAAAAAATTGAGGAAGCATCGTTCAGGAATTAATAAGAGCCAATAGAGATCAGGTACATCCGCCGGAAATCGGTTCTTCTCCAAGCGACATATCTTTCCGATTTCTGTGTCATCCATAGAGAAAAACACTTGGGAATGTAACGAGACATCAACAGTTTAACTTCCATGAGAGTCTCAGGAGAATTTTCAATTGGGATTTCCTCGGAAGGAAGCGGTCGGACATCACCGTCGTCGTCCCTTGTCCGATTAGGTTATCGTTGTCCCCGCATGAATCCATTTAAATGATCATATTAACAGCGACACAGCTTGATTTAAAGGGCATTTTCCAGGGGAAATATCAATAGGGGCCAGAATTAGTCGATTATGGTCGCGTGTTAGCATAGCTTTTGCAGCAGTCAACCGGCACAAAAAGAGAGACTCACCATGCCTTTGACCCGAAGGACGACAGTTATGACGAGGAGATTGCCGACGACACCGACGACGGATAGCGTCGAGAATATTAAAGTCATTAGTAGCCGTGTCTCGAGCGGATACATGGCGTCGAGTGTCGGACAATCGAGTTCAGGGGAAAAGTTCGGAGGGGCGGGCAGTCGACCGGCACAGATGGCGTCCAACAATTGCAGCGAAGAGGAGGCGTTCGCCATCGCTGAAAATGTTTATTTGAAGGGAATACATCAGAAAAAAAAGAGAAACAATTCAAATCAAAAGGTCGAGATAAAATAGAAGGAGATGCAATTGACGGGAGTCCCTCTCCTCTGATTGAGCCCTTTTTGAGTGAAGAGGAAGTTCCACTCGGAAGGAACAAAGCAGCCGAGAAATCAAACAAACTGTCCTCACTCTCCCAGTTAAACTTTTTTTGTCACCTCTTTGCCCCCGTCAATTAGTTTGCACCCGGTATAAAAAATGTTGCAGGGCGGTCGATCGGCTATCTGCCAAATCCGATCACATTCAATCAAAACAAAAATTGAAATAAAAACAAAAAACGTGGAAGACAGACGTCGATCCGGCCAACACCATCAGATTTTATTGGTCGTTTCTAGTGAATATTCCACGGTTAAAGTGTTTCCCCTTCTAGCTTTCTTTATGGAAATCCATTTAAAAATATTGAAAACTTGCTTACAGTAATGAGAAATGGACAAAGGACAAAGGTCGAGGAAAACAATTGGAAATTTCGGGGAGTTTACTGGACTTGGCCGCACTCGGCTCACTTTGAGAGCTCATTTTTATCGTGGGACAATGAAAAAGTCAACGAGATCGTCCAAAAGTAAGTCAATAACTATCCTAGAAACAGTTGGACGGATCATTTGAATGCGACGGAATAGGGAAGATCAAAAAATTTCCATGCATATTGAAAAAAAAACTTGGAACACCTGAACCTGGGCTTCTCAAATATTCTCGAATATGCGTAGGAATTCGTCCAAAGTTTACTCATTCGAGGACAGGTCAAAGGAAGAAGAACAAAAGAAAAAAGTCGAATATTTTGGTCTCTGATGTGGCTGTTTCCGGGTAAGAGAGAAAAAGCCATCTGCAACGGGATTCACACGCCCGGCTCCGATGTCCTCCCCGAAACTTGCGCATTTTATTCATTCATTCCGCGTTCGCCCGGCTCATTCTTCACTGATTTCATTTGAATTCTTATTATATTTTCTGTTTTTTTCGAGTTTTCGCGCCTTTCAATGTGACGATGACGGAGCACCTTGCTCTCGACTCATTTACACTGCGAAATGAAGAAAAGAAACTAGATACACGGGGACCACAGAGGAATGGGAAACCGGGAAGAGATCACCAATCTTGACATGGATGACCGGCAAAAGAGGAAGGAACAGGGGCTGACAGGTGTCGACGATGATTGTTTAAAATTGGTGCAAAAGCAGATGTTCCATTTGCAGAAAAAAAGGGGCGAAGACCAAAAAGTATTGAGTGACACTTTTGAAGAGCTCGGATAAATACTCGACTTCGAGGGCTCAATCTCTACTTTGCTCTTTTTTACGATAATTTTGAGAGGAAAGAGAGGGGGAATAACAGAACAAATACAGCTGACCACATTTGGAGAAGGAGAAAAGCGACCGGCAGATGACAGGCGAGAGGGAGGAGGACAAACAACTTTGGGAGACCTATGGGTCTGGGAATCTCGGAGATGAACTCGAGGAGGAGGAGATTTTAATTGGCGAGGAGACTAATTGGAATAAGACGGCGACAAGTCAACACAAAACATCAAAAAGAGCGGGAGTCGCCCTGATAAAGTCGACGTCACGAATACTCAAAAAGGCCTAGAGGTCATTCAGGTTCATTTGATATCTTTTTGCAGGTTGAAATGGGTTCGGATTTCACGAGAGGAGAAGTCAATTGAACCAACAGGAGCTTTTTACACACCTCCTGTAACTCCTCTGACTGACATAAAGTGATAGATTGACCCCGTCATAAACAGAAAAGAAAAAGGAATTTCAGGATGGATTGAGTCACTGGCAGGCAGGTAATGAGCGAGGGAAACGATCTGACAGCCATCAAATACACGAAATACAAATAGAGAGGGAGGAGGGGGAAGAGCCAGGAAGCGAAGGAAAAGGCCAAAACAGAGCACAAACAAATAGACAAACCCTGTTATTTATTTGTCGACAATTACCACCTGCAGACGTCGACAAGGAGGCCATTTCCCCGTTTATCGCCTGGGATTGACTTTAGGAGGAAGAGACGCGTCATCTGACAAGCTCAGTCGTCAAACCCAACAAATCTTAGGGAAAACACGAAGAAGAGAAAGACTCTTGGGATGGGTGGAAATAGAGAGAAGTACACATGTTGGTCAGAGGACAATCAACTCCAATTATACGGATCCACCCGAAAATAGGAACATTCGCAAACTTGAATGAGAAATATTGAGTCACAAAATGTAATCCTAGAAAATAGATGCTGGACGAGAAATGGTTTGCCTTCAGCCATGTGATCGCAAGGAAGATGTCGTCCACTGTCATCGGCTGGACCTCAAGGTCGACGCCGTTACTTTGTCTCCCTTCGACTTGGGGACGAGGCGACGTTAACGCTACGTGTCTCATGGGCTCTTCCAAAATAAATTCATTAGAAAAAGAAAATGAGAGTGTTCCCTTTTTGATCGGTTACACTTCGTTCTCTTTAAATTAAAGTGTCAAATTTTGGCCGGTCTCTGTAGTTGTCCTGCCCGCCGTCACTTTCTAACCCGGTCTTCCCCTGTCCTCCATCTGGCAGCCATCCAAAGAACGGCCTCTTTTTCTTTTTTTGTTGAAAAATTCTAATGGACAGGTGTCATCCCCAGGTGATAGAGAATCTCCCTCTCTGTCTGGCAGTCAAGGCAAAGCAAAGTTTCTTTTTCTTGTATTGATTTTTGTCTCGAAATAAGTTAGCGTAAAAATGAAAACAGAAGAGAATTAGGCGATCTGTGATCTGGCCCGTCGTCTTTATCATTCGTCTTTTTCGCTATCACATTACGACTGTCAAGAATCTGTTTCAACCTCTGTTCTCCCGCCGTCGACCTCATGGTTTTGCAAGAAATTCGAGCAGTTACTCTCATTGTGAGGTAAGGGACGTTCTCCTGTGAAATTATCGTCTTTTTCAGTCGATCAAAGACAAAATTGAGTTATCTTCATGGAGCAACTAGCCAACCGCTAAAATACCATGTAAGTCATTTGGGACAATCGGGTCGACAGATTTTAGACGATAGGAGAGACATTGACCAAAGCGGTCGAGAAGAAACCGGACAAGGAATTTCTCATTTTCAAGGCGCAAAATATTCGAAAGACATTTAAGCAAGTCCACGAGGATGTGAGTCTCCCTCTAACAAAATGACAATTCCCCTTTTAGGCCAGGAAATTTGCAGCTGGCCTCTTGACACTTGGATTGAAGAAAGGCGACCGCGTCGGGGTCTGGGGCCACAATTACTACGAGTGGACAGTCGCCCAATTTGGAACAGCTATGGCCGGACTCATCCAAGTTTGTTTTATTCTCTTCGATGTGATCTCCGACAGCTTTAGGTCAACATCAATCCGGCTTACAAATCCCGAGAACTACAGTACGCCCTGCAGACCGTCGGTGTCCGCTGTCTACTAACACCGCGTCAATTTAAAAATAATAAATACATGTCTCTGATTAATGAAGTGAGTCTCGAAGGGAACACGGTAACCAGGGTTTAGATCTGTCCATCAGTGGCTTCTGCCCAACCAGGAGTTGGCCATGTCAACAGCCGGGAATTACCACAATTGGAACATATCGTCATTTGGGGAAGTGAGGAGAAGGTCAGGTGAGAAGAGAAGCGGAAAGTGAACGATGAAAAGAAAATGATGGAATATTTAAAATCGAAGAACAATGGCCATTTTCAGGGGCGCCTGGGATTTCACGGATATTTGGAACAGCGCGGGCAGTGGGGCTTTTCACCAATTGGACGAATTACAACGGAGGATATTACCAGATGAGCCGATAAATATACAATATACCAGTGTGGGAGAAATTTAAAAGAACAAACAGAAGAAAGTTTAGGGAACGACGGGATACCCGAAGGCAGCGACGCTGACCCATCACAATGTGGTCAACAATGCCTATTTCACTGGCCAACGAAGTGGCTGGGATAAGGAGGTGGATTGCCTCTTTTTATGGAAACTTCTACATTTTTAGGATAAAATAATCTGCATTCCCAATCCGCTCTATCACGCTTTCGGTTGTATGATGGGCACTCTCAATGCCGCTGTGCATACCCAAACTTGTGTCTTTCCGGCTATCAATTTCCAGATTGACAAAGTCATTGAAGCCATCGAAGAGGAGAAGTAAGTGCTTTCTTCCTTTCCCAATTGTCTTCTCGTCAGATGTAACTTCATCTTCGGTACTCCGACAATGTTCATCGACATGTTGGCCTCGCCCAATCTCAAGCAACATGATGTCTCGACCATCAGTGGAGGATACATAGCCGGTGCTCCGTGTCCTCGTGCATTGTGTGAACATATGCAAAGAGATTTGAATATGAAAGATTTGTACATTTGCTACGGGAGTACGGAACTCTCACCGGTGATTACGATGTCCGTCGACCATCAGCCGCCATTGGAAAGAGTCAAAAATGTCGGATATATTATGCCCAACACAGAGGTAATTGTCGTCTTTTTTAAGGGAATATCTCGTCAGATAGCAATTGTGGACAATAAGGGGAAAGTACTCCCACGTGGACAGCAAGGCGAGTTGATCTCTCGAGGTTACATGGTCATGCGAGGTTATTGGGGCGACGAGGAGAGGACGAAGAAGGAGATCGACCCAGCCAAATGGTACCATACCGGGTAGGTCGACGGAAAGGGGGAAGACAAACTTGTAGAGATACGGCGACGATGAATGACGACGGCTCCATTTGTATCGTCGGGCGAACCAAGGAAATGATCATCCGTGGCGGAGAGAACATCTTCCCGACAGAAATCGAGCAATTCCTCTTCACTTTGCCATATATCGCCGATGCTCACGTGATCGGAGTACCGGATGATCGACTGGGAGAAGCTGTCTGCGCCTGGGTTCGACTCCAGCCGGACATGGACGAGGAGATCACCGAGACGCGGATCAAGGAAGATTGCGTCGACAAGGTCCGTTCTGCCCCATTTTTGGGTCATCGCTTTTAGATAACTTCCTTCAAAATTCCAACATATATTTTAATAAAAAAAGAAGACGATTTTCCTTTGACAGCTACGGGAAAGGTATTTCCTTTTCAATCAGAGAAAATACTAGGATTTCAGGTGAAAAAGTACGAATTGAGGGAAATGTCGAAGAAGATCCTCGGCCTTGAGAGAGTACAATACCATTTCAATGCATAATTAAGCGGGTAAATTAAAGAGAAAATACTATAGAATAAAAATATGTGTTGTGTTTTGTGTGGGAACCCCCAAAAGATCAACAGAGCTAATCTTCTCCGTCGCGGAATCAGATAATATCAACAAAAGACTGTTTCCAAGAGGTTAGAACGGGGGCAAAAAGCGGTTCATTACAGTAATCCGGTTGGATGAATCAGAAATAGAAAAAAAGGTGTTGACCTGGTCCTATAAAACAACAATGATTCGAGTTGATTCCCGATAAAAAATAAAATGGCCAGCACCTTTGAAGTTCAGCCGAGGATAAGGCAAAACGACCGGGTTTGGCAACAATATTTCTCGAGGTTAATGGCGTCTCCTGATAAAGAAAAAAGATGTTTTGACGTCGAAAGTTTGAACGGGAAAGAGGAGAAGTGAAGGAGGGAATGAGAAAGAGACGCTGATGGCAGAACAAATAGCTGAGAAGAATTGACACCGTGGGAAAAAAAGAAGAGAAGCAGAGCCGGATGACTTCTTATATGATTTTGAATTTTTGGAGAACTTTTGAATATTTTTACTGAAGAAAAATGAAATGGCGGAGAAAAGAGGCTACTGATAGGGGCGAGAGACAAAGCCGTCGAGTCAACAGCTGAGGTCGAGGAACAGAACAAATCATGTGAAATTGGAGAAGTAGAAATTAGACGAGCAATCTACCAACCAAACTTATCGATAACTACGCACTTCTCAATTATCAAGACTTCTGTTTGGCGGATTATTTCCTTTCAGATAACGACGAAATAGCTCGGCCTCTTTGTCATCTGTTCCCAAGATTATACTCCCTCGGCACAGCTCCTTCTTCAGTTATCAATAAATATTGGTATAATTTCGGAGAGAGTACTTTACACAGTACGTCATTCCCACGAGGAGATCGTCTATTTATTCTAGGCAACTCCTGATTTCCATTAGTTCTCAATGATTAAAAACGTCTTTTCTAAAAGAGACACCGAATAAACTGACCTTCTAATATTTGTAGAAATCGTGGAAAGATCATTCCGATGCATAGGCGAGAAATATGGTTGAAGAATCGGCGATCAGTTACCCTCTTGAGAGGAAGGCCTCGTCGGATGATCTCCTCAAACAAATAGCTACTTGGCGGTGGACACGAAAACGGAAACCATAAAAGCACCTTTATTACTGTACAAAGTGAAAAATGAAAGAACTGGCTGTCGTGAATAAAAAATAAGGCATATAAACAATTCGTTCGAGACCAATGAAAAATACATAAACCTATAAAAAACACCGTATCAAATTGGAAACGGAATGGATTGAGATGCGAAAGATTATGAATACAATATGGACACGCAACGGGTAAAGGCGACTTCGTAGAAAGCAATGTATAAGGTAGAAAATAATGACGGGAGGCAATTTTTGTATAATAAGTGAAAAAAAGACTCGCATTGGAGAATAGAACCCTTACTTGGCTTTAGAACGTGATTTAGGCTGTACATCTGCTGAAGTTTGCCGCTTGTTCTTGCGATGGCCTCGTGGAGGACCACCCATGGCCACTGGTTGATTTGCAGCAGGCGTGTACGGGGGAGGTGGCTCTACAACTATCACAGCGGCTGGAGCAGCTTGGGATGATCCTGTTGGAATAAGCGGAATTGGAGGCGGGCTCATTGGCGGAGCTGTAGGCCTAACATTGTTCCGAGCACCGTTGTTCCCGCCGGATGGCGCCGTAGTAGAGCGAGCAGCTGGCGCTGATGATCCATTTCCTACAGGTGCAGCAGAACGATGTCTTTGTCTTCTTTGTCTCTATATACGAAAGTATATTTAGAAAAAATTGCAACTTACAATCAATGTTGATGGACGTGTAAGAGTTTGATAAATGTTTAATGCTGGTGGTTTGTTGGGATTCGTAGAAGGTGTATGAACTGCACAGCATTTCACGAAAAGACTCATCAGAATGAGGAGAATTAAGCCAGCGATCACAACGACCCACCAATGTTCCTTAACAAAATTATAAATACTTTGTGCAGTTTAAAAAATACCTGGACCCATTGAGATACCGTTTCTATGGTTTTCTTATCAAAGAGAAGGTTTTTCAAACGAGCTAATGGACCATTAGCATCAACGCTTCTACATTTGCGGAAAATATCACAATAACCTGTAAAATGTGAATTCAATATGCTTTTCGATACCAACCTTTGTAGTTGTTACAGGGCGAGCCAGGATGAAGAACCAGCCCGCTTTGTCCTCGACGATTGTTTTGGATAAAGTTTGTTCTATTAGAAGAGAATTCCGGCAAATGAACGCTTGATGTACATTCTATAAAATTGTTATATGTGGGGAATACGAAAAATAACCCACTTCCGTCTTTAAAACAAGCCAGGAAACAAAGTTCTTCAGGCTTTCCTTCAGTAAGGAAGCAATCTTTTAAGCCAACTAATTCGCAAATGGATCCATTACAACTTCCACTTGAACACACTTTGGTACTGTCTTGACAAGGTAATCCATCCGGTTTTGGAGCAGATGGAGGGCACTGAGCCGAAAGACCATCGCAAATTTGAGCTTCGCTACATTCTGATTCCTTAATTTGACATAAAAAATGAAAAATAATTGTCATACCATGCGACAGACTTTTACTTCATGGGCAGAATGCAAACCACATGTTTCCGGATTACAACAATATCCCTCAGATGGTGAACAATAAGCATTAGCCTAGAAATATTCAACAACAAAAATGGGTACATACCTTTCTCTTACAAGGGCCTGGCCCTCCGCCGTTTCTTCCTGATTCATGTGGCACGCAACATTTGTCACCCATTTGATCACAATCGGCTTGAGAAAATCCACAGTCACATTCCTCTCCTGGCTCAAAGATTTGATTTCCACAGAACGCAGACGTTCTCTCTGAAATAATCAAAAAAAAATAATTTCAAAAAAAAGATTATTGTTATCATCCATAAACGAAAAAAAAGAACAAAATAAACTATACCTTGGAAACAATTTCTTTTCGCTAATGTTGAAACTGCACTTCGAGTTGGATCAATAGGCACAGACTGCAATACTACATTCAGGACACTTGAAATGTTGGCAACAGAACATGGTGAGAATTTAGCATTGTTCGGTTTATCACCGGAAGTTGCGGAAGCAAACATTATAAAGTTACCATCAGGAAGACCAGGTTGGCACTCTGAAATTATGTACACTAATGAATCATAAATCTTCGCTACATAGAATTTTTCTTGCCCCTTTGGGTCATCCAATATCTAATTTAAATGAAATATCCCACCTAGAGGAAAATCATGAGGAGATCCAAAATTATGACCTATTTCATGGGCAAGAGTCAATTGGGACACACGAGTAGGGACGCGGTTACCATAATTAACCAATGTTACTATTCCAGTATTGAGAGAACGGTACACCCATCCTCTGGAGCCTTCATTATATCGCTGATAAACTTGACAAATTCCACCAGCTGTGTCTAAAAATATGAAGATAGAAAAAAATAAATATTCATACTGAATTGTGGGCTGGCTACCCAAGCTAATCCAAGAGTTCCTCCAACGAAATCACGAAAAGTCAACGCATAGGCCAAACAGAATGCAGAATGATTCCGTTGAGAATTCAAGTTTAAGAAATTCGATACATCAACGTTTTCTTCACAAAACGGATTTTCATAGCCGTCTTTCGGTTTGCCACGGTCACAGGTATCAGGAGTAAATATCTGACACAATTAAATTAGTTAGATTATAAACAAACAAACTGATGTCCGTTGTATGACAAAATGTAGACCTTTAATGCCATTAAAATCGGTTCCTTCGTAGATCTCGTTCACTGCTTTTATATGATTATAAAAGAGACTGACGATTTCTTCACGAGTTCTTATAGGGTCATTGTTGCCCTCCTTCTTCTTTATATGTTCGTATAATTTATGATCGGCTTGAAGATATAAAGAGCATGTTCTAACATTATATAAGCCTTTTGAATCTCTTGCTGCTCTTTTCTGACGGCCATGCCTAAATATACAATACATGTCATTTAAAAAAAAACGCACATTGTCATATAATTCGTGTATTCATCTAGCGGACGTTCAGCAGAACGTTGTACCTCTTCCATGGAACGTTTTACACGCTCATCCAAAGCACAACTTGGGGCAGATTTCGGTTCGGTTCCTCTAAAATTACAATAATAATGAGATATCAATTGTTGTAGGAGAATAAGCATCTATTATATAACAAACCTTTTTACACGAAATTTCGAATGATTGATTTCATCGTCGTGGTAAATAACGGAATGATAGTTGGACGGCCTTTCATCTTGTGGGAAATATTTACTCACTCGATCCACAGAATATGAGTGTCCATCTGAGGTGTGAATATGACCATCAAAAACTCCATCAATAATAGATCCATATACCCGTGAATAGGGATCATCTAAAAGCGGATAAAGTATGTTTGATATAAACTTGAAACCAACTATTTACATGTCCTTCATATAGAAAATGATGTGGTTTAATATCAGCATATTCACCATCTACATCAATGTAATGATCATAATGAAACGGGCTGCTGTCTTCATCCAGAGGTTGTAATTTTAAATTGAAAGACCTAAAACAGTAATAGCTATATGCATAATTTCGTTGTGCTTACTTATTATATGCATTGAACTTCAAGCTGGCGGGTTCCGAATATCCAGCTGCTCTTTTTCTCCGTAGACTTGAAGTTGACCTCGTATTATAATTCAAAGTTTCAAAATTGTCGATAAAATTATTTAAAGATAAAACTTAAAGAATGCGTGAGATTCAATGCTGTAAAATTGGCTTACCTAGTGGACAAAAAATAGCTATGCACAGAAGATGCATATTTAATAATCAGAGATATGTAAATTACAGCAGAACCTATAACATAGCAGTGGAATCTGCAAATAGAACTGGTTATAGGAGGCAATTCATAGACAAAGAGAAGATATATGAGTCACGCGAGGACAAGGTCATTCATACAAGGCGCTAGTATTTTGCGAAAAATGATAAATTTGAAGTAGAGAGCAATAAAAGCGAGTCTTTGCAACAGTATAAATTAAGAGAAGTAATAGCTTGCATAAAAATGAGGCTTGATTAGATGGATGACCAATCGCGTCTACCTCAACCTGGATCCGCAGGGTTAAAGGTCTACTTTTATCTGTTGGGCATCCTTCTATACACAAGAAAACAGACACAAACATTGTTTTTTATACGAAGCGTATCTATTCCGTACCATAAAGTGAAGTCATTTTTTTGTTTGAAACAATGTTTTGCTTTCAGAATAATTTAAAGTAGATAATATGCAGATTTTCGCCATAATTCGATGCAATTGTATATTTTTCAGATAGAATATGGACTCTTATTTACAACAGCAACAGCAAATGGGCGAAACCAACAAAACTGGACGAGAACTGAATCCAGAAGAAGTACGATATTTGTTTACAAAGTTGTCAAGTGATGAGACCCAAGAACTTCGTGATTTAATGAGCAAATGCACATCAGAGGTTGTTGTTTCATATTTTTTTACTCCTGGATTTTTAGGTAACTGTCACACGAGGCGTTCCCATCACAGCAGCAGTCTTGGGTTCCCTTTACTTCGCGCGAACGCGACTTCCATCTCAGTATCATTTCGGACCGAAAGGATGGCCCTTTTATGCAATAGTCGGCCTCGGATCTCTAATTGTCACAAATATGCTTTTCTTGAAAACGTGTAAAGATAGAGTACAGCCTAAAATCGATCAATACTGGCAAAAGGTGGCAATGTTTTTTATGTAATGCTCAAATATTTTTTAAGTATCAAGAAATGGATAGTCATAAGATGACTTACGATCGTATTCGTCAGCAACATCGAACAGGATTGCCTGTTACTGAAGCTCAATATGTCAGTTTTGCATAGTTATGAGTTACGTACATTTTATAGGGACAATCAAATGAAACGACCTATGACACTTTGCGACATGATCACAGAGGAGAATCTCGACCACCCACTTCTGATACTTTTATTTACAATATGCCACAAAACAAATCATTCTCCTCTTATGGTCAATCAGAGGAGAAAGACGTAGGCACACCTCTACGAAGAACATACACTTATCAGCCTTATCCGGAAGAGCCGTCATTTATGTCGGGCACACCATCTGGTCCAACATTCAAATAGAATTTTTCTTAGATTACTGATAGAATACGTTTATTAAATATTATCAGATTGGCATGTCAAAGCAACCTAGCGGTATATGAATCATGCGTAGATGAGCCAATTCGAACTCGATTTCAACACAACCGGCGAAATGCTGGCGAGTAAGGTCTAACTTTTTAATCGCAATGCACACATCGGCGATTTCATGGATACCGGGGACATCAAAGCAAATAGGAGGCGGGTTGCGAGCTGAAAACTTATCTGTTTCTTTTCATAGGCGTCTTTTTACCTGAAATCTCTTCCAATACATAGAAATGCCCATCGATTCCAACTGCTAATTGAAGTCCGATGGTCTCCGGGTTATAAGAAATGTTGGCACAAACTAAAACGATGTAACTGTCAGCTCTCCGACCCACTAGTATGGTCAAATTTGACTTTTACCAGCCTAATGGTTTCACAACAGGCACAATTTTTCTTTACACAGCCACATCCATTTTTTGAAGTAGCATTCACTGGAAAGAAGATAGAAGGATGCTCGTTGATATGCTACCTTGGTCATAAGAATTGACCACGGCAGTAAGATGTGCTCTGAAATCCTCCGTAGTCAGTTTCAAGTGGGTTTCCCCTTCAGCTTTCACCGACATCATAATATCCTCTGGAATTTTTTTTGTCATTGATGGATGTCACTCACTTTGAAGAAAATGTTCAGAGACAATGGTAAATCGGAGCTGGCCAATGTGATGGTCAGTTTTCCAAGGCATGTTCATTTTACCCAAGAAAGTATTATTACCCACTCCATGTCCCACAATGAAGCCTTCACCACCAAATACTCTGATTGTATTTTGAGAAACCACTTGTAGACTCAGGGAACTTGAGTTTATTTCTTTGAAAGAGTGGAATCGAAAACTGATTGATAGTCGGTCTGATTCCCCATTAACAGGAGCCAAAAACAATAGAAGAAAGTAGAAAATTAGTTGTATCATGTCGAGGTAGTACAGAATAAAGAAGAGCAACTGGTGACGCGTCCAAATTGATTGGACATAAGGTAGGCTTTTACAACATGACCACGGGACATCTCGATTGTTGCTAACGTCGATAATGATATCCAAAGTGAAAAACCAAGCCGATTCTCTATCGCGTAAGAAAAAAGACACTGAAAACGGTTACCGGCTTTTTATTCATATAAATGAACAAGATGAAAATATTAAATAATGTATTGAGTATTTTGAAATGTAGGATTGTTTTGTAGCACAAGAACGGGTATGAAGAATGGTATCACATGGCTCCACCAAGTTGCTCTTGGTAAACCTGCAAGCAGCAAATGAGTAAAATGGAATTAAAAAAAAATAACAGTTTTACAAGTTTTAAAAAAGTAAAATAGGAAAACCTCACTTCGATAACGTCATCCTCTTCCATTTCAAGCGATTTAGGGGTGTCCTCATCGTTGATTCGACGTCCGTCGAAAAGGAAACGTAAAGAGGAGACAGCTACACCTGTGCGGTCCGCGAAGGACTTTTTCAGTTTGCCCATGCTAGTTCCGAATTTTACTCGGAAATGAACTTCATTTGAATCCTGAAAATAATATGAAAAATGTGAAAAGTCCTTCCTTACTTGGCCAACCACTTTCAACTTGATATACTCCAGGTCTTTGCCGTCTCCAGTCGGTGCTGCGTTTACGTTGTCAGTCATTGTAAAAACAAAACTGAAAAAAAGCAATATACGAAAATCATAAAACAGAAGCACGAAAAACAGTAAGCAACGGAAAAAACCCCAAAGAGACGGAGGTTTGTATCAAAGGTAGCACCTCAATGCGGCCGAATCCATTCTGGCCGCCTATCATTCCGGCCGAAATCAAAAAGGCCGCGCATTGTTCCGGCCGCGCACGTTTTGGGACACGCCATTCCGGCCACGCTCATTCCGGCCGCGATTTCGGGAAAAAACGATTTTTCTTCTATTCCAAGCAGCTTCTAAGCTTTCTAACGGATGAGAAACTGATTCATTAGCTGAGTAATATATATCATTAAAATAAATATCGTTGTATCGCTGAATATTCGTTACTAGTACAACTTTTGCTAATTTACATGAAGATTTGGTGACCCTCGTTTTATAATGAATGATACTCGGCTGATTTTGTTACCATTCGATTCGCCGTCGTCAAATACCCTAGGAGCCAAATTCTGGGCAAGGTAGACCATCGTAATCAATAGTTATAGACCGGAATATGGTGGCCGGGACGAGCGTGGCCGGAATGAGCGTGTCCCAAAACGTGCGCGGCCGGATTGCGCGCGGCCGGAATGAGCGTGTCCAAAAACGTGCGCGGCCGGAATGATCGCCAGATTGAGGCGCTACCGTATCAAAAACGCAATGGTCTGCCAAACAGCGAAATAGGCGCGAAAAAATAATTTTCAAAAAAAATTGAAAATTCGACTGGCAGGTCAAAAGAAAGAAAGTAAAAGAGTCTGGGTGAGATCTATATGGACATGGCAATCTGATCGGCAATTTCATTTTAGATTGATGTGGTTTCTACTGTACAGTATGCTGCTAATTGTGGTTAATGATGTCTGCGCGTTATCGCCGTTCCCGATTCTCATTCCTCCTTATAACGAAATTACTGTACCTGTAGATAATGAAGAGTAGGTCCAGACAAGCTTGCACGTTATATTTTAATTAGGTATGGATCTTGTCTTTTATATTCCGAAGGTATCAATCTCATTGTTTACAGTAAAGGGCAAAAAAATTCTAAACGGCAGTATGCAATTGCTGAGTTCAGGCGTAAAAACGCAAAATGGTTTTTTTTCTATCTATTTCTCATGCTCAAAACTTTGCAGGAACTGGCAATCTGATGATGTTTCTTGTACAAATAAACGTGTGGGTAAATATAGGTTAGTTTTTTGTAAGAATTGGCAAGGTTTTTTTTCGCAGATTTACGGTGCGTATTGTACCAACCGTTGACGTTTTTGGGTTTGCCGGAGACGCACTTGCTTTTACTATATTGCAAGGAACAGAGATAAATTTCACGTACGTTTATTTGAAGTGCCTTTTAACTAAATTTGCAGCTTCGAAATAACCGGTCAAAGTAACGGTTGGTGGCAGTTGTCCGGCTCCCAGATGGGAAAATTGAAAATTTTAAAAAATGGAGATTTTCTAACGAAGGTCAGTGTGCTCTTGTTCCTATGCAGTTTTGTATCTTATAGAATTTAACAGTTCCCGAAAAGAGTCCAGCAAAAAATATAGATAATATAGGCCTCCAAAGTGCCAGTGATCGAGCATGGGGGTGCCACAACTCCCAAGCAGTATTTTTTCATGTGGAAAACGATGGTGATGGAAGCCCCAATAATCTTGTTGGAATTTCCCTTTATAACACTGAGATACAACCTTTTGGCGCCGTACAAAATAGTACTGTTGGAGAGCTAAGAAAAGTAGGCTTTTTCACTTCCAATATGGATGACTGTATTGGCACATTTTCAACGGGATCACTAACCGGTGTGTTTTTTTGCTCCATTTTATAAATAGAAGATTTTAGGCATAATTACAACTATAATCTTACTGGGCTGTCTCATCTTTGCCTTACTCATGCTCCAATCCGTGAAAACGGTTGACAGATTTGATAATCCAAAACAGAAGCAGCTAGTAATTAATGTTAAAGATCGTGATCTGTAGAAAAGTATATTCCTAGTGTGGATATATGAATTTTGCAAGTAGTAAATATGAGTCAAATTTTAGTTTTGATTGTTAATGATACCAATATGTCTACCCACTGGAATAGCGATCTTCGGAATTTTTTAAAAAGTATTAGACGGGAATATTTAAAAAAAACACCTCGGGTATTTCAAGCAATTCACGAACCAACATTTTCATGTGAACGCTTTCAGATTTCACCTAAATTCTAGCTAGCCATGACAAAACCTGGTAAAATTGTACTAACCGTGGTAAGTCTTACTAAATTAGCACTCTTTCGAGTATCGCTATTACTGGATTGAACGGACACTTTTATTCTACCATTCAACATTCCTAATTCGATGCCTCCTTGGCGATGTTTTCATGTGTATTCAAGACGAGAACGTAACGTGAGAGCGCTATATAAGAGAAATCGTTACCATTGAGTTCCCGACCGGCGATTGAAAAACTGTTGAGACCACCTCAGAATAAACATAAAAAACAACATACATTAGGTATACCTTAAGCGTTTCCTCAAGAGGGATTACGATTACACGAAAAAAAGTTATTTCGACGAGATCAATATTTGACCACTCAGCTCGCACCAGTCGTTCTCCAACACCATATAATAAGAACATTGATTGCAATAATAACAAGTTTATCGTAACGATAAAACAACAACGGTACTCGATTAGTCGAACAATCCAAAGCCCATGTCGTCGTCACTTTCTTCTTTGGGTTCTTCCTTCTTCTTGGTTTCAGCAGGAGCGGCAGCGGCACCACCAGCTGGAGCTGCTGCAGCGGCGGCAGGGGCAGGTCCTGCAGATCCAGCGCCAGAAGATACGCTAGTGATAAGATTCTAAAATATTTATATTTAGAAGCTATTGAAAAAAAGTTCACCTTGACGTCGACGCCCTCGAGAGCCTTTGCAAAGAGTCCTGGCCAGAAAGGCTCAAATTCGATGTTAGCAGCCTTCAGGATGGTAGCAATCTTGTCTCCAGTGACAGCGACCTCGTCATCTTGCAAGATGAGAGCAGCATAGACACAAGCCAGTTCTTGATTGGAAGCCATTGTATACGCAAGTTGCTTATAAAGCCTTAGCTCGAAGAGAACAAGCGCTGAAAACAAAATAAGCAATAAATAAACTATGAGAATAATAAATAGAGATAGGAATCGGCTTAAACCGGAATGTGTTAGAAAAAAGAAGAAAAATACAAGGTGATTTTAATAGGAAAATCAACAACAACGGTTTAAGCCACCAAAATGCAGGCTCCTCCAGCAGCCTTGATCTTATTTTCGGCTTCATGAGAAAAGAACTTGGCCTTGACAATTAAAGGTTGTTTAGGAAGGAGTCCTTTACCCAGAACCTATAACCGAAGAAGATTTTAATAAAAATATTTTGCTTACCTTGAAGTAACCAGCTTTCACGCAGTCAATAACAGGGGCCTTGTCAGCGCTGGCCTTCTCTTTGACGGTTTCAGGGACAAGAGACCAAAGCCGGTCGACATTAACTGTAGGGCAGTAATGGTGGTTCTTGTTGAGATGGAATACCCTCATACCAACCTAGAAGAGGAGATTTAGTAAGAAAATGATAAACGAGTTTAAAAGAAAACATGAAAAAAATATGTAGAAATGAACTAACCTTACCGAAGAATCCGGGATGATATTTATCGCGGTTGATTCTGTGATGGTGCTGACCTCCGGCGTTACCACGACCACCGGGATGCTTCCTGTGTTTTCCAATACGTCCATGTCCATGGGACACATGGCCTCGAAGCTTTCTCGTCTTTCTTAGGCTGTGTGCCATACCCTGAAAAATTTCAAATAAGCAAAATAGAAAATTCAGAAAAGGAATAATTGCGTTAGAGGATATGATGATTTTCTGCATAAATAATAAACCATTGTTATAGGAACTGCTGAGATGCATGAAGTATGATAGAAACTCTAGAAAATCAGTGACACTGTTGTGCAAATTTTAGATGGCTGCCGGCTAAAAGGAATGCCTAAAAAGATCTAAAACTAGTGAAACACAGTATTTTTGGGAAGCGTGCCAAGACCCATCGTTTCGGGACGCGCTGAGCAAACCTTTATATTCCGGCATTACGCAAAAATCAAAATCAACATTTCTTTACTTTTTGTTGTTTTTTGGAGAGCATAAATTGCTGCATTGCATGCCATTTGGGTCATATCTTGCATAAATTTTTATTTAATAATAAGCTTTCAGATGTCTGCGGTGCTTCAAAAACTAGCCAGTCGTATTGGCACGGTAGGTCTGGGAGTGGCACTTGCTGGTAGTGTTGTCCAAACCGCTTTATATAATGGTTAGCGCTTTTGTAAAGATTTTCATATTTTTTATTTGCAGTTGATGGTGGCCAAAGAGCCGTAATCTTCGACAGGTTTTCTGGTGTGAAGGATGAAATTATTGGTGAGGGAACTCATTTTTTGATCCCGTGGGTACAAAAGCCAATCGTTTTTGACATTCGATCAACACCCAGAGTTGTAACTACCATCACAGGCAGTAAAGGTGTGTTTCTCATGTCTTCGCTTCTATCTTGCTGTTTCCAGATCTGCAGAATGTCCATATTACGCTTCGTATTCTTCATCGGCCAGAACCTAGCAAGCTACCCAGCATCTATTTAAATATCGGAACAGATTACGCTGAACGTATCTTACCGTCCATCACCAATGAAGTATTGAAAGCTGTTGTGGTGAGTGATGCAATCATGCTCGTTTAACATATTGTTTAGGCTCAATTTGATGCACATGAAATGATCACGCAACGTGAAACTGTTTCTCAGAATGTTTCTTTAGCTCTTGCACAGCGTGCAGCTCAGTTCGGTTTGCTTTTGGACGATATTTCTATAGTATGTCTTACAAGGAGAAAGCCTCATTATAATTTTTAGACTCATCTAGGTTTCGGACGAGAATTCACGGAAGCCGTTGAAATGAAACAAGTGGCTCAACAGGAGGCCGAAAAAGCACGTTATCTTGTCGAGAAAGCTGAACAAATGAAGGTTGCTGCTATCACTACAGCTGAGGGAGATGCTCAAGCAGCTAAACTTCTCAGCAAAGTAATACAAATTAAACTTGCTTTTATAAGTTTCATTAGGCCTTTGCTGATGCTGGTGAAGGATTAGTTGAACTTCGTAAAATCGAAGCTGCCGAGGAGATTGCAGAAAGATTGGCAAGAGCTAAGAATGTTACATACCTCCCAGGAAATCAAAATACTTTGCTGAATCTCCCTCAGCATTAAACAATTACATGAAGTTGGTCTTGCATCTCATCTTTTTGTTGTAGGATGACATAGTTTGTTATGTTTCTGTTTTTTTTATCATAAATATACTTTCAATCGCGATCGTCTTTCCGTATGTTATGTCAGTTTTGTACCAATCTGTAAGTTGTGATTATAACATTTGATTTTAGATGTCCGGACTTAAGTGCAGATTTTACGAAAACCAATTTCCTGACGTTGAAGAAACAGTAGTTGCCAATGTTCGGCAAATTGCCGACATGGGCGCTTATGTCGTCCTTTCGGAATATAACAATATTGGTAGTTTTTTATTTTGCAAATTATTTTTATGATTACTTTTCAGAAGGAATGATTTTACTTTCGGAATTGTCTCGGCGACGAATTCGTTCGGTGAACAAGCTTATTCGTGTTGGACGTAATGAATGTGTTGTAGTTATTCGTGTAGACAAAGAAAAAGGTTTGCGCCACGCCAATTTCCTAGAATAGCTGTTTTAAGGTTACATTGACCTTTCAAAACGTCGCGTTTATGCCAAAGACCTTCTCCAGTGCGAAGATCGTCATGCCAAGGCCAAAGCTGTCAATAGGTTACACAAATAGTCATTAGATGTAACCGTCAATTGTAGTATTTTACGGCACGTTGCTGAACAACTTGGCTATGAAAGAGACGAACAGCTTGAAGAGCTCTATCAAAAAACTGCTTGGCACTTCGACAGAAAGGAGAAAAGGAAAGCTGCTGCTTATGATGCTTTTAAAAAAGCCATAACGTTAGTTTTTTTGTTTAATTTTCACATATACAGTCTGTTCAATAAGTATATAGGCAAACTATTTTCCGGGATTTCGGGATCTCAAACATATTTTCGGAGAATGGGACCAATACCATTCGATTCCTCGCCCTCAAAAACCCCTGGGAACCGATTTTCACCTTCCCAGCACATTGTCACCGGCAGTTACAGAGGAAAGTCCAAAAACAGGTGTTCAAAAAGTATACAGGCACCCTCGAAAACCCACCATTTTTGCACATTTCTCCTCAACTTGCGCGGTCGCATACCTTATATGAGGTTGCCGAGACGGCCCAACCAAAAAAAATTGCGAGAATTCGATGCGGAATGGGAGTTTTGGAACCTCAAATTACATTGGTAATCGCATCGGAAATGCTTCTCAGAGGGCTGTGAGGAAATTATTGTGAGCTCGAAATTGAAATTGAGGAAAACCGGGAGGTGAAAATTGGTTCCCAGGGGTTTTTGAGGGCGAGGAATCGAATGGTATTGGTCCCATTTTCCGAAAATGGGTTTGAGATTCCAAAATCTCGGAAAATAGGTGTACTTATTGAACAGACTGTATAATATTATTATATTTTATAGGAGCCCCGAAATCCTTGATGAATGTGAAATTACGGCAGACGTTAAAGAAAAACTACTCGAGGATATACGGAAAAAGCTGACTCCTCAAGCTGTCAAAGTAAGTAATAGTTCAATGAGCTATGTTTTATGGGATATCATGTTTTTAAAGTAATGTTCTAGATCCGGGCTGATATCGAAGTTTCCTGCTTCTCGTATAACGGAATTGATGCTATCAAAGACGCATTGATCGCTGGAAAGAACTGTTCGACTCCAGAACTTCCTATCAAGGTATTTGCCACTCAAAAATTAGATCATTCGACATTTGCAGATCAACCTTATTGCCGCGCCTCACTTTGTAGTTACTACTCAAACAATGGATAAAGAGAATGGATTAGCTTCTGTTCGCCAAGCCTTGGACGTAGTTAAAGAAACTATCGAGAAACAAGGAGGCAAATTTAGCATTAAAGAAGACGTAAGTATTTAATAGATCCTCCGAGTTACTCCTGTTATTAGATTCGCGTCGTTTCTGATATGGATGAGGCTGAAATGAAAAGGAAGTTGGAACTTGCTGAGTTGGAAGAAGAGGAAGAAGGTAGTGACGAAGATGAGGAAGAAAGCGATGAAGATGTATGGCGTATATTGTTTTTCCATTATGAGTTATTTATAGGGTGGTATGGTTGCTCCAAAAGGACTTGACCAACAGCTTGACGCCGAAGAAGCTAGCCGGGATGCTAAAAGAAAGTCGAAAAATGACGAAGACGACGAAAGTGATGACGATTAATTTTTATTTATGTTTTTGATCCATTTTTTCCTGGTTTTTTTCATCAATACAATGGTTTGGTGATCTACTTTTGTTATATTTTGTTCTCAATAAAAATTCATGGATTCAATTTTTTTGAGGACATTGTACATATATAACAAGAAGTGAGATTGGGTAACAAGGCACAACCACTTATCTAGAATTGCAAAAGACTGGTAGAGAAGGCTTATGGGATGACAAACGTTGGATTAGTGTATTTGGTATGTATAGCAGAAGAAAATAGGAGCGATGCTATGAACACATTCATTTCTCGTAATGTTTATAGTTATGAGGTCCCGCTTTTCGTCTTGTGATGAGCCGTCTCCCAGCAAAGAAGAAATGGCTTGCGAGCCTCTCCTTTAGGAACTAGAAGATATTTGACAAAAGACACCATGAGAAGGTAGGTGAGAGCTAGGAACCAGAGCAGCGTGATGGGCATCGATAGATAGTCAAACCAGGCAAGTTCCTGAAAGATGGTTCTTCTGGGCATCAGCAGATAGAACAACTAACTTGGTTTGTCCAAGACATGGTGATTGTCAGCCGCCGTCAAATAAGGAATCAAGAAAAATGAAACGTTTGGAAATGGCAAAACCGTCAAAATCTGTCGAGACTTGTTGTTTATAGTCTGTCACAAAAAAAGACGACATTTTTAAAGGTCTAACCAAGGAAACTAAATTAATTTTTTTCTCTATCTTGTGACTTCCAGGCTTTATAACTTCTATTGCAACTTGCATATCACATTTTTCTGAGCATTTTGATATATAAATGAGTGTCTAACTCACCAGAAAAGTATTATTGGTCAAAGTGTGAGTATTTCTGCCCGGATCGAGCAGTAAGAATTTTGTAGAGTTGAAAGGTCTTTTATATATCAAAAAAATCAGAAAAATCTGATATGATTTATGCAATAAAAATCAGAAAGATTGGAACATAATAAAGAAAACAATTAATTGAGTTTGGTTTTTGAACCAGTTAGACCTTTAAAAATGTCGTCTTTTTTTGTGACAGACTATAGCCCCTAAATTCCTGAGCGTTCAACTCGCAACATCGCTGTAGATTTGCGACGCCGTTCGCTGGTTGTGAAATATACCACCTGCAGTTGTGTGTGAATTGCTTTGCACACTTGATGCTCATCCCCCGCAGGTAATGATTAGGCGGTGGCTTGTTTATTGAGCCAATTAGTGTCCGGCGCGAGATTCGGAATAGCCTCAGGCGTGTCACCTGGGCAACGGAGCCACTCCAGGGAGACTCGGATGGACACCTCTCCCACCGAAAAAGTCTCTTTCCCTGTATTCAGTGATATTTCGACCCTTGACGACGATCTCGGCCAACTAGGAGATATTCCCACGTGGCTGGAAAAAGCCAATGATGGTTATAGTGGTGAAAATATTATAAAGAAACTGCAACAAACAAAATATGACCGGGTAATAAAGGTAATCGATTCTATTTCCCTTGAAAAAAATAATAACGAAGACCGTCATCGCAGACGGGATGCATAATCTTCTACTAAATCAATACACGACTATGATTCTTCCAAATTTTCGAGATGAAGGTACCTTTTTGATGTTTTGATCGGATATTCTAGTTTTAGACATAATGGAACTGACACTGATTGCGGCTCGATTGAAAACAATGGGGCTGAATGCATCGGCAGCTGCCGTTTCTGGCGAATGTGGTGAAGTATTGAACACACAAAAAGTAGCCAAATATTATACAAATTATGTACCGGGAACACGGCTAATTATGCCAAATATGGAAAGAAAGCTATGCGATGATTTCAGTCGAGAAAAGGTTCAATATGAGGTGGGAAGTGGGGCAGAAACAAAGAAATTCTTTTTTAGAAACCAGCTTATAATCCTGATCATGATCCGTTTATTGTACAGAGAAAAATACAGCAACTGAGACTTCATGGAATGGCTCGATTGAGGAAAGGTCTGCTGGAAATTCAACGGGAACAGAAGGAATTGAACAAGGTTGGCAGATAACAATATTCACTGACATCATTCAGGCTCGTAAAAAATCTTCCGGTAGTGATTCGTCCTGTTCTTCGCCATCTTCGACTCCAAGGTTCTTCCTTATTGAAATTCCATGAAAACAAGTTCCAGAAAACTTCAACGTCCTAATAATTTGCGTTTTCCTTCGTCGAATTCTTTGCGAACCGACAGTAAACTAGACGATTTCAATATCAAACGGTAATCCCTCTCCTCGAAGGAATATTGTTGCAGACCATTATCGGATACTTCGGAAGGGGACTCGGCGAAAATTTTCAAAAGAACTTCGGTCAACGACGAAATTTTAGCAACCAGTAAGCAATCGCTCTTATTAAAAAAGTCAGCGTCAGGATTAGAAGACAGTATGTCAACGGATTCCGATTCGGAAGGAAGAGTAAGTATCAATTCGAGTGTTTTTTCATCGCCTGTGATAGCCCCACCAAATCTGATAGTAAAAGAAGAACCGGTGAAAAAAGGTATTGTTCTGGTGTCTCCAAATGTGAACAATAAATCCAGATGAAGATAAACCGATAGAGAATTCAACTGATGACTCCGAGAGCAGTTCCGAAAGTACTTCATCAGGTGAAAAGGAAGGGGAGGTGGAATTGGAAGAAGAAAGTGAAAGAAATGAGCTGAAATCTGACGGATCAGTAGAAGAAGCTCAATTTGATGTGATGAATGTTGAATCGGACAGCGATGGAAGCATTTCATTTTAGGGTTATGTGGAAGCTCAATATTTTCCGTATAAAAACTGAGCCACTCATTTGCTCACAAACTCTTTTTTTTTTGCTTCGATCGTATGCTGTTTACGCGTTGGGCTCTCACCTGTGGTTGTGCAAAAACATCTCACGATTTGTACATTTTGTAACGATTTGGCTGATATTTGATAAATTTGTCCATTTCCTTTTGATGTGATTTGTTTTACTCGTACTTGATAAGACTACAAAGGAGAAAAGCTCTTGGCTATCAGCTTCTTGCAGGATTCTCCAAAATGGCAGCGAAAGCTGTTCCTCGAAAAATGGGCCTCGTAGTCGCAATGGATCTTGATGGAGGCATTGCAAAAAATGGAAGCATTCCGTGGAGATTGAAGAAAGATATGGATTTTTTCAGAAATATTACTACTACTACAACTGATAAGAGTAAAGTGCGCCCATATTTTTCTTTCTTCACAAGTGTATGATTTAGAGGAATGCTGTTATCATGGGAAGAAAGTGTTGGGAAAGCATTCCAGAGAAATTTAGACCACTCAAGGATCGTCTCAATATTGTAATTAGCCGTACAATGGAGCAACAACGCACGAAAGATCTTATCGTTACGTTAGTAAAATGTTTGCATATGATTCGTTTTAATACGTTTTAGGAGTAATTTCGATGATATCATTAATGAGATATCATTTGGAGCTCTGTCAAATGAAATTGAAACAATTTGGAATATCGGAGGAACAGAAATTTACCGGCTGGCTTTAGATAAAGATATGATTGACAGACTAATTGTCACTAAGGTTGATAAGCGGTACGTCTTCTTATTCTTTCTTTTATATTCATTTAGTTTTGACTCTGATTTATTCTTGAAACTAGATTGGGAACTATTTTCTGAGAATCAAGAGGTTCGCCAAATGCTGGAAGAAAACGGAACCCATTTCATTATCCATACTTATAACCGTATTTCATGCTGAAAAATTCGGGTAGTTTATCACATTTCATATCTTTAATTTTTGTACGTGTATTCATAACGTGTTTTATTATTAAATTAATTATCTTTAAACTGTTCCATTATCTCATGTTGTCATCGTAAACTCGATGTGTTATTATTTTCGTAGCAAACCATTCTACATCGTTTATTTTTACAGATGGCTGGTAAAAATAAGCAAAAGAAGCAGACAGCAACATCGTCTTCTACAGCAAACGGGGTCAGTTATTCCAACGGTTATCTTCAGGTCTGTTTCATTCTATTCATTTTTAAACTGCCCTCTAATAGAAAAACGGTGCAAAAGATGCCGAAGAGGAGCAGAATTCTAATGTTCGCATTATTACTCGATCTGATGTTGCTTCACCTGTTACACAGCCGTTAGTTTTAAACTTTCTGACGCATTTCTTTACAGGTCAGAAAATACAGCAGAATTACATATCGCTGTTGAGCCATTAGCGTCTTGCTCAGCCGAATCACAAACAGATTTTTCGAGTATTGCTAGCTGTACTAAATCACCAGAAGATGGGCTTATTAATTTCATAAGAGTGAGGCAACTTTTAATATGTTTATACTTTTGTTGTTTAGTTATCACAATGGAGTAGAGTGGAGACTCTCTGCGAAATTGTAAAAGTTCTGAGCCCTCAGGAAGTACGACTTGTAGGAGCTTGTTTGGAAGTTAGTATTCTATCTTTTTATTCTAATAAATTATAGGGTTCTGCTCGTCCAGTCGCTGTGCAACTAAAAAGACAAGAACATAATGCCAACAGTGCTCAGTTTATATCACGCTGCCTCACAGAGTGCTCATAGATTTTAAATATATCTTTTTATTTTTAGGGGTCGTTGGTCATATCCTAATGCGGTGAAAGAAACTTTTGAATTAATATGTTTATTGAATTCGACTAATAGACGTGCTGCTTATGCTTATATTAAACTAATAGACCAATTAATGATAGACAGAAGAATACAACTGGACGGGCTCCCAGAAGATGTCAGATTAGATACTCTTCAAAATCTCGGAAAATTGGGTAAGCCAATATTCATAATATTTTATTATAATCATTTCAGTTACTGCAGCATTGCATCATCCAGCCTTTACAACAGATCAATGTATGCGACTGGAAGCTGCAAGAGATGAATTACTTTTGCAATATGAGAGTATTCGTCCACCGCCTGGTATTTTCTCAGTTTTAACTAATTTACGATATTAGAATATGCTGCTCCTGGAATTCCTGCTAATCCATCATCTTTAATCTACATCAGACGAATAACTGCTTCTGTTGATAAGAATTCTAAAGATGGAGATTTTACTATTGAAGTAATTTCACTTTTTGAAAATGTGTACGATTTATCTCTAGTTACAATGGAATGACGGTCAAAACACTTGGGTAAGTCGCTCGCGCAAGGAAATAAGCTCTCTGCATCATCGCCTTTTGGATGCTTTTGGAGATGAGCGGCGCGATGAATCGGCCAATAATTCCTTTGCTACTTCCCCTGATCCTCAACATGGTCCTACGTCTTTCGCTTCTAGTAAGTTATATTATTCGTATTTGTCATATGTTCTTTTCTAGAAAATCACCGGATCTTACCATATTTTAACAATGATATGTCCGATACCGAAGTTATTGAATACTTGAATGGGTTGTCCGACTTACCTGCTAGAATGATGCTTAGTTCTGTTATATATGAAGAATTTTACGTTTCTAGGCAAAAATCAGCTGAAGATTCTGTAAGCTTATAGTTTGATGTTATTACAAAGTTCCAGACTGAAAAGAAGTATGCAAGATCTGAATCATCAGTAGGACGGACACCATTGACCACTCCACAAAAATATGTTGTGGCTACTAGACCACTTAGTTATGGTTCTACCAACGGAAACCTACAGGTTGTCGCTTAGCATGTGGCTAGATTTTATCTAATTTTAGTTGAATATACCAAGTTGCAGTAATTGTGCAGGAGATCATTCGTTTATTCAATGCCCACATAGCACTATTATGGAAGTATTTCAATCAGGAAAAGGTATTTTATACTTTTATCATAGCTTTTATCTTTTGTAGATGGTTACCGCCTTGGTGTAAACGGTCCCAGCGAAGAACAAGAAGCTTTTCCTACTCGCCAAGCCACTCAACAATTACTACCACCAGGGCTTCCAATTCAAGGTTATGGAGCCAATATAATACCAGTGATTTATGATGCTACCCATTATACCGTAATGCTACCCAATGGTGCTGTGACGCCCCTAATGACGCCACCCCCGCCTCCTCCTGGTCAACAATAATGTTTCCTTTCCATGATTTTATTGTCTTTTTTGGCCGCTCACATACGGCTTATAAAACCCATGTGATATCAGAAAGTCCAACAACCGGTCATATAACGGTTTGCCCATCTTGCTCTCGTTTTTTTATCTTTGCAAACGTTCATCAAAAGGTGCTTTTTTTCTCTTGTTATGTGTGAAATTTTGTTATAAATCTTCTAAAAATAAAAAAAAATTGTATTCTTCTGAATTTTCTTCAGTCAATAAGCTAAAGAAGAAGTGGTGGAAAATCGAGGATAACACGAAAACGGTGTGCAATGTGTTTACTAGAACAGATTTTATTTAGCTGTAGGTTTTTTGGTCTCTTCTTTTGTTCTGGCTCTTTCCTTGGCAGCCAACACAGCATCAAGTACATTGACATCGCTAATATCCATGTGCTCCATACCAAACAGTGGAACTCCTCCATTATTAAATCGCTGTTCGAAGAGTTGTAATGTGCCTTGTACATAAGGAGGCAATCTTGTGTATCGGACGGTCAACGAGACTGGCTTCCGTCCCAAATTGAACAGTTGCTGGGCCTTCAATTCCCAGAAGGGCATCTGTTGGAAGTGTCTGTCCACGGGCAGCACCTGTAGCACGAGAATCTCCGTTCGACCTCTGCCCCAACCTTCGACTTTCTTGACCGAAAGAGAATAACAGCCGAAGGCTTCGATGACAAAACGGGGACTCTCCTTCAAGACGAGGAATCCTGACGGGGAAGAGGACATCAGCCGACAGACGACAGGAAACGGACTGTCATTACTGACCAGATGACGGAACAGACGGGCTTCGTAGCAGAGGGGAATTTCCCTGGGATCGACAGATACATCCAACAAGGAGAAGGCCTTCGAATTCCATAAGACATCCGCCGTGTTTTTTATTTCTTCTTCTGCTGACAGAGCTGTCCCCTCGTCGTTAGATCGTCTCTTCGCCGGTGCCATTGAACAATGATTAAAAATGAATATATTTCATGTAAATTCTTTATTTTTTACAGGTTGAGTATGTTTAATTTTATGGAGAAAGGCGATACCGCCACCAGCCATTCTGCATATCCTCTCCTCGCCCGCTTTTCCGGTCGAAGACTATTCTGTCATGTAAACGGTCGCTGTGTCGTCCTTGCCAGAACTCGAAATATCGAGGAATCAGCTTGTATCCGATCCTAAACATCTACTATTCTCTTTTTGTCTCCAGGCTCTACCATCGATCGGGTTTTGTGATGGCTTCTTCGCCCTCGATCGCTGCCATCTTCTCGAGTTCATCTCTTGCCGTCTCCATTTCCTTTCTACTGACCACCGAACTCTGTTGACTCGATTTGAATCCGATCCGACTAGCCAGATTCCAACTGGCCCACACTTTCTGGGCGGCCTCGTCGGGCAACTCCGTCAGTCGACCTTCGATTCGAATTTGGCGATTTAGCTGGGCCCAGTAGACGAGCATCGCTGCATTCGGATTAATTTCTATCTGGTTGCCCTTCCTGCTCGTTTTGTGGGAATAAAAACTGAAACCTTCGGAGTCGACTTCTCTCAAAATGACCATTCGAGAAGACGGGCAAAGATTTCTGAACATGGGTGGATGAGTTGGGCGGCTGACTTACTTGCCGACGGTCGACAAACAAACGGCGTGTTGCTCTTCATACGTCAAATTTGGTTTGGCGGATACCTCGTTCTGCCTGTAATTACCATATTCCTTTATTTAAATGGGACAAACCATTGTTGGAAGAGGACGAAAGGATCAGTTGGACAGTCCGCTTCCACCAAGGAAGCTTCCATCGCGAAGTGACCGATTGTTATCTGACTCGCCTCGATCAATACTGACTGTCCATAGAATCTTTATTCCTTTTGTTTTTTTTTAAATATACAATCAAAAAGAATGGGGAACTGTATTCCAATCGGGATTCTATTGACAAGAAAAAATAAACCGGAAAACTATCGACGGTCGAGCGAATAAGCTATCGTCTCATTTGGCTGAAAGAAGGCGGAAGACTACCATTGAGGATACACGGGCGGATTGTAATCGAAGACCCAATTGGCACCGAATTCGAGGTCTCCCGGACTAAACTTGACTATTTTTTGGGTGGACATCGTGACTTACATGTCGACATGTTCGGAGTTTCTGGGTGACCAAGCGCTGCCACGACCTCGTCGACCACCTCTTGATCCTCGACCTCTTCCCCTTCCGCGTCCTCCTCTCGACGTGTTGTTATTGTTATTTGAGGATGAGGAAGACCCCTCCCCGATATTTCCCCAAACATTCCCGTTCATGTTGTTGTTGTTATTGTTGTTACGGTTCTGTCCTCGTCGACGATATCGTCCACCTCTCCGAGGAGGTGGCACCTCGGCGGGCGAGCTGCCCTCCGGATTCTCTCCGGGTGTCAAGTATATCAAATTTGGATTTGGCGTGTCGGCTCCTCCGAATTCCTCGCGATTTCTTTGATTTTGTCTGCAAATATCCGGTTTCCTTGACCGGCGGTCATAAACCCACGCAAGGATGGATTGATGCCGTCGACCAGCGTCGTGAATCTGTTGGGAGCGCATGTCTGAAGGAATCGGACAGTTGCAGATATCACACCATGAAACACCAGGAGGAACATATACTGATGACTGAAATGGACTATAAATATGGGACAACTAAAAGAAATACCATTGACTCTCGAGGAGATTGAAAGGGCGATGGTTCGAATTGCCACCTGCTGATGTACAGCTGCTCCTCGTTGAGGCTGTTGTAGTCATCGTCGTCGTCGTCATCCGATGGTGGCGCACCATAGTCGAAGAAGTCAAACTCCGGTTCGACGTACTGCTCGAAAATACTGTCAGCATCATTGTGAGGTGACTGCAGTGGCGGCGTGTGAACTGCCCTCCTCAACGGATAGTGAGGAATCTCATGGACATCGCTCGGCATTCGATGCGGTGGACCCGGCTCCAGTTCGATGTCTTCTCTAAAAACGGGGAGATGAACGGTGAGGAATATTCGACAGACCGATGGATGGCGAGAGTATTGTCAGGATTGATGGTGACCGAGCCATCGCCCAGTCTCTTCAAGACGACTTCTTTCAGTCGTCGACTTTCGGTCAGATGTTTCTCGACCTCGTTCATCACCAAATTCAAGTCATGGATACTGCCTTTGGCCGAGACCAACACATCGCCCAAGGTCATATATCTCACTGAAACAGCCCTGTATTCTTCTGCCTTTGGTACTTACAGAACGATCGAACGGGGAAGTCGGCCCTCTTTGGTCGAACAGCGGCGGGACTCACACCGAGATCACTTATCGATTTTTGTATTTCGTCGATAACCGATTTATAATATACAGTGAGGGCATTGAAATTATCTGGAAATGGCTAAAAACCAGCAGAAAATGACCAACCTTTATACTCCTTTTCAATTTCGGGGAGATCCTCCTCGACGGTTGGCAGAGGAGTCGACGGCACCGAATCGCCGCGTTTACTGAGCAAACCGAGCTTTTGAAGCAGTTCTGCAATATTTCTTTGTTTTTATATTGGCTTCTTATATTTGGAGAGGATTCTCGATTTTTGTAGGGTACGGCCTATCAGTAAACACAACACCGCGCAAACTAATCACGCGATGAGGTTTTTCTTGAAAAATAGAAAACGGTCGGAAAACTTACGGAGAAGTTGAAAATTTGTAGGAAGATCGCCACATCTGGAGTGGGTCTGCTTCCGGCAGAATGGGCAGCCGATTTTGGCGGTGTGACTGATGAGCTCTTTGATACAATTCAGACACAACGTGTGGCCACAGATCAGACTCTTTGGTATGCGGCATCCCTCGTTATATTTCTAAGGACGACGGTTGGTTGTTTTTTTATGAGATCTCCCTACATTGAGACAGATACCACAAGTGTCTGGCTGTTGACCCGTATCGGACGAGGTGGAGCGGCGAGAAGCTCGGGAAGCTGGCCGCTCCTCTGGTTTAATTTCCATGGTTAATTACTGAAAATGGAGAATATTTTGGACTGATTGAATATACAGAAAATGGAAGGCGAATAAACAAAATGACAGGGTGGCAGAGGCAGAGAAAAAGGCGCGGGTGGGCGCACGGAAATATCGGCAGCAATCAGGTGCGACGGGCCGCGCTGCGGGACATCGCGGCATTCCACGACTTTCGGGAAAGCAGATCCTCCAGATGCTTATTGTTCTCATTTTTTGGGGATTAGAATCAATCCCCTAATACACTATTTGAGGATCTGCCTTAGCAAATTCGAATATAGACAAAAAAATAAATGTCGGATTGTTATTTATTGAAAAGAACACGAGTCGATGGCAGGTGAGTAAAGTCGTCTCTCTCACCGGGTGGCAAAGTCGCCCATCTGCTCTTCGACGAATTTCTTCTCTTGATTTTCAATCATCTCTCCGTGGATTTTGTGATGAATCGTCACCGCGTCGTCGTCATTCTGAAACTTGTTGATTCATTTGCGGCAGTTTTGTTTCTTCTCCCATTATTATGCTACTTTGCTTTTCCCATCGATAAAACATATTGAAAGATCACCTTGAGGACACCAATTTTATGGATGACCGACATAATTACAACGAAGATGATGATATAGAGACATTCGACGAGTATGAAGACCCAAACCGGATACTCCTCTGGTTCTAAAAGTCCGAAAATATTGGTATACCTGAAAATTAAACCTGGTGAATCAGTAGTAGTCGAAGGGGTAGAACTAGTAGAATTAGTAGAACTCATGGAGCAACCTTACAAAAAAATAAATATTTCGGCCATGGGGGTTTCGACAAGTCGATCGATCATCCTTTATTCGAGAAAATGAAGAGGATTCCCAACTTTTCTATTTTTTCTTCTAGCCGAAGGGCATTCCGGCCCCATAACTTTTGGAAAATCGAGCATTCTTGATTCTTGAAAGCTGATTTCTCTCGCCAATTCCAGACTGAATTCTGCTTAGAATTATTTTCACCTATCCCAAGATTGTTTCAAATGTCTAACCTTTACTTCAGAGACATTCGACCTCGGCTAATCTAGTCCAGTTTTAGTTAATTGTTCCGGTGGCAAAATTCACAGCTGAACAAACGGGAAAAGGCAACTGTACTTGCTGCAGTTTGAGTCTCTCTCGTCATGACTGCTCGTCAAAATTAGATCTTTGAAGCTGTATGTCGTTCGCGGCCAAAACAATCCAGTGACTTTGCTCAATCTGCCAGATTTCTTCGTCTCTTCTGCTATTCTCTCGACTTTATTTTCCCATTTTATCTTACTTTCTCTTTTTCGTTCCCGATTCGCATTAGCCATATAAAATATCTTTTTCTCTTGTTATGGCTTTCTCGCAAACATTCACATGGATTCTGAGACCCATTATAATTCTGCAATTTCCATATTTCATAGACATTGTCTGCATTGATTTGCCAACACTTGATCCACTTTTTTAGCCGTTAAACAGCTGTACGAGTGCATCTAATTGTCGCCCTTTTTCATACTCACGATCGACGCAAATTATTCCCACGCGGCCACCTGGCTATATCATCAACCTCAGCAGCTGAGCCATTTCTTTGCATCTTCTTTCCATTCTCTTAATTGCCTATGCATCGTCAAAAGTCTGCGGAAGGCTCATTGATCCGCTGGTGCCGCGCTGCCCGAAACACCGTCGTAATGCGAAAATAGTTGTGAATAATTTACTCATTCTTATTTGTACTGTCCGCAGCTGTTTTTATTTGCTCGCCGTCAAGACCCACACCGTCGTATGTTTTTCGTTGGGCGCTACGTAGTTATGTGCTGCAGGATGACCTTGAACATACACATTCAGTCAATAATGTCGGTTGTCTTCCTCATTTATAATTTCACAATTGTAATCTGGTTTAATGCATATAACAACTTTTTCTTACCATTTTTCATCTTGCTTATCTTTCTTCATTTTTTATTTTCAGGGTACTTTGACCAATCATAGTTGATTCTCGGCAGTTAATGGTCTCAGTAAAATATCCTTAGTACTCGCTGATATAAGGTTAGTTTCATTTTAAAATATTGTACATTGTCTTCACTCTTGTAATTTAAAACATAAAATATCTTTTGCAATAGGAAACTATCCAAAATAGTCTGGTGTTCAACGGAAATGCGACATTAGGTCACTCGGTCGTCTTATCGCATATATGATATGCTTTGTGTTTATCTTTTGGCTTGATAATGCTGTGTTTTTTCAGAAGCAGCGACACCCACGCCGCTTTCGATCTACTGTGTAAACAATATTATGCAGATACTCATCTTTATAGCTTTACTAGCATGCATTTCAATCGAAGTAAGCGATGTGTCGGTGTATTTTAAAGATATTAGGCTCGGCGAGTCAAAAATGGATATAAAGACAGTTTCACGTTTGCTACCTTCCGAAATACCAAAACAGGAGCAGAACGGACCGTTTGCGCAAATTACCTCCAATATCGTCGTAAACTATTACAGGAGAAGAAGGAAGACGCGGTATTTGCCTTTCACTTATCTTATATTTTTTACAGGTGTTCCATTCTCTTCGATGGTGGCGAGATAAGCCCCACAATACCAAAGTTTGCCCGACTAGCAGCGGTTTAAAGTAAGACCATTAATTTTAAACACAATAAAAGATTTATTTAGTTACTCGGATAGCATAGTCCCACTGGATTATAGAATACCAAATGACGGAAGTAATTGTACCCAGCAATTTGCTGATGAAAAATTTAGAGGAGCTGCTCAATTTGAGGTATTGGTTATTTATTATTTGTATTTCATATACAACGAATTTAGGTTGATCAATTGAGGATAAATAATGCAAATGCTGGCTTGTTGCTGCTTGATAAAGGTCGGCAATTTATAGTACGATGGAGGGACTTTTTGGTAATATTTTCCATAAAATCTCTAATTTATAATAATTTCAGTTTTCCGACTTTTTCGATCCTTACATAAATCTAACAACAGCAATTCCAACATTCTTTATGTACAGTGAAACTTTAAAAGACACTTTAATGGTGCGATTGAATATTCACACGTATCTAATATCATTTCCAGGAATTGAAAGCGGAAAACGGAGAGAACATCGAAATCGGCTTTCATAGACCGCAAGACTCAGTATTTGATCTGTCGATGCTAGTTATTTGGCTCTTGGCTATGGGTTGTGTAACTGGTGGTGGTTTCTGGGCTTTCCATAGGCACAGGTATGTTTCACCTCATCGAGTTTTTAATTAATTTCGCTTAGACTTGGAAAAGATAAACCAACGCTCCCACATCATCAAAATACCCAGCCTAACCCATCTGGTTCAATCTCAGAAGAGCATGAAGATTTAGGACAATGTGCAAAGTTATGCGTTAAATATTCAAATAGCATAGCTATTGCTTTCTTAATGGTACTCCTGATAGTTATACTTATGGTCGGTTTTTACTACCGCCCTGTTCTAGGTAATATTCTAAATATATATATCAATATGCTTATTTAGTTGCAATTTTTAACATATTGGTCACAATTCTGGGTTCTATCAGCGTTTTCTTCTGTGTCCGTGCTTTCCTGTCGAATTTTACATGTCTTACTGACCGAGGATTTTACAAAGCCAAGCTTTGTCTGCCAAAACGAATAAGTGAGCTTAGTCATCGAATAAATTACACAAATTTTCAGAGGAATTTTGTTCTTCTGAACCTACATATTTGGATGCTATTCTTTTCCTTTGCTCACTGGCAATGTGTATTTATTGGTATATTACTCGAAAAGACCCGTATGCTTTCGTTCTACTGGATATTATCAACGTTACATTATGCCTCCATATTTTAAAATCGTTACGACTACCTAGCGTCAAGGTCCGTTTATCATTACTTTACCACTTTAGCTGATTACAGTGGATTTCTTGCCTTATGGCATGCATGTTTATTTATGATGCGTTTATGGTCTTTGGAACACCAATTTTTACCAAAAACGGGTGCTCAGTTATGCTCGAAGTTGCCACGGGTGTAGATTGTAGCAAGGATGTTATCGGCTACCCGATGCCGCCAATAGATGCTAAGCAACCAGAAAAGGTCAGTTGACTTTCTTTTATATACTTTTTTTAGTTCCCCATGCTAATGCAAGTTATGCCTTTTGACCCAATGATTCAATGTATGGATTTGGAAGTGGAAACAGGCTATCCTATGACTCTCCTTGGACTTGGTGATATTATAATACCAGGTCAGTTTGTAATTTATCATATCAATTTCAAGTATTAGGTTATCTCGTTACTCATTGCTTCACAATGAATGGTTTTCCTGAAAAAATCCGGTTGTTATATGGACTAGTTTGTGTTGCAGGTTTGTTTATTTTTTGTCTTTTTTATATTTAATTTACAGGTTATGGTATTGGTTTAATGGTTACATTTTTGGCTTTAACGCTTATGCATATGGCTCAGCCCGCTTTAATTTATTTGGTCCCCTGTACATTAATCCCCATCTACGTTTTGGCATTGTGCCGAGGAGAATTTGGCAAACTATGGAATGGTCGTACATCTCAAGATGACGAAAAAGCTGCAACTGTGGTAATTATTACTTTCCTCTTGTATATCATTCGTCAATTTGCAGAGTGACACGGAAACTGTACATCTATCATCAGACGAATCAAATATTTCGCCCATCTCTGAACTCTAACTCCTCGGCATTTTATTGAAACCTGGTCTTGCTTTTCGAGTGTATACGTGTACTTATCATAATCAGAAAAATGAAAATTTCATTCCACTTCGTTTTTCATTTGTAACAAGGAAAGAGAAAAAAGTTTATGATCATCTAAGCTGTCAAAATATAACAACAGAAAAAACCTGGAGAATTTTGTTTACGAGAAGCTGGGGCCGCCACCAAATCCGCCGCTTGTTGTGAGCTCTAAAAAAGCAAAATAAAACATTTTCCGCTTTACTGACCATCCTGGAGCCGCTTCTGTAAACTTTGGGAGACTAAATTCCATGATTCCATAAAGCGATCCATGCATCTAAAAAGTTTTAAATTAGAAAAGGAGAAATATGCTAACCGTTGAAGGCACTGTTTTTCAGAATTAGAAAGGGAACTACCAGGACTAGTGATGCATTTCAAAGTGCATTTTTCGGAGAGATCCTGATTATATGATATACAAATTGAAAATGAATATAACTTACGGTAATGAGATTTTGAGCATTAGCAATTGCAGCTTGCTGTTTGACTCCTGCAATAACCTGCTCTTGTTGCTCTGGAGTCAGCTTCTTCAAAGTTTCTAGATCTAATAGCTGATCCATCTAAACTAAAAATAAACCAAGAAAAAAGACGGAAAGCAAAATGAGAAAAATAAGAGTAGCTAAAATGTAAACAAATTGATTTGCGGAAATAATACGCATAGAAAAGTGCGAAATCGTAAAAATGAGAAATGGATTTTGATATACCAACTTCATTGCATATCCTGACAGTGGTAAAAAAAGAAACAAAGCAAGAGAAACATAGAAAAACAACATGAAAGAAATTTGCATCGTTTTTCCCATTCTCCGCAATTTTGTATTTGGGTTTGTGTCACAACGCGAAATTTGCTCGCCGTCGCTCAAAAGCATGCGCACAAATATTGGATTTTCCTTTCAAACTCATTGATTCTATAAAAATCACCATATTCTTTATTTTCTAATGGCTAAAGTTATGATTTATATAAAATAGTATTTTCTTGACTGAAATCTTCTTACTGCCACATTATGTATTACCAGTATTTATTTTCAGGACAATTTCGTTCTTCATTCTCTTCAGAAGATGGCGGCTGAAACAAATGGCCATCCAAATGGGGCAATGGTAAATGGTGTCGGAGCAACGCCTCCATCAAACTCCAATACATATGAAGAACTCCTTGATAGACCGTTAAACCAGGAAATGCTGCAGGTTCTTATGACCATCCTGAGGAGAAATGGAATGCAGGTGCTTTTTATTCTATTTAACTATTTAAAGTTTCTATTCTAGGACACAGAAGATGCTCTTTCTCGAGAAGCATCGATGCTTCTTCGAGCTGGAGAAGTTGCCCAAGCTCCAGCATTGCCTATGAAGTAAGACATTTTTATTGAGTTTTTATAAATAATCATGCAGTGAATCTCTAACAGCCGAATTCGATGCGATCATCCATCAAGTTGACAGTTCGTTTGATTTTTTCCAAGCTGAGTTCAGTCTTCTCCTTTTTCCGCTGTTCACACATTGCTTTCTAAAATTATTGGATACACCTAATCCAATGTTAGGTGTGTATCTTCTTAATTTTTTTAATTATTTATTCAGCAAGAGAATTCTTCGAAAGATACTGGCGAAGGATACCGTCAGCATACGAAGAACAAGTAGAAGAGTTGAGAAAAATTACAAGTATGCAGCAAGCTCAGTCAAATGCTTTTGTCCAAACATTATTGTAAGTCATCCATTATGCCTTGCTTTGAAAAATATTTAGAAAAAATCCATTTACCGTAAAAATGTCTCGTTCGTGTATAAAACAGTTGGAAATAATTCTAGGAAGAACTCCTGCCATTAAAAATATTATGAAGGATCATATGATGATAGAACGTAATCTGCGTAAGAATTAATTAATTATTTGTTTATTTTAGATTCGGATGTAATTTCTAAACTGAAATCTAGTGTTGAAAGCCAAATGGGAGGCGTTATTGGACAGGTTTCAAGAAATAGTTTGAAGCATAAGGTTAGTTTTAAACATCATTTATAAATAAATTTTTTAGATGTTCTTTAGTGTCGCAAAAGACGAAATAGCCCAAGCAATCGAGAAACGAAAATATAAAGGAAAAGATCCTAAAGATGTTAAAAAATTATCGACAGTTATTCCAATGCCCGATAGAATCCCATTACCGGCGTTAACTCCATTGTACAAAGATGAGCGACTCAATGCTTTAAAGGTGAAATTAATTTATTCTCAATATTTTTTGGATGCTTTTTAGGATGTCAATAAAATGACGATGGTTTCTCAAGAATGTCCGCCATCTGTGTGTATGTTTACTGCTTTAAATGCTCATGGCGGTGTTACATGTTGTGATGTTTCCGATGATACAAATTTGCTTGCATTAGGGTTTGTTTTAAAATTGTTTTGCATACTCAATATTATTTAGTTACGGGGACGCCCAAATTAATTTATTTGCTCTTGATGAGACGCAAAAATTACGGAGACTACGAGATTCAAGCCAATTAGAAGATGTGAGTCGTAATTGGCATAAAATACTGTGATATTTGTTCAGATAGACCCTGAAATGGATAATATAACGGATTTGTTGTATGATGAAACAACTGCGTCGTCCTCCATTATGTTAACGGTAAATATTAATTTTGTTTCCATGTTATATTTCTAGGGTCATGCCGGACCCGTGTATTCCGTGAGTTTTTCACCAGAAAAACGGCTGCTTGTATCGACTGCACGGGACAATACAATTCGTTTATGGAGTCTTGATACACAAAAAAATGTAGTCGTTCATAGACTAGGCATGCCCGTTTGGCAGGTTGGAATTTTTAATGTTTATTCGTTTTATCACATTTTTAGGCTCAATTTTGTAATCGTGGATATTATTTCTGTAGCGCAGGTGCTGACAAATGTGTTGCACTCTGGTGTACCGAACGAATGCATCCTCTTCGACTGTTTCCTGAATCTTATGGTCAAGTAGCCTGTGTCGATTTCCATGGAAATTGCAATTATGTGGTTGGTGGAAGTGACGACCGGTACATTAGAATATGGGATATTGCAACGGGAAGCTGTGTGAGAACATTTTGTGGGCACAAGTCAGGAGTTCGTGGCGTTAAAGTATGTCTTTCATATATTCTTATTTATCTGTTTAGGTGTCACCGGATGGTAGATACATTGCCTCGGTAGGCGGAGATGGTACCGTATGCGTGTGGGATGTCGCCTATCAACGGCTCATGGGCATGGAAACAAGATCAACACAGGGCACAATGGTTTGTTCTCAATTAATCTTTGCATTAATTTTATAGGGTTCTATTTCTTTTTCGCGTGATGGAGGTGCCTTTGCAGTTTCTTATGGTGGACCTAATGTATCAATTTATTCACTTGACAATCTAATCTCTGCTACAGCAAATCAAACAGAATTCGCTTTTGATCCTAAGTCAGTTATTTTTCTTATCTTCCTTTATAATAAGCAAATTACAGAATCAATATGCCTGGTTTTAATATGTTCTCCTATCCAACAAAACAAACACCCGTCGTTGGTCTTCACTTTACCCGGCGAAATCTTCTTATGGCTGTCGGTTCTTTCAATCAGTAATAATTCTTTATTTTTGTTGATCTTCATCCTTATCCTGATACAGGTGTTGTTGTACATTTTGTTGTTTTACAGTTGTTAATATTATCGTGTAAATCATCCGTTATCACGTGATCACATTGATTTCTACAGCTTTTCGGGCTCTAATCTATCTGAAGGCTTATTCCCATTTCATACAAAAAATGTTTCCAGATGTCTTTCCCCGAAGGACTTGCGAGTCCGGAGGTGGAAATAGCTGAGGGAGGGATTTTCGACAACAAAGCGTAAGTTTCCCCCTAAATAGGAGAAAACCATCGATTTATCAGACGTTTTGCTGACTTGAAGACAATGCTGGACAGCAACAAAGATGCTCAGAAAATCGAAGCCATGAAAAGAATCATCAATGTGAGTTGAAAAAAGGGAAAGCTCTTGGGCGCTAATGAAATCGACTAAAAGTCAAGAGAAGCACTTTAAATGGAAATGAGAATGACAGCCATTTTGCAGTTGATCGCCAAAGGAAAAGATGTGAGCGAACTCTTCCCATCGGTGGTTAAGAATGTGGCGGCTAAAAATGTCGAGCTGAAGAAACTCGTCTATGTTTATCTGGTTCGCTACGCCGAGGAACAACAAGATCTTGCCCTTCTTTCCATCTCGACCTTCCAGAAGGCTCTAAAAGTATTTTCCACTTCCCTCTCCCTTCTATTTCCCCTTCAGGATCCGAATCAATTAATTCGAGCCAGTGCTCTTCGTGTTTTGTCGTCTATTCGAGTCGGAATGATCTCCCCGATCATGCTCTTGGCCATCAAAGATTCTGTCCGTGACATGAGCCCCTATGTCCGAAAAGTGGCCGCCCACGCAATTCCTAAACTTTATTCGCTCGACCCGGATCTCGAAAAGGATCTCGTCGACTGTATTGACTTCTTGTTAGCCGATAGAAGAAGTCTCGTTTTGGGAAGTGCCGTCTATGCTTTTGAAGAGGTGATTCCGACTGCCGGCTATTCGAAAAATAAATTTAGATCTGCCCGAATCGGTACGATCTCCTTCACAAACATTATCGAGCTCTTTGCCGGGCTTTGGTCGACGTCGATGAATGGGGACAGGTAGGCGACAGCCATTAAAAACACGAAAATGTCTTCTAGGTGACAATGATCAATCTGCTGACTCGCTATGCTCGATCCCAGTTTGCCGATCCCGAGCTGACTTCCCAGCCGGACCTCGACATTGTCCTCCTGCTCAATTCAGCTCGTCCCCTCCTTCAGGTACCGGTCCTTCTTTTCCCTGATAATCCCTTTCAGTCTCGAAATTGCAGTGTCGTGATGGCCGTCACCCAGCTCTTCTACCACATTGCCTCGAAATCTCAGCTGTCGCAGGTATCCCCCCCTTCCAGCCTCTAATTGCTTATTAATTCCAGGTTGCTCGAGCCCTTGTTCGACTTCTTCGTGGTCCCCGGGAGGTGCAATACGTCGTGTTGCTGAATATCGCGACAATTTGCGAGCGCAATCCGGTACAGGGGACTTTCGCCATCTCTAAAGTGGGACATACGCCTGCTGTGACAAATCTTTTTGTTGTCGTACTGCCGTCGTCGTTGTGTGCACATTCCTTGAGTTTTCTCTATCCGTGGCCTTTTCCTTTCCGCATGCCGAGTGCAGTCACGTTGGCGTATGTTCTAGATTTGATTGCTCTCTTCCGCTACCAGAGAAAACATTCCCACTTCAGAATATGTTCGACCCTTTCCTGAAATCTTTCTTCGTCCGCTCGTCTGATCCTTCTTTCGTCCGAGAACTCAAACTCCACGTTCTGACGAGTCTCGTCTCCGAGGCCAATGTCCATATCATCCTTCGCGAACTCCAGGTATCGCTCTGATTATAATAATAATGTTCTCCAGACATACGTGTCAATGTCTGAGTTAGCTGGTCCTGCAGTAGAAGCCATCGGCCGCTGTGCCATCCGTGTCCCGGCCGTCAGTGATCAATGTCTGGCCGGGCTTGTCCAGCTCATTTCTTCTCCTAATGATGTCGTCGTCTGTTCGGCAGTCGTCGTCTTAAAGCGACTTCTTCACGCTGAGGCGGCCGTCCCCCTTCTGACCAAGTTGGCTCGTCTGGTGCATACGATGCAGGCCCCGGCAGCTAGAAGTTGTGTCGTCTGGTTGGTGGCCACCCACGTCGAGAAAGTCCGCCACATTGCTCCCGACTTGTTGCGTATTCTTGCCAAGAATTTCCCTAATGAACACGAAATGGTCAAGGTATTGCCTATATTGGGCAGCCATTCTTTTGTCTTTTAGGTCGAAACATTGAAACTGGCCGTAAAATTATGGCTACTGGACAGAGAGAACTGTAGCAAGTTGGTCGAATACGTTCTCCAAATGGCCCGCTACGATATGAGTTATGATGTCAGGGACAGGTGGACAGAGATCTTTCCAGAATAACAACATAATTTAGATGTCGTTTCCTCCGAAAGCTCCTCCTCGATACGACAATTCTCTCCCGCCATGCCGAGGAAATTTTCAACTACAAGAAACCGACGCCAGCACTGTCGAGCAGTTTCAAGGAAAGAGACCAACTGCAGCTCGGAACCCTTTCCCATGTCTTGAACCAGAGATGCGCAAAGTACAAGGATCTGCCTCCTTTCCCAGAGGTTTCGGCTAATTTGGCCGAAGATATCCAGTTTTTAGGAATCAAGTGATCCTGCGCTGAGAAGGGAGCCCAATTCTCCAGAATTCAAATGGGATGAGGAGGAGGAAGAAGAAGAGGAAGAAGGAGAGGAAGAGGAGGACGAAGAAGATGAAGAAGACGAGGAGGAAGAAGGAGAAGATGAAGAGGAGGAAGGCAGTGAGGAAGAGGACGAGAGCGATGAGGACAGCGATGAGGAGGAAGACGAAGAAAGCGAGGAGGTCGAGTCCGATGAGGAGTCGGAAGAGGAAATACGCAAACCAAAAGGAAAACGTAAGCAGATATAAAATATATTGAAAAATAAATATTATAGCCGTTCGTCCAATCAACAACCATGTAGAAAATTCGAAAAAGGCCGCCGCAAAACCCGAGCCGAAGGCCGTGGACCTTTTACTTGACTTGGATTTCTCCGCGGCTGGGTATCGTACTCTAATGGAGAGTCAAGCTGAATCTGTATGTTTTTTGCCTTTTACAAAAGAAAATATCTTGCATTTCAGACGGTGACAAGGAAGCTACTGAATGTTGTGGAAGGTGATGGCCTCGAATTGTCGTTATCATTTCCAAGAACCAACAAATCCCAGTACACGCCGCTTTGTTTCGCTGTCAAAAACTCGACCGATCGTGAATTGAAGGAAATCACCATCTCTCCTTCCGAAGACACCGATTTTACTGGGAATAATATGGTAGTCTTCCATTTGATCAAAGAACAAGGACAAATTCAGATAGCGGGACTTGACGCCGGTTGCTCGACGACGTTGACTCTCTTCGTCGACCTGGCGGACAGTGGAAAACAAAGAGAATGGAGAGTGACCCGGGAGGATGACACTTTGGGAAGAACTGTGACATTGGAAGTGCCACTGGGTGAACAAGTCCAACCGGTGAAGATAACCGTCGACGAGGCAGCCAAAGAACGAGGGCGACTCTCCGGTCTGAATCGACACTCGCTGCCATTGGAAAAACCACTGTCAGACGAAAATATTCTGGGATTGGTGAACTGTTACAAACTGGACAACGGGGTGAGTAGATATCAAACAGAAAGATATTCCTTTTAGCGATTCACCTGCCAGACACGGTCACGAAAGGACATCGTGTTGATATCCGTCGACGAAAAGTCCGTCGAAGTTGCCAGCGACAATGCCATCGTCGGAAAAATGTTGGCCGGTCATCTGCAACAAATCGTAGCCAGCAAATAATTCGAAAAGCCAATAACTTGCCAATTGGGATGGTTGTGAACTTTCTGTATTTATATATCGCTATTTATTAATAAATATACTGTAACTTGGCGAGAGAGACGACCAGGTGTATCATCCTACCTCCACCAGGGCCATCTGTCCCCGTTTATGACTTTGAAACGTGTTGGCAGCAAAGAAATGAAGGGGGAATTAATTAATTTGCCGTAGCCCCGTCGCCAGTCTCTCGGGAGGCCAGGGACAGCCCAATCAGCTGTGTCCCAGGGGGCTCAAAGCCCCTTTTGCGCCGCCTTCTCCCACTTCGACCACCCCAACCGTACCCGTCATTCTTCTCCTAAATGTCACGACGGAAACAGCTCAATCCACGAGCTGTTAAGGTATGCCGGCTTCTCGTATTTCAAACGGATTACTGTAGGATGGAGAGAATGAGCCGCCAGTATTCAAGAAGCCCAAGGAGGAGATTGTCGAGGAGGAAATGTTCGATTGTCAACTTTGTGACGAGAGATTGTCGACTATTGCTGCTCTTCAGGCGCATACTTTGGCCAAACATATCCCTCAGGTGAGGCGAGGACATCTAGATGGCTTCTTTTATAAGGCGGGTTGACTCAAATTTTGAAATGCCGAAAGGGGACGATGCTCATTTGACTGGGACGAGTCTCTTCGATTTTTGTTATTATCGTGTGGTATTTTGGTGGTTTGGTTCTTGAGAATGGCCGAATTGACTGGCCCCCCACCAATTCCATTAGCATCATGACCCGAGTTCCCCCCAGTCCCCTGAGACACATCAATCCGAACCCTAGATGTCCGTTTTTTTCCTGGTGTCCCCTTTATTCTTCTCCTCGTATTTTTACCCAGTCACGCAATTACCAGGAGAAGAAGGAAAAGGAGAGAGAGCATCCTCCCCGCGTGCCTTATGGCCAGATGGCGATTCCCAAGGGGCGTCCCAGTCGGCTGCTGTAAATACGGCAAGTCGCCGTTGAATTGGCTTCAAAGGAGACACACATAACAGGGGGAAATTGCTTCTCTCAATTTTCCTTTTCCAGACATCCATCGAATGTCAGCAATGTGAGGCGACTTTTCCTACTTTCACAGCTTTCGCCATTCATATGAAAAGTCATATCACCGAGCCGGACGAGAACCGACCGAAGTTGCCATGCAGCCGATGCGGGTTGATCTTCTCTGACCTCGCCGCCCGTCATTCTCATCTTATTTCCCATTATGAGAATCCTGTCAGCAGAAAACGATGTCTCGACTGTGGCTTCGTCGCCCTCAATCCACAGGCGCTGGCCCAACATTCGATGGAGAGACATCTCCAACTGCAACATGTCTGCAACATCTGCGGAAATATCTGTGACAGCCAGAAAGAATTCAAAGTACTTGTACAGTAACATTTCTCAACGAAGATTAATTTACAGGAACATTCTATCACTCATTCGCAGGAGATTCTCTCATTTGAATGCACCGCCTGTCGAGTAGCGTTCGACTCACGTGAGCTGCTCGGAATCCACGTCCAGCTAGTCCACGATCGCGAGGGAGACAGCACTCCGCCATCTGAGCACGATAAAGAAAGAGAACTTCGTGTCCTGCAATGTTCTGTCTGTGACGAGCGTTGTGTCGGAGAGGATGCCCTCGACGAACATCGTCTCTTCTCCCACTGTAAAGTACTCCGAGCAGATGCTTGTGCCGACTGTGGCGAGCCGCTGGCCGACGTGGCGGATTTCGAAACCCATACACGGAAACATGCACGGGACATGTACATGAACTGCGCAATTTGTCGGTAAGGAGGAAAGAGTAGGGACAGTCGACTCGGACATTTCAGCCAGTCTCTAAGGAGCGATACCCAACTGCGATTACATGGCCGATTCCATATGAACAGTTCGAGTGAGACGCCGACGGAAGAAGACGGACTGGAACAACAATGCGAGATTTGTGGGAAGGTAAGTGAAGAGTCGAGAGATACCTGACCAGGGTTTATAGACACTCGTCTCGAAGGAGCAACTCCTGGTCCACGTGTTGGAACACGACGCCGTCAGAGGATGTCCCTATTGTCCACGGACATTTGGCCTTGCTCATCAACTCCTGACTCATGTCTCTGAAATACACGCAGAGGAACAGCCACAGTTCTGTTGCAGCATTTGTGGTGAACGGTTTCAGTTTCAAATTCAATACGAAACACATCGGATGAGTCATGGTCCCAACATGTAAGAGACTATATAACTGAGAGGTTAGAGCCGTTTCAGGATAGAAGAATGTTCGACTCCCGTCTCCTTCAGTTGTTCTCACTGTTCCAAAGTCTTTACATCGGTCACAGCCCTTCAATCTCATGCCGCTTCCCATCGGGAGGGAATTGTCCGCCGATGTCCTGTCTGTTCCCTGTCCTTCAACACTCTCAGCCGATACGAGAATCATGTTCGGAAACATGCCAACACGAGCAGTTGTGTCTGCCAAATTTGTGGAGCTGGCTTCACTCGGTAAGAAAGTCGACAACATGGAGTGATCCCCCTTTCAGGCGAGATGACTTGGACCAGCACATGCGTGTTCATAAAGGAAATCTAGAATTGGGAAGACATCGACATTGACATATCAAAGAAAAATATATTCAAATAATAAAATAGATATTATCTGTGTGTGTGGCATGTCGGTGTCGTCCTCCTCCCCGGGGAAGGCAGCCCCACGGGGAGATATCTCAAATAGTCGAGCCATCTTCCCCAGGGAGTACAAACCTCGAACGGGTCACCCCTTCGACTTCCAAGTTGGATATAATTTCCTGGTGGATTACATTACCCTCTCAACAACTAGCCCATTAATCCGTTTATTTGCAAAACACACTCTCTCCCCCAAAACACCTGTTGCCATAATTGGGCGAATACGGTAGGTACAACTCCCCATGTCAGAATAAGAAGAAATGTTTAGAGTAGCCACTGTGTAAGCTGTGTTAAGCCCTTCGTTGACCGTATCCTCGTCGTAGTCGCAATTTCTCGCCGGGACGCCGACGGTTATCCGGGCGGTAAACAGAGACGCGCGTTAAGTAGACAACTAGCCGTTGTTTCATGTGGTAACTCTAGAAGATAGTCGACCGAACAAAGAGGCGACTCAAGTGGAGAGACGACTGTTGCCCGGCTAATAGCTGACTTATTACTAGTCACCCCTCGGTCGACAGGCAGGTGGCTGTAGGTAGCAATCGAACCCATCCCGACGCCCTCTGTTACACGGCTATGATTAGACGAATTAGACGCGGATGTGAAACGAGGCAGCCGCGACGACAAAATGTCCTTGAAAAAAAAGACAGTTTATTTTCGATAGAAATCTCAGATCACATAGTCAATACTGGTGTACAGATACTGTAAGAGGAGGAAAGGAATTGGGAATATAAGATATAAAAAATGGCCACTCAACTCTTGGATCCTTCTTTAGAATCGTCATCATCAGGCTGGGGAGAAGGCGACGGCGACGATGTCTCCTTGGTGCCCGTTTCTCCAACTCTCACTCGTTTGTGCTTGGTTCGACGATTTTGAAACCACACTTTCACCTGAAAATATCACTTTAGTCATTGGAAACAGTATATTTCTCTAAGAGATCTAGGGGAGTCTATGCCTCAGGGCGCCGAGGGAGTTCCAACAGATTGTCGACTATATTTCCGAAATTTTGCTGCGAAAACGCAAAAACATCAGTGTCGCCCTTTCCTTAGAAAATTAGTCTTCTGGATAGCGACTGTTAATTTCTAGACACCTTGGAAAGGTCTCCCATAATTTACGAATTGCCGTTTAAATGCAACTGCATTTCTCCCCAAAAGCGACTGACCTGTGTCTCGGAAAGAGCCAACCGAGCGGCGAGATGTTTCCTCTCATTGCCGACGACATAGTGATTTCCCTCAAAAGCCTTCTCCAATTGTACCAATTGTGCCGGTGAGAATGCCGTCCGTACCCGTTTATTTTTCCTCAATGGCTGTAGAAATAGTCCGGCAGCTACTTCTCCTGAAATGATTACAGTATGCCCCGTGACAATGAGGTCAATTTGTTTTAATGGTTTCCCGTCCAATTATACGGTAGATGTGGCAAGAGGAATGGGCGTCTCAATTGGCGGCTTGTTGCCCCCCGGATCTTCTTCCCTGCTCAAATTACCCCGATCTACCCTTTCAAGTGGAATCTCTCGTCCTATTCAGGGTTACCGTACTTGAGCTAATTCTGTCATCAGCTCACCCCGGCTGACTGTGTTTGTTCGGAGAAGGAGGGAGAAAAAGAACACTTCGGGGGAAACTGGCGTCGTCTCAATGGAGACAAATCGATAGCCAATTTGGAGTCGGTTAATCAGCTGACAGGACAAAAAACTCGGGTCTCATTTTGGCAAAACGGAACAAAAAGCACAGTCAGTAATTAGCCGGGGCGCCGCGAAAACTAACCGGCAACCATTGAGACAAATGGACCGGGCCAAAATCATCGAAGACGTAAAATCGACAGGAGACGAGGAATTGTCGGGACATGGATTTAGAAAGAGGAAGATGGAAGACTGGGGGCTCCTGTAGCGAGCAATTGACATCAAACATTATATTGTAAAATTCAATAAAGTCGATAGAGGATCTGAGAAGAGCAAGGATGAAGAAATGAAACGATTTTGGATAGAGACACGGTGTTGATACAAAATCGGATGCAATTGAAGTCAGCCAACTATAAGAAAAGACTATGATTCTGCTTGAAAAGGGGTCCGTACTTTTGGAAGAAAACATTTTTGGTTATTTGTTGAAGGATAAAAACATTTTAGAGCATTTCTCTTCTAAAAACTTCTCAGTGGAGATGACGGGCAAGACCTCGATCTCCTAACTCCCGAATTACTGTAATAGTTAAAACTGGGATTAAAAAGAGATGGTAAAGAGATAATAAGAGGAGAAAAGGAGATATAGTTTCAATTTCTGCTTACCAAATTGTGCTGCGTTGCTTTGTTGTAGGAGTTCGACCCATTGTTGGGTCCACAATCGCCCAGGGGAATCGGCCAACCCGGCCAAGAAGGGATTCGTCGACGCCATCTGCAACAGGTTGTCCTTCGATTTCATTTGACATTCAATACCTGTACATGAGGGAGGAAGACATCAAAATAGCTGAGAGTCTGAGCCAGCGGCCGTGGCGGACTCTCCGAACTGTCGGTGCTTTTACCTTCGACCAATCGGTCAACTGAAAAGTTAAGGGACATCGGGTCGACAAGAGGTCGTTCTTCTTCTGATCTACAGAAGTCTAGAGGGCGGGCGAAAGGAGGCGGGACGAGGGCAGCCGATTGGCCCGAAGCGAGGTGGATGCGCCGGCTGATCAAACAAGCAGGTAGCGAGGCTCAATTGACAGCCGGCTCATTGTTCGGGGGATTAGGTGCAGAAGAAGAGCCGAAAGTACGCAGCACAATGGACAGACTGTAATTTGAGCGAAGAACCACTTCAATTCCTTATTGATACAAGAGATCCGCTCATCGATGGCGAAACTTGGAGACATCGATTGCATAAAGTCTAACGATGTCGACTTCACCGTCTTTGATATCATTTGGAAAGTATTACTGGGTAAAAATGCCATCGTGACAACACAGAGACGACTGTCATTCCCAGGCCTTCGCATATTTTAGGAAAAATCAAAATTGGATTCAAATTGTCTGGCAGTTTATCCATGCCACAAATGTTCGGCTTTAAAGTCTTTCTGTAGACTTCCACCACAGAGTCGAGCATCTTTGCCCTTCCCCAACAAGGCGGTGACAGTGGCGAACAAGTAAAAGTTTACTTTATTTGTCTCTGATAAATCCTTGCAGGTGTATATTATTATGTGGTGAATTGCGATACTCCTTATGTTTATTTGGCCATTTGGCTGTGTGGCACGGGATAAATGGGCAATCTGGCAGCATTTTGTAATTCGATCTCTCTCAGGTAGGCCAATTACACGCTAAACATACACACTCCGGCCTGGACAGGATACAGTTGACACACGACGAGCCACAACTTCCGGGGAGATTAATCTATTCCAGGCGACTTTTCATCTGCACGTCTCCCTGCCCTCGGTGAATAATTCGACTCGTCGTCAAGGTGTCGCCCCGTCTTGGCCACTTCTCCGTCGACCAATGTCCGTCCATCCGGAGAAAACTCTCCAACAAATTGAATATGAGGAGCGTAATCCCGCTGATGTTGCCGATAAGAAAATCTCCGGTGACAGTGAGAAAGCCGTCTTCTACAAAGGTCTTCGTTATGTTTTCCATGACTTTGCCACTTGGACATCCACCCATGGTCTACCTCACATCGCCTTAGCTAATGTCGCTTGGTTGAGGTCATTTTCCTTCTTTTTTTTTCTTTTTTATCCGGTTTAGATTGTTCTGGATTCTTGTGTTCATCGCCGCATTGGGTGGCTGTATCTGGCAGTTGGTTGTCCTCATCATGAAATATCTCTCCTACGGGGTCAACACCGACACTGAGGTGGGTGGCCAGGTCGACGAATAGACTCCGCTTACAGTTACAATATTCGGAGAGAGTCTATCCTGTCGTCACAATCTGTAATTTGAATCCTTGGAAACTGTCGGAAACAGCCGCCGCCAACGCGGACATGAATTCCCTAGTAAGTCAAATGTCGCCTGGCGCTGTACTCCTTCAGATCAACGGGTACAATGATCAAAATGCTCATGTTGATTGGGGTTTCGATGCTGGTTTGAGCGTCGCCCGCCAGCAACAAGCTGAACAATGGACAAATCTCTTCAGCGAGCGACTTTTAGCCCTTGGCGAGACTACTGTAATAATCCTAAAATAAGAATAAAAGAAAGGAATTTAGAATATTGGTTACACTTATGACGACCTCGTGATCAGTTGCACTTTCAATGCCAAGGCCTGTAATCTGACGTATGGCTGGGGCGTGATCAACTATTCTTTTGTTTCCAGGGATTTCATCATCTACCCCGACGCCACCTACGGCCAATGTCAGCAATTCAACTTCGACGGTCGATACTCGTCGACCCGAGCCGGGCCGCTTTACGGTCTTCGAATGGTCATCCGTGTCGACCAGGCTAAGTATCTGCCGTGGACAGATGCCGCCGGTGTGGTGATTGTCATCACTTCCCAAGACGAGGATCCTTATCCCGATGTCGCTGGATACTTCGCCGCTCCGGGAACAGCGTCATCGATGGGAGTACGGTATACTCAGACGGAGAGTCAGCCAGCTCCTTACGGGACTTGTACACAGGAGACAATGCTCAATACGACACAATATAATGGCACTTATTGTGTAGGTTATCCTCCCTCGTCCATTCAAATGTCCCTAATTTCAGGTAGAAGCCTGTTATCGGGCGTGTCTTCAAGCGGCGACTGTTTCTGACTGCGGCTGCTATGATCCGTCGATGCCCCATGCCGACGACGGTACTCCCAGTTGTGACAATGGATCAGCTTCTCTCACTCAAAGTATAATTTCTCTTAAATTCCACAATTTGTTCCAGTGAGTTGTATCAACCAGCAGACGTCGACTTTCAATGTCATCACCCAATGTGATTGTCCTCAGCCATGCGAGTAAGTCTTTTTCCCATTTGAAGGAGTGCCGTTTCCAGTTCTGATAGTTACACGGTGACAGTGTCGACGGCCCAATGGCCAGCTACTAAATATACTCCCACTGAGTGTACTGTTCCTCCCAAACCGAGTGATCCATGGACTCTACAAAAAATGACCTGCCTTCAATGGTACAATATGAATACTCTCCTCGTTGAAATCTACTACGAAATGATGAATTTCCAAGTTCTCACGGAGTCTCCTTCCTATACTGTAATACCTATCCATTTTCCTCAAAATATTTCATTCAGTTGGTAAATTTGATTGCCGATCTTGGTGGACAAATTGGTCTTTTCCTTGGGATGAGTATCATCTCCGGCCTCGAAATTGTCTTCCTTATAATTCTCCTCTGCTGCTATTGTTGTACCCATAAACAAAGAAAATCGGATATGATGCAGTTCGAAAACGACTTGAAAAAAGCCAGGGTATGTTTCGAGGGAATTATTCAGAAATATAATTTAGGATGAAGCAGACGAAGTCGAAAAGAAGACTGCACAAAAAGAAAAAGGAGAAATGTATGGAACACAAGGAGACCCATTGCCGCCTGCTGTTACTGAAACATAATAGAGATAATCTAGAAGAATCGTGCATAAAATTCATTATATTTAACAGTTTAACAATTAACTAAACAATAACTAAAGTTTACAAAGATAGGAACAATGACAAATCGAAGGCACATTTGATTAGAGATTTTTTGACTTCATTTTGGGTACTCTGACTAGAGGGGCTATTCTACGAAGAGTATTTATATAAATATATCTACTAAATATCATAAAAAGAACACGGAACCATACAAATTGTGACCGATGCTGTAACATGGCCCTCCAGGCAGCTGCCATGTCACGACCCCAGGCAAAGTATCGAAACGGCGAACGGGAAATGGAGATAGCCGAGTCAAAGAGGCCAATGTATCTGAAATAAGTCAAGTTATAAGAGTTTATTTCTATTGATTCTAATTCATCATTTAAAAAAAATTATATCGCTATTATTTGTATAAAAAGAGAATTAAATCTAAGCGTGCCGCTGTGATTTTGTGAATACGCATGCAACGAAAATTAAATAAGAGACTGCATGCGCAGCTTACCCGCACTTGTCCAAAATGTAAGTAAAACTGAAAACTAAACTACGACAGAATTAGAAATAGAATTTACAATATTTTTATATAAAAAAACTTACTTTCTGCACAAAGCAATTGAATCCAAGACAAATACTTGAACGTCTTTTGGCATTAAACCACGTGTATAAAGATCTTGTAAAGCTTCAAAGCATGAGATGTGATTACTATGACCAGAAACACCATAGCTATCGAAAGAAATAACGCAGTCAGCTGAAAGAACCTGAAAAATAAAAGACATTAGAGAAAATAAATATTTAAAAAAAACCTCGATATGTGTAAGTATGACTCCTCCTAATATGTCCCTATTCCAGACTCCCCCATCTTGAAAATACTCGTAGTCCAAAAGAGTCACATCACTAGGAGATAATCCTAACTTTTCTACAGCTTTGAAAAGCTCTTTACTACGGGTAGAGCCCTAAAATGACTATAATTAAATCTGAGCTAAATTATTGGACCCACCAGACCATCATAATTGCCTGTAGATATACAAAGTATGAATATACGATGACCGGCTAATCGAAGACCACGCAAAACTGGAGTAAAAAACATAGTTTCATCGTCTGGATGTGCTGTCACAAAAAGAACTTTTGATCTTGGAAGAAGTGGCAATTCACGGTTCCCTTTGAAAGAAAATAACAACAAAATAACAAGAAAAAGTATTACAAGAAGTACAAATATTGACACCATGCCTAAATAGATTTCCTTATTCGGAAGAATCTAGAAATTAGTTTACTTATTATGCTTGATCTCCTGAGGACTTATTTTCAGGTTCAATGCTTCTAATCAAATCTTCGAACGATTGCGAGTTTTTGCTTTGAGGTAATCTTAAAGCGTCACCGAAGGCTGTTTTCATCGCCGTCCCAAATTGACGGGGAGTATTTACGTTTAGCAGCCACGAAATGCCAACAACTGCCAATGAAAAACCAGAAACTAAAATAAGAAAATGGCTAGCAAAGGAAAACACTTGAACCTGTGATAATAGTGGCGACGGTCAAAGCACGTGTTGCAAACCCGACGCCGGAGACCAGTTGGGCACGGGCGAGATCGGCCGCTTCGGGTTGGCGAGAGTGTTTCCAAGCGCTACGAACTCCGAAAGCTAACGAAGTAAATGAAGAAACACCAAGTACTGAAATAAGCTCATGCATAAAACATACATTTAAACATAGACAAAAAAACACGTTATATTAGCACATTTTTTAAATAATTAGTGATGGATTAATTGATGTTGCAATGTGCCAAAAATACTGACCTCCTTTTATAAAATTTGGAGACACTGAATTAGAATCCACCCTCTCGGCAGCCTTGGCAGCAGAGAGAAGAACTGATTGAGCAGCACTACTAGTGCCGCTTACCACCTCACTCTGCACATCACCCATACGCTAATTTTACCAGTCTTGATAATTCAATGAGGATTTATATAATGCACAAAAATAGACGGCGACAAATACGCGCAAAAACCAAAGTACTTGTGGAAATTACTTTATTGCAGGAACGATGGAAAATGAAATGGAAATGAGATCTCACAAGGAGGGGTGGGTATATCAATCGGAGTCGGTGGAAGAACTTGGAGTGGGACTGCGCTTGCGTTCCTTCTTCTTTTTCTCCTAAATAAAAATAATTTCAGTCAAATATAACAACAAACCTTCTTATGTTTTTTCTCTTTCTTTTCGCTGACATCTTCATCGCTGTCGCGTCGGTTACGTCTCTTCTTTTTGTTTTCTTCATCACTGTCATCAGGTGAGCGTCTCCTAGAAATTTCATGTATTCGAACTGAACAAACGGAACCTTTTGTCACCGTTCTCAGTGAATCTTCGACGGACAGGTGATTCCCGACTTTGACTTCGTCTTCGCCTATCATCACGCTTTTTACCACGGTCATCGGTGCGCTTTTTGTCATCATCACGACGATCACGGCGTTCCTCGTCTCGACGACGTTGCTCGGCATGGCGCTTTATCCTTTCTTCCTCTCGCCTCTTACTTTCAGCTTCCCTTTCACGATCATCTTCATCTCTACGACGTCCACCTTCCCTCTGGAATGCTGGAATCACAAAGAATAAATTATTTATAATTTAAACAATTTTAAAAAAATGCATTGTACTTATATGTAAAAAGTAGAAAATCCCACCCTTCTATCAGGTGAGCGGCGACCATTACGCTTTGGGCTTCTACTGCGGCTTCGACGTCGGCGAGGTGGAGAAGTTACCACACGGTCGTCACGCACACCTTTCTCACGAGTTGGACCAGCATAACGTCCCAGAGAGAGTTTGTTGTACCTATGAAACAGAGTTTAACTCTGAAAAAAAATGCAATGAATATAGTAACGTTTTTTTTGAACGGATACATTCGAAAAATATTCAGTAATAAATTTAAAAAAGCCAACCTCTTATTCCAATCACTTTGAGCTTCCTCTTTGACAATTTTAGCTTCGCCAACACCATCTTTTTTCATATCAGCCATTTTTTTATCTACCAAACTCTTAGGAATTCCATCTTCGGCTTCATCAGCTTCAACCAAAAGCTCCCATAATTCACCCATAAAAATACGAGCACAACGTGCATTTAGAAAACCGGTAATATTTATCTTAAAATTGTTTTCATAAGGAGAAAAAAGTCAAAGCAACCTGCATCAGTTTTGGATTAAGATTTGGCTGTTCAAGTTGGGTCATAATAAATTCTATGACAACATCGTCTTCGATACCCAAAATTTCATTAATTTTAGCAGTAATCCATGGCTTTATAACATCCATATTTACTTTACTCATGTTTATCTTAAATACTTACTATAGAAATAAAAGTTAGTTTACTTTTTTAGCCAGCACCTCTTCGAAGCGCATTTGCTTCATAAGTTTCTTCTCTTTGTCGGCAAAGCGATTATCCTGCTCGGAGTTGGTGCCACGGAAAAAACCAGCATCACCCATGGCTAAAAGTTAAAATAATAATATAATCATCAGTAAAAACATTCATGGCTATCATTTTTCGCGACGCTTTAGTCGCAACGGAAAAATGCATCCTCTAGTGTGGACGCGTTTTTATCACCACGTGATTAAAAGCGATTGTTGAGATGCCACGCATAAAAACAAGCTCTTCTATAAAAATACTCTGAGAAGAAAATATCTTTCAAAGAAAAAAAAATGCTATACTGATATTGTTCATTAGTTATGGTAAAAAGAGAAGTACACGTGATACTTTCACCGAGATGCTTAGAAATTGACGTCAGGAAGTTTCCTGTATCCATTCTTATCAATTACAACAATCTTATAGCCGACAAGATTGGCAACGAATCGTCTCTTGGCTTCTTTGATACATTTGTTAAGAAGATCCAGGCCTTTTTCTTCAGGCATATCTAGAAAATAACGTGCTTTCTGATTTAAAATGTAAACCTTTCGAATACTCGCGATCCATGATAGCATAGCAAAAACGTCCAGGAAATCCGCGGAACAGGTAAGGCTATTATTATAATGTTTGTTGAGAAAATATTCAAAATACCTGCTCGGCTACACCGCTTCCTAAATGATCAACAGATCCGAGAAAGGCTTTATTTTCATAATCGTCGTAACCACCGATCAGAGAATCTACAGCATAAGCGTCCTGAAAAGAAAATTCTTTTATTCTAATTTGTTATAATACTCTCGAACGTAGATTGGCGGCAATATTATGTCTGATCCAATGATGAGTACTCTTAGGAGCGAGCTCATAACCTAAAGGCCGTTTTATTAAAAGTTAGACAAAAACTAACCATTTCGGATAGAGTATAACCGAATATTTCCCTTTACCCAGTCTCCAAATTGAGCAACGTCTCCTTCTTCACCAATGCACATCATTGTCATTTTAGATCCAACTCTGAATTCCTTATCGCTATCTATAAATTATACTTTTAAAATAATTCACGTTGTACAACAATACCATCATCGGCCAAAATAGCTCCATATGCAAAAGAAGCTTTGTCAGCTGCCATTATAACATAGTCCTTAGTGGCTATGCCAACAAGAAAGTGCATACCACTCATGTCTAAAAAAATAACAAGTTAGAGAACGAGGCATCAGAAAAATAGTAAAACCACAACTGAATAGAAGAAATTATCACAAACGATGCATGGAAAGTTAGTGACATGCAGGAATAATATCTTTTTTTTTATCCAGACAATGTGATTGAAATAATTCTATGCTTCCAATGGACAAATTGAGAATGCAAGCAATGATGACTTTTCAAACTAAAGTCTTCCGTGAAATAGATTTTTACGCGTAAACGGCGGACAAAATATTGCAGCTCTTTATATGGGGGGAGGCATAACTTCGATAAAAAAACCCTGTATTTTAGATTGGCTGAAATTGTATGACCAATTGACAAAAATGGAAGTTACATTAATTTGTGTACTCACTGTGCGTCAATAATTGAAAAATTCGGGAATTAAACTTTATTCATCCACTGATTCACTTCTAGAAATCAAATGGAAACGTCGACAACGATTCCTAATGGACCGATATGGATGATCACGGACCTGACAAAACTGCCGACTTTCCAAATAGGTTGCGCCTAGACCGCTTGGTTTTGGCTCTCGGTGATTCAGTATTTTGATATTCTCAGCGGGATATTCTTGTCTCCGGTAGCCGTAGTCGAAGACTTCTTCTTCGACAATTTGTGGCTTTTCTTATTCGATGTTCTTTTGGAGTCTTCGTAGATTTCTTTGCCGTCTTTTGTTTTCTTTCGCCTACTGGCAATTTCTGACTCACCGATGATCGTGATAACTCGTCCAAGTCGACGCAGTCGTCTTGCGAGAGATGCCAGCTCCTCATCGGGAGGAGGCTTTTATTAATTGTGTTCAGAAGACCCTTTTCAATCTATAAATTTCTCTTCGTTGTCAGGAAGACAGATCGGATGTCATGGAGGAGGATTAGCCGTTGCGATGGTCCTGCATAGACATTCGCCTCTGAAATATGAAGCTGGTTATCCCTCTTTTTTTAAAGGAACAGTCTCACAGGTGTGACAGCGTGTGACAGATTGCGCGCAAAATTTGAAATTCTGCGCAAGCAAAATGGTTCTATTTTCGTTTTTGCTACTATTTCGCTATTTTCCAACGTTTTTATTTACTTTTTTGAGTGGCTAAAATAGCGTTAGGTACTACTTCAATTCGGAGAACAAAATAAATTGGATTAAACGAGGAAGAAATAAAGAAAAATGCAGAAAAAAGAGGAAAATAGTTTCTTCGATGTGAACTTGCTTCCTATGTTCGTTTTGAGCCAATTTAGCTTCTATAAAGTGTTTACTATTGTAAAGCAGCACGTAAAGCTACTTTAGCCACTCAAAAAACTAAATAAAAACGTTGGAAAATAGCGAAATAGTAGCAAAAACGAAAATAGAACCATTTTGCTTGCGCAGAATTTCAAATTTTGCGCGCAATCTGTCACACGCTGTCACACCTGTGAGACTGTTCCTTTAACAAGCTAGTTATATCATTTCCAGTTCGACAATTCTGTTCTGCAAACGGAATTTTCTTGTTATATCATGTAAATGCATTTAATTCGCAATAGATCAGGTAGACAGATCACTCTACTAGCTAACGTTCTCTGCGGCGGATGGCTCCAAGAAATATTCCAACTACACATCGCTATGAGACTCGTCTTAATTGTGCAAGATGTGACAATCTAAACAAGGACCTCTCTCTGAAGAATGTTTCCGTTTACTTTTCAAAATGGAGGGCATTTGCTGCTAACGGAAGAAGTCGCCAGCTGGGAGAGTTAGTTTGCCGCCTTCGTGTACAACTAGAAGAGAAGGAAAAACAACTGAAAGAAAAGGACATTGTAATCGAGGAGCAGGCCCAACTTCTGGACATTAGTAGACAACAACGCCGAAAAGAGGAAGAGGAGAAGCAATCCAGAATGACCGTCACCTGTAATTGCAAATCTACAAAGGAGATCGAGGAACATGGGCGCCGTTCAAAATCGAACTGACCAATAAGATGATCACACATGTCTACGCGTTGACGTCTCTTACCAAAGATGGCAAAGAGATATTGTTGCCGGTAAACAAGACGACTTCCATCCAGCTTTCTCGGAGTGAATTATCAGCTGCAGAAGAAGTAACATTTCTGTGGACTTATTATAACCAAGTATTTTAGAAAGGTCATTTGGAGATAAAGTTATTCAAGATGGTACACAATCAGCTGGGCACTCGTCGAATTGAAGTCCATTTGCCGTCGATTATTTTACCTGTGGTCAAAATCTCTTCAAGAATTACAGTGTCGAAGAGAGGCGTCTGCTACATCGGCGATGTCGACAACAAATACAGTTTTCTCGATGACGTCATAATTACAAAAGGTGACGGCTGCGTGCTTTACAACCGAGGTGGACCAAACGCAGTAAAACCAACTTACCAGCTGCTTCCTTTCCAACAGAACGATTTTGAAGTTATTCCCAAGATGAATTCTACTAAATGTCTACTGAAGTTCAGCAGTCTTTCCCAAAAGGACTTTTATTATAGTGTCAAGACAACTCCCACTACCAAGCACATCTAACAAATGTACAAAATAAACTGATCCACACCACACTGTTTTAATTTCTTCTTTTGTTTGAATCTTTTCAAAAAGCCGTTTACTAGAAAATTTGGACGACTCTACATAGTTGATTCTATTTCTATTTTATTCATATCTACACTTATCATGTGATGAAGGGGGACTCTTGATGCTGCTAAGGTTATCTTTGTCGACATCTTCGTAACCAGTGCTTTCCGTACGTTCTTGTTATTTGGGAATTTGGCGGACTATCGGGAATTCTACGGATGATTTGGGAATTTGACAATAGCGTCGACGATTACAGGCGAAAAGAACAAGCCAAAAAAGTTTAAAACAAGAAAAATGGAAGTAAGGCTGCAAGATCGAAACTAACAAAAAGTTTCCCTTGTAAGCCGACTTCGACAAAATTTGCCGTCCATCAGCTATCGCAGACTTCTCCCCGAGATCGAGCCGTTCTAATCTCTTGATGATCTTTTTGATTCTGTTCATTCAAATGAATCTTTTAGAGTAGAAAGTCCTCGTCGTCAATAAAAAGACAGCCTGGATGTCAACGTCCGACGTCGGAGGACTACTAGCCGTTGCGTTTGATCTCCTCCCAAAAATGCTCACCTCTGAAATCGAATTTATCTCCTGTTTTCGATGAGCAATCGAAGGATCATTTCGAACCTGACAATTCTAACTGGACATGTTATTCCAGGTAAATTGTTGTTTTCGGACCGGAACAGATAGATCGAGTCATTCTACTCGTTCCTCCAGGAAGGCTGTTCTCAACAGTCTCAGCATGGCTAATGAAAGCTGCCGATATAACACTCGGAGTCAGTGCAACGACTGTAAGCGGCTGACTGACGACTTGAAGCAAAAGGCTGTCCAAGTTGCCTTCTACAGATGGAGAACAGCCAACGGAAGACAAGCACAAATGGAAAAACTTATACAAAGATTATGGACCAAGCTCGAAGAGAGTCACAAAAGAGAAGCCGAACAGCAACGGATCATCCAAATCTATGAAGAGCGTGGTATGATGGAAACAAAGAGAAAACTAGCAGAGAAAACAGTTTGCCGTCCAACTCGTTTCAATCATAAAGGGTGACAGGAAGAGCTGGAAGACTATGCATGTAAAAGTCAACAACAACACTCTGCGTGAGGTTTATGCACATACAAAGTCGACGAAAGAGGGAAAAGAACAGAAGCTGAAAGCGGGCCACTCGGTCATGACACTCTCCGACAAAGAGCTGTCAGCCGCTGAAAAAGTAAGAGAGCTTTTTGTCGTTCTTTAACAGATGAATTTTTAGGACGGATTCCTGGATTTGCAGTTTTACTTCTTCACGCAAGAGGGACTGATAAGTCGAATCAAGAACTATCATGATTGTATTCGTCTCCCCATCGTGAATTTCTGTGAACGGACTACAGTCGTGAAAAATGGCAAAGTCTCCGTGGTCACTGTAGATAACAACGATGGTCTTTTGGATGGGATGGAAGCCAGACGAGGCGACGAGGCAAAAATGGAAAATCGAGGAGGCAGCCGAACGGTCAAGGATATTTATTTGCTGTTTTTTGCGGATGATGGAAAGAAGAAGTGACTCCTCACGCAAATGCGTCGATAAGGAAATAAATAATAATAATAATAATATAGTAAGAATAAGCTGATCCATGGCTAAACTGTTTCTTTTCTATAATTCTGTTTCTCACCCAACAAGGTTGCATCTTTATTTGGAAACGTTGATCCCAACCAGGACTGACAAGGGAACCTTTTTTGCGTCTGATTCGATCTGCCTATGAGACATGCACCATTCGGATGAGCATGAAAAGTTATGCTTCCTCACAACTTTCCAGCTGCCGAAGCCCCTGCTGTAAAAAAGTTATGAGCGATTCCAGATTGACATTTTTAGCATGACAAATTTCCATTTTCGCATTTTCGGCATGCCAGTGAGCAAGGCACCACTCCTATGAAGCAGCGTGGAAGAGTGGTTGCTTGCTTGTGACATTTTGGTCGCAGGTTCCATTCCGTAACCATCCAATTTTCTTTTTATTTTCGCAAACGTGGCGAACATAGCGTTCTACCTTTTTTCTCTTTTATTTTGATGGCTTTCTTACTGTGAGGGCCCTTGTCGGCCGCGTACCTATTAGGTTATCTATATATAGACATTCCCCGCTTTTTTCCCTTATTCGTCTACCGTGAACAAAGACTTGATGAGACGTACAGCACATAGCAAGGAAAATAACAGGAGAAAAAAAAACAATTTTTCGATTAATTAGAACGTTTGCGAAAATAAAAAGAAAATTGGATGGTTACGGAATGGAACCTGCGACCAAAATGTCACAAGCAAGCAACCACTCTTCCACGCTGCTTCATAGTCCCTTGCTCGCTGGCATGCCGAAAATGCGAAAATGGAAATTTGCCATGCTAAAAATGTCAATCTGGAATCGCTCATAACTTTTTACAGCAGGGGCTTCGACAGCTGGAAAGTTGTGAGGAAGCATAACTTTTCATGCTCATCCGAATGGTGTATGTCTCATAGGCAGATCGAATCAGACGCAAAATAGATTCCCTTGCGAGGCGTGACAGCCAAGACAACAATTCTTCAGACCAACAGGGCTCCTCAGCCGGCTTAACAATACTTATTGCTCGAGCACATTCATCGAAAAAAATGGCATGGGAGACCGTCAAAAGGGTCGCTGCAGCCGTAAAATCGTCTTTTCCAGCGGTACAATCGTCCTTTCCACCCGTAGATTCATCAATGAGCATAAAGTTTAAATTGTTTGCTGCTTCCCTGGTTAATAGACAAGTGTTACATCGATTTATTGCTTAGGATACAGAGGGGCTAGATCGGGTCACCGGCCAAGATGGTCTGCGCCAGTCGTCTCCTCGATGGGGTGTTCTTCTCTCGCGGGCCAACTCATCGAGGGGTCAGGCGATCCATAGCTCATCTTCCGTGGGTCGAGGGCTCAATTTGGAATCCGAATAATTATCGGCGCCTCCAGGAATGGGGAATTCAGGGCCCAACTTACAGATTCCAGCCGTAGAATCCCCGTTTCCAGCCGTAGAATCACCAATTCCACGGGTGGAATGAGAGGACATCTCTGGATATGAGTGGACGAAGTTGGCAGTGTGAGGTCAACATTTGATACGAGGTAACGTGGTCAATGACTTTTCGTGAGAAGACCAAGAAGACTTTTTTGGGAGGTTTTCGGAGTAAAAAAGAGTACAACAATTATTTCGACATGATCTTTATTTAGTCAGTTAGTCTGCGTCTTCCGTTGTGACCTCGTAGAAGAAACCATTTTGATGTGAATTGAAGCAAGCCTTTAGTTCTCTTCTTTGTAGGCAGGAGTTCGAGAGCGATCACGTTGTTCTTTGACAGCTCAATTCGCTTCTTTGCGCCTCCTTGGTTGAGAATTTGGCTGCCGCCACTGGCTTGGAAGAAAATCTCATTGAACTGCTCGCGTGTGTTATCGATCGTAACAATGTACGCATCTCCTCTCCTGGTTACGTTGATAATTTTGGAGAAGTCGACAATGTCGATGTGAATACTGTCCAGCCACCGTTTGCTGTATGTCACCCCGTTGGTCTCCATAATATTCTTGTAGAGTCGAATTTCAATGGTTCCGGCCTGAAAAAGCTCATTTGAGGAACGATAGAAATGTTACCTTTTCTGCTTCACGCAACTCTTTTTTAGATATCGAAATTTCGGTGGTTCTTCCGCCACCAAGAATAAGCGATTCTTTTCCGATTCTTGTCGATGGCAACATTGCGAAAACGTCTTGTATCATTGGATTGTTGAGCTTCATCTTGATGGAGGGCCACGTTGCTAGTTGAGACTTTGCGATTTTTGCAGATGGACGGCAATTTTATCTGGTTGTTCTGTCTTCTGCGCGTCCTGCTCTTTCCGTTGATTCTCATAATACAATTCGTTTTCCAATTATAGCTGCTTGTCTTTGTCTTCTAGTTGTTTCTTTAATCGGTCGATGAGCATTTTATATTGCAGTTCGCGGCCATGGGCCTTGACAATATTCCATCGGGCGAGAGTGAGTTGGCTCGTCTTCATCAACAGCTTATCTTCCAGCCTGTCCAGATCTTTGCAATCACATTGGCAACCACATCAGCTACGTGTATTATAAGGAATCGGCGGTCGACTGTGTGCAGGGGCCATCCGCACAGACGATTCAGACGAGTAGAATGACTTCAAATGTCTTTCGTTCAAAACCAATGTAGTTTGCCAGATATGACAGGAAACGCCCGTTCTAGGAGAATTGTCTCGAAAGGGTTTCGCGACTATTGCTCAAAAACGCAAAATGGCGTCGTATTATTGCGGAGATGTGGTGATGTCCATAAATTATAGCAACAATGAGACAGGCATGCCCATCATGAGCGAGAATTGAGCAATTGTGCGCCCGTAAGGATGGCATAAGAAGTCGGTGGGATCTGTTTCTTGTCTGTGGAATGTAGCCAATGATGCTTTGTGGGTGCTTTTTCAGACTTATCAATGACTTTTCTTTGTTTTCTGTCGTGTCTTTATATTGTTGCTTACTTATCGAAATAATCCTAAAAAACGGATCGTTTTATTCTTATTCTTTTATGGACTGAGTAAAAACCGATCTGTTTCCATATGACGAATAACAGTTTAGCTGAGGGTTTAGACATATAATTTATTTGTGTATTTGCATGGCTGTTCCTCTATTTCAAATAAGAGATACCCATAATTTTTTTTTGCGTAAGTTTGGTCTTTTTTGTGTCGACTAGTAGCCCATGGCGGCCTCTTTGTAATCACCGGCGTCGAGGCTAAACAAGTCTTCCAGATTCCACTGCAACGTCTCGAATGTCGGCCTCTTCTCTGGCTCCTCTCTCCAACACTAAATAATGCTCTTTAAAAGAATAAGAGACGTTTAGTCCCACCTGGAGCATGATGTCATAGAGAGCGGCAGGACATCCCGACGGACATGGCATACGGTAGCCTTGGTCGACTTGTTGTAATACTTCGGCATTTGTCATCCCTCAAATATTCCTCATCAGATTGATGCAATCAAAACCCACCTGGGTACGGTATTCTGCCAAATGTGACAATTTCCGTCAATAATATTCCAAAACTCCAGACATCGCTCTTTGTGCTGAATCGGTTGAAATTGGCCGCCTCAGGTGCCGTCCACTAAAAGAACCTCTCGTCTGACTTTGTCGACTTACTTTAATCGGAAATCGTGCTCCCGTTCTCGCTTCGTATTCATTTTCTTTTAGCAAGACTCTCGCCAATCCAAAATCGGCTATTTTTACAGATAAATTTGCATTAATGAGGATATTCCGGGCGGCGAGATCCCGATGGATGAAATTCTTCTCCTCGAGATAAGTCATCCCAGCGGCCACTTGGGCAGCCACCTCGACCAATTGTGTCATCTGACATTGCCGACCTTTCGAGTGAAGGAAATGCAACAGATTGTCTTCCATCAATTCAGTCACAATCAGAATGGGCTGTTCTCTTGTACAGACAGCGTAGAGTGTCAACAATTTGGGATGTCTAAATGATCTCGGATCTTCTCGTCGACTTGACTTCGTCTACCTCAATTTTTTCATAATTTGTGCTTCGGCTAAAAAGTCGCCGACATCGGCAGCCCCTGGTTTGAGTTTTTTGACAGCGACGGCCATTTTCTGATTCCATCTGCCTTCCAATACCTGCAAAAGCCTTTTCCTTGAGAATTTCTATTCGTGGAGAAAGGAGTCTGTTTGTTCTTCTCGGTTCTCTCTTTCCGTCGAAAAACAAACGTCCCGAACGGGGAGAAAGCGGACGGCTGATTAACGGGCGAGGAGGACGAGGTTCTGTTCCCACCCGCTGTTTATCGTCCTTGGTCGTCCTCCCCTCCCCGTAACTTACAAATGTATCGAGGTCGACCTCAATTCGACTCACCTCTCCAAATTGGCCGGCTCCTATCTTCCGGATCAATTGAATCGACCGTCGATCCACTTCCCATTGATCATCTGAAAAGCGTCGACTATCAAAAAAAGAATTACCGTATGTAAATGTCGTCGTCTGCGGGGCTTCATTTTGTGATCGGAAACAGGGATTTCCAAGGATTGTACACAGGCCGTCCGCTTCCTGAAGCGACTCGAGATAAGCCAAAATGGTTTATGTACATAAGGAGAGGGATCGATCCCTCCTGTCCAAACAAGAAGCCTTATTATGGGGAGAGAGGAGGCCCTCACAAGAGACAAAAAAGGGGATTACTGACCTTTGTGTAGTATTCGATGAGTTCGACCAAAGTGGCAAACGGCCGTCGACGGGCAATAAAGAATCCTCCTTGGTCGAGTTGTCGAATTCTGTAATGTTTGACGCTGTCTCCTTCTCTTACTGCAATATTTCCGATATTTATTCTCAAAACAGATTTCTTTCTTACCAGATAATGATAATTCATTGGCCCTAGTCTCAGATATCCTGACAAGAAAAGCTGAATGTTCATTTGTCTGCGCCAATAGAGCCTTCTCGGCCTCAAGCCGTCGAATTTTACCAAAAAACCATCTGAATGTCTTATTTTCTGTGGAATAGGAGTAATCCCACGGATGGGCTTCGTTGCTGTCTTCTTTGGCAACATAATTCCTTGGAATATAGCCAGTTTTCCCCGTCGACCGATGGCGAGCAAACCACCAGTCACCGGCCATATCATTCAATATCTCCAAAACCTAAAGACAGTCATTTCCGTCGACAGATAAGGCCTTACTTCGCCTTTTTTGAAACATAAATCATCGTCTGTTCTGGCCTCATAATCGAACATGGCAATATAGACAACTGGCTGCTAAAAAAAGAGGAGTAATCTGGGAAATTGGATGAGTATTACCTGTCGGCCATCTTCAGTCGGCGCTGGTGATGGCCGAGTTACAACTGGACCTGGCAGTCGCATCGAGGGAACTGTGTCCGCATTTTTCTCACTTTTACCAATACAAGATCCCATTTAAAATCGATGGAGATAAGGAAAAAAAGGAGACATGGCAGGAAAATGCGACTGCTGGGCGGAGCTAAAGGTCTGAAGGTCTCTCTCCCTGGCCGACGGGGACAAACACCATCCCCGCTGACCGCGACTACCCAAATAGACGGATAAGCTGCAGCACGTTTGTGCTTTAGGATTACATGGATTCTGCTGTGGATTAAAGAATAAATATGAAAAAGATGTATTCTTTGAACAGGAAACAATATTGAAGAGTATAACAACCAAATAACAATGAGGCGTACAGAACACGAAGAGTTTAGTTGGTTTCCATTTCCATAACTGGCTGTTTTTTCTTCGCTGCCTGTTTTTGTTTGCTTCCATCACGTGTGGCCATAGGACCTTTGATGAGATGCATCTTCTTGTTGACCTTATCCAGTATTCCTTTCTTCACAACTAACTTTCCTGGTTGTAATTTCTTTCGGATCAAATTATTGTACCTAAAAAGGGCAGGATTATAAATCAATAACGAGAGAAAAAAAAGAAGAGAAAAATATCTAACCTCTTTTCTCTAATTGCCGAAATTGTTTTAGCTGCTTCAACAGTTTGTTTGATGAGTTCTCTTTCATATTTAACGGGCTCGTCTCTTTTTTGTTCCAGAAGTTGAGTTAGATCATTGACCAACTCCTAAAAATTAAAAATATAATAAAAAAAGAAAAAAATAAGAAAATACTTTTCCGCGAGCACGACGTGCAGCCTTGGTCCAAGCAAGCTTTCTAGGATTGCGCTTCTTCTTGAATAATTTATTACATCTGGAGCGACAAAATTTAAAAACCTGAATTTATAGTAAATAAAAAATTATGACTGAAAAAGACTTACTGTGCAATCGTTTCTAACAAATTGTATGCCGTGACCAGGATAAATTGGTGAAGAACAGAAATAACATTTTTCTATCCTCATTTTGTACCCTGAAAAATAAAAATTAGTGTTCAGAAATATGAGAAAATGGGAATCAAGGAGAGGTGGAAACTTGACTGTGGATGGCGAATTCTGACGAAAAATTAGGAAATTTTGAAATAACACAAAAGCGATTTTTTCTTCTTAACGCCGTATTATATGCCGACAATTTTAATTTTAATGAACTTATAATACTAGCTTTGGAAATAGATAAAGTCAATAGAAGAAAAGCAGAGAAAATCTAAAAAAAATTATAAAAACGGTTGTAAAATAAAAAGCAACGCAAATTCGCCTCGTACCATGTAAACGGCAAGCAAGAGAATAAATTCATTTGAATCTGATCTGCGCTTTCATATGGTCCTCTAAAATTATTTCGGATCTCTAAACGGACCACCCAGATGTCAGAATGGACACACGGGTTTCATTACCAGCTCCATCCAATGCGGAAGCCCCAGCTCCTACTTCGGATATGGCGGAATCACCCAACAAATCACATGAATACCTGAAAATATCCGATAAATTGACAAAAGCCATTATGAATCATATTGTGAGTTGGTCTAAAATATTTCTGGGAATTCCTTTAGGATCACAATGACGCAAGAGATCTTTTTTCGGATATAATGAATCCATTTTCGAATGAAGACGAAGTTTTATGTATACAATTTGCCAATGTATTTCAACGACTCAAAGAGGTAAATTCTTCTTCGTTTTTACAAAAAAAAACATTCAGCAAGAGAAATTCATCATTTTGACACAAATTGTCGAGTTGGTAATTCGATGTCGAGAAGATCAAGTGAATACAGCTGAAATTTATGAGAAAACAATCGATGCAATATTGAGATATTTGATGGAAAAGGATCTCATCAATGACGAGTAAGAAAAACATCAAAAATTATTATTCCCAATAGATTTGCACTGGCATTTCTTGTCCGAACAGCTGATTATACGTTGAGATCAAATGTTTCCAAGGATAAATGGCGTTTTATCAGCGAAAAATGGAAAACTATCGGAATCAAGGGAGTCCGACATCTATTCAAGTGATTTTACTTCTTGTTCTTTTCATTTTCCTCAGATATCTCCTTGATTTCCAACAAAAACTCCCAAATGTCCTTTCTCCAGCTCAAAAAAGACAGCTGGTTCCTATGGAAAATGTAAGTTTCCTTCTCTTTCTTTCTCATTTTTCTGTCTTTTAGCTTTTAGTCGAAATTCTCGACTTGGTTCCGCCCATTTTCACAATGACGGAACTCTACCAGTTCAAGAATGCCATCCATTTGCATGCTTTCCCGGTATATCGCCTGTCTTTCCCCTTATTTGTCTCAATTTCAGCGGGTAGTCGAGCGAGTTGCCCAGATCAAGGCATATTGTCGACCGATCGCTGACTTGGTCTTCGTCGTCGGTCGGAGTTTCATGTTCCCCATCCTGTCCCATCCGCTCTTCCAGCCATTTTCCGCTTCCTGGAAAGTCGACAAAAATTTGACGATGTTATTGTAGCTGCCTTCTTTTTCCTCTTTTAATTTTAATTTACAGTAGTCGATTGACATATCTCCCGAATCGGAAAGAAGTCTCCTCGGAGCAGGTCTACCTCTTCCACATGATATTAAAACAGCCACGAGGAAAGGAGATCCTCAATGTGAAACTGCCGCGAAATCACAATATTCCTTGGAATTTCAGAATATGTTAAAGAACTGTGCTCGAACACAGGCTCCACGGACATTCGAACACATTGTGACGATGTTGATCAACGAGACGATGGCCGCCGTCGAGAATCTCCCGCCAAACAAGGAGATCCCCCGCTATCAATGGGATCATCTCCTCTCTGTCATCATATTCATGGCTCATTTTGAACCACAGTTGGTTATTCTTTTTTTTTAATTTAATGGATTTGCTCACAGAGGGATGAACAGCCTAATTCCAAATCTTCACCGCATCCTGAGCAAGCAAAAATACACTCGGGCAAGGGACGAGATCATGTGGCTGATGCTGCAGGTCATCGGATCATTCCAGAATCAAATATCGAAGGAAACGATGGAGGACATGGCCAAATTACACAAATTACTGTATCCGGCGACAATGAAAAGTGACACTTACACAACAGAAGACCCCGCCAGGATGTATCGCTTCGTCCGTCATCTGTCGACCGCCTGCATGTATGTTCTTCAAAGTGAGACATCTGTAAGTCCGGGACATTTCTCAATGACGTGTTTTGCAGCCTCTCCCTGCGCCGTCTCAATATCTCGAAAATCAGATAGAATTCATCAAAATGAAGGCACAAGAGCAGGTGACAGAGCTGCCTTTGATTGCCATCTTGACCAATGCCTGTCAGCCCAGTTCGTCAATAAAAAACAACCAAATTCAGATCGAAATGAAATGGGCAGAAAGGCTTTAACCTCAATTATCACCAGATTGGAAGGCGGACTCAGCCACGAGGAGCCATTCCTCCTGCCATATTCTCGACCAGTCAATCATGCCCTTCAACCATTGGAATATGCGGTATACTTAGCTTTTTCTCCTATAATAAGATACCCAGTTTATCGACTCACTCGCTATGAGATCCAAAATGCATTTGGTGACTCTTCTGGGAAATGTTTTCTCTAAAGGAGCCAGCAATCGACTTCCCAGCCCGGCTTATTTCGGTTTTATTTACGTCGTCTCCCTTCTACCGACCATTTTAGAGTCATATTGTCGCCTATTTTACACATTAGAATTCGATTTCGGAGTGAAGATCTTCGGCCAGACGATCTCCAAGGCTGCCAGTCAAAATAACAGCAACAACGCGGCCGAAGGATTCCGAGAGTACATGCACATTATCCTGGATATGATGGCCAACAGGTACTCCTTCAGTTATTCCTAAAAATAGAGAATAGACTGGCGAATATGCCTTCGGAGGTTCGTTACCGACAGACCACGTGTCTGACATTGATCAGCGTATTGCATTCGGCCACTTCCAATGTGCAAGGTCTCTTCGCCCGAGAATTGTATTCCATGACGGAACAGGTCCTAATGAGGGAATTCTCCTGGATGCCACCCACTGAAGTCATCAAATTCTGTTTCGAATTATTGGGACGGAGTGAGTGCTCCCTGTCCCGATTGAGTCGACCTTTCAGATCGAAATGACAATCGAAGTGTCAATCCTCATCTCTGTAATCCAGAAATATTCTATTCGAACAGCACCGACACAAAATATTTCCATGTTTGCCCGGAAATCGTCCGAATGCTTCACATTTCCCTCTTGAGAGCAGCTAAAATTATGGGTAGGAGTGGCATCGTTGGAATTAGAATGAGAATTTTTTAGATAAAGACTTCAGCGAAGAGCCGGACTTCCTTCATCATATCGGCAAAGTTTTCAAGTGGACTCCCATCCAGATGAAGTCTTTCCCAGCGGCGTTTCGAAATGTGCCAGGGGTCATCGACGACAGCACGGACTGTCGAATGAGCGAAGAGATCTCGGTTAGTTTAGCCGGAGATAAACAGCTTTCTATTTCAGAATCATATCCACTCGGACTTTATCCAAATGACCGGATTGCCATTGAATACGTTCGTCGAGTACATGACCAATCCGGAAAGACGGCCGACCATCCTCTGTGTCATCTACCGGGCTATCATGGAAGATCGCGACATGAGCCGGGATAACATGTACCCGGCCTATTACCAGTCAGTTGATTCTCTTTTCTCCATTATTCCTTTCTAGGATATTGAACATGTTGAGTCCCAAAGCCATCACAGCGGCGACTAGCTGGCTTTCGGAGTACATTATCCACCAAGTCAACGAGAATGCCAGTCCTGAATTTACGCATTCAGCTGTCCAGACTCTGATCAGCATGGTCTTTCACAAGTTCATGATCCCCTTCGAGAGAGTTCTCCTCGCTTTTATACTTCATCCCAGCAATGATACTAAAGCAAAGATTGGCCTATCCATTATCTTTGTAATTTATTCCTTTGACCGTGGAAAGATCTCCTTCAGGCTCTGTTACAAAGTCAAGAATGTAAGGAGAGATTGGCTTTTTATGAGATGAAAGTGCCCAACAAACATCAAAAACCCAAGGAATTTTTCGAAGGAAATTGTGAATTCCATAAGGTAGGCCCTTCTAAATGAGTACGGACAATTCTTTCCAGGCTTATCCGGAGTATACCTACCAAGAGTTGCTGAGTTCTGTCATGCCCACGATGTCTGTTCTTCAGATTAATCCCAAACTTCATCCTCCAATTTACTACGGAAGTCTAATCGAACGGCTACTCCCAGTAGGGCGAGAACTGAAGAGAAGATGCCGCCTGTTCAGATAACCGACGCCATTTTGAGTCGAGCTTTGGAGATGGAAATCCCCGACTCGGAGATGGTTGCCCTGTTTCAAGTCATCGCCCCAATCTACAAATATCATCGTACTTGTTATTTCTCTCAAAATATTTATCTCATTCAGCTAATGTCTTCACTTTTGTCTACAGTGTTCTCCACACTCAACATGAGACCATCGGCCACAAGTCAATGTCCCGGGTCTTCGTCACTCAGCTCATCGGCGCCAGTAGGTGTCCTCCCCTCGCCTAATGTCCATTTTAGGGCGGAAACATCTTCCACCAAACTGCGGTTATCTTACCCCTGATTACTTGGCTTTCAACCATCAACATGGCTCGTTTGACTTTGTAGTCGAGACACTCATTCGACGGATCATCGAATGTAGCGAGTTTACCCTCGAGCCACCCGATTACGTCGAGCCGGACTGGCGGACAGCAGAGCTCTCTGCCCCGTCACAGGCTCTTTTCTTGAGTTGTATTGAGTTGATGGCCAGTCCACACGATGCCAGTGTATGTTTACACCTGGAATTATTAGAATTATCCATTGTAGAAGACAATTCCGGCCGTGGTAAATGTTCTTTGTAAATCGGACATTGTCTACACTCGACCTTATGCCACTTTGAATGCCGTCGGACAACTATTGACGGCCCTTCCGGTGGCCTATGCAAAGGAATTACATCGCGTATTTGCCCAAGTTTTGGAAGAACATAGGCTCAATGGTATTTTTCTCTTTTCGCCAGACACGGCTTTTATAGATCTGACATTCGAAGACATAGTCTACGACAATTTTGAGGAGAGTGTCCTCTTGCGGGTAACAAATCGGGAGATGACTATCAATTATGCCCTTCAGGCATATTGGCATCACGGCAATCAGGTAGCCTTTTTTATAAAATGGAATATAATCGAGTTCCAGTTTAATGTGAGCCAGTTCACCTCCTTTTTCCTCGAAGACATTTATGACAAAATCACAATCGAGAACGAGTTGTGGTATTTCCTTCGACTGATGTTACCCCTCCAACAATGGGTATTTGAAGCCAAAATTAAACATTTCTACTCTGATGTAAATTGGGAATACTGCCATTTAAAGGGATAATTTCCAGTGTATAAAACAAGCCAAAGGTGTAATGGACAAATTGGCGGAGCTTTGTCAAAATGGCGTCAAATTGGAACACGGCGCCGAGTTGTGTGACGTCTTCTACCATCTCAAATATCAATGTTTGGGTGATTCTCTCCAGAAAGACGCTGCTAATCTCCTCGAAAAGTAACCATCTTTATTTTTTATGTAGGCAATTCAATAGACTACCTCAAAATCTACGGGAACGATTCAAATATTACATGTTGAGCAAAAAGGAAGAAGAGTCGGCGGGTGCCACGGCTCCCAAAGTCAGCAGCATCATCCAGCCGGATGTCAGTCGTCTCATGAAGACTCGATCCAATGCCAGCGAGAAAGCGTAGACAGATCTCTCCAGCTACTGGTAATTCCCATATCTCAAGTCTGTATACAAAGTATTCTGTGATCTCGAAACGAATAAAAAACTCTTTACTTTTTTTACTCTTTTACATGATTTTCGCGTCTTATCGACTTTCTACCAATCGTTTCTTGATGACTTTTTATTTCAAATTACAGATATCCACAAATGTGAGCCGGCTCCAGATGACTCGTTCTTGGGCCGAGCGTATGGTCGAAATCAAGGCCTGTTCCTGGTTTGTCGACTAATTTTTTTTTATTTTCGACTTTTCCAGGTATTGGGGCGACTTGTCGTGGAAAGACGCCGAGCGGATGCTTCTTCTCTGTGAGGAGGGCACTTTTCTGTTGAGGGACAGTCGCAGTGAAAATCATCTTTTTACTCTTTCTTACCGATTTGACGGTACCTGTTCCCCAGTCACTTGACAGAAAATATTTAGGGAAAGCCACCCATTCCCGGATAGAGAAAAGCGCCTACTCGCAATTGGCGTCGATCACTCGAGATGATAGCGTCGTCCAAGTCATGGAGAAATTGATTCAAGTTCGCTTAATCCTTATTTTCTTCTTCAATCTGGAATTACAGTTAGGGATGTGCGCGGGCCGGGCCGGGCCCGGGCCGAGTGATTTTGGGCCCGGCCCGGCCCGCCGGCCCTGTCGGGCCGAAAATTTGGAAAATTTTGGCAAAATAGGCAATTTTTCATGAAATTTTTCGAACTTTTTCCAGAAAATTTCACTTTTTTGATCAAATTTTCCATTTTTGTCAATGTTGACTATGGCGCAGTCGGTTAGTAGCTTATCATCAGCTACGAAGATGCCGAGTTCGATCCTCCAAATTGCAAAATCCTTTTTTCATTATTTCTTGGCTATTTCTAACCTTTTCTTTTTGTTTCCAGTATAACACCACTTAGTATTAAGTCTCCGCCTATAGCAACTCATAGCGACAGCTATAAGGAGCCAAAGTTTACGGAATACACGAGCATTCCTTCGGTGTAGGGATGCTTGGCTGGTATCCTCTATTCCATCAAGAATAAGAGTTGCAAAAAAATAGATCGGCATACGCATATCATCGCATAATGATAATACACTGCCACTACTGTTGGCACTCTCCTGTATACTGGTTAGTATACCAAAACATCCGAAATAGCTTTTCTACATTGCAAATAGCTTAGATACACTACAATAGACATAAAATGCGTTAAAAACGATAAAACAGGCGAAAAAATCGATCCCAAAAACCCCCTGGTCGACTTTGGTTTGGGGTCCCTGGAAAGGTAGGGCCGAGCGGGCCGGCCCGGCCCGGCCCGGGCCCGGCCCGCATCGGGCCGGGCCGGGCCCGGGCCGAGATTTCAGGGCCCGGCCCGGCCCGGCCCGGCCCGCGCACATCCCTAATTACAGTATACGACATCGGACAGTGGTCACATGTTGCATCATCGTCGAGGAGGTGAAGCCGAGGCGACGCAACTGCGATTGACCATTCCCCTTTCCCGGATTGATCTCCTTCCTCGTCTACAGTATCTCGCCCGTCTACAACTTCGTAAATCTTTCCCTGTTCATCAGCTCAGCGGAGTTCGATGTCCTCCCGGCCTTATCAATTACATGTTCGATCCTAAATATATTATCCCGAATATCGACGATTGTATCAAAGCCCTCAAACAAAGACGAAAACTGTGATATTTCTCCTCACAAAATAATATTTCCGTGTCATAAATCGTCTATATTATTCAGATTATTTTTCTTTTTATTGAAATGCTCGTCGACTTTTAATTTTTCTCGTCTATTCCCCAGCAGTGCAACTTTTCCAGATAAATGTCGACGGTATTCGCCTTGAGTTCGGGCAGCTTACCCGCTGCCATTGCCGTTTTTCGCCTGTCGGGGCCTCGCAGCCTCCCTGCTCTTCAGGAAATCTCCAGGAAGAAAGTATGGAAACCTAGAGAAATGAGATACACAAAATTGTGGACAGTCGACTCGCAAGTGCTGGACACGGCCATGGCTGTTTATCTCCCAGGTACGGCAACATTTTACACAATCACGTCTTCTAGGACCGAGTACATTTACTGGAGAAGATTCGACAGAACTCTATGTCCATGGAAGTCGAGCGGTGGCCCAAGCACTGGGTCGACGGCTGTCTTCTATCGAAGGAGTTCGACCAGCTGATAGAGGAGAATTCACCAAAAGGTACTTATTCCGAGAGGCAGATGATTCCTTTAGAGCATTCTACAACGGCAAAATGGACTTGAAAGAAGTCCATGGTCTTCGGCATTTGATCTATTCGGAGACGGATAGACAGAGACGACTCTCGTATTCCCAGATGAGGGCCGGAGAACACATAAAATCGTTGAGAGACAAAGTGGCCGACCTGGTGATGAGGTCATTTATTCTTATGGATTTCGGAGAGCACGTGGACACGTCGTATCAAGAGATCAGGCATATTTCACTTTAGGAAAGACCAGGCGTCCCAATTTTAGGGAGATGATTTATCCAGTGTTGAAAGAATTGGACGGTCTGACGAGGAGAAGTCGAGCAGCTGAGATTATCCATCGAGGATTGCGAGTTGTCTTGGTCGGGCGACCGAATACAGGAAAGAGCAGTATTTTGAATGCACTGGCCAGAAGAGAAGTTGCCATTGTGTCGGAAATTGCAGGGACGACGAGGGACATCCTCGAGGTGAGAAAGTCTGTCTGATAGGCGGACATCGAGTTGAGGTCAAACTGGACATCGACGGTGTGCCAATAACATTGACAGACACCGCCGGATTGAGAGAATCCACCGATCGGATAGAGATGGAAGGTGTTCGACGGGCGAAAGAACGACTCCAAGATGCTGACATCGTCCTTTTGGTGACAGAAGCCAGCGCAAGTTCAGAGGAGGTAAAGGATCTTGTTGAAGAGACAGAGGTTAGTCCATAGTAATCAGTGGAAAAACAAGAAGAATAGGAGATGTCGGGAGAGAGACCACTTCTCGTCATTCGAAACAAAGTCGACCTCCACCCGCCATCTTCTGACGAACCTCTCAATTCTCAATATACCGTAGTCCAAACTTCTGCCCTGAATAGAGATGGTTAGATAGACGAGGGAATTGAGGAAGTGTTCCTTTTTTAGGAGTGGTGCCATTGATTGAAGCATTGCAAGATATTTTGAGCGACATGTGTCCAGAAGAGGACGGAGCATGCTTGGCAGAGCCGGCTTTATTAGAGTAAGTGGATGAAAGGCTGATTTCACTTTTCTGTTTAGAGAGGCTACGGAAGCGCTTGAGATGGCCTTGGTTGTAGAGGATGCCGCCCTGCTCAGCACCCACTTGGAACATGCTAAAAGTCTCCTCGGCCAGTTAGCTGGGGACACGGTGAGCGAGGAACTCCTCGACCGACTCTTCAATCAGTTTTGCATAGGCAAATAAACCCATTAGGGCCATCCGCCTCCTTTTGGTGTAATGTCCATATGTTCTCGTTTGTTGTCTCTCCCTCAGCTGGTTGTAATCAAATTCGACCCAGGACACAGACAACAAAGCCTCGGCTTTTCCTCTGACTATAATTGCCGTCTTTGAATGGCTCCTGCCCCTTCCTCCTCCCCTGAGGCTACCCCCACAAAAATATCGCTCGTCATTAGTCCCCTCTCCAATATCTCTCTCTCCTTCCATTAGATTCGGGTCGACCTCTGAGCTATACGTCAACATTTTTACATCACACATTTATCTACGTCATCAACAGCAAAGGCGCCCTTATTTCGAGGTTATTTTCCGGATGCAGCCAGCAGTTTCATAAAGGCTGTCCGCTCTTTCTTTAATCAAGCTCTGGCTAGATCTCCCAATCTCCGACGCTTTCCATCCATCTTCTCGATGACCAATGAGCTCCTTTCCTGTGAATGTCGAGTGTTTAATTGGCAAGCTCTCCTCCTTTAATGAGGTACTCCCCCGCCTTCCAAAACAGATGTCTCCGTTTCCGGCCCAAGCTCAAATTTCAAACAAAGTAGAAAAAGTCGCAACTTTCGCCTTCATCTCGTCCTTGTTTTATTCTCTTTTAAAATGTTTTTGTTCAGCGGGAATATGTTAGAGGTGGCCTTTTTTGTGGCGGCCATCGTCGCGGCTGTGATATTGCTCATTGTCATTGGTGTCATCTTCTATATCAAATATTGTTCTACCCAGACTTACGACCTGGCTGCTCAAGATTTGTACAGACCGCCGGTTAGGAAAGAATTCTACGTATAAGGTGAGTTGGAGTGGATGAGAAATAAGACAAAAGGTGGTTGCATGCTGGCAGAACGACCAGAGGTCAAATCCCGTTCGTCTAGCCTGCAAGAAAATATCTCCCCAAGTCATGGATCAAAAGTCATCCAACCCGACAGAATCCTAAAATTTTGATATTTATTTTGATATTTTCAGGCTCGTTGTGGAATGAAGAATTGGACATCTGGTTGACTGGGAGTACAGACATGGTCGACGGCCTGCCAGAATGGCACTGGAGCTGCGCAATTTCGACATTTGACCTTCTGCGCTGTCCTTGCCTGAAATGTCCACGTAGATCCGCGGTGTCTCCTCGCTGACCTGTTCTTTTGCCATGGAATTCTGTCTGGTAACATCTCGGGTTCCGTCGACCGATGGATGCCAAACCCGTTGAGGTTCACGAATAATAAAAGTGGGAGTTAGATGTTCTGCAGTTTGCTGCCATACTTAAACACAAGCTGTTTACGGGAAAAGGAGGCGAGCCTACCTCGATAGCATTGTTCCTCATGGTCTTGAAGATCTTCTTCTGAATATCCGTTTCCACAGACAAAGCAAATCCTATGAGCAGCTAAAAAGAAAATGATTCTGAGGTCAGAAATGATTACCTTCGGAATTACGGGAAAGGGAACGCGTCGTCGGCCGGGCCTTGTCCCTTTTCCCCTCCCGACTGGGCCTCTTCTTCTCCTTCGGTGGTGCCTTATTCTTAGGATTGTCAAAACATCGAGGTAAATGAAGAGAAAGGGAATGAGTGGAATAGAGACGATCACAATAGGGACAGACCTCTAGCGCCATCGGAAGGAGGACCGCCGGAGGTATCCATGACGACAGATGGGATGGCGGGCATAAAAACATTGGGGACATTGGCACTCTATCAACAAGAACTACTCATATTCATTGGATACGGTAATCTCTGCTTAATCTGTGAGATATGGTACAAATGTGTTGGTCAATGGCGAGGGTAGATCTGTGTCATGGAGGTGGCAATGGCAGTCGACGAGGTTGTCAATGTGGTCGGTCAATTGGTCTCAGCAGTCGGACTTGGTTCTCTCCGGCCATTGCTATCACCACTTGTTCTTCCATATAATATTTGACTAATTCCGCCACTGTATTAAAATCTTGTTCCTGTGTTTTCACCTAAACAAGAAGCTTTATCTCGATGAGAAGGAGCCGTACCTTTCCCTCCGAATCAATCAGCAGGAGATGTTTCTCGTCGCCGCTGTCGCTGATTCCCGACAAAATCACCTGTCCCCTTTGGTTTTCGCTTTCTCTGAAAAGTCACAAGTTGATAGGCGGCCATGACTAACCCCACCTGATTAGGAAGTCTCCCGGTTGTCGAAGTCGAGCTGTTGCCTCGGTGCGGGTCAAAAAGCCATGATACCATCGATATTGCGCCAGCTCTGTGGCTCTTGGTCCTACACGGATTCGATGACAAGGGAGAGGTGTTTGTCCTAAAAGAACATGTAAATTTTTAGGGAATAGCTCACGTCGACCGGTTCCAGGAGGCACCAGAGGCGGGCAGACAATATTTGACGGAGGGAAGGCGATCTGTGCTCTTCAATTAATCGAGATCGAAGGATGTCTTACCGATGGATAGCCAGGCGTCACCACAGGAGTGGCACTCCCTGACGGTGTCGGACTGGCCTCCTTTTCTGCTCGAGCCTGTTCCTCATTACAAATTTCCATTGCATGGCTCATAATCTGCATTATCCTCTCGGCCTAAACTTATTTCCCTTTCTTTTTCCCCCAATTCGACTGACTGTTTCAGACTTATCCGTCTTGAAGACAGTACATCGTCGCTGGCTTTCATCCAGCCTTTTGGCTATAAATGCAATACAATCACTGTGCTCCATTCGCTCGATGACCGATGTAAATTTCATCGGCACTCGAAGCATTGGCGAGCCGTCATCCCTGACGAGAGAAATAAACTGGGCGCTGATGACGATGTCGACGTGTTTGTTGACGAGTTTCGGCTCTCCCAGCATCTGAAATCTGTGTATTCAGCTGGGAGGATTGGCACTCGACTCGTCTAGGCAGAAAAACCCTTGAGAGGCGGTGACTAACACTTTTCTGCCTAATCTTATCTTTTGTCAAAACTGACCAAAGGTATGAGAGAATTCCGGGGTGGCGGCGGTTTGTCCTGAGAGAGCAATTCCAAAGAGTCGATGCTATGTCTAGAAGGAGAGACATTCAGCTTGAAACTGGGGAAAACTCACTTGAGAAGAAGTGATCGCATGTCGGGAGTCATCTCATGGACAGGCACCTTGACTGGGACAAATCCCAAATACTGGAAGATGTTGAAAAGAGAAGGGAGAAGGGAAATACCTGTACGCGCTGGGTAAGGCCGCCAACTGTGAGATCATGTTCGATTTCTCTTCGAGAAATGCTCATCGGACGAGCTGAAAATTATCAAAATTCTCGGTAGAAGGAAGATATCTGTATTCTCTCGAAAAAAAAAGATAAACTATGGTAATAAATGGCCTTGGTTCAAAATTTGGAAAGAGAACCCAGTTACCAGCAACGAAGCTGATGACATCCGATTTGGGAAAGAGAAATACTCCCGATTCACGTGAGAAAGTGGAAGAAATACGAAAAAAATGAATCACTGTTTAAAGGGGCCAGTCGAGAAATACGCAAGATGTCGTGTCGCGTGTCCTCGAAAACACCGAACTGGAGGCAAAACAGACGTGTGGGGCGGATGACTCATTCCCGGAGGAGACTGGCAGCCAGGGGAAAAGTGGGAACTATCCCCGGAAATGAATAAACATGAGGGTTTCGAACTCGACGGGTCGACAGATCGGAGGAATCACCGGGAGACAAATACCAGCAATCAAATGAGTTGCAAAGGCGAAGGATGACAAGAGACACCAATAAATCGAAAAAACATACGGTAACAAAAAGGAAGCCATTAATTACCCGTCAAATGAGATGATGCAGGCTCCCCGCTAAGAAATTGACAGCAAATAAACAAACCTCTGAGATTATTTGGTTCCGATAGCCCAGGCATCAGAATGGATCATCCAAAAAAGGCAGGTGACGAGCGGAGCTGACGGGGTGGGGTTGTCATAGAGACAATCTTGAAGAGGATCTCCTCGAGAGAAGGAGGCGGGAAACCATTAAACAGATTGCAGATCAAGCCGAGTCAGATGACAGAAGGCTAGAAATAGCCGCTAGAAATACGCCGGAGATATGAAGACGGAGCGCTCCCTATGATCAGAGGGGAATTTGAAGGAAAAGACGTCTGACGCAATTCCAGAAATGCCCTAGTTGCTCTCAGAGATACAAGCACTGTTGTCCCGGGGGATAAGATTGGACAGCGGGGATGGGACTTTTTTCTCAGCTTTCTGCGGTCGACAACAGAAGGAACAGCACAGCTTTTCAAGCAGGGCTTTTACGCCTATTGGAGGGAAGAAATGAGCTAAATATCACCAGAATATATCACTTGTCGACCTTTTCTGGGTGTCCTCCAATCTTCCTTGGCCTATAAAATTGACTGCGGCTGTGGACGAACATGTTACTCCCTCGGGGAGGAAAGTTAGCAACACCACGGGCGGATGACGCCGACAATTCGCTGATACTCATGGATCAATCATAATAGCCAAGCAGAGTCTAGTAAAGTTAGAAGTTTAGTCACCGTCTCATCATTTATTCATAAAAATACAAATAAATACAGTGATTACAGTTTGCTCATACTAGTTTATTACGTCTTTTTGGTTTCGGTTTCCGGCGGCGTCTCAATACGAGCGGGAGTGGGAGCAATCGGCTTGGGAGGATAGGCGGCTTTGAATTGTTCGTTGAGTTCCTCAGCCGCAGCTAGAATAGTCTGAGACTTCATGGCCAACGCGAGATAGCGAAAAACGGTGACCACAACGAAAACGAATTGCTGTTCCTGTTGAATGGATGAGGCCCTCTGCTGACGAAGTTGGACAAAGGATTCCTCCAGATTATGGGGTTTACCCAGACGCATCAGACGGTAGAGAGTGTAGTCGATCAAAACCATGGCACCTAAATGAATGTTGGATTTAATTAAAATAAATAAAAACCAGTCCGTCCAACTCCTGCACCGCAATGGATGATAATCGAGTCCTTGACTGCCAATGTATCGACCAGATAGATCTGTTTGATGAGTTTCAAAATGCTTTTAGTCCTCATGACGCCTTTATCCGGCCAATCCGTCGTATGGATCAGACGGACTATGTGACTATTGGAACATCCTTCAGGCAGCATTTCGACCACGTAAATACTCAACTTTGAATCTGAGTCAATTTTCTTCGTCATAATATCAAAACGTCCGTATTTTATTGGAGATTGTACAACCAATGGCCAATATTGGCAACAGAGCCCCTTCGGTTCCGGCTGACCCATCTGCTGAGTGCAGCACGATGTCAAATTGACAATAACTGTCGACTTCTCCTGCCAAACCATCCGCCAAAAATCTTCGATTGTATTGTCCAGCGGTCCCTGTGTACAAATGTATCGACGATCGTAGCCAGGAAATGTGACAAAATTGGCATGGATATAATCGGTGTCGTTGGGATTGTCCTTATCCAATTTGACACGAGTCGCCTCCAAACAGATCACATCAGGATAACGATTCTTGTCCGTATTGGCTTCGAACGATGGAGCCGGCTTCATCGGCGGCTGTGAGGTAGCCAATTTACTGCGAAACAGTTGACCCAATCCAACCACGCCGAGAGTCTTCGTCCATTTGATAAAATCATCGATACTCGGTGTCATCGGAATTGTATTGCGGCCACGGACAGTGACATTCTTCTTGTTTCTGGCTTGTTTTGTTTTGGTGACAACGCCAGGTTCGAGATCTTTTTGCGTGGTTATGGGGCCATCCCTCAGCGTGGTCGGGGCGCCATCGCAGTCGTCGTCGACCGTCTGGGTTTCGAGTCCCGTCTTCGCTTTTCGACGGGCCGCCATTCAGAAGAGCACGTATAACAATGACTGGATGTCGGTAGGTGGGTTTATAGAAGAAAATACAAGAATTATCATGTAGAAGGCAGGAATTGACAAAAACCATTATTCAAAGTATTTTTGAGGACCAGAAAAATAAATGATGTCGACGCATTCTCTCTCAAAGATTCCTTCTAAAATGTGGTGACGCTGTAAACTCACCGTGTTCTCTCCCCTCATCTCTGATCCATTTTCCTCCAGTCTTCCCAGACATTTTATTCCCCCACCAGTAGATATTTTTACGTCACGGCGTTGTTGTTCTATTCCCGGCAGTCGCAGCTGTTCCTTTTTTTCACCCAAGGCCTCTCCCCTACTTCCAACTTGTGCCCTCCCCCACTCCTTCTCCCTTCCAATTTCTAGTCTTCGTCCATTTCTCAGCTCATTGTCTCCTTGTTCGGACGGCCTCCCCGTCCGTCGGATGTCCAACGGTGCCGGCGGGGGCGGCGGGGTTGTTGATGGCGGCAAAAGCCGGGCAGGTCCCTTTACACCATTGCTGATCGCACATTGATCCCCTCATGCCCTCAAGGCAGCATATATTTTTCAATTATTATTTTTGTTTGTTCTTTTCCGTTTTCGGAGGGAGCTGGTTTTTGTGAGTCAGCAAACAGCATAGTCGCCTTCTTTTCGCCCTTTTACTTTTGATTTCCAGGCGGAAGAGAAGTCGAGAAAGAAGAAGACCAAAAAGCCAAAATGGCCCCTGCCTATGTGCCCTGTTCCAGTCTAAAGGTAGTTTTTCCGAAAATTCCTTGAGTGCTTTTTCAATTTTAGCCATCATTCCCGTATAAAATTGCTGATTTCCCTAATTTTTCAATAATAATTTGTAGGTAGCCGGTCTGGTCGTGGCAGCGGTCGAGGTGTTGCTGTGTTTTCTGGCTGTCTATGGCCTCTGTCGTAATTTCCATCTCTTTGGTTCCTCGTATTTCTTCTGGTTTATAGTCGGTCTGTCCTTTTCCCATCCTCCATCACCCCTTCCCACTTTCAGGTATAATTTCTGTCATTATCATTCTCCTGGCCATTGCCCTTCTTCTCTACGCGATCTACCGAGAGAAACCCCGATGGCTGATTCCTCATTTGAGTGCTCAGATCTTCCTTATTCTCTTTTTGATAATTGTCGCCTTGGTCGTGGCCATCCTGCTAATTTTTGGCGCTTATCGTGGAATTCGAAATCTGTTGGGTGTCTCCAATTATTATATGAGTGATGACTGTCAGTCCGACCGTCTTTCCCTCGTCTATTTCCCCCATTTTCAGCTACTTTCCTGATGGGCGTGATGATCATCGTCATTTATCTGGTCATCGCCATTCTCGAGGTTTTCTTCCTTTACATTGTTTGGCATCTTTACAAGTAAGTCATCCTGAGTTGGTTGACTTTGACTATAAATCTCCTCTTATTAGCCTTCCAAAATATTTGTGAGTAATTCAGACACCTCCGAAACTACGAGACCATGGCTTATTACAGCGACGAGAAGAATTTGCAGTGGCAGTCGGCAGGAGTTTTGCCAAAGGTAAGCAAGACAAGAAACAAAGATGATTGTTTTTAGGATAACAAACATGGCTCGCCCTCGATGGGAGATGTTTATCCTTATGGAGAAAAAGATAATATGATCTGAGCATTTTGTAAATAAATAAATTTTTCTGTCTCTCGTTAATTTTTTCTTGGATAGATTTGAAAAAACTGATAAAAAGAGATATGAAGTATGACATATTTATTTTACTAACTAACAACCTATTATAATAAGTGTTTTTCGCCTTTTGCTGTCGGTTTTAACTGTTTTACTTCCGCTTCTAATTGAGTTCGTTTTATTGTGGCCGTCGAATGCGCTTCCTCGATTTGTTTAATTTCATTGAGTGCCTTGACAATTTCATTCTGAAATATTCAATAAAATAAAAATTATGCAATAAAACTAACTGCAAGGCGAAGTTGCTCTAATTTATTTTCAACTTGAATATGCGAAGTGAAAAGTACCGGTTTAGAGTCTAAAAATAAGAAATGATTAAAATTTGAGAAAAATTAACCTTTAAAAGTAAAATCTGGACCTATTTCAAGAGGATTTATATGAGGAGCTTGATAAACCCTATAAAATTTGAACTTAATATGATTAGTCTGAAAATACTTACGGTTTTCTCCAATGTTGAAATCGTCCTTTTGGAACAGAATTATTTACTTGTTCAGCAGCTGTTGTAACATTTCGACAAATTATACGATACATCTAAAATTTATAGATAAGAGAAATTACGGCACAATAAAGGTAATATTTGATGTAACATTATAATATCTGACATTTCTTGAACTATTTTTCATTACAAAAATAACTTAACAATAATAATGAGAACATATCAAAGGAATGCGTTAGGCCCACAATTTAATAATTCCATCCCAGCCTGCTGTAAGTATCTTGCTCTTCTCTTTCGGATGCCATTTGGCTGTAATACATGTGCTATCATGCGCCTTCCATCTGAAAATAAACCACAATACAAAAAATGCGAGAGAAACATACTTGGCGACAATTTTATGTGTTCTCCAATCCCACACAAATAACTTTCCATCTGCGTCACCGCTAATAACAAAACTAAAAACATTATTATTAGCTGTACATATAAATAATAAACCTGTTATCTGGGCTAAAATCAACAGTACAAGCATATCCCGCAGCATTGTGCCCTTTAAAATTTTTCTTTCTGGCAAATCGCAGTTTGTCTTCAACCAATTGAAAAAGAACAACGCGACTATCCATCGACTGGCCAATAATCCATTTATCTTAACCACAACATTATTTTATTTACAAAAATCAACAAACCTGTAGGGCTTTTAGTCATAGTAGGAATTGATTGTAATCCAACGTTTTGAATAAGCTTTGTATCAACTGGAATCTCCCATTCCCAAATTCGAATGGATTTATCATCGGATGTGGAAGCAAATCTAAATATATCAAAACGTGACTAAAAACAAATTATCTTACCTCCTATTCTTATCAAAGAATGTTATAGAATTAACCGGGCCAAGATGACGATCATAATCCTGCATAATTTCTCCGGTACGACTATCCCACTGAAGAATTTTCTTGTTCTGCATTCCAGATAAAAATATATGATTTTTGTCTTCATCTGGATGAAATTTTAGACAGAAAGGAATATGGCCAGTATGGAAACGTTGCTTGACCTAAAACATACTTCCTGAAAAAAAATAAAAATACAGCATACCTGGCCGGTTTCGGTATCCCAGAGTTTGATAAATTTATCATAACTTGCTGATAGGAATTCTGTACCATCATTGTTGAAGGCGACTTCTCGCACGGGTAGCTTATGTCCACAGTATGTCCGAACCACTTGTTGTTTTCCATAAACTTCCCATAGTTTAATCTATAATTATGGAATACTTTCTTTTACAAATACTTACTTTAGTGTCAATGGATGCAGAAAGGAACAAATGAGCACTTTGAGGGAACCACTGAACACAATTAATACCGCGTGTATGTCCTTTGTAAACATGAATTTGTTTTTTGGGAATAAAGCATCTGCAATAATTTATGCATTTAAAATAAGTAAACTAACCTGTCTGGAACATAGTCGGGACGAAGATTAGCACCAGTGAAAGCAGGTGGCACAAGAAATGAGCGTCCTTGATAATCGGTAGTCTCTTTGACTGTAAAGAAAAATAAAGATACAAACAATATTGTCTTACGATGCAATTGAGTAGTCTCTTCTGCAGGACCTTCTGCTTCTTTTTGTTGTTGACGGAATTTTCGACTCTTCATTTGTCTCTGCAATTTGTCATATAAAAAAAAGAATTGATTTACCTTTTTTGTAAATTCATCCATTTCTTTTTGTAGTTCTGGATCAGGAATAGCTACAGTTTTCTCGTCAGAATATTTTGCCCATGGTCCTGTGTATCCTTCTACATCAGAAGCATCATAATTTGCATTTCGTTTCCGTTTTTGTCCACCAGTTTTCTTGGAATCAAAAAGTGTGGCTCCTTGGTTATCTTCGGCGGCTTTTGTGTCACCGATAAAGGCATTACCTAGAAACGTAGAGAAATTAAAAATAGGAAAACGTCAAACCGGAATCTGCGGTAGGATTTCTCGCATACCCAAGAGTATCGAAACTGCGAATTTCTTTTTCAAAATGGAAAGAACTAAAATGTGCAGGTTCCACGAAACCGGTAAAAGTGTTCTTTTGAGCTTTTTGGGACTCCGTTTTGAAAGGATTGCTAGGGCCAGCCTGTAAAAAATGTAAATATTATGAAAATTCCTACTTCTGGTTGGAATAACTGATCATATGTTGGATTTGTTTTCACTTCTCTTGTTTTAGGATCGATAATGGCGACAGCGTAGGGATCCGCTTTGGTGGCAACATCGGGAGCTACCTAAAAATACAAATAGTCAGAACAAATAAAAATGGTTTTTATGAATAAATAAGTAAAATAACCTACTGAAAAAGCTGTAGGTAAAGACACAGTTTTGCATGTACTGAGATCAATTTGGTTTTCCTCATCTAAATGATCGTCGTCGCTGTGGTGATACTCAGTTAGCAAATCCATCAAATCTGGAAAATATTAATAGCAACAGAAAAAAAATAAATGAAAAGCAACAATGGTAAAAAGGCTTTTCGAAGTTCTTCAGAGTGGTTTTTGAAATGTTTTCGCGATAGAGCACCATTATAAAGGACTGCTAAAGCGATTCCACGTTTACACATTATTTCTGTTTGAAGCTTTTACTGTTCGTGTTTACCATTTGAAGCTTATCAACTGCTGCAGAAAAGAGATTCTATGGCACACAAACTTTTGCGACCGAAGACATCTCGCTTCTTCTTCTCTCTAATTAATGTTGGTAGTGCGATACATTTTCATTTTCAGAATGGGTAGCAGTGAAAGCGTTCCAATTCCTGGTGGAGGATCTGAAGGCTACCATGTTCTCCGAGTAAGTCAACTTTTCGCTCCATAGTATCGTTTATAGGTACAAGATAATTCACCTGGTCAAGCAGCTGGGCTGGAGCCCTTCTTCGATTTCATTGTCTCTATCGGTAATACACGGCTCGTAAGTGTTAAAAATGTTACTTTTGTTCATCGATCTTTAGGACAAAGACAATGACACTATGAAAGAAATATTGAAGCAACACATTGAAAAGCCTGTAGAAATAACCGTATTTAATAGGTGAATCCAATCAAATAATTTTATTTTATTTTTATAGTAAAAATCACACTGTACGTCAAACAACTGTAACGCCTTCACAAAACTGGGGAGGACAAGGCTTGCTAGGTGTTTCAATTCGATTTTGTACATTTGATGGAGCAAGTCAACATGTTTGGCACGTCATTTCAGTGCAGGTATTTTCCTACTTTTATTTTGTAATTTTGTGAGGATTTATCTGGGATATGTAAAACCAAAATATGTTTTTTTAGCCTAATTCGCCAGCTGCTCTTGCTGGTCTTCAGTCAGATACTGATTATATTCTTGGAGCAGAAAGCGTTTTGAACCAAGCTGATGATTTAATTGCTCTTGTACAGGCTAATGAGGGCAAGCCTTTGAAATTATATGTATACAACGTAGATGTCGACAGTGTTCGAGAGGTTAGTACGTTATATTCGTAGTTTTTATCATTTCAGGTAACACTCACTCCCAATTCAGCTTGGGGTGGCGAGGGATGTTTGGGATGTGATATTGGATATGGATATCTTCATAGAATTCCAACGTCTATTGATCGATCACAGCCACTGCGTGAAATACCGTCTCCTCCCCAGCCGCAAAAGTACACTCCTGCTCCTGTTCCGACCGGAATACCTCAATTAGACAAAGTTTTATTTGTAAAGCACGAATTTTTTTAATGTATTCAGGTTGCGCAACCGCCTTCCATTTCATCATTCCCTGATCCCAGTCAATTTGCCTCTGGATTTAACCGACCTTCAGCACCTGTTCTTCCTTCATCGGTAAGTAATATTTGCCAAACTTGTTAATTTCACTTTCAGGAGCCTCTTCTGCCACCACCAAATATTTTGCAGCAATATTCTAATGCCGAAATCCAGAAAGCCAGTGGGCATGGTCATAGCCATGAGCACGGGGGACACGGCCACAGCCACGAACACAGTGATGAGCATGCTGGTCACGGACATAGTCATGATGGAAGTAATGGACATGGACATAGCCACGAGCAAGAGCACAGCCATAATCAAGTATACGATACTGCTGCACAAAATGAAAACACTTATGCCGCTCCAAGTTACGGCAGCCAAACAGTGAAGTAAGGTCTGTTATTATATTCTTACGCGTTTTCAGTACGTCCATGCCTCCTCCCAACTCATATGCTCCGGTATCTTCAGCTCAGCCGCCTCAAGCATATCCATACGCGGTATTATTTTATTTATACTTTTACTGATAATTGATTTAGTATAATTCGGGCCCATATGGTTACACGCAACAAACATCAACAGATTACTCGGCTCCACAAGTCACTTCTGTACCTGCACCACCCGCTCCTCCGACGAACTATGGCAATTTTGCTTCGAAGTCTGTTGAATAGTTAATAATTAATATATTTTTAAAGCTATCCTCCACCTACGACATCTTCGTTTTACCAGCCTCCCTTGCCACCTACTATGCCATGTCAGTTGATTGTTTTTCTGTCTATTATTTGGTTTAGATGGATACGCACCGCCGCAAAATGTTCCAACTACAACAATTGGTGCTCCAACTCCGTTGAATTTCCCGATGCCGTCGCTCAGTTCTTTGGGAATAAACCAGCCTTTGGCTCAGCCACCTGTTTCCACCTACGGTTCGTTCTGGTTTTTTTATTCTTAAATTATTTTTTAGGTGGCTCTCCTAATTATTATCCGACGTCTTCGTAATTAGTAAAAGAAATGTTTAGATAATCTACATTTGCCTATAATATTCCACTACTTTTTTTAACTTATTTATTATCTGTTCATATTTTGCGGGATGTATACTTGTGACTAGATTATTTTTTTGCAAGTATAAAAGATTTACGATAAATCTCAATGTTTTTCTGGGTACTACGTCCTATTTAGCTTATTTTCCAGAAATAATGGTATGCAATTATTTCTTTTTTTAGAGCAACAATGACCGCGATAGAAATTGAGGCAGCGGAGTAAGTGGTGCGTAAATGGTAATATAATACTTTTTAGTGTCGTCCGATTAATTGAACAATATCTGAAAGAAAATAATTTAATGAGAACATTGGCAGTGTTACAGGTATTATTCAGGAAAAAAATCTAAAACCTTTTTTATAGGAAGAAACAAATATTACACTAAATACAGTAGATAGTATTGATGCGTTTTCCTCAGAAATAACTAATGGTCATTGGGACACAGTGCTTAAAACAATACAACCATTAAAACTTCCGGCAAAGAAACTAATAGATCTATACGAACAGGTTCTAATTAATTTCCTTACTAAATTAACAAAATATTTAGATGATTATTGAGCTAGTAGAATTACGAGAGTTAGCTACTGCAAGGCTTATTGCTAGGCAAACCGATCCAATGGTACTTTTAAAAAATATGGACGCTGAACGGTTTCTGCTTTAAGCACTTTTATCTTTATCTTAAAATTTAGTTATAACAGACTTGAAAGCTTAATTAATCGACCTTATTTCGACGCCAGCGAAGTTTACGGAGACACTTCCAAAGAGAAAAGACGTCAAAATATTGCGCAAGTTTGTTAAACATTATTTATGTGCTTATAATAGAAATTAGTCACTCTCGAGCGAAGTTAACGTCGTTCCTCCTTCAAGACTTCTGGCACTTCTAGCTCAAGCTCTAAAATGGCAACTACACCAGGGTCTTCTTCCTCCAGGTTTTGGCATCTCATATTCTTTTCATTCTTTCTATATTTAAGGTACTCAAATCGATCTATTCCGTGGTAAGGCCGCAATGAAAGAGCAAGAGGAGGAGCGGTATCCCACCCAAATGGCACGGCACATTAAATTCGGATCAAGTAGACCTGGATATATTCTTTTTTTTACATTTTTTTTCTAATTAAGACAGCTATCCTACATCCGCGGTATTTTCTCCAGATGGACAATTTTTGGTGTCTGGATCAAGGGATGGATTTATTGAAGTATGGAATTATATGAACGGAAAACTCAGGAAAGATTTGAAATATCAGGTTTGATTTACTGTGGATTTATAAATGTAATTTCAGGCACAAGATAATCTTATGATGATGGATAGCGCTGTTCTTTGTCTATATTTTAGCAGAGACTCAGAAATGCTTGCTTCTGGGGACAATGAGGGAAAAATTAAGGTTGTCCTTTTATTTCAAAGCAATGGATGTTTTGCAGGTTTGGAAAATTCAAACGGGTGATTGTCTTCGTCGATTTGACAAAGCACACAGTAATGGAGTAACTGTTGTAAGATTTTCACGAGATAATTCTCATGTCCTGTCAGGCGGTAACGACTGTGTCATTCGGTTAGTATGATTTAAATTGACACTAATTATTTTCGTTATTACAGTGTCCATGGCTTAAAAAGTGGAAAATGTTTAAAAGAAATGAAGGGTCATACCTCATTTGTCACTGATGTAAGATATTGTGAAGACGCGCATCTAGCGGTTTGTGACTATCTGTTTTATTTTTTTAATTAAAAATTCAGATTTCGGCTTCTGCTGATGGAACTTGTAAAGTATGGAATTTGAAAACATTAGATTGTGTTACGACCTTCCGCGTAGCGGGAGATGTTCCACTGAATTCGGTTCATCCTATTCCGAAAACAGATCAATTTGTGGTGTGTAATAGATCTAATACAATCTACATTGTTAATATTCAAGGACAGGTAACTATTCAAAAAATAATCATAGATCTATTCGTTTAGGTAGTCCGTTTGATGACGTCAGGAAAACGAGATAAGGGTGATTTCATGAGTTGCATACTATCACCACGAGGCGAATGGGTTTATGCTATTGCAGAAGATGGTGTTATGTACTGTTTCCAGCTTATAACATGCACTTTGGAGAGTACTGTACCTGTATGTCTTGATTGTTTTTTATTAAATCTGTTATTTTAAGGTAACCGAACGTCCTATACTCGGCCTTGCACATCACCCGCATACAAATTTAATCGGTTTGTTTTCGCTTTTAGTTTCAGCCATATTTAATTTTAGCCACGTTCTCCGATGATACTCATCTCCGCCTGTGGAAAGACTGACCTTCATAGATGCCGCCTTTTATTTATTCTTAATTTTCTCCTTTCTTCTAAGTTGGCAGCAATTTCCTTCAGAACTCATTTCGATCTTACAAGAAAACGTGTAATAAACAATAAGGTCATACGTATACTTTATTTTCACAAGTATGTGAGTACTTTCGAATATCTAATGTAATATCTTCTTATACTTATACGCATTTATTTTCCGGTCTTATCCTAGTACACAGCTTCACTTTCCTTCATTTCCATAAGAGGATCTTTATTTTTGCCTGAGAATATAGGTCAGTCCATTTTTATACTAAAAATACTGTCGGGCGCGTCGCTCTAGGTAACAAGTTGCCATTAGCGATAATCTGTTTTTCTCGGCATATTTCATCTATTCGCATGAAGTATCGTCAATAAATTTACATCTGCTTTCCTTGGGAAAACGGATCTGCCCATCCTCGATGTTTGTTCCGGATGTCCTGCTTCCAATGATTATGATGGAATTGCCAGTCGGCTGCCGCGAAACATAAAACCGCAGTAATGGTCGGAAGCCCGTCCCTAAGTTTGAGCCCCATTCAAGTTTTGTTGGTCTCACAATACTTTTGACTTCAGCTATGAAGCCGCTAATGACCCTGCAATTTTGCGCGTCGTTTATTATTCATTATGTGTGCTCAGTAGCCATCACAGCATCCCTAGCTCCTCCTAGAATCGTAGATGTGTTCGCTGGACACTTCCTAATGTTGATTTCTCGTAACATGAGTGACATGGGTTTTGGCTTTTCTAAAATAGTTCATTTTGCACTGCTGCTTTGAACTTTCTGCCAGCCCCCTCTCATCTATGAAAGTAATCTCTCTGTCAAAAAAAAACTTTCACGTTAAATTTTTCTTCGGATTCCCATAGGATATTGCTCGTTACAGCGATATTGTTCTCGACAGTTTCGTATTTAAAGCACATTTTATGGCACTTTTAGAGAAAACTTATAAGATCTTTCGCCTAAATTTGCACACATGACCACACTTGCCACAGAGGAATCTAAACTTCATCCTTCAATGGTTACCGACCTTTGATATATTGAAATACTCGCCTTTCAACTGACTACCAATCCTCTTGTTGAAAACTCAAATTTCATTGTGTGAAAGTGTTGACTTCTTCCAGTCTGGCCTACGTTACTGCAGGCCATTTGTTCCGTTTAGGGCTACCTCCATTGTTGAGGTCCATAATCAAGAAATAGCTTTTTGCACGTCAAGCACTTAACCTGAGCACTGCGAGCCCGTTTATTGTTGCTTTCAATTTGACATTCGTCGAGGCTTGGCCTGTCGCTGGCAATTTCTCATTCATTTATCGAATTCGCCGTGCAATTTTGCTCTCATATTCCTCTGACTTCCCACTATCCAATTTGTTTTACATACTCTCTCTACCCAAAACATATTCACTGTGCTTCGGCTAAAATCTCCTAGTTTTTCAGCGTTTAATTTGTGATTGTTGATATATCTTCTCGAACTTTGCATATCGTCTGATCATAGTTTATTAGTACCAATATTTATGGGAGTATGTGCATCAACTAGCAAGAACAATGACTAGTAACGCCGGTGTTCATACAAATCCGCAGAATGTGAGTTATTCGGGTCCATCAAAGTTGTTATAAACGGGGAAGGATAGTCATCTCTACTCTGAATCAGCTGTTCAAATACAGCTTGTCACGTCCTAGATAGAGATAAAATGCAATTCAAAAATGGATTCACCCACTATTTGTAATGCCGCTTCGTTTCAGGGAAAGGACGCCGCACAACCCCTTTCAGCCGTTTTTCGAATTGACGGCAACGGATCTGCCGCCGTTTCTAAGGTGAGCTTCTTGTTTTTTATGCGTAATTACTCTTTTTAGAAACGCGCATCCTTGAAAGGCAGTGGAACTAACGAGGATATAATGATCCAAAGCATAAATGCTGACAATGCATCTGTACATACATGCCACGTTAGTTATTTTACAGTAAGAAATAATTATTAATAATTATAGGATTGTGTAAATATGCTGCGCTCTGACGCTACTGCCGGTTTATCGACAGCCGAAGCAACAAGAAGAAGACAATTTCATGGATATAATGAATTTGACGTATCTGAAAGTGAACCAATATGGAAGAAATATTTAGAACAGGTTCATCGATTTTTTTTACAAAAAAAAATAAATAATTTCAGTTTAAAAATCCGTTAATATTACTTCTCCTTGCAAGTGCAATAGTATCTTTATTGATGAAACAATTTGATGACGCTATTAGTATTACAATTGCCGTGGTGATAGTTGTTACAGTCGGATTTATTCAAGAATATCGATCTGAAAAAACATTAGAACAATTAAATAAATTGGTGCCGCCGGCTTGTACTGTGTAAGTTTGTTTTAATCTTCATTATGTGGTTTTTTAGACTAAGAGATGGCAGAGAGCATAATATGTTAGCTAGAGAACTTGTACCTGGAGATGTAGTCCTGTTGAATACTGGTGATCGTGTACCCGCAGACCTTCGTCTTTTGGAAGCTATTGCATTACAGGTTGATGAAAGTTCTTTAACCGGAGAGACTGAGCCAAAACATAAGGTAAATAATTTGCTTGCCTAACAATGCAAAATTTTTAGGATATTGAAGTAACCAGTGCAAATAATCCAAGCGCAGGAGGCCATGTCGAACATCTTACAAATGTAGCTTTTATGGGAACACTTGTATGCAGTGGACGTGGAAAGGTGTGTGTCGTCTTTATTTTGTTTTAGTAATTTATACAGGGAATAGTGACATCAACTGCCGTTAATTCTCAATTTGGTGAAATAATGAAAATGATGCAAGCTGAAGAAAGTCCTAAGACCCCTCTACAAAACAGCATGGATGAGCTAGGCAAACAGTTATCTCTGTACTCTTTTGGCGTTATTATTCTTATATTTGTTATCGGCCTTGTACAAGGGAGAAATGTGCTCGATATGTTTACTATCGGTGTTAGGTATGCATTTTTAAAGCTATAGTTAACTATGAATTCTAGTTTGGCCGTTGCTGCTATTCCTGAAGGTTTGCCAATTGTTGTAGCTGTAACTTTGGCTATTGGAGTAATGAGAATGGCCGGAAGAAGAGCCGTAGTCAAAAAGGTAAGCACTAGAAGTATTTTAAACCAAACTGGTGCAGATGCCAGCTGTGGAGACGCTTGGCTGTGTTACAGTTATCTGTAGTGACAAGACCGGCACTTTGACTAAAAATGAAATGACCGCGACAGTTGTCGTTACACCCGAAGGAAGAAGAGCCGAGGTTGGATATTCAGTATTGAAAATTATCAAAAGAACTTCAGATTACCGGGCTTGGCTATACAAGTGATGGTGGTGCATGTACGTTTAATGGTGAAACTGTAATGGGCTTTAGTCACGTGGAATTTGCAAAAATTATTGAGGTTTAATTGTTATGAATTTCTAGAATAAAAAATTTTAGGTTGGGCTAATATGTAATAATGCGTCTGTGGTTGGTGAATCAGTAATAGGACAACCTACTGAAGGAGCATTAGTTGTTTTAGCAAAAAAGACCGGCCTGGAGACTGCTCGACAACAATATGAAAGAGTTAGAGAGATTCCCTTTTCATCTGAATCAAAATGGATGGCTGTACAATGTAATCAGCAAAACGTATGTTATATTTTATTCAAAATGTTTTGCTTTAGGGAGAGTCGGTCGTTTTTGTAAAAGGGGCTTTGGATCGTGTTTTGGAATTATGTGATTCATATAGATCTGTTGATAGCACAAGAAAAGCGTTAGATACTTACGTGAGGTCAAGAATATTAGAAGGAGCTCGTGGATTGGGATCAACAGGGCTTCGAGGTAGGGTCAGCTCTCATAATACAATAATTCCGTTTAGTAATCGCAATGGCACGGGGTAGTTCAATGCAATCACTTCAACTTGAAGGGATGGTCGGGATGTTAGATCCCCCAAGACCAGGAGCGGCTGAAGCTATTTCTACAGTTAAATCTAGTGGAGTTGATGTCAAACTCATTACAGGAGATTCTCAAGAAACCGCTATGAGCATAGGTTGGAACTTATCTTCTTCCTTAACTTTTTTAGGTCATATGCTTGGTATTTATTCGAGTACGGATAGTACTTTATCAGGCAATCAAGTTGATACTATGAGTGACCATGAGCTGGAATTAATTATCAGACAAGTGACCGTATTCTACCGAGCGTCTCCACGTCACAAACTGAAAATTGTCAAGGTGCACTTTTGTTTGAATAAGCTGTGCATGATGAAGTTTTGTAGGCATTACAAACTGTCGGAGAAATTGTTGCTATGACTGGTGATGGTGTAAATGATGCCGTAGCTTTGAAAACAGCAAATATCGGAGTTGCTATGGGTTTAGTCGGCACTGATGTTTGTAAAGGTATATTTTTTTATAATTATTCATATAGAAATGTTCAGAAGCGGCTGATATGATTTTATGCGATGATGATTTTTCCACCATGACAGCCGCAATCGAAGAAGGAAAAGCCATTTATCACAATATTACGAATTTTGTTCGTTTCCAATTAAGTACCAGTGTTGCTGCTCTTTCATTAATTGCTGCCTCTACGATGTTCCATTTTGAAAATCCTTTGAATGCCATGCAAATTCTATGGATTAACATAATTATGGATGGGCCGCCAGCACAAAGGTATGCATTTTTAACTATTAAATGTATTTTAGGACTTTAGTTTGGGAGTAGAGCCTGTAGATGAAGATATAATAAAAATGAGACCAAGAAACGTGAAACAGCCTATGTTGACCTTGAAACTGGTTATGTCTATTTTGGCTTCTGCGGGAATAATTGTAGTAGGCACATTGTTTATTTTCTATAAGGAGGTAAAATATTATTATGATTTTTTTATGTTACTTTGCAGATGTCCGCAGATAATAAAATAACACCGAGAGATACAACTATGACTTTTACTTGCTTTGTATTATTCGATATGTGGAATGCTTTAAGTTGTAGAAGTTCAAGGAAACTTATTTGGAATATAGGCTTATTTAGGTAATTTTGTAAGCTGAAATAAATTGATTTTTTTAGAAACCGTATGTTTTGCTTTGCTGTAGGTGGTTCATTAATCGGACAACTTTTGGTAATTTATTGGCCACCTCTTCAAAGTGTTTTTCAAACAGAAGCTCTCTCATTGACTGGTCTGTTTTAATTTTTTTTTCTCTAAATACTTGTGTTTAGATCTCGCCTTTTTGACAGCGTTAACCTCCACGGTATTTATATTCAACGAGGCACGAAAATTGTATGAAATAAAATCAACCATCCAAAGCGCTAAAGCAGAATCCCTGTGATTTTGTATTTCTCTGCAAATGACAAAGCTGCATATCCCAATAGCTAGAACTTCTGATCAAGGTTAATTTTATTTATTGCTATTTATTAAGTTTTACCGGTATCTTTTTTAGAACATACAGTAGATCTTTTTCACTCTGTGATAGTATCTATAAAGATTTTATTAAAATAACTGTAATGTGGCTACTAATAAGGCACAAATTATACTAATTTTTGTCACATTATTCTGTTTAACTGGTTGTGGAATTGAGATGGACATATCGGAGCTATCTCGTCGTAAACGGAATGAAGTTCGAAGTGAAATTGATGTGAGAGGAGCTTCTTCTAATTTATGAGTCCGTCGTATTCTGGTTGAGCATGTCGACTGCTCACAAGATGCACAAATATGCAAATTACAAAAAATATTGACTTCATTGCTGAAATTGCTGATTTTTGCAATATTTAATAATTACCTTGTCGGGAAAGCCCAAGCTTTGATGTGATTTAGAAACATTGTTCCACGGTCATCTCTGGATACTTCGAAATCTCCCCAAACTTCTCCCGATTTTTGTACAGAGCAGCCTTCATTATTACTCAATTCGAGTTCGCTTTTGCCATCGCTCGCCCAACATCGTCCGATCCTGCCCCGCACCGAGCGACCCAATTGTACAGTATACGTCTAAAATTTCTTTTTTTCTACGCTTGGCTTCTCGCGAAAAATGCTTAGGCTTCTTCCGCCGTCCCCTTGGCTGCTAATGGAGCCGCTGGACTAGTCACAGAGAAGGGGCCAATTACGTGCCACACAACGTTGACTTACCACTTTGTCACCGACGGCAAGCGAACGTTTCAAAAGCGGGGAATTGGGATCATCGCCGTCACGTACTGATACTTGATATTCGACTTTGGGTTGGCCGACAATACTGGCAACTGTTGACGAGTCCGAATCGACAGTAATACCTCCGAAAGAAAGTGTTACCTGCTGTGAATCCCTGTAATTACTACTCAACAAGGATCAAACGGGTATGTGAAGAACCGTAAACCCTTGAATGGAAGAATATACTCACCTTTGAATAGCACTAGCGGGGATACAGGTCAGTAAATACTTTTTATCCACTCTGGAATCAAAGCGTGACCCGGACTGGACAATTATCTCATTCTCGAGGTTACCCTCTGCATTTTGTCGAGTTTCGCAGCCATTTAGAGGTATCTAGAGTAATTTTTGATACTCGGGAATAATTGATAGTCACCTTTACGTCGTACGAGTCCGATGGTTGTATACTGGCATTCAAATAAACGCAATTAGGAGAACCTTTCTCTGTAAAAATAGTTCCAGAAAATGTATCGTTGAACTTTATCCGGAGTAAAAAATCCGTCTAAAAAAAGGAATAAGAAATTGCATATTCAGAGACACCTTATCACAGGAGATTGCTGTATTTACAATGATTGGAAGTGCAGTAACTGATGTGGCTGCGAGCAGCAGCCGCAACATTCAGAAATAGGAGAAGGTCGATCAGATCGATCTTCGGAAGGAGGCGCGCTGGCTAATAACCCTCCCCGAAGAGTTATTAGAAGGCCGGTTGCGCCCAAACACAGTCTGCCACCCGTCATTTTGACCCGAGCACGCCACGGAGGCGTTTCACTCAAGAAGGCAGCGAAAGACGATTACCCAATTGACGTAACCGCAATAATTTCCGGGAATAAAATTTTACTAAAGACATCCATGAAGAGAATATAGCACTAGTCATAAAAGATAAATTAGACGATCATTTCAAGTTGTTTGGCGTAATATATCATTTGCTTGGCGATTCGAGACGTATCCAAAGGCTGCTTCTCCGGAGCAATAGGAGTTTTTTCGAATACAAAATATCCGTTCTGGACTTTCCAGTTATGCTAAAATTAAATGAGAATTGCTATGCAGCCATAAATACCTGATTAGCGAACTGAAGAGCTTGCGACTCATTTTCGAAGAGTAACATTGTTGTGGCCACAGGAACACTTAACATCTCTACCGATCTCTGTACTGAATAAGCAATGTTTTCCCTGGTATTATCATTTTTGCAAAGAATAAAAATATCCGTTACCTTACAGCGTCCATCATAATACGAATAAAAACAGCATAAAATGGACTAGGAATAGTTTTTTCTGTAATTACAACTTTATTGTAAGAACCCTCCATAAAAGATTGCTCCAGCTTCACAGGAGTAGCAATGTAAGCATTGGTTAGCTGCTCTTTTTGTGGGATTTTTTCGAGAAGCTAAATGATATTGGTAGAAAAAGTAAAAACGATATCTTACCATGTGGAAATCAGAAAGACGGTCTTTACTCGCTAGAAGGAACATCAAATAGAGTCCAAGCATGAGATATTTATTCGGATGCTCGGCAGGGTAAGCATCATAGAAAACGATTACCTAAATATTATTTTAGATTAGTTTCGCTACAACACACAATTAAAAATACTAACCTGAAGTATGGATTTCTCAAACGTTTTCATGTCAGCATTCAATACCGCCAGCAATACAGTAATTTCATAAGTATCCCTAGAAGGTGCTATTTTATAAAAGCTAGTCTACCTGTAAACTTGATACAAAGTTGCATCGGTTGAATTATTACTAGCTAGAGCATCGGTTAATTGCTTGAGATGTACTTCCACGGCTTTAGGGTCTTTGGGTGTTTTTTCGAATTCCGCCACAAGTTTCTTATGAAGCTCGGTAATGTTAGTCATCTGCAATTAGCATTATAAAACTTTCAAATGATAAATTTTAGAATTAGAAACGGTACACAAGTGTAATGCTATGGACAAAGAAGCGAGTCTATCTACTTTTTATTATAAACAAAAAAGGGCACAGTAAGGATTCGGCCGTCATAGAGCTTGGCCGTTTTAGAATGGCCGCGTTACGAATTGGCCGCTCAGGATTTGGCCGTCAACGTTTTGGCCGTATTTTTCTGCAATCCAGCATTTCTTCATTTACGCCCGAAATTTTTTGGAAAAAAACTGCATTATTTTTAATTTTCCTAAAATAAAGCATCTTTTGGTTTCCTAATGTTTATTATATGCTTTCAATGGAGAAATCACTAGAAAATAGTGGAAAAACCATGAAAATAAGTACAAAATAAGCCTATGGAAATAAAAAAAACGGCCAAAACGTTGACGGCAGAATTGATGACGGCAGAATTCGATGACGGCCAAACTCTTCGCGGCCAAATACTAGTGCGGATAAGTGAAATCCGGCCAAACCCTTACTGTGTTCAAAAAAGATGTCTGTTTGTTTGTCCGGCCGCCGCGCGCGAAATTTTGTCTGTTAATGTGGCCGAGTGGTCTAACACTGTTCGCGAACACCGGGACTTTAAAGGTCTCGCGCTCCAATGCTAAAATTTATTTTATGCATTTTTATGCAATTCTGAGGCCATATTCATTTTTACCAAGTCAAAATTACTATATAGTAAAAGAGAAAATAAGAAAATACCATAAAAATGGGGAGATATGAAAATTCGTCCGATTTTTAGAAGGAAAATTTATTTTCAATGAATAAAATAGCTTTTTCAGAGAACCACGTTGTCGTTCATATATCAAAATGTTCGTCTTTTTGAGATCTGTTATTTGCACTAAAAATCAGAAAAATTGGATGTGACAGTGTCGAGAAAAATATTTTTAAACATTTTTCGTAAATGCCGTAGCATAAAATTCACGCGTAAACAGCGGACAAACTTGATTTTTATATAGGAAAGATGAGCGCACGTTTTCCGACAAAACTACACTTTTTCAACATTTTCTGCTTTTTCCAATCGCTTCGGCGTACCGAAATCTACGCGAATAAGGGTTTTGGGATATTTTTGACGTTCCCTTGCTGAGATATTCAGTTTTTTCAATTTTTTATATTGATAGAGCAGACGAATACTTGGTCCCGCAGTCTATTTTCGTAGATTCGCATGTGGGGAATTTATTGCAAAAGAGAGCTAAGCTTAAGAATGTGTCGTTTTTCCTAGAAACATGCGCTCATCTTTTTAATTTTGCAACTAAAATGTTTGGCGGGAAAAATTAGCGTTTTCCGAAAATTTGAAATTTAGCGAGCAGTGCTAAGGCATCGCGCGAGGTCGAGGCCCCGGAGTGTCGTCGGCACGATGGCATTTTGCCACCGAGGGTCTCTGAAACTGCTTCAGTTTGAATGCGCGCCCTTTCAGGCGTCATCCCCTGATACAGCCAAATGGCGCTTACAAGTCAGTTGTGTCGGAGAGTCCGTCTCGTGCGGTCAGTATACTCTCGCGCTCCGTATCAGTCAGAAACACTTTCAGTCGGTTAGCCGTGAAGATTGCAGTCCTCTCAGTAATAACACTACCCAGGACAATCCTCCATTGCTTGTTATGATTAGTCTATTGGCTAATAAATCAATTGGTTATTCTCTTTACTGTTATTTATCCTTCTTTCTCATCTTCCCGGACTTCCGAGTCCAACCTTTGAATCGGCTATTTCCATGATAAAATAGTGGACATTCCGGGTAGTTTCAATTGTAAGTATCTGCCAACCCTCCATTTTGCCCGTTATCCAGATAATTTTCCTTTAAAAAAATCTTTGAACTTTGGAATTTTTCTCACGTTTTGATCCGGGATCTCATGTGGTTGTGGAAAACTGCTGAGATGATATATTTCCGTGGTCAATCCTTGGTTAAAAATCTCGAAAACATCTCCATTTGAACGTTGGCCATCCCGCCTCCAAGATATTTTAAAAATTCTCGGAGGATTTGGGTCTTCTTTGTATTTCTGACAATTTATAAAATTAAAAAAAAATAACAGAATTACCCTGACATTTTCCCTTGCTTTTGTGACTCCAATACGACTGGCGCACATTTATTTTTTATAAACGGAAATTTCGAAATTTATGAATAATACAAGGCTGATCGAGCAGATTTCACCGCTAAAAATGGGGGTGCGTCAAAAAGGAAAAAAGCCTAGTTGGAAATGTACCAGTACGTAAACGCGTCGAGAAGGAAATGACATGAAAGGAAAATGACACGTTTCGGAAATTCCATTTCGCAAATGATCCGAGTTGAAAATGTCACTGTGTGGAAATCGGGGGGTGGATACACATCGACAAAAACCAAAAAGGGAACGGCTTTGAACGCCGAAAAACAAATAGGGAACGGCATGAACCGGAAAATACCAAGCCGAGAAAACGCAAAATGGAAAACGTCCATTTCGGCAAAATTTTTCTGCAATGCAATTTTTTTGCTCACGACTATCGCGTTTATTTTTCGTTTATCGTTTTTAACGTTGTAGCAATTGTTTGTGCTTCGTTTTTTGGCTTTTTCTTTCATTTTATCATTTTATTAATGTTAATTTTTAGTTTTAACATAATGGTTACAATAATTGAAAATTATGCGATGATTTTAAAGCATACGAATCAAGACGGAAGCAAATATTTCGTATGTAACAAAGCGAAGGTTAGTTTTTTTGCTGTTTTTATTTGATATATTCTTAGAAGCAGTTTAACACGTGTAAGGCTACTTGTCTCGTTATGCCTTTGTTGTCTCTTGTTGTTTTGTTATTGTTTATATGTTTCTTGTTGTTTTTAATTGATAATACATCGTATTTAGACGCTAATTTTCACAAACATCCAAGTTAGTTTGTTTCCTTTGATAATTGCTACTTTTAGGTATTGTTTTTATCCTGTAAATGTATTACTTTTCCTGTAGAGTTATCCTCAAATCAGGGGAACCTCTGGGCAAAAAGTTTTGGTGAAAAAACACTGGTAATTTTTGCAAGCTGATTGGTCACTTTCGATTTGCACATTTTATGCTTATTTTGTTTGTTTGTTGTGTTTCAGGTTAATAAATCTTCTTTTCGGATAGGCAACATCTGCTAGCAGGTGAGTTGAAAAAATTAGCAAGAAAAAATTGTTCAGATAGCTGCAATAGCGAAGGATTGAAAATCTATATTATCTCCAAGACGATCGATCAGCTTTACTTCTTTAAAATCGTTCTCTAATAAGGTTAATATGGGATGGTAATTCGCCTGTAATGCCGCCTACATTGCAAGAAATCGATGCTATTTCTCTTATATTACGTAAATAAAACTGTTTAGTATATTTAATAAACTTTTCTTACTATATAATTGAAAATAAAGTGTTGCCAATACGAAGAGAAAAAGATAAAGCTATTTTTTTTAATTGCGTCAACATAAAAACGCGTATTGCAGAAAAATTTTGCCGAAATGGACGTTTTCCGTTTTGCGCTTTCCCGGTTTGGATTTTGCCGGAGTGGTATTTTCCGTTTCACGCTTTCCCGTTTTGAATTTGTCCAGAACGTTTCGTTTCCGGTTTCATCGTTGCCGCTTTGTTTTTTGTCGATGTGTATCCACCCCGAAATCGGACGTTTCGGAAATAGGCACAGCGGAAACGCGACGTTTTGGAAAAAGCAAGGGTGGAAATGCGATGTTTCGGAAAAAACCACGGTGGAAATGTAACGTTTCGGAAATAAATGTCTGCATGAAAATGCGCTACGTACCTCATTCTTTTTCGGAGAAAAATGTCGTTTTTTCTGATTTTTATTCGTTTTCTATTTGTTTCTTATCATTTACGTGTATTTCTCTTGCTGTATGCATAGTTTTTGCTTTCTAATAATGTTAACAGGTCATATAAACACTGCAGCAACAGTTATAAACAGAAGAAATAATGAAAATAGATGGATTTTGATAAAACCTGAAGAGTAAGTTATTTTTTATTTTATTTAGGCTATTGTGCGTAGTGGAAGGATAATAGTGAAGTGGTACTCGTAATTGGACATCATTTACTAAAAGAAAAGGTTAGTATTAAATATTACACGTTTCTAAATTATATTTTACAGGTGCTACTGTTTGATAAACAATTGTAACTTTATCAAATGTGTTTTGAACAAGACCAATAGCGTTTGTAATCAAAGAAATGAAAAAAAAAACGATTAAAATGTTTAGAGGTCGGTCTTTTTCTATTTGTTTTTATAAAACTTTATCTTGCAGAAATTTTTATTGTTGGTTTTAAGCCTTCTCGCTTCTAATGGAATGGAAAGGTATCATGAGCATCCAGCGAAAGAAGAAGAAAATATATATATACTGTCAAAAATTTGCTCATAAACATTCTACACATCTTCCTGTTTTATTTTTCATTTCTTACTTCATCTTCTACAATATTTCTACTGCTTCCTACTACTTGGAAATATTTTGTTTAGCTATTTTATCTTAGGAAAATATAATTTGGCGTAGAAAATCAATACATCCTCTCTTTTTTTTATTTTCTGAAAAAATATGTACGTGGTAGGGCGTCAGGACGACTACGTATTTCCGAAACGTTACATTTCCACTTCAGCCATTTTCCGAAACGTCGCGTTTCCGATCTGATTTTTTCCACACAGTGACATTTTCAACTCGGATCATTTGCGAAATGGAATTTCCGAAACGTGTCATTTTCCTTTCATGTCATTTCCTTCTCGACGCGTTTACGTACTGGTACATTTCCAACTAGGCTTTTTTCCTTTTTGACGCACCCCCCTAAAAATCATGGGCGTCAAGTCAAATTCTACTACAAAAAATTGAATTCCAAGCTGCAGATTTTGCCGTAAAAAACGACGGTCGTTTCTTGCCAATGGCGAAAATCATCGGAGCGTCTGGTCAGATTCTACCACCAGGACGGGGAAAAAAATCTGATAATGCCACAAAAATTACGGGCGCTTCTCTTCTCGACCCACTGTTTGTCATCCTGGCAACCGTCTCCGGGATGTCCACTCTTGAGTCACGAAAAAGAGGGCAGAGATCATTTTCTTGGGATCAGGGAACATATCGTAGACAATCAGCATCGCCTCGTCTTCTGACTCTCTTGAGAAGTCGAGGAGAAGAACTCGAGGTGTGGCTCCGCTTGCGTCGGCCATCGTGACGGAGATTGCTCTTGTGATGCTTGGTGTCGTTCGGATGACGGCTTTTATTGCAATCCCTGACCGTCAATGAATAGAATCTGTCCAAATGTCCCGGTGATTTTCAACGTCGAACGTCCACTGCGCCCTATCCTATGAATTCTTCCCTGGACAATCAAAAGATCACCGACGATGCTGTCGTCCCGGTCGACAGTTAGCACCACAGGAGCCGGTAAGACAAATAATCAAGTAAAAAAAACAAAGAATAGGACTAGGGGAAAAGGATAAATCTTCGATATATCGGGCTCTGATAACCAGAGTCGGAGATCACGGATCCCTCTCATTGCCTCGATATGCGGGCGTTCACTTGTCACCTGGAATCTTAGTCAGTAGCACCGAGATATTTAGGATCGAGCTGGAGAGGCTCACGGACGACACAAATGACAACAGGGTGATTATTGGCTAGTCGGATAAGTGGAGTTGCCTTTTCCTATCTTTTTGAATCGACCTTCGATTGCCTCCTACCTGTGATCTTTTTTGTTCACTTCCCCATTTTTCAGCGACTGGAGTCCTTGCCGGTCTTGTCCTCTGTTTGCCGCCCCTTCATATCTTCTAAGCCATCGAATATTCAATGAAAAAAAATATATTTGTAACAAGGAAAATTATTATTGCATTAACTTGGTGAACCGATTTGGGTGAACTTCTGCATTCGCCCGCCACAGCACAAAAGGTCGCTCGCACCATTTTTGATTTAAAATAACTGTGAATACTTGAAATTGGCCTGTTAGATGGAACAATGTCTCCACTTTCCAATATATTTTAAATTTATCAAAGATGACCCAGTTTGAGCCGAATTAACATCAAAATGTGCTGCAAAGAGCCATTGACATTCCGGGCGATGACTGTCGTCGAAAGTTGGCATGCCTACTATTTTTTCATCTCTAGATCTATCAAGAATGTCCTTTTCTTGGGAAACATATTCAAGCAATTTGTGCAATTTCTGTCAAGTTGACGAGCGAGAGTCGAGGAGAAGGCAGACCTCGTGCTCGTTGATGGGAGGTCGACAGGAGTCGACACAGCTCCGACGTCTTCTGTAGGATAATTATTCCTTCTAAATTTGTCAGGAATGTCCTATTTATCCAATAAAAAAATAATATCCAAGCAGGTCGGCCGGAATTTGTCAATTTGAAGAGTGATATCGAGGAAAAGGGAGGGATCCCGCTGGTTGACGGGCGTCGACAGGACTCGACATGGCTCCGACAGCCCTGGTGCACGTATTTTTACTTTGGAAAATGTTAGAAATACTTTTTCTTCGAAAAAGCGATTTTCAAACCATTTCAACAGTTTCTGTCAAATTGACAGGAAAGTGACGCGCTATCTGGTCAAAATTTTGTCAAGTTGGCCATCGCTTCTCAGTCGTCAGTCTTCTCTCTGCGGTGGTGGCAGCTGATCGTTTTCTTCAATAAGAGGTCACGTTACACTTTTCTTTTAAAATTTTTGCGCTTATTATTACTTTTTGATGCCATTTTTACCGCGGACTAAAAATTTGTGATTTTGGTTATTTTTTCGCTCAAAAATGGGAAGTCGAGCCGGCAAAAGGGACGCGTCACGTGGAGATCCTCCGCCTCCCGTGACAGATGGCCGTCAGTGGCCAGAGTCCTGCCTGAATCTCCCGGCACCTGGGTATCCACTGCTCCCATTGGACACGCTCTCTTCGGAGACACCGTGCTCATTTGCGGGGGACTGGAATAGGGCAGTCGGACCCAATCGGTGCCCAAGGAGATCCGGAAGTGCTCGACTCCCAAGCGCAATTTTTTTTCTAAAATCTGAAATTTATCCTAATTTTTTTGTATTTTTCTTTGTGATTTTTTGCTGTCCTGTTTTTTTTCAGACTCCGAGTGCTGATCGTGGACGAGAACATGGAATTGGAAGCAAGACGACAGGATCGGCGGAAGGACGGCGGAGACTTGAAGAATGGCGACCATCTTCAGTCAGTCGACTTTTATTGCCAGTTTTTATTGCTCTTCTTTTCAGGAGGGACCCCGTTTTTCATTAGAAGGACAAAATAAGAGGACAGTCGAAAAAGGCCAAAGATGGTCAACAAAATGCAAGAAATACCTTAAATTGACAAGATAAGAGAGAAGTTCAACGGTATTTTACATTTTTAACTCTTCTAATATTTTTTTTGTTTCAGTGGCAATTTCTGACGCTAAAAAAGCAAGGAATCGATGACAAAAAAAGATAACAGTGAAAAAGCCGCTCCATTTGACCTGTGAATAGAAAAATGTACAAGAAGAGCCTTCCATCGAAATGGAGAGACTGCTAGCCAAGGTTCGTAATCATTTTTTGAATTTTTCGAGCAATCCGGAGCAGGGATAGATAGCGTCGACTCTGATCAAAATGGCCATCCAACTGGGGCCATCGAATATTACGGCCGTGCGCCCTGTACCATTCGTTTTCTATCAATATTTTCATTTGTAAAGGACATTAGGCAGCTGCTTGTTTTGATAATTTCGGCATTAGACTGCTCTTTTTTTATCAGAGCCACAAATGTCCCCCAGTTGTTTTTGGCTTGTAAAATGTAATTGAATGCCAACCAGCAATCATGACAAAAGTCGATGATCTACGCTGTCTGTCCCGTAGCTCGTGGGAATTCTTCTCATACAACATGAGATTTCCCATTTATTTTCTTTATTAGTTTTTATTTATTTCTATATTTTCAGGTCACAGCCATCATTCCATCACCGCACCTCCTACGCCTCTTCTCCCGTCTATAGAAGCCGGTTTACACAAGTCGAATAAGGTTCGTAGATTTCTTTTTGAAGAGTCAAGAACCCAGACAGATAGCGTCAACTGGCGATCATTGTGTCTGTCCAACCATCCAAGAAGGCTTTTTACGTGCGATGTCAGCTCATACCCATTGGATTTATATCCATTTTCGCCAACTAAAAAGATGTTCTGGCGCATTTCAGTCGATCAGACAGCTTCCCTTATTTTCAACACGTGAATTTTCGCCTTTTTTAATTCCAAAAATTGAATGGAAACAAGCTTGATCGCAATGAGCAACGGTCGACGCTGTTTGTCCTAGATTCTGTATAGATTTCCTATTATTCGGAATATCTGATTTTTTTTTCTCATTTTGAGTTAGTTTATCGTTTTATTTTCAGACGTCAGCCATCCGTCTCCGCCGCTCCTGTACCGCCTCCTTCTCAAGAAGTTCTGGTCGATTGTGGACACGAGCCATCGACTGAGGTTTGTAGATGTTTCTGAGCCATATTCCTCACTAGGCACATGCCAATTCCAGTTCCCTTGCCAACTTTTGCTATCCGCATGATATTATGGAATAATATCAACGCTCGCCCCAAAAAAAATTATTAAAAAAATATAAAAAATCCAAAAATTCGACTGCCTTTTACCGATTTTTTCCCAATCTGCTGCTAATTTTTATGGGATTTTGAATGGAAACGAGCTGTACCGCCTCGCGTATTTGATGTCGATTCATCCATTTCTTTCAGGTTGTCGATCTTTTCGTCTGGATTCTGGGATCATTAGCCTCGTAGACTTGATGAAGATTGCCATCGTTCCTCTCTTTTTTTTGTGATCTCATTCTTTTTTCTCGCGGCGCCAACAGGCGTAAAAGCCCTGTTGGTGCGTTTCTGTTTTTATTTATTTGGGGCAGTTGGAGAGAAGGTCCTCTGGGTAGGGGAGACATACCGCCATTGGGTTGTCCGCTATCCAGGAAAAAGTAGAAATGCTGAAAATATTGCGCTGCCAGCAATTTTGCTGATTCGCCGCTTTGATTACTATAGAACTGACAATTTTTGAGCTTTTTCTGCGCTGTTTCAAACTCTCGCCAGTGGAAATGTCCCTGAAATGCGCTGGCAGTTTGCTGGGTCAGAAATTTGCAAAATTTATTCAAACGCTTATTGATGCGGAAGTCTACCGCCGTTTTTGACGCCAGCTCTTCCTCCAGTTCATTTCGCGATTTCTTTTGAAAAATATCTACAGTGGCGGCAAGTGAAATAGGGACAAACTCAAAACGCATTTCTTTGATATTTGTCATGCGATTTTTGTCAATTTTCCTTTTCCGAAAAAATTCTACACGCGCGCGTTTTTCTATAGAAAAATTCATTTGCGCGTCATTTTTACGAGAGGGCGCACCATGAGACCTCAAAAAAGTGAGATTGTAAAAACTGAGATTCTTATGCGGCTCTTCCCGCAGGCCAATTTTAGTACCATTTGATTCCTCTCGACGAGACGAGAAAACTGATATAATCAGTTTGTGCGACACCCATGATTTCGAGCAACGGCGATAGTTTGAAGTTCGAAATTGGAGACATTTTTTAATCACTTTGGCTAAAAATGACCAAAAAAACTGTTCGAAACCCGTTTTCCGGCCTCTCTAACTCCATGTGTTCTCCATTATGCTGTGAGGTGAGCATATCAGTTTGCTCGTCTCTCGTCGGAAAAGGAAAATTGGCAAAAATCGCATGACAAATATCAAAGAAATGCGTTTTGAGTTTGTCCCTATTTCACTAGCCGCCACTGTAAAATCGAAGCTAATTTTGAACGAAATTGTCTTTGGATTTAAAAGTTTTTGTCTTTCGAATTAAAAGCAACAAGTTTGAAGAGAACACTTTGAAAAAATTTCGATTTGGAGTTTCTTTTGGTTAGAAATGTCAATTTCAAAGTATTTCATCATGTTTTATACTATTTTCTTTATTCGGTTATGTGTTAAAAATAAATATAGCTAACAAGCAAAGTTTTTCAGTTCGCAACGCGCTTCCGTAACGAGACCTGTACCATTCGAAAAAGCATCAAAAATTAGGCAGGCAGACGGTATCAGTAACTGCCGAGCGCCTCCGAGTATATGGTAACACATATGGGCCCAGACTTGCATTTTTTTTCTTCTATTCTTTTTCAAAATGAAAGTGACCGCCTATTGGAAAATGAGACGAGCAATGAAACACAAAAAAGTTGTGAGGGGAAATTTGCTCAATGGAAGCGTATTCTACCGATTTACCGGTTGAGCCAAGCTGCTTCTGGAATCCTCGCAAAGTGGCGATAATGATATTTCACAAAGCGATCCCATGTAGATTCGGGCTAATTTTTTATGCTTTGTCGAATGGTATAGGTCCCGTTACGGGAACGCGTTGCGAACTGAAAAACTTTGCTTGTAAGATTAACTGAAAACAATTGCAGCAATGAAAGGAACGAGCTAAAAAGAGCGGCGGATCGGATCGACAATTTTTAGACTGAACATAACGGCAACGGACGTTTTTTTGTTTTCAAGTTTTGCATGCAATCCTATTATTTTTATCTTTTTCTCATTTCTAACAAAAATATGTTCACTTTTTGACCAAAAAGCTGTCAATATCAATATAACTTTGGGTCTTCAATAAAGTAGAACAATTTACCATCCCAACAGTTGATTCGAGAAGAAGCTGGCTCGTCTTTGTTGATATTGAAGGACAACCCTAGAGCATTTTATGAAGGGACAAATTTCCTGTTCCAAAAATTTTTCCTCATGTTCTCGTAAGAACCGAAAACGTGGTTCTTGGAGGAAATTTAGCCCGGAAACCGGTGAAGAGGATTGAAATTGGGCTCAAAAGAGGTTGAAAAATTATTTGCTTCTAAGCTATTCTTAAAAATTCCATTTTTTTTTGTTTCAATTCAAATGTTGAAATCTGGAAGACAAGAAAACAAAAAGAGAGGAAAGTAAATAGCTGAAGATCAAGAAGAATGGTTCGACTTTGAAAGACAACCCGGTAGAATAAAAGAGAACAAGATAAGGATCTATTAGAAGTATATTTTTATAAACTTGAATTACAAAGAAAATTACAAGTATAACTCTAAATTTCTTTTATCGCCTCTTGATAATTTTTCCTCCTCGTAAAATGATACAGTTGACAGTATCCTCCATCTCATCGTCGCCATGTTGACTCGATTCTTCTGATAGGTCCTCATCTTCATCTTGTGTGAGTGGCTCCACCAGCGGCGACTCCACCACCAGCTCCAACACCAGGGGCTCCTCCAACAGGGGCGCCAGTATCGGCTCCACCAGCTCGATTATGATCATCTTCTTCGGCCATCAGATTTTCAAAAACCTCCTGATCTTCCGGTGGCGGCGGGGGAATAGCGGCAGGTTCGGGCCCTAGCAACTCACGAATGTCCTCTCTTGACGGGGTGACTCCCCTCGCGGTGACTTCTACGTCAACTTCGCCTGAAATCAATTGACTTATTGCGGTCTCATATCAGAAATTATAAAAATCCAAGGAATTAAATTGATCAAAAAAAGACTTACCACGTTGATTCACATTGTCTCGTTGCCTGATAACCTCGGCCAACGCATTATTGTATTCAGCAATTTTTTGTGTTTTTTCATCTCTTCTTTGCATCAGGTCATGGATGGATTCGCCATCTTTCTCGACCTCTCCCTCAAGGTAATTGACCAGCTGCCTCAAGTGCTGCTCCTTTTGGGCGAGGCGACGCTTCCAGTTTATCTCATGGTTCTTGTTGTTGTTCACTGAAATGAGATTATTTTGTAAGAAAAATGGAATTTTTTGTAGGCTGGCCCGAAAACGGAATCTTTTTTCGGATTGTAACTATTTTTCTGAATTTTTCACACGCGGAATTTGGATCTTTTGCCAAAAATATTCGACGAAATGCCGCAGTGACAAAAACAATCGGGCGAGAATGGCGTTGCCACGCTTCCATACGTCACGAACAGAAACAAATAATTTCGTCGTCGGCCCAGCAATGTGGATGTTTAGAAAATTGATGAAAACAAAACTTACTTTAAGGTGGAGGGAGTGCTTCCAGTAGACGGCAGGTTCCTCACTTGAATGGCGCTGTAACAGCTGAAAAACGGCACATTATTGATGTAGAAAGACAAGAAAAAAAAGAAGAGAAGATACAAGAAATTTCAATTTCAATTTTGTTTTCAATTTTATTATCATGTTGATATCAACACCAGACTTGCGCGGAACACCAACATTTTGCGTTCCGCGGAACGTTCCGTGTTCCGCAATTTTCGCGTTCCGCGGAAAGTTCCGTGTTCCGCGGAGGCCCGTTCCGCCGGAACACGGGACGGAACGGCATCAAAAGGGAGCTAGAATAAAAATCGAAAAAAATCGCGAAATTTTCGACATTTCGCTGCAAATTTAGACTTAAAAATGCGTCTTTTAATGACGATCATTGTGCTGCTTGTTTTTTTCAGCATTAGGTATTGTCTACTTTGAAGAATTTAAAGGAACCGTCCCACAGGTGTGCTAGCGTGTGCACAGAGCGCCCGCAAAATTTGAATTTGTGCACAAGCAAAATGTTGTATTTTCGTTTTTGCCACTATTTTGCTATTTTCTGATGTTTTTCTTGATTCTTTTGAGCTGCTAAGGTAGTTTTGGGCACTGTTTCACATTAGTATAAACTTTACAGGATCAAAATTGGTTCAAAATGAACGCAGAAAGACAAATTTTCGTTGAATGTCCAATGTCGCATTTTTCTGCGTTTTTCTTTATTCCTAGCTTGTTTGATCCACTTTTTATTGTTCTCCTAATTTTTTGGTGTCGAAATATGTAAGAAATTACTTGAAATAACTTTAAATCACCAAAATAGCGAAATTTGAGCAAAAATATACGTAACAGTATGCAGGTACGCAAAACAGTGTGGGACGGTTCCTTTAAGCTTTTCTATTAAAAATGAGGAAGATGTAAATTAACATTTAGTAAACAACAAAACTTACCGTAAAAACTGAATTCGAACCCCATGGGGCGCTAAGTTTCAATACCCCCCTTTCCCCTGGGGCAATAAAACAAGAGGGGTTTTATTATAGGGGGGGGCGCTAAGTTTCAACGTGGTTTTCAGGCCTCAGATATCAAGAAAATGCAACTTTTCTGAGAAATTTTAGCGAAATTTTTCAAAATTTTTTCAATTTTTTCTCATTTTTGACCGCTTTTTCTCTAATTTTGTGGTTCGAAATTTTAAAAAATCTTATTTTTTATGCGGTTTTCTGTCGGAATCTTTGCAGCATGCCTGGCTAACCATGACTAAAATGGTTGTATCATTCGGTTTAACTATTCCTACAGACAAACGGCTGTTAGACGGTGGAAATAGACAATCATTATCAATTCCTGACCAGCTTTAGCCTTATCACCACAGATATTCGCGCAGTACTTCACTGTTGCGAACATAACATAATTCCTATTCGTTGAGCCTGTGATGAGCAATCGGGCCCCGTAGGACCGGGCCGAGCCTGCCCAGGCTGACGATTACTCCACCCACGAAATCGTTCGCCGACCCTGAGGCGGCTTGCGCATCCCAGATAGGGTTGCAGGCAGGACGGGACGTGCCGAGAGACTTGGCGTCCCGTCCCGTGACGGGTACGTCCCGCTAGAGGTACGGGCTCCTTTGTGACGGGATCTGCGTCCCGTTTTCGTCCCGTCCCGAGGACCTTCCGGGACGGGACGATACGGGACTGTGCTCTCTACGTCCCGTCCCGCAGGCAACCCTAATCCCAGGTTGAGCTGTTTGAACCATCTAGACCAAGGCGTGCCATCATATCGAATCGAGATATCGTCGAAACTTTGTTCGATTCGGTATCTTCGCCCTCTTCCGAGAACCCGGATCCGTCCGAAAATGGCCGTATTCGGTCCGCATGTGGGCAGATGATGGATACGTTCGATCTAAGCCGGCTGTAAAAGGAAAGATCTGTGCAGCCTTGCTGTGTATCAGAATCGTATCCTGATTCCAGCGATCACCCTGCGGAGGCGTTCAACCCGTTTTGCATTGTAATGGTTGAAAGAGTACCGATGAGTACAAGAGAAATTCTGGTGCGTTTATGATGAACTTCTCTGTTCTCCTTCATACAGAACATAGAACGATGAGCAATGTCATTTGTTTCGTCTAATATTCGTTTGAATAAGCAGTTTTGATTGGCTATAAGGACAATTTAGAGCTCTTACATTATGAAAAATCGGATTCTACGTCTAAAAATACCCGGGAAATGTAGCCAAATTCGGTATGAAATGAAGTTTGGCAAAAAATCGGGGGGCTATAGCACAGGGAGGGGGCATTTTTGGGGGAGGGGTTATATCTCAGGGGGGGGCCTTAAGTTTCAATATACCCCTTTACCCTGGGGTTATACTAGGGGAGGGGTCTTATTATAGGGGGGGGGTTCGAATTCAGTTTTTACGGTATTTCATTTTCGGATTTCGTGTTCCGCGAAACACGGAACGCGGAACACGCGGAACTCGTTCCGTCCCGGCCGTTCCGCGCAAGTCTGATCAACACGTAAAATCACGTAGATTATGATACAAGAAATGTTAGAGGCAAAATGATGGAATTTCGTTAAAAACTGTCGAAATATGACAAAAGACAACTCTGGATAGGGTTGCCGTTCGGTTCGGGGTCAGTAAGGCGCATTTTCGGGGTATATAATATACTCAAAGGAACCGCGCCTCCCCCGAAAATGCGCCTTACTGACCCCGAACCAACCCTACTCTGGACGAATTCATGTCAGGTTGGCAATTTGTTGTTTTGTCGAAATTATCACATTTAAAGGGAGTCTCCGGGACCTATTTATTTTTATTGAATCATATTAATCGCATTTAGAGGAACGTTTTGATACCAAATGCATCCAGTAAATTGATAGAAAAGTAACTTTTGAAATTTCGGTGAATTTGGGCATGAAATCCCACTTTGCTTATTTTGTTCGTGAAGGTGAAATTTATCTGCCTGTTTTATGGTGTTTTTCGCGAAAGTTTTTCATGGAATGAAAAATTGTCATTTTCAACTATTTTTCACTATTATATTCAGCGTTGTAATTTAATATTAAATTTTCTATTATTTAATATTAAAGCGTTGTAATTTAATATTAAATTTTCTATTATTTAATATTAAATTACAAATTTAATATTAATTAATGTTGTTGACCTAACAGTATAAAAATCTCAGGATTGGCTGAATATTTTTAAAAGCTCTTTTTTAATCGATTCGCCATATCGAATTGTCCTCAAATGAGTTTTTTGAGACTCTCCCGATCACCCATGATTAACTGACAGCTGTTTTCATCTGTTTTGCATTTTTTAAAATAGCAGGAGTGGTCAGATTTCGGTGGCAAAACTCATTAAAGGACAATTCGCTATGGCGAATCGTTTAAAAAAAAGCTTTCAAAAATATTCAACCAATCCTGAGATTTATATATATATATATACTGATAAGCTTTGCTTCATTTTTTGGTTTTTGATATCATTCAAACAGCTAAATCTTATACTGCAGCATATCCTCGAAAGCTTACAGATGAAAAGAACACAAAAACTGGCTGCAGCCTTTTTATGTGTATTCTCTATAACATTATTTTATTGGCTTTTTCAGAATGAGTGAGTACGATCTCGTCACCGATTTTGTCAAGAAAGAGCAAGAGCTACTATCTACTATGGGTATCGATATCGACATCCCGAAGATTGGTCAGTTAACGCGTCAATATTTCTCAGTATTTTTTTAGATGATTTCACCTCAAACTGCGAAATTCTTTCTGGAGAAAAAGAAGTGAAGAATGGATGTAAGGAAGAGATTAAAGAGGAGATCATGGAAGCGTTTAAAGATGATTCTAAAGAAGTGTTTAATGAACATGCAAAAGAAGAAGGTGTAGATTCTAAAACCAGTAAATGCGAAGATGCGTGTTTAGAAAATGAAGGTAAAGCAAATTATGGGTGGTTACTACCTTCTCATTTCAGATCTCACAGGTCTTTCCAATTCAAACCTCTCAACAGTTACCACGCCTCCACTCCTCGAACCCGAAGAGCTCATAAAATGGAAAGCGGAACGAACTGAGAGACTGGAGAAGAAAGGTTTCCTATTAGCAGTTTTTGTATCGAACGTATGTTAGATGCCGATGAAGCTACAAAAGTGGCTGAATTAAAACAAATGGCCACCATTGAACTAAAAAAGTGGTATGCCGATCGAGATGTTGCCATTGAAGTCACTAAAGCGGAAAATAGGTATGTTCTTATCATTTGGACCTTCAAGTGATATCCACTTCTAGACAGCGTGAGCTCGAACATGAGAGTCTTATGAAAAAAGAAGAGCAAACTACCGAACCTGACTGGGACAACATTTTCAAAATGTGCCAACTTCACTCTTCTAAACATGGAAAAGAAAGAATGAAGAAGTTACTCACTGATATCGATCACGTTTCCCGGTCAGTTAATTACCTACTCTGTAATGTAAGCTATTCAGAGCTTGAAAGAATTCTGTGATTAAAATGCATTTTTGATAGCATACTGGTTCTTCTTTCTTTTCCCTTTTACAAGAATAAGCACATGCATGAATAAATTTTTATCTTCTGTTTGAATGTTTAGATTATGTTAGGTTTTAGCTGACCAGTTTTATCTTTCCTGTGTGCATTATGCTAATTTGTATGCTTTCTTTTCAGTGATTTAATGCAGTATTGATCTGGTATCGAACAAGTAGTATGTCCAGTACCAGCGATTTAGACGTCAAATCTGCCACTAGTCCAATCTGTGAAGCTTCAACTGTTGAAATTTCTCGACCTACAACCGTACCTACAGCACGCACTCTGTATCAAAAAGTTGTGGAATGGGGGAAGAAGGAGCATCATTTCAAGATGGCTTTAATATTCAACACGAACAACCACTAGATTTTTTTCAAGCCTCTGTTTATGATGATTTTTATCGCTCAACTCTGTCGTCTTCATGAAATTAAATATTCGTTTTACATCGCCTTATATACACTTATGTTTTTCGCCTAAGTATATCTTTTTTAAACTTATAATTGTTTATTTATATTATTCATAATTTGCAGCTATGACGGGAATAGAAGCAAAAAAGATACCTCGTGATGAAAATGACCAGCAGCTCGTGGTAAGTCTTTTCAACTTTATTATCTTTACAAGTATATATTAGCGCGCTTCTGGCGACTTCGCCAGTGTACCACAAGACATTCTTTACAAGCATCCTCTTCAAAACCGCTGGGCCTTATGGTATTTGAAAGCTGATCGTAATAAAGATTGGGAGGATTGTCTCAAGGCAAAAATGTCTGAAGAATTATTCTTTATTTTATTTTTTAGATGGTATCCGCATTTGATACGGTCGAAGACTTTTGGGCACTTTATAACCATATCCAAACACCTAGTGGTTTAAGTCACGGCTCCGACTACTACTTGTTCAAAGAGGCAATTTTATCATATTAATTAAATTATCTCTTTTAGGGTATTAAACCGATGTGGGAAGATCCACAAAATGTGGATGGTGGCCGTTGGCTGATGGTTGTTGATAAGCAGGTAAGAATTTTTTTGTGTGGAAACATTTCTATTGTAGCGTCGAGCTCAAGTTCTTGATCATTATTGGATGGAATTATTGATGGCAATTATTGGTGAACAATTTGAAGATCTTGGAGAATTCATCTGTGGTGCTGTTGTCAACATTCGCCAAAAAGGAGATAAAGTATGATTGTTTTCGTCCGGTTTAAATTATAATTTGAAGGTTTCAATGTGGACACGCCATTCTCAAAGAGACGATGTTAATACCAGAATTGGTCACATCGTAAAAAGTAAACTAGAAATTCCTGACGCTGAACCAATTCGATATGAAGTCCACAAGGAAACTTCTCATCGCACTTCATCCATGGTCAAGCCGCGGATAATTCTTCCAGCAAAAGGATCCCATAATTCGTCTTCTAACCATTAATAGTACAAAAATGTAAAGTGACGACTTTTACTATGTTTTTTGGTTTTATTCGCGTATTGTTATTTGTACCTATATAAAGAGTTTCTTTTGCTCTGTGGTAAATGATGCTTCTCGATGTGTATTGGGTTTGCTGGCGATTGCTCTCTTCATAGTGCTGATTGGATGTCCCCATGGGCAGATTCCATTTGAAGGGGGGCGTGTCGTCTACCGTTTCCAGATGATGATAGCCGAGTCATCTTTCCTCTTGCCCATTCCTCCTTTTCTTCTTCCTTATATTCCCCTATATCAGCCACCTGTTTATAAAAAGATTACACCACATTCTATCAATGATATTCTTGGTCTAAATGAATCTGAAGAGTCAATTATTCATTCGGAACCTGAAGAAAAGAAACTTGCTCGACCAAATGTGAGCATGAAGAAGAAAAAGGCCAGGACAACATTTAGTGGACGACAAATTTATGAACTTGAGCGACGGTTTGTGAACATGTTTTTGGTTGAAACGAGGCGATTTCAGGTTCGAAGCGAAGAAATATCTTTCGAGTGCCGAGCGCAGTGAATTGGCTAAAAATCTCCATGTAACTGAAACCCAGGCATCCATTTATTTTACAGAAAAATGATAATAATTCTAGGTCAAAATTTGGTTTCAAAATCGTCGGACAAAATGGAAGAAAATGGAAATTGAAGACAAAAAGAAAGAAAGTCCCTCGACGGAGCCATTGTTAAAATTAGCCATCCAAAATCTACTCAGTTGAAATGAATAGTTTTTCGTCGTTTTATGATAGTTTTGGTGTCCGATTTACCGCCGTCTTCAATTCGACTAAATTGCCTCTTTAAAGAGCGAGTCAAGCGTATTGGACAAGGGACCAAATTGGCCCGGCAGATAATTGGATAAGCGACGGTTTGCTGCTTCTTCTTGTAATTTGCGACCACGGACATCAATCCAATTCGAGCTGATTCATTTCTTCTCGATTTTTCGAACAAAATAAAACAATAGATGACGGCTATTATTCACCGCCTGTGAATATTCATCTACAAAAAGAGCAGACGCCGTGTCCGTCGCCCAAATGTGGCTGTTTCTCTTGTTGGCGGCGATTCCCGTCAGTCGAACAGCCCTCGACGTCGTCTCTCTCAATAATCTTTGTCGTCAGGATGGCCTCATCCAACTCGGCCTGTTTTCTCCTTATTTTGTCGAATGTAGAGGTCGAACTGGTTTCGTGAGAATGTGTCCAGTCAGGGGAGAGGTGAGTCGCTATCGCGAGTCCCGTCGACTTGTTGTGTTCCCAGATTTTCGCCAACGGCGTATGCCAACCAGGAGGGAAAGAAGCCCACGACACCTCCGTCTCTCTTTTAAACGAGGAGACCAGTCGTATGGCAGAACAAGAGCAATTCTGTGGTGCTGGCGGCCTCTCTGGCATTTACACCAGTCGAGAGGCCTGTTCTCGACAGGCTCTCCTCTGCAGCGGGGTTACGGTAGTCGCCATCGCCTGTCCCAATGGTATGCTCTTTCTGTTCCTGCTCATTTGGGTACAGGTCAAGTCCTCCAACCTGATCTCTCCTGTGACAATCCGGGTCCCCAGTGTTATGGTCAACAGAGTACGCCCATTCGGGATTTCTTCCTTCAACGACTCTGCTATCCTCCCACAAAAGCTGCGCAACAATTCCAGAAGGAAAAATGTACAACATGGTAAGGTGTTATCAATGTCTGACACTTTTACAGGTACGTAAACTGCCAGCCTCGACCCGCCGTGGTCCGATGTCCTTCTGGTTCTGTCTTCGACCGCTCGACGCAACAATGTCGCCCGTGGCAGCAGGGAGATGCGTGCCAAATGAGCGGCAGTTGCACATCCCGGGAGTATCAGTCAATTTCTCTAGGCGAGTGTCAATCCGTCTATTATTATTGTGACGGCCTTCATGGGAAGCATCTCTACTGTTCCCAGGGAATGGTCTTCAATGGTCACTTCTGTGTCCCGCCAGAGTCGGCCAATTGCCCGGTTTGTCGACAAGGAGACACCCGAGATGGCTCCGCTTGTAACCAGTATTATCTTTGTGAGGGAAACAACTGGATCACCAAAAATTGTCCGGAAAGCACCGGTTGGAATCAAGAAAGACGGCAATGCGAGGCCAGCTACTCGTGTGTCAGTCCGACGACCTGCCAATATGGTACCGTTGTCTCCATCGACTGTGGAAAAGCTCTCGTCTGCAATGGTCACGGCTTCGACGAGATCACCTGTCCACCCAACACAATGTTTGACAAATTTGAAAAGAAATGTGTCTACCACGAGTCATGTAACTCGGTAAGGAGAGCGGACAGTCGGCTATTTGAATTTAGCAAACTTGTCGAGAGGGCGACGTCATCCTTTCACCCGACTGCTCCGCCTATCGCCTCTGTCAAAATGGCCGATATTCTTTGTATCAGTGTAGACATAAAAGTGGACAATTCTCTGGTAAAAGATCAATGGATAATCAGAAAGAATCTCTAGATTATTGCCGAAGCTGTGGACAGCAGACGGCTCCTCCCGGCTATCAGCCCTCTTACCCGGCCCAGTGTGCAGAAGGGTCACTTCAAGTCGACCAGTCCAATTGCAACAGCTACTATCGCTGCTCTAACGGGCAGTGGACAGCGCAGACTTGTGCAAATGGAGAAGTTTGGAGCAACCAATGGTCGAAATGCGTCGCCGCCCAGTATGGAGACGGATGTTCCACCGCCTTGGAACCACAATGTCAGGAGGGAGAAGTGTGTTTCTCGATCTTTTTTGGGATCAGCCATCTCTTTCAGCGATTATTCAGTCCAACGGACACAGACTGTCGCCATCTTCTTGAATGCAAAGCTGCTCGCTGGATTGAAATGGTCTGCCCCGAAGGATATTTCTATGGTTTCGATTTGCTTCTTCCAGTTAACACATTTTATTTCAGATACAACGCATCGCAGCTGTAGTCCTGGTTCTTGTCCAGCTAAACCCACGACTCCAGAGATTATCCCCGGCCCGTCAGAACCTCTTCCACCGGCTCCTCCTCCGGTAGATGACAGCTATGGAATCTCCTGCACTGAGGGAGAACGGGCAGCTGACATCTATGACTGTTCAAAGTACATGGCTTGTAAAAATGGACAAATGGTCACGGAGGTAGGTCGGAGTGTCAAATGGATGCCTCGCTTTCAGCACTGTTCTCCGGGAAGTGGATATCAGCCGGTGGACAGGCAATGCAAGCAAGATTATCATTGCGGGGCCGAATGCCACGAGGGTGTGGTCATTCCGATGGCTACTTGTGGACAGTACAAGTAAGAAGGACAAGAACCGACTAGATCGGATATTCAGGGTCTGTGTACAAGGAAGATATCGAGAGGGCAAGTGTAATCTGAATAAAATGTTCGTCAATGGCCGGTGTGTTGACCAGGACTGCCAGCCCATCTACTGTAGACGATCTCCCTTGTAAATTTAAAAGATTCTTTCAGTCTTCCCTGACTGTCAAGAGGGGTCTGTCCGTCCTCCGTCATCTCAATCTGATCCTTCAATCTACATGGTTTGTATCAACGGCCGTTGGGAGGAGAGAAACTGTGGCCCAAAGGCCGTCTTCAACTACCAGACGCAAATCTGCGAGATCCAGATGGCCCCTCTTCCTCCGCCGACCTGTTATGGAGGAGAGACAAGACCTATCTCCTGTCACGATTACGAAGTCTGTGAATACGGTAACTGGAAGAAGCAGCGCTGTCCCCATGGGCAGAAGTTCACCAACGGCTATTGTGTACCAGGCGATTGCCAGGAGAAATGCCTGGAGGCAGCCGACGCCTATCGACGGGATAGTTACGACTGTTCCAAATATTATCAATGTGTTCACGGTCAGTTGTACTCTTTTTAAAGAGAAGTTCCCATTTAAGGTAATTGGATGCAACGTCCCTGTGCCCCAGGAACAGTTTTCAACGAGCGTGTTCTGGTCTGTGACCATCAACGAAACGTTCCCGAATGTGGGGGACTCTATTGACGGAATGAATCTCTGTCTGTGTGTTGGGATGACCTCTCCCGTTCCAGCTGTTGTCACTGTTTACTGCTTCTTTCTTTTGCTTCAAAAAGGGACCGGTTCTGCCATTGACCACCATTTTTGGATGACCTCTCGCCCAAATTAAAGGGCGTGTCCTTTAAAAAGTTAAGAATATATCGGACGGGGGTCTGATCCGGCGGAGTACTCGTCCGCGAGTCAAGGACATGTCGTTTATGGTTTATGAGCTGTCCGAGAATGAGTCTCCGGACTGTTTGTCGCTGCCTCTTGTTTTTACTTAAAATCTTATGCGGCACACCCATAAGACAAAAGAGTCGACCACACTCCAAAAAATGAGTCATCTTCATATCGTTGACTTCTCGGTCAGAAAGTCATCAGATCACCATCGTCGATAGAAGTGTCGGGTCAAGGAGCTGGAACCATCTCCAAAATTGTTTAGGGCAATAGACAAGGCGACAGAGGTGCCCTTCCCGCGCATTCCGTGGATTCTCGCCCGGTCGACCGTCGTTGTTGTTGGGTTGCCCCGCCTCTCGCAGTCCTTTCCTGTCATGTCGCTGCCGCCGCTGTTGTTCGTCCTCCTTCTGCCTGCTTTTGTTTTGGCACAAGATCAGCCCGTCTGTTCTGCCAATCAACTATTCAATGGACAAATCTGCACCTGTGCTCCGGGGTATGGCTTTTTTTTCTCGTCTACGATACAAGATATCCTCATCCTTTTCTAATTGTCTGTCCCTGTTTGTTATTCAAATATAACTAAAAAAATGTTTATTTTGTCTATTTTTGAGCAACAAAAAGGATAATTTGTTGTTATCTTGTTAGAGACTCACGCCCGACGTCCAAAAACCGCCCTCCCTTCCAAGGTCGCGCCTCCAAAATCGCGTTGTACAACAAAGCGACGAACAAGTTGACCAAAAAAGGCCACATTACCTTTTCTTTACTTTTCCTCCTGACTTCCCAGTAGAAATGTGTCCCGTACAGAAAAAAAGACAAGTATCGCGGGGAAAGATAAGATCGGCCTTTTCCTCTTCCTCCGGATCAATTTGGTTACAGATACTTTTCGTCGACAAACGACGAATCTCGACAAAGGTGTGACGACGAGTGCGAAGAAGTCTACTACAGTTATTTCACCTACGGCAAATGTGTCAATGACATCTTCGGCAAGCTGCCCCAAGACCAGCAGCCAGCTTGTAACATGCGATGTGGGGTCAGTCACTTTAGCCGGAAGCCCTTTTTTAAGAGAGAAAAGTCCTTGACGACGGTTCCAATCAATTTATCAGTTACTGTAAACCGAAACAATGCCATTTGGACCGGAAATAAACGAGACAAAGACGACGATTACAGGTGCGACTCCGTCTGTGGACATCCATTGGCATCTTCCTCGTTTTGGCTGCGGCCATCGCCACTCTTGTCTTGACTTTGCCCATGTGCATTGCCACCTGTTGCTCGTGTCTTCATGCTAAGAAGGTCAGTTAGCCAGTCTATTTGAGGGAAAAGAGGAGGACAGAGATAATCGGCCGAGTCATAATCCCCAACCGGATATCGTCTGTTAACGCCGCCACTTTTTGGCAGATACTTTGGGCTGATTCCAGTTAAACCGACTGCCAAAATGGCACAAACTGGGGGAATTCTTTTTCTATTTATTGGATTTGTGTCTCAAAAGAGGCCAATTTGTCATTTTATGGTTAGAATCTGGGCCTGTTTCCGTTTTTTGTATGCCCTACGGTGGACTTTCTCAAGTAATTGGGCGCGGTCGCTCTTGATATTGTGATAGTCTCTCTCGGGCGATCTAGGTTGTCTCTCTCGAATCGCAATAATTCGTTTGAAACCGTTGCTGACAGGCTGAATGATGGCCCCGTCCGCCAGTACACATTCCACAAGGTGACAATTCTTTCAGGCTAACAAACACGCCAAAAGAGTCGTCGTCGAGCAACAGAACACGCCATCAAAAGATCAACAAATGGCCACAATGAGCTACTCGCCTTATGCCGCCTATTGGCCTTATTATCAACGTTGAAACCATCGACACCCGACATTTCTCAACAATTTGCTCATTTTTCTTGCATTTTTTTCGAGTTCTCATTTTGCCCCACAACAAAGACTGCCACAGATGTTCTACGAACGAGATCTAATAAACTTTTTTCTTTTCTTGCGATACCCAGAAAGGAATTTACACACAGACAGATTTCTATCCAAATTGAGAAAAAGAAAAAAAAATAAAAATGAACCCATCAGTGTAACTATGACAATTAGCGATCCTGTCTATTCTCACGCTATTCGTTTTCATCACTTGGAATCGAACCCTCGATGTTTTGATTGCGCGCAGCGAAACAAGCCACTGCGCTATTTATGCATCAGTAGTCAGTTTTCAAACACTGCCCCCAATAACACTGACTAGTCGCATGTTTATTTACTGTTAGTTTTTCCTTTTATCGAGTCGAAGTCACAGCTGGAAACTCGCGGTTCTCCTAAATAAATGAATAAGTCGACTAGTTGTTTATAATAACCTGTTGTCTCGTCAAAGGCCAAGCATTTGTCGAAAGGAGGCGAGTAAATGTGAAGAGTCACCGCTGGTCGAGGCGAGTTGTTGGCGATGACATGGAGCCCAATGCTATCTGAAAGAATAATCAAACAAAGAGAAGGAGAGGCTGACCATCCATATAAGTAACCATGTCCCGTCGGACAACGGCCTGTCCAGTCCTCACCGGGCCGCCTCCTCCTTCAGTCTGCCGATATCTCGTCTCCGTCAATTCGCCGTCCAACATCTTCACCCAACAATTCGACCCGCTGTGATTATGGATACTCGACGCCTGTCCTGGCCTCCAGGCGAGTATCATGACACAAAAGCCTGGACATTGTCTGACCAGATTGCGGGTGTATTTCTCCTGGGTGAAGAGGGCGAACGACTGCCAATCCTTTTCGTCACTTTTGTAATCTCTCAACAGACGGGCCACTTTGTTCTTTTCTACATTTTCCGATTGGTAAACATCCTCCAAGTTGGATAACAACCTCGTAAGCTGAAGAGATTGATTTTGGAAGAAAAGACGACGTACGGCATTGTTGGTGTGGAGGAGACGAGCAGTAGGACGAAGAGACAACGACAGCAGTCGACGGACCGGAAAGGACATCAACCGCCGCCGGCTGGTGCAATGGAATAAACCATCTTTTTTGGACAAGATCTCTACTTCACTTTACATGGAAAGGATTATGGTGGAGACAGAATTGTCTAGGATGAGAGATGACTCTGTAGCTGCGGTCGAATCCAATCTTCTCGTGTTGGCGATATCGTCTAGGGAGCGCAAAGCCAAAACTTCGCAGTTTATCGTTTGGTGCAGTAGCGGTTTGACCAAAATCATAAAGGCCACGTAACTCTCAGGAAATGGACCATATAAAACGCATGGGGGGCCCGATCGGGCCGAAAATTTGGAAAATTTTGGCAAAATTAATATAATTGCGCGCCAATCAAAATTCGTCGCGTTTGTTCGTCGCTTCCCCTGCATATTAATATTGTGTCATTTTCTTTTCTAGACAATCGACATTGCTCCAGACCTAATCCGTTTAGATATTATGGACCAGTTTACCCCGGAGCTAATGCGAATTGTTTATGAATTCCTCCCTTGGAAGGAGCGCATGGTTACTCGTCGTCTTTCTTGTAAATTTCGTTCTCTCCTATCTTATCCAATCTCACTGAGTGAGCTCGAAATTCGTCAAGACGATGTTTGTACCAAAGAGATACACCTACAAAAATTTTTAGGATTCTCTCTCCTTTATTCTAAAACCTGAACTGGGATCAAATGAACCGATGGAAATAGTCGAAATCCGTGTTGTCCGCATACTAGGTAAGTTACATCATATATTCCATTAATAAGAAGAGCCGTAGAGACCGAATATTCGAAGGTGACCAGAGAAAAGGACGGCAGGCAAATTAGAATTATGACAGTCTTCTGCAATTGGGCACCCTCTTTCTGTTTCATTGAAACCTACATGAATCTTTTTGTTTCGGTCTCCTCATTTCGCGTGCTCAAATTGGTCAGACACTCTCCGTTATCCGCTCATCTATTGATTCAGATAAATTTGCAAGCTATTTTCCTAGATCGGTTTCATCGAATTTTCAATAGAAGCCATCGCGACTTCGATTGGAAAAAAGAACAGCTTCGTATAGATTTTTGCACATGTAACAACGCAATTGCACCAGAAGAACGAAAATTCTTGAACAATTGTAAATGTGAGTTGTCACTGGCGGACAAAATAAAAGACGAAACAATTTAGATCTGCTGGGTTTTACATTCTGCACAGACTCTAGTTTTACCGTGCCTTCAGACTTTTGGGAATTGGCGGCTGTTTCCGAGGTGAGGCAAGTCGTCTGTGCACAGACCCCATCGTCTGGAACGGGGAACATTCAAATTTTTTGAGTTCTAATCGGATCGGGCGTCTCAAATAGTTTTCGGATTGGATGAGGATCGCATCGGATCGATCCGCACATTCCTGGCACAAATAGCAGATTACAGGCGAAAGAACTTATGATAAAATTTGGAGCAGCGACGTTGGATTATAATCTATACGCCCCTGACACTGATATAAATCTTGGAATGGATAATGAGTTGATTAAGAAATTGGTAAAAAGGAGACTAAAGGCATTCACTACCAATAGCGCATCGACCGTGACTCCGCCTTACTTGAAGGAGTACATTCGTGTGAGTACATCTCCCTATTTTTAAACCTCCGATTCTATATTTCAATACTGTCGAATTTTAGAGTTGCCTGAATGGTGGCTACGGGCTGTTCAAGCTACTTTTCCTCCATAATTTCGATCAGGTGGAAAGAGACGACCTGCGACGATTTCTCTCTTCTAGCGGCTTTGATAATAATGCAGACGCTTATGTTTACAATATCAACAATGATGAGAATGAAAAAGACCATCCAGATCAGATGATTGTTAATATCCATCCTAGATGGATACTGATTCAGATGGATACTGCCTTTCACAGGAGAAATATTCAATAACCATTCTAATTGTAAGAGAAGTTCCATCATTTCCAGAGAGGGGATTAAAATCCCTTGTCTCTGGAATAATAATCAAAATGCTCTCTTATAGATCAATAAATGATAATGATATAAAATCTTTATTATTAACATGTAATTCCTGAGGTTATCTTCTCCTTTTTCGTATCAGTTCTAGTCGGGATCCTTTGGTGATCTGTCCCGGTCGAATGTCATCCTCGACGAGATAGTTGCTCTAAATTGTGTCAGTTGTGATTCATCCCTCGCTCACCAGTTGGCCCGTCTTTGGATATTGTCGATGGGTGACATCCTGTATCCCGTAACAATCTTCCAATCCAAAGTATTCGACTTCTCTTTCGACCTCCTCGACAAAGGAATCCGGTGCTGTGGAGAGAGCCCCATCATTCAAGATACAATTTGTCTTTTCTCTCGGGTAAAACATGACACTGAGACAGTTGAATGGGGCTCGGATACACGCATCGAGGCAGTCGGTCGCGTGTCTGACAGTTTTGGCCTCTCGCATCGAACTTAGGAGAATGGCCTGTTTCACATGGTCAATGATTGATCCGGCACACTTTGATGCTGTCTTTTCTGAATATTTCCTCTATCTTTAAAGATAAAAGCAAATCTGACCAGTGACACACATCTTCGTGTAGAGAGTCGTCGGTTCGTGGACTTCGATGGCAGCGGTTACCTTGGTATAGAGGACACATTCTTGTGTTTCGTGGGAATACCCGGCGGAGAGACACTTCTTCGTACCCTGAATATCTTAGACATGCATTTTAGAATAATCCTACAGTCAAACAAGCAGAGACACAGTCATCCTCGTTTGTTGTAAACTTTTGCCTGTATTGTCCATGCACCGCCCGCATTCCTTCCTGTCGGGTCAGGACAAATTCCTCTCCACGGGGGCAAAGATCTAGAAAACTCCTCATTTCCACTGGCCGCCTACTTTTTGTGTTTCCGTCAACTGTCCGAGCAGCATGAACCTTCGTTCTCGCAGCTGCCAGACATTTTTCGATGTCATCGATGATTGGCTCGAAAAGGATGGACGATGTCGATTGCTGAAGGGAAGAGCCGCCCTCGCGGGGTTTTTCAGAGAAGATCTCACACATCGAAAGAGTTTCCTCGTAGACAATGGTATGACAGCCGTGGGATCTGGAAGAAAATAGAAATAGCGAAGAGAATTACCTCACCTGGCACACATTTTCAAACAATCCAGAGCAGAGTTTCCGATCCGCCGGTCAATGGGTAGAACACCGGCTAGCCGAGTGTTTTCTATCAATTCAAAACATTTTGAAACAGCAGCAAATTTAAATCGTTTTAGGCTGGATTTAAAGGAGTCGTGGATGATAGCACCGGGCGATGAGATAAAGTCATGATTCCAGAGGAGAGGATTAGCTAACTCGACTTGGACCTAGGACAGGATGCTTCTTCAGGCAGACATCACCTACCTCTTGTCCTTGTCTGTCGATCTTCCTCAACTCGATTTTCCTGCCATTTCTCTCGATAATTTCTGCCTTCGAAGGGTACGGCCCATCCTGGTATCGGTTCGTCTTCTTCTTTTCATCGAAAGGGCTTCCCAGAGACAGTGTCTGAAAAGAGTCGACAGTTTGTGACTACCGCACCTTGGCTCCTCTGGCAAGCGGCCTGTCGACTTTCTTCAGAGCTGCCGCATGCGCCTTCATACTCGTCAACTCGGCCTCAATGGCGAATCGTTTATCCTGAACCACGGCCTTTTTCCAACCAAAAATTTTAGCAAACATGTCTGGGCTCTTCGACGTCCAGGTCGTTTCCTTGGAGAGGATGATACTCGGTGACGAATCCGCCGTCGACGCGATTGTCTTGATAGATTTGTGTTCCGGAGACGAGGAATCTTCCCTTTCCCGAATTGTGAACTTGCCAATCGGAGGCTCTCCTCAATGGGGCCAATTGCCCTTTTTTATTATGTCTAAATTATAATTCTCGTTATCGAAAAGTCTCAACTGACGTGGTCTGTGTGTCACCGGATTGCACATCAGGGCGAGTGGCTCTCGGTACTTCTTCGACTTCGTCGAATGTTTCGACAATCGGAAGAGGAGTCGACTCCGGAATTGGAGAGAATGTCCTCGTCGCCGGGGACTCTTCCTCTGTCCATGGATTGTCCGCCCAAGAAGGAACAGCCACTTGCGGTTTCAATGAATCGAGTAAGGTCTCTGTCACAGCGAATGGTTCGTCATCCTCGGTCTCTTCTGACCCGTAAGGATCACTGATAGAATTGGTTGATTGATCTATCTGAATAGGCGAAGTCGACTGTCTATTATCGTCGGATTACATGGGTCTGTTGCTTGTCCGACATCTTGAAAAGTGACTCATTCAATTTCTTATACAAAGCAAAGAAGTTGTCGCCTGGTGATCTCTTTCTGTCGATGGATTGCGGTGTCGTGGCTGCTCGTTGTTTCGGTCTAGGTGCCACTTCCCTGAAATCTAAGATAATCAAAGAAAAGAGGAGAAACTACCCGTCGGCGAACATGGGCAACCTCTTCAACAATGGGTTAGCCGTGAACAAAGTAGAAACATTGACCATGGGAGAGACAGTCAAAGTCGGCGACTTCACATGGCTGTCTAAATATTTGATCTTTCCCAAAAAAAATCCGACAAAAAACAACCCACCAATTAGAGGTAATGATGCGTAAACGGTTTCTAAAAGCAATAAAAGGAAGAGGGTCGGAGGCATCGGTTTCGGCCAATTGTTGAGGGAAAGCGAGGAAAATGGGGGCGACTTCTTCTCGCGCGGACTTTCGCCTAAAACATTGCCAAAGTGTCCATCGAGAACAATGAAAGCCCGTTGAAGGAAAGGAAGAGGGGGAGACGGAGGGAGAGAGGATGAAGTTGATTCATTGACCTAATACCCTCCGGCAGTGGTAAACTGTAAGACTAGTCTTCCGGGGCGAGGCAACCGCAGGAACAATAGGTTTTACGAGGCGGACCAAAGGGTAATTTAGAGAAACTTGGAAGAGAGAGAGGCAGGGAGATGGAGAGTATGTAAATGTGTCGACAATGGTGGACAATTTGGACGTGTGACTTCATTTTTGGCCGTTATCGAGGTGAAATCTCAGATGAGAAGAAGATGGCTGGATTAATAGAGGGAAAGTGAAGGAAAGGGGAAACCGATTCAACGAGGAGAAGACTCAGCCAGATTAACCTACATCACCGCTAAGGAGAATTCCCCTCGGGCAGGTCCGCCACACCTGCTGGTCCGCAGAAGGACGACGGAAGTTTAAGCCATACACAAATGGATTTGCATAATTATAAGAAAATTAGATAGGATCTTCTAGAATTTAGGGAAATGATAAATGTAAAAGTTATCTAGGAAGGCAGATCTCCCTTTGCGAGGTGTGCCAGACTCGTCACGACCAATTGCCCAATTTCGACTCTGTGACCTTTTAGATTGCTTGTATCGCTCCTCACTTCCTCTTGCTTGCCAATGTCATCGCCTCTGAAATTCCCCTATTTGTTCAATTTTACCCGAAGTCAGACCAGTGATGTTCTCTCTCTTTATATTCAAAAACTTAGAATGGCGCTGGATGTTGAATATAATCATCCTCTGGAATTTCTGAGAAAACAGCCAAAAGGAAACTTTTTGACCTTGAATCATGGTCTAAACATCGACATCATGTAGGGGAAATGTCCCATTGGGAGATTCCAGAATAAAGGTCTGTTCCTCCCTGGCTTCCTGTTGACATCTGATGGCTTCGATCGTCACTCCGTCAACTCTCCTTCTATGATCTCCCTTCCAATTCGATTTGACCATGTCGTGTTTCCATTCTCACGATTCAGTGTCCTATCTCTGGCCGTCCTACAAAAGGCAGCACATTCTTCGTCAGACAAACACACAGTCATTTCTCCTCAGTAGACCCGAATTATTCTGGTGGTTATTTCCCGTCAAAACCCCGTCCTGTGTCGACAGGTGGCCATTTCTGCTAGTGTTTGTCTCATTTTAAAGGAGGTGTTTTCGTATCTTGGCTCCGAGTGGGAAGGTTTGTTTATGTTTATTTCGATTATCGAAACTATTTGAGACATTTTCAAAGGCACGCCGTCTCCTTATTTGCTTAGATTTCAATACGGGCATCTTTCTCAACTGGGCTTGATAAGGCGAGGCGTCCCCGTCTTGACTTTTATCCCATGAAACTCGTCCTCGTCGCCGTGCTTCTAGCCGGCTACATCTTTTTGATCCTTTATACTTTGTTGGTTTCCTTCTCGATCGGATTACAGTGAAATATTCAGTGAAAACTCCCCGCCACATCGGATTTTTCCCTATGTCGTCGCCCTCGTCGGTGCTCTTTTTGGTATTTTCTGTTCATTTTACAAGGTCAGCTGTCTCTTCTTTTGTCCGTAATAAGTCGTTTCAGTTGATGTGTATCCATACGAATCCATCGGATGAGTTACGTCGACAGAACCGGGACATGGTCAGTCCGCCATCGTGTCTCCCTCTATCCTCGTTTTCTTTTCAGATCACAGCCGTGGTGACCTTCATCTTCTACGTTTTCCAGAATTTTATGTTCTTGCCGGTGAGATGTCACCTCTTCCTGTATTTTGCCATTTTTAGTTGCTCTTCTTTGAATATGTCGGCCATGTTTGTTGTACTTTTCTGTTTCTCTTCACTTTCCAATTCGCTGCTTTTCTCGTCAATGCCCCGCTGGCCGTCTACCATCTCGTCGGTACTCCGCCCAATCCTCGCAAAATGCGGGAATTGCGAGCTGTCGAGCCATTGGTCAAATTCAAATTGGGATTCTATTTCTTCTCTCTGGCCTATTACTCTTATATGTAAGCATTCTTTTCCTTTCATTTAGTTTCGTCTAGAATCTGGTCTCGTCCACCGCCGTCGATGGCGACAAGTCAAGAAGGCGAGTGATCTCCCAACAATGCCGGTACTACAAGACCACTGTGATACTATTGAAATAAAGCAATTTTATTCAATTCTTCATTTTTGAGGTGGATAAGATTGAAAAAAAAAGAACTCTCTATATAAAAACTTATGACTATTTTTTGGTTGTGTGTGTACTGTACAAGAAGTATATAAGGAGGGGAAGTCGCTGAAGGCAGAGAAAGGGGAAGGAGACGGAGATCAAAAGGTCAAAAAACGAAGAAGAAGAAATTGTAAGACCCTGCCTAGGAAGGAGGATTCCCCCAAAGTGAAGAACAAGGCAGCGGAGAAGAAACTAAACACACTCTCTACAGACAAAATCAAACCGAGTAATATATCACTGAGAAGGGGGGATTACGGTAGAATAAATAATTATATAAAAAAACTGTGACTAGTTGACCCTTTGAGGAGAGCTTCATCATCATAAAATAGCACCTTCTTTGAACAGACAGACGAGAGGCGGAAATTGAGCAAAGGCACGGACCAGCCGTAGAGAGAAGAGAGACAAAAAAAACTATTGTTTCTGCTGAAAACAGCTCTTTAAATGAGATTGGAGAGGGGTTACTGTACCTGTCCCTGTTGTTTAATTAATTGTTGTTGATTTCTGGCTAAGCCGGGGAAGGGAGCCGCAGCAGTTGGCCGATTCCAATTGCCTTCCTCGAGCTCTTCTTTGACCGTTGTGTCTGCCTTCTTTCTTGACTTTCGCTGTGTTTTGGGCTGAAATATCTTCTAATTAGATATAGTGACACCCAGTGAATACTTTGGTTCCGGACTCGGCAGCTTTCTTCCTCTCCTCGGCGACCATCAGACTCTTCACGTATTGTCCAATCTGTTCATCATCATCATTTGACGTAGCCGATCGTTTTGTAGCACCGTTAGGTAACTGTGCAACTCCGGATGACCAACGAAAACGTTAAAATTGACATACCTGATGATGTCCGTTTTGAACCAGCGTACCGTTCTGCTCGAGTTTAGGCATCTTGGCAGGCGGCGGCTGTTGTCGTCCTCCTTCATTTCCTGAAATAACACAGTTCAGGAAAAGAGTCGACGACTGACCAGGTTGAATCGACTGTTGAAGTCCAAAAGGAGGCCCATTGGGGAACGGACCCTGTTGACGGAAATCAGTACCAGACATGGCGGTGGCTTGGGAGACATTGGTCATCGTCGGCTGGGTATTGCTTTTGGAGACCATTTCGACGACGGAGGCGATAGAAGAATCTAAAGAGTCATGTGGTGGGGGCGACGACGGGTCGAACCAACCGATCCTGTCGCCATTGGGAGTCGACGGGGCGATGTTCTGCTTATCAAGCGATGTCGTCGATCCAACCGTGTCATCCAACAAATCCGAAAGACTGCCCAAATCTCCCATCGGCTTGATGTCGATATTGTCCAAGTCCTCCAAATCTGCCGAAATTGAGCTGTCGTCCTTGACCCAGAGCTGGTCGACAGGGTCCGTGCTCGGTTGCTGTTGTTGTTGAGATGACTGGCCAAAATTGAACAGATTTCCGTGTGAGTCGTGACGCATGAAGCCCCCATTAACCATTCCCGGCTGCTGCTGCTGCTGTTGATTGAAGTTGTTGTGTGGAGTGATAGGGGAGGTGCCATCCGTACCAAACTCGCTCGACGGTCTCTGTGACACAGGGTGAACAGATCCTGGTCCCTCCATCGGTGTTCCTGGCGGATATGGTACAGGTGGTCGCTGATGCCATTGGGCTCCTTGTTGTGCTTGTTGCTGTTGTTGATGGTACATCATCCTCTGCTGCTGTTGCATCTGCCATATTTGCTGCTGTTGTTGTGGAGTTGCGCCCTGTGGGTATCCATACTGTGGAGGATATCCCTGTGGATAGTTCTGTCCCATCATTGGCATTCCCGGATGCTGCATGTGCTGTGGTTGCATCATTCCCTGTTGTGCCATGAATTGCTGCTGAGCTGCTTGTTGATGAGCCGCAGCGGCCATCTCCGCCTCCTTTTGCTGTTGTCTTTTCGTCGGCTTTCTCTTCTTCTTGTTGGCTGGCTGTGCAGGTTCTTGGGTTTCTTGTGGTCGAGCCATGAATTGAGGAGTCGGAGCCATTTGTGGACCGCCTGTAGGATATTGTGGCGGAGCCATTCTCGGCTGTTGTTGGGGCGGATACATGCCTTGAGGAGGGGCATGTTGACCAGGAGCTGGAGGATAGTTCTGAAATTCTACATTGCTCGAAGAGAAGAAGTTCCACTCACCACAGGTACCTGTTGCCTGACTTGTTGATGTGCCGGATTGAAGAATGGCTGTTGTTGAGGCATGCAACCCGGTGTTCCCGGTGGCGGATGTCCTCCATTCTGGGCCTGCATAGCCGCGGCATGTTGGGCTTGCATCGCCTGGTGTTGTTGCTGCTGCTGCATCATCATCCTCTGCCTTTCCTGATGTTGTTGCATGGCTGCCAGATGCTGAGGATCCATGGCTCCTGGAGTTCCGACAGGATGGCCAGGTTGTTGAGGATATTGATAGGGCGAGAAAGACCGCTGCGCCCCGGGATGGGCGGATGGCGGACCATTGACGGGTGCTCCTTCTCTTCCTTGTGGCTGGTTGCTAAAAAGTCCGATTTACTGGAGGATAAGGAAATGACCAACCTCAACAGATTGACCAGAAGAGGACTGTTGTTATTCAACTGAACGGGTCTCGGCGGCATTGCCATTTGCGGCGCCCCTTCTGGCGGGGCTCCTGGATGTTGGGGGAAGGTACCCGGAGGAGGTTGGGGTCTCGTCTCTCTGAAATAGCCAATTATATTTTTTGTAAACTAATAAACGAACAGTCTAAGGTCTGCCTCTGTTTTTTGCGCTGTTTCCGGTCGAGGTGGAGGCGCCGGCTGAGGTGGCGGTTGAGGGGGAGGGTCAGCTATGGTCAACGGCTCCTCATTTTTGAGTTTCAGCCGGGAGACACCTAAAACAGTCAATTTCCTCTGTATTTCATGGTGACCTACCTATTTTTCGTAGTGTTTGAGGTTGAAAACTGGCGATTCTTTTCAACCGCTGCGCTTTTTTCATGGGTATTTTTATGGTAAATTGTATCCGTCGATAGGGAGATGTCGTCGACGAGGTCATATCGCCGGCTGGCTCTTCGCTGGAAGCCGACGACGACTGTCGCGGTGTCTCCGCAAAACTTGTCGACGGAAGGGAACAGTGATCAGCTTCTGAAAAGGTCGAGTATAAATTTAGAGGATTTTGCTTTTATAAGATCAGATCTCAGAAATCTTACCATTGGTAGCTTCCTTATTTGGATTTGTATTCGAAGCATGAGGCTGTTGTGATAATATTGGACCGGATTGAGGATCTTTCGATAAAATGACGCGATATGGAATCTTGCGTGGATCAGCCGGTACTTCTAGAATTCTCCGATATTGAGGTATTGAAGAATTCTGTATAGATTCTTGCATACAATTCAGAGTTTATGAAAAACCGACGTTGATCCCAATTCCAAAATAATTAAAAATAAAATGTTTGTCTACTATCGTGATCCTGTAAGCAAAGCATGATTGATTGATGTTTTTTTCTTGAAAATTCAAAATTGTAGCTCGTATTTTCGCTTCTATTACTCTGCTTGGATCAGCTTTCTTTTTTTTTTTAATTTAATTTTTGTCTGAAGTTATTTCTGTCGCTAGAGAAAGTTTTGTTGAAAGAGAAGAGAACTCACTATCATTGGCAGCCGGTGTTGCGGCCGCCTGCGGATATGAAGTAGAAGGATGATTACAATGAGGAATACTGCCTACAGCTGGACTCTCTGGGAGCGTTTGGTTCGTTTGTTGCGCCCCAGTTGAACCCCAAGATGTCGAAGGCTGCTCCAGAGCTGAGGGTCCGCCCAGCATCAACAATCATCCAGCACTCTGCGCGTCCGGACACTTCTTCTGAATATCATTTATTTTATATAAATTGACTGTTTTATAAGAATTGTAAAGAAAAGGAGGGGATAGCCATACTCTGAGACCGGAAGAAAATCTGGTAACGAGGAATTAGAATGGAAATGGTGAAAGATGGAAGATAACAGTTGTTTGTTTTATATCCAGGGATAAATTTGTAAACCAAAATGACTGAAACCGATGAAAAATATAGAAAAATTGTGCATATCGATTTCAAATTATGCGCACCCCGGACGACGTGACCAATCACACATCTGTTTCAGTCGAGGTTTATCATTATTTGTATATATTACTTGTAAAAGTAAACGTTTGCTTCGTGTTCTTCATAATAACCGGCTCATAATTATGAAGTTTTAACAGAAATTTTCACTAATCCGATAGACTACACTCGCTACAAAACATAAGGAGGGGACGCTTAGAAATTGAAAATCAGTACAGATGTTATTCCCTCGGTATCCTGGGGGAATTAACCCATCATCCGGAGATCATAGAACTAGATCATATGTTCATGATAATAATGAATATGAAGAAGTAAAATCAACGCTTCGGAAACGTAGCCGCTCGCAACGCTTCGCTAGACCGCTCGCGGGGTGGGGTGCAACGCGTCCACATTGATCGCTGAACTCGTGATGCTACAGTAACCCTCATGGCCACTGAAGATGATGGAAAGGAGATCGGACATGTTTTTAGTTATATTTGAGGGATATTCAGGGTTGATATAATTTCTCTTTGTGGATTTTGAAGTTTATAGTCAAATTTGCAAAAGTCATCAAAAATTCAGCATCGACAGCATGTCATCCGTATTGCACTAATTCATTGTTCTATCAGCACCTAACAATGAATTCCTATTCCTATGGTTTCAAAGATTTGGAATGCACATCTCCCCTCTACAGAAACTTCCACTGGGCAGTTTCCCTTTCCTGTCTTTTACACAGCACGTCCATCGTTGGATTGGAAACAGAGCCGCAAGGCTCCTGAAACGAATGCGTCTCCCGCCACGATCTCTGCCGAGTTTTCCATTTTCTCTCTCACTTCGCCTAAAATTTTCATCTTTTCGGATTGTTGCTGCTGAACGTTTCTGAATTGGGAATGGTTTTTAAAATTATAACATTAGCCGTACTAAAAACTATTGTTTGATTGAATTTGGCGAACATGTAACACATCATAGTCAACATATTTTGTCTGGAAATTCCGTTATCGATTTTAATTTCTACTTTTCTTAGCTTTCCATTTTGGAAATATATTAACTTTGTTATTTTCAGAATGAAATACTTGGGCGCTTATTTGCTGGCCAACTTGGGTGGAAATGATGCCCCTTCATCCAAGGACATTTTGAAGATCCTAGGTAACCTTTTACTTTTTTTTGCTATTTTTAACAGGTTTGCTGGAACTCAGAAGAAAAACTTGTACATGCATTTTCATCTTTCTTTTCAGAATCTGCATCGGTTGATTGCGACATGGAAGAAGCCAACAAAATTGTTAACGCTTTGGCAGGAAAGAAAGTCGCTGATGTAATCGCCGAAGGCAAGAATAAGTTGGCATCAGTTCCATCTGGAGGATCTGCTTCTGCTGCTGCTCCAGCATCATCATCTGCTGCCGCCCCTAAAGGTTAGTTATTTTACTTTTATTTTATTATACGCGCTGCACACACCTGGGCGCATCGATTTGCTAATGCGTTGTCATCCTTGTATATTAAGCCGGGGTAATGTTGCTTTTTGTGCTCTTTACCTGGTCTGAGGCAAGGAAAATTATAGAGAGTATCAGACACTAAACCTTAATCTTTTTTTTTTGGTTTAGTCAAGAATATCTCCCACATTTGATACACATATAAAAAATTATATTTCTTGCTATTTCTAATTATTTATTTTCAGCCGAGGAGAAGAAAAAAGAAGAACCCAAGGAGGAAAGTGACGAGGACATGGGCTTTGGACTCTTTGATTAACATGGGTTTCGGACTATTTGATCAATTTTTCGCCTCGCATTGTTATCTTCGTATAAAATGAAGAATGTTTGTAGTATTGTTTTATTTTTGTTATTTCTCATTTTTTGGGGATATCCTCGAATGCTGACAAAGCGCCTGTCAGGATTGTGTGCCAACACAACAGCACAAAAAATCTGTTGAACTGTATCGTGTCGATGATAGCTATCTTTGGGGAACGCTTGTTTGATACTTTCTTCTAGTTGTGTTCCATAACTATTTTTCGACTAACAAGAAGCTTCATACTCGAGTTCTAGGGTAGTTTAATGTAAATTTGCTCATTCTGGAGATAATGGCATGTATCAAATGAATCTAACCAATTTCTGCCGTACACGGAAATCTCCAACAAAATGCCCACAATCAGAAAAACCGAAAATTTCCGTCAATTTTACTTATAGGACGAAAAATGAGCACAAGGTATAGTCGGTTTCCAACTCTGGGGTTACCGGGCGTTACACGACCGCTTGAAAATAAAAAAAAATCCGAATTTTCTTTGGATTCAAATGAGCGCGCATTGAGGTCCCGCAGCGCCGGTTTCCTCCAGAGTTGGAAACCGACTATATATGAAATGAAACAATTTTGACAACAAATTGAAGAATTCAGCTAAAATTTCGGGCCAATGAGAATTGTTACCGTGGTAACCGGTTACCGCGGTTACCTGGTAACCGGTTACCGCGGTTACCTGGTAACCGGTTACCGCGGTTACCTGGTAACCGGTTACCGCGGTTACCTGGTAACCGGTTACCGCGGTTACCTGGTAACCGGTTACCGCGGTTACCGGGTAACGTCGGTAACCAGGTTACCACGTTACCGGGTAACCTCAAAAAAAAGTTACCGGGTTTCTTTTTTCCAAATACTATCTTTTGCTTATTTCTCTTTATTTTTAGCTTATTTTTATTTATTTCTACTATTTTCTAGGTCAGAAAATTGCGAAGAACAAAGTTATGTAAGTTATTTCAACCAAAAACAAAGAAATATTCAGATAATTGCACACATTCGATTTAGAAGCTTCCTATGCTAAGTTCGGCTCTGAAAAACTTATTTCTGCTAAGATAATCTACTGAAAGCATCTGAAATAATTTAGTCTGTCAGAAAAATAAGAAATAATAGTGGAAAGACATAAAAAACAAAAGAAAAAAGATTTGGCTTGGTGGGGATTGAACTACAGCAAAACGTTTGATAGTCCAACATTTATCCATTGAACCACTATTGTACGCAACCACTGGCAGCACAATAACATATGAAATAAACTGTGGAGAACTGTAATTTGGCTATTATAGTAAGTTTAGAACCTAATTAATATAAAAAGCAATAAATTTCATAAGAAAAAAGCCTACTGAATAGATTTATGGAAGCAAAGTTACAGACTGAAAGCTTAGAATCATTCTTTGACAATTTCTCTAGAATTTCGTCAAGCTACTGCTTTCTAACCGCTTCCATTGGATTCCTGACATTTTTTTGACCTAGGAACATAGAAAATCTAAGAGAAATAGAGAAAATCTAGGAAGAGAGAGAAGAAAGTTGGTATGAAATGAGTTTGTGAAGATGCAAAATGAAAGCTATAGCCTGTTTCAAATGGATATGTTTTGGTTAAAGGTTAAATCGATCTAGATAGAGCGCTCGGGCGTCTAGATGGGTCAGATGCTTGATTTTGCTTTCTTGCTTATGCAATTTTCTGTGAATTTCTCTCTTATTTTCATGTTAATTTTAATTGCATTTACCTGCAAAAATTCTGATCTACCGAAAAAGTACAAGAACTAACATAAATCATGGCGAATCCAAAAAAGTGCTATTTTTATAAAAATAAATATTGTTGAAAATTTCAAAAAATTGAAATCCCGCCGTTGCGCAGCGAGACATATAGTCCATTTCGGGGCAGTTCGGTTTTGTGCAATGGAGGATTTGGAAACGCTAGGATTTGTGCGATGAAGGAAAAGAAAACGTTAGGATTTGTTGAAAAAGGGTTTGCGCGTGAAGGGTTTGGAAATCAAGGGTTTGTGCAAAAATTTTCTGCAATTCGCATTTTTTGGTTCACGTCGAATCTGTTTTTTTCCAGTTATCTTCATTTTTATCGTATTTGTGAGCATAAAGATCTTTTTCTCTGCTTTTTTCGTAATTTTTTGTGTTTTGAATGTGAATTATTATTTTCAGGTAATAATGTCACAACGTAAAGTACGAGAAACGCTATTTATTGATGGATATCTAATGAGGAGGATAAGAAATAATGCAGACGGAACAATAATTTACGGCTGTTTTCACGAGTTAGTCGATTTTTTTTTATTTTTTAATTTTTTTAGAAGAAGAATGCGTAATACTTGTCGATGTCAAGTAAAAGTTAATAATAACGTAACAAAGTATATAAGGATACATGACCATGCAAAGGATAACGAAAAAGATCGAGTAAGTGGATAGATTTTTATTAAATTTGAGACATAATTGTAGGCTTTATTATTGAGAAACAATCTGTTGGCTGTCGCTAAAGAAAAGCCCACCCTGAAGCCTAAAGATATTATTCACAAGCTAAGAAATGAAAACACTGGAACCGTAAACAGACTTGCTGGTAAATCTTCAGTTTTGTCTACTTTTTTATATGCCATTTAGGGTCTTATTCATCACAAAGGCAAAGTATTTATGCAGCAAGAAGTAAAATTGTTGATGATTACAAAGTAGCTGACATCCCACCTTTTGTGATACAAGGAAAAGCTGCCTTAACAGAAGGTCTGGATTATTTTTGAATTTAATAGTTTTTAGATGGCTTAAAGTTTCTAATACGGGATGAAATAAAAAACGGAAAAAGAATGCTTGTATTTGCTTCTGATTACGATATGGATTTATTGTGCAACTCCGAAGTGGTCACAATAGATGGAACATTTGATGTTACTCCGAAGCCATTTTATCAGTTGGTAACGATGATGGCAGAAGTAAGTTTTGAACTTCATAAAATTTACTGAATTTTTTAGATTAGGAAAGGTGTTCACCGTCCATGCTTGTTCGGATTAATAGAATCCAAAGAGCAATATGAATACGAAAGGATTTTTGAGGTAGCGGATTCATATTTCCAAGGGCGCTATCCTGCTACTATTATTACCGGTATGCTTTTCAGAAACATTCAGTTTTTTTAAATTTTTTTTAGATTTAGAAAAAGGCTTGAGTAACGCAGCGCAAAAATATTTCCCTCGAAGCCGTTATCAATATTGTATGTTCCATTTGACTCATTCTTGGCTGCAAAAGTTGAACTCCTTTCCAACATTAAAGAAAGAAATTGAGCCGGGAATGATGTTAAGCAATTTTTGGATGAGGCTTAAAACTTTGCCTTTTTTTGATGTGTCAGTAGTTACTACGGCATATGCTTTTATCAAGGGAGACAACTCGCACATACAACTAGCGGAATTGACACGTGAACTCAATGTTTTTTAGTCAAAAATGTTTTTTTTAGAATTTTACTCTTATTTAGAAGAAAACTATTTGTTTGGAAGGCGTGGGCAGCCACCGAGATTTCCCCCTGACTTGTGGAACTGTGTTAATGCAGTTACAAATGACGATCCACGCACTTCAAATCACGTGGAAAGCTGGCACCGGACACTAAATGTATGTTTATATTTATAATTTCAACTTTTTTAATTTAGGGTTTATTATATACTGTTGGTTACAAAAATGTTGCTAAACTTTCCTTACTACTGAAACGGCTAGCTTCAGAATCGTTTAGTAATCGGAAAATTCATGAGATAATAACAAGTTCAACAGCACCGGCAAAGGTATTTTTCTACTTTACTTTAGCTTATGTTCATGTACATTTCAGATCAAAGAACAACAAAAAAGTCGAAATCTACTAAAAGACATTCGTCTGAAACAGATTGTAATGAATAGACCTATACCGCTGCCATTGCCTACTTTGCCAGAAATAGATTTAATTTCTGATATTCTAAGAATGCGTTGAATAATTACAAAGAGGGGTATGTTGCATATTTTTCAGGCAATTTAGGTACTAAATATTATCTTAATATTTTATGCAGACCTATCTATTAAAGGTTAGATTCAATTAAATTATATACTTTAATATTTAAGGGTAATTTATCAATTATTTGCACAAGAAGATGCTTGTTATTATGATGTAGCTTATTTGATAAGCAAGAAAAGCCTTCTAGTTCTGCATTATTATCGTCAATTTTGTTTAAATTGTAAAATAAGCTTTATAAAGCCTCTTTCTACTTATTGTTATTGTTTTCAATTTTGTTATGGGGAAATAAAGGGGAAAATCGAAATGAAACGATCGTTGTACGATAAAAATGAAGATAACTGGAAAAAAACAGATTCGACGTGAACCAAAAAATGCGAATTGCAGAAAATTTTTGCACAAACCCTTGATTTCCAAATCCTTCATGCGCAAACCCTTTTTCAACAAAGCCTTTTCGCGCAAATCCTAACATTTCCAAATCCTTTTTTTGCAAACCGTGCGTCTCCAAAACCTTACTGCCCCTCCATTTCCAACGGCCGTTTTCTGCGCTCCAGGACCTTTAGGCACAGTCCTTTAATTTTTGCAATCAAATTTTTACTCTCAATTTTCATTTTACTAGTTTTGATGATATCTTTTGCTTTTTCTATTGCAGAAATCACAGCGATCATTATAGAATGCGTAATAAATATTCTAAAAGTTGGAATCAGGCTAAAGACGATCATTTGTCTCGAAAAATTTAAAGGACTGTGCCTAAAGGTCCTGGAGCGCAGAAAACGGCCGTTGGAAATGGACTATATCCATTTGAAACAGACTATATCTACTTTCAAAAATTCTCAGGACAATGTACAATAGTGGTTCAATGGATAAATGTTGGAAAGCCAAATCTTTTTTCTTTTGTTTTTTATGTCTTTCCACTATTATTTCTTATTTTTCTGACAGACTAAATTATTTCAGATGCTTTCAGTAGATTATCTTAGCAGAAATAAGTTTTTCAGAGCCGAACTTAGCATAGGAAGCTTCTAAATCGAATGTGTGCAATTATCTGAATATTTCTTTGTTTTTGGTTGAAATAACTTACATAACTTTGTTCTTCGCAATTTTCTGACCTAGAAAATAGTAGAAATAAATAAAAATAAGCTAAAAATAAAGAGAAATAAGCAAAAGATAGTATTTGGAAAAAAGAAACCCGGTAACCTTTTTTTGAGGTTACCCGGTAACGTGGTAACCTGGTTACCACGGTAACAATTCTCAATCGCCAAAATTTCGATATAAAATCAATTCTAATATCGATACGGCACTACACTGAAAAATTTTTTGGTGTCGATGGGCTGTACGACGAGATCGACATGTGTCGTTTCGGCGCTCAACTCTAGGACCGGTTGAATTGATAAATGACGCATTCAGATGAATTGGAGAGGAACGGTTCGGTGGATTCTGAAGAACACCGTTGTGACTAATAACAGCCTCACTCCCCAATTTCGATTTCATCTTATCACAGAAAATTGCCCCCTTTGGATGGGAACTCCAGATCAGTGCCCACTGCCTGACCCGTATTGGGCTTTTTATTGGCCAGGTGGACAGGCCATTACAAAGTATCGAATCAAACATTAAAAAATTGTAAATGTCTTTAGATATATTGCAGACAGAAGAAGCCAATTTAAAAATAGTGTTATTATTGATTTGGGTTGTGGGAATGGTTCGGCTTCTATAGCAGGAGCAGAGGCTGGAGCGAAAGTTATCGCTAACGACATCGATCAGAGTATGAGTCCTGTCATAGATCCTTCATTCGTTCATTCAGGCGCTCTATTAGCTACAAAATTAAACTTTCGATTGAATGGAATTTCGGACAAGAGGGTAATCTACACAGACAGGAATTTTCTAGTGGCAGTAAATGACGAATTTTTGTTGCAGAATACTGCGGTAACGGTTCTAATCGATTTCTAAGATCCTTTCCAGGAATCGGAAAAAGTTTATTTGATCCTGGGTGATATGTTCTACGATAGTGATTTCGCATTGGTAATTTTCCAATGGTTGAAAAGGTTGGTCCCCGTTTCGACACCTAGACGCCCTTTGGGTGGTGCAAACCGTTGCTATCTCGATGACCTCGTGCCTGTCGCGACACAGGAACCTTGACAGCTTCTACATGATGCATTTTTTATATCAATCTTTACAGATTGAGCGAGAGAATAAATGTAACCATTCTTGCCGGATCTCCTGACAGACATCCCTTAGTTGATGAACAATATATGAAAAGGTTGTTTTGCTATAATATCGTTAATACTTTTTATTTTATAGGTACAGTAAATTATTCACAAAGAAAGAAATCATGGAATACGCTTTACCTGGTTATGTCATTAGAGAGCACTACGGTTTCAATGTAGCCAAAGTATACGAAATTACCATAAATTAATTCTATAAATTAGTAATTCGGCTAGTAAGCTTGATTTTGGAAAGAAAAAAAAACCCGTATTTGATGCTGAGATACGTATTGAAAGAGCAAAATATTTGAAACCAGAAAAATCACACGGTCATCGGAGACATTGTGGCATTGGCTTGTCTTAGTGTTTTCCGCGTTCGTCTCCGGCCTTCAATATTTTTTCGTGTTTCCGTTCTTTTTTTTTCATTTTCCTCTCTTTGAGATCGAACATCTTTCTAAAAAAGTTTACGAAGTTGTTTTTTTTATAAAACTTACGAATCCTCTATCTACATTCAGCCTTCCATGTGTTTGGATATCATGCCACTCTTCAGAAGATACGTCAGTAACATGTGGAAACGGATCACCTGCTAACGAACGCGTATCACACGCAACATAGCACGGTGATATCCATTCAATGACAGGCAGCATTTCTTTGTACGTGTATCCTAATAGAGATGTTAACAACACATAAAATAATTTTTACCCGTAACGCTCTCAACAAGAGTGTGCGGTTCATAATCCACAAAAAGAACCGCCGCTGCTAATTGTCTATAGGAAAACTGTAGATGATCCATATCCATCACGGCTATGTCGAGTATTTTTGCCATATTCATAAAATGGTCCCGAAGAAATTCTGGCAGCAATATGGGCTTCTCATTATAATGTGCATCTTCTTCTTTTATCTAAAAAATAATTGTGAACAACTTACGATACAATATCATACCCTTTTGCTGCCCATAAGCTGACAAAATGTGTTGAGCCAATGTACACTGGTCATTTTAGATAAAGACCATTCCAACCGATGAAGTACAATACGTTCCATCATTTCAACCTGCTCTACCGTACAGGCTCCATCCGTATATTCAACAAATGATTCCAACTTGGGCGGGTATATTTCCTACAAAAAATGTTTAACAAAACGACATCGCATACCTCATATTTCGATGCTAAAAAGAGAGCTACCGTACCCAAACATTGAAGTTCTGTTACTGCAAGTGAACTATCCACGGCTAGAAACCTATCCAGATAATTAACCGACAAATGGAACGTCTCGCGATGCTGTTTTTCATTTTCACACACCTAAAACAAGCATGAATTTAAAATAAGAAATACCTCCATCATCCAGTCGACCAACACGGCACGAACGTGTTTCTCAACACTTCCATTCACATCGTTCACATTAATACGATCAAGATCATCTTTTCTACACATCAAACTCCAAACCTGTAAGAAACACATTAGGAAAAAGAAAATGACTAACTTCGGATGGATCGCCGACGCCTTTACATAATTTCTCGTCAAGTTGCGGCGGCTTACTATCTGATCTCACGGTAACTGCACTATTTAGCAGCTGCTGGTACTCGGAGAACTTTTTATTTTCGAGTTCTCCTGAGCCTTCTACAATTTGTTTACAGTTATCAAAAAATGCAAACCATCAGATAGCGAGTCGCTAAATAATTCGGATTCATCGAATTCCCCGCTGCTATATGTTCTTTCTACATCGTCTATTTCTTCAAAAGATTCGCTATGTTCTTCTTCATCTATATCTTCGAGGGATTCGTGACTTATTTCGTTGTCAACCAAAGGCCGTTTAGCTTGGGGTCCTCCCTAAAAATAATACAATAGAGTGTATTCTTCAATGACTTACCAATTCTTGGCAACGCCGTTTCATCCCTGACGAGTCTGAAGAAAGTGTTGTTCCGCTTAGTTGACACTGTAGATCCGCCGTAAAGCTTGAATCTGCACTGTGTGATCCTATATGGTCTTGGAGATTTTCAGAAGATGTGCTTGGTTGTGGCAAAAATGGTAACCTAAAAAAATCGTATTGATTGGATGCATGGATAATGATGATAATATTCAATATATGAATGGATGTCAAACTATAAAAATCGATAAAGACAAATAAAAACATACTTTCGCTGATTTAAATCTACTTTCTTGGTGTTCTTACTCCTTTTTACTGTCTTCTTCTTGCTTCTTTTTGAAACTTGTTTCTTCTTCCTACCAGCCATGCATTAGTCTGTAATTTTTCATGTTGTATATAAGTAGGAGAGAAGGGAAAGTCTTTCAAGAATGTAAAATGCTTTTTATACCACTTCTAGCAAACTTCTCAAGCCAAAAAAGTCTATTTCAAGCTCGAGATATCCATAAAAGTGTACTCAACAAAAGACAAATCACTGTATTTCGAAAGAGATGAGAATGAACAAGAAATTGGAGGTTTCATTTGACTGACCAGTACAGTGCTGCTGACCTTAGTGACCCTGTGAAAACTAACGTTCGCGCCTGAATTGGAGCACAGTTTCTTACATGGCCAAAATAGTCCTTTAACCTTTTTTTTCTTTTACGCGTCATATACCGTGTTATAAAAAGCCTCCTTTTCTCACACTATAATCGCCGAAAAAAGCTATAGTCTGTCAAGAAAAAAGACGACAAATAAAGGTCTCATATTTGTTGCAATGGGGCAGATAAACCAGCCATTTTTTCCAAATTTTCAATTGAAAATGCGCCGTATTCTTGCCCCATTGCAACAAAAGAGACCTTTATTTGTCGTCTTTTTTCTTGACAGACTATACAAATAGGATTTCTGACAGTGGTCAACAGAATCCATCCCAAAAACTCAAATTTTTCTGCCATCGCTCAGCTAAACTCCAAAAGTTGTGTTAGGTCTCCTTATCAGGACTTTATCGTACGGACTTGCCCTGATTCTTCCTTATATTGAGATTCTATGGCAAATAATGAAATAATAGACATTCGCTAGGAGCCGACACTCGGCTGTAAAACTGACGTTATTTTCTCGCCCAACTGCTTCCAAACTCTAGACATAACCCCTGTGCGCAGTCTCAATCAATATATATTTTTGCAGATCAGGATATGTTCGAAGAGGAAGAGGAAGATCGCCTTCTAATTGATGACAACGAACAAACAGAAATAGAAAAAAATAAAGAAGATAGACGTAAGTTAAAAAAAACTGGAAAATAAATTGAAAACGACATTTCAGCTTTGACAACAAATACATCGGATGAAAATCGAAAAATTTCTTCTGCTACCAATGGTAAATATTGCCCTATATTTACCAAATAATTTCATCTCTTTAGGTTTCAATAGTAACAGGGAAGAGGGCGAATTAGAAGACGATGATATGGATACTTCTATCCATGTTCCGGTAAAAAAATCAGTCGAAATATCGTGAGATCCGATTTCAATTTATTTTTTTATTATTTTATTCAGTCCGGTAAATGACAGAAAACGGGTAAACGGCGACGTCGGCCATAAGACATCGCCTTCGGAAAGTGAAATTCTTGCCAAAAAGTCTAAATTAGTTAGTTTCTTCCCCTTTTCCTTTTTATTTATTTCTCCAGGCCAAAATAGAGAAACGGGATCAGGGAACGTGTGTTCATTCGGAGGCGATCCAGGCCGATACAGACGAGCCTGTCTTCGAGATGGAAGCCGGCTCCTCTTTTCCTCTTCAAATTACCGTCGTCTGTCGAATTGGTAAGTCCAAAAATAGCCGTGGCCTTATCGTTTGACTCATTCGACCATTTCAGAGAGTACAGACACGTTGTATTTCTCAGCGAAATACAAGGATCGAGAACTTTCGGGTCTGTTGACCGATGGCGAGCCACCTGGCTTCACGAACTTTGCCAAAAAGAGGACAGCATTGAATAATAACAGCGCCAGTGAAAGTGAGAAGGCCAGTATAAGCACCCCGAAGAAACGCGTACAACGGGGACAAGAACCAAAAAAGAAGAATATAAAGACAGAAGGTGAGCAAAGGAACATCCGGAGAGACAGACATTTAGACGAGGACGACGACCTCGACGTGACCGGCGACACGAGGGATAGCACCGGCGGAACCATCAAACTCGTCGAAGTCAACAGGTCCGTATTTCCCTCTCATCAGACAAGACTTCTTTCAGTCAAAGTCTACACTATTGTCCCGTCGACGGCTGTGAGCACGCCTATCCTAAAGCCATCGACCTCGAATATCACATTGCCACTCTGCACAAAAAGAAATCGGTTCGCTTGTTTACGTCTCCCAAAAACTGACATGGCCCTAGGTGATCTATGAACATAACAGCACCCAAACACAAACGGAAAACCCTGCCAAGTCGATGGTCTCGGTGCAGACGGATACCGAAGGTCTCGAACAGAAAGTGGAAATCAAGGAAGAGGAGACGAAGATACTCGAAGCGATAGAAAAAAAAGGTGGGCCAGGAAGCCATTATTCCGACATTTCGGATGACATCGCGCCGGTGCTCTCGAAAATTGTGAGTTGCCTTCAATTTATCGAAGATCGACAATTTTTAGGAAGAACCGCCGGCCACGAACGGCGTCGCTGCGAATCCCTCGACTTCGACCACGGGTAAGTCACCTCCGTTTTTCTTTGATTCATTGTCTATTCCAGTCGCCGTCCCGGAAAAAGTTGCAACTCCACAGACGGTCGTCGCCCAGCCGAACCACACTCCGATGACACCGATCACTGCCTCTCCTCGTGGTCAGTGTCTCCCTTTGTAGTCAATTTCAATCAATTTCAGCCACAAATGGTCTCCTCGTTCCCGCTCCCAATTTCATCTCGCCTTTCTCTATCCCAAGCAGTAGTAACAGTGGAATCCGCGACAATAAGCCAACAACCTCGACTTCGGACAGCTCCAATCGACCGATTACCTCCCCTGCTCAGAATCGATCCCAAAGTTTCAATCCCATGATGCCTCAGCCAGGTAGGGTATCTCCAGATGATGTCGACGACCGTTTCAGGTGCCGGATCGAATCAAGTCGCCCAGCAATATCACATGATGCAGCAGATGCAACAGATGGCGGCTCTCCAACAACTTATGGGTGGTCGTCCGTTTGGAATGCCCGGTATTCCGACTGCCCATGATTTGGCTGCCCTCCAAGGTGAGTATTTTCTTGTGTCGTCTCGACTAGCTGCCCTTATTTCAGCTCTCCAGCAGGCACAGGCACAAGGAGCCGGCTTCCAGATGTTCCCCAAGCACTGATCTTCCTCTTTCCAGTTCAATTCACTTTTTTTGTTTTTTTTTCTACTTACCTTCTTTTTCTTTCTCCTCTAAAAATGAAAACGGTTGTATGAAATGTGGCTTTGCCCCTCCTCCCCCGGTTGCCTCTCTATTTCAACGTGTTCTCCTTTACAGTAGCCGTCCCCCTTTTTTTTGTATTGAAAAATGAAATGTTTGTTTATTTTTATTTTTATGTATTTTCTCAAAAAAAAACAATATAGAATATCTATAAATATACACAGTTTGGGGGGAAAGAGAGTTGAGCTCGGGGGGAGAGATGTCCGCTCAATACCTGTACGTCCCACGAGGGGCTTGATAGTCTGCTCCGTAGCCGTCTTCATAGAATGGCTGAGGTGGCTGTTGTCGACTCGTCGGCTGGACAGCGGATGGCATTTGACCATATCCGCCATTGGCAGTCGTCGGCTGAACTTGGATCTGAGGTGTCGGTCTGGTTCCGCCATTGGCATACGGAGATCCCAGTCCCGGTCCACCCATTCCACCACCCATCGGAGCATTTACACCCTAAACTCGTGGTTCGTCGACGTCGACCAAAACTGTCTACCTGCATCATTTGGGCCGGGGTGAAAAGTGTACTGGGCCCTCGGTTTTCCATTGGATTGCGTTTTATTCTCGGCGGTGATCTGACCGGTGGATGGGTTGCCCTCCAATATGTCTAGAAATTGCTTTAAATGACAAAAAATGTAGTACAGTATACCTCGAGGAAATCGGCCAAATGTTCGCAGGCGTCTTCCAGCTGGTTCTCGTCCAACACCAAGTCGAACAAATCCTGTGGACATTGGGCCAATTTCTCGGCGGCCACCATCTGCACATTCATATTTCGACTTTGGGATTTGGATCGATTTTTGATGAGCCTTTGAAGGACTTTGGGAGAGCTGATTTTTATGTAGACGTGGATTGGGGCAAGAGAGGTCTTGGCCAGCTGGGAGGGATGGTTGATTGTGTCGCAGTCGAGTACAACCAGTTGCATCGACCGCGCTAGTTCAAATATCCTCTCAATTTCTGTCTGTATTACAGCTGAAATATTTCTCTAAAAAAAGAAGAGGTCCATTCTTACCTAAACTATTGCTAGTTCTGGAATTGGCTCGTTCCATGAGTGCCCTCTTGCTCGGATTATTGAGAAGAGACCTCTTGGCCAAGGAAATGTCGGCAGTTACCCGTGTTATGATTATTCTGAATCATTCGACTTTGATCCGCCTCACAGTCTCCCTTACCTGCCCTCAAATCTATGTTTAAGATAATCGAAGACGGCTTTCTGCATCATATCCGTCACATCGTAGCCTTTTAATGATGGGCCTACCAGAACAACTGGCCTCATCGACGGCACAACATCGTATGGCGGCACATTTTCTTGCTAAAAACATCCATTTTTCTCCTCTCGTAAATGATAAACAAACCTTTTTAAAAATAAGTTTTTTCTTTTCTTTCGTCGGCGGTGTTGTCACACTGGATGACATTTTGGCCGGGTTCAATTCGTCTTCGTCCGCCGGCGTCGGAGGCGATGAACTCCTCGACCCGCTTTTTGGCATCATATTGTCCAACGCACCGAGATTTGTGGTAGACGTCGACGTTTTACTGAAAGGAAAAAAGTATAAAGAAAATGAGGAAGACTGACAATTTCCCGCTTTTGACTCCTTGTTGTCGGAGGGATTCCAATTTGACGGGACTGGGAATGAATCCGAGATCATGATTCTCCTTTACGAGGCGGCCAATCCACCAATCGTTGTTGTACTTCTAAAATATCCAATTCAATGTCTCTCTCAAAGGTAGACGACCTCTTTGATATGAAGAAAGTCTTTGGCCTTGAAGCTGACGGCAGCCCCATGAACGGGCGAATCGTCATCGACGGTGCCGTCAAAGTCGACATTTGTGCAGACGGCAAAGGCCACTGGCTTGTACTTGGCTCTTTCGAGTTGTAATTGAGCCTGTCGCTCGGCATCCCGACGGACACTCTCCCGATTGCCAGCATCCAGGAGATCGTCTGTATCGTGGTGGTCCCAGTCCGAGTCGCCGCTATTCTGCAAAACGTTGTTGTTTATTCATAGAATCGAGCAACACGTTGTCTCGTCAGTCATGTCGATCATTTCTCTTTCTCTCTAATGTGATAATAGACAACGGCACTAATAGAGAATGACAATCGGCAGGAAACGGACTTACCCTTCGACGGAACGTGGCCATCGGCGGCCGGGTGGGGACCCGCCTGAAAATTTATAAATAAAAGAAAAATTGGAGATAAAGAAATAAACACAGAGAAAAGTTAGAAAACAAGGAAGAGACCAATGACAGCAAATGGTCGACACAAATTAGTAGATAATTAAAGGAAAATTACCTGATGCTCATGGGAAAAAGAGAGTAAAGGTGCGGGGATCAATCGAAGAAAATGTGTAAAAGTGAGCGTGTTCCAGATGTGCTCCCGGGGAGGGACCAAGCGAGGTCACGTGTGCCCAAGGGGACCCTGATTTCTGACCCTCCGAGGAAGTGAGACTAGATAATCGCCAATATGAGCTGAGGGTTAAAAAAAGAGAGAGACGATCCGTCCCCCCGTGGAGGACCATGGGGGCGGTGGCTGTTTGTTCATTTCGGATAGACAATTGACGGCTCATCTGGAGAAACACTCGAAGAGCGAGTCGAGAGAGAGATGGTGCCAATTTATCCCCTCCACTCGTTGACGAAGCCAATAAAAAAGTATATTCTTTGTATGGGACGAATGAAATTCGAGAGTCAGTTCGAGAGCACGGGAAGCAATTGGATTATGGGGGTCGCCGAGGGAAACACATCCTTTATGAATGACTCTTTTTGGCGGACTCGGCTCTTTTTTTTTCGTTAAAAAAGGGAATATGGAGTTGGTTGTCATCAAGAAAGCCCCAGACAGCAGCAGTTGTCACTCATCGGGAAACAATAACTCGGAAGAACTCCGCCAATAATAAGGGGGCGACTCCCAATGGGGCAACAGACGGAAGAACGCAGACGACGCGGATATCCCCCCTGTATTGACCGTCGGTTCATCCTTTTTGTTTGTCAAATAAACAGACGGATAAGTTTTGCAGAGGAAGAAGAGAAAGGAGATGAATACAAAATGAGGAAGAAAAGAGAAAAGACTTGAAGATAAATGGACAGCTGCCCTATCCTGAGGGTGGTCAGTCGGTCGATGACCTCCCTCATTCAGGTGGGTGGGGGATAAGCAATCAATGAGCTGTCCAGCCGGCTGGCTGAGAGAGAGAAGAGGGGGCCAGAGAGCCGCGACGCGAGCGGGCGGGCGAGCTGCGTCGTCTATACGCGGGAATGGAGTTACTCGAGAGCAACGAGTCGATTCCTGCTGCCGTCTCTTTTGACAATAGGCCACCCAGGCTTCTTCTTCGAGGAAACAACTCGAGACTACTCGTCAAATGAGCAGTTTTGAGGAGTCACTGAGGCGAGCGGACAATTTGAGTCGGCTCAGAGGAGAGCCAAGATAATTCAATTGGTCTCTGGGCCAAGTGCTCTTCGGGGACCACCTCGTCCTACTCAACTTATCACTTTTATTTCTTATTTTACAGTATTCTATTCATAATCTTCTGATAAAGCAGAGAGACTATCACATCAAGTATACGGTAGTCGCCTGGTCGAGTACCTGAGTCATCGTCTATTTGACACTGGCATCATTCACACGGTCGATTGTGAAAAGGACACTTCAAGAAGATAAGCAAAGTATATTTCGACAAGAAGAGACTGACATCAATATTCTGGGAAGGACATAAACACATCGTTGAATATTCTGATACATCAGAACTGACATCGGTGAACACTGGTCAAAAAAGGGGAAAACAGGTGAACTTCGAATATTCCATCTACGCCCCCATCTGTTTACCCAGTAAGAACCTCTTTCGGGGCAATATTAAATTTCGCCGAAAAGGGACAATTTGAAGACTCGCAGTTATAATTGTATTGTATTTTGTTAATTAGGCGGTGGAGGTCGTCGAGAAGAGATCTTCGGTGAAGTCGATGTCCTTCATCCGAGTCGGCTGCTCGAAGAGAGTATCATCGTCGTCACTCCGCCAGATGAGTTGCCGTCGACGCGCCTGGTCTAGCTTCCTGTCTGCCAGAAATGCTTCCTTGTCCTTCTTGGCAGAGGCCTTCAAATCAGTGTCTCTCGACTTCTCCTGTCGTTTTTCTGACTTTTCAAAATTGGGTGGATCCGTGGGCAGCGGTGTGACCTCATTCTTTCTCCAGACGAATTTCTTCTCCTTCCGTCGGCTCTTCATCTCTTTACACGTCTTCATCTCTTCCTCCTTCCGGCAGCAGATCTCCTTGTCTCGTCGCTTGTCGTCTTCCATCGGCCTCTTCGATTCTTGCCTCTTCTTCACAATTTTACTATGAGAACATCCCATCGGAGAAGAGATAGCCGCCCGGTCGGATCAAAGATGGGAAAATGTCATGAATGACGGCACGACGAGTCAAATTTACTTTTCTTTTGGTCGAAGTTTCTTCAATATCCAGTCTGAAAATGTGTCTCTTTGATATTTCACAGTCCGACGCCAGTATTTTGCATGAGAACACGAGTATTTCATATGGGAGAGTGCAGCCGATCACCTGGTGTTGTGTTACTAAACCGGTGGATAAACTTCCTTGTAGGGGAAAATAATGGGTACATCCTCTGGTAAACAGTTACGATCATTTAAACATCGCTGTCTAGTCGGCTACAATGAACATCTATTCGCACTTTAGTCGAGGGAAAGAAGGGAGAGAAGTCGATGTAGGGAAATGCGAAGAAATCTAGCGAGACTTATCCTAACCAGGGACATGTTGTCGTCTTTGATATAAGACGAGTTGATCGGAGTGATCGACGACTACAATCTGACGGGCATAATACGGAAGGTCGAAAAAGCAAGCCATCGCAGATTATCATTTAAATGGTCGTACAGAAGATGTCGAAATGAGAAAGAAGGTGACCGTTTCCAAGGCAGGGTATCTTTCTAATAATGTTCTCATGCTGACTGGTAGACGACGGGCTGATGAGATCAGGAATGATGTCATAAATCTTGACGACCAGAAGAAATATTTGACGCTGCTATTCCTTTGCAGAATTGGGAATTTTTGTGTCAGTTTGAATGCTCCTGGTAAGCCGACTAAAACTTTGACCCCTATGTAAATTGTCGGATTACACGCGTGTCCCGGTTGTCCTGAGTTCGTCCTACCCCAAACATTGTCAGTTCTTGTTCCAGTTTGCCCTGTCTCTCTCTCATTTGTCAATTTTCCAGGAAGAATGTTCGTCGGATTGGGAGTTTGTCTCATTGCAGCTACACTATTCGGCTCGGTTTATATTCCCATCAAGAAATCTCCACCGACTGATGGCTTCGTCGTCCAATTCTTCCTCTGTATCGGCGCTCTTCTGGTGGCCATCGTTGTCCACGCCATCCAAGGATTCCCTCAATTGTATCCCTTGGCCGGCTTAGGTGGCGCCCTTTGGTGTATCTGTAATACCGCTTTTGTTCCTCTTCTCCATCTTATTTTCAGCCAATTCTTTCGCCATCCAGATTATGAATCGGCTTGGCATGGCTCTTGGTATTTTAATCTGGAACACGACCTCGTGTCTGATTGGATGGGCAACTTCCCGTTACGGTCTCTTCGGTGTGCCGAAGGCTGTCCCCGAAAGTATCGTCCTCAATTATATCGGCGTCGGATTTCTTATCCTTGGGTATGCTGTCGCTCTCCGATCCATCCACCGTTTAATTCAGAGCCATAATGTATGTTTTTGTCAAGAGTAATCCTCAAGGAAGCGTGAAAATTCAAGACGAAGAAATACAAGACAAGAAACAATTGGAAGCACTCGACGAAGTCGAAACGTCGGGGATCTCCTTTCAGACAAAAATTCTGTAATTCCCCTTCAGGAACAATACATCCAATAATTCAGATTTGTAATTTTTGCCCTAATCAGTGGTGTGTTCTACGGTTCCATGTGTACTCCTGTCACTTTCATCCAGGTATCAACCATTTTCGATTATTGTCATTTTCCAGAGTCACTCGTCTCCTGACTCGCTATTCCCTGGCGCCCCGACATCGGGTCTTCCTTATGTGCTGCCATTCTTCCTTGGCGTCTTCATAACTTCATTGACTGTCCTCGTCGTCTACAGTATCCTCCATCAAAATGACCAGATGATCGATGGTCTTCTCCTGATTCGGTCAATTTTTGGAGGAATAATGTTCGGTGTCGGAATCGTCTTCTTTTTCTTGGCCAATGAGATGTTGTCGCCGACTGTCGCCTATCCTTTGATAGCCATGGCACCGGGTTTGATTGTCTCTTTATGGAGCGTCTTATATTTCCGAGAGATTACGGTAAGCGTCTCTTATACTCTTATAAAAATGTTGCAGGGTCGACGTAATCTGATAATTTTGTCCGTCGCTTATTCGACAACTCTTGTCGGGGTCGCCTTCGTCGCTATTTCGAAAGAATTCAAATTTTAGACTAAAAATTAATAAACGATTTATTTCCTGTTCCGCTCTTTGAACAGTAAGGGGTCCTCAATTTAAAATGGGGTGTTAATCCTCGTCCTGGGAACGAGCCCTCTGCCGAGAACCGGTGACCTAAGAATGCCCCTTGTGACTCGAAAAAGGGACACCCGTCTTAATGACAAAATCAACCGGATGATGGAAGATGATGGATAACAGACAAGGAGGAAGATGAAGCTCTTGTCTTCTCTGATTCATAGAGTTTCAAGTTCAAAAAGTTCGGAATATAATTGTTGTCCTGCTGAGGAGTGTCGCCCACTCTTCCGGTTCTTTTCTATTTTGATGAGATATTCTTTGATTTTGTCGACGTCTTTGTCGACTTGAGTCGACTCATTTGCCTAATATGATATCATCCGTCTGTTTCTGCTGCCGCCCTCCTCCAGTAGGCGTGCCGAGGTGAGGCGGGGCCCTCTCTCCGGTCACAGATTCTCATAGAATGCGAGCCAGCTCCCTTGTGCTTCTGCTTGTGCCTTTTGCTTTCATCCCATTTTCCACACAAGGTCAGTTTTCATTATTCGTAAAATTAGTCGACGCCTCTCTCCCAAGGGATCATTTGCTCAAGAGATTTTGTGGCTTTTTATGAGCCGGTCAACTGCCATCTATAATGTCGACCGGAAAAGAAAAGAGTCACATTAGTCTGGAGATCATTTTCTCTTGTAAACAAATAACAGGAAACAGTTTGGGCATACTGTCGACCTCCTTCTTTCGACCTCATCAGATGGGAATCATTCCATAAAATAGTTCTTTTTGTGGCCAATTCAAAAAGATCTTGTTTATGAGTGGCTTCCCAGATTTAAAAGGGTGCCATTACTGAACTCATTAGGAATTGGCTCAACGGGGCTGATGGAAATACATGACGCCTACTCTTTTGAAGGAATCCTCCCTCTTTCGAAGAAGGTTCACCTGGTCTAATTATCCCTTGTCTGCAAAATATCTCCACTGATTGTCATAATTGTGCTCTCCCACACGAGATAATACAACATACAACATCCGGAGAGACCACTTGAAACATCTTCCCAAAATAAGGGGCACCTTCTGACCGACGGGGAGAACACGCACATGTTTTGGACTGGGAGATAATTAATTACGAGAAATTGACACTGAGGTCATTTTCAGATGACGACCGGTTGAGGATGTGTCCGCCCGGTGGAAGCAGTTTTGTCATGGCGTGGAGTATGGCATGCAGTATGAGGAGAAAACGATCCGTATCCTATTTGCGTAGAGGTTTGTCTTTTTAATCCACTTTGGGGGAAAGGTGGGAGATATCGTGTCTGGATGGCATTCGACCAAAAAAATTACGAAGAATTGGGGGTGGTCTTCGAGGTGGAGAACTTTGAGACATGACTCAAAGGGGAAGGAGGACGCCATCGAATGTACTTCCAGTCGCCTTCGTCACCTTTTCCCATTGACTTCATTTCCTCTGCAGACGGTAAAATGCCTGAGAAAGTTCCGGCGGAAACGTGACCATCGGAGAAGATTTCCCTTTTTTCAGATCAACGGGCGTACGTGGCACCGTCAATTCGTCAGCTTCAAAGTATTTGTTGTGAAGTCGGCTGTTCCATCACAGATCTCCTGTCGTACTGTGGTCCTTTGTCGGCTTGGTAATCCTTTCTTCTCCCATCCCCTGTCCTTGTCCCCATGACTTTCCCCTTTTCCATTCTCCAAGACGAATAAAATCGTTTCTCCTGTTAGAAAATTGTCGCTGTTTTTTTCTGGAATAAACCGTAGGCTAGTTGAAATGACGAGAGAGGTGTCAGATGAGAGAGGTCGCCGACCCTAATTACCACGAAACGAAATCGAACCCGAGAGAAGAAAAATGAGTAGATCTTTATTAAAGGGCGGAAAAAAGAGGGGGAAGATACAAGGAATGGAAAGAGGAAGAGACCCGTGATGATTCTTGAGACGACGAAGAAGAAGATATGACCCGTGGCTTACAATATCTGTGGACCCAAATAGCCGAGTTCCTTTGGATCGCCATCCAACCACTGAAAATATTTTAGATTAGGGGAAAATGCGACTGACTGCCGGAAATTACCCGATGGATTAATAGCCCCCGGACTTCTGGGTGCGGGTGGAACAAGATTCTTTTGTGTTACATGGCAACATGTAAGATTCTTTTTATTTTTATAATTGTTTGTTTCGCGCGCGTAGGATCCCGCCACGACTTTGTTTGTGTTGCCCGCCCGCGCGTATTTCTTTTAGAGTAGTTGTCTTGTGTGATTGACCGTGTGTGGTCACGTGATATATTTTCTGTGTGAATTAATTATTTAGTCTTGTAATATAGATAAATATCTATTTAATACTCTCTCCTGCATTATCTCGTCTCTACCAGGATTTCCCAGTTTGACTCCTCGTCTCCTACATAGTTGAAGTCATACTTTATCTTGTTTATCGTGCTATCACCGTCATAGCGCCACACGATATAACAATTGGCGACGCCCGACTAGCAGAAGAAGACTCAATAAACGATTACCACATCGTTTAGAATTTATCGACGATTATCACATCGTTTTGGAATTTATCGGATTTACGTTTGGATTTTTGTGGATTGTTAATTATCGAGGAGTGTAAAGAATTACCATATTCTTTCACAAATAACAAAAAGTAAGGTGTCACCGTACAATAAGTGTTATTATACACCCTTGCTTCTGATTCTACTGTTCTTCACAATTACCATATTGTATCTTCGACGAGACTCCAACTGAAAATAATTTTGGGAAGTTAAACACCGTTTTTAACTATTACGAGATTAATTTGATTATAAAGAGACAAATTATCTATTTTCCGGAATAACTTTGCTACCATACAAAGTTACAAGAATTATCCTGATTTTATTTGCTACAGTCCAAGAGGAAATAAATTTATTACCATATAAATTTTATCGCAATGGAAACTACTCAAGAGAACGCATTATTGAAAATATCAGAAGTACTTGCTACTATGCAACAAATGCTGACAAGCCAGCAACAAAGGATTAAAATTATGGAGGAGAATAAAATGGCTTCGTCGGATACCACTCCGAATTACACGCCAAATTCCACTAGATTAATTGGAGATCTGGAGAAGCGAATACCGATTTTCTCATATAAACCAGAGACAGACATCACGTTTGATGACTGGTATGAGCGATACTCGCCAATTATCCTAATCGATGGAAAAGATCTTGACGAAAAATCCAAAATTCGACTATTGACCGAAAAACTAGATGCCGAAGCGTATCAACGCCTAGTCAGTCATATTCTTCCAAAAACGCCATCACAACTGGAATACGAAGAACTGGTAAAGAATCTGAAAGAAATTTTCGAGGTTTCGACCTCTGTGTTCACAAAACAATATCTGTGTTGGACAGAAGAGATGGATAAAAATCCCTACGAAGATGACCAGCAATATGGCGACAGGATAAATGAAAGATTTCAAAAGGTCATGGATGGTATAGATCTTGAAGGATTGAAAGTATTACGATTTCTAGTTGGATTAAAAGGTCGGGATGACCAGGAATACCTCCCAGTACTATTTTCTCATGCGGATAAGTTGAGAGAAGCAGGAAACGGAAAAGTAAAGTTGCAAGAGGTTATAAAGGAACTAAAGAAGCTTCGTGGTTATACGAAGGATGGCCAATTGGTAGCCAAAGGACAAGGAAAAGCAGTTCACCAAGTAAACAAGACAGGAAATACCAAGACTGATATAAGCTGCTATGCTTGTGGTAAAAAGGGACACATCAAAAAGGATTGTCGTTCAAAAACCTCGTGCTCTTATTGCAAAAAGAGTGGACACAGAGAAGACCAATGTTATAAGAAGAAAAATAACAAGGATGCCGGTCGAGCAGGAAATAAAGTCCAATATTCATCAAATAAGAAGAGCTCCCATGTCAGACACGTTGCCCAAGAGCGTAAACCGTGCAAGGAAAATAAACAAACCAAGGAAGGATCTGTAAAAGCGATCAGAATTTACTCTGATGTCATCGTAAATGGGAAGCCAATAATTTTTCAAGCGGATACAGGATCAGACGTGACGCTTGTGAACGTAGAGAGTTGGAAAGTGCTTGGAAAGCCGCCTCTACAACTTGCTGACAAAACACTCACAGCAGCGAATAATTCTGAATTATTTTGCAAAGGAAAATTCACGTGTTCATTTTCCATCGCTGGAGAAAAGCTGGAAGGAACAGCTTACGTTGTCAATGGTAGTAATCTACTGGGATTGGACTGGATGAGCAAATCCAGGGAAGTTCAGCAAGGTCTAAACAAAATTGGATATGCCTTGAAGGTAAACAAGGTCGAAGACAGATTGGACATCAAGGAGAAATTAATGAAGAATTTTCCAAATATTTTTGAGCCAGGATTAGGCTTATGCTCCAAGGAAAAGGCGAGTCTACGAGTAAAAACAGACGCCAAGCCAACATTTTTTCCGGCAAGAAAGGTTCCGTATGCAGCACAAGAAGCTGTTGAAAAAGAAATAGACCGACTATTGGAACTAGGAGTCATCGAGCATACGAATTACTCGAAATGGGCTGCTCCGATTGTAGCAGTCGACAAGAAGGATAAGGGAACCAGAGTCTGCGCAGACTTCTCGACAGGATTGAACCGGGCTCTGGAAGACAACGAGTTTCCGTTACCCTTACCGGATGATATTTTTGCAAACCTAAATGGAGGAACTGTCTTCTCGCAAGTAGATTTCAGTGATGCTTATCTCCAAGTCGAATTGGACGACGATGCAAAGGATTTAGTCGTGATTAATACGCACAAAGGATTGTTTCGGTATAACCGATTACCATTTGGAATTAAAACAGCCCCAGCGATTTTTCAAAACATAATGGCTAAAATGTGTACAGGTTTGACAGGAGTTGCCAGTTATTTGGATGACATTTTGGTGACTGGACGTACCAGGGAAGAACATGATAGAAATCTGATAGCTTTGTTCGACAGGATATCCGATTATGGATTCAAAGTGAAGCTGGACAAGTGTGCTTTTCACAAAGAACAGATAAAATTCCTGGGATACCTGGTCGACAAGAACGGACGAAAGCCCGACCCTGAGAAGATTTCTGCATTGAAAAATATGGAAGAACCCAAGAATGTCAACCAGTTACGCTCATTTCTAGGCATGATCTCCTATTATGGGAATTTTCTCCCAAATATCAAGCAACATCGAGGAATACTCGACCAACTGACACATAAGGACAGCAAATGGGACTGGAATAAAGATCATCAACTAGCATTTGAATCTCTTATCAAATTGCTATCTTCTGATCTGAATTTGACACACTACAATCCAAATCTGCCACTGATAATTGCAGCGGACGCCTGTGATTATGGGATAGGTGCCGTTATTTATCATCGTTTGCCAAACGGAGAAGAAAAACCTATTCACCATATTTCCCAAGCACTCTTACCAGCTGAGAAAAATTATTCCCAAATCGAGAAGGAAGCTTTGGCCTTGGTAACAGCAGTAAAACGTTTCCACAAGTACGTTTTTGGACGTCGATTTCTGCTGAAGACGGATCATAAACCGCTCTTGGCCATCTATGGAAATAAAAAGGGACTTCCAGCTCATAGTGTAAATCGACTGCTTCGATGGGGAATAATTCTTCTGGGATATAACTTCGAAATAGAACATGTGAAGACTGAGGATTTTGGAAATGCAGACGGTCTGTCTCGCCTCATGTCGAAGGTGCCGTCGACAAACGAAGATGTCGTCATTGCACAGGTGGAATCGAGCATAAATCAAGTATTTGAAAATTCGATAAGGAATTTACCTCTCATGGCAAAGGATATTGCAATTGCAACAAAAGAAGATAAAATTCTGCAAGAAGTACTCCAATATGTGAAAAGTAAATGGCCAAATAATAAAAAGCAAGTCAAGTCGGATGTCTTCGCTTATTTTGAAAGAAGGACGGAAATGTCTATTGTCAAAGGATGTCTGTTATTTGGAGAAAGGGTGGTCATACCCACTGGACATCGTCAAAAAGTTCTGAGAGACCTTCACTCAGGTCATCCAGGTATCATTAGGATGAAACAACTAGCAAGGAACTATTGCTATTGGCCAGGAATCGATCAAGAAATCGAAAATTTTGTCAAGCAGTGTGAAAACTGTCAAAAGGCTGCAAAAATGGACAGGAAAGCTCCTCTACAGCCATGGCCAACACCCTCACGGATATGGGAAAGGGTGCATATCGACTACGCAGGACCAGTAGATGGACATTATTACTTGGTCATCGTCGATTCATTATCAAAATGGCCGGAAGTCACAATGACTAAATCAATATCAGCACCGACGACTGTCGCGATATTGGAAGGGATATTCGCCCGAAATGGACTCCCTGAAATTATTGTCTCTGACAATGGAACACAATTTTGCTCTCGAGAATTCCAACTGATGTGCGATAAAAATGGAATTCAACATATCCGGACAGCTCCTTACCATCCAATGAGCAACGGGAGAGCCGAGCGATTCGTTGATTCTCTCAAGAGAGGATTCAAGAAGCTCAACGGGGAGGGATGTCGAGTAGGTCAAGATACTCTCGATAGATTTTTACTTTCCTACCGTTCGACACCGTCGACGAGTTTAAATGGAAAATCACCAGCTGAAGTATTTCTAGATAGAAAACTGAGAACAACACTGGCATTAATGTTACCAAAGAAGAACCAACAGCCAGAAGAACCGGAAAATCGGATGAAAGAACAATTTGACCTGAAACATGGTGTAAAAGAAAAGACATTTATAATTGGAGATCCCGTATATTGGCTGAAGCATTCCGGAAACCACACGAGTTGGGAAAAAGGAAAGATTATTGGTATCAAAGGAAAGTTGAATTACATTGTCGACACTGATCGAGGAAACGTGCATTGCCACGCAAACCAGTTGAGGAAAAGAGTTGATGACGTCGACAACAAGAGCCAATTCAAATGGATGAAAACTTTGATGCATACTTTTGACATCCATCCGCCCAAATCTCCAGAAGCAATAAAGATGGAAGTACCGTCGTCTCCAGAAGGTCAAGAAGGAAGACAAGATCAAGGACTTGGACAACCAGAAGACGCCTTCGTCTCTGCACCGTCGACTCCGATCGCCGTCGCTCCAAGAAGTCCAGATGATCATCGTCGAGCCGCTCCGCCCAAGGAAGAAGGACCGAGAAGAAGCAGCAGAATCCGAAGACCACCGTCTCGCTACGAATTCTAAACTGTATGTTTTTCTGTTGTTTTTATTTTTCCCTGTAGTTCCTTCTCAAAAGGGGAGATGTTACATGGCAACATGTAAGATTCTTTTTATTTTTATAATTGTTTGTTTCGCGCGCGTAGGATCCCGCCACGACTTTGTTTGTGTTGCCCGCCCGCGCGTATTTCTTTTAGAGTAGTTGTCTTGTGTGATTGACCGTGTGTGGTCACGTGATATATTTTCTGTGTGAATTAATTATTTAGTCTTGTAATATAGATAAATATCTATTTAATACTCTCTCCTGCATTATCTCGTCTCTACCAGGATTTCCCAGTTTGACTCCTCGTCTCCTACATAGTTGAAGTCATACTTTATCTTGTTTATCGTGCTATCACCGTCATAGCGCCACACGATATAACATTTTGCAATTTCTTTGCAGAACTCGACGACGTGAGAAAACCCCCTCACAAGTTTGAGGATTTTTTTGAAATCCGCGTGTCGCCAGATACAAACAAAGGCGAATGTTTGTTGTAGTTTTGCAGGGTTTTTGTATCTAGTCTGCCGGAGATCACCGGCCCGGACTTACGTCGATAAATGTTGGCTGTACATTCTCGTGGTGCAAGGCGAGCACCGTCTCTCGACAGATCTTCGATCGCGCGTGTTCCGACTTCTCGTCACAGGAGGCCTGATCTCCTCCGTGTCCTATAACGTATTCTTTTATATAAAATAGGTAACTTACGAGCTAAATTGACATATGCCCAATGGAGTAGCATATAGTCCGCCCCTTTGGTTCCCCAATTGATACAAGTATGGAGTGCCTAAAAATGAGAAGATTTCTGTAAGTCACGAGGAAACTGACATCGACACCGACAGGCAGAGCCAAAGAACAGACCATAATGAGCAGATTGTGGAGACGGAAAAGATCTTCGGATTTGGCATAATTCAATGCTTCTTCCGAAAGACGTCTAAAAGAACAGAAATTGGAAAGCAAAAGAGAGGATGACTCACCGGAACTCGGGTAATTTGTTGATGAGAAGAAGATGGAGAGAGAGAACAAATTTGACATTGGCTCGAACAGCGAAGGTACAAGCGTCGACTCGATTTGGAACCAGACTGAAATGACGGTGAAACCGGGATGAGGGAGAGAACAGACTTTTCAGCTATGGAATAATATTCGGCGTGTTTGCATTGGGTTAAATAGAGGAGACACAGGTTCGTGTTCACCGTGATCACAATATTCTTATTCAAATTTGGTCGAATCTGAATGAGTTTTGAGTTTTTTCCTAGAAGGAGGTCCTACCGTCAATGCCGAATTGAAATGTTTCTCGGCCAGGTCGAAATCTCTCAAATAGACACAATACATTCCCTGAATATCTACTTCCAGTAAAAATACGAGTCTCACCAGTAAATTTTGAATAATTGGCAGGAATTCCTCTTCCATATGGACAAATGGCCCGTGCGTCGCGGCAAAGAAGAAAATATCCTTCATCTAAACAAAAAATAAACAAAGAAGAAAGAGAAACAGACGTTATTCAAGGCGTCACTTGGCTTGCCCGCGGTGATATGCGCCTGGGCTGCGAATTCATTGGCCACCAGTCGAATTCTCTGTACTGTTCTCATGATACCGTAATCACAGGCAACTTTAGCCACCTAAAAGACAATAAAACATAAAAGAGATGGGGTCACCTTGGTCAGATATTCATTGACATGTCGAACTATCAAGGTAAAGTAGCGGGTAATCCTCTCGATGTGATTCTGATAGCCGGCATTGGCCAAAGTCATCAGACAGGCGAACGCCGTCAAAGATGTCGGACACATCCAGCTAAAATTATATTTTGAACTGGAAAAGGAAGGAGTCTACCGTAATCCTGACTGAATGCAGGTGGCGTCAGTGTATCTCTGTGCTCCCGTTTGGATATTCCTCAGAAGTGTCCGAACAGATCTTGTCTAAAATTGGATGTCTAACAGAAAAGGATGTCTCCCACTTTTCCTTCGTAGAGGAGCATGACGACTTGTACCGAGTCGAAGTACATGTTGATGTTGGCCGTGTAAGGCGATTTCGGATCGAGGGTGGCCAGCAGTCGATTGATATTTTGATGTTCCTGCTCGGTCAAATACGTCTCGTGCAATTTCATATAAATCTAAAGAAAATCCTCAAAAACTAAGGAATAAAAACCCACTAGAGCTTTGGTTATCCGAAAATAAAGTTCCATTTCATTTTGGCCAAGAAAATTGGAAATGGCCCAGTCACATCCCATGACGGCCTGATTGGCCAGTCCAGCATTGGCTGCTGCTTCCTAGAATTCTCTAATTTTTATAAAAAAAGACACTTACAATATAATACATCAGGAGCTTGCTCTTGAGGGCGTTATCTCTCTCGTAATAAGGAAATTCGGCTTTGATCATGGACATCAGTCGATTCGCGTTCGACGGGCTGATGATGCCGTGAGTGTAGACGACGCAGAGAAGTTGGAGGGCTTCGAGCCGATACGGGACTAAATATTCTCCCCATTCGAGCATCTTCGCGTACTGAAAAGGGCAATCCCAATGACAAAAAGGAGAATACTCACAGTTTCTTCGAGGGTATCACGGGCCAGATCATAATTCTCGGTGTAGAAGACGAGTAATTTCCCTAGTTGAAGTTGGATATGGGCCACAATTGCCGGTGACACATCTGGTAATTTTAAGGCTCCCTGGAATAATTTCAATAAGAAAGAAAATGATTGGAAAGATAAACAAGGAAAAGGACCAACCCTAACACATTTGATGGCCATTTTGTATCGGGGCGGAGCAGAGCTTCGAAATGTCTCCGCCAAGGCTAACATGCCACAGGCCAAGTCGTCGGGACTCAAAGCCATCCATATAATTTTTTATATAAATAATCTGAAAATTCTAATTTTAAAAGGGAAGAAAAGGCGGAAGGGGGGAAAAGTATAGAAAATAGGCGCGGCAGTGTCAAGGTCACGTGGTTAAATCGACTAATTAACAGCGCCTATTGATTTTTGTCGTATATCCAACAATTTCAAGAAGAGACAGATGAATATAAAGAGAAAAATGATGAAGGGAAGCAGCTGATAGCCACTTTTATCAGGAATAAGCGCGCTCAACGGCTAAAATTGCTGCGAAGCGGTCGTGGGCGTTGCACCCGGGGCTGAGCTTCAAGCCAGAGACGCAGTGGCATCCTTCTATCCAAGGACATCGATTTCAATTTTCAATTAAACTACTGGCCTTGAGTCATTGCCTTGGGCTATTTAGGCGACTAGCGCCTTCGACGTTTCCTTGCCCTGACTCACAGCCATCGCCATCACTTCCTCCTCTTGAATTCATCGCTCTAGATGAGATTTCTCTTATTCATTCCACTAGAAATAGCTTCTTTTGTCGAGAATTTGCACTCTTCTCGCCTTTTATTCAATTATTATTTGGTCAAGTTCAGAATGTCGGCGAGCAACCCATCGCCAGAGGTTCCCGACCGGAATCTGGGTACTCCCACGGCCTCTTTCACTCCTCCCGCCGTCCCAGAAGCTGCCCAAGGTCTCCAATACCGTAAGTTGGCCTCTCTTCTCTCGTACTGTCACTTTTAGCCATGCATCCTGGCATTCCCTTCTTCGCCAATCCTTTTATGTCGCCGTTCATGCCCCAGCAACCGATGGAGACTCCAGCCGCCCAGGCTCCGTCAGTCCAACAGCCGTATATGTTCTCGCCTGCCCAATATCAGGACATGATGCAACAATATTTCCAACAGATGATGATAGCCAGTCAATACGGACAGACAATGCCATTTCCGATGCCGTTTGCCGGTCCAACGCCTCCTCGACCGTCGAGTCAAGTAATCCAATCTCTCTCCGTCGTCTTCTATGATTCGGTTACAGGCATCTCAAGCGGACAGCGTCAATGAAGCCATCACGGCTCTCCGGAATACTTCTATCTCAGAAAATGGTCATCATGAGGTTTGTCTCCCTTTGTTCCTCTTTAATTCTCGATTTTAGATTCCAACAGCCACCGTTGCTCCAATTGTGCCACAATCCAGCTCAGAAAACGGTTCTCCGGAGAAATGCCGAAGTACAGAAGGTAAGTAAAAGCCGGTCGCCGGGATGTTTGCTCTTGCCGGAACACGTTGTTTTCTGATTGACAGTTACTTTCTGTGTCTTATCTGTCCAAAGTGTCAATTGATCAGACGAGGAGAAGTCGTCCCCTTTTCTATTCATAGTCACATCCATCAGAATGATGGAATTCTCGGCGGTGATATAGTTGGCAAATTACTCAAATATTCACGGTCGAGAAGGAGAGAGAGCAAAGGCTTGTTGTTGTTGACTGTCCGCTTACCCTCATGGTCTCCCCGTGGAAAAAGAGAATCAATTTCATCAGGCAGTCTCAGATTTCGAAACTTGTTCCTCTCTTGCTCTCGTGTCTAATTAGCCCGGGGGGTTAGTAGCCATCTCCCCATTGTTTACCGGCTGTGACCCTTCGACAGAAAAGGGGGAGATAGATCCAAGATGAACACAAATTTCGGATTAACACGGACACTGCAAATTGCTTTTTCTCTTTCCCCGTTAGAGATAATCGGCTTGTTGTGAAGAAGAAGCAATCAGGGGGGGTCAGGTACCCGCGCCGGGAGATGTATGTCCCCTATGCATATCTCTACATTCCTAATGAATGGGCGAGAAATTCCTTTAGTTTAATATGCATCGAGATCATAATTACTCTGTTTCCATCGTGGATAAAAATGAATAGGAAAGACCGCCAATTATTCTCTCTTTCTACTAAAAAGTTTCGAAGTAAACAGCCAGGGCGAGAAGAGTGACTCGATAATGTCCGCCCATTTCGGAGATGATAAATGTTGATGTTCTCCGTTTCAGAAAACGGCACCTGCTCTCGCGAGAGTCCCACAAATGACCGAAGCCGGACATCATCTGTCAAGGTGAGCGGCAGCGGCCCTCCCGATCAGTCGACTCCATTTTTCAGGCGGACGGCATCCCCTCGTCGACGGAGACTCCGGAAAGGGCGCCATCCATCTCAGAAGACGAGAAGACTGCTAGTCTGATCCGAAAACAAATGTCCGAAATTGAAAAGGAGATTCTTCGCCGATCACAAAATAAAAATATCAAGAAGGTAAGAGAGGGCGACTACTTCCGGTCGACGAGAGGAGACATCCCATTTCCGACCTGTGAAGAGGAGCGACTTCAAGGGGATGGCATTTAATGAATTGGGAAATTGATGCTCTCGCGGACCAGAGTGTAATTAGCCGATTTCGACAACCAAAGGAGCATACAACAAATCAAAAGATAAAAAAGGAAACGTAACAATTTCTAGATTGACGATCGAGAATTGGCCGATTTGATGGGTGAGACGGCGGCGACGACGGCAGAGCAGTTCGCTTTTGCTGCCAACTTTGCCCCCGACTATAATAGCCAGGTCCTTGCGCGAAAAATGTCGTGTTGTGCTCTTTTCTTTTCCCTAATTTAATGTAGTTGTCGTTTTGTATCCCGTGAAATCAGAGCCCTTTGTGGTGTGCCCTGCAGTGGCTTCTTTTTCTCTTGACAACCGTCGACTTTCAGAGTGGCCTGCCATACACAACGCCGCCTGCCCTCGAGAAGGAAGTCACTCCTCCTAAGCAGACATTAAATCAACTGAGATCATCGTTTAATCTTCCGGAATCTGGTCCAACCACTGGACCGACGATATCCGCCACGACACAAGTAAGGAATTGATACGCCCTTTGGCCAAAGTAAACAGGCGGGGAAAGAGTTCTCCAAGAATGTCAAATGAGATCCAAATGACGTAGTTTGGAAGAGTCTTTATAGTGCCATGAATCGGGAAGGATATCATTGAGCGGCGACTAATGAGGCCCGGGTGCAGACGGAGGGGACATCCCCATTTTGGAGACAAAAGACAGAAACATTTTCAGCCGGCACAGCCGTTCGCAGCCCCCTTCATCCCAGCTGCCACCGTCGGCCAACAGCCCGTGAGCTTCCCTACGCAATTTGTCAATCCTTTCGGACAAACGCAACCATTTGTCCCGAACGGAACACATTTTACCGAAGAGGTTTGTCGTCTTTTCCTCTTTTCTGTAGCTGCTTCTCTTCAGCTGGCGTCGTTTCTTCCTGCCCAAGCTGCCCCAGTGGTCGAGCAACCCGCTCCTCCAACTGGAATGGGACTGGCTCCTCCACCTCCGCCATCTCATCCAATCCATCGAAAAACTAGCGCAGTAGGAGGATGTTCTTTATCAGAAAAAAGGGAATAATTACAGCCATCGACATCGGGAGCCGACTGGCCAGAAGAGAACAAGGAAAATGGCGACGAGCCGGTGTGGGTACTGCGTGACTCGTACATGAAACGACTGAAGAGGGACGAGGCCGCCCAACAGCAGCAGGTCCGCTGTTAATTAGCAACTTGGTCAAATTGACTTTGCAGGCCGAGGAGTTTACTGCCATCCCAGAGCCAGAAATGACAGAAGAGGAACGAGAAACGGATCGACTGATAATCGACGACGGAGGCCATTCGACAGCGGCAGCTAAAAAGAAAAACAGCAAAGACAGTGAGTTCTTCTCCCCTTTTTCTCTTTTCTTCTTACTTGTCCATGTGCCCTAACTGATGTTCCTTAGCCTCGGAACCGGTCGAAGGCGCCAGTCAAAGTGAAAATATTGGTAGGTCCGGCTTGGGTTCTGTCGATTTTCTCTCTCTTTCAATTGCACTTTCGTGTGTCCATTTTCGTCTAATCCCTTGCGTTTGTCCCCTTTCTCTGTTCCTTTTCGACCTCATCTCAGCTGTCCTCAAATTATTTTTCAGCTCTCGTCCACGAGCCGGCCGTCCTCATTGAAGGAGTCCTTTTCCGGGCGAGATATCTTGGCTCGACGCAAATGATTTGTGAAACGAGGAGCAGTAAAGCTGCTCGAATGCATCAAGCACAAGAAGCCGTTGCCCGAGTGAAAGCACCTGATGGCGAGATTCAACCCAGCACGGAGATTGATCTTTTTATTTCGACGGAGAAGATCATGGTACTCAATACCGATCTCCAGGTATCGGTTTAGTCGATAGAATCCTCGCTTTAAATGTCCTGTTATCCCTTTGTCACCTTTGTATTTCAGAGAATCTCCGACACCGACGTCCGTCAGGTATGTTTCTGTCGTCTGCTTGTGTCTGTTTTGCTTATCCCATAACCGAGAACTCTAACGCTTTTTGTGTCTAGGATATCCTGATGGACCACGCCCTCCGAACAATTTCCTACATTGCTGATATCGGTGACCTCGTAGTTCTGATGGCTCGACGGATGTCCGCCTCGGATAGCGACGAGCAATGCAACCAGTAGACTGTCACCTCTCCGTAATTCAATCGACTATTCAGAATCGAAGGCGTCAAGCGGCAACCAAAAGTTATCTGTCATGTCTTCGAGTCGGAAGAAGCTTCTTTCATCGCCCAGTCCATCGGCCAGGCTTTCCAAGTTTGTTCTCTCCAATCTAATCTGACCTCATCGTTTCCAGGTCGCCTATGTCGAATTTCTTCGTGCCAACGGCATCGACGATCCGTCCTATCTGCGTCAAATCGACTATCAAGAAGTCTTGAATTCTCAGGAATTGATGGGCGATGAGTTGGAGATGTTCGCCCGCAAAGAAACACAAAAAGACGTCGTCGTGCCGAAAAAGAACGGAGAGGCCCTCGGCATCGTTGTGGTATGTCTATCCTCCTGGCCATCCTAAAACTTTAATCTTAGGTGGAAAGTGGCTGGGGTTCAATGTTGCCAACAGTCGTCCTGGCTCATATGAACCCAGTTGGCCCGGCGGCGAGGTCAAACCAACTGAATGTCGGCGACCAGATCATCAACATCAATGGCATCTCCCTCGTCGGATTACCACTTTCCGCTGCTCAAACAAATATTAAAAATGTCAAGTGAGCCAGTTCCTTTTAGTGAAGACATTGTCCTTCTAGGTCAGCCACAGCTGTCCGCCTCACAGTCGTGTCGACTCCTCCAGTAGTCGAAGTCCGAATCCGTCGACCTGACACCAAGTATCAGCTTGGTTTCTCCGTCCAAAATGGTGTCATCTGTTCTTTATTAAGAGGTAGTTAATTTTCTGTGAATCTCCTAATTTCTCATATTAGGCGGAATTGCCGAGAGAGGAGGAATCCGTGTGGGCCATCGGATAATCGAAATCAACGGTCAGTCAGTGGTGGCGGTGGCCCATGATCGGATAGTCAACATGTTGGCGACGGCCATCGGAGAGATTCATTTGAAGACAATGCCGACGTCGATGTTCCGTTTGTTGACCGGCCAAGAAGTGCCCCAATATATTTAGTCTCTGTCTGTCTAGTCGTCTAATTTGTCCTTTGCTCATTTTCTGTGATACGTGCTCATCGCCCCTTCTTGTCCATTTTCACTGGGTCAATTTTGATGCTTTTTCCCCTTCTCGCCCTTACCAAAATGTCTTTTTATTGCCATACTTTCCTTCATTTTTCGTGTCGGGAATCAAGGAATCTTTGTGTTTGTACAAACGGTTCACAAAAAAATAAATCTATTTCCTTTAAAATACGAAAGTGCAGACAGGGATAATAAGCGCCGTGCCAACAGACTCGGTTTATTTTCGTCTCCTCTACAAAGAGTACTCGAAGCCCGGGAAAAAGGCCAACTTTCAAATAGAGCCGCTTTTCTTGGCTCAATTCAAAATCGAAATAGATCACGTCGAGATTGTTTTTAGATAAAAAAGTAGCGTGGGTGGCGAAGGCGGCTCTGTGGACAGTGACGTGTGCCGTCGACCTGTCAAGAGATGAGACATCATCTTCCTCTTTTTTCGTCTTTTTTTGGGTAATTGACACCAGTAGACAAAGGCACTCGACAGGATGAGTCGTCCGCCTCCGCCTTCTCTCCGAAAATGTCTGTTTTTCTGTTCGAGCTGTTTCGAATCTTCTCGAGGGATATGGGGGTTGGGAGGAGGAGTTGACTCACTTTGTACAAACAGAAAGAGACAGTCCCGCCAGATATATAGCCGCCCGGCTGCACAGAAGCCACAAGCAGTTTCTCTTTCTTCAATTGTCAGCATGTCCATCGACCAACATTATCATCGACCAAGACCTTCGGGCATGGCAGGTATTCTCCCTCCTTTTTCTATTCTTAGCCAGTATTGAATAGTCGACGGCGGCGGCAATAGTCATCTGTCCCGTTTTTGTCTTTTCTCTTTTCCCAAAAATGAATCAGTTGCGCCATGAACAAACCGCAGCCCGTCTACCGCTCGGCGCCTACTGGCATCACCCGTACTTTTCCTTTCCCTCAAATATCCCCGATTTCAGGTGTCATTCTCGACAAACAAGCCAGCAAATTCAATGACGAAGAGTCTCAATATCTGCTGGAATGGATCCGCGATTTGACCAAGGAGAATTTCGACTGCTCGGGAGGACGCGATAACTTCAGAGAGCAGCTGAAAGACGGGACAAAGCTCTGCAAGTGAGTGAGAGAGCTCCTGACAAACAACAAAAAAATAGCAGCGGAGAAATTTCGCCGGAACAAATACACGTTTGGACTCAAGTCATCAAAAAAGATTTCAGATTGGTCAACGCCATTCAAGAAGGAAGCGTCAAGAAGATCATGAAGCCAATGTCCAACTTCAATTGTCTCGAAAATATCAACCAATTCACAGCTGCCGCCAGAAAACTTGGAGTCATCGATGAAGAAACTTTCCAATCGGTTGATCTTTTCGACGGACGTGATCTCTTCTCCGTCTGTGTGACCCTTCAATCTCTTGGAAGAAAAGTCGAGAAGAGCCACGGCATCGAGGCACCCAAGCAAATCCCAAAAGACAAGATCATGAATCAATAAGTTTGTATTTAATCTTATGGTATTACAATGAACGGGCTTACAACTCCTTTGTTTTACTTGTTTGAGCAGTGACCCATGTAATGGCAGCACTGGACATGCTGATCAAGATGATACTTCTAATGTAATGATGCCCTCCTACCTACTATATTGCTGATTAAACAAAAAAAAATTAAATAAAACCTCTTTTTATTATTAGGTAAAGTTCGCATATATAAATTATGTTAAAAAAAAGCTATGCATCAACTGTAACATAAAAGTAATGCATAAATATTATTTTAAAAGCTATACATGAACTGTGTTTTTATAAACTATGTATATCAATTATATTCTAAAATAAGATAAAACGTATCATTATAAACAAAAAAAAATTATAAAACGGGCTTAGTATTTAAAAACCTCCTTGGAGACAGACATCTCATAATATTCGATAATATTTCTCCAATTTAGATATAAGGCACTCAATTGAGAGGCGAGGGCAGAGGAAATGTGCAAGTTGACAAAAAACTGAAAATATCATAATTGAGGTGAGAAACGTGTAAAAGCTTACGTCTGGGCAAAATCTGTTATACAAGTCACCAAGAGTGCGAACATCCTTCTTATGCAATTTCTCCAAAATAAAGGAAGTTTCAGCGCCACAAACTGTTTGAAGAAAACTTAAAATAGGTGTTGCTCTGTTCCAATCACGCATAAATTCAGCTGCATGAGCTATAGCAGGATTCTCGTGCTTCTTTCTTAATTCCATGCTACTGACGTATTGCATAATCTCACAGTATGACTGATATCCAGATACCTACACAAAATAATAAAAGTATCAAACCGAAACAAACATAAATCGGGAAAACGTCTGTACTAACACGCGAGTATTGATGCTGTATCCCTTCCTGCATTCCTTCTTTGCAAGCCAATACTTTCATTATCGGTCGTTCAGGAAGGCTCAGAGCGGAATTCCATTCAAACTTCACTTTGGATTTTATTATGTCACGATGAGGAACTTCACACACACGAAGATGCATTTTTCTCACAGACAGCTCCACATCACTATAAAAAAAGGATATACAGTAATTGTGGAATCTTACCCTTGGTCCAATAATGTGAACTGAAGATACCAGTCTTTTTCAATACCTTGACGGCATGAATTTCTGCAGAGGAAAAGAACATCGCATCTCGCTGGGACTTGTTGGATAACAAATCCGTGGCCGTCTTGATAGCTGAGCGATTGGGCATTAGGATCGGTAGAAATCATCAGCTGATCACGCCAAACAGTATCTACACACGTATTAATAACTTTTTGCAATTCAAACTAACTGTCGCCTTCTTTATGGTTGGAACATCTTACTGGAATCCTATTTTTAATTTTACTAAACACCACTTGCACTTTGAGTTTAGCTTGCTTGGGTGAAATATTTTCAACACCGACTGCAAAAGGAACAACGGTAGGACGACCTCGGCAGTAAACGTAATATTCGGAATTAGGGTCTTCTGTTGCAGTCTAATAATTAATTATTATAGAAAGAAAAGGAATGACTTACACCACCGATATAGTCAAAATTTCGGGATCTTCCTTTTTCCTGGGGAACCAAGAAGGCATAAATTCTAGGTAACCTTAAAAACAGATAAAACGCCAGCTTTTCGAGAATACCCGTCATTGACTACTTTCGGTTTATACTGATCTTCGTAAACTTGAGATGGGTAGTTAACAGGTGCAAATGGCATCCGTTTCCCACCAGTAAAATGAATGTGATTTCCATATGGATTTCTCACAATGGCTCCTTGCATATTGTTGTGATTAGGTTCGTAATGATGCTGCGTGTAGAGAGTCTGATATGGCAGAATGGAATTAGCATTATTCTCTTGATCGTGCTCTAAAACTTAAAATTAAACTAAGGCTACTACAACTACATAGGAAAATGAAATCTTATTACAAACCTTCATACGGGTTGGCATCATAGATACTTGGCACTGGAGAAGGACAAACCATAGTATTCGATCCAGACTCGCCGATTCGAGCTTTTTTTAAACTAGACTGCGTAATGAAGATGGCGCTTGGAACTTACTGAGGTGACTGGGAACCGTTATGGCCATCATCAATTTTTCCATAGCATCTTTTCGGAGGTTTTAAATCTCTGGTAAGATTATGCAGCACAGGTAACGCTTCCGTCGCAGGCGTCAAAATCATCTAAACATGTTTGTTCATCTTTGAGTAAAAGGAAATCTTTCGAAAAGGACAAATATGAAGAGGTGCTCACTTGGTTAATGGCTCCGTTAGGAATAAACGTATGTCCAGGATTCATCATGTCTGAAACGTCGCTTGGATCACCGGCAGCAAAAAGATGGGAAAGATCTTCACGTTTAAAGCCTGCAACAAATCGTGTCTGCTGGTCTTTACATCAAAAACATACTTTTAAAATTTACGAGGATTTCTTTGAGTTCTTCAGAATTCATTACTTCATGCATAAGAACATCTTGACCATACCCTAGGGACATGGTGTCGATTGCCCCCATTTCATGTTCCTGCCGAGTTTCCTCGTGCATTTCCATTTCCTCCACGCCTGAAAATGTTCATCACACTAAGAAGTTAGAGGAAGAAACTATTAAGAAACAACGCTATGCACGAGAAGACGGAAGAACACCGAACGTGCAAACGAAGAAAAAAATGAAGTCCACGTCTCAGCGTCTGAGGCCACCTAGAATTGTAGCCGCTCATTTGAACTCGTATTGTCCAAGAACTAAAACCGATAAAAATTTATTTCTTACACATATTTTTGCGCAAAATAGTACGATAAAAATTATATTATACAATATACAAGCAAAACTTTGAGATCGAGTGAAATAAAAGCTACACGTTTAAAAGGGGCTTATTAGCACAAGCTTTGGTATATGAGCAGAATAAAAAGGTGCTAGAAAGAATCACAACAGTACCCAGGAAAAATATGGTACAAATCACAGGCAAAAAAATCATATCTACTACGTGCTACGGTTATCGCTGATTTCCGATGTATTCTGGGATGCTGTTGACGAGCGACTAGACGTCGGCTCCTCCATAGTATTGTTATACATATTGTATCTGAAAAAATTATTGAAAAAATATTGGACATATAAATCTGCGGGAATTATAGCAAAATACTTACAAAGATCCATCACCATCTTCTATCATTACTGCTCCCTCATCGTCTGAGTCGACATCCGGATGAAGAAATTGAACCTCCATATGAAGATCTCCTTGCTGGCTGCTAAGTATGTCCACAGCTTCTTGATGTTTAGCGTTAGACAGATCGTATCCATTTACAGACATAATTGCATCGCCTACCTAAACATGTATCTAATAAGTGTTGGAGATAAAGAAATTTACATAAAGCTGTCCGCATCTATCTGCAGGCTGGCCAGGCTGTATTTCCGAAATAATTATCGGTAAAGCATGTTCTACTCCACCCTGAAAAGTTCTTCTAATAAAATATATTAGAAAATTTACCGTAATAGAGATTCCAAGACCTTCATGGGATGCCTTAGGTAGTGTAACTTGTCTTAATTGTCTCAAATTCCGGCGTTCTTTACTACTATTTTGCTGAGGCGGGGTTGCCAAGCCTTTTGTATTGCCTCGTCCACGGCAAGCTCTAATGACAGTTTTATGTCTATGTAGATGAATTTCTGCTTCTAACTGGTTCCACAATCGGTCGTGCTCAACTCCTCTCATATTTCGGCCTAACAATTGAATTTGTTGAATTCGGCCGGCTAATTCCTAAACATTTGAAGGTTTATATGAAAAAGAAGTAACAACTTTATCAAGATATTTGGCAGCCAGGCGCGCACCAAACACTTCAGTCTCCAGAGCACCAATTAATCGTCTTTGCCTTTCCCAGTCTTTTCTGAGCAGTTCGAGCTCGCATTCAGCTCGAAGGGAAGGCATAATCTCCGAGCGGAAGCTCACAATTTCACTTTCCTAGGAAGGATAAATTAAAATGTTCTTGTGCAAACTAACCAGTTTCTTTTTAATGATATCAGACTCATGAGGTGCGGTTTTTGAATGAAGCTGACACTGAAGACTATGCACCTAAATAATAATAACCAATAATTAATAAACTGCATACTTGTAACATTAATTGTTGGGCTTCTTTTTCTTTAGCTCTTTGAATGGCTCTAGCTTCAGCTAACTCAACACGTAGCATTGACAATTCCTGAAAATTGCATAACTGAAAGTGAAAAAGCATACCTTCTCCTGACGGCCAAGACTATGTTGCATAGACTGCGCTTTGTGCATCAATTGAGCAAAACATCCACTCAAAGCAGTCATTTTTTGGCGACCTTCATAAGTGATTTCAACCTGAACCGAATATATTGAGAAAATTATTCTAAAACACTTACCTGATCACTGTCAATCTCTCCCAGAAGAAGGTCTAAAGCGACAAAAGATTTATCGAAGTCTTTTTCGAGAGCGTCCGACCATGACGGACACACTTCCATTCTGTGTCGTTACAAACTGAAATAAAAGTATACAGTTCATTGTAGAAGAGTAAAAATACGAGTATACGTCCGTTCAAAAAGACTAGCTTCCCGGAAAAAGGGTTGCATATGGGGATTCAAGGCAAATGCAGTGCTCAACGTAACAATCGTAACTCAACGTAACAACAACTCAAAAATTGTTATAACTACAGTAGCTGGTCTAGTGTGTTTTTTTAAATATGTTACTACTACCCAATAGCCACTAAAATAAGGAAAGAATAGACATGCATAGTGACATTTGTTGGTCTCAAGATTAGAGATGGGCCAAACGAAGCCCGGCGCACAATGGAAGGGACCCCAGGGAACTGATAGCTTTGATGGCTATTTTTCTAGAGCTAAACAAAGAGGATCGATTAGAAACGAGAGGTTAATACGGTAACAACTTTGGCAAAAGAGAAAGTAAAGAAATCCGGATAAGTGCTGACGTAGACTCCTGCAATATACTAATCTTCTCGTAAAACACCAACAATTAGTTTTCGGCGTCCAACAATTAGGATTGAATCAAGGACAAAAAATAATGGACGACGACAATCATCCTCGCTGTAAGGAGCTGTTATCGGAGGACAATGGGAAGGGCAGCTTTGGCAGCGTTCCCCAGGCGCTCCTCGGCCTGCCACCACTAACTGGATTCCTCTAGCAATTGAGTTATGCTTGGAAGACACCAGCTAACATATGTGTGTACATTTTCATGGAACAAAAAAATACTATTCAATCACGGCTCAAATTTCTAATAGGTTCTGAATTTCAATTGGCTAAGAACCGCTGTTCCACAGCTAATGATGGGGCGAGATTGTGCCCGACTAAAACAATTGGTTTTGTGTCTATATTGCCACAAAAAAAGCAGGAAAAAGTCAGGAATAAATTAACATATTTCCTACTGTAGAGGACGCTTTCCCACACGGATTGCAGTCGCCATTAGTGGGCTTAGCAAAGAAAGCGATCCCACACAATGCACCCGCCCCTAAAACAACACTTCCGGCGATAGGAAACAACTTGTACGGAGAGAATCCAAAAGGTTTGGGAATAAATAAGCATAATGTGGATGAAAAATGGATCTAACAGTGTTTCCTTATAAGGAGTTTTGCGAAAAAGAAGGAAAAGTTCGGCAAATGAGGAAAAAACTAAACCGTGCAGTTAGATTTTTGTGAATGGAATATGCTGCCGCAAATTTCGGTTGGCGGTCCATCACGATCTCCGCCGCCGAGGTCGACGCGCCATCGTTTAGAAGCCAACAAAAAGTGCTATTTACGGATCGTTAACCTAGGCGAATTCTTCAACTCTCCTCCAAAACGTTTAGGTCATTACAATCCTATCTAAATATGGAGTAGCAAGGTCAATCGTTTCATGGATGACTAGCACAGATAACATAATCCAATTGAAGGGAGATAGTATCTCGTATATTTGATGTTGCCATGAACCACAAATGGAAAATCATGCGCTGTATCGAAAAAAGAAGACCGAATAGAGTAATGGTGTAAGGAAAACCCTGTAGAAAAGCATTCGTCTTCTTAGCCTTCATTAGGAAGGCCTAGTGAGGCGACACACAGAGAGGAGGACAATGGCAGTGCATTATCATTTCGCGCATCCTAATTGAGAGCAGACCGCGGGGATGATTCTTTTCCCTAGTGCTTTTCAGGAATTTTGCTTGGTTAGACGAGAAGGAGAGAGCGATACTTGCTTATGAGAAAAAATCTACCATATTGGCAAGCAATACAAGTTTGAAATTGACTTGAAGATCCACCGGTCGGGGAGGGTCATTAGGATAGCAAAAAGGGACATTTGCCGCAGCCTCGGAGGGCAGTGAAAACGTCGAAAAACAAGAATCATTGGCAGCGGAATGACCTCCTCATCCTAGAGTCATTTAACGAGCGACAAGTCATAAGAAAATCCGGGTAAAAAGCAAACCAACTGATGCCGCCGCGGCCGCTCCAAACACAATTTCCATATGGCCAGCGGACAATCAGTGAATTTCAAAGGGAAGGAAACTAGTCAACCTATAAAAAATATCTACCAACCTTGCTTATTGTTTCCTCGTGGCCTTGTCTAGTAATGAAGGCTTCAATATTACTTCCTCTCCTCGACAGTCTAGAAATAAAGGTGAAAAAGATAAGCGACGCGAAAGAAGAGTCGAAATCAAGCACCGTCAAAAGAATGATCAAGGTCCTGCTTTTATTTGTAAGGTGGAATAAGCCTATGGATCTTATTGAAGTCCGTGTTGTTTTTCGGAAAAAAAACCGTGGTTCTTTCTTTAAAATGTTCAGAAAAAAAAACAGCAACTATTTTTTAGCCAAAATAAGATGAGACGGAGAAGCTCCTAGGGATCTGCAGTTGATCCTATTTACTGGGAAAGATAAAGGCGAAAAAATTCGGGAGTTAATTGGATGAACACGGAGCCGGGCGTTGACTGAAATTCGAGAAGTGAAAAGCTGAGGAAGATTCCAGCCAGAATTGGCAGTAACTTGTTTCATTCGATTGTTCCCATTCGTGGCTGCGGGAGCACTCCAACGGCTCTTCAGTGGAGCCTCTTCTCGGAGAGGATTACATCGACTGGCAGTAAGGTGACCTGTTGAGTGCCTGGAATCCATCACCCGGTATTAGTCAGAAGAAGCATTTTGTGTCTGTCAATAATATGAGCCTAATCAAATTTGGTCCTTTGCTAATTGTCTCTCACAGGACAGACACCGGATAATTTATTTAGCATCGAATACACATCTTCAAAGTAAAAAGAAACCCCAAAAAATATAACAACAACCTTTTTTTGTGAAATATAATACACAACCATGGAAATATCCCGTTGAATTGAAATAGGAAGAGGCAATTGGATCACCTATCAATCTTTAGCGCGTCAAACATAAATCATGGGGGAGCTAGCGAAATTGGTGGTCCCAAAAAAAGAGCCGAACCTATTGAAGAGAGGGAGAGGGAAGAATAGTGTGACGGGGGGAAGAAAGAGATTATCACAGCAAAAAATGACTAGGAAAGGAATTCAGCAGCTTCTTATTCAGGAAAAAGTTATACGGTAATAATTTTGGTGGAAGAGTGGAAAATGATTGGTTGAACTGGTGGGACAATTTCCATCTTCCGTGGTTCCATATCCCGAAATCCAGTCTGAAATGTCGGATTGGAATTGCCAGGGAAAAGGGATACCTTGTTTATCCCGAAGTTATATTTGGTCAACATCTCGTCGACCAGCTCGACGACGGATTTATTCGCGAATTGAATGTTCGTCCGACTGAAAATATGACATTCTGTCCAGAATTAAACTCACTTTTCAGCATTGAGAATAGTCGACTGATTGATCCGCTCACAAATGGCTCGATTGAGCGGCGCATGGAAGAGAGGAATACCGAAGACACAATCCAACAAAACGTAATCATCGAAGCTCATTGCCTCCGGCAGCTCTTTGACGACTTCTTCCGTCGTTTTCTTGGGTGATCCGTCAAATGTCGTCGTCTCTTTTTTCTCCTTAGCCTTGACTCCGACCGTCGTCCGTAGAAGGACAACGTAACCGCAGAGATTGTTGAGACCAATTCGATCACGGAGAGTCGCCACAGCCGGATGGTTGGAGAAGGCCTGAGAGTTGTCGCCCTCCGACGGGTCCAGGGGAAACGGCACGTAGACCAACTCCTCCTCTTCCGAGGACGCTGGATACGCCTAAAGACTTTGGGTTTTGTCGGAAATGAATGACCTGGATAAAGAGCGGAGAACTCGGCAGGGTGTCATTCAACGCGACGAGAGCATTTTCACTGCTCATCAACTGTGGTTCGTGGTTGGAGGAAGTCGACGTGATCAGGAGACGGGCAGCCGACGCAACTGGCTCGGGGAGTACTGGAATCTTAGTCCCTTTTGGGAGATAGACAGACGACGGGCCGGATTGCGTGGCTCTGTAGATGGCCAGTCGGAACCACGGAGAGCACGTCTCCGGAATTGGGGGACCAATGAATGGAATCGAGGAAATCGGCAGGGTACAGGCGTCATAAGACAATGGAGCCACGGCCACCACAATTCTGAAACGGCCGACGTCAACGATTTTGCCGATTTCCCTACCCGTATGACTTGGCCAGTACACGAACTCGGCTCTGTGGATCCAGAGACAGTAGACTCTCCCCACGGAGAAGATCTACTTCTCGTCCTTTTTTCAGCATTTTCAATGATTCCAACAAAACGACGGCGTGTTCCGAGTATCTCTGCGCTTCACCTTCTCCAAATCTGTTGACAGATTCCAATTGTTCCAAAAAGTCGCCCATCTGCTCGTCTGCCAGTTTTCCCACTTCAAAAAGTGTCACAGCATGTCCCTTAAATCTTTTGTGCCCTCGATAGGGAACATCAAACCTTCAACGAGGCGGAGAGATTGCCCATCATGAGGTAGGCGGCCAGACACGAGTCGAATACAAAGGCCGCCCGACCAGATGAACTGGCGACATCGGAAGTCGGCTGTGATGTCTAGCAGAGTGACTCGTTTTCTTTTCGACTTACCACTTCTTTTGATAGCTGACTGCTGACCGACGTCGACATCTCCTCGTCCTCCTCATCTCCTTCTCCCATTGGAGATGCCAATGCAGCTGACAGTTCTCCCAATCCTCCGGAGACACTCGACACCATTTCGTCCATAGTTGGCGATGTCGGGATAGTGATGACTTGTGCCCATGTGAAATGCAGTTTGGCATTTTCCATTCCTAAAATTTGAATAACAGTAAAGGGGAGCACAGACCTGTGACTCGTTTCTTGGCAAATCCCAATCGACAGAATACGGAAATGGCCATGCTAACTAAGTGGATGTCAATGTGCAACATCTCTGCCATCTGAAAATGCTATCTGTCTAGAGGAGAAAAGAGTTGATACCTCCTTGACAGATGTCTGGTCATCGATGGCCACGAAGATCTTATAAAGCAATGTCTCGAAATAGTCGCCTAGTACCCGGTTCATCACAAATCCATCCAACGGAGCCACTAAAATATTTCTTTTTCTTTTCAATCCTACAATTTACCATAAACATAGTCATTGTCGTGGACCGGAACATCAAAATAGACAAGTCCTCGGTTGAAAAGAGCCTGGACAACGGGGGCGGAAAGGCTGCCCGCCTGTTGTGGCCCTTCGTCGAGAATATTGTCGATTACCCGTTTCTCGTCTTCTGTCAAAACTTTGATGTCCGATTCAAGAATGCTCCCCGCATTCACCACCCACCACGGTTCAAGATTAATCTAAAAGGACTGAATTATTTTTCTCCAAGGAGCTTACTTTTGCCGGTTTTTGGGGCAACAATTCCCGAAGAGGACGGTTTCGCCTCAAGAATTTTCTATTTGATCTGATAATATTTGTCTATTTTGATCGCAAGGACTACTCCTACCTGTTTTGATTCATCAATTCGATGTATTGATTCCTTCCAATTCCCAGTAATCTCATCGCATCGGCCGCTGTGAAATTGGGCAAGGAGTCGTACGACTTTTCCGAATAGATCATCTCCTAAACTCTTCTTCAAATAGACATTGAGTAAATTACCGTAATAATATTGATATAATAATTGAATGGAGTGATGCGCAGTTCCTTGACGACAATGTCCGCCAAATGGTAAGGGAATAGCATCAGATGGCTTTCGCTGTATTTCATGACCATGTCGTAGTATGTCTCTTCGCTCTTTTTCACATATCTCACTGGAATTTCCGTTCTATTTCTTCTATCAAATAACCTTACCTAGATTCCCTTTATATCTGAGTTGATTCTTAATCGAATATTCCAATACCATCTTGTCATATTCCCGGTTGGCATTGCCCAAAAGTATTCGAATATCTTCAGGCAACTTCGCCCAGGGGATGTTTTCTCGTATACAACTGTCTACATCCATCTAAATTACCTTTTTTTAAATAAAACCGGGATAAATTCAGATAACATAGGAGATAACCATAAAAGTGAAAAAACAAAAGAAGGAGAGAATCTTTATTGGACCGGTGGAAGTGAGCAAACTAGCAAAGACTAAAAAGGACGACTTCTATTTGTATAAGAGAGGAATGACTAGACATGGTCCGTGTTGAGTGACACATAACCCGAAGGCAGAGAGCCGTGGACTTTTAGACAATGACTCGAAAATCTGAAACATCGACAGTTGACGGTCGAAGGGGCGAGTTCTACCTGTCATGTCTCCAGAATCTTTTCCCACAAAGGTGGAAAGTACAGACGATTGGCTGGGTTTTCAGATGTTCTCGGAAGATGTGGGCGTCCATATTTTTCTTGTCGGCGTAGGCTACTCCACACTTTTTACACGCGTAAGGTTTCTCTCCTGGAAATGGATAAAGTCGATGAGGAGACGACTGTTACCAGTGTGTGTCCTAATGTGGCGGACGAGATTACTTTGTACTTTGAAACACATATGACAATAAGTGCATTTATAAGGACTTTCCCCAGTGTGGACGGATCTAAACGGGCTGTGCTTTAGTTCAAAGAAGGCCGTCTTACCGGACATGTTTCTCTATCCCGGCCTTTTCTCGGGCTCTTTGATCACAATAAGGACATTTGAATGGCTTGTCCATCATTTCCTAAATAGTTTAGTTTCTTATTTAATCGGGATACCTTTTGATTTCCCAAGAGAAGTGGCACTTCGATATCACTTGTACTCTGATATTCCGGCAGGCCATAGCCGTAACTGTCGACAAATTTCCTTTTCCTCCCACCGCCCGGCGTATACGACACGATCAAGGCGGGAACATCTCTCACTTCTTTCATCGATGATTCAGTTGTTCCAGCTGGAACAGAAAATAAATAGAAAAAGAAAAAAGTTACCGAAATTGATAATTGTACTGCCCTTGACGAGAACAGACTGATTGAGTTTGTTCATACCGTAGGTTCCACCTCGTCGGCCTCTTCTCGGCCCGAGAACGTACTCCTCGTAAATCGAGACATAGTCCTCCGTTGCCTGTGCTGTCACATCTTCCAATGACGGCTGATATTCCTCGCCATTTTCATAATCTATCGTCAATATATTCAAACGATGCAATGAAGGACCAACCTATGTCTTCGTCCTGAATATTGCTTTGAAAATCCGTCGCCTCTTGTTCCAATTCAAACGACGTAAAATCTTCCTCAATGTCGCCGCTCATAGCCAGATTCTCTTCCTCGGCCATGGCTGCCAAGTGAACATTCAACATCTCGTAAAGTTCCATGATCCCAAGGTCGAGAGCTGCTGCCCGTAACATTGAGTACCGTCTTCTGGTTCCCCGCGCAGCCCCACAATATGTGAATTCGATTGCATTTTTCAGATCAACTCTATAAAACACAAGTTTTTTCCTGGTCTCAAAGCTCACGTCGACGCTTTCATCACGTATTGATCCAGATTAAGATGGACTGTCGCCGTCCTCTCGGTGTTTATCAAAGTCTCCTCAACGACTGCCGAATGAGCGCAGACGACCAGCCGATGACATTTCAAAGCCAATTTATTCTATAATCAAAATAAATTTAATTTTGGGGAAAATTACCTGGATGAGGATATTGCAGTCAAGAAACCAGCCATTGGAACGATAAGTTTGAAGTTTTCTTTGAAAGTGGAGGCTGTGTGTCTGATCGAGGATGATCGTCTTCTCTTCAGCGACATTCAATAACTGAAACAAGGATGGCGTCCAGAAGTCGAAGTAGACTCAACCTGTAGCAATTGTTTACATCCGAAAGCCTCTGCTGTCTTCCTCAACTTCTTCGACACTGCGATGGTTCCCGAGTACATATATCCGACAATTTCTATAATGTCTTCGCTGTCGATATCTGAAATGTCTTGTCTTTCCCATTCAGTTGGAATTTCTTACTCAAAACATCTTGATGAAGTCCCAAAGTAATCTGACTCGTCTGTTGAAATGCCAAAAGTGTCGACTCCATCAAACTGCTGAAGGCGGAGAGAATCAGTCGATTCGCTGTGATTACAGGCCTCTCGTTGATTTCTAAGGTGACATCGTTGAATTTATTATCCTATAAATTGTACTCCTTCATTTTGGTAACAGAAGAAACGTGTAAAAATAGGGAAGAATGACGAAGAAGGGAAAACATACAGTTCTCAGCTTTTGAAAGTATCGAAAAGTCGTCTCGGCGTGAGTTTCGAGTGTGTATGGCTGGTAGACATCCTGCTACAGTATTTGAAACAACAAGAATAAGGAAAACCCACGGTAGACGAAGAAGGCAACGCTTCGAGGAGAAATTCCTCGTGATATTGGCCGACCATCGGGTCTAACTTCGACATTTTGTATTTTTCCTCAAAAACGGCCATCTCCTGAAATGACTGGTTAGTTGCTCTGGTCGACAGCAAAGAGAATGGCGGGAACTGTCCCTGGTAAACGAAAGATTGACATAGGCTATAGAGGGAACAAATATTTGACACCAGCTGAGGTGAGCTACGCAATTGCGTACGGCATCATTCTAAATGGAAAAATCCATTTATCTTCGACAATTTTGAAACGCACCCGCTCCTCTGACTATTTTACATCAAAATCTTTCTACTTTTATCTTCTTCTTTTGGTCGAACATGTGAAACCATAGGAAACTAGGATACTCCAGTTTTTTTATTTTTTTTTTGAATAAGCCTGTACCGAGATAAGAGTGCCCGAGTCACCGCGTCTTTCCACGGAGGCGTAGAGTCAATGGACGGAATACATTAGAATATGATGGATTTGGGTAAAGTTTGCCATTTTATCGGATGGTTAATTAGATTTTTGAGGGGCGGAGTAAACAAACCGGGATGGACTCTTTTGTTATTTCAGTTATTCTATGCTTTCTTTGACTTCGCTCTTTTTTTTCTATAAATTGAAAAGATCGACGACAGAAGTCATTCCCACGTTCCCAAAAGGCAACATGAATTCGAATCGGCTCTCTCTCTATGGGACATTGCGCGTCGTCTCGGCCATTTGATGGGCTCCCTGCGCCTGTGTGTGATCAAAAACAGCCGCCGCTTCGACGACCGCGCGGGCCATGCCTTTGACCGGCCGACATCGAACGTGGCAAAGGAGGACGACCATACAGAGAGAGCCGCCACTGACACCCCACACACATTACTCAGCTCCTCGCCCTGTCACACTTCTACACACCGCGTCATTTTCTTTTTATTCTTGGAGAGGCGCTTTCGCTTTTCTTTATTTTCCCCCCTCTTTTTTTTGACTGTTCCCACCATTTATGTCTGTTTATCAGCCTCGTCCCTCCTGGAGACAACTGTTTCAGCCGTAGGTATCGATTAATTAGCAATTGGGAGGGCAGATCGAATAGCCGCCAAATGACCCTCTAACGTAACCGGAGGCCATTTTACAACTTGTCCACAAACACGGAGTATCTGATAGTGTGGCCAGGGAGTTGACACCCGTATTGATGGCTCTCCCAACTTCATCCAATCCCTCGGGGACAAGACCATTGGAAGGGGTACCGAGTTGCCGACTTTTATGGCTTCCTCCTTTCTTTTTTAATCCTTTCGTCTAATCCCGCTCATTCTTCAGTTTTAGGGATGTCCAGTGACGATGATCAAGATTTGGACGACACATTGCCGGGTCCGTCACACTCGTCGACTCTCTCTCGTAGCGTATGTTTTCTTGTTTTGGCGGTTGCCCTTTGATGTCGAGGGGACACGGTTTCCATTTCTTCAATAAACTCGGCCAAATTGTCCATTTCAGCCACTGGGCATCGAGATGGAGGTCACCGCCGCCTTGCAGTCGCTTCGACTGGACGAAGCCCGACATCGACCAGTCACCGATGCAGACGACGAATTCCTCAAACGCGTCCATGAGAAAGTCTTAGCTCTGATACGGATGGAGGCTGACCATGACAGGTATGCTCCTTTCTAATAAATAAAATGTCAAATATTAGACGGAAACGATTTAAAAAAGCCTACGCGACTGGTAACCGGATCAGAGAAGAGCTCTACAATTTGAGACGACTGCATCCAGGCGCCGCCGTCCCTCATAAGACTTATTTCGACCGTATCCAACCCCAGTTGAGATATATTGTCGAATGTGCCTATGACGAGAATTACCGGAAAGTGGCCATTGTATTGGGTAGGTTTCAATAAAAACAGAAGCACGACAGCCATTGTAGGATTAGTCGAAGCTTTGGCTGAATTAATCATATTGGAGATCGAGATCCATGGTACAAATCCTCGATTCCCAGAGCATAGGACAATTCGGAAGTTGATAGCCAATGCCCTGACAAATTTAACCTACGGAGCTGGTCCTCAGAAGAAGCGTCTCTGCTCCTATCCGGGCTTTATCCCAACAATGGTTCGAATATTTCGAGAAGCTACAAATCTTGTCCAGGTTTGTTTTGAAATTCGTCTGACCCTCCAAATCCTCGGCGTTTCATCTCTGACTTACTCTAATTGACGAGGGCGGCTTATCTGGCTGGATTACGGTGTCTTTTTCAGGGTTACGCCGGGCTGATTCGAAATCTAAGTTGGTTGGCCGATTCGGAGATGACTGTTGCCCTGAATCCGTGTGTAGCACCTCTGGCCGAGGCAGCCGTCGAAGCGAGAAAAGCGTCAGATGAATGTTGTGTCCGAGCAGTTCTCAGTGCTCTTTGGAATTTGGCCTCCCATTCAGTGGAGAACAAGAAAGCCATCTGTGACCAGCCTGGTTGTTTACAGATGTTGACGTCGATCTTGACATCTTGTACCAATCCAATTGTGAGTGGATTCTCCTCTCCTCAATTTGATTTCTATTTTACAGGTGGATATTGAAAACGCCTCCGGGATACTGAAATATGTGACTCAATACCTCGCCAACCATTCGGACCACATGGATTTCCGTCTCCCGCTGGTCAAAGCTCTCGTCCTCCACCTCAACAGCTCGTCTTTCACCGCGTTGAACAATGTTCTCGGAGCACTTGCCAATCTCATGGCTAAGGATCCTCACGTCCAGAATGAAATCCGCTGCGATGTGCAAGCCATGCGGCAATTGACATCACTTCGAGACTCCGCTCGGGAAGACATAAGCAGCTTGGTCAAAACTGTCCTTGCTCATTTGAATCAGGGATCAATCTATCATCGACAGCCGTATAGCAGTAGGTTCTCCTCTGTTTCGTCCATGTCATTTCTTTCAGACATGTCTGCTTCACTGGGTGTTGCATCGTATTCTCCGTCGCGAGATCGAATTCTGAACCGGGCAGTGTTGGCCTCGCCGGGGAAGCCATCTCCCATGGCAGTGCCACAATATGCCTCGCCTATGTTCCTCGAACAGCAACGGTGTAGCAGTCTACCCAGGCATTTTGCCAGAGGAGGATTCGCCTCTTCTCCCCATGGTCAACTACATGGTTCGGCTCAATTCCGACCGCCGCCAACTTTTCCTCCTCAGTCGATGTTTATGCCGCCACCACAAGCACCTACCGAACTTTTTGACCAGGGAGTCGAGGATGAGGAAGGCGACGATTTGAGCCAAGAATGCAACAAGAGTAATGCCAGCCGTCGATCATTAGAAAGTGAGCTGCCTTCGGGCTGGAACAGCGTCCCCGAATCAGTCAACACGACTGCAAATCTATCGCCCGTCTCTCCTGCCGATCTTCCCGATTCTCCTACTCACTACACCGCAATGAAACAGGCAGAGGAACATCTCAGAGCTCAAGGTTTGGACACTTTCTTCGATAAAAATATTCCTTTCAGGAATGATACCTCCGGGACCATTGATGATAAATGGCTCAAAAAATTCGAACGGTAGCGATTTATCCAAAAATGGAGGAAGTGACGCCGCGACTGCTGTCGTCGAAGATTTCCCAACTCCAACTTTCCCTCCTTATGGAACCGGCCATCATATTGGACGGCAGATCAACGGTAACCTTTATATTTGACATGACAAACATTTCAGATTCAGCCCAACAGCCGGAAAACGACTACGTGACTTTGACTCTCGACAGCACAGCACAGAATCTGCTACAGATGTCAATTGAGTCGGCTCTTCCCCCGGCCACACCACGAACTTCGAAACGACAAAAGTCTCCAATGAATGGAGAACAACTTCTGGCCGAGACGATCCAATCGGCAATGCCACAGAAGAAGGGTCAACGTGTACAAGGCTCGGAAAAACTGCTACAAGATTGTATCCGGAGTGCAATGCCTTCTTCGACGACTTCGACTCTTTCAAAAAACGTGAACGTGAGTCCGGATTGACAAATTAAAATGAGAAAATTAATTACAGGGCGGTCATTGCCATCTGGTGACCTCAATGGACCGCTTGGAGACTCAAGGTCACCCTTTTTCTGAGAATCATCTTGTCACTTCGTCTGTCCTCTTCTCGACGGAGGAAGGCTCCTTCCGTGATGCCACTCGACTTCTTGATCAGGACATCGACGAACAGTACGCTTGTCCTTTTTTAGCGTTTTTCATAAAAGACTTTCAGAGATGAGAGTGACAGCGACGAATTCGACCATGAGCAAGAGAATGAGGTCGACACAAGTCTGCCATTGGATTGCATGGAAGACGAGCAGTTGACCATCGATTGTTCGACACTCAAGAGCAAGAAATCGACAAGAAGTCGAGTGGAGACGAGGACAACCCCGTTGAAACCTAGTCGACTCCCGAAGCCGACGTATCGCTCGGGTGTGTCTCCTCGAATAAAACCCGTCGTCAAGCCGAAACCACAGACACAAGCTGTCGTTTCTCCGTATAATTATCAAAAGCCACAGGTAGACTTCATTTATTTTCTAGATATAATGTTGTTTTTAGGAGAATTCCAAGGTGCCGAGTTCTTCTCCGGAGGCGAAGTCTGTCCCCCGTTCTGGGGCGAATACTCTCCTCATTACGACCGTCTAGTCCTGCCCTCCCTTTTTCACTTTCCCCGTTCTGTCCTGCCTCTCCTACGAGTCTTCTGTATTATCTTTTTTTTTGTCTTTGCTCAATAGAACAATGATTCATTCACAGTGTTGTAGTTCTAGTCATTGATAGTCCGACACAGAGCATTGAACCAAGCGATCATGGAAATTGTCAATGACGAGAAGGTCGACGCGAACAGGCCATCACCGTCTTTGAGAACTAGAGATATCAGAGAGATGTGTAATGAGGGCGATGACTGAAATGCCAGCGATCTTTCCATTTTGCCAGGGCTTGTCTATTCTGCTGGATGTTCTTCGGCATTTACAACCTGTCGACTTATCGGGGGTCAGCTCATTTTATTAGCCTGGCCATCTTCCGGTTCGTGACGTAAACCTCATTTCGACGGTGTGCTGACGGACATTCCCCGTCTGTCTTCTGACGATGGTAATGACGACGGTACTCCCTCTTCTATTCCCAGCTTGTTGTCCGTCCTTTTGCACTGTCTCGTCTGTCAATGAATCAATCAGGTGCACCGCCCCCATAGGGTATATTCTCGCCTTTATCTCCCCACAGTAGCTGTGTCTTCTTCTTCAAAAAAGATAAGACATGTCATTTTTATAAGAGCAGTCTGATTCTGATCTGGCTGCTCTTTTTCCCTCCTTTTTTCCTTCAAATATATTGACGTCGTGTCGTAAATCGGTCCCAGCTGATAAGTAAACATGGTTCTTTTCGAGCTGTTATCGTCCAGCTCAACCCTAATCCCACCGAAAATGTATTTGTCTCTTTTGCCTACTGATATTGGTCTTCTTCTTTCACTTGTGAAAGAAGTCTCCGACACAATTTGATCACAGTAGATATTCCGTCTGATAAGCGGCTCGTAAAGATTCCTTTTGCCTTCCTTGTTTTGCCTTTTTGCCGGGTATTTGCTTTTTGTCGACGATTTTTCTCGGATCAGGGCGCAGTCTGTTTGACTTCTCGCTTTCCCTTCGTCGCTAATTGTCTGTTTCTTCAGTTCCCAGTATCTTCTTCTTGGTTTGTCTGTTCCGATCAATTTCATCGTTTTACAAGCCGTGTCTCTTCCTCCGACCAGCTCACACTGCCATTAGATTGTTGACAGGAGGGTCGACCCACACCCGGCCACCTTTTCCATATTTTTCCCTAGTCTAGTACAACTACGAATCGATTGTACAGTTCTGTGCGCCCGGCCGATTGCCGACATTTCCGGCCATCGTTTTTATCGGGTCGTATTTGATCAAAATTGAGACAAACTCTGCTTGTTCTGAGTCAGTTGACGTCTTCTTGAAGTCGACACTTGGATTAGTCGAGACAGTCACACGACTTCCGACCTTTTCCCAGCAATAATTCTCTCCCCCGCTGATCGTCGTTTCCACTCAAAGAAGGGGGAGGCGATCGGGTCCAGATCATATCTGACTCGCTACATTCGACCCGCTCACAATCTGATAATTTGTCACATTTGATAATTTTTCTCTTCTAAACCTGATAATTTTTTTGTCACCGAAAATTCTCTCCTCGTGTACTCCGTAATCACCGGTAGCCGTCTCTAAATCTTTGTTCTTTTATGTCCGTTCTGTATCACGTGCACTCTTCTTTTCCTTTTTTTTGCGAGGACATCGCCGTCTGTTCGAATGTGTACCGGTCGCGAGATTGACCAGTGGAGTGAGATGCTGTCGACCTTTGTAATTTTTCACGATAAGATTTCAAAAATCGATGGTTGTTTTTCGGGTCGGGTCGAATTCTTGTCCTCTCTCATTATCTTTGCTGTCCCCATTTAATAGCCCATTACAGATCTACTGCTCCTGTGAGCTGCTTCTCCTTCTTCGACCGGGTCAATTTTTGCCGGTTAATGTTCGACTTTAGCTGCTTCAAGGTGAGCATCTTCCCGTCTATTGTCTCTTTTTCTTTTCCCATTTCATCGACCGTCGACCCACAACGAGGTCGTCTTTCTGACCGACGACGCCCCTCTCGCGTGACCATTTTAAAAGTCTTTCCTTTAAAATGGATAACAAACCCTGTAAATTGATCTATGTTCCTCCCTCCTCCCCCATCGAACTCCATTTCATAAACCCGTTAACACCCTCCCCGGTCCGGGATAATCTCCGTCAAGTTGTCACAAGAGTACACGTTCTTTCGCCGAGTTCAGTTTGTCGTCGCCATCTTTTCTCTTCGTCTGATCGTCGCTTCCCACGGCCATCGATATATGCCGCTTCTCCCCTTCTCCATCTTGTACAGTCTCCGAAAGTGTCTTCTCCGTTAAAATCAGCCACTCCAGATGTTTTGTACAGGGGGATGAGTGTCCAAAAAACGTGTTTTGGCTGCGTCACAGATGAATTATATTAGTCGAACCCGTCCTTGTACCTTCTCTATTACAAGATCAAAAGCAATGTTCCAAAATGACTTCCGGTTTTGCCCGCCCATCTGACGAATCTAATTTACAGGAGATCATCATGGGCGGCGCTGCCTCTAGCACTCCTCGAGAGAAGTGTGGTCGAGGCTGTTGGAAATTCCGAAAACAGTAGGACATGACCAGCTGGTCAAATACTAAAAGACACATGTTTAGCTACAGCATAGAAGACGACGTGCCGCCAGAGAAGACCGCCCACATCAAACGCCCCCGTCGACTGACCAAATTAAGGTAGGTTTTGACTTTTGTGCCGATAATTAGAAAGGGAGTACAGAACGGAGTCGACCACGTCGAGCTATCAATGCAATATTCCGACTCCGAGTGTACTCGAACATCATTGGAATAGCGAAGATTTCCCGCCACAGCCACCTACACAAGAGAAACTCATGCAGGTTCGTTTGACTATAGCGAAAAAGATAAAGACTATTCCAGATCATTAGCTGTTTCCCATTTCCGACGCCACGACAATCTCCCACGGGTACTGTCAGCAAGGTCGAGGAGCCGCCGGCCATTGCCGCTCTCGTCGGCGAGGAGAACATCGACGAGAAGACATTCAGCAACGCCTTTGGTCGACTGGTACAAGTGAGTTGGGGCAAGAGAGAGGAAGAGGCAGCAGGTCCCCATGAAAATGTCCCTGAGAAAGGACCCACGATAAGGACCCGTATCCCCTCAATCAATGGCGATTGACGTCACAGACCGATTAGAACATATCTGGACGGGACCCAAACAGAACTGGCGGGTGTTGACACAGAGATGAAGCACCCAAAAGGTACTCTCAACGGGTTGGAGGTCTAGACGACAACATCAGTTTGATATGGGTGGCCATCTCTTGCATCTCTTGTTTTTCTCGACAGCATGACCCTCCCCTTCAAATAATCATAACAATCAATAAGACATAGTCATCTGCGGGAGAGACTTTCGTTTTTCTAGGAGAAAATTGGTTGTGATAGACAGAATTCAAAGAAATTTTGGATATTTCTAAATTGGAAATGTATTTTGTTGACTGAATTCCCTTTCTCTTTCAATTTGCACTCGGAAATCGATGATCCCTGATCGCGCCTTTGTAATGGCTTCAATAATTCTCGGTCTTATCAAACTGCAATAATCTTCTAATTCGACCAGCTGCTCGAGTTTTTCTTTCTCCTATAATATATTTGATGGAAATGATGGCCAGCGATGAATTACAACGAATTCGAGAATTACAAGAGCTTCTGATGAGAGTGAGTTCGACCGGAAGTTGTGTGACCAATTTACAGCCGCCTCCGGGGGTGTCCTGTTTGTCCTGATTGGTGGTGGCTAGGTGATAAATCCAGGCGGACCACGTCATATTTGTGGCCGGGTAAAACAATGGGCTATAATCGGAGCAGGAGCTTCTATTTTTAGATCTTTTTTTTATCAAGTTGTACTCGACGGGAGTGTAAATATCCCGTGGCTGGTTTCTTGTCAATGATGGCGGTCTCTTTTCTATGCGAGTATTGTATTCGAATTGTGAATAGCCATCGTGTTATTGAAAAGGAGACTTTTTTTCCGGGGCTATCCAATTTTATGGCTACAGGCAGAGTAAAAGGGTGGTCGTATGACGAGACCTCACGTGGCTGGCGGACGGGTCACCGTGGAACATCCTGTACTTCGTCGTCTTTTGTGAGTATTCTCCCGTATCACACACATTCCTCTCCCTACTAATCCAATTATAATCTGTCAAATGATGTTAGACTCCATTTCAAACCCTCAGTTTTAAAACCGTAGCTCGAAATAGCCGGGGAATGTGTGCCTAGTCCCCCTGACTGCCAGCCACAAAGAACAGTTCTTGTACTTCTTGTTATTATTTCGGGAGTACGCAGCGACAGTCATCGAATAAGGTTTGACTCGACGGTCAGACCCGGAAATCGTCGTTTTATTTCAAAACATCGTCATCCCAAGCGAGGACAGTTCACACGTCATAAGAAGGAAGGAGGCGGGGCATCGGAACTCGTGGTGGCCATGATAAATACCTATTGAACTCAGACCCCGGTAGACACTCGACTAATGCCCCGTTTCCCGCTTTTACATCGAATGGTCCAATCCAAGTCATTGGACCTCGTCCTTGAGAAAATCCTCCAAAAGGTTGGTCTCTTTCTCTTTTCTGGGATGGTTAAAGCCGCTTACACGTACCGATTAGCAGCCTTTTCGATCGGCACCTTTGTCCCCATCGACTGATTCACTCTTTTACTTGTAAATGCCTCGACTTTCTTCTCAGGTGAATCACAGTCGGGGGCGACGAGATGGTGAAGGTGGATGGCCATTGAGTCATCCTCTAATTACTCTAGCGAAATAAGAGAAAAGTACTTTTCTAAGTCGAAAATTGGGAAACTTCGCCAAATAAGTCGCGAGTCTAGTCGACTTCGAACTGTCGATTGCATCAACCTTTTGCACTTTCCTCTTTTCTAGCCAAAAGAAGTCTCTTAGCCGACTTTTTCCGTTAAGTAATGTTTCGATTTCAATCCCTCCCATAAACTTAATTGACTTTTCTTTTGTCTGTCTTTTTCCCACGTTGTTTTCGTCGGTGCGAAGTGTCGTCGAGTCTATAAAAGTGTGCTGCTCTTCTCCAGATAACCGTCTCACGTGCAAGAGGGTTAGAGGCGGAGCGTGTCGTCTTATCTGGGGAAAGGTGTCCCCTCACGTCGTCCAGATGACAACCGCCCTTCCCCCCAGGTTCTCCCTGGATTATAGCAATCGGCTGATTACTCGCCGGCTTCGTCGATGTTCCTCCAGTCTAGGCAAGCGACCACCGCCACCTCGTTCCATCTCCTGTTCCGATGAGGTAGATCCATCGACACAAATCAATATATTCGCTCTATTTGTTCTGGGCACATAAAACAGCTTGTCCACCTGGTAACCCGATTGTAACTGTCGACGTCACATCCTGATTGGGATCTGTCCGTCGCGCGAGACTCACGTGTCTATTAGCATACCGCTCGCTCGCTCGCCCGCCCGCCCGCCAATCCATCCACCCTCACTATAATGGTATTTTTCTATGTTTTTCGATTGGGGCTAAACATGTGTGTTTGTCTTGAATTTTTGCCAATCAATTGGACCCGGGGGTCGTAAACCCAGATCAGGAGCCGACTTATCTATCTCCGGTTTTGCAGGTCTCCGTCGAGACGATGGCCATCACGGCCCTGCCAATGGATGTTTGGTTGAGAGAAAGACTCAAGAAATGGGTTCAATTGTCTGGCCACGAGGGAAGCATTGTCCCGGCATCCTGTCAGACACTTTATAAGAAACAGCCACAAGGAAGTTGCGAGGCTCGAGCCTATGAAGTCATCATGAAAGACCCCGCTCTAGAAGGTCTGACGCCCAAATATCTCAAGGAAATTATCAAAAATGATGAATGTAAGTATCGGAGAAATCAAAGAGACTGATCATTTTCAGGTTTCATCGAGATCGAAGACCTTTTGCAACAGTTTACCGACCCGAGTAAAGTCTCGATCATGGACATCAAAGTCGGCTGTCGAACATTCCTCGAATCGGAGGTGTCAAACAATAAGCGACGGGCTGATCTATACCAGAAAATGGTGGCTATTGACCCGACTGAACCGACAGAAGAAGAACACCAAACTGGCGAGATCACAAAACTCCGCTACATGCAATTCCGCGAGAGAGAAAGCAGCTCCGCCCAACTCGGCTTCCGCATCGAAGCCGCCAAAATGCCTGGAGGATCTCTTCAGAAGAACTTCAAAAAAGTCAAAAGCAGCTCGGATGTGACCAAAAGTCTGATCGACTTTTTCGGAAATGACAGAACCCGGGTCAGAAGCCATCTGCTGGCAAGACTGAAACAGATGAGGACAGCCATCGAAAAGAGCGAATTCTTCCATGGACATGAGGTCGTCGGAAGCAGTCTCCTGATTGTCCACGACGGAGAAAAAGTCGGCTGTTGGATGATTGACTTCGCCAAGAGCCATCATGTTTCGGACAGGCAAATGAACCATCGCTCGACGTGGATTGTCGGAAATCATGAGGATGGATATCTCACCGGAATTGATAATCTCATTGAGGTAAGATCAAACCAAAAACGAGAACTTATCAAGGAAATTTCAGATACTCGAAGAAATGCCACCTGTGGGCCCAGCTCCTGATGAGATTCCACGATAATGATAATTTTTCCCTAGAAAGAGAGATGACAGTCATAATATTTGCGAGTACAACCAATACTGACGGGTCAAGGAACTACAAAAAAAAGGAAAATATAGATAGAACCGAACCTTTCCCTTCAAATGTTCCTGCATAATGTGAAATTATTCGGCATATTCATTCGATTTTCTATAAATTTGATAATAAATTTCTATTCAATAAATTTCAAAAATCATAGTTTACCCTATTGGATTCAGGATTTTCTTGTTTTTGTGGGCACGCTAATAAATTCTCCGACAAACTTTGCATGAGACGATCAGTTCTGACAATTTTTAATTTGCAAACTACAGCAATTGATCGATCGCTCTCCTTTCCTTTTAGCTTTAGCTGATATGAACATGTTGTGGCACCGCCAGGTACAAAGTTCATGGCGCTTGGGCACTCTATGTTGTTCAAATGTTTTCTTGTTTCTTTACTTTCTCCTACTTCTTTCCGTTTTTATATTTTTGTTTTCAGGAAAAATGATCCCCTCATTTACTCGGATTTCAACAACAACAATTCTTAAAAGTTTTCGGTAGGAATTAACTGTCATTTGTAGCTTGTCTTTCAGGTCATTTTCGTCGGCCAGTGACGCTTTTACCAATGCCCAGGCTCAATTGAAAACCTTGAAGGAAGAACCTGATAATACCGTAAAGCTGCAATTATATGCTCTTTTTAAACAGGTATGATTCTTTTATGTTGTTATTCATGTTAAATTGCAGGCTAGTGCAGGCGATGTAACGGGAAGTCGCCCTGGTATGATGGATTTCGTTGGAAGAGCCAAATATGATGCTTGGGCCAATCACAAAGGAACAAGTCAAGTGAGGTTTTCTTGGAAGTCATTAGACTTTTTCCTTCTTAGGACGATGCGAAGCGCAAATATGCCGAGTTGGTTGGCACGCTAGTTAAAGAAAATGCATCTGCTCCTCCCTCTGCTACAATTGATGGTTTATCTGCGGTCAACGGGCTGGATGTAAGCATGATGCATTGAATTTTTATAACCAAAAAATTATAGATCTCTAGAGAGGGAAAAGTTTTTAAAATTACTCTGAATCGACCGAGCAAATTTAATGCCTTGACCCTTGATATGTATAAAGGTATCATTGCTGCTCTTGAAGCCTCCAATAAGGATACATCGACTTCTGTTACGGTTATAACCGGTAAGCCATTGCAATTTTCATAGTTTAATTTCCTCAATGTAGCCGTCGGCAATTACTACTGTTCCGGTAATGATCTTACAAACTTTGCCAAAGCTGCTACCGCAAGCAAAGAAGAAATTCGACAGATGGCAGAAGAAGCCGGTGAAGTATTGCAGCAATATGTACAGGTAGCTTTTATCACCTCCGCCCTTTTACTCTTACATATTGCAGGCTTATATTGACCATGAAAAGCCTCTAATTGGAATTATTAACGGCCCTGCTGTTGGAATCGCCGTAACTGTTTTGCCTTTATTTAACTATGTGCTGTCTACGGATAAGGTTTCGAGAAAAATTGTTATTTTGTACTATACCCTATTTAGGCTACTTTTAACACTCCTTTCGCTACATTAGGCCAATCCCCTGAAGGAGCTTCTTCATACACTTTCCCTCTTCTAATGGGGCAGCTTCGTGCTGACAATGTCTTGCTATTTGGAAAAAAGTTGACGGCCGATAATGCTCTCAGTTACGGACTTGTGTCTGAGGTAAGTGGATGTTTCGTTTCGTCTAATAATGCTGTAGGTTGTCCCGCATGATGAATTAGCCAAACATACGGAGAAAGTTTTGGCGAACTATTCCAACCTTCCACCCGAAAGCCTTAGAATTAACAAGAAACTCCTTCGTTCTATTCATAAAGACTCGTTGACCAAAGCTAATAAGGTTTGTTATTTCAGTTCTTTTCATTGAATAAATTACAGGAAGAATGCCACACTATCGTTGGTCGTTGGCAATCAAAAGAATGTGCTCAAGCAATTGCTTCATTCCTTAGTCGTTCAAAGAAGTAATAATTATTTGTATTGTATAAATATGTTTAGTATATGTGATTGTATAAATATGTTTTATATGCCTTATTTCTTTGAGTTCATATCAGTGGGAGTGAGGGTATTATCGGAAAAGAGGGGATGTATCTTCACACTTTTTCGATTTTTCGTCAAATAAGAAGTGTCTGTTTGTTTTCTTTGGTTGCAGAAGTCGTGTTTCACTCGATGTGAGCGTCTCATAACTATTCGCAGTTTGCGATAATAAAATTACCACTTATTATCGTACCTAGGCATCATTTTATTTCTGCAATGAAAAAAGTAGTTTTCAGGTAGAAGAGGAAGTTTCGACATTCATTTGTGTATAGTGACTACTGTAAACTACCAAGAAAATACAAAACTGGGCTGGTAACGGACCTTCGACGAATGTGAAAGAAAACGCAAAAATCCTGAAACAATGAAAATATTATATTTCGCGCCAATCCCTGCAGAGAAGATTTTGGCGTCTTCCTAATATTCGGGAAGATTATTTTTGCACTTTTTTACATCGGTACCGTTTCATATAGTAATTTCTTTATATTCCGTGTTTTGATTCTAATTTTTATGTGGAACATTGCAGCTATCCTAAAAATGCCCAATTCCATGTCTCCAAATTCTGAAAATTATAAGAGAGGCTTGTACAAAACTGAAATTTGTCGCACATGGGTTGAAAATGGTGGTAGATGCATCTATGGTAATCGGTAAGTGTTTATACAACTCAATTTGACTTTCCTTCAGCTGTCAATATGCTCATGGTAATACTGATCTGCGCACAGTTCCGCGTCATCCTAGTAAGAGCTATTCTATCTATCTGACTTATATCATTTTTTTTCCAGAGTACAAGACGGTACCTTGTAAAGCTTATTACGAAACCGGAATGTGCCCTTATGGAATACGTTGCACTTTCCTCCATGAGTTGGTTATATTTTTTTTTATCAGTCAAAGGAAAAAAAACTCGAAAATGAGTTATAGTCATTATTTTCCAGCGAGCATCAGAAGCTGATGTACAATCTTAACTCTTCTTCCCAAACCATGGATGACTTGTTCCCGAATAATACGCTCCATTTGCAGCATGACCCACTGTCTGGATTTAGTAAGAATCATTCAGTACATGGAAGTGCCATTATTTTGCAGATCATAATGCCACAATTTTCACTTCTCAGAAAATGAATAACGAAGAAAAGGAATCCCTTTATCCGGACACGCATTTCACAAAAGATGGCTCACATGAAAGGCTTCTTAATGACAGTGGTTTCGCTTTGAGCGAATCAGAAATAGGTATGCCACTTTTTTGTAATTGAACATATTTTTCAGAACCCTTTATTGGTAATGGATTCACTGATGCTAAAACTTTCATTGAACAGCATGAAGAGAATTATTGCGATGCACTTGATGATCAAGAGTAGGTTCTATTGATCGTTTAGTTTATTTTTTGTTTTTTAGCCAGGTCTTCCCTAGCTTCAATAGTACGGCCTCCTCTCTGCCTAACCGAAGTGGTCGTCTTCCAATTTTCCACAAATTTAGCGGCAATAATAATAATAATAATAATTGTAACCAGTAGGTCAGTCCAATTTTTTTAAACCATTATTTATGTTATTCTAGATCTTGCTTGTTACCTTTGTAGTAAATACTACTTACAGCGATATTATCGCGCCTATATTTATGGTAGGACTATGAACTTCTAAAGTTAACTGGTCTGCATTATGTTCCTTTCATAACCTTGCAGCACAGCGTAATCCTATTTTCATATTGTTATTTTGTTAATTTGTTTGGTTTTATCTTGTTCTTAATTATTCGTATAACTATTTACCACCATCCTTATTTTCTTATCTTTGATCCAGTAAACGTTTACGAAAAAAGAATTATAGCACCAAAAACACATTTATTTATCTGATAACGGATTTACGTCTCGGCCGAGATGTTCAGATCTTCTTCCCATTCGAAGTCCAACTCCTCGTCTACATTGCCACAACTTCGCAGGATGTTTGTCAATTTATCGTAGTCGGGAGATACACCGTCACCCCTCTCCAAAACCTTCATGAATTGGCTAAATTCTTGAGGCCAATGGCTGTAAATGACAATGATTAATTATTGAAAGTATAACTGACGTGCAGAGATCTTTGTATCCGGATTTATATTTGAAGTGCATGACTTCATCGGCGTCGGTAATAGTTCTCCAAGGCAATTGGCCTTCTCCCATTTCAACGAGGCTGTAGTAAAGACTGATGAGATCATCCCGCGGATATTGTTCCTCTCTCATATGCATGGCTATCGACACGTAGCGCATAGTCCCACGAAAAGCGGAATAGTTGCGATTGCGACGAAGAGAGCCGTCACTGAGGCGGAATTGCCTGGTCATGCCGAAGTCGACGAGATAAATCAGACGACGATGGTCGCCGATGCCGGCGCACATGTTCGATGGCTTGACATCGCGGTGAATGTAGCCGATCTCGTGGACATCTCGCAGAGCTTGGACCATCTGTATTCCTATCCGAATAGTCGTCGAAATTTGCATTCGTCGACCGTGGACAAGTCTCTTGAGATCGGCCAAATTTTGCCCCAAAATCTGCATCACAATGAAATTGTAGCCATTGACAGAACCGGCGTAGAAGATTCTTGGCACGTGGACTTTACCGGCCAACTTGGCCAAGACTTTCTGCTCGAGGACCATTCGACCAGACTCCTGGGACTCCGGCTCAACTTTGACGGCGACCATAATCCCGCGCGACAGGTACGTGGCTCGAAAGATTTGGCCGAAACCACCGGCGCCGATCATCTTCTCGATCTTGAATTTACTGGCCAAAACCTGGCCACGACACATGTATGGCTCCGCTGACCTACCACGTAACTGTAAAATATTTTAATTTAAATACTCGAAAAGGATACCGCTGGCAGTGGCGGTGGCTTCTCACGGCCATCTCGGTCAAGATGTTGATTCATCGACCGCACCCGATTGAAATAAAAGACACTATGATGGGATTTAATCCTTTAATATTCATTTAACACAACTATGGATTATGTACAGAAAACAAGTAATCTCTCAATGAAATGCATCCATCATTGGATGAGACTTCCTCACATGTTTACGTGTCCGTCGGGCGAGGAAAAAAGTGAGTATTGTGACGGAGAGAAGGACGGCGAGAAGACAGGATAACAAGAGGATAGACGATGGTCGAGAAAGACAGATGGCCATCCCTGGTGGGTCGTCGATGTCTGGAAAGAGTACTTTCAAAGGAGATGGCACCTACTCGTCTTCATGTTGCTTTCGGTCGCCTGTGGCGGGAGAACGATGACGTCGACGCCGAGATCCGTCTCCATTTTTTTCAAGTCGCGTCGACCTTTCGTCGTTTTGTGTGGTCTCTCCTCTGGGAAGACTTTCAACGGAGTCTGCAATTTCTAGTCTTCTGTTACCGTAATCCTCACAGGTGTTTCTCCTTCAAATGGCCAAAGTGATTCGCTCGTTGCTGAAGGCGAGAATGTCGTGATTTCAACGGGAGTCGACTCGGATAACTCGGCGTTGACTGCTCTTGTATCGGAGTCGTCCGTTTCATTCAAAGGCGAATCCTTATAAGGTCTGCAATACAAAATTTACCCATTACAAATGACCGTTCTACTTTCTGAAAGGTAGTCGAGGTCGGAAAAGTCCGCTTGGAGGAGGTGGCCCTGGCAGAATGGGGCCTGTTCTACCTTCCTCTTCTTCGGGAATCGATTCCCTGGATCCTTTGCCGCCGGTAGGATTACTTATAAATTCTTTGATTCGGCCGGCAACTTCCGGAGGAACAAAATCCGGTATTTTAGGGACCGGAGGCTGTTGTACGGGAGGTGATGGTCCTCCTTCGCCAACTGGTTTAATGTGGGGTTTTTCGACGGACCCGTGGGGAAAGGGACCTCCTCCCGGCAGCAGAGGCGGTAGAACCGGTCCAGACGGGATGATACCAGCACAGGCGGGAGGCTAAATTGGGCGATGAGATGACTGCATTGGGCAGAGATTACTGTAACACCCTCGCAGCCGCCATCATGCTTGTAACAGAGCTGGACAGTGCAGGTGAAGTATAATTGGATCTGGAAAGACATTTTCCATTCGAGACTTGGACGCTAGAGTACCTTATCAGCATATTTAAAGACATTTGAATGGGTGAAAGCGGTCACCGAACTGCCATCGTACTGTATTTGGGGCAGAAGAGAAGGATCCGTCGAGCAGCCGTGTTCGTCGACCAATTCGAACTTGTTACCGTGGCCATCGTCCGCAAAGCAACTGTGGATCAACATACCGTACACCCAATTCACAGCTGAATTTATATTTCTATTTAAAGGGAGATCTTACCTGGATCACATCGCCAGCTATGGGTGACTTTCTGCCCCACATGGGCAAATTTCAACGATGGACCGTCGACACCTTCCCGGATTTCGTAAGTGCACTGCGGGAGAGGGAAGTCTTGCTCGAGAGTCTCGGTCGTCAATTGGCTGAGACTGGGTATAATTGGGAAATAGGAAGCCCACCTGACGTCGACCTCGGTGTTGAGAGCTTTGACCGATTCGAGGAAGAAACAGCGGACATTGAAGGCTCGGTCGGCTCCGGTGACAAAGAGTGGATGGAAAGAGACGACGACAGTGAAAGAAAACGAAACACCACGGGGTTGAAGCTAAATATTTTTGGAAGATTTTGAGAAGGTCAGGCAAACGGACACTGCGCTGGCGACGCATGTTACAAGCTCCGATGGGCAGCTCGAATTTGAGAAGATCACCGCCATCTCCCATCGACTTCAGACAACCGTCCGCTTCTGATTCTCCCTGTACATAGAGACGCCCTGATTTGATTATTTTTTGGAAAAGAAGGCGGGAACACCTTTGAATGGTTTGTGAGTGTGCATAACAACGGCGATATTCTCGATCCCACAATGAACTTCCGGTCGACCGGTGACACTATTTTCCAAGTCGAAAGCATTTGAAAATGATAACTGAAGGCAAAATTAAAGGAGAAAAGAAATGGAGCTAACCACAAAATGAAATAGAATTGGGAGAAGCATAGTTGCCGACGGCGAGGCGGACCAGCTGCCATTATATACTGCCGTCGTAGCTAGCGGATTCAAGCTTCTGGGTCAATGTGAGCGGGCTTTTTATTCAACTGATCTGATGGCAGAATGGTAACCGGACCACTACAAATGAATGAATAACGGAACATAAACTGGCTTATCGTTTATCCGTTACTGTCCACTCTTTATTGCATTCGATGTTCCGTTACATTCTACCCGAAAGAAGGAATGTGTCTGACAGCTTTAAAGGGACTCTGACAGCAAGTAAGTTCGCTCCAACTCGTCTACAAAGTGGAGACGAGTTAGAGCGCGTTTACTGTTCTTCCAGTTTCTTCCTCTCGGATTTGCTCAAAATATGTAGTTTTCTATCATTTCTTTTATGTCAAAATAATTACTAAAATATTTGCAACAAGTTTAGCATTAAAAATTATTAAAAGAATATCAAAATTAAATTTGGAAAAAGGAGTATTATTGCGCGATGGCTAAATACAGTACCCAATTGCCCGCGAATTCAAACATCTGTCAGAGTCCCTTTAACTGTGCAGTGTTTTAAAAATATGTTGTACCAGCCTTCTGTGTCATACTGTTGGTTCCTTTATCCATAAGTGTCTGTCTTTTGAGTCTTTTTGTTTCCAGTTTCTACATAGTAACAGTAAATGTTATGTGAAATGGAAAACATTTTATAGATCATTTTATGGGCTATTTTTGATACCAGGTACGATCGATAAAGACTACTTTATGCAGTGTATCATCGCTAAATACAGCTGGATTCTGGCCAGAAGCGGTCTTGCATAGAGGACAGCTAACGTATGACGTTTACACGCGTTGGTGAAATTCTCGTTGAAAAGAACTGAATTGTGCAAATTTCCCCCTTGTGTTCTTGTTTTATTTTCCTACAGATTCCAGGAGAAATAGCGGAATCATTCTGTTCTTGTTTGTCTACTTTATATTCCTTTGTCTATTGGACAATTTGCAATAATCTATGTTCTATATTTTAGGTTGAAATGGCAGAATATGATTTGATGAGACGCATGGTCCCTTTTCTGGACACTCATTTAGTTATTCCGTTGTTGGAATTTTCCGAAGCCAGGAAGGTAAGTTATAAATTTCAAGTTATGTCATACAAATTTTGTTTGCCAGCGGATTGTAAGAACAGCTGAAATTTTAGGTCTATGATGAAAAATCCTTTGTGGCCGTACAACGTCAAGTGCTTTCCAAGACGAAGATGATCGATTCGCTTGTTGAAACATACAGTAATAGAAAAGAGCCGGTTCCAGCTGATATAGAAGAGAGAAAGAAAGCCATAGTCACGGAACGAGATGCTCTTTTTGCAAAGGTTTGACTAATTGTTGTTTTATTAACAAACTCATGCAGGTTGACCCTTTGGTCAAAGTTTTAGAGCTAGAAGATGTCAAAGAGTTCATGGAGAATACTCGCCACCGAGATGGAAATACGAGCATTGTTGAGTATTTGCAATCAAAAAATTACGATTTTAAACCGGAGGCTGTAGAAGAGCTTTTTAAATATGCTCGGTTTCTTTATGACTGTGGAAATTACAATGGGTCTTATGTATGACGTTTTTTTGGCTCTGTCATACATAATTTTAAGATTTGCATTCATTATTATCGCAATCTGGTTCCTCATACAGATCCTAAATACTTGAGCGCACTATATGGTACGCTTGCAAGTGAAATACTGGTTCAAGTAAGTACCTTTTTTTTAAATATTTTTATTATTAGGAATGGGAACATGCACGCGATGATCTTGCTAAACTTCGTGCTTATATTGATCAAAATCCGTTTGATACTGAATGGGAACTGGTTCAACAGAGAGCCTGGTTAATGCATTGGGCGCTTTTTGTTTATTTCAACTATCCAAAGGGCAGAGATGAGATTATTGAGATGTTCCTTAATCAGCAGCCTTATTTGAATACCATCCAGGTTTGTATATTTATTTATTGCTATCATGTCATCTGTTTTAGGTTATGTGCCCTCATCTTCTGAGATATTTGGCTGTCGCCGTGGTGACTAGTAAAAATAAGCAAAAGAACAGCTTAAAAGATCTTATTAAAGTCATCGACATAGTATGTGCTTGTTGAAGATATAAGATACTTGTTTAGGAGAGACATAATTATAAAGATCCCGTCACAGATTTTTTGACCTGCTTATACATCAAGTTTGATTTTGATGAAGCACAAGAAAAGCTCAGACAATGTGAAGAGGTATTTGGCCCCATTAAAAATTTTTATTTACTATTATAGGTTTTATCGAATGATTTCTTCCTGACAGCATGCCTCGATGATTTCCGGGAATCAGCTCGTCTTCTCATCTTTGAAATGTTCTGTCGAATTCATCAATGTATTAGTATTGAAATGCTAGCTAGACGTCTGAATATGAGCTTGGTAAGTTCTGTTTCGTATCATTAGCAGTTTTTTTTTAAATTTAATTTTTTATTTTATCAATTTATTTCAGGAAGAAGCAGAACGCTGGATTGTTGATTTGATTCGCAATTATCGCATAGATGGCGCTAAGATTGACAGCAAACTTGGGCAAGTTGTTATGGGTGTTAAAGCGATTAGTCTCCACGAACAGGTAGAAGATTTATCGACCCGTGTCATTCAGTTACAATTTATAGGTAGTTGAAAACACAAAACGTCTCACTGGTCGCGCTCAACAAATTGCATTGCAATTGGAAAAAATTCGAGGAGATCGAGTAAAGAGTACAGCCTAAGATTACTTGAAATATTTGATGATAACTTTTTATGGATCATTTTGTTGGTTTTTTTTCTACAAAAATCGTTTTCATTTGTTGTTAATAAATATTACTTACGTTGGAATAAAGCGTGGAATTGTTACCTATTAGTAGATAGTATAATTGATGGTTTGCCCCAGTTATTGTGCATTTTTTATGGATATTTCTTTATAACTAAAACTTCGAATATAGATGCAGCGGTTACCTTCGGCTGCTGGTGTCAGTGGAATCTTGAAGTTAAGCGTTAGAGCTTCTTCATCAGCTAATGTTACACGGCCACCTCATTACAGAAAGCAACATCGGCATTTTGAGCCGAAACACATGCTTGAGGAAGAATTTCCTGTTGGTTTTATTTGGTTTTTATTTGATTACTTGTATTTTAGAATGCTGGTGATGCTTCTGGTGCTGGAATTAGATTGTTCGACTATTATAAAACTGCAGAACTAATAAATCAATTGCCGACCATCAGCGAAAAGATTGATTTTGCAAGTCCTTATGAAAGACCATGGGTTCGTCCAGAGAAGACATGGCGCCGGTATCAAATAAATAGATTAAATATACCTATCATTGCAGCGAATGGCATCCAAGTCTAATGTCACCTAGAAAAGCGTGGTCAGTTCCGCGAACACCAGCTCATTTTGATTGTTTAAATTTCTACAAATATATTACGAAAACACGTCTCATAGAAGGATCTCTTGATGAATTCTATAAAACACTGGTGCCACCAACGGAAGTGTTTGAGGTAATTATTTATTAATTTTTAATTTATCTTGTTTTACTTAGAAAGCTGCCATAGATTCACTCTGTAATTTATTAAATACTTCGCACTTTGACAGTGAAGATGAGCGAATTGAAGCAATTCTGGCAGCTCTTTTCGATGACGCCCTGATGTCTATAGCTCATAATGTGCCCCGTCTTGCTGATTACCGAGTTGGTTATCGATTAGCCGTATTTAATTGTTTTAGACGGCTTATTCAGTTCAGAGTGAAAGCTTTTGGATTAGGGCGGGATTTATGTTCCTTTATGATAAACTAGAAATTGGTAATAAAGATATCACAAGAAATTTAAGAAAGGTTGCAAAATACACCGGCGACGATAGGTATGCCGGTATATAATATTGTATACTTTTTTATAGAAGGAAGCTTGGTGAACTGGCCTTTGTTTCACGAGATCAGTTAGCATTCCAGTTACGATCCAAAGAAGAACTGCCAAATGTAGTACCCTTGGAAAGCACGGAGGTATTCATATTATAAATGTTACCATTTTCAAATAATTTTAGGTTGATCAGCCTATTTTCGATGATCCCAGCGGTAACCAGATAGATGTTGCTCAAGACGTTTTATTTACCCCAAGGGTTTTCAACTTATGGCCTGATGAAGAGCCCCTGTGGCAATGCCCGGGTTATTTCGCTGATTCAGGTTAGGCATCTTTAATTTATTATTATTGTTATGTAGGAGAATCACATACATACTCTCGAGTTGCTGTTAAATCATTGCATTCTTTGGATCAGAGAATCGATACTTGGTGGAATATTCAAGGTATTTTCCTTTGAGTTTAATAACAATTTGTAGATCCTGTTGAACGCGCTCTTGTTTGGGAAGAAAATGCTAAAGCGCAGGCTGTGGTAAGTTTGTTTACTACGTTGAATGCTCAAGCACATACACATGGTGAGAATTGGTTTCTATTGTTATTAAAAAGAACATTTAGGTTTTACGCAGTATACTGATATAACGAAACCTTTCACAAGTCAAATGCTTCTGTCAAATGGAAAATCTTTCCTGTTTTCTGTGGGGCAATTGAATACTATAGCTATCAATATTGAATGTGATGGTAAGTCATTTCCTAGTACTTTCAACATGTTTTAGGTTTTGTAAATAACAAAAATAATCTATGTTATACTGAAAAACCTATGCAATTGTATGATGAATACGACGGAGAGAAATTTTATTATAATTCTGAAGAAACCAATAAACTGGAAGAAGGACTAAATCCTAAAGTGCTAACAAGAATTTTGCAAATGGTTATGAAAATATAGGAGAGCAATTAAGTTGTTTGTTGTCATATTTTGTTGTTTTTAAATTAAATTTATTTGTTTAATTTGTTTTGCATCTCGAGTGGGGATAATTTCCCAAAGTTTTATAAAAGTCTTAAAAGATTTTGTCGATTAGTTTCTGCTAGACCCCATCTTCCTCTGATTCAAAAAATATCTTCAGATGTAAATATGTACAAAGTCTACAAATTTTGGCCACTTTCACTCTTGATTTTGGTGCCATTTTTTAACGAATTTCTTATTTATTATCTCAAACTTGGATTTACCTGCGACTGGCCCTCAAACAATGGGTAAAACTAATGGATTGTTGTGACGTTTTCCCCGTTTAGTGAATCACTCAAAGCATTTATGATAGCTGACACTCATCTTCTAGGAATTTACCGAGGTCATTGGTTTGATAAATTTAAACGGTCGGCTATTTCCTTCGACAAAAAACCAAAAATTATTTCAGAGAATGGCAAATGAAAAGGGCATATCGGACAGCTATTTCCTTATTGTCTCCGGATGTGATTTTCTTTTTGGGAGATCTTTTTGACGAAGGACAATGGTCAAACGAGAATCTTTTCAACGAATATTCGAAACAATTCAAGGATCTTTTTAAATCAAATGTTCCGACTTATTCTGTTGCTGGAAATCATGATCTCGGGTTCCATTATGAGTTTGTTTCAGAATTGTAACAAAAGAAAACAAAAATTTAGATTAAATCCACATATTGTCAGTTGGTTCCAGAGGAATTTCAATAGATCGCTCGTTGATTCCGTCACCATCAAAGGTAAAAATTATCTCTTCAATTTCCTGTGTTCTTTGCTTATCCATCTGTTTAGGCCATCATTTTATATTTGTAAATTCGATGTCATTTCACGGGGATGGCTGTTATCTTTGTAACAAAGCCGAGGCTCAACTTGAAGCAATCTCACGACGTCTTCATTGTTCCAAATCTCAAAATTGTACCTCGTCCTCGGATGTTTTTATCCCTTATTCCCGTCCTATTCTTCTGTTGCATTTCCCTTTGTTCCGGTACAATCGATCTCCCTAAATTTGTATAAGAATTTCAGGGAAAATGAGTCGGAATGTCTTCGAGATGACGAATTCGATTATTCTGCTCCAAAAAGGGATGAAGCCTATCGTCCGAAATGGGAATCATTGTCTCAAGAAGCTACGAGAAAACTCATAAAAACATTGGAACCACGGGCTGTGTTCAATGGCCATTCTCATAGAGACTGCAAGAAAAAGTGAGTCGTTTATCCCCCTCACGGAATTCTTCCAGATGGATTCGCCCCTCATTTTTCTGGGAATACACAGTCAATTCTTTTTCTTGGAGAAATGGAGACCGTCCGACTTTCTTGATGGTTGCCATAACTGGCGACGATGTAAGTGTGCGAACTTGTTTCCTGCCACATGAAACGACAACCATTTATTTGTATATAATTACTGCCTTTATCCTAATAATCTGGCTAATTATACGTGTTTATAGCATTTGTTTCTGTCGTAAAGAATCTGCATATTTACCAGTAGGTGAAACCAAAGAAAACAAGTGCGATTAGACATAATATACTGGTTACATAATAAACTTATTTATTTTATTGTCACACTCACACTAATACTGACCAATTATTAGATATAAGACATTTTAGTAATAAAAAAAATACAATCCTGAACAAATAGACATAAAAAAGAAAAACTATATGCATAATACATTCTAAGAATGACTTCAAGATCATGTCAACCGGTAATATTTGTACTGATCTTTCAGAAAAAGTGTTCAAAATTATTATTACACGTCATTATTTTTCGGTTGAGGTAGGGACTGAAAAAATTGGAATAAAAGGTTGAAAAGTGCAGCCTACTTGATCATCATTATAAGCTGCTTGTGGTTCAAATTCTGTTGTGGTTGATGACACGAGAGCAGAATCATCTACGGTCGGATTATTAGAGAAGAAAGGCAACTTGATCGAGCCATTCGGATCGTTACCAGAAGGGCCATTGTCTGATGTATTGTACTCTTGAGCCTAAAAATAACTGATGACGAAAGTGGGAAAAACATACCTGAACTTCGGCTTGTCTTTGTATATTATCCTCAGTTCTATTATCCACACGATCATCACTTCCCCATCTCGATTCCCTTCTTCTTCCACCTTCACGCCGACGGCCTTCGCGGTCACGATCACGTCTGTCATCATATTCTCTACGCTGAATGGTCTTATTATAAAACGACAAGACAACAAAATAAAATGAAACGTGAAAGGTTTAACAAAAAATTATAAAAATGTTACCGGTTCTCTGTCCTCCCCTGCCCATCGACGGCCATTGTTCTCATGTCTTCGGGAAAACTCAGGTCGATCTCTTCTATCCGGTCGATCATCCCTTGGGGGTCGTTCATTCCAATTGTTGTTACCGCGTGATCCACCACGATCTCCTCGAAAAGATCCGCGCCCTGCAGCAGTTCAATTATTGTGTGATTGAAACATTGAGATACCTCTCATTCCACCACGGAAGCCGCCTCTAAACTGTCCTAATGGTTCACGGTTAGGATTGTCATAGTTCTGCGACGGCGCGCGGTGTTGTTGTGCTCCCAAAGAAGGAATAGACATTCCGCTCTAAACCATTAAATATGATTTTGTTGTTTAAAAATATACGTAATGCGGAGGAGCAGCAGGATGTTGCATCAGTGGAACTGGAGCGGATGAAGGAACACTTGTAGGATGCATTCCCATCAAATTACCGTGTTGCATTAACGGTAATGGAGGATTCATGGCTTGAAGCAAATTAGGATTAATTCCACCACGAAGTGTATGTTGTTGTGGAAGAAGAAGCGGATTGCCCATTAAGCTTTGCGCAGAAAGTTGAGGTTGTAGGCCTGACAAGAAAATAAATAATTGATAAAAAAAACTCACCCATAACATTGGGGAATGAACTAAAATTAGGCACTGATGCCATATCGGAGGCCGTTGGAGACATTTCCATATCTCTCTCAGTACTCAATAGCATGTCTTGATCATCGGATTTTTCAACTATGCGAGCATATTCATCAATGACACCTGTAGATCATAGCGGTGTTATACTAATTAAATTAACAAACCTTGAAATTGAGGAGGCAGCGTAGAAACGTCAAGTTGTGCACCATCAAAATAGGTACAAATTTGCGGAACTGGTGGAAGACGAGTCCACGCACAAAATAGATGTCCTTTTTCTTGATCCCAAGATGCTTTATCTTCCTCATTTGTAATTGAAGGAGGAAGTGAATATGAAATCTAGACAGATGAAAAATATGCAATAAAAACTTACTTTGATCTCTCGTTCTCTTATTTTCATTGGTTTTTGATTCTTCAACTTGATGATATCATAAGCACTCTTTCTACTATCCATTACTACATAAGCACAAGCTTTAGAAGGGATGATGTTGATATTGGCAATAGTGCCACACACTCTAACGGCTTCTTGGATTTCTTTTTCAGTACAATTTGAGGGCAATCTTCCAAACCACAGAGTTCTACTTACCACTGAAAAAATGGGTTAAATCAACTCGGTAAAAACAAACCATTCGTGGTTTCCGGGATAATATCGGTTGGGAATCCCATTTTACGTTTCTTCTTCTGATCTTCAGTTTCAGATTGCCGTCTAGAACTTTCCCTTGATCGGCTCCGGCGCCTTTTTTTATGTTCACTTCGGTCACGAGAGCGACTTCTTCTGCGTTTCTGTAATTCACCACCAATCTACAAAAAAATATCTATGTTATTTGGTAAAATTGACACCTACCCTAGCAGCTTCCTTGGGATCTAGCCGAAGATCTTCATCAGGAGTAGCCATAGCTGGAACAGATTGCTGTTGAAACTGCGGAACATTCGGCGGTGGTTGGCTCATATTAGGAGGAGGCACTCCCATGGATTGGCCGAGAAACATCTAAATTAAGAAAATTCTAGTGTGCTAGTTAAAAACTGACTGGAGCTTGGAGAAAATCTTGTTGTTGTTGTTGGAAATCCATAGTATTGCCAAGCATGTTTAATAAAGGTGGTGGCTGTTGTAATTGGAAATTTTGAATTGGTAAGGAACTTAAATTCTAAAAAGATATTATGTACAAAACAAAATAAAATAATTACCATTAGTTGCGCTTGTGATAGCAATGGAAGTATATTATTCGAAGAAGGGGCTCCGGGACGAGGCATATTTGGAAGACCTGGAGGAAGCGGAAAGTTCTAAAATCAGATAAAATAATAGTTTACAAATTATTGGTGCACACCATTGACTGAGACAATCCTTGAGCTCCAACAGGTGGCATTTGAAAATTTCCATGAAGACTTTGTAATCCTGGTATAGGAGCCGACATCCCCATTTGATCAGAAAATTGTAAACCAAATTGATCTTGAAATGGGAGACTTTGGAATGGAATATTTTGTATAGGCGGAGCGGTCATTAATAATCCCGAATCAGCTAAATTTTTTTGCTTTGCTTGATTAGCAATCTAAAAAAAATGTTAATTAAATAAAATAAATTAATTAACCTGATTGAGTCCATCAATACGTTCCTTGTGTATTAACATTAGGATATCTTGTATTTGTTTCGTGTTTATCAAATTACCAGCTAATCTTAAATTTTTGCATAATTAAAATAAAATCTAACAAATATACTTTGTTCGCTCTTCAAGTGTTAAAGGAATGAAAGGATCTTCGTCCTCTTTCTTGTCATCTTCATCATCACTATAATCGTATTGGAGAAGTTTCTGAAAAGCGGTTACTAAAGAAAATTCTTCTGAAGCACCTTGATGCTTTGTGAATGATTTTTCTTCCGTTCCTCTTCATGACTGAGCAGATGGTGGCACATTAGCTGTAACCGATTTCGAAAATATAAATTGAGGACTAACGCCATGTGCCCTTTTCAGTAAAGACATATCCGAACTAAATGATCCTCCAAAGTCTGCATTATTTTCAGTAAGTATTTTTAAAAATTCACGCTCGCTTATTCCACCTACAATATGACAAAATATTCAAGCAACAGATATACCTTCGGGTACTTCATCTGAAAGATTATCGCGTATTAAATTTTCTTGTTTAACAGCATCCGCCTCTCTTTGTGCTTCTTTTAATAAATGTGCAGGAGGAGGACCTGGTGGTGTTTGAGCCTACAAAAAAAATGATTTTTAAAAGAAAAATTAAAAAGTTGTTACTTCAAATTGAGGTTTTTCCTTGTGTGCACTTCCTCTATGGTGTCTTTCTTTATTTGTTCCTGGCTTGTATAAATTCATGTTCGCTTGGTCACCTTTTACTAGTCGTTCTACTTCGGAAGCGTCAGTTACTATAACTTTTGTGTACAGAAGATTACTAAAAGCATTCACCTATTCCTTTTGCTCGAATGTCTTCTTTAACCTGTGCCAAATCTTGTTCCGTATAAATTCCACTACCAATCCAGAGGTTCATTGTTCTAACTATTCGTAACTGAAACGTACATGTTTAAATAAAAAGTACGCGCACCTGTTCAACTGGAGTACATTCTAGCAACAATGGCATTATCCTTGGAAAAACTCCAAGAAAACGTTTAGCAAAAACATCTTTTTCTTTAAGTTGATGTTTTCCTGCTCGTATGATACTATCAATAATATAAGCGACGGTTATTTTATGCTCAGTTTTACACTAAAGATGATATTTTTTGTAGAAATTAAAGAAAACTAACTCTTAATAAAAACTTTTCCACTGCATGAACCACATGTTTATATTCATCTTTAGCTTTGAGGGCACTTTTGCTAATATCTTGGATCTTGTTTCTGCTTAAAGGCGGTTTGGCGTTATTCACAGATTTTAACTGTAAGAAATATTATGAAAAATTAAATATCCAACCTCGTTTGCAAATGCGTTAACCAGATCGTTTTCCATTGAGATTCTATGCGGAATAAATGATTATTATGGTAAAATTATCCTGAAAATGAGTTAATATTGATATAGAAGGAAAGTAATAAAGAGTAAATGAAGATTCGATTTTCAAATAAGAGAGATATGGCAACCGGAGAGACCCAGACAGCGAAATGAGAGTGTGGTCTTACCGAGACTGGATCGAGCACGAATACACTCTTCTTTTCATATTATTTTCTCCAATTGTGTTTATTTTGTAAACATTTTCTGTTGTTTTGTGGTTTATTGAAAAGAAAAGCAATTGAAACGCTCTCGTCAAACAATCAATTCCCTAATTTACATCAAAATAAGCAAAGCGTGTTTTTCTTTTTTTTTCAGTGCGTCGTTTCTCCTTATTCTAACTAGCATATAGATTATATAGGTGAAATGAACCCTGCAACATCAGCTCAGACAGTGAGCCCATTTCCGGCACCTCCTGAATATGCCCAATTCTACAAGAATGAGACGGAACTAGGAGGTCCTGGACCATTGTTACCACCACCGGTACAAACTGAATTCACAGTTTTTGGAGAAGATTATCGCCTAGAAGACGAGATTATAAGGTGGTTTTTTTTTGCCTTTCCTTTTCTTTTTTACGAACTAAACGCGGGATTCTCTCGTCTTTTCACGTGATTCTTTCTTTTTTGTTGTTTGTTTGTGTGCCTATAACTTCTTTGCTTTTATTTTTCATGCAATTCTCTTATTATGTACATAGTCGAGCCATTGTATTATTTTTTGTACTCGCCTCTCCTAGCCTTTCAAGGCCGTTGCTATGGTCTCCAGACTGATTATTTTTAGATTAAATGAGTTCAGCAAATAATCCAAAAGCTAATTCTTTTACTATCCATTCATCGTATGTTATTAACTATAAATTCAATACAAACACAGTGGTTTCTCGGCTCCCATCAATTTCTTCACCTTTTCAAAGGATTCTAGATAACTTTAGAAAGGATTTTCAGTTGTATCTTGAAACAATTATGTAAGTTCCTTTTGAAATTTGTTTATTTTGCAACAGAAACGCTATTTTCGTTGGTATTCATTGGTTACAACAACCAGTTATCGCATTACCTATCGTGCAAGTATGGTTCATACTTTTTGCATCGCTCAGCATTCCGCTTTACATTCGATGGACACTCTTATCAAGCCCTCTCAACCAAGAAGTTGATTTGCCTGTCTTTTACCCAGCATGTGATTTGGATTACAGGTATTAAAGTTTATGTTATTTTTTTCTATAATTTAGAGAATGTCCATTCCCGATAGCGCGGATAGATGTTGAAGATCTGTTTGTCGAATCAGTTCATTATCAAATATCCGTCAAATTAATTTATTCTGATGACGAATTGAACAATCGAATTGGCATGTTTTCTAATGAGATCAAAATATTTGACGCCGACAAAAAATCGCTTGGAAGATGGAGAAGAGCTGGTTTATTAGTAAACACTAGATCATTTACCAGTGCATTACAAGCTATAGATTTTATTAATTTCTCGGAAAATCAAAACATAGTAGAGCTTAGTATTATTAAGGATTTCTTTGTCACACCAGGTAGACCGCCTAAACAGCTGATTTATATACTACAGGTACGCCAAACATTTTATTTTGTAATTTAGTCTTAGGATCAAATGATGCAGTTCGATGAAATTCACCTCATAATAGAAGCTAAAATGGGATATCTTGCTAATTTCTTCCATTTTTGGCCTCTTCTCTCTTTTGCCATTATGTCTTCTTTAATTATAATAGTTGGTTGTTTTACAATGATTGTGTATTGGCTGTACAAAGTGTATCAATATTACGTACATCCTGCTGTAAAAAATCTCTGTATGCGTAGATATCTTGACGATTCCTTCGATGAATCCAGTCAAGAAGAATAAGTAGTTTTCTTCTATTTTTAATTTTGTTTAATTTGTATTGTAATAAACGTTTTATTTCAATAATTTTGCTGTATCAGCCAATTATTGGGGATTTTTTTGTTCTTTCTTTTCCTAATAATTTCTATTTCAGGTCACTTCCATCTCAAGGAATAAAACAATTGTATCCTGCAAAGTATGATTGGAAAACTGAAATGAAGAAACTAAATAGGTGAGCCTTTATTTGATTAAACATAGTAATTTTAGAAGTGTGGTTGCCGCTTTTCTCGATCTGGTTGATATTTTAATTAAGTCACCTGAACATCCGGAACGAATTGAAAAAATAAACGATATTCAAATGATCTTTATCAACATGCATCATCTCGTTAATGAATTCAGACCGCACCAGGTTTTATAGTTTTTATTTTTAAAGTACATTCATTTAGGGCCGTGATCAGTTAAAATTTATGCAAGAAACTCAAGTGAAAGCTCTTGAACATAATGTGAAGCATTTTAAGTAAGCATTTTTAAGTTTCTTTTTTCAATTTAAAATTTTTAGAGATATCCTTCAAGAAGGTGTAGATAGCCTTCGGTTTGATATCGCCAATGAAATGATAGCTTTGGATCCAGTGCCGCGTCCTTCGGCTCTTTCAAACTTTTGCCTTGATACCGATGATGACGCCGAAATGCCAGTTTTACGCAAGGAAGAACCCCAAGTTTGAACTTTTTTTTTATAAATATGATATTTTTTAAGAATGAAGAACAAGAACAGCCCTTCCCTGTGCGTCTTCATGCAAAACCTTCCTCAAAAGATCTACGGGAACGAATGAAAATCACCTTTGCCCAAATTTCAAGCCTTACATAGCTGTCTTTCTGTGAATTTTTGTCATAATTAAGCGGGTTTTATTTTGAAGTTTCTAGGTATTTACTTTTCAATTGTTTATTTATTAAATATTTCATCATGAGATTCTCAATTTTACCAATGGATTACCATTTTTGCTTTCATAAGTGTCCGCCTTCTTTATAATAATGGCATATTTTAGAAATCGCCTTCAAAGTGATCACCGTCTAGAAGTTGTAAGCACTCACTTTTGTTAATTTTTTTATTATAGTAATTTTAGCTTGACTTGAAATGGGTGCCGACTCGTGCACGCGCCGTTTGAACAAAGAAATGCAACAATTGTGTTCGGACCCTCCATGTGGTATAATTGTAGACAATATTTTGCCAGGATCAGATATTCGGTATTTTTTCTTTGCGTATAATTTAAATCAAATTTCAGCGAATGGCGGTTAGGCGTTAAAGGAGCAAAAGGTACACTTTATGAAGGCGAAGAATTCTGCTTGCAGTTTAGGTTCAGTAATCAATATCCTTTTAGTTCTCCCGAGGTAATATTTCTTTTAATATTTTGTATTCAAATTTTGCAGGTAACATTTGTGGGAGATAATATTCCAGTACATCCTCATATTTATTCTAATGGTCACATTTGTCTTTCTATTCTTTCCGATGATTGGACTCCTGCCCTTTCTGTTTCAGCCGTTTGCCTTTCTATTCTCTCAATGCTTTCGTCTGCTAAAGAAAAAGTACGGTTAATTTTTCAGTTGAATTTTAAAAATGTTAATTTTCCTTGAACTACAATTTTATTTTCAGAAAAGGCCACCAGATAATGCATTGTATATTCGCACATGTAATAAAAACCCCACTAAAACACGGTGGTGGTTCCACGGTAAGTATTTATTTATTTTTCCAGATTTTCATTCTAGTTTGATATTCCAATAATTTATTGTTTAGATGACGACGTTTGACAAACCTGCCTTACGTGTATCTTCGGCCGTTATCACTAACACCAATTTGAGCGTCCATTTCTCTTTCCTGTAGATACCCTTTTCCTGTACACAAATATTCCCAAAATGGCCGGTCCTCTATTCTTTTTTTTTTGCAAACATTCGTTTCGTTTGCAGTTAGTGCAATTTCTTCTTTATTTTATTCTTTTCTATTCACCGGTTTGATTATACTTATGTAGAATTATCAAAAAGATATGAATTTGTATTCCCTTATAATTATTGTTTTACTTGTCAAAACGCTACTGAAGTTGAATGAACCAATACAAAATCAACGAATTATTTTTGTTTTCTTCTTTCTTGACAATGAGCTCGTTCCTCCAGATGATAAAAATTGCAATTGTTGGAGAAGGTGTGGCAGGAATTTCAACAGCCGTTGCAATTCAACGACGCCTTCCAAAGGCCAAAGTTTGTGCCCAAATGTACTTTTATATTATTTCAGATTACAATTTTCCATGAAAATGATTTTAAAAATTCGTGTAGTTATGGCCCGGCTGGCCTGTTTCGAATCGATAACATCAACTGGGAAAAGAACAGGTTCTCTCCATTTTTTGTTGATATTTTTGAGGATAACAGGAAATATGGAAAGGCGACATTTGATTGGTACGCCGAATTGTGTCGGACGAAGCCGGGCTCCGTCACTGGAGTCAAACTTCTGTCTGGTCATATTCAATCGGACAATGAGGACGACCTTCGTACACAAGTAGCCAATTTTACAAAATATAGAAATAATTTAAAGGAAAAAGCCTACGGGGATATTGTCTACAATTTCCGATGGTTGACTCCGTCGGAAATCAATTCCCAATTTGAGAATCCGTCGAAATTTTGTATTCATTTTTCTGCTTATGCCGCCGAAGGAAATATGTATGTCCCATTTCTGAAAAGTCTTCTTCGCGACGTCTCCTATCAACAGAAACACGTCGAGTCACTCGAAGAATTGGGAAGAGATTACGATGTCGTCGTGAATTGCGCAGGATTGGAGGCGGGTCGACTCGCCGGCGATGATGACTCTCTCGTCCCCATTCGAGGCATCGTCGCTCTCGTCGACGCTCCATGGCACAAACATTTCCTCTACCGAGATTTTATGACATTTTCCATTCCAAAGTAACTAACTGGATCGACTCTCAATTAGCCAATTTCAGACAAGATGTCGTCGCCATCGGATCTGTCAAAACACCCGGCGATTTCCGAAAAACCTTTGACCAATCCGAAGTCGACGAAATTCTCCAAAGATATTGCCAGCTCCATCCGGCGATGAAGGTTCTTTTGGCGGAATATTCAAATGGACTTTTAGGATGCCCGAGTAGTCGACGCTTGGAGTCAATTGAGGCCATTCCGACCTGGCGGAATTCGCGTCGACTCGTTCGTCAAAAAGAGCAAAAATGGAGGACTTTTCTCGGTTTGACGTTTTGCTGCCAATGAAAAACTCTCAGATTGTAAATCATTATGGCCACGGAGGAGGAGGTTTTACTCTGGCTTGGGGATCCGCTCAAGAAGCCGCGCAGCTTGTCGAAAACGCCGTCCGACTGAAGAGCAAATTATAAAAATAAATAGGAAAAGAGGAATATTTATTCGATCCGTTCGGGAACCCGTAAAAAAGACGCGTCTCTTGTTTTTCAAATAAAATCGTCATCATTATCAAATGGCCGATAAAGAAAAGGAATCAAAACGAGGAGGACAAAAGTGATGACACTTGTGGCGAGAAGAAAAAGCCAAAAAAGGAGGGCGTCGAGTACTTGCGCCACTTGTCGCCATTCGTTCGCCAACTTCTCCCCGGCGTCTTCTTTCTGTTGTCTTTTTATCAAAACCTGGATTTGTACTCTTTCTTTTTCCTTTTGTCATCTCCTCACCTGCATTGTTTTTATCAATTTTGATTGTAATTCTTCTGTGCTTGGTCGTCTTTTCCTCGTCAGCCCGTTTTCATTGACTGTCACTTCTGTCTGTGGGATATCCAATAGAAGCGATTCTCTCTTCTTATCCTAATCGAGATTGTAATCCCTTCGAGACCCCCATTTACCGTAACGACAGGCCCGCCATTGAGGAGGAGATCTGGCCTGTCTTGCATCGCGTTGACGTCTTGTTTCATGTCTTTTAGGGCCAGCCGCACCGACATTCTCCTCATCATTCCGTTGTTGTGTGAAGACATCGAAGATTTCGGCACCTCTGGCACTAAAATAGCCGCCTTTTTTTCGAGGGAACAAAGGCCGTCTTACGCGGCAACAATTTCATTCGAAGAAGGCGGCGCAACTTGTCGAGAACGAGGTAACGAATCCAAAATGGCACGGGCTCGTTGAAGGGACCACGATGGTGGAAATTCAACACCTAAAGGAGGACATTTAGACAGGGAAAGGAGGAAGACTAACTAAGACGGTCATAACCACGGAGACTGATGTCATTCCCATAACAACAGTCAAGTAAATTCCGATCAGTGGCATCGAATCCGATGTTTCTGGCATTTTCTCAGCGATGGCTAAGACAAACACGGAAAATGCCAGGAGGACGGTGATGCCGAGGGCAATCTTCTCGCCAGAATCGGGAGGAAGGACGAAGACTGAAAACTGAGGATAGATGGGAGGAAGAGGAGGAGACTGACCGAGGAGGGTGAGGACACTCATCATAAGACAGGGAAAGACGATATTATACAAATAATAAAGAGTCTTCCTCTGGATAAAAATGAAAAATGTCACATCTGAAGGAAAGTGTAAAAGTGGAAATGGGGTGAGGATCACCTGGATATGGCTCAGGACAACATGTGTATTTCATTACGCGTCGCTTCTGATTGACCTGAACATTTTTGAGATTTTAAATCTCATGGCGGAGAGGAATCCAAGGGAAGAAATGGGGAAGTCACCCACCTTGACGAGGTCGAATTCTCCCGAAGGCACGTAATTAGTCAGATCAATATTTTCTGATCGATTTGTAACGTCGACTTGGAAACCCTGGAAATATGCTCTTATTCCACGTCAAAATCTCAAATACATGATATGTCCAGCTGCCGAATTTCAGCGAACATTTCTGAGCATCAAAAGGGAAAAGGGAGACGTCGACTGAAATGGATGGCAGTCAGGGGAAAATATAAAAGGGGAAAGACCTTTACAAGTGCTTCGAAGTTGGGTCGGCGGTGGCCAGAAGACCGTCCCCGTGTAGAGGACCATCGCCCGAGATCGCATATAACCGGCGGTGTAGTCATCCGCACTGAAATTGCCTCATTCTGGGTGGTCCTCCAATTGATTCGAATAATTTAACTCACTTATTGTAGAGGACGATATCAGGCAACCTAAATGGATTACTGTATTTAGGCGGGATAATTAAAATCACCAGATAAGATCACAAGGAATTCGAATCGATTGAATTCCACCAAAATCGTCGGGGTTCCATCGAAGAAGTTCATCATTCCATTCCTAAAAATCGTCGAGTGCAAAATATTTAATTTGATGTGCCAAGGGAGAGATGTGCCGAGTCTTTATTGAGGCACGAGGTGATTGGCCTTCCGGGTGACGTACCTGGTCCAGCCAGACATTTATCGTCAGCACTTGGTTCCGCTCATCCATATCGAAAATATTAGTCATCGTCATCCCCAATTTGACGGTCACCGTATGCGAGGCATTTCTCACTGGTCTCACTGCTTTCTCGTAATCTTTCAACAAATGATACAATAATCTAAAATTTTCTATTATTTTTATTGTTTTATATTTTTTGAGTCTTTCTGTTTTAGACTTTTCGAAATACGAGAGCAGGTGAAAAGAGCGATGTTTTTCAGCTGCTTTTATGTGATATTCTCTCTTTATTTTCCCGATAAAAACCGGAAGTAGATATAAAATAGAATGGCCAGATCTAATTATCGTAAATGAATGCAGAATGGCGCTACTGGGATTTCCCACTTGAGTGGGGGAGGTGGTCATTTCCAAAATATTCTGCCATCCAAAATTTGCAGCTTTTCCGTAAACATACCTCTGCTCATCAGTGAAACGATTGGTCTCGTTGGTGGAATGAACTTGAGCATAGTTGGATATCCTGTCCGAAATATTATGGAAATAGGCGTGTAGAAGATGGACATTGAGCAAAAGAACCAGCAAAAATATCATCTAAACAGAAAAAACATCAAATGATCAAAGAAAAGATTGGTCTTTGACTCTCAAAATTAGAGAGAAGTAAATCAGGGAACGAGGCTTTTTGCTGTTTTCACAATTGATGCGAACGTCGTGTTCAACGGGGAAAAGCTCAAAACTCAATTGCATCTTGAAAAGTCTTCCGTCGCCATTTTTTGATAAAAAAAGAGTCTGCCAAATAGTTGAATCTTTTCTATAAAAAGAAGGTGGAATGAATAGAATGCGTAGACCTTTGTGAGACAAATTTAAACGGCCAAAAATTGTAGTAGTTAGGCTGACGACATGTGACAAAAGAATCGAGTTTGACAAAACGGAAACACGCGAATCTGACAAGACGAAGAAGTTGAGTGGATCAGAAGACGAGAAAGGAAGAAGATTCTAGGAGGGGGTGGGCATCGTCTTATTTGTCATAATTATTCTCGCAATTGAATCCAATCTGAATTATTTTCTTGGCGGACTCTCTAATAATCAAACTTTTTCAGATTGGTCAATGCACCTACGAAGGCTGCAAATGAAGAGGAGAAGAGCTCAAGAGCCGGAAGAAAAGGACTCACTCAATTTGGGACAATATTCAAGTGGAAAGAATAAAAAATATTTGGAGAAGTGGCCGCGAGGAAAAGGGGCGGGAGACTCTCTGGGCTCTTAATTGAAACAACTCGGCCATCGAATAAGTAAGGGACGAACGGGCAAAACATCCTTTATCTATACTTACCTTTTCTGGTGAAGAGCTTAGAAATTGCACGGCTACGCTTAGTGGCTTTATGGCTAGGCCGAGTGAAGTTTTCTCCATTGTTCTACCCGCAATTTTAGACTAAAATAATGACAGCTTGCGAATGCGCGTGAAATATTTGAAAGAGGCTTGCCTCTTCTTAGACCAGAAAACTCACAAAGGCCTTTGTCGCATCACTCCACATTAAAGATCCAAGAATTTTAAAGCATCTTCTGGCATCGCCTACTGTAGTTAACCCTTTTGTTTTTCGTCTTTTATTTATCTCAAATCCCGGTAACCAAGTACAACTCTGATTAAAGAAGGACGATAGGCAATTTATTGGAGAGAATGGGAAACTATTTGCTTGCCTTTTATTGAAGGAGGCACTTTGTCGGAATGGAGTTTGCTGTGAATAATAAATGAGCATGTTCATTGTTTTGAAAAATAGCTGGTTTTTCGGTGGTATTCAATCCGTGCTGCATAACAATTACGAAAAAAAAGAAGATTAGATGCAAATCCAGCTAACCCACAATACCCCACAGACGAGCTTCCTTCCTCGTAAGCGCCGGAAACGGCTGACGCCGAGGACAAAGCCAGTGCTGTCTGAATTTTTAACTTCTATACTCATTAATTTTGAACACAACTGTGTAGAAAAAAAATCAGATAAATTATTTACCCAAAAATCTGCATTAAAATGATACATAATGGGTCATTAATCAACAACAAAAACAATTTAAACAAACCTAGCCAGTAGATATAAAAAGGCAGGTTACAACTTCGGCACACCAGTGATTCACCAAAGAAAGTAGAAATACCATTGAAATAGGTGTAAATTTAGACATCCTTAGAGTTGTTCAGCAGGAAGAGGCTCAATAGTTGTTCCACGACGAATTGTTCCCCAACCAATTAAACGCCAGTGTTTATCTATACGACGAGACAAAGCAATTTTTTCATTGACCTGGAAAAAAAATAAAATTTGAAAGGAAAATAAAACATTTGTATACCTCTGTGCAAATAGGCTCATTCAATGCTATTTTAGCTTGATCGTTCTTTACAGCAATAACACGACATCCAGTTGTTAGAGAACCAATATTAACCATAAGAACTTCACCTTTAGATAGTTTTTGAACCTTAGAAAAACAATTTTATGGTAAATTCAAGAGACTCACTTTAGCTCCCTTTTTATTGGCTTCAGTCCGAACACCCAAAAGGCGTCTCAACAAATAATAACTGATTTCAATATCGGTAAAAATATCCGGAAGAGTTCCTACAGCTCCCAAAATATGTCCGACCAAGCGATCACCTCGACATAGGGTAGGATCAATCCTGGTTCCTACTCCAATTAGACCTGAATTACTGTAATAAAATGACTACAATGAAAATACCTCCAGGTACAGCATATTCTAAAGTATTCTGCTCCGCGAAAAGAGAAACAATTTTGGAATAGATTGGCCTACACTGAACTTTACCATCAGCGTTTTTCGTTACAATTCCCGGCCTGACTTCAATTTCTTGCCCAACTTTAAGAATTCCTGTAATACATCACTTTAAACCATAGGCAAACATGATTACCTCTCAAAATAGATCCTCCAGCAACTCCTCCTTTCAAATTTTCTACTTCAGATCCAGGCTTGTTAACATCAAAAGAACGGATAACAATTAATCTGGCAGGAGAAGTAAAATCGCGTGGAGGAATAGGTACTTTTTTACAAAGATATTCGCAAACTAACTAAAAATAATTTTTACAAATATGAAACGAAAAAATGACTTACATCAATATTATACTTCAGTTGTGCTGAAATAGGAATAACAGGTGCCTGATCGGCAACAGTACTTTGCACAAACGACTTGATTTGTTCGTATTGTTCACGAGCTTGAGATTCTTTGATGATATCTACCTTATTTTGAAGTATGAGTAAATGTTTCAGCTGCATAATTTCAACGGCAGCCAAATGTTCGGAAGTTTGAGGCTGAGGGCAAGGTTCATTTCCTAAAATATACAAATAGTCACTTCCTTGCACTTAAAACTGACCAGCAACAAGAAGAAAAGCGGCATCCATAACAGCAGCTCCGTTAAGCATAGTAGCCATAAGGATGTCGTGACCAGGACAATCGACAAAAGAAACATGCCTTACACAAGTCATCTGACCGCCACAACCTTCTCTTTGACATGGAAATCTGTCGGGAGTAGAAGAACCAGCCGATCTAAAATAATGTTAAACATGGCAAACAAACAGCTCACTTATAACATCCAGGTCTCGGGCATTCAGAATTAGAACAACGATAGATCTTTGCATTAGCATATCCTAACTTGATCGTAATATTTCTTTCCAGCTCATTTTTAAACTTGACGGTATGTACGCCGGAAATGGCTTTGACTAGGGTTGATTTTCCATGAGCTACATGACCAATTGTACCAATATTAATAGTAGCTTGGCGAGAAATGACCTAAAACAATGTATTGAATATTACTAAAACATTATCAACTAGCCTCTTCAGTTAAAGGATCCAAATTTTCTGCTCCGATCTTGTCTAAATCTTGCTTGGCCAGCCAGTTTTGCACTTGATCTGTTTCAGTAGCTGCCATATTTCCCTTCAATTGAGGATAGTTTCGAAAAGACCTAAATGTCTTATTACATTGCACAGAGAAAAAGAAGGGAAGATGAGAAAATGCAACGGTCTTATGCAAAGGAAAGCTGATGCAATTGTGGCATTTCATCAACATCTAGAAAGGGTGACCAAATTTTATAGCATGCTAAAGGTGTGACTTCCTATATGCGATCGGTAAAATAAACAATGAACGCTTCTTGGAGAACTACCAAATAAAAAGAATACAAAAATGTAATTGACAAAATATTAAAGGACTACTGTAGTTCTTGAATGACTCAGAGCGCGAAAACCAAATCTCAAAAAAATAAATTTTTGTTGTTCTTATTTGTTTCAATAAATTTTTCTATGATCTCAGCAAGTAAATGAGCAAACAATCCTCTAATATTGACAAAATACTCGATATAAGTTCGTTCACGTCTTCCCGTGGATTTATAATCTCTTCAAGTGACGAAGACGACAATGTGAATGAGCTGAAAAAGAGTTCGTCAACTGTTCAGTGAGTTTGAATATCCAAAAAATGTCCAGTCTACACTTAGGTCCAAATTATCGAATCTTTTTCCGTCGACTTCTCAAAAAGTACCAAAACAAGATCAGAATCCAACAAAACGGCAGCCAATTTTTGCAAATTCTGTCGGTTTATTCACAGCTGGAGAATCGGGAGAATTACAAAACAGAGGACAAGTTGGAATAGCCGTGACTGATCACAATGGAAAGGTATTCCCCCCAATTTTATTGGCAATACCAATTCCCAGTATATTTTGATAATTTACAATTCGGCGAAGCAAGTAATTGCCAGTTTTCATTTGACGCCTGGCTCTCTTGAATTTTCTGTTCGATACGGGAAAGACAGTTACTTGTACTTGTCGACCCAGTCGACTGCCCTCTCACTCCATTTTGATGAGTCCAAACAACGCAGTGGACTTCATTTATTGACATCTTTGGTGGGTGTAACTCCTCCGGAAAAAAGCAACATTTTCAGCTGGTTGTCTTGTGTGAACTCGAAGAATTTATTCTATTTTCCGGCGAAGGAGATCTTTCCAGTCCAGGATGTCACATTCTCTTCGAAGAGAAGAAAATTTCTTTACAAGAAGGAGAACTCCACGTGAGACTTCTTCAGAATTTTTTGAATTAAACCAACCAAAGGTAGATCAACGGCCACAGGAGAAGAAGAAATTGTCTCAAGGAAATCTTCTTTTGGGTCTTGGAAAAGGCGGAATCCGAATTGTAAGGACATCCGACTCGTCGGCCAGTATTTTCACCGTCGCGAAGATTAAATATCCCGGTGATCATGTCAAGTGAGTGTTCCTCTTCCACAAGAAATGGTTTCAGAGTCGAATCCGAGGCATCCAGTCTTGTCGCCGTCGACTCTCCTCAAGTGGCTGATCTTTCTGAAGTCGAAGCAGAGACACAAGTGGCAAACGTGAGAGCACAGTCTTCTGCCTATTTTCTATTTTAGGAAAAGACAAATGACATAATGTCGAGAATTGCCAAAGTGGGACAGGCCATTGTTCCTCTTCTCCCACAGATCCAGTCATCTCCACAGGAGGAAGAAAACGAGCGAGCCACCAAAAGTTGTGAAAAAGAACCATCGTCGAGTTCTTCCCCTCCTCCGACAGTCGAAGCCCCTGTCCCCATGCCCAGAGAATATCCCGCATTTCATAAGGTCATCGGAACAGAAATGGACCGATTAGAAATTCGATTAGAGGCTTGTGTCCAAAGGATGATCGACAGAGCGCTGGAGCCACTGCGAGAAGACGTAAGGCGACTGATGACCAGACGACAGAACTATTTCAGATGCAACAAATGCTGACGAACCAGGCCAAACTCCTCGAGGAACTACAAGATCTGAGGAAAATGAAAGATTAAAAAAACATATCAATTGGGGATTGTGACAATAAAGATCCCATTTTATTCGACAAGACGATGGGGACGAGGAGGTAGTGGGCGTCCTGTATAAATTTTATTTACGAAGAAATTCTGCTAAAAGAAAGGAAAAGACAAAATTTTGGCAAAAAGCCGCTGCGCTCGAACTCGTAAATTCTCGGCAGCCGATTCTCCAGGCCTCCCAGAGGTTGGAAATTGACTATCGATTGTTAAAACTGATCTAGATCGCGCAGACCGACATTTGCTATAACAAACCCTCCGTAACAAAGGAGGTACCTGCAAGATCTGGAAAAAGTTTAGACTACCGTCTCTAATTACTTTTGATTTCGGTTTTTTGAATATGTCAGGATTGGCCACCTTGACATAGAAAGAAGTCGAAACCAATGTCTTGGCCAGGGAAAGGCAGCATTTTTGGTATGCTTGGGAAAAAGACGCAGGTGTCAAACCTCTTCAGCGAACTCAATCCCGACTTCTTGTGGATAGCTTTGTTCAGCTTTTGAGAAATCGACTGCGCTGGCAGATGGTTTGCCTGCCAGCCAGTTATTCGACGACATGTCCCTCCTGTTGGTCCCTGTCTTTTCTGCCCCTCTTCGGCTCGCCGTCGTCAATAGTTGCCCGTCGCCTTGTCAACATACTGTCCGTCGTCCTTTTTCAGCTGGCGGTCGTCGTGACAACGGGCCCGAGGTGGAGCCTGATAATTAGCCGACTCTGATTGCCGTTTTGCTCCACCTGTCCCTGTTGATTATCCGTCGCCTTTCATTCCACCTATACACCCGCCGTTTCTCCCTGTTTAGCTTGCCAATCTCAAATATTTCAGAGAATGAACAAGGATTCCAAGCCGGACAACGCCGCTCTCCGCAGCCAAGTCGAGCAACTTCGTCTCGAAGCTAACATGAATCGCAAGAAAGTCTCCGAATGTACCAAGGAGTCAGTTTATTGACCTTTTCCCCTCTAATTATGATAATTTCAGCCATCTGGAGTATTGCGAGTCGCACAAGGCTCAGGACTTCTTGGTCAGCGGACCTTCGCCAGGTCTCGAAAATGCTTTCATCGAAAAGAAGAAGTGCAGCCTTCTGTAAACTGAGATATCCGAATAAATGTCTCTCCCCGTTATTTTTGTGTTCACTCGGGGAACAATAGAATAATTTTTATTGGAGTCTATCGGGCAGTCGATCAGATGCACTTCTTGCGGCGGGAGACGTAGCCCAGACGGAAGAGATAGGCCGTGATGAGGGCATCTTGGGCGACGAGCAACACCGACGCCAGTTGGATGTCCAGGTTGAAGGTAACCCCTGAAGACTATTCCAATTGAATTTCGCCTCTTACCGTAGTGATGACTTTGGGTAAGCATAATGGCGAAAGTTAAAAACTCGAGGACAATGGAAATTAAGGAACTGGCTAAGAAGGCCCAGATGACATAGGAACCGATACGGAGGATGCCGACCATCTTGACAGAGAAACTGAGCAGACTTCCTACTCCTGAGATGGCCAACAATGCCACTATCACCATTGGATTCTCTGGAATACAGTAATATAATTAGAAGAGAAGACGAGTACTGGCTAGAACGGCGATGTAGATCATCTGACCGAAACGGAGACAATTGAAGACGCCCAGAAGAGTCGAGAAAATCACCAAAGTACAAGGGAAAGCCATCGGAGAAGAATGACCGGCGATGATGACCAGGGCAGGATAAAGTCAACCTGTAAATTGTTCGACTGTTTTTTCGACAACATTGGTACCATCCAGCGAGTTCTCGTACGATATCTGACGAGTGTTTACCTCATATCGGCGTCTGTCCCGCGAATGCCCTCAAGAAATGTCTTGCCCGAGGCTGTGGATACAAAAAAAGTCGGCTGACTTTTGTCACCTGTTTGCCCTTTTCAAAACAATCGTCAGACGCTTTTGTCAACAGGAAAAGACAAAACGAAAGGGCTCACAAGCAATCGACTGATCATTTTTGGTCGTGTCTTTCCAAGATGACATCCTCTACTGCGGTTTCCTCGAAGGAGGATGACAAGAAGAAATTCAACGGAAGGAGAAAGAAGTCGTCAGTTGATTTGAAAGAAGAAACTTCGAAGAGTACGACTTCCAAGTCGAATGTAAGAAAGAGATCGTCGGCCAGTTTGGGTGAAAGACTCCCCGCCGAGACCGAGGCTGCTGTCGCCGATTTTGTGCGCAACCACACCGATTTGGCGGCAATTTTAAAAGAGCCTAAACAATTGACAGAGCAAGTGATTGTCGGTGAAGAAGAACACAAGCGATGCTGTCAGATGAAGGAGCGCAACCGATACGAGTCAGTCCCTTGTCTCGACGCTAGCCGAGTTGCCATCCAACAGGAGACGTCGGGCGGCAGCGACTTCATCCACGCCAACAAATGCAAATTCGACGGCGTCGAGAGGCAATACATCATCGGTTAGTCACATTTTATTCGGGGATGGAGTTCATAAAGTGACAGAAATAAACGATTTTTCAGCCCAGACTCCAATGAAGAACACGCTGGAAGATTTCTGGCGAATGGTTTTCCAAGAGCAATCGTCGACAATCGTCGTCTTGTGCGACTTTTACGAAGGAATAGGAAAGGAACCAGCTGAAGCATTTTGGCCATTGGCGGCCGGCCAATACACCTACTACGGAAAAATGTTTATCAACAATAAAAAGACTGAACTCGCCCAAGGCAAGGATGATCCCGACACGTACGTCGTCGAAGTTCTCCCCGATGGCTGCTCCAATTCACTTCTCACAACCATCCTCCATGCCAGATGGCATGCCGGTCAGCCACATTGTACTCAGATGGTAATCAAGATGTTGAAACACAAGCACAATGGTGGCCCGATGACAGTTGTCAGCAGTGAAGGAATCGGTCGATCGGCATCATATGTCGCCGTCGATGTCATGATGACTCGCGTCTTCAAAGGACAGAAGACTCGGATGCAGGCAATCGCCACTGAACTTCGAAAGCAGCGGGCTCTTGCCTTTAACAATGACATTTATTATATGTATGCCGTCGAAGTTCTTCTGAAATATATCAAAGTTCGAGTGAGGAAACACTCGGCCGATATCACCAAATATCTCAACTCTTTCAATGAGGAATTGAAGTCGAGCTTCGGAAAAACTTAGACTGAGACGACAGAAACATCAATAAAACAGTATATACGGCAGATTCAGTCAATAAATATACGTCCTTTCCGATTTCCCTTTTATTTTCTGTCGACTCTTCGTCCTTCGATTTGCCGTCGACATTGCTCTCCGTGCTCTCGACTTAGCCATCGACATTTGGCTGTCACATCACCAAAGTACGGCTGATCTGATTTAGCTGATAAAAGACTAAACGAAACTGTCATCGAATAAATTTCGATGCATCATCGGAAAGAGACAAAAGAATCAGATGACTTCCGTCGTCGACCAGAAGTAATGACATTGTCGCGTATTTCCCCCGACTCACCCTGGCGATTCATCTGGATGGCTAAATGGTCGAATAATTCTTATTCGATCCAATTTGTGCCAATTATCAATTTGTTGCTTGTTGTTGTTTTGATCGTTGCCTCTGGCTGTGTCGGGCGACGAGTTCCAAGCTTGATCATCTTTCTCTCTTTGTTTATTCGATCGAGACGTCTTTCTTTAAATAGAATAAATTCTTTTATTGCACAATATATGGGATATCGTACTTATTATATGATACAAAGCGGAGACAAACTATGGCGGATTCTTATTATTTGTGAGATCAGAGGCACGTCAATGGGAATTTCCGTAGATCAGATAGCGAAGGAGACCGTAATTTTTGGGGGAAGAAAAACAAGAAAAAAAAGAAAGAAGACGAGTCTATGGCCATGGCCAGTAGGGTTTAGTCAGCATGACCTGCTTGTTACGACCGCGGGTCTTGGCATCCTCCTTTGAGGATAAGCTACGTCTCCGATGTTTGTGGTGATGATGATGCTGAATTACGGTAATGGAGAGAGGTCTCGACTGGAACATACCTTATGCCTATGATGGATGGGCTCTGAAGGGGCATCTGTGAGGGAGAAGTTGAACAAGGGAAACGAGGATACCGCCGTCACAACGAGAAATATCCTGAAATCGGTCTTGTGACCTCGAAATTCACACGGATATGACCCCAATATCATTTCGGTTTTCTGCCCTCGCCAGCGGGCGCCCCCCTTTTCCCTTTCATAGCAGCCAAACACGTTCCCCTCGAAAGTAAAAGCTCGGACTTTTGCTTCTTTTTTTAATCACACCGTGGAATGCGGACGACGGCGACAGCGAGACTTCCTTAGACGTCGGCGACTGTCGACTTACCAGAAAATTCGCATTGCGAGGAGAAGAAGAAAAGAAGAAGAGGCTGCTCTGCTAAAGTCGATCGGGTTGTCGAGGGGGAAATCTGCAAATTTCTCATTTTTCTAGAGCAAAGCAAGTCGAAGAGTCAAATTACAAATCAACGGATTTGATTTGTTTGATTTAAGAAAACATGGAAATTGGAGAGCCGGAAAGGCAAAGATCGACGAGGAAAGAACATACACAAACCAAAAGAGCAGCCTACAAATAAAAAGAGTGAGGATATACGGTAGAGAAGGAAAGACATTGGCAGACTCGGGTGCAAAAAAGGAAGAAGAAGCTGATCAGACGGGAATATTTGATGGCAGAGATGTCCTTTTAGGCATGACGGGCGGGAAAAGATTCAAGGCCAGGGATCAGACAGTTTTAGGAAGAGCTCACTCAGCCGAACCGGTGTGTTATTGTGGGGCGAAAGTGATGGGCTGAGAGAGAGAGAAGGTCGTAATTGGGCGGGCTGACCTGGAGATCCCCTGACAAGAAGAACACCTCTCTCTCGGGAAACAGGATGACGGTGTTGCGAGGAATCCGACAAAGGAAGAAAGAAGACGACGACCTGGTTCCTGGCTCGACTGTAATGTACTACACACCGGACCAGTTCAGACCCTCCTCCTTTTTATTATAAGTTTGTTGTTGACCCAAATATAGACAGAAAAAAAAGATGGATTGAGTACATTTTAGACCAAAAAAGGGGAAAACGTCGAGAGATGACAGCAACAGAAAAAGGAGACGAACAGAGGATAGAAATCATCCAGGTGACGACGGGGAACGGAACCGCCATATATGCAAAAAGTCAGCCGAAGGGCGGAAATCGAAAAGACAGAAAGCGATTCGGGGTCGAGAGGTGTTTTGCAAGTGAAAGCCCGAAAAGGAGAGAGGGTAAAGTTCGAGAAATCTCGCTCGAATACGGTGGAAAAGGCGACTATCAGAGACAATCGCCGGCTCCGAGGTGACGGCCATGTGAGATGTTTTCAACGAAACAACTTCTTACTATAGAGCGTAGTCATTATTCTTAGAGGTTCGAGTACTATAATCTTAAGCTGGATAAGCTGTGCTCTTCGAGCAAAGTCCAAAATTATTGTGACTGTATCTTATTCCGGGTTCTAGCGGATTATAGTTGACACACGTAATGATCAACGGAAATAATCAAAGTATACACAACAAAGACAAATAAAAGAAGAGATAGGGACACTTGCACCCATACAATCTCGGCAGCTGGATCATATGGCTCGAGCTAAAAAAGGAGATCCCCACGTGGTATTGTGGCAGAAGAAGGAGAGCCCTCTTGGGGTAATCCCTCCCCGGCAAATTCTTCTCCCTTTGAGCTGTGATAAATGAACTGATCTTTTCTTATCACAACTGGGGGGATGATTGTAAAGGAGCAAATAAATAATTCCGTGAAAGATATTGTCGTCCGATAAGGGAACCCCTGCAAGAGGAAACATTTTTTAAGAACAAGGGGAAAAGAGGGGGGACAAGAAGATAAGAAGAACGAGAGAGTGGATTGAGAACGATCGAATTGATAGCGAGAACGAAGAAAGTTTTGAAACTTCGTGGGGTCACAAAAAAACGGGAACATTGCTTTTCAAAGAACAAGAAGACTCTTCTTACAAGAAAAAACTTCAATTGATATTTGGATAATCAGAAGAATGAGAAGATAAGAAAGATCACGCCAGTTGATGTCTGCCAAAGGACAGATTACGGTAGTCTTTATTTATCTGCAACTATAAAAGGAGCTTGCAATTATTTCGTGGATGTCGTCAACGTGGGCGAATGTTTCCACCACATTAGTTGCATTTATTCAGAGACGAGAGTCTCGTGTGAATCACCTATGACCGGTCACAATTGAATGTTATCACTTCCCTCCAGGCAAAGATAGGAGTCCTGCCAATTGTCCGAGATATTTTCAACCGGTGATAAGAAACTTCTTTTTAGACGACACAATGCTCAAAGTTTGTTGCTTTCTTTAAAATTTAAATCTATGCGTCTAGTGAGTGCTGCTCCGTTTTAGAAAACGATGATCTACGTTTTTGAGGGGGAGAAAACTCAAAAGTAAACAAAAAGAAATGAATAATTAGCAGCCACTTCAGGGGGATTTTCTCCTCGAAACGTTGACACAAATACGAATATGAAAAGAGCAGTGATTTGAGTATTTTTTGACGTATATGACGTTTTTATGGGAATTCTCATCAAATCACGTGGAAATAAAAAGAGAAAGTCCAAAAGCTGACTACGGTAGAGTCGATCGGAGAATGATTGGCCGCGCGCGTCTAATGGCAAATTAGTGAAAGCGAGAGAAACTTTCTTATTTTTCATGGAGATTAGCATTTGAAGCGTGGCAAACTGGATGATTTGGCATCTGCCGAAAAGTGAAAGCGACTCGTTTTCACTCCTCGTCTGGTCGAATTAACGGTGGCAGGACAGAATTCTGGAAAACTTTTTACTACGGCAAAAGAATTCGAATGCCATTAATTTGGGACACCATCTCACAAAAATTAACAAATAAAGTTATGGCTGGATTACTGCAAGGAAGAATTTTAACTGTCAAACCTGAGAGCACCTGGCCTTTGGGGAAAAGGAAGTGGTGGAAAGAGCAAATGCCAAATGAAAATTCATTGATGCCTCTTCTTCTATTTGATGAGTTTTACGAATATTTTTTATAGAAAGTGTTTGTGAGAGAAACTTCTCAAGACAGTAGATAAGGATTATATTCTTCCAAATCAAAAGGAAAGGAAAGGGCCATTTGCAAAGAGGACAATGAGCTTATGTATTCGAAGGGACATCACCACGTGTTCTTCTGAGATACGGTGGTCAGCAAATATTATTCTACGCCTAATTATTTGCCATTTGATAACCTTTTTGTAGATATAAGTAAGTACAAGGCGGGATGGCACGTGGAGACGAAAGAACCCCCTAGAGGCAAAATTACAAGGCGGTGTGTGGACGGTTCCGGCTTTCTCTGACCGGCGGCACTGCACAACGCAAACACCGAGTTTTTTCGGGAGAGGAAGGTTCCTGGTGGCAGACGGACATAAGTCTAAAAAGTGCAAATTTATGAACTCGTAAAAATTAGACAATATGAAAGAAACTTATGAAATGACTAAAATGATATGACTAGATACGATTACAGCGCTCATGGACGGCTTTCTCTGAACGATCTTGTATTATTTCTTCGACATCTTTTTCTCCTTTGATTTGACGAAGCTGCAAAAGAAAGAATGTTTCAGATTATCAAAACACTTACTAAAATCCGTAATGGCAATATATTTTGCTCTTCTGATAGCATAGCACGATCCGAAACTTCTTTTATACACCTTTGAATGAGAGTTTTACGCTCATCGTGAATGGCTGCTAACTGCAATAATCATCACAATTATCAGAGGTAATAAAAGCTCTCACCTGCATACGGAACTTTTCGCATATTTGTTTGCTCTTCTGACAATCGGGAAAGGAACGGGTAGGCAGATCATTGTTGAGAGAAACTACTATTAGATCATCAGCCTGAAAAAAAAGAAGTTTTTTAAAGAAAACTTGTCAAATTATATAATGAAAATGAGAGCGAGCAGTGTTGTTGTATCTTATTTTTGTGGCCAGGGATTCTGATTCCTCATCATTGAAAGTATTTTTACAGATATAACTTGTACAGATATTAGACAAGAATTTTTCGAAAAATATAGCCCCGTCTCAAATTGTTTCATTGTCATCGCCCTTTTCAGTTGTGCTGTTGTATATTTGTTGTAATCATTTGCTAGAATGGCGGTACGGAACTGTAAACACAAGGAAAGACGCCTCCAAGAGAGTCGAAAAATGTAAGCCACACAAAATTTGTTCAACCGCAGAATTTAGGATGCTCGAGGAGTTGCCAACTGCCATTGTAGAAGGTTCAATGAGCATTGCTGCTTTTGAGAATTTGAATGCTTCCGATAAGGAGTCGATTGGCTTTCTCAATCAATATCTCGACGAGCCTATGGATACGAATTACTGGCGTCGGAAGAGTTACAAGCCGGACAAATACAGCCCTCCTCGGAGATCCGATCGTTCGCCAAAACATCTGCTTCGGGAGACGTCGCCTAAATATCACCGTTGTGCTAAACATGGTCTTGTTCCACTCAAAGTCGAAGATAATCTAGTTCAACAACTTGCTTCTGAAACATCTCCACCTCGGGGACTTCTCACTTCGGAGCCTACAGATTCCCGTACTTCTGTTTATGGTTATGGCAGAAAATATGATGGCGTTGGCATAAATTTCTTGGAATGTGTGCCGAAAATTATTGAATGGGTGAAGAAATTAATGGAATTTTGCAACAAATATCCGGTAATTCCAAATAAAACCGAAAATAACTGGAATTTTGCAGAGAGTAGCCATGACCATCTTCTCGCTTTTATTTTTGTGGTGGCTATCTTTCCAGTTGGAGACTTGGATGTCTCACGGAGCTGCCAGTCTCGTCCGTGTCGGACGTCCTGCTGCCCACTGGTCCAGTGTCAGTCTTGAACAGTTTGCCAATCGGCTTCGATCTTTTGCCACCTCTACGGATGATCTGGTTGAAGGCTTCTACTGTGATTTCGCCCGATCATGGTGCCATCGCTTCGAAATTATGTGCGACGTCCGCTGCTCGTTTATGGATAAGGCCATTCAACGTCTCAGAAGTGCATAAAGAAGGCAAATAAACAGCAAGTGGGATAGGAAGCTAGTACTGTCGAAATAAAACCTGCCCTATGCTTCATAATTTTTCACTTTTATCTATAATAAATAGACTAACCCGGCGTAAATTTGCAAGACGTGTTAGCATGGCACCAAAATCAAAACAATCAACATCTTTGTTGCTTCCGGCCATATTTCTAAGGACGTTTTTATAAAAAAACTAGTAGGGAAAAATAAATTTGTCGTACATACGCTATCAAGAACACTAATCTTACAAATCAATTTATCAAGATACAAATATTCACAGCGTATAAGAGAAATAAACCGTAATCCAATGTGAGTAGTTGTAAATCATTTCAGTTTCTGGCTCCCAAATAACGAATACGTTCGCCGGTCTTGACAATAAGCTCTTTCTTTGCCAGTTCGTTAAGTGCTTCCTCAAAGATTTCACGGTTAATAGTCTAAAATATAAATAAATATAGCCCCAGATAAGTGCGCACCTTGTCATGCTGCCTCAGATTGCTAAATAAAGCTTTGGCAGATAGACTAACACCTTTGCTGGTTTCCAATTGGGCGGAAACGGCTTCGGCCACGTGTTCTACCATCTTGCGGCTGGTCGTGCTCATTCCAGCGGCGAGAATGTTTACATCTACTTTTCCTGTAGTAGGATCGACCGCCGACTGTCGCAGTGCTTCTCGGTGCAAGCTACATTACACTCGTATATGACAAATAAATATTCTTACTTGTAAGCATTCTCCACATCTTCAATAGAGACTGTATCTGATAAACGTATTTTCGCGTGGGCTTCCGCTAGTCTAATAAGAGATTCTAATTGTCGCGGATACGCAGAGATTTGTCCATGTTGAGCACCGGCTTTTCTCATAAAAAGATACTTATCAATAATAAAAGAAGATGTCTCGTCCGTAAGTTTAGGATTTATATTCGCTTTAGCATATGCTGAAATAGAAAATAAATATTACCGCATAAAAACACACCAATATAGTCCCTGAGAAGATCTCGGTCAAGTTTTTCTTCTTCACTGTCTGCTTGTGATCGAAAATACAGAGAAACCAGATGATTTGCCAATCGTCGATCATGCAGTTCATCTTGTGGATCAACCATTAAAAAGATTAGATCAAATCTATAAAAAGACTGACTATAAATAAAAGTATTAAAAGACCCACCGGGAAAGTAATGTATGAGGTAATTGGATATTATCAACGATAGTTTTATCTCTATTCCATTTAGAATCTACCGGATTTGCGGCAGCTAATATAGAAGTACGGGCATTTAACTGACAAATAATTCCTGCTTTTGCTATGGACAACGTTTGCTGCTCCATAACTTCATGTAATACACTACGAGCTCCATCGTTCATCTTGTCAAATTCATCGATACAGCAGACACCATTATCAGCCAGGACAAGCGCTCCAGTTTGCAAAACTAGTTGTTTGGTATCGGAATCGCGCGAAATAGATGCTGTGAGACCAACGGCGGAAGAACCCTGATAACTTTAGTGGAAATTATAATCACGCATTAATTACCTTCCCGCTAGTATATTGGCTTCTAGGCAACAATCTATAAACATACTGTAACATTTGCGATTTAGCAACACCAGGATCTCCACAAAGAAGAATGTTGATCTGCAATCATTAAAAATTTGATGAAAAAAAAAGAGCAAAATCCAACCTCACTACGGAGTTTTGTTTTATGCGTTTCATCATCATCTTTGCGAGTTCCTCCAAATAGTGAACAAAGTACACCTCTTTTCACATCTTGATAATCATGAATAGCAGGAGCTGTAAATTTATTTTTTGTAAGCCAGACCTGGGAGAAAAGTATACGCAATGACGTAAAAAGTGTTTTGCGACTGTCTCTGTTAAACTGGAGCATGATTGTAGCGCATTCAAAAGCGCAGAACCTTAACGGATAAACTTTTTCATACCGATCGCATTACAAAGGGCATTCATAATATCCCGGCGCGTTGAGAGTTTCTTGATTTGCTCTATGCGATCATTAGAAAGATGATCCCTAGAATAATAGGAACATAATTATTTTTAAATATCAAAAGTACCCATTGTCTTGGTGTAATCGAGATGAATCAGTTTTTCTGAAGTGAAGTGCATCAATATTGGTGCGATAAACAGAAACAAGTGCCCGTTGACGAGGATTCAACTGAAACAAAATGCTTATATCCAAAAGTAATATTTACCTTAGCTGCTTGCGTTCTAAAAATTCCAGTCAGCGTTACCCGATCGCCAGGCTGAACTGTTTCAACAAGGCTACTATGAACAAAAACTGTAACAGTATGGGGCGTTTGTCCAGAAGGCATGTCATCAGGGCTTTCTTGTAGTTTCACAATTTGTTTATCAATGAAGAACGATCGATTATGAACAAGTTGAAAACAATGAGTATTCGAGCAATTAGTGCATACAACAGGTTCCTCAATTCTAAAGATATTGAAAGATGAGGTTACAATGATCAGCCTTACCGTCCTCTGTCTACTTCACTTTCAACGCTGAAATTACAAATAGAACATTGAAAGAAGCCAAGACGCATTTCAGGAATAAGCGTAGAGGTGCGTGTAACCATTCCGGTAATAGTGATTAACTGATCAATATCTGTAGAATGTCTATTATGATAGTTAGCGATGAACCTGAGGGATTAAGACATCGCATATTCCTAGTTTTATCCGCATTGAAAGGACGAAGTTCTATCGGTTGAGGTAAAGATCGATTGTAGTTCTCAGCAAAGATCTCGTTGACTGTTTGATCAAGATAAGGAATTATATCCTGGAAACAAACTTTAAACTGAAATACTGCTAAAAAACTTACAGCAGGATAAGCCACTATTTTACGATAAAGGGTTTCAGAAAATGATTTCACATGAGCTAGATTGAGATTTAAAAATGGCTGATCCTCGCGGGCTGAGATCTCATAAAGGCGTTCCAAATAGTACGGTAAATTTATATCAATCTGCTGGCGGCTTTCAGGCAGATGCAGCATATTTTCATCGTCTTCCAAAGCTTCAACTTTGAACTCTTGAATAAAAGTACGGAAAGACCTTAACACATATGAAAAAAGCACATTTGCAAATTACTTTTGCACTTCAGTTACACAGATACGAGTACCCCAAATATAAAGTCGCGATTCAGCGCTACCAGTATCCATCTCCGAATCCTCCAAAGCATTTCCCTCCACTCGTACAGTTCTATAAAATCAGAATTGGAATGGCAGAAAATAAACCTGTGGTGTGTCGGTGCTGTTCCTAAATCAGATCTGACATTCCTTCTGCTTGAAAATGTCGCAGATTCTTGTGAAGAAAAATCACCTATTTCGCTACCATAAGGTAAAGCAGACGATGCAGCTGCACGTGGATGATCAGAATTGAGAAAATGCTCAACCTACTAGATCTTAGCGATGGTGCAGGAGAATTTCGTCCACTGGATTCTTCAGGAAGCGGACGGAGAGAAGAAGGCATCCCACGTGAAGCAGGAAGCTCTGCTAAAAGACGAATCGTTTCATCATTAAATTGTACTTGCATAGGATTTGACATAATGTAAATTATGAAAACCTACAGCCCGTTGTCGACCCAGCCGTAGACGCTCGCGAGCTAGCTCTGGTCGAACGCCTAGAAGAAGTATTTCCGGTACTAGACATCTATAAATATAAACATGAAAAAAATAAATAATTAGAGCAATAGTGAGATGAACATTCAGAGGAACAGAAAGAGATAATAGAGTAGAGTGAAGAGGGAATACATTCGAACTGTTTTATTTTTTTCCCGCTCGAATAATTGACCATAGAGCATACTTTCGCGCAACGCAAAAAATATTTAAATCTAATAATTGAATGCTTGCCAAACAAACTATATACGAGTAGGTCGTAAAGAATAGTAAAATAAAATTCGCGATGCCACCTCTGAAATGGCTAATGGGGATAAATATGAACTCACGAAAGAAAAAAATGGAAAGCTACATCAAAATGTTATTTTCTGTTGAATAATAATACAATGACAACGTGTAAATGAGACCAAATCAACAAATTTCACAAAATACAAAATCGAGTTCAGTCGTTAGTGTTTCTTCTTTTCCCGTCTTCCATTTTTCTATTCAGTTTCTTTGCAGCCTCTTCCATTTTATTTGCGACTTCCAAATATCTTTTTACCCGCTCCGTTTCTGACAGTTGATGACGCTGATTGGCAGCATCACGTCGCGATGTCCTGTCTTCCTCAATTTTGGCGCCGGTTTCCGCCATCTCTTCATCTATAGCAATCAACGATTCATCCAATTTTCGCTGCAATTCGGCTTGGAAATCGTTATTTCTCCTCTGGCGTTCTCTCATGTTTTCCAATAAACTTTGGATCCAATTGGAGCGATTTTCAGGCGTGTCGAAAACAGGCGGTCTTAATGGACCATTTTCCACTCTTTGTCTACGTTCCTGAAAACTTGTGATCACAATTAAACCGAAAGAAAATTTGACCTCTATACCCTTTAGCTGAATATCAAGAAGCTGGATCTCATGACTTAAAATAATGTCGTAAGTTCTACTCGCTAACGCCTTGTTATTCTGAAACACTTAAAGGAAGTAAAAAGAGATTTTACCGATTCTTGGGCTTTCCGATTTGCAGCATAGGAATCTATCCGTACGTTAAACTAAAATAAGCTATATAAAAATAAAATTATTATAACTAACTGCGTGTTGATCAACATTTAGATTTAATTCCGCTTTTAGTTCATCCGCTCTCACTTGAGCTTCACTGTCTATATATTTCATGAATGGTTCTTCTTCTTCAGAAGGATTGTCCTCAGCTGCTTCAGCCTGTACGCACTCTTGGGCAACTTCTTCTGCAACTCTAGCCGGCTAAAATACACATAATCAATTGCAGCGACACTAACTCTTTTTGCATCATTGTCAGCTGCCACATTTTCAGCTTCCCGTTTTCTTGACGCTTCTACTTCTGTACGAATTTCTTGTGATTTTCTAATTATATCATCACGACGATAAGGGTGAGGTGCCTAGAAACAAGCCAGTAAATACAAAAAAAAAACTTCATACATCTCGAAGAGGTAGGGCTTGAGGTATGGCATATGGATGCGGTGGTTTCTGTTCTTCACGTTGAACGGATCTGACCATATCTTGCTGTAAATGAATGATATGGGAAATTTAACAACGTAAGTACCCCTGGATAACGGGGAGGAAGAGGACCCACTGCACCTCCATAATTTTGCATTGGCCGTGGCAGATTCAACCTCTGCTGGTGCGCTTGTTGTTGCTGCATTTGATGTGGAGGTGGTTGTGCTTGTTGTTGCATAGGGTTGAAGCTGAAAAATACAGTGAATACTGAAGAAACATAGTTGTTTGAAATACCTAACAATTTCCATTAGAGACGAATGCGTGCATATTACAACAAAAAAAGCAACCTTAATTTTGGCGGTGAAATAAGTTGCGGCCCTATGAGCCATGGTGGTGGAATGTTTGAGTGTATCTGCTTTGTCAACAGTTGCGAATACTGGTTAGGTGTACTAGGTGACAACTTCTGTGGTGGGACTGTACTTTTATTCCTGGAATACACAAGCTGCAACACTGATAGAACATAAGCTACAACACAGCGATGGATATACCCTTATCTAGTTAATCCCAAATAACAGCTAAATTGTAATTTTCAAAAAGAACATACGGTGGAATTCTCTGTTGAGACTGCGATAGCTGCACTCGAGGTGGTGGTATCGGAGGTGGCGCTGGAGGAAAACCCGGGGGGCCCGGGATCGAAAAAGGAAGTCCGGAACTAGCTGAATTATACCTCGAAAAAGAAAAGCGCAATTATACCGTAAGGAAATCCAGGAGGTGGCGGTAGATTTGGTGGCAATACTGGCATGTTTGGCATATTAGGAAACGGGTACGGGAATGGTGGCATTGACTGGGGTGGCACTGGCTGATGTCTCTAGACATAATATTCCAACGAAATTATTATTCAAACCTGTCGTTCAGCTTCGAGAGCTGCTAGACGTTGCGCTTCTTGTTTTGCTTCATGCTCCCTCCATTCTTGCGGTTTATCCCACTGCGATACCTTAACATCAGTAAATATAAAAGAAAAAATTTTCAAAAACACCTCGGTTTCAGAATTATAAAAATAAATTTTTCCGCTAGAGCTGAGAACTTCTCGCCAAGGACCATATTCTAGAGGTCTTCGACCTTCGCCAGAACCGTTATTTTCTATCTAGAAAACCTGCATTTTCTTTCTTTAAAATAACAAACCATATTCTCTGTCGACGTCTGAGAAGCGCCCGAACATATGCCTTGGTTTCCTTTAGGTATAATACTAAACAATGTCGAGTCGAGGCAATACAAAAATGGCGCACGCTTTTTTGAAGTAATGTGTAGAAGAGCGTGCTAAGACTCGGGCGTAAAGGACACAGAAGGGTAACAGATTTTATTTCAAGTTTTGCACAAGTAAATTGTGTCTATACGGAAACAAAAACAAAAAATAACAAAGATTAAGGAAATTCATGCCAGGTGATTTTAACAAACTGTTCTGATGGTACCAGACCTTTTTTTAATACTTGATCATTAATTCGACAACACTTATTTCTATGAAATTCAGATGTACAAAGACTTGAGTCGTGGTTTCGTTCCCCACAGTATACACAACGCCTAAAAGCATTCTATAAAGATAAAAAATACTCACCAATTTCTCTCATCTAGACATGTACTCTTTGGATGTATAGCAACACACTTAGGGCAAAGCATCATCACGTCACATGCTCTTGCTCTCTGCTCGACCAACGGATATACGCTGAAAAAAATGCTGAAAAAACGAAGCAAAAAAATTTTTTTGACTTCGGAATACTTGTGGTTTATTTTAGGTGATTTTACGATGATAAACAACTAATCCTTACTTGCAGTCATCAGCAGAATGATCTTTTGCCCAACAATAAGGGCATTTGTTAAACAAATCCAAAGTCTTAAATGTACAATTCACCTTCGAAGCATTCACACTGGTTGTTACTGGTGAAGGTGCTGGATTGTTTGGAGCCGATGTCTGCAAATTACAATGTAACCGAGTTAAGGGTATCGTATACCGTCTTTCTTATTTCAGCACGAGTTGGCTGTTGTGGACTCCAATACCATGCTCGTACTTCTCCGTCGGTTGCAAGAGCGTTTTCAGTATGTATCATGGGCTTTATGGCAATGAATCGGAATTAACTATAAGTCATACCTTTACATTTTTTCTTGTCGGTGAAATAAAAACCCTCTTTCGTACTGTACCGCATGTCATATCCTCTGACGTTACCTAAAGCAAAATTATTCAAATATATTTATGTAAGCTTTGTAAAAATACGTACTGTAGCCTGTCGCTTACGTAAATGCATAGACTTCGGCTCATAAACTTTTGCACTTCTCTTCACTTCATTTATTACATTTTTACGCCGGAGAGCAGCACCCGCGGTCTAAAGAATTAAAAAGGCAACAACAATTCTTACAGGTTTTGTAATATTACACCTAGTGGATTCTATTCGAGTGCTCCTTGAAACACTTCCCATTTTGCTACTATCCGACACATCTTGATCAGCACTCGACGAATGTGAGACAGAAGAATCCTTGAATGAGTATCAATTATGCGTGAAGAAAACGATTTTACCCCGTCGTTGTCGGTAATTGTAATTACAGAACATTCTGAAGTGCTTTCGGACCGCACAGACGCCACCTTGCATGCCTGCACCTTCATACCATGTTCTTTCTGAAGAAAACGTAACTTAAAGAAAATCGACAACCTCGATGATCGATAATTTCAATGAAGACAAGCAAGTTTTTATAGTTTTCAGCATTTGAAGATTCCCATCATTTAATCTAGACTGCTCCAATAAAACCTTCTGTACTTTTTCGCATCGCTCGCTTCCTATTTTCAGCTCAGCCTCTAATGCCTTTATTTGAATAGAAAGTTTCTTGAAAAATTCGGTATCCTCAGTGTGTTTAGAAGCCGTCGAGAATGGCAATGAGATTTTTTCGACATTCTGCAATGTTTCCTTTTCTGGTAGAATAACACCGATAGTTTCTGTTGCGTTCTTAACAGCTAAATTAAATAAAAAATGGACTATACTGTAGTGTGTTCTGTAGATGTGCGATATTTAATAGCTTCTGCAGGCTTCGAAATCTAAAATGGGCCAACATAATGGCTAAAATTGAGAAATATCATACCGTTTTATTGAAAGCTGATGGTTCTGTTTTAATAGGAATCATGCGGAATTCAAAGTGATTCTAAAAATGAGTAATAGACAAAAAGATGAGAAATTTTGAACTCACATCATTATTATCCTTATGTCCTCCAAGAAAAAGAATACTGTCTATAATAACATCAGGTGTGGTTACGTCATTAATTTCTTCCATAATACATTCCTAGAAATGTAATATAATTAAAATGTAGCCTAACTGTTGATGGAGTCGTAGAAACGCGATCCTTATCAGGTTTGCTAAATGATTTCCTAGTTTTTATATAGTTTATTAATTTTAACGCTGCATGAGGAACGTTATTATTAAGCTATTTTAATAGTTATTATACGAATAAACAAACTGGAGTATCATGTAAAATTTGCACAGAGGCATTATTAAATCCATCGTCGGTCCCCATCAATTGCGGTTCAGAGTTATTTGATAAGACGTCAGGATCATTGCATAAAAGTCCCTAACAATGTATTGCAACGCAGCATAATAAGAAAATAAAACCTTTGGAGGTGCTTCTACCGGATCGTCATTTGTTTTAAAGATACTTTCAACGACTGAAAATTCGGTCCCTGTTAACTGTCGTTCAAAATCGCTTGGCATTTCGAAATCAGGATTACTGCACGAAGATGTCTATAAAATTCTAATTAATTACGTTAAGAAAGTGAACCTGTGAGGGTGTTTTATTATTGTTTTCAACTGTGGCGATCATGTCTTCAACAACTGCTGCAACGTCTGATTCTAACTCCGCTTCAGCAGCATCGACATCCACCGAAAGATTTTCTTGGACTGTTGAATTCAATATACTAACATTAGGACTGAATGGAGGGATTGACATCTATAAACGGCCAGTTTATTGAAAAGAAGGAACCAACAAAAAATTCATCCAATATCGACAAGCCACTTGAAGATTCATCTTCGCCTTCCTGCATTTTGGTTCAACTTTTCCACACACACCCTAAAAATGCAGCATGTGAATGATTATAAGAATAATAATGTCTAAATTTAAAAAGATATATGGCAGTAAGAAGACAAGGAGAACAGAAATTTCGAAACAGAGACGAAGTTGGAAGACCATGAACGGAACGAATGTAATAAACGCCACAAACTTATCGTGAGCGCCAATTCAACTCCTTTTTTGGTAGCACCTCAATCTGGCCGCGACCATTCCGGTCTATAACTATTGATTACGATGGTCTATCTTGGTCAAAATTTGGCTCCCAGGGTATTTGACGACGGCGACTCGAATGGTAACAAAACCAACTGAGTATCCTTCATTTTTTATTATATTATTAATAGAAAGAGTTAGCAGATGTAGGTGCCAAAACTCATTCAAGGACAGTTTGATATGCTCTATCGAATGCAAAAAACCGAAATGAAATCCATCGCCTTATTATAATAAAGAAAAAAGAAGTCTGTTTGTCTCTCTGTTTGTCTGTCCGCGGCGCTTGTCTGTTCGCTTCTGTGCGCGTTTTCATGGCCGAGTGGTCTAAGGCGCTGGGAAGCAAAGGTCGCGGGTTCGATCCCGCCTGGGTCAAAACTTTTTTGCTTTGTGTCTAAAGTTTTTTTCTTCAAGGGAAAAATGTTCCTGACCCTGAATCAAGGTAAATTTCCCTGAATCAGGGTAAGTTGAGTTGTGGCTCCCAAACTTCTGGAAAAGCATGTATACGATGTTCTGAAGCCTTTTTCATCAAAAGTTCCTGTTCCCTGAATCAGGATAATTTTCCTTGATTCAGGCAAAATAGCAGAAAAAGTCCTAGATAAGCCTCCTCAGCAAAATTAAGAAATTTTCTGTGAAAAAAAAAGATAAAAAATGCTAGCGTAACCGGTGTAAAAAAATTAGTCTCTTGTTTGCAGTTTTTTGGTAGTTTCTTGTGTTTTCGCGAAGTAATTGAAACGCAACAAAAACTCAAAGTTTTCGTAAATTCAAGGAATGCCAGTTTTAAACAGTTCTAAAGTCATTCAAAGTAAAAAAAAATAGAAAAGTAGCCTAGCAAGGCTGGTGGACGCCCGTTGTGACCGTCATTTTGGTGCACGGTTAAAGTAAGGTCGACAAAGTTCCAAAACGCAATGTTTAGAAAATTTCGATCGTTTTCATTCGGTAAAATTTCAGATAAAAAGGCAAATCAGTCATTCTTTTCTTGGACTTCTCGAATAAAAGACGCTGTGCCCGGGCGAAGGCGTCCGGCCGGCCGCCGGCCGGCCAGGGCGCCGCCTCTAGTCTATAGCCAATAAAGAGTTCTTGTGTCGCACAGATGGGACCTTTTTATTAGAAACGTTTGGCGCGAAAAAACCGCCGTGTCCAAAAATTTGAATTTTGGGGAGCTGTGACTGCTATTTTACATAGGTTTTTGCACTGAAATCTTTTTAATTTTTATTGCATAATACTCAGCACATCGAGACGAACATTTTGATATCAAAGACATTGAGTAAATCGCTAGAAAAGCCATTTCTAAATTTTTGGTGCGCATTACATTCAAAATCTCGAAAATTTTATTTCTCAGCGCTGTGACGTTCAATTCCTGCAATTTTTTCTGCATCTACCCTTCTAGGCTCTGGAGATTCTTTCTACACAAAAAATAGTGGAAATTATACGGGAAACTCGGAAATGGTAGTTTATTGTTTATTTGTCAGTTTTATTTTCATTTGCACGAAAAGTAAAAATCCGGCAATGTGGTAGATGTTGCTTTAAGGAGGCATTTGGACGTCTTGCGGTTTGGCTTCACTCTGTAGATGTTCTTGCCAGGTAATAAATTGTAATATTCTTTGACCTCGTGGCTAAGAATGGTCCAGCCGTCACCAAGTTTGACGACGATGTCGTGTAGATTTGCTGCTTGGTTGTCGACTGTGACGACGTACGCGGAGCCGTCCTTCTGGACATCGACAATAACGCGGAAGAACACAATCGGCAGAACGATATCCGGGAGCGGAATCATTGTTCGCTTGTCCGTAAATCCTTCTTGGATCCGGCGGTGAACTTGGATTTCAATCTTTCCGGCCTGAATATGTTGTATATTTAAATGAATGCCAAAGAAATTACTGTTTCTGCTGCTTGAAGATCCTTCTTAGACAACGGCAACTTGGCAGTTGACTGTCCGGGAATAATTTCTTTCTTGCTGGACTTTTGTTGTCCAAGTAGTCCTGTCTCCCTTGACCAGTTGCTTCAGATTAGTAGAGATCTTCAGCTGTTCCAAGCGAAAGTCTTCCTGTCGCTTCTTCTGCTCCTCGAGGACCCGTAGAATGCCGGCCTGTTCGTCGATCGTCTCTTCTTGTGCAGCTATCTTTCGGTCTTTCTCTGCCAGTTGATGTTGCAGGCGTTGGATGAATTCCTTGTAGGCTTGTTCGCGTCCAGTGAAGACCGTGGCTTTCCAGTGGCTGACGACTTGTATCTTCTTCAGCTCCATTTTACATTCGACACAACTGCTACGTGTGTTGTAACGGGGCTTGTCGGCTTGGTCAGATCGAGGTGTAGTGCTGAAAATTGCATTTCTATCACCTTCTAACATGTCAACAGGTGATATCAGGTTAATAGGTGTCAAAAGGTGATGGCGCGAAATTTTATAGTTACTTATTTTCTCTCCAAAAACAATGAATGGTCGACTTTTCGACATGCCAAAAGATGCAATTCGTGTCAAAAATGTCGCTTTCAAACTGTCGAAAGCATTGTTTCCCATTATAAAAAACCGCTACAGCCTAGATTAGAATAATCCTTTAATCTTTTTTGACCTTTTGGCCAGTCCCTGACGGTTCCTTTAAAGAAAATTTTTCATGCATTTCTAAATCTTTCTCGTGTTTTATCAACCCCAAATCTAATAATAAAAGAACGTAATGTGTTTTGTTTGTTTGTCTGTCCAGGCTAAGACCCATGGGGTCAGGGGATCGATCCCTGCCGGAGCCAAAAATTTTTGTTTTTTTGCCAAACGACTTCTCTATGTCTAATTAGTATTTTTCTTTTTTTTTTCTTAAAGTTTTCGCTGTGGGATCCGTTCGTGGCGGGACCCCACCCGAGCGACCAAGGTTCGGATCCCCAGTAATGTCATAGTGACGTATTACGTCCAATTAATCTTTTTCTTTTTTTTCTTAAACTTTTCGCTGCGGGACCCGACCCAAACGACCAAAGTTCGATCCCCGTCGGAACCAAAATTTTTGCTCTTTTGCCAGAAGGGTTGTCTCTGCTTAATTAGTCTTTTTCTTTTTTTCTAGAAAACCGTTTTCGTTGCAAGACCCAAAGTTCGGCTCCCTTCGGGATCAAAAAATCCTGCTTTTTTCTTTTGACTTCTCTCAATTCTCAAAGTGTTTCTAAGACTATTTTGCGTAGTTTTAAAGGGACCCTGCCACGCGCTCCAATCGTGCGCCAAGTGTGCGCCAAGTTTTGGGGCGCGCTTACTGTGCGCCGGAGCGCATTATATGAGAAATTGACAAATTTGCTTTCTAGATGGCTTATTTTGTATTTCCACTGTGCAGGACATGTTGCAAAATATAAAGCAGGCTATGACAAACAATTTGATATATGAAACCAAGCATAACTCGAAAGATAAGCTAATTTATTAGCTGTATGACTAATTTGTTACTCAATTTTTGTCAATTGGCATTTTTCTCGCGTGGTTTCATATTTCAAATTGTTTGTCATAGCCTGCTTTATATTTTGCAACATGTCCTGCACAGTGAAAATGTAAAATAAGCCATCTAGAAAGCAAATTTGTCAATTTCTCATACAATGCGCTCCGGCGCACAGTAAGCGCGCCCCAAAACTTGGCGCACACTTGGCGCACGATTGGAGCGCGTGGCAGGGTCCCTTTAAGTTGCGCTGAGCAAATCTCACTAAAGTAATCGGCGATATTGGGCCTCTTACGAGAACATGCTTATCTTTCGACTTCTTTAGATGAGGCCAGCAGAGACTCTCTTCTCACTGCAAGCGACTATCCAGATCTTCGCGGGGATCACTACAAGGGACTATCGATCCCCGCCACAGCCTAAATTTTTGCGGGGCGCGCCGTAAGGCGCGCAAGCAGTCGCGAAGCGACTGGTTACTATAATACGCGAGAGAAAAACATAAAACAGTGAAGCATTGAGGAGAATTAAAAAATGAATGAATTTTATCTTGGAAAATTACTGCGAGAGAATAAAATATGTTTTCTACATGATTTTTGTAATTCCTGGTATCAAAATGTTTCTCTCAATGTGCTCAGCAGTTTGCAACTAAAATTAGACACTTCCGTTACCGACACTTCGAATAAAATATTTTTAAAGGAACAGTCCAAGTGAGAAAAGTACGTGGGCCCTACTGTACCCACACCGCGGCGAAAATGTCTGCGTACGTAAAAATTATTTTTGATGGAATTTTATTTTTTGTTATTTTCAGTAAAATTTTTAATGTTTCTCTATTTTATAGGATCCCTCTATGCACAAGAGTTATTAGCAACAAAAAATTTAAAAAAAATAAAGCAAGAACAAAGAAATACACGAAAAACGAAAAAAAAAATTTGTGTACGTAATGACATTTTCGATCACCGAGTGGGTGCACTTGGGTGCACGTATTTTCTCACCTGGACTGTCCCTTTAATTTGTTACTCAATTTTTGTCAATTGGCATTTTTCTCGCTTATTCTGTTGTAATTTTTTATATTCCATGCTTTTTATGGTAATTCGAGGTCGATAAAAAAGATGCAAACATCTAAAAACCATAAAAATGTCCAGAATAGTAGAATCCCATATAACGCGCAGTAAGGGCGCCCCAAAACTTGGCACACGATTGGAGCGCGTGGAAGGGTCCCTTTAAGGTGCCTGCACCGGCGAGCTGTGGGGTATTATTAGGGGCTGGGGTACTATTTTTCGTAGGGTCCAAAAAGTAGGGTATTATTAGGGGATGGGGCCTTATTTGGGGTGGGGTACTATTAGAGTAAATACGGTAATTATGTCGTTTTCATGGAATGACACCCGGCTCGCCGTCTCGGAGGAATTTTTTGATTTTTCGAGACGAGACGAAGGGGTCGGCTCGAAAATCGAGCCGGCCAATTTTGGACCGAGACGAGCCGGCTCGTCTCGAAAAAACGAGCCAAAAACGAGACCGAGGCGACACTCGTGCAACCCTGGTGTAAACAATGACACTGCTCTGCCTCAAAACCAACACAAGTCGCCCGTCCTTCGAACCTAGACCGGGGTATATTGAATCTGGCGGGTATCATGGCCTGATTTCACAAGTTATGAAGTGAAGGCGGCTGGTTTGATTTCAAAAAATCATGATCAATATCTTTTTACCACTTATCGAGGAGTGATTTAACGATTTTTCACTGTAAAACCTCGAAGCTAAACTATCCGTTATCCGCCCGGATTTTAGGTCACTATCCGTTTCGGATATCGGATAATCCGGAATTCCAAAATACTATCCGACCGGATACGGATCCGGATAATTATCCGGAATTTCGCCAATTATCCGGTTCCGGACTATCCGGTATCCGCACACCCCTGGTCGCGAAGCGACTGGTCTCATAAAATTAGCAAAAGTCCGGTGCGTTTCGTTTCCGATTTCATCGTCCCCTCTTCGTTTTTTGTCGATGTGTATCCACCCCCTTTTTTTGACAGTTGTCCTTTTTTTTTGTTCGTGTTTCGGGAAAAATCTAAGCGATCGTTCTCATAATTTTATACTCTTTTCCTTATTCAACAAAATTATCCCCCTACTAATTCGGTAACGTGTAAGCGCGCCCAGCCTGCATATGCTCTCCTGAAATAGGCCATTAATTCTATTTTGTAGCTTTGTTCCAAACTGTTTCTTCCTACCAACCGTTAGAAGAGTTTTTGAAACGTTACTTTCAGGCTGCATCAACACAAAGAGCTTTTCATGAATGATTGGTGTACATTTGACACAAAATGGTAATCGAGTTTTGAGATCACGTAATTTGAGGTTTTCATTATTTTTATTATTGTTTATCATAAAAATTTACAGTACATTCAATATAGATTTGGTACAAAAAGATTACGTCAAACGAACAGAATGGGCAGCTTCAAACTATGGACATAAAGGTAAACATCTAACCGAATAATGGAGAGAAGTATATAATAAACATTCAGGACCTCGTTTTACAATGGTACTCCCTCCACCTAACGTAACTGGAAAACTTCATTTGGGACATGCCCTCACCGCGACAATAGAGGATACTTTTTGTCGTCATCATCGAATAAAAGGAGGTGCGGTAAGTCAGTATTGCATTCTTTACGGATGTTGTAGGCGGAATGGATCCCAGGATTTGATCATGCTGGTATTGCAACACAGTCCGTAGTCGAGAGAAAATTATGGTTGGAACGTAAAATTATTCGCTCTCAGTTATCTCAAACGGAATTTCTAGCGCAGTGCCAGAAATGGAGTCAAGAGTAACTTTTCTTTGTATATTTTCAAACCATTTATTTTTATTAGTTAATCTAAGCAATACACCTTTCTACGGTATATGTTTCTCTCACTTTTAGAAATTCCGAAACTATCAAAGAGCAACTTTATAAAATGGGAGCTACATTAGATTGGAAGAACAGTTATTATACATTAGATGAGGTACATAGTAACGATTGGTCATTGTATTTCTATTTTAGAAGTTTAGTAAAGCCGTAACCAGGGCCTTTTGTCAACTCCATCAGCAAAGATTCATTTATCGTGACAAGCGACTTGTTCATTGGTGCCCCTCATTAAAAAGTTCTCTTTCTGATCAGGTTACCTTCTTACAACCGCGAGCATGAACACTTTTAGTATTTCAGGAAGTGGAACGAATTGACGTGCCTGACCATGGTACTATTTCAATCCCATCTCCTAGTGGTGGAAGACGACAGATAAATATTGGAAAAATGTTTGTTGTACGGTATCCTTTGGAAAATGGAAGGTATGTTACGCGGATGTATTTTCTTCATATTTGTAGCTTCCTTGAGGTGGGTACTACAAGACCAGAAACAATATTTGCCGATGTTGCGTTAGCTGTTCATCCAGAAGATAGTCGATATCAACAGTAAGTAACTACCGTTTTATTGCAAGATATAATTATAGATTTATCGGGAAGCGGGCTCAGCATCCTATTTTAACCGATGTTTACTTACCCATAGTAGCTGACGATGCCGTACTACGTGAGAAGGGAACCGGTAGGTTTACTTAGATTTTTTTTGTTGATTTTTAGGTGTTCTGAAAATAACTCCTACTCATGATTTTCTGGATTACCAAATTTTTGTAAAACATAAAAATAAGATTACTTCTGACAGTGAAAATATAATCAAAAAGCATTGTATAGATGCAGCTGGAAAATTAATTAATGTTCCTCAAGAATTCAAAGGATTAGATCGATTTGATGCAAGATTAAAAGTGAGTGATTGATAATAAATGAATTATACATAACAGATTGTCGATATGTTAAAATCATTAAATCTCCTCGGGCAAGAGCAAATACATAACAACGCGCAGGTCTCTATATGTAGTAGAACAGGTTATAGAATTGTCGTATCGTCAAATATTATTTAGGAGACATAATCGAGCCGTGTTTAACAGAACAATGGTTTATGGATACTCGTCAAATGCACAATGAGGTTCGAAAAGCAATAAACAGCAATCGAGTGCGTCTGTTTAATTTTATGAAAACGTATAAAATTTAGATTAAAATAACGCCCTCATTTTATGAAGGAAAATTAAATGATTGGCTAAACTATCACGAGCCGTGGTGTTTAAGCAGGCATTTAGATTGGGGCCATAAAATACCAGCATATACAGTTGATGGTAAAAATTGGATAATAGCCGATACATTTGATGAAGCAATTCGAAAATCAAATATGAAAGAAATATCACAAGATAACAATGTTTTAGACACATGGTTTAGGTAGGAGTGTAGATTATATACAAACTACATTTTCCAGTTCTGCATTAGTGCCTTTAGTTACACAGGGATGGATGGACGAAAATTTCGTTCCCTCTCAAATACCTTTGAATATAATGGAAACAGGTTGGGACATCCTCGGATTTTGGGTTGTGCGTATGGTGGGCATGACAATGCTCCTAACTAATCAGGTTCCTTTTAACACCGTAATTTTACATGGTTTAATTCGAGATCAAGGCGGAAGGAAAATGAGGTTTTACAATAATTTATTCTCAAATTGCGAATAATTCAGTAAAAGTCTGGGTAATGTTATTGATCCGCTGGACGTGCTAGAAGGGATTTCTTTAGAAAACATGTTAATTAGAATAAATGAAAGCGCCCTGAACGATAAAGAGAAAGGTGAGTGTTTTTTATCTAAGGTTGTTTTAAAGAGCTATTTCATTGGAAGTTAGCTGCAACATGGAAATTTAATATTTTTTAGAAATAGCTCGTGCTGATTTACAAAAACGTTATCCCAATGGTCTTTCGAAATCTGGAGCTGACGCTCTTCGATTTGCTCTACTACGTCATGACGTTCTATCAACGGATATACCTTTGAATGTGGTTGATCTTGCTTCCGAAGGGCTTCGTTTTTGTAATAAACTGTGGAATCTTACAAATTACATAGAACAAGTAGCCGAGAAATGTCATAGTAAGAAAGAAAAAGACTCGGAGTCGATTGCTGTAAGTTTCTTATATTCATTTTAGTCTTCTTTATAGGACAAATGGATTTTATCAAAGCTTTCCCAAGCGTTAAATAATGTTGATCATCACATGTCTATGTTTGCTCCTCATCTAGCTTTCAATGCTGTTCATCATTTTATTCTCTCAAATCTCTGCGATGTCTACATTGTAATGATGCAACAGTAGATCAACCGCACAACTTTAGGAAACAACAAAACAGGCTCTCTGGAACAACGACACGAAAAGATTAGAAGAAATCCGAACAACATTGAATCGTGTTATGCAACCAACATTAGTCCAGCTATCTGTCTTTATGCCTTTTGTCGCTGAACACCTTTATGAAAAACTTTTTAAACGAGAAGCTGGTGCAATCCATTCTGATTTTGTCAAAGTAATATTTAGCAAAAACTTTTTATGCAATTTAGGCATCTTTTTTTGCTTTACATAGAGATGAATCTTTGGAAGAAAAAGTTGGTCTTGCCCTAGCAGTCATTTCTGCTGTTCGCTCTATTCGACAACAGTTGGAACTTCCTAATAAAATGGAATTTGAAGGTAAATCCGTTTATTTTTTGTTTAGCGTTCATTAGGTGTTGTCGTGGATGCTGAGATAGAGGAATTGAACGAAATTTTGTATAGCTTAGCATCACTACGGTTGACGTCAGTTGTCAAATCTCAGAAGGATATTCCTATGAGTTATATGCCATGTTCAATACCGGGTTCAAACATCATTCTAGCGTTGAAAATAGAGGTATGGAAGAGCCACAAAATCATTTAATCTTTCTGCAGGATGTCCATAAAAATGAGTTTGTAGCTCGATTAAAGCGATTATTGCAAAAAACGGAACAAAGAAACAAGCTTTTCTTGGATAAATCACGGAAATACTATGACATTGCTAAGCGTGACACGGCCGACGGAAAGGTTTGCAACTTTTTTTCCTATAATTCTGTTCAGGTAAAACCAACTGTAATATCGAAAACTATAAAGAAAGCCGAACAGGCTGCTGCTGTAGCTAAAAGTAGCGCAGACGAGGCAACACGACTTAAGAAAATCTTGGCGAACATAGACTGATTGTTTATTCTGTTATGGATCTCATAGATTGTTAATTTATTTTTTTTGTTATTTAGTAAAGTTGTTTTATCGTCTTTCTATTATAATATAATCCAGTATTTTGTATTTCAAGTGCTGTAAATATACTTCTTTTTAGTGTATTCTGTTTACGAATGTTTTTACCCAACGATCGCTGTGCATGATGCCATTCACGGCAACGTCTTTATTTTGTACTTCTGCTTCTGCAATATTTGTTCTTGTCTAAACAAGTTATTTTCAGGTTATATCTTGTTGGAAATTATATGGCTAATATCACTAATTTAAACAAGCCCAAAGGTATGTAATCTCATTACTTGTCTGAAGTAACTTCTACTGTTTTTATCTCCCACTGTCGTATTTCATATCTGATGCACTAATTTAGACGCATTCGAGCAGCTTGAAGACGAGGAGGGAACCCGTCAAGGTTTCTGTCACATCCGCATTCAACAGCGTACAGGCAGAAAAACCATCACTACTGTACAAGGAGTTGCTCCCGAATACGACTTGAAAAAAATCGTCAGATATCTTAAAAAGGTGAGCAATACTTTTTTACGTTTGCAAATGCAGATTTTAACATAGCGATTGCGAGAGATTAGGTTGAAGCATTGTGAAGTGTTTGGGGGTCGGGTTGTTTTAGAACTTCCAAGGGAAGCAAACATGGATTTTTTCCGTGGTCATGCATCCTATTACAGTGAGATGCCATCGTTGTACATCCTTACACTACTTGCATCATTTCGACTTCTAAGTGTCTTTATCGTCCGCAGCTGGTTCGTTCCTGATGAAGTCTACCAGTCATCCGAAATCGCACATGCCATAGTGTTCTCGACAGGACATATCAGCTGGGAATGGACAGCTGCTCTTCGTTCCATTCTGCATCCGGCCGTTATTGCCGTTTTGTATTCTACACTTTCCTTCTTAGGCTTGGATAGTCAAACGTGGATATATCTGGCACCGCGCATTCAACACGCTCTACTTTTTTCATTGGGAGACCTCGCCTACTTTTCGATGTCTGATAGACTTCTCCCAACATCGGATGGTGCTTACTACGCCAAAAGCACATATCTCAGCTGCTGGTTCGTATTTTATTGTGGTAGCAGAACATTGTCAAACTCACTGGAAACCGCTCTCACATTGTTTGCTCTTCAATGGTTTCCGTGGGAAGGATCTAATTATAAAGGACGAACCTGGCCGTACCTGATTATCGGGTTTCTAACCATTGTTATTCGACCAACTGCGGCTCTAATATGGCTAGTACTTGGATGTCACCACCTTCTGTCCAGCAAGCAGCCAGTCAAATTGGTCTTCTGTATGGCTTTGCCACTGTGCGTGCTGGTCATGGGAGTTTCACTGGGACTCGATTCCACATTTTATGGACGGCTCACATCTACTGCCTGGAATTTTCTTATGTTCAATGTTGTGACTGGTGGTAGTGCTCATTTTGGAACCCATCCGTGGCATTGGCTGTGGACACAAGGATTGCCATCGGTACTTACTGTCCAGTGTCTTCCCATCTTCCTTGGAATATTTACACCATTGAGACCGATGCTACTTCCATTAACAACAGCTGTTTTCTACATACTCTTCCATTCCGCTTTACCGCATAAGGAACAGCGTTTTCTTCTACCTGTGATTCCATTGCTATGCCTCTATGGTGGATCTTTCTTTGCCGATCGACGCCATCGTAAATTCAAAACGTATTTTTACTGGATTATGATAGCTGCTAATGTGATTGTTGCTCTTTACACTGGATTAGTTCATCAGCGAGGACCGTATGCTGCTGCTCACGCTGCTTTGGATCACAGTCACGGAGATGAAAAGCCAAACTTATTAACGCTGATGCCATGTTATTCCCTTCCTGGATATAGTTTTTTCCACGATAGAATTAGCGAAATCAGACAGCTGGATTGTAGTCCTGATTTAGCAGGAACGGGAAAGCCAGATGAAGCGGATATTTTCTACAACAATCCTTTTGAATGGATACGTAAAAATCCTCTGGATGACTATGACGTAATCATCATGTATGAGAAAATGTATCTAAGACTAGCCGATGAATTACATAGAAGAAATTTTACCATCTGCGACAAAGTGTTCCATGCTCATTTTTTGACGTCAGAGAGACAAGATCATTTTATTGTCATACTTTGCAAATAAAGCTTATTTTAAAATTTTTTGTTATCTAAGGTATACGAGTCTAATTTATCGAAAAGAGGGATGGTCATGGTTAGTGTGTGTCATCAACTGTAAATGTCAGTATAATTAATACTTTAGGAATACAGTTGTAATGGAACAATAGTCGAGCACCCAGAATACGGAGAAGTAATGCAGTTTACTGGAGACCAACGGCAGCAGATCAAGGATTTTCTTGTGAAGGTATGCTGTATAATTCGGATTGTACACTAATGCGATTTTTTCAGGTCGGAATTGTGAAAGAAGACAATTGCAAAGTTCATGGATTCTAAAAACCTTTGTCTTTTGTTTTATTCGTTACTTGATTCCCGTAAATGTTAATTTTATCGCTATTGTATTGATATACCGCTGGAGATAAAATGTAATCGTAACTATTAATTTGTGCCGGTCTGAGACATCTCGTTGGCGATCGCTTTCTCCACACGTTCTTGTCTGTTCCCACAACGTCGGCATATTAGAAGTTGCTGAGCTTTCTGAAGTACCCTTTTCCGGTTCTAATCTCCTCGCAGGGCGGTACGCAGTCAACGCCCTTCCCATCTCAAACAGCTTGCCGCCTTCCCATGAGACCCAAGGTGAGTTTGCAAATTCCGACAACTGCCTATTCCCATCTTTTCTTATAAAATACGCCTGCCTTTAGGCTTATATTGAACGGCCTATAATTCATCATCACGAGATCTCCGTTCCCAAAAAGGTGCACCGAAAGCCCAAGCAGAAGAAAAATCTTACACAAGAATCCTATCTCCAGGTTCGCCCAATTTCCTGAGACATATCATACAACCTTTGGCTGATCGGGGAAATTTTATGCAAAGTATGCACGGGTTCTTTTCTGCCTTCGCGAACTTGTTGTCCCGACCCCACGGGTTTTATGTGTTGTTCGTAGAGGTCTCTCCAAATGGCTATTGGACTGTCAAGTTGACTGAAGCGGAATTTGGAACAAATGGACAAAGATAATGTGTTTGACTCTCCGATTACCATATGATTGCGGCAAGGTCGGTGGGATCGTGTTATAGTAAAGTTATTCTAAGTTTATTTTCGCTAAAAAGGCAGGGAATTCATCCTTTCGTGTCCGCATGACCCCAATCAAATTATAATGGTTTATGTTATGCGTCCATCTTTGTACGTACAATCAACTCTTTCAGTATTTCTTAGCGACTCTTTGTGATTCGGAATGGGATACAAGACCGTATTTCCTCGGTCTGCGGTACCAGAGCACCCCTGGTAAGTATAAAATATTGAAACGTCCCATCGGTTTGCAGAAGTAGAGCTATTGTTGAAACGAATCCAACGGCTGAAGCTTAACCGCAGCGATATTGCTTCGGCTCATCCCAACGTACTCTTGTCTGTTCTAAAGGTTGGAAACCTTTAATAATAGCTAGATTTCTTATATGCAGGGACTCGTCTGTGACATGCCACCCATGTTTCCCTTTGAAGAACTATTGTGTATAAACCAGACAATATCAAAAGATCTAATCAAAGTATTTACGACTGGGTAAGAGAATTTGAGCTTTTTTTGCTTTGCTTTTGATTTATCAATTGAAGGGTATAGGCTAATTGACCAGTTGACAAGCGACGCCAGACAAACCATTTACCTCCTCTGTAAATCACTCAAGAAACTTATATCTACCTCCATTGATCCACATCAAGCACTTACGGGTAATCGAGGTCTATTCGCACTATTATAAACCAATTCAGATGTAATAGTGATATTTACCCCTCTTCTTTTTCCATCGTGTAACACACCCCAAAACTTTATTAGAGCCGCCAGAATTTGTTTACTCATGATAGAAGATCCACACGCCGTCTTCAGTGCCTATGTGTTTGAGGATACCTGTATCTGGCCAGGTAAACGAGGAATCTGAGCCCACTAGATGTTTAGAACTATTCGAACCCTTAGATGAGCAATCTACGGAGATCGGAGTCATGCAATCTGATGAAGAAGTTTTCGAAAACGTTGTCCAGCTCTCTTTATCTGACGCCGCTTTCTTCTATACCATAACTTTTGAAGACTAAAACTAATAAATATGAACAACTTAGCTTCATTTAGTTCAACGAGAAACAATATGAAACCAGATATTTTATAACAACACAATTAGGTGCTCCTCTTGGTAGTTTTAAGGGTTTCGTCAACAATGACATCAGGAAGCGCGATGTCCTAAAAAACGATCAGTTAAAAAGATTTCCAATTATTAACAAGCTTTTCCGCCAAAAGGTATATAACTAATTATAAAAATGGAAAAAAAAAGTATGGAAACAAAAACTCACAAGTCCATCAAGCATAGCCTTCACGTTTTGGTCGACCTTCAAAGGTGCGATCACAGAGTGATCAACAACAGAGATCTCAGGCATGTAATTATCTCTTCTCTCACGCTCTTCCTCTTGCAGCTTGATGGAAATTCCTCGGACAGGTCCACGTTCAATACGTTTCATCAAGTGGGTAATATATCTGAAACAGTTAAAATATAAACCAAAATGAAATAACGAATAATTTTTGGATGGCTTTTACTGAAGGTGCCCGTAGAGGTCTACAGCGAAATACTTTCGTGATGGTCTTTCAATTTATAGGAAATTTTCAGTATTTTTTGACGGCATTTATTTTTGAAAAAAAAGTAGGGAAATTATTAAAAAAACTAACCCGGCAATACGGTTGCGGAGCTTCTTGCTGCCAATAACGGCAATCTCATCGCAAATTCTCTTATTAGTGTGGAAGTCATTGGTCATACGAGTGTAGTACTTCTCAATAATGACCTTGGAGGCCTTCTTGACAGTCTTGGTACGAACGCGACTGGTGACCATTTTTTACCTATAATCTAATCGTAGAAAATATGAAAATTCAGTATAAAATAAATTTTCTAAAGATAAAAGATATCTCGAGCTCACGAGGCTTCTACAGTGATGCACATCACATTTTACTCATAATACACTATAAAATTGTTGAAAATAGTAACAATCAGGTGCGCAAACTTCCTACAATATAGACGAAAAATTTAGGGGAGAAAATTTTTGCAGCGAAATGAAAAGAATGGACGCTACGGTACGCCGACGATCGGGGTCCCGTCGCGAGGAGCCAGTCCTTTAACGTTACGCATAAAGAAGAGAAAAAAGTGACGAGATGAAAAAAAAAGAGGATAAAACTGGGCATATTGTATGTCAGAATAAAGAAGACATATAGACTCCATCTAGATCGATTTAACCTTTAACCACACGACCAATCCGTTTGAAACAGGCTGTACAAGAAATCTTATAAAAAGTGAGCAATCAAACGAAAAATCTAACATACGTTCGGGATGAACTCGACCCGGCTCGATATCGGGTTGGACTTCTTTAATTCAGCCGATTGCGGGTTGATGGTCGCCAACCTGAACTCGCTTGACCCGAAACCTCCTTTCCGTACACAGTCCTGCTGTGTGCCACCTGAAGGATTAGGCTACAGGACATTTGAAAAACCCATCCTGGTCGGATCCGATATCGGTTTGATGGTCGACAACCCGAGTCTGGATTTCTTGGCATTTTCCCCCATCGCCTTGCTCGTCTTGAAAATTCCAATTCTAGTCAACTGAATATTTCTTCAAGAAGTCCTGGTTTTGTGGCCTACGGCCTAAAACATTTCATTCTGCTAGAATGCTCTCACAATCCAAACCTGATTGTACCTGAGATTTGACTATAAGGCTTTTGGGATCCCGAACGGTCTTTCTTGCACCTCTCAAAGAGTTGAATTCAGCTGTATAAATAACTCTTCCAGAAGCCTGTATCTCTTGGCATTTTCCCCTTCGGAACATTGACGAACCCTTTTGCTACCTTTTTGAAACTAGGCCCATGTCTGACAGTTCTGGTTCCATAGTTTTTGAAAACAGACCACAGGTCAAAAATTAACTTGTAGTTTTGAACAAGAGCATATTTATATGTCAATATATCTCAGCAGAAAATCCGGTTTTTCTTGTAAAAGTCTCCCCAAACAGCTGCTAAAGTAGGCGGCTACTTCTAATTCTTCCTTTTGGATGTTCGATCCATCCAACACAGCTCAGATCAATTTCTTTTTCCCATCTGAAAGTTATTGCGAACCCAAGTCGATGAGCTGATTCTAGCCATATTCGTCGAGTGAAGTCCACTTTTTCCTGGAGAAAATTACCCAAACATTCTTTTTCCTTATGATCCTGCCTCTATTCTATGACCATTTACCCTCCTGTCTGACAGTTTTGAGAACTAGTCCTTTGGGAAAGTGAATACAGCTTCTTGCTCATCTTGAAAAGCTGATTCAAAAGGTATATAGTCTGTCACAAAAAAAGACGACATTTTTAAAGGTCTAACCAAGGAAACTAAATTAATTTTTTTCTCAATCTTGTGACTTCCAGGCTTTATAACTTCTATTGCAACTTGCATATTACATTTTTCTGATCATTTTGATATATAAATGAGTGTCTAACTCACCAGAAAAGTATTATTGGTCAAAGTGTGAGTATTTCTGCCCGGATCGAGCATTAAGAATTTTGTAGAGTTGAAAGGTCTTTTATATATCAAAAAAATCAGAAAAATCTAATATGATTTATGCAATAAAAATCAGAAAGATTGGAAGTCACATAATAAAGAAAAAAATTAATTGAGTTTGGTTTTTGAACCAGTTAGACCTTTAAAAATGTCGTCTTTTTTTGTGACAGACTATAAATATCATTTACCAGAAGTCCCGACAGTCAAGCAAAAGATCTTGTTATTCTTGAAAAGTTTATTCTAGTCATCCAAATACAGAGATTTGGCTCTTCCAGAATACCCGATTTGTTAGGTAAAAAAATTCTTTCTAATTTTTTGTGACAAATGCAAGTTATGAGAGGGACAGCTGTGCTCGGGCCCCCGCCCCCGGCGGCCACTAGCCACTCCTGATTTATGTGCTGCTTGTTGAAACAATGTCCCATCTAATTGGCAGATTCAGTTCCTAAGAGGATGCCATGACATTTTATCCTTTATTTGTGCCACTTATTTTGACAGCTATCAAATTCGACTTGAAGTTATCCCATCCAAAGGTATCCCGTGGTCCAGTCTTCCTATTCTCCCATTTTAGGGTGTCCTCTTGACTTTGGTCTCTCCTGGTCGAAATATTACTCTTTCAATTGGTGGAAATACACTTCTAGCTGATACGGTACCCGTTGCCCAAGTACAGGTAATAAATTATCCTTGTTCCTTCCTTCTCCTTCCTGTCAATTTCCTTGTTTCTTTCTCCATCAAATTTTATTCTTTTTGTACAAAATAGCCTTTTTGGTGGGTGTTATTGGTTCTCGGTTCGGTCCATTAAACATCAATAAGACTGCTGCTGACTTCTTCAAAAGGACTCTTTTTGGGGGGAAGATTAGTCCTTCCCATAACAGAGAGTACACCAATTATTCCTCTCGACGAGATCTATACTTTCTCCCAGAAAAAGGAATACTTTCAAATAGACAATGAATAATTTGAATAAATTTTGGGCAATTCTCCCGAGACCACTTGTCAGGAGAAAAAGTCAAATTTTAGATCGCGGAGACGACAAGTCTTTCAATCGGATGTCTCTCAGAAACTTCATTACATTTTTCGACAGCCGACAGTAATGCTCTCGTCCATTCGCCATCGATTTGTGCCAATGTATCAGGTCCGTTTTCTGCCAGCAACTCCAAACACAAGGATTTATTCGTATAAACAAAATGTCAATTTTAGGAATTGAAGTGAATGAGGAGACTTTGCCCGGCTGTATATCAAATGTATTTCATGCTTCTAAATTGATTTTCAATAAAATATGCGGGTAAGGGAACACATTCTCTTTCTTTGTCTGTCTGTCAGTTGTTCTCGTCCTCTTCTCGCATGAATATGTTAGTCATTTATCAGCCGACAATGTTCTCTTTTTGTGCCGCCTTCGTATTGCGCGCAAGAGAGCCAACCAAAACTTTGTCTTGGTGTAAATGTACTCGCCCCGGTTAGAGAATAAATGGCCCAAAGGGCATTTTATCGGATTTTCGACACCTGTGGCTCATTATGAAGAAGCGGCTGGCTGGCGCAATAGATTACACAGGTCGTTCGGGAGTGCCCTGTGAAATGACAAATGCAACAAGCTTCACAATTAATGAACTCTTCAGAGATGACGCGTCGAGGAGAACCAGACATCCGCCGGTGGCTCCATCGGTCGGTACAATTCAACCAATTTATGTGGCAGAACCATTGGAAGTGAGATCTGGGGCAACTACAAATAAAGACAAATTCCAGGTGAATGAAGGCGGCTCGATGCCGCTTCAATGGAAAAATGTCTACGTATTGCCAGAACATAGTCGACTGAATATTTCCAATAAGGACATTCTCTTCTCCGTATTGACACCTCTTTTTTTATAGCCAGACATCTTCAGGTGGTCGAAGGCCCCCAACATGGCCAGCTCTATCTGGACGGACATTCATGCAACGGGTTCACCTATGCTCAGCTGTTGTCCCGGGCGGTTATCTATCGCCACGACGGATCTGAAAGCAGTCAAGATTCTTTTGACTTCCAGGTCCGTTTAGCGGCCACTTGTTGTGGCGAATGACCGCGAGGCGGCACACCTGGTCCTTCCTCTGAAAGATAACACCCGGGTCAAATGGCTTGTTTTTAGCTGGAAATGGGAAGACGGAGTGGGGATTTCCCCTTCCTCGAGACGACAACTTATACAATGAAAATTAAAATTAATCCGGTCAATGATGTACCCGAACTGATCGAGGCCAAAAGCGGACAAGTCATCAAAATTAGCTCCCGTGGAAGGTGTCACTTTATCCATTTCTGAAAAGATCTCATCAATTTTAGTAGAGTACTGACATCGGACATGATCCTACTCTCCGACCCGGACGACGGACCCGACAAGGTCCGGGTCCAAGTGGTCGAGGGACGAGGTGTCCACGTGCGGGTCAACAATCACTCGGCCAATGAATTCACTCAGAGGCAACTTATCAACCGACAGGTCACCATCCATGATGAAGGCGTCTTCGAAAAGGGTATTCTTCGTCTTGTTGCCCGTGATGGCGACACCCGCTCCCAAGTATTGACACTTCACACAGTCAGTACTCCCGTCGAAGTCCGCCTCCAATTGAATACTGGCGTCACAATACTACACCATACATCGGTCACCATCACATCCAAGTGAGACTATTCCTTTTTTTCTATTTGTATTTCCAGTAATCTTTCTTTTACGGCGTCTGTTCCTGATCTGCCTCTTTATTACAATGTCGTCGGTCTTCCTGAACATGGCGTCGTCGAGTGTTCTCCTGACAACGGACACTTTGCCATCTGTGGAAGATTCTCTCAAAATCAAGTAAAAGTTCTCCCTGGAAAATATCTTGTCTTTTAGATCGACCAGGATTTGGTTCGATATCGCCATACGAGTAGCCACCATCCATCGCAGGATGTCTTCAGTTTCCAGGTCGAGTCAGGCGAGTATGTCTCGATGATTCACAACTTTCGCATCTTCTTTATTCCTATGAATGTCAAAGTAAGACGGCATTCATTTGATCACCGAAATAGGTTTTTACCCGAGAAGTCTTCATACTCAATGGAACGGAGATTGGCTGCCTCGGTCGGAGCAATCTCTTGGCTTGGACATTTCCCAAAAGTTATCCTCACGAGAATCTCATCTATCACATCGAGGAACCGCCGAAATTCGGGATATTATCAAGGAAAATTGGCACAAAGAACAGAAGAATTGGAGTATTTTCCAATTTTACTCAACAGGTAAGATGCGCGCAGATGTCGTCCATTTAGGTTTAGGACATTGACAATGGGCTGATCCAATACAAATTACATTTTATGCAATTCTCCATAGTCAATGATTTCTTTCTCTTTCGAGTCATCACCCCCGCCGTGTCGTCGGAATCCCAACGTTTTGAGGTAACTGTCAAAGGAGACCCGCCTATCGCCAATTGTAGATAGTTTTCATCCCGTCGGAATCATCGATCCAACTTGTCAATCGGACTGTCGTCGTCGAAGAAGGCCAAACTACTGCAGTAGGTCTCCTTAGTCTTGACTTCATTCTCTTTCCAGATAACATCGGATTTTCTGAATTTGTCGACTCCCGATGACAAGAATTTTGTCTTCTCTGTGACTATTCCCCCATCCAATGGAAATCTTATGCTGAAAGTCAGCGGCGGGGGAAGTGTGGCCATTGCCAGGGGACAGAATTTCACGACGAAGCACATTGTCGACGGGAAGTAAGCAGTATCCAAAATCAGAGAACACAGTCATTTTAGGCTATTTTACGCCCATTCTGGGACAGAGACTCGTCTGGATCGAGCCTATTTGACAGCGGAATCGGCATATCGAAGTGACAGGCGGATCCCACTCTGGTTATCCTTCTCCGTCATTCTTGTCAATGACAATCCTCCAAAATTAATCGGATCTGATACCATCGAGGTAAAAAAGCTGAAATTAGTCAAAGAGCAATGAGGTTTTAGATTGTCGACCGAGGCGAGAGAGTCCTTTACACGAATTTGCTCAACTGGCAAGACAGCGACATCGACGCTGCTCCTCTTTCCTTCGATTTCCAACAAATTGTAAAAGTCAGTCGCCTTCCTTCTCATTTATCTGGCATCGTTTCAGATGTACCAGGATGCGGCAGTTCTTTCGACGGTCTCGCCTCACCGCCCAATCACGTTGTTCACGTCGACTGATCTCCGAGACGAGAAAATCATGCTCCGACATCTCGGCCACCGTGACAATGTCACCATACCGTAATTGAACCTTTTATATTTAAAACGGGCTGTCTTTAGGTATACGGTAAGCGATGGCAAGCACTCGGTGAAAGGAGAACTCCGTCTCGTGTCGTCCGACCCCTTCCTCCGAACACGGACATCTTCCATGACATTCTGTTGTCTTCCGGGAGATTCTCCTCTCATATGTGAATTTCTTTCTCCTATTCAACAATTGAGATTTAGCTGTAACTCCACTGAATTTGTCCGTGTCTACGAATTTGGACATAAAGGCGTCGGAAATTGTCTACACCGCTCAAGGAAACGGCTTCCATCTTCGGGAGAGCAACGCCTGGCGGCCGGTGCGCCAGTTCAGTCAACAGGACATCGACGAGTATCGGCTGGGATATCGGGTAAATGGAGTCGAAAAAGAAGAACTGGCAGTCAGAGCAGGAGAACGAACTCTGAAAGTAGAGGTGAGTCGAGGAGGACGGAAGTGATGGATCGGAGAACAGGCGGCAGACTGATGTCGCTGTCAATCTAATGGATTGTTGAACAAACCTCGAAATTTAGTTTGAAACCACTCGACGGTCATTGGGGTCGACACTTGAACTGAGGAAGAGCCAGTCATTGAGTTTGCCCGTCTCTGGGGCCGTCGTCATCGACAATCTCCACTTGGAACAAGGAGATGGCGGTACTCTGGCCGATCAACTTTACTTCGCTGTGATTCGTCCGCCGCAGGAAGGATCACTCGTCTTGGACAAGGGTAAATTTCTCAAATAACTTATGCTTATTTTTCATTTAGAAAATTCCCAGGCTCAATTGTCGGTGACTCGGTTCAGTCAGAAAGATGTCGATCTCGGTCGACTGCAATATGTCCACGCGGCGGCCGGTGCTGGACGGGATGCCTTCGACTTCAATATTTCCAGTCCTCATGTCACCAAAGGACCTTACTCTCTTTATTTTGATGTATACGAACATCATGTAAATATCTCCCTCTCTCTGTCTAGTTAGGTTCCCTAGGTGTCTCTTTCGACTGACACTTTGACAGTCGTCACTGGCGGCTCGACGATTCTCTCGACGGCAGTGGTCAATGTGACTGCCTCCGATAGGGATGACTATTTCCTCAAAGTGAATTTCTGCCAGCCATAATCGTATATCCATCTCTTACAGATCACATCAGCCCCTAATTACGGGTGGATAGTGAAGGATTCTTGGAATACGGCCAACATTTCCTCGATGACCATTTTCACCGGAGTCGATCTTCGCGAGAGACGAGTTGTCTACGTGTCAGACAAAAGCCAGTCGTCTTCTTCTGACCAATTCACCCTGGTTGCCTGTATTTCGGAAACAACTTGCACCGAAGAACGCACAGTCCACGTCTTGCTAACTCGAAAGAATTCACAAGGTATGCCAAGGTCTGGGTGTTGAAGGAGAAGATTTTTAGTGCCACAGCTTGTAAGGAACGAGATTCTTCGTATTCACGGCGACCACACACCGATTACCAATTCTCATTTGGACACAGAAGACCCGGACACCCCGTCCGATTCTGTCTTGTTCCTAATTTCACGTCCTTCCATTGGCCACGTCGCCCATGTCGATCAGCCTGACTTCGCCATCCATAATTTTTCCCAAAAAGATCTCGACGAGAATCTCATCGTCTTCGTTCGGTCTGCAAGTAATTGTTCAGATGGTCGCCATGTCAATATTCTTTTTCAGATGCTACTCAAAGTGGCGGTTTCTCTTTCCTGCTATGGGATGGTCTCCATCAACTGGGCCCCGAATGGTTTAGCATCGAAAATTCAGCTCCAAGTTCTCCTGTTCTTGAGGCCAATGGCCGTCTTGTGGCCTCGCCGATGTCGATGACAATTATCGGGGTCGACCTCCTTCGAGCCAACCTGCCCAAGGCAAGTTTATCTTTTATTTTCCAAATAAAGCCAGGATATTAGACTCGTCCGGAGGATGTCGTCTTCACTGTGATCACACCTCCAAAACATGGAAGACTTCTCTTGAATGGCGAACGAGCAATCAGCTTCTCTCAGGCTCATGTAATATCCTCTCCTCCCATTCTTTATATGAAATTTAGGTGAATAAAAAGCTTCTTTGGTATTCGACGGAAGACTTTCCCCAAAAAGAGTGGACCAGAAAGGATTCCTTCACGTTTACTGTCAGCAAGAACGGCAGTAGTCGCTCTGTCGACCAGGAGTTTCGCTTCCGGATATCGTCAACCTTCGCAGTCGCCGATGACAGCAGTGTCGTGGCCACAATGCCTCTCTCGGTCTCTCAAGGTATTGCTTGCCCTTTAATTTAATCATTCTCATTCAGGTGGAAGCGCTGCCTTCAATGAGTCACATCTGGATCTCCAGAAGTTGTTCAATTTAGTCGGATCAAACGAAGTGCTCCTCCTGGAAATAGCCAAGCCATCACGACACGGCTCGCTGGAGTGGATGGACGAGGGGCGAGGCGTGCTGAGTGTCAGTGAATTTCAACGAGGAGCTACCGTAATCTATAGACATCGGGTTGGGTTATTGCATATTTCGAAGAGATGCCATTCAGGGGGAGGATGTCTACGATGACAGCGTCATGTTCTTTGTCTATCCGGCTAGCGAGACGGCGAAAAGGAGCAGTCGACTGCGAGTTACGGTACCTGTTAAGATATCGAAGCAAAAGGATCCTTTGGTTCAGGTTTGTTTCACATTGAGCTTCCATTGATTCTTTCTTAGGTTGTATCTTTCCCAAAATCGATTAGTATGATGAGCAGCGGCTTTGTTAAGTTGAAGGCCGACTTCTTCTTGGCCACTCATCCCTATGTCCCTCCGCAGAGCATTGCCTACGAGGTCGATCATTCTTTTCCCACAAATGGATAGGTTACAGATAATCCAACCGGGCAAAACGGGAGCCTCAATTCGAGTAAACGGATTCCGGAAGAAAATCTTCAGTCAAGAAGAAATCAACGAAGGCCTTGTGGAGCTTGTCCATCAGCCGGTGGCCAATGCGCCGACTGCCAATGACGTCGTCGTCTACTCTGTCGAGGGTCACATCCGAGCCCTTCTGATCAAAGTTATGCCCCTTGACTTGACCCTACAAAATCACACCGTAATCGAATATCCACAAGGCAAAACATATGTCCTTCTGAACAGGTATAACCGTAGGATAAAAAGGATGAATGTTCTCGTTTAGGACTCATCTTGGAGCTTATTCCAATGGAAACAGGAGTTCTGTGTTGTATACGGTAACTATCCTCATTTATCCGAAAAAGTACAGCCATTCAGATAGTATCCGGACCGGAAAATGGGACATTTTATTGGGTGGCGGGAGAGAAAGAGGCGAAAGAGTTTACCCAAGCGGACATCGACGAGGGTCGAGTACTCTACGCCCAGTTGAATATGCACAGTTACAAGGTGGCAACATCTAGGCGCCATAATAATCTATTCAGGACTCATTTGAATTTATTTTGAGTAACGAGGAAAAGGAAAATGTGAGGAATAAGTCGGAGATCAGAGTACGACCGTTGGTAGAAGTACAGCCGGTCATTGTCGAGAGCGGCACAGCGACGCCTCTTACGGCCAGCCAGTTGAATGCCTCTCTCCTACAGGCGGGATATGTCAAATTTTCTTTATTCTTTTTTTTTCAGGGGTCAACTCCACGTTTTGTTGTGGCCAGGCCTCCCCGCCATGGGAGGGTGACAATGGAACCGACGGCCAATCAATCCGTTTATTTTTTCACATTCCCTGACATTCTTCGGGGGAAAGTTTTCTACCAAGCATTCGACAGCTCAAAAGAGGTTTGTTCCCATTCCTCTACTTTACGAGAAATGCCGTCAGGTGACTGAATATTTGGAACTGGAAGTGAGGGCAGACAGGGTCCAGCCGGCAAGGATTATTCTTCCGATTACTGTATTGCCAACTGATGGCGAGAGTGATGGCCTGGAAGATGAAGGAGAAGGAAATGAGTCTGTCGATGTGCCCAGAATTGTCCCCGGTGGTGATCAAATGCCCGTTGTCATTCTCGGTGTCATTCTCCTGGCGACTATTTTGATTTTGCTTTGTTTAAATCGAAGTACAAAGAAAAAGAAAGAAGAATTTATGCCTCCCACTCCGACTCGACTACCACCGACGCCCCGAGGCAGTCTGACACCCGAAAAACCAGATTTATTAGGTAAATTCCATTCTTAGAAAAGAAAAAAAGACATTTTTAGGTTCGACGGTGTTCGCATCTGTCGGCAGAGGCGTCGAGTCACCTCGTCAGCCACTCAAAACATTCACAGTCCCTCCTCCACCAGCTACGCCCAATACTGTTAGAAAACAGCCGCCATCTTTGGATTATGCTGGTTTATCTGGCGATACCTCATCCACAATGCCACTTTTTCGACAAATACACTCCAAACCAAGAGGAGCCACACATTTCTGGGTTTGATTCCTATCGTATCCAACATATCCACTTCCCCTAGTCTTTCCCATCTTTTCAAAAACTGGTTGTGCTTATCATATGAATATTTATGGTCAATTATTTTTTGCTCGCTACACGTAATTTGTACCATATGATAATATACAATAAAACACAAATTGACAAAGCGAATACAATTTGTGAAGTAAAAAAATAATCTTATCGATTGGGATTGTAGATTCTCTTCTTGACACGAGTAATACGCCATTCGTTTGGATCCTTGTATTTGTCGTAAAGTGGATCGATTTTCTGATTGCGTTTGAAAGCAGACAACTTCGTGGCATCACCATATTTGAAGAATGACGGCGCATACTCTACTAACCATTTGGGATCAATGGTTGTAACCTAAAATTATTGTTGGAAAATGTATTAAATAATTCAGCAAACCTCCCGCATATATTCTTTAGTTGTCATTACTAATTCGTGATAAACAACCCATTCGGGTTGATTTTGGAAAAGGGAAGAAGAAGGATGTATATAAACATTCTGACCATCAACTAATGTACGGTAGCCTTCCTACAATTGTTTGATAAATCCTGATAAAAAACAACTACAAACAAACCTGTGGATCTCTTTTGGCTGCATTTCTAAAATAACCGGAACAAATGGCTTTCTGTACACGTTGAACGTCTCGTCCACAAGAGACCATGTCTAATTTATGTCGATCCATTATGCCAAGAAGTTGCTTTCTAATATCCTAAAGAATATTACAAATATAAGCAAAAAATATCTTACTTGGGAACGCTTAAGAGTTCTTCCTTGAATAAAGTTCTCATGACACCATGGTTGACTAAAATGATGATGCTTCCAACTATTGTACACAGCTAATAAAGTAAGATGGTCGCCTTCCGGTTGATGGAATTTTGATTTCTTTTGATCAGCTAATTCTTGTTTTTCTTTCGGACGATAGAAAACATTTTGGACAGACAGCATTGATACAATTGTAAGCACTTCTTCCGAACATCCTAATTCAACGGACATAATAAGAAGTTTGGCAAGAGAAGGTTCCAAAGGAAATTCTGCCATCTAAAACTTTTGTAAAAAATTGAATCGAAATGTTGACTTACTCGTCTTCCTAATTTCGTCAAAAGACCATCATTATCCAACGCTGAGAGCGTATGAAGTTGATTCAACGCTGTGATCATAGCATCTAATGGTGGCGCATCCATAAAGTCGAAATCAATGAGATTGTTTATACCCATAGCCTTGAGTTGTAGCAATGTTGAAGCCAAATTTGTTCTTTGAATTTCAGGAACTGGAGTTGGCAGCATTTCATCTCTAAAAAGCGTTAGCGAAGCCAAAACTATAAATACCTATAAGCGCGTTCCGTATACAATCGGTAGCATTTCCCCGGGCCTGTACGACCGGCTCTTCCAGCTCTTTGTTTAGCAGCAGCTTGACTAATGGGTGTTACTACCAGCGAATCCATTCCGCTCTTGGCATTGTAGATTTTTTGCTTGACAAATCCTGGATCGACCACATAGTAAATTCCATCAATTGTGAGCGATGTTTCAGCAATATTTGTGGCAATAACTACCTGCAAAAAAATTAAATGAACAAAATTTTGTCAGCCTACTTTACGTTGTCCAGGTGGAGCTGGATCAAAAATTCTGGTCTGCATTTCTGAAGGCAAAGCTCCATAAACGGGGAGAATGATTAGTTGAGGTACGTTCGGTCCTAAAGACTTCATTCTTTCATAGAGTATTTCGCATGAAGTATCAATTTCTTCCTTAAATAATATGTTTAATGGGAAAAAAATGTACTAACTTGGCCAGTAAGGAAAACCAAAATATCTCCGGGTGGTTCAGTTAGATGAATTTGCATTACAGTAATATTAGCGGCATCGAGATAATCTGTCTCAGGCTCTCTTGTATACAAGATTTCTACTGGAAAAGTTCTTCCGGGAATTGTAAAAATTGGTGCTTTGAAGAAATATTCCGAGAATTTAACTGCATCCAATGTAGCTCTAAATTGAGCTTAAACTAATGAACAATCGGCGACTTACGAAGTGATAATGAGTTTTAACTCGGGTCTTTTTATGGCGGCGGCCTTGAGCATACCAAAAAGAACATCAGTATGAATAGTGCGTTCATGGGCTTCATCCAACATAATAAGCGAATAAGCAGTGAGATCAGGATCGATGAGACATTCACGGAGTAACATACCATCTGTCATATATTTTATAATAGTATCCTGGCTAAAATATCAATAGAAAGATCTATATACTTCCATACCTTGTGCAATCTTCGAAACGAATAGTATATCCTACTTCCTGCCCTAATTTAGCTCCAAATTCTTCAGCCACACGCTTGGCTACGGACATAGCAGCTACACGCCTAAATTTTACAAATAAAAATTACAAAAAAAACACAACATACCTCGGTTGGGTGCAACCAATCTTTCCTCTTCTGGCAAAACCAGCTTCAACTGCATACTGTGTCATCTGGGTGGTCTTTCCTGATCCTGTCTCTCCAATGACAACGAGAATTTGATTATCTGTCATAGCTTGTATCAAAGGTTTTTTCAAGCCAAAAATGGGAAGTGATTCGCGTTGTTCTCGGATTGTCAGGCTCGTTCTTTTTCCGTATGTAGCGGTTCCACCTTGAGTGACATGTTTCATCCATTCAGGCATATCCTAAAATAATGCAAAACATTCAGACATCTAAATACCTTGTTTCGGCTGAACATTCTTTCTTCCTCTCTTGTTCTAGGAGCTTCTACCTGCATAGGGTCTAAATGACGTGTAGATCCAGAAGCTCCACGTTGCTCTTCTTGATCTCTTTCTCTTTGAGCTTGAATTTTCACTTCTTTCCGTTCTTTAGACAAAGCTCCCTATAATACAATAAAATGTAAATTGGGCACAGCACAAGAAAAAAAAAACGTTGAAAACCTACTTGCATCAATGCTGCTTGTGCCATACTACCGTCGGGATTTTTGACAACTTTTACAGGTTCTATTTCTTGATTTCCTCGTCCGTATCCTTTTAAGAAATCTGGTTCGTCCTCTACTAATTCAATTTCAATGTCTTCACCATCAGATTCCTCTGAAAAAAATTGTAAATGTGTCTTTACAGCGGACATACCGTCATAGTTCTTGAGAACACCTCTATCCTCATCAAAATCAGGCATGTCCATTTCGGTTATCACACCAGCACCTTTCATTTGTCGAAGTTCCCATCTTTCCGGTGTAGACAAACGTACTCTGTTTTTCTTTCCAAAACTGCGAAAAAAATAATTATTGTCTGAAAAAAAACAAACATACGTTGTAGCAGGAACATCAGCCTCAGCTTTTTCAGGATTCATATAAGGATCTGGATTTCTGGGTGCTACTCCAATAGCATCTGGCCTCAACTCAGTCTCTTTCGGGTTCAAATCTTCTCCTGTTTTCTGATCAACATCTTTCATACATAGCGAGAGTCGATTGCCGTCTATTTTAAGTAACTACAAAAATACAAGTATATGATGGATAAAATACGACTTACTTTAACTTTCACTTCCTGTCCTCGTTTTAGGTAATCAGCCACTGATTGTATTCTTTCAGGCCTTACTTGACTAATATGACATAATCCTTCCGTTTTGGTGCGGAATCCTTCCAACTGAAAACAATATTACATACAAACTTGGAAGACTTGCCTCAATAAATGCCCCAAAGCTTTGAATATTTATAACACGGCCATTATATATTTTTCCTGCCTCTGGAAGCTCTGGCAAATGATTTCGTCTATGATCTCTATCACGGCTGCGATGACGATTATCTCTCTCATTAGAGCGAGATCTTCGCCTTCGATCCCTCGAACGATCCCTTCTTCTGTCACGATCAGCGCTACGGCTTCTTTTTCTCCTAAATATTTTTTTAACAAAAAAGTACGCAAACAAACTTTTTTGGACTTCGACTTCTAGAACGTGATCTCTTTCTCCTTGATGATGATTCTCGTTTCTTGTCCACTTGAGTTTTCTAAAAATATGTTAATGAGCTCGAACAGAACAGTTCACTAAAATGGTATAATTAGACATACTTCTTCTTTCCATTTTGGTAAGAGCCCCTCTAATTCACCAAGAAGATCGTTTGAGGTTTCGGTGGCGGCATTCGGCATAGCCAAGGCAGGTAGACGGGCCTATTACAAAACTAGTCTCAATAGACATAAAAAGGCTTACCTTTATCTCTTCTTTTGCGTCAGATATCAGAGTGATTTTATGTGAATCTCGTTGGGGCGATGATTTTGATTTCTTCTTTGGTTTTGGAAGCATGTGTTGAATAAGGCGTAAGAGAGTTGCTATTAGAGAATCATCAAACTAAAAACATGTTGAATTGAGGTCATACACTTACTTGATCGCCTAATCCCTCCTTTTCGAGAGCTTTTTTAAATTTATCAAATGTTTTATTTATTGTGGCCAAGTGTATAACAAATTCTGCTACTTCTCGACTTTCTCCTAGGTTATCAAAATGATTGTCCAGTTCTGATGAAACTTTTGATATCAGTGACAAGCGTTCTAATTCATCCATCGTTAGTTTCTCTGAAAATAGAAAATATAAAAGAACGGGATTAAGGCTAAAAATTTAAAAAAAAATAGAATAATCGCAGCTTTTGCTATTCGATTCGAAAATGAAAAGACGAGCTTTTGGCAATCACGCGCAGCAAACGGTTGAGGACAGCGTTCATGTCAAAGTTTTGTTTTTTTCCCTCCATTATACTCACAACCAGATGGCTGCGCCCCTCTTCGCGGGGCGTCCTTCCAGGATGCCCAAAAATTAAAAAATTAGATTCCCCTCATCTCATGGGCTCGAATGACACCTATCTTCCCGGTGAATTGCGAAATTCCCTAGCCAATTTACGCAGCCAATTGCGCATTTGATACTCAGTTTCATTTAAATGGAAAACCATCACCGTAATCGGCTTCCTCACCCAGAGAGGAGTCGAACGGTACCTATTTTGTTGAAAAAGAGCGAAAGTTGACACATACGCAGCCAAATGGCACATTTGATACTCAGCGTCATTTAAAGAAAAAATAAGTTGCAGATTCTGACTCGCCAGACTGAGAGCAGTCGAATGATACTAATTTCGATGCGTAAGGATGAAAAATAAGAAATACGCAGCCAAATGGCGCATTTGATACTCAGTCACACTTATATTGCGAAATAATTATAGTGGGGCCATAGACAAAAAACCAAAAATGTTTTGAACACATTTGTCACCGGCGGGGATCGAACCCGCGTCGTTTGTTTGGTGCGCGCGCCTTGGACCACTCGGCCACAATTTTTCGACATGTCAACGGACAGACAGACAAACGGACACCATAGCGTTTTAGTAGTAAGGGATATAGATATTTTGTCAAGGTGAGAGCTTATTATAACGAAATTCTTGTTTATCGCACAGGTTTATTGAGAGATCAAGCTGAACAATAAAAGTGAGAGGAAAGAAATTACCAACACCAAGCCCGAAAAATAAAACGTGAAAAAAAGGTGTATCAATTGCAGGAAATAGCAGTAGCAGCATTGATTTGCTCATTGGCATCGGTTAACTCCTGACATTCTTGTAGTTCTGCATCGGCGATAGCTTTCTTGAGATCCGAAAGAGCTGCAGCAGCACGACGTGCGGTATCACCAATCATCGAACGCGACTCCTGTTATTAACTTTTACAAAAATGTTCTATACTAACTTGAAGTACTTCCTCCTCCTTCTTTACACGATACTCTTCTTCGTCGTTTTGGGCTTCAGATCTCATTTTCTCCACTTTTTGTTGAAGCTTCTCCGTCTCTTTAATATAACAAGAGTGTTCCTGTAAACATCGCCGTGCAACAGCCAAAGATTTTTCTGTCATACCTTCAAATAACGCCGTAAAACACCAGTCTTAATCTTGATATTTTTGAGAACGGCAGGGTCGCTCATTGCAAATCTGAAAAGAAAATTATACAACGTAGCAAGGAAAAGTGGGCGTATATAAAGACATGCACAGATTTCAACATCAAGCAGGGCGAACAGGTTATTTCATTTCGTAATAACGGCAACGCTTATTGTGCAATGGGCGCGGAAATTGAGATTTGAAGCTTGTGATTACAATTCAAACATAGCAACAGGAAGAAAGAGTATCTATGGCAACATTGCCATCGTCGAGACACAAGCAACACATACACTAAAACTTCTTTATTTATGCACAGTGATCATTCATGTGATGTATAGCCCGTATTTGGTAAATTTTAAAACACCATATCAGAATAATGTCCGGGAGGAATAGCTTGGCTTTGATTTTGAGGTTGCCGTGGAGCTGGATGTTGTTGCTGGGGCCGACGATTGGCGTGGGCTCCTCTTCCGGCCGTGAACTCGAAGTTAGACCCCTACACATTCCCCATCATTCACCTAACTGAAGAAAACAACCTGTATGGTATCCATGAGATCTTTAATGTTGTCTTTTGGTAGCGGACTACAGAAGAAATAATTATGACACAAAGCTTCTTCAGCTGATTTTCGTTTGCTAGGATCTAGACAAAGCAAAGAATCTAGCAAATTTAAAGCTTCGGTATCCTTTAGCTGAAATTATTTAAAGTTTTTTCTGGCAACACCATAAATTCAGTAGAAAGATAAATACTAACATTTGCAGTTCGCTGCATCCTTTTCGTCAGTTGTCGAGGACAATTAGGCGTCAATTTAATTTGTCGGTAGAGTTGCAGATTAACAACATCAGGCCATATTTCTGGTGTTATTGAGCCGCATAATTGTGTTATTAACTCTAACTGTCGTTGTTCTGTTTCACCCTAAAAATACTTGGCAATTACTGGATGTATAGGTTGGATAACACCTGCATAATTGGGCTTTTTGTCCACATTTCGGCCATAATACAGCCAGCACCCCACATATCAATTGCTGGACCATATTGTCGAGCACCTAACAGAAGTTCGGGAGGCCGATACCACAACGTCACTACCCGATTGGTGTACAATTTTTGTTGCCCTGAAAATTACCTTTAAAAAAGGTTGACATTAAGAGTAAAACGGCCGTTTTAGTCAAAATAATTCAATCGTATACCTGCGAAATAAGGCCTTGCAAGACCAAAATCTGCCAATTTCAAAATTCCCTCTTTAGATACTAATATATTAGCAGTCTTCATATCTCGATGTAAAATTTTGGATCGGTGTAGTTTATTTAGGCCATTTAAAAGATGCTGAAATATTATTGTGTGAAGAAAACAGTATTTAAACTTTAAAAAGAGTCTTTATATGTGAAGACGTTAGCTTGAATCGGGGATTATTAAGTAATCCAGCAAGATCATGATCGCAAAATGCGAAAACGAGATAGAAGGTGGATCGATCTTTCACATTAACGGCAGCTGTTAAAAAAAAATAAAGAGAACTTTTCCTCATGTATACTTTTACTGCTGCAGACTTCAATTAATTCAGTAACGTTTTCATGTTTCAGCTGTTGGAGCATTTTCACTTCTCGAAGAGCCGTAATAGGAAACTGAAAATTTGGTATAATTTAAAAATAGCACGACACTGATAAAAAACTATAAAAACCTACTCCTTCTTTTTCGTTTTCCATGAGAATTTTTTTCAGAGCAACAATCTTGCCTGTTCTTTTACAGCGCGCTTTGAATACTTCTCTATAAGCAGATATGAGAATAATATTAAAAGAAACTCACCCGAATGTTCCTTGTCCAATTTTCTCTTCTTTGACATATGAGCTAACATCTGTAATGTATGGAAATGATGTACGCTGTACATAATCAAGAAGTTCTTGAGTAACTTTGACTTGGCTCATCCGCATCAATGAATCCGGGGAAATTTCACGTTCTCGTTGTGGAGTGTGACCATTTTGATGCGATCTAAAACTATACGTATAAAAAAAAGTCCATAAGATTGTAAGTAATGTTCTAGAAATTGACTTACTGTTCAGATTGTTTTTGGGAAGAGCTGGGAGCCATAGTTTTTCGACTAGAATCCCCTTTCTGCATCCAGGATCCAAGGTCTGACAGGCATATTGTATTACTACATTTTTGATTAAAAAAAATAAAGGTAAAATCGATTGGAAGCCGTTTACTGTCAATAGTGACAGAGAAAGAAAAAAAAATTGCGAAATGAAAATTACCCAGACGCGATACGCAACGAACGCACATTATGACAGCTGCGATGGGCTTGAGACCGTGCTCGTTCGATCGACCGAGCATTTGACTATTCAGATCATTTCTTGATGAATATATGACTATTTATGGTATAGTATTTCAGATAATGGTTGAAACAATGGAAGTTGAACCAGTCAGCGAAAATGTAGAAGCCATGAAGCGTAAATACGAGGTACGAATTCCTCCTGTTCTCTGCATCTAAGAATTATTAGGCACGGAGGCTTCAAATACAAAAAGAAGAACAAGAAAAACGGCGAGATGGAATGAACCTATCATCCGATGAGGAAATTGATGATGACAGTTTTCTATCTGCTGCCCAGAGAAGAAAAGAAAAGGTATTGCCCTTTGGATTTTAATTTCGATTTTTTTAAAAGTTATAGGCATACAGAAGAGCTTTGTTGAATAAAGTTTTGGCTCCAACAGCGGCAAGAGATGAGGAAGTGGCAGAAAAGAAGAGAAAGTTAGAAGAAGAAAGAAAAACCGAAGACGCGAAGAAAACCTTATTAGAAAAACACAAGGAATTGAAAGAACGGGAAGAAAGTAACAATATTTATAAATGATTTTACATAACTCCTTAGCAATGGACCCAATTGAACGACAAAGACAAGAAGAAGAAAATCTTTTACAAAGTGTAACACAAACGGGAGGATTGATGGCTGTAGCAGAAATAGCTAAAGGAATTCTTTATACAGACTCGTTTAGAACGGGGCGAGTTTATATTAAAATACTTTTTCTATCAATGTTTCAGATGGAGACCACCATCTCATATTCGAAATCAGACGGAAAGTGATTATGCAGCTTTTAGAAAGAGGAAAGGTATTTCTGTTGACGGTGAAAATTGTCCTCCTCCAATTGGAAGTTTTTTGGTAACTTTTTTGAGGTATAAGTTATCATCTTTCTTAGGAAATGAAGCTTCCTCGAGCTATGTTGGAATCACTGAAGAAGAAAAATATTAAAATCCCCACGGCTATCCAAATGCAAGGGATCCCTGTCGGGTAGGATTTTTTTTCATGTAAGAGAATTGCTATAATTAAGATTATCTGGAAGAGATATGATTGGTATTGCTTCTACTGGTTCTGGTAAAACTTTGACATTTGCTCTTCCATTGGTAATGTTCTGCTTGGAACAAGAAACGGCTTTGCGTTTTGAAAGAGGAGAGGGACCCTATGGCTTAATTTTAGTACCATCAGTAACTTTTTTACGCAATAAATCAAAGATTTTTATAGAGAGAGTTGGCTAAACAAATATTCGACGTTTTTTGCGACATCTTTGATGATTTAGCTTCTAATGGTTTTGTACATTTACGAGCAGGATTGTGTATAGGAGGAGTTCCGATCGGCGAGCAAGCAAGAATTTTTCGAGAGTGAGTCGTTTTGCTTCGCAGAATAGAGTAAAATCTTTCAGAGGGGTTCATATTTGTGTAGCTACTCCTGGGCGTTTATCTGATATGCTTACGAAAAAGATATTTAATTTGCAGGTATTATGGTTTTTTTAACAGAAAGTGATTTATTTAGGTATGCCGCCATTTAGTACTAGATGAAGCTGATCGCATGTTGGATATGGGTTTTGAAGATGAAATCAAAGCTATATTTTCATTTTTCAAGGTCGGTATATTTAAATATTTGAATATGGCGTATTATTTTTAAGGATCAGAGGCAAACGTTACTATTCTCTGCGACAATGCCAAAGAAAATACAGAATTTTGCCAAATCCGCCCTTGTAAAACCAATAGTATGTGTCTACGTTTTTACGCATTTTATCTATTAAATTTTAGGTTGTAAATGTAGGAAGAGCTGGAGCAGCATCTCTCAATGTTTTGCAAGAAATAGAATATGTCCGTAATGAAGACAAGCTTACGCGTTTGCTTGATTGTCTCCAAAAGACAGCACCAAAGTATTATTTTTTGTCGAAGAAGATTATTTACAATTTAGGGTTCTTATTTTTGCAGAAAAGAAAATAGATGTCGATAATATTTATGAATATTTACTGGTAAAAGGTGTGGAAGTAGCATCTCTTCATGGAGGAAAAGGTTTGTTTTAAATAATTCATAATGTTATTAATTTCTAGATCAGAAGGACAGACACACAGGAGTGGATGCATTTAGAAGAGGGGAGAAAGATGTTCTTGTTGCAACCGATGTAGCATCAAAAGGATTAGATTTTCAAGGCATTGAACATGTAATAAATTACGATCTTCCAGCAGAAATTGAAAATTACGGTATAATATTTGTAGTTTTGAGAAATACTGTAATTTTGCAGTACACAGAATTGGACGTACCGGGCGTAGCGGTAAGCGAGGAGTAGCCACAACATTCTTCAACAGGAAAACAGGTGTTTATTTCTTTTTTTTTGTCAGAAAATAGCTTGAAAATTCTTTTACAATGAACACAGTTGTATGCTTATTATTGGTTTTATTTCAGATCTTTCCGTGTTGCAAGATTTGAAACAACTTTTATTAGAAGCAGGTCAAGAACTGCCCGCATTCCTTCGAGAATTGACAGGCGAAGAAAATACTGTAACATCCAGTGACAGTGCTGATAAGGTAAGCTGTAAAGTATTATATTCAAAGATAATTTCAGGGTTGTGCATATTGTTCTGGATTGGGACACCGAATTACAAATTGCCCGAAATTGGCCGGTATACAAAACAAAGCAGCACAAAATATTGCAAGAGCGGGAGCCGACGATGGAATGTATTAAAGAGATCTCTGTCAGATGCAACACAAGTAAACATTTATTTATAATTCGTGTACCTCGTTAATCGACAACAATTTTTGGATGTTGACTAGCCGTGTGTTGCTTCAAGTGATCCGACCTAAATGTCCATTTTGTAAGCTTGTTTTTCTCATACCTTGCAAATCCTCGGCCACATTCTTCGCAGTTGTGTTTCTTCTCGCCCGTATGAGCTCGCATGTGACGCTGAATTTTCTTATTAGATTTAAAGGAGGCAAAACCTACATGGAGTTGATCTGATCGGGCAAAACTTCGTGTACAAGCAATCCATGGACATTGAAAAGGGCGAGACCCCAAATGAGATCTGAAAATGAAGATAAGCTGGATTGACACCCAAGAGAAAACCTGAGATGTGCTTTCAAATGACTCGTCTTTTTATAAGTCTTTTTACAACCATCAAAATGACAAATATGCTCCGCGTTTGGGCGTCCTTCTATTTTCCTGAATCAATTTTATAATCGAAATAAATATGGTTCTTACTTTTGAATACAATTAGGGCAAGTGCAGCGTATGCATTTCCTTTTAGGTTTAATTTCAATAGGAATAGAATTTTCGGAAGAAGTAGATGGACAAGGCGAAATTGGATAATAAATATAAATAGGAACAGGAGAAATCAACGACTGTTGGGGCAAGCAGCTGCCCTCCCACGGTCGCCATATTTTCGCCATTTTCTTCAGGGGCTAACGGTTGATAGAAAATGAGGAGGAGAGAATGATGAGGACCGCGGGGTTCTCTTATCGAAGACCTCCTTTCATCTTGGCCGCCGGCTGATAATTTTTGTCTGAGTCTCCTCCTGTCGCCCGGGTCTTTTCCTCTTTGGCGGCTCATAAAAGGAGCTTAGACTGTTGACAGCTCCGGCCGATAACACGGGTGGAGCACCCAAAGAATTATATCAGACTGCTTTATTCCCGAAAACTATCCTCGGTACGTCTACCTTCCCAATTTGGATTATTAGCTACTGAAAAAAGCTGTCGCAAATTTCTGAAAAGATTGGTTATCTACGAAATCTGAGATCTCTTTATGGCTGTATTGGCTAATAAGGCCTTTTTTGGCCTATCACTGATCCCTCCATGTACATATACCACAGGAAAATAATCTTCATTTCAAAAATAGACAACCTAATGGTTATGCGATGTTTTTCTAGAAAAATATGCATATGCAGCAGCCGAGAATATTCTTAGTTTTTACGATTAGTTTATTTTCTATACCGACAAAAAATGTCAACCAGATATTGCTTGTCATTTCTGGTAAACTGCATTGACTTTGGACTTGAGAAGATAGACAGCGTCATTCTACTCGCTGTTGTAGTGGCCGACGGATGGCTCCATTCAACGCTACCGGCCGTCGACCGGTTACAAGGAGTCAGTGCAACGCCGCATGTCAAGCAACCATCCAACTGGATCACATGGAGGACGAAATCAACAAGAAATCTGCCCAGCTCGTCGTTTCTCGTTGGCAGAGAGTGGCAGCACATGGGCGCGAAGCAAATTACAAAAATATTATTGAACGCTTGACGGCAAGGCTGCACGAAAAGGAAAAGCAGCTTGAGGAGACTCAAAAGGAAGTGTCACATGGAAAACCGTAAAAGTCGAGATCCACAACGGAATGGTACAAGACGTTTATGCTACAACAGACAATCGTAAAGCTAATTCGGATCATCTCGTCAAGGGAGGAGCTTCCACCAGTCTCTTTCTCTAAAAAGGAAATGGAAAAAACTGAACGAGTAAGATTTCAATTGTCTTTTCAACAAAGCATTTTCAGGAAGGAGCTTTGACAATTCGCCTGTACAGAAATGTCTGGCAATCCTGCGACACAAGAAAAGGCAAAGTCTGGTTGACACCGATCGTCCTGCCCGTGGTCATTTTCAAATCTATCGTCAAAGTCGTCAAAACGTCCAACTTCTACGAACATTAATGTCGGCAACACCACCAACCTTCTAAACTCATTGACCATCAAAAAAGGAAAAGATTGCGAAATGTTGAATCGTGGCGGATCCAGGGCTGTGAAACCTCTCTTCAAGCTGCTTCTCCTTTTCGTGGAGCCTTGCCGTCAATCGTCCAATAATATTTTTATAATCTTCTTCACGCCCATTTGCTGCTACTCTCTGCCAACGAGAAATGACGAGCTGAAAAACATCGCACGACCACTAGGTTGTCGGTATAGAAAATAAAGTATTTTTGAAATGAAGATCCTCTCTGGTAGAATTTGCTGGTGGAAATTATTTTGTGGTCTTACAAGGAACCTTTTTTGCGTCTGATTCAATCTGGCTACAAGACATATATCATTCGAAAGAGCATCGAAAATTATGCTTACTGACAAATTTCCAGCTGCATAATCCACGAGCCATCACGCGATCGATCTCCTTTTCCAAATAGCAACGTGGCCGAATGGCTAGCGCATTAGCTTATCGCTTTTTTGGTGCAAGTTCAACTCCGTGGTCAGCCGATATCTTTTTTCTTCCATAAATCGCCCTTAGACAACACCAAATACTATTTGGAAAAGGAGATCGATCGCGTGATGGCATGCCAAAAACGTAGTTTCTGGCATTCAGCATGTGAAACTATAATCGCACATAGTTTCTCGCCATCGTGGATTATGCAGCTGGAAATTTGTCAGTAAGCATAATTTTCGATGCTCTTTCGAATGATATATGTCTTGTAGCCAGATTGAATCAGACGCAAAAAAGGTTCCCTTGTTAGAATTTGCTCTCTGCTCGTAGAATTTCGTCTCGGGGCGTAGAATTTCCTGGTGGAAACAAAATAATTTCCACCAGGAAATTTGCTTTATTCATGTTTCCCAAAAATTATCGTAAGCGTCAACTTCTTCTTTTTGGCGTAGAATTCAGGATTTTAGCTATTGTGAAAACTTCATGGCAAATTTCAAAGAAGATGGATGCCGATAATATTTTTATTTTTTGACGAGTAGCCATAGAGAAATTTCTTTTTATATCGATAAAATGACAGCCGACTAGATATTTCCTGTAATTTTTGGTAAACTTGATTTTGGACCAAATAAGATAAACGTTCTCATTCTATTCGCTGTCCTCCTGTGAAAGGGTCGTGCCACCTCGATCTGACCAAGCCGACAAACCCCACTACAACACACGTAGCTGTTGCGTCGAATGCAAAATGGAGCTGAAGAAGGTACAAGTCGTCAGCCACTGGAAAGCCGTTGCCTTCACTGGACGCGAGCAAGCCTACAAGGAACTTATCCAGCGTCTTCAACTTCAACTGGCAGAGAAGGAGCGCAAGATCGACGAACAGGCCGGCATTTTACGGGTCCTCGAGGAGCAGAAGAAACGACAAGAAGACTTTCGCTTGGAACAGCTGAAGATCTCTACTAATCTGAAGCAACTGGTCAAGGGAGACAGGACTACTTGGCCGACAACAAAAGTCCAACTCCGGAATCCGTTTCACTATGACATTTATATCGCCGTCAATAACAGCAAGAAGGAAATTATTCCCGGACAGTCAACTGCCAAGCTGCCGTTGTCTAAGAAGGATCTTCAAGCAGCAGAAACAGTAATTTCTTTTTCACTCATTCAAATATATAACATATTCAGGCCGGTTCTCTGACCATCGGAATTCATCGCCGCACAAGAGAAGGACCCGATGCTGTTCGGACAAAGATTCCCCTGCCACCGATCACCATTCCAATCGTCAAGTTCGGCGAGTTGGTCGACGTGAAGCAAGACGGATCGGCTTGGGTGGTCTCGGTCAACAACAGCAATGCTCTTCTTCGAGGAATACGTCTCAAAACTGGAGACAACTGCCAGCTGACGAATCATGAAGAAAAAGAATATCACGACCTGGCTGATGGCATCAATCTATACGAAGTGAAACAAAACCGGAGCTCCTCAAAATGCCTCCTTAAGGCAACTTCGACGCTTCAACCAGACTTCTACTTTTCCTGCAAAGTGAAAAACTAACAAAAGATAATAAAAATACCACTGATTCGATACTGTTCCCATTTGCCACCACCGCCACTTTTCAGTCGAACAAGTGGGCCAGCTTGTAACTCCTCTCTGAACAATAGAAAACATCACTGACGAATTTACCTCTCTTGTCGTAGAATTCCCTATTGGGTCGCGAGAAAGTACGTGCGATCACTTGCGAGCCCGCCGCGTCGAAAATGTCTGAAAGTGTCTGCGTACCGAAATAATAATTTTTGTTTTTCCTCGGGGCGGCAGCCCCCCTGGGCTTACAAGCAAAGTTTTTCATTTCGCAACGCGTTCCCGTTACGAGACCTACACCATTCGAAAGAGCATCAAAAATTACCCCAGGGGATGATGTCAGGAAGTGCTCCCGAGACCGTTTGACACCTTGAAAATTCATACACAGTTCCCTTTTCAAAATATCATTGTCCCATTTTGAGATCATCTCAAGTAGCAGCGTGGCTCAACCGGTGAATTGTCTGAACGTGGCTTTATAGACTAAAGTACGGTCTCCCATCGTTTAATTTTTTGGGGTCGTTTTCCTTTTGCAGTCTGGGCCCATCTGTGTTGCCAAATACAAGAGGCTCGGGAGCACTTCCTGACATTACCTCCTGAGGTAATTTTTGATGCTCTTTCCAATGGTATAGGTCTCGTTACGGGAACGCGTTGCGAACTGAAAAACTTTGCTTGTTAGTAAAATTGAGGGAAATAAAAAAAACCGGCGAAAATGCAAAAAATGCGCAAATGTTAGAAAAATTCATCGACCGCCTATAAATCGATTGACCCCTTATAAATGCATTGAGCGCCTATAAAATGATCACTTCTAGCGAGGGCGCTACCCACAGGGCTATGACCGCCTATAAGTTGATTGACCGTCTATAATTTTCATTGACCGCCTATACTGGAAAAGAGCCAGAATTCCCTGATCGTAGGGTTGCTTCACTGGTCCATGTTTTTTCGACATTTTCACGTCGAGTAACCAGTTTTTTTTATCATCGTGATCTGTTGCCGTTTCCCGTGACCAGTGACGGCCATCCAGACAGGGAACTGATTGTTCCGTCTTCCTCGTCTACGTTTTTTCCAAAGGTAAACATGTTCCCGAGGAGAGTTCGGTCAGAGATTAGCCGGAGCGGTGACAACAGAAAACAATACTGTAATTCGTCAGCGTCTGCGAGCAGCGGCCCTGGCAAAAAACTGTAGCTATTCGAGAGTTGCTTCTACTTTTTTTTCAACTCCTCTATCCGAACGTATAGTTTTTTCTGGATATGGATATTCCGCTATCCGGAAGCGTTTTCCAATTTCCGGGAACGGATAGTAAAAAATCTAAAAAAAATCACTATCCGTCCAGTGCTGGTACATTTGCCCTTTTCCTTGTTCCTAAAAAACAAATGTACTTATAGTGAAACCGGCGATTGATATTGTGACTTTTCCTTTGGAATGAGAGTACATGACCCCGTCGAAGAAAGTGATTGTGACTTCTGCCGGGCTAATTCAAATGGCCCTGAACGGGGTGGTTCGATCTTACGTTACTTTGAACGCTTTTTGAAGGACTCTCATCAATCTCCGGAAGCCAAGTGGCAGCGAAAGCCAATTAAAATGTGAGGGAATTAACAAGGGATAGAAAGCCTGGTGATTACTGGCTTCAGATGAGATCGTCAACCTCCCAGATGCTATCGGAAATATTAGATTTTGGCATTCGGTGAGCCTCTCTGGAGGATCTGATTCCTATTAAATAACTGTCATTATAGCGGCACAAGTTCTTGTTGTCCCAGCAAACCTCTACCTTTACTGAAAGAGATCAACGGGCTCAACTCTTCCCAAACATTTCCTACCGTAGCAGGGGCCACCTGACCCTTCGTCATCCGCCTCCAAGATTGCCGACTCCGCCTACAAATGCCTCCTATAAAAAGTCATCCCCACAAAATTGAAGACATCTTCTCTTTTCCTCTCCTCTTCATCTACTTCTTCCAGTTCGACTAATCTTCTCAATTTTCAGAAAATGACCGTCAAGATTCGCAACACCATCAAGTCCACCAAAGGAACCAGACGCCACTAAAAGAAGTGAGGAAGGAGGATGAACATGAAAAGACGACAATTTCAGACGTCACCATACTCACAGCCATTCATGCCAGTCACTGCAAAGTGACCTCATATCTACTCAGCCACCAATATTTTCAAAAGTCGAATAAATCTTTGAATAATTCCTGTAAGCCATTTGTCTCCAGTTATTGCAAAAATGATGACTTTAGAGACAAAAATGAGGGGAAAGAAGACAAAAAGAAAAAAACAAACAATAAAACACAAAGGATATGCCCATTTTTATACAAAATTACTAGCAAAAATGGATAATCTACACGTTATAGGTAACGTAGATGTTCCTCGTTCTTTTGAGGTCCGAGTTTTTGAAAAGCGAGTGGCTAAATTCCTTGACATCTTTCAGTTCATCCTTCAGCTCGACATATTCAAAGCAGATTCGATCCTTGTTGAAATCTGACGGATTCCAATCAAATTTCTTCACAGTTACACCAATTAGCATTGTTTCGTCGGCTTGTAGAATGCCATTGGGCGGATGAGCCGTCACTCTTGGGACGGCATTACCCTTGATCATAAAGGCAATACTGTGTTTCGATGTGTTCTTGATCTTCATGTGATAGGTGACATGATCAAAGTCGAAGGGCGCGTTGAAGGCCAACTGATGAGCTGGAGAGATCTCCATGCCGTCGGTGGTCGACGATTTGTCGACGGAGACATTCGGATCCAGATGGTAACTAGCGTCGACGGTCATCGGATTGACATCTTGGCAAAGTTGCTGGCCAGCCAAGTCGACAGCTGAAGTGGTGGGACGAGCAGAGTCGGACGAGATTGATTGAGCCGTGTTGGTCAACGTGGTGTCGGGCGTCGGCTCGGTGGTCGACGTCGACTGCTTGGACGAGACGAGGCCATCGGGTAGAGGCGGTTCCTGGTAGGTCGGCACATACGGAGCAGACTGAAATATCTTATTCTACTCTAGAATAAAAAGAACCACCTCTTTCATTTGCTGCTCAGATTTTTCGAGGCGACTGCTTTTTGGTGTGGGACACATGGTCAAATCGTGCTGGGAATCACAAGGACTGACAATGATGCCGCTTAAAGAATGCATTGCACTTTTGGCCGTCAGTCTGCGAGAACTTCCCGGGCTTCGGGAAGAACTGTCAGGACTCACCGCCGGCAGAGGGTCCGTGCTCATGGCGGTAGACAGCCTAGAAAGAAGATTACCAGTGAGACATCTCGTACCTGGTATCAGTGTCGCTCGTCTGTTTGCTGGCCGCCTTCTTCCACTTGTGTAAATCCAACGGCACCGCCTTGTATTTATTACCAACAGTGAGCCATTTTTTTGTCAATGGCTTCTTTTCAAGTCCGACGGAGATGGCACTCTGTGCATTACTGGCTGGCTTGCTCGCCGTCACTGATCTAGTCGACCGCTGGTTGATTGCTGTCGAAGGCTCTGCCATCTTCTGCTGGGTGCTTTCTGTCGCTTTCGAGTTAGCCACCGAATGAGCTCGTTCCTCTTCGGGTTTTTCTGGACGCGGTGAAGGTTTGTTGTTCTTGGTCAGCGCCTCCAGTTCAGATTTGTCAAACATTGACTTTTTGTTGAGAGAAGTGGCGGAGGTCGACTGCTGCAAGACGTCGACCAGACGCCAAGGTTCGAGGAAGAGCAGCGCCAAAAGGGCAAGCTTGAGCACATAATAGCCGGGAATGACCTCCAAATGACGGTCGAAGAAGGACAGCAAAGCGTAGCAGGCCCTGAAAAATAGGAAAGTATTCTAGAATGACAAGAGGAGGTCAGACTGATATCGCGTCATTCATGTCTACTGATATCGCGCCATTCATTTGACGATATCCATTTCTTGACAGCAAATATGGACACCACGAAAAAGGAACTGACCAGTAGATGAGTAGACTGTCGCGGGAGGCCCGTTCCTCCGGATAGAGATAAGTAGTAGCGAGAGGATAGCCAATAAGAATGGCAGCCGACATGATAGGAGCAATCCCCGGGACAAGTAGCAACAATACGACAGTAGAAGCCATCAATTGGGCGATGACATCCACTCGCAAAGCGGAGATTTCACTCAAACGACCGATGAGACGAGCCTCAAAATGACGCGCCTCGTAGATGTGACGGTGTACGTGGTCCCAGGTGGATTGTGGTACTAATGGCAGTTTTCGGTTGGCTGCCGAAGACGACTGCCGCTGCTGCTGATTGTCGGGCTTCTCCCCCCGAGATGAAGAAACAGACGCCATCCAGACCAGCAAATGAAATGAATGAAGTCTTCCCGGAACTGCGGTCACCTAGGTTTACTGGAAAAAACAGTTTATTACAAAAATTATTGGTAAGGAATGTGGATAATCTCTTTACTCGTTATTTTGATAATTAAGACGTTTTGCCATACTTACGATGTGACTTGAGGCAAACTTGGCAAAGATTCCGTATCATTTCCACTCGAATCGAAGCATCCCTTCAAATGTTCTTACTCTTTTTCTAGAATGGGAAAATTTTCTCTTCACTGTGTCACAATTCTGACGATTCTAAAAGAGCAATGTTCTTTCGCTTCTTGGCACACCCCACAATCCCCCCTAAACATAAATGAGCTGTTGGTCATATTTATTATGGTCTATTCGAGGCTGACGGTGAGATTCTTTAATGAGTAGGAGGAAGGACGTACCCCTGAAAATGAAAATCAGATTATTGCCGATACGTGGGAAAACGTACAGAAGCTGCTGGAGCTGCATAAGATGAAACCGGAGCAGGCTGGACAGGAGGAGGAGCTGCGTATGTTTGAGGAGCAGGCATGGGGGCAGGCTGGGCATAACTCTGGACAGGCTGAGGAGGAGGTGGTGGAGGAGGGAGATAGGTCTGCTGGACAGGGGCAGCATACGACTGGACGGGGGCTGGAGGAGGGCCGTAGTTGACGGGAGCATAGGACTGGGCGGGATAGCCACCTCCACCAGCGGCGCATGGATTGCAGACAGGAGGAGGAGGAGGGGGAGGAGCACAAGTGCTACAGGGACTTGGAGGATGGAAGAGAGACGACAGCCAGTCACCTCTGAAAAAGAAATCTGTAAAGGGAAAAGAAGACGACGCTTACCCGCATCCGCCACCACAACCTCCGCCGAAGAGGAATCCTTCAGAGACGGCGACCAGAACACCGATGAGGATGAAGGAGCGCATGCTGCAGACCACTCCGAAAAAGTACTGACACCACCGGAGAAGCTTCTTTTATACGGTGACATTGGACTGTCCTTGAAGATGCCGCAGACGGAAACGAGAGATCGCGTAACGGCGGAGTATTCGACGCAAAAATTGAAAAATGAAACGCAACTTCACTGCTTTTGCGCTAAGCAAATCCATTAAAAGGTCGACTAGTAGCGGGTCTTTTCGTTGACAAAACTACGCAAGCGGATACGTAAACGGTGAAAAACGCGGGGGCAGACGATGAAAAAGGTGGCAGGCCATCAGGCCATCCATCAGGCCCGGGGCCAATCGGCTTCGCTAAATTTACTGTGCAAAAGAGCGACGAAGAAAAAAAAAGAAGTGAATTGATGTTTACTGGTACTTCTTCTGCAAGAACTTTGGGAAATAGAATATTATCCAAGAAAGAAAAAGCACGACAAATGTCCAGTCTATTTCATCAGTTGAGGTAATCCCGAGTCGCCCTTTGATCCCGTCTACTTTCGTACCCAGATACTTCAGACAGATGTTCCCGGCTGTCGTCGACTTTTTGCTTGATTTCCAATGTTGTAACAGAGCCTGCTCTCCGTGTTCCAGAGTTCGAGGTTATCGTCTTCCTGTTTATTCTTCTTCGATGTCTCTTCTTCTAGTTTGTGTGCTTTCTCTCTCTATTCCAGCCTCTTTGTTTGCCGATCTCGCTGTCACATCCTGGCCATTATCGTGCCGTAGGCCGTCCGTCTGTTCTTATCGTCATAATCCACGGCTTTTGACTCTTTCCTTCCAGGTCAAACCCCTCTTTTTTTCTCGCATTTCTGGTCTAATCATGCCGTCTCTCCTCCGTTTTCCTTCATTTTATGTGCCCTCTTCATGGTGATCTATCCCAGCTGACTCTCCCTCCAAGCAATCGCCTCTAATGACGACTTCCGCCTGTTTTGTTGTGCCAGACGAGCGGATTACCGAAACCGGACCAGGTGTCTCCTCTTTTATTATGAATGCTAATTGTCCTCTCTTGCTCTCGCTCTGTTCTCCCGGCGCTCGTCCTCCCAAGATAGGTGATAATTCCTGTCATCGCGATTACCCGCAAATCCGACAAGGTCAAGTCGCACCTCAACCGCACTTTGTCTGACTTACTTACGCTCCTGTGCCCTTTTCTCCTCCGGATCATCCTCCTTTTCTCTCGAAAAAAACTGGATCCAAATAAAAGAGACACCAATTAGTACAAGCGATGTCGTCCTCTTTTCCTCTTCTCTCCCTCTCTTTTCCCAAAACGAGGAAGTATTTCAGGTTCATCAAACGATGAGGCAGCCGTCTCCTCTCAAAGAGGTGAGTGAGTATATTTTTAACAGGCGCCCGTCCGGGCCAGTTGTCTTATATCCTCCAGCCTAGGTGTCAACCAGTTGATAATCGATTGAAGAGGATCAGTCACAGTCTTTTAACATGTGTTTGATGTGCGACAGGTTTCATTTGGTACACACCGGCGACAAAAAGGTGTTAGTCGGATCTTTTTGAAGTGTCTCGTCATCTCTTTTTATATCCTCCCACCAGCAACAACTCATTTATTTCGATGTCTATTGAAATGGGGGCTCTATCAAAAAAAAGGGAGAAACATTGTCATCTTTGGTATTGTTCTCGAAAACGGGAGGAATTAGTCATCCATTCTGATCAAAGAATTGGGAAAGTCGCTCTTTCTTTCTATTTTCCGGACGTTTCCAATTCTCGACATCAATTGATATCTTCAATTTCTTATTCTAACTCTTTTAAATCTCCGGGATATCCCTGATTTATTTCCATCATGAGGGCAGTCCTCCTTTGAGTTCACAAGTACCCAGGACAGTCCGGTTGATGTCATCCTCTACAAGTGGCCAGTGTGTCTTGATCTCTTTCTGCTCTCTTTCTTTCTTTTTCTTGACGGGTTTTCTTTTTCGACGGCCTCTCGACGTCGTCGCCCAATGGGACGAGTGCCCATTCAGAATCCTGCCGTTTTCTCTGTAACGGCTGTCCGGTGCTATTGTGTCGACGGGCCATTACTCAGCCCATTTTTCGAGGCGCTTGTCACCAGCTGAGCGTGTCATCGGATTTTCTCTCTTTTGAGAAAAGCTGCCATCGCCTAATAAGGCTGGCCATGATTGATAGGACAGTCGTCGATTCGTCTGCTGGTTTGTACTCGACCACGTGATTCTCCTCCGAAACAAACAACTTTTACCTCTCTGGAAGCCGTCTCTCTCTCGGCAAATATCACCGTCTTGTTTCGTCGAGGAAGAGACTTTTTACCTACGGCTCAACCTCTAATTACGGTCCGAACCGCCCAAGCACAAACAAGGGCGTCGACTCTCCTTTTGTCCTCTGGTCTTCTTCTCCATTTTCGCCTCCTGATACATTTTCCTCCTCCTCTTTCGTACCAGTCGCTCGTTCAAAATCTCGCCGCCCACGCATCTCCGCGATTGATGTCTTGTTTATCGAAGATGTCTCCTTTACGATCCACGCCGTTCGCTCTTGATCCCGCCTAATTCATCCTCCCTATTGGTAAAGACTTTTTGTCACGCTCACCTCGCCCCATTGCCCGCCGCCATCGCAACTGTAGTCGAGTCTCAAATGCAAGTCATAGCCAGCTTCTCTTTCCCTTTTCTCTTTATTTTCATCCTTTTCCTCAGTTTGTATTGTTGTGTCAGCTCTATACAGCCAGCTCATCGTAAAAAGCGAGAGAGGGAGAGGTAGCTGTTGTTATGTGTTCAGTTTTTCGACTCACTTACACCCTCACCCGAAGATCATCTGTTTTGAGCAGCTGTTGCTCCCCTAATTCTCCTCAAATAACTCGTCGTTTCCTTTATTTTTATTGTCGTCGTCGTTGTCGTCACGGTTGCCTTCAGAAAATGTTTGACTGGCCTTGTCACCGCCGGCCGTGTCGTTAAGTGTCGGCAACTGGCTTTCTCTCCTCCCCAACCGATTATCGTTAAGCAATCCGCAGCCACTTAAAATTATTTTCTTCTTCACGCTTCCTTTCTCTTTTTTTTTTAAATTTGGAAGTAAAGTTAGTTGAATCCTAGCTGGCGGTGGTTACCTAACGGCGCCCATTAGGCCTTTTCTAATTGAGTTATGGCTGTCATATAGAGTCTCCCAAGGACGTCTTCTTCACTTTTTTTTTCTTTTCGAGACCATTTCATTTAAGGAGTGTATTGCCCGGGCTCTTTACTCCAACGAAGCCGACTACCCGGGAGAATTATCCTTCGGAAAAGGCGATCTTCTCCGGATTATCTCTAAAAAACCTGGTTGGTTTTCATTGTAAAAATGTGTGTAATAAAGAAATTATAGAGATCGAAGGCTGCAGCGAAGGTTGGTGGCTGTGTGTGGATAAAAACGGCAAAAGAGGAATTGCCCCCGGAAATCGGCTACAGCCGCTGCCACAAGACATGCAACGGTTCGACGATGGCGTAAGTGGCAATGTTTGTGTTGCTCGCCCCGATTGAACTCTGTCCTCCGCCTTCTCTAATTCTCAATGTCTTTTTCCCGCCCACCGAGAAAACCTGTTCGAGAGGGAAAAAATGCATCCTCACTCAACTCTCTTTAAGACCTCCAAATTGGACCGATTCCTCTTCTTCTCCCTCTTGACCCAGTCGGAATTTTCTCTCTTCTTTTGTCTTTGTTTTCGAGCCAAAAAATATACTGCCATATTTCCTTGGTAAAGAGTATTGTAAAAGAGTTGCCGTTGTACTGAAATTGTAGCTAGAGGACTCCACGGGTCGATCTCGAAAAAAACCTGAAAAGTTCCGTTTGGAGAGCTCTCTCTGTGCATAAGACGTTCGCCTTTCTTGAGCTCGCTAGGCTGAACTTTTCCTTGAGGTTTAACAAGGGGAAATATCCAGAACCCTCGGCTTCAAGTACTCGCCTACTTATCTTTTTTCCCTGGTTAGAAACAGTTTGCCACAAGTCTCCGTTGTCGCGCAAGCCCCGCCAAAACAAAAGTAGTTTTGTGTTCGCATTCCCGCGAAGGGCGCGGTCTACCGTCTTGATTAATGACCACCGCGCCCACTTTATGTGAATCAGAAGACAGACACCATTTTTGTGGATCTAGCACATTTTGACATCTGAACGGTGGTATAAAACAACCAATTATAATCGAATCTCTATTGTTTTTCCCTCTTTTTAATTATTAGAGTACAAAGTGTCCTCGTCCCGTGGTCGGCTGAGTACAGTGTTTGCCGTCGTCCAGTTGTCCGGGCTTTGCTTCGAGTGCCATTCCTCTCCTCCTCTTCTTCCCACCTTATCCTCTTTTCTCTCAACTGGTACACGAGTGCTCTCCTCCTCCAGAGACATTGATTGTTTCAGTCAGTAAACCCTTTTGCCCAATGTAAACGGGTTTGCTACGCCCTCCGCCTTTTCTTGGAGTTTATCAGTTTCCGTTTTCAGTTCTTCCGAGTAGCTCAACCTTTCATGGATGACTTTTTCGCCTTCCACAGTTCTCCTTTTGATGATCCTTTCTTCCGAAGTAAGTTCTCGTCTTGTCGATCACTGATGTCTTCTAGGTCGACCGTCGTTCTCGACTTCCATGAGGGATCGTCTCTACGAGGGGCCTCAAATTCGTCGGATGAATAGCTGTGACGACGCGTTGAAGAATGTCGGCGTTGTGAGAAATATCCCCATTAGGGTCGAAAAGGTATGTCTTTATACAATATAAATGGATAGATAAACATGTTCAGAATGGCGGGGAAAGGATGTGTCAGTCGACTGTGAACATCGCCGCGGATCAGTTACCACCTCCGCCATCGACCACCCGAAGATTCAGTGATTTTCCATCAGAATTTCGACAGACGACGACTTTTGGGTAGGTGTTCCCGTGTGTGTCAATTAGTGAGTCGAAGGTCGACCATCAAAAATCTCTCTCGGCCTGAAAATAAAAAGGAATTGCGGGAATGGGTCGGAATTCGTCAGGCTTTTCCCTTATCAGCCAATTATTGCTCTTATCAACCGGGGTTTCTTCCTATTTTGCCACTTTTTTCTGTTATTTTTCAACTGCTTATGAATATTTTACAACTAATATTTAGGAAAATTGATACAAATAGTAGAAAATAAGGGAAGCAGGCCCAGAAATAGATCCTTGCAGTATTTGTGGGGAAAACTTGACAGATAATCAAATTGATGTACAGCATAAGAAGGAAACGGTATGGCTTAATCCAATTAGGGCGAGGACGGGGGACTATCAGCAGCAGCAGCAGTAGAAGAGACAAAGAGGCAGACAGTAGCCATATCAAAAAGAAAGCATTCCATGCCCCCTTAGGAGGAATTCGAAATCAATGACGTTATATCATAACAGCCGTATCACTTTTACCTGTGACCCGCTGGGGACACTCCGCCCCTTTTGCGTCTTTCCCTTTTTCGTCTTCATCCCCCTCCATGTGGTGTTTACGCGGCGGCATCGATGGTCACTTAGAGGACAGATATCTGTAATAATTTGACCTTTATTTTTAAATAGTAAACGTTTATTTTAGGCCGCCTGCACCACCAAGAAGATCAGTCGACTCGTTGCGGCCACCATTACCGGAACAAGAGTCTCGCGCGTCCTCTGACGAGGAGGAGCGACGGAGTGTGAGGAGTGAAAGAAGTCCTCAAAGAACGCTGATTATTCCGTCGGCCGTGCCAGGAAGAACCATTGAAATTCCGCTTGGAGACGCTGCTATGCAGAGAAGTTTCAGTCAAAATTGGACACCTGAACCGCCTCGATCTCGTGTTCCCAAGTCCGAATCACAGCTGGAGAGATTGACACAACGACTTCGAACCCTCGGTAAGTAATCCACCTTCCTCATCGGATCCGGGGCAGATGCCCATCTTCTCTTTTTTTGGTTGTCCTCTCCGATCACTATCTGCCTCTCTAGCTATTGATTCTTCCCTATCAGAAACTGAATGATTGTGTAAGGCGAAAACACGCAAAGGAACGCATGAACCCATTGTCTGAGAGAAAATGTAAATCACAACGAAAGAGTCAGCCATTTTCCGGTGATTTTTATGGCATGACACAACAAACGAAAGCGGGGAGGATGTTAGGAAAGGGGCGAATCATCTCGAGAGCGGAAATATCCATGTTTTTATGATCCAATATGTTTCTTATTAGACTCGTCTCTCATTTTTTGTTTTAGCTGCTCGTCCATTCCGAGCTCCGTCAAGTCCCAATGGCAAAGAGACCAAAGAAGTCGACCGTAGTCCGAGTCCGTCGAGCAGCGGAATCGGAGCAGATCTGACAGATTCCTCAAATTCTGGCGAAGAAAACAAAGTAATTCATTTAAAGCGAGACGAATTGATTGGATATTTTCAGAGGACGAGTGATTTGTCGTCGTTGTCAGGCTCCGAACAGAATGAGATGCCCCGCCATCAGCCGTACTTGGGCCGTCTGGTGACTCAACCGGGCGCCTCTATTCAGCCCGCTTTTGATGGCGGAGAGAATCCCATAAAAAACCAGGTGACTCATATCGCAATATGGTCTTGAGAAGAAGAATTTCAGGCGAGACTTTCGGTGGACGAGGACATCCGACGGAATGAGACATTGCCTTGGAATCTGGTACCAACGACAATCCAATCGGGACCACAACGTGGATTGGGGTGAGTCGACCATATGGAAATCAGCGAGGAAATGAGTTTCGGACGGCCGGGAGTGGCCTCCTCTCCGACATAAAAGTCATTCGATTTATTTTATGGTGGCGGCCGAAATCAGGTATCTTTCAGAGAAGTTTTGGAGGAAATTCGGAAAAGACAGGCAGCACCTGTATTGCCGCCACCTGCCATTGCCAAGCCAATAAATGGATTGAATAAGACTCCTATCGATCGACCAAATCTTCTATTAAAGTGAGAAATAGATCTCCTCGAATATTCCAAATTAAATTACAGTACTCCGACGGAAGAGAAGAGGTTGTCCTCGTCGTCGACCTCATCGACGGCAGCCTCTCTCGACACTCCGCCATCGTCCATTCTTGTCACCAAACCAAATATCGACAAACCCCGGGGGAGGGTCACCTTCGCCGACGAGGTAAATCTTTTTTTCGTCTCAGGAGCTGTTTCTGCTCTTTTAGACAACATCCAACAGTTCATCCGGCGACAACAGCTCGTTAGAATATGCTTCGATCCAGAAACCTCCTCGGGGAGGCGACGACCGTATTTTGGAAGAAGACGACCTAGAGTCGGTCATCAGCGACCGTGACAGTCTTTTCCAAGACTACGCCTACTTGGACGACGTCGTGCCGGGCAGATCGGCTGGGATCCAAATGCCCAAGAGTCGAATAAATCCGGAGGTGGGAATCTTGACGCAGCCTGTTTATAAAGAGGAAATTACAGGATAGACAGATAGTCCGCTTTTATGCTCCTCAATTGGAACAACACACGGAATCTCTTTCTCAGGCCATCGAAGAATTCCTAGAAGTCGTCGAAAAACATCTGCCACCCCGCGAATTTGTACAAAAAGGAAAATTGGTAAGTGAAACGGGAAAAAAAGAAAAGGAATTCTAATTGCAGATAATATTGGCAGCGCATAAATTGATTTACATCGGAGACAGCGTGTCTCAATGTATTCGGGATAGGACTGTAAGTAAACTGGTCAGAGAATGTGCCGATGAACTTTGTGAACATTTGAAAGATTGTGTTCGGGCTACAAAAATAGCTGCTGAAGAGGTGAGACTCGTCTATAACAAGCAAAGGCTGATGAAAATGTTTCAGTTTCCCGAAATTAGAAGTATGCAAGCCATGGTAGACACGATAATATCCGTGTCAAAATCGGCTCATCGGCTGAAGTTGTTGATCGGCGAATGCTATTGAGCGATATTCCCTCCATCTAGTCCCGGTTCTGTGATACTCACCTCCCCCTACCGCGTCACATACGGTTCAGAGATGCACAGTGATTGCTCAATCGAGATTTTTTTATTTTACGTGTGTGTCAGTGTGCCTTTTCCAACAGAAAAAAAAATTTTTTTGTATATAATTGTCATTCTGTCAAATAGAAAATAAACAACAACAAATGAATATTATTTCAAAGAATCGGGATTGTTTTATACAAAATATCATACGGTATGATTCATACCATCAATCACGGCTGCACGATATGGAAAAGTCTCCTCGATCCGATTATCGTGTTTGCTTCTAACAGTATAATAAAAAATATGCGTGAGCACAAAAATAGTTTTGTCTCGGGAGCATTCCATTTTTGCCACCCGCACGCTACTCACAGTTCGCCGGGCCGGACAGCTTAAAGGTCTGGCGCGTGATCGCTTCAGGAATCTAACTTATTTAAAGAAGCATTTTTATGAGATTCTAGCGTTTTCTCGTGTTTTACCGACATCAAATTACTATAAAACGCGAGAAAATATTAAAAATAATGAAGAACTAAGCGAGAACAGAAAAATGAGCAGATTTAGTAGAAGCAAGAGGACTTTGTAACAAAAAATTTTTTCTGAACCGTTTTATGCAGATCTTGGTATCAAAATGTTGCTCTCAGTGTAATTAGAATTTTGCAACTATTTTCAGACAAGAATATTAGCAGCACTTTGAGTAAAATATTTTTAAAAGAAAATTATGGCGGCCCGCGAAACGGCAATTCAAATTTAACCAGTAATTTTCATTGCTGACCTAACAGTAAAAAAATCTCAGGATTGGCTGAATATTTTTAAAAGCTCTTTTTTTAATCGATTCGCCATATCGAATTGTCTTCGAATGAGTTTTTTGAGATTCTCCCGATCACCCATGATTAACTGACAGCTGTTTTCATCTGTTTTGTATTTTTTAAAATAGCAGGAGTGGTCAGATTTCGGTGGCAAAACTCATTCGAAGACAATTCGATATGGCGAATCGTTAAAAAAAAAAGAGCTTTCAAAAATATTCAACCAATCCTGAGATTTTTATACTGTTAGGTAGAATTACGACTTGTCCAATTTTTGTTCATGGCGGCGAACTGTGTACTGATCTCACCACCCCAGGGCTCATCCGAACCAGCCACCCACATTTGAAATGAAGCCACCCGCATTTTTGAATTTCCCGGTTACAGCTGATTTAGTATAGTCCATTTCCAACGGCCGTTTTCTGCGCTCCAGGACCTTTAGGCACAGTCCTTTAAATTTTTCGAGACAAATGATCGTCTTTAGCCTGATTCCAACTTTTAGAATATTTATTACGCATTCTACAATGATCGCTGCGATTTCTGCAATAGAAAGAGCAAAAGATATCATCAAAACTAGTAAAAATGAAAATCAAGAGTAAAAATTTGATTGCAAAAATTAAAGGACTGTGCCTAAAGGTCCTGGAGCGCAGAAAACGGTCGTTGGAAATGGACTATATCACCACCCGCAGGGACAGATGCGCGGTTGGTTATCCTAAAATTCATTTCGTTTTTTCCCCATGTCGAGATATAACGAATAGATTATTTCAGTGTTGCCAGATACTGGTTGAAAGATGGCTAAAAAAGGTTATGTCTTTATCGGGTCCAATGGAAAAAGAAAAGTGGATACGAAAGAGTTGAAGAAGACGTGTGTGAAAGTAAGTGACATTATGTAGTGAATGTGATTGTGAGACGTGAGAAGTTAGGAAAAATGTACATTTTTTAGGGATGTATTTGGGAATTAATGCGAGCGGTGCTAGATATGTTGGCGATCCCAGAAAATTGTTCATTTTATCTGTACCAGCGGCTAAGATTTGCAGCTAACGATGAAGCGAAAGCAGAGAAGAAATATACTGCATTGGCGACGAACTACAAGAGGTCGAATCATCGTAAACACCCTACAACGGTAAGCTAGGAGGTATTTTATCCAATTGTTTGCAGATATCTCGTTGCAAAGGGGAGCAGATAAAGTTAACATGGTACCTGGTTTTCCCTACGTTCGCTACTGGCTGCTTTACTGCTCAGTGGACTTCTAAAGACGAAGATCACCGTCATAGTGAATGGTATGTTTTCTTACTTACTATTAATATAGAAAATATACAGCAAGGAAGACTTTTATGCGGACTTGTTGGGGATGTTTGAGGCAATCACAGCACCGACTCCGAAAAAGTTGAGAAGAGTGCGTGAGAAGCTAAAGTGCAGTGTCTGTTCGGAAAATTGGTTAAATTTTCTTGACGATATCCTCAAGGAAAACAATCGTGAAAGAACGCATATGAGTGGAACTTATACAAATGCATTTATCAGTGTCCTCGGACTCCACTTGGAGTGCAGCCACAAACAAGTATATGTTAGTTACATTTTGATTTTTATGCATTTGTTTTAGAATCGAGAATCTCGTGAATACACGTATGAAACGGTGGTTGGCGACTTGATGAGTTGCGGAGTGTTATCCGACAAAAGGCTAGAGGAACTTGAGTTCTTCGATAACGCCAAGGATGTCAACCTATACTTCACAGGATCAACTGGCTATGTGCGTATAATTGTAGTTTATCGACATTTTATTTCTTTACAGAAGACGTGTACTATTCGTAGTTTGTCTGATGGTAGTAATTCTGATGGAAGTGAAGAAACGTCTGAGTCGTCGTCGTCTGGTGAAAGATCAGATTCTTTAACGAATCTTACGCATAGCGACAAGGAGGATGTGTCTAGAAAGGTATGGAAGTTTAATAAACAATTTTCGTACTATTTCAATAAAGGAAGAAGGCACGTCACGTGCCATACGGAAACCGATAAATGGCACGAGACGTGCCAGTTCTATAACGTTTCATGAGTTTTCAGAGGAGAAGTTGTAGCCGTGTGAGTCGTGTTGATACAGAACGCCGATCAAAAAATCGTGATAAACGGTCAAAGGTAGCTGAAAATAGGTGCTATATGTAGTTAATTTAGCGTGGCTTGTCTAGAAGGACGAGATCGAGGAGTGCAACTGCACAGTCGATTGACAGCGACGTTTCTCCTGAAAGGGCTGATGAATCGGACTACAGGACAAATTCTCCGCGAAATGGTACAGTGTCAGCAGACTCCCAAGACACAGTAAAACATTATTAATATTGAAAGTAATAAGCTTTTAGATGACCGAGATCACTACATCGCCGGTTCCTAAAAAAACCGAGGTAACAACAGCGAGGTGGCCTCTATTCCATCCGAAAAGGTGAAAACACTGGATGAAGTAAGGCTAAAATGTAAAATAAATAGTGGGATTATTTAATTAGGCAGAGAAGGCGACAACGGAAGAATCTGTAAGCGAAGTGTCGTATTAAAGAAAAAAAAAGAAATCCGAAATCCAACGTATCTAGACTGAGTTGGGCCCTTCACAGTTCGCCAAATTTCAAATTTTTGGACAAAGCCGTTTTTTCGCGGCAAAAGTTTCTCAATAAAAAGATCCAATCTGGGTGATCTAAGAACTCAGTCGAGATACGTTGGATTTCGGATTTCTTTTTTTTTAATTGGTAGCCAAGACCGAATTCTTCTTGAATGAGTTTTTGCACCTACATCTGAGAAGTATAAGCATGAAAAATGTTGAAGTTAAGTTTCATACGGCTGCCATTTGAACATACTAAACGTTCAGCTCACCAAAAAACTCATTCAAGAAGAATTCGGTATCGGCAATCGATTAAAAAAAAACAGATTTAAAATCGGTTGAGCCAGTAAAGAGTTCTTAGATCACCCAAAAAGATGCCAAAAATGCAATGTAAATTTGAAAATTTTCTTTCGCGGGCAGCTCTTTTATTTCTTTAAAAATATTTTATTTGATGTGCTGACCTCGGACGTGTCTGATTTTAGTTGCAAACTACTAGTCACAACGAGAGGATCATTTTGATACCAAGAATTGTGAAAAACAAGGCAGAAAACAATTTTTGAAGACTTTGTGAGCTTTTCCTGAACAAAATCTGATAATTTTTCATATCTCTTCAGTATTTCGCTGTTTTACGATTTTCTCTCGCGTAGTATAGTAATTCATAGCTGGTAAAACACGAGAAAGCATCAGAAATGCATAAAAAAATTTCTTTAAAGAAGTTAAGTTCCTGAAGCGATTGCGCGCGAAGACCTTTAATGTGCCGGTCGCGGCGAGCTGTGGTAAAGGTCATATTCGGTATTTGCGCTCCCATTCGTAGCTCTTCCTGTTCTTTAATTTTTTTTAAAATCCTCTCGCAAAGGCCATATTTATAATTGTTTTCTCACCATTTTCGATGTACTAGTTGTTTTTCAGGCGATGGCTTTGGTCAACCAATTCAATAACAACGATGGAGGACCAAAAGCCTGGCGGGATCTTTTCCAAGTTAGCTTTTACTTTTCTTCTATTAGTGTCGCTGCAGAAAATTGATATGGAATCGACTGCCTTGATTCGGAAGAAAAAGCTTACGACTAAATTTGCGGTATCTCGAATGAACATGGATAAAAATAGATACACAAATGTTCTTCCTTGTAGGTTCATTATTTGTTTCTTTAATAAATTTATTTTAGACGATCAGAATAGAGTGAAACTTTCCGGAGACAATGACTATATTAATGCATCTTTTGTAAGTGTGCAAAAAGCTAAAAGAAATTATATTCTTTGCCAGGTAGAAAATATTATAAATAATTATTATTGAATGTTTAGGGTCCAGTAGAGGAATCAGTTGTAGATTTCTGGCAGATGATTTACGAAAACAATGTTCCTGCAATTGTTATGTTAAATAAATTATTTGAAGGAGGTTCACTTAAGTGGGTTTTTTCAAAGCAAATCAATGTAAATTTAATTTTTTTAGGTGTGAGAAATACTTTCCGTGTGCCCAAAATCCAGTTATGCTCTTTGATAATTATGTAGTAAAAATTGAAAGTGAAAAACAAACCCAGAATTTCATCACCCGAAATCTTTATTTGACCAACACTGGAACAAGTAAGTTATGACATGATAAAAATAAAGAGCAAATTTTCAGATGAGGGACGTTCAATCATTCATATCCAATATACAGATTGGCCAGATTTTGGAGTGCCAGCAAGTACTGCGCACTTTTTAGAGATGTTAAATTATATTAAAAGTGGGCACATTTATGAAATCTTTATATTTAATTTGAGATCTTCGTGTTCTCTCAACTGAAGTTGAAGAGCCACCAGCTGTTATTCATTGTTCTGCTGGAATTGGTAGATCTGGGACATTCGTTTTGGTGGACTCAATTCTCCGTATGGTAGGTGAACAATTTATTTAAAACTGCTTTTTTAGACTGAACTAAATGTGCCGGAAACGGAAATTGACCCGAACAACCTTCTTATTGAGTTGCGATCACAACGGATGGGTCTTATTCAAACTCCGGAGCAACTTCAGTTTGCTTGGACAGCTATAGTTGACGGCCTCAAAAACATCGCTGCTCGTATTCTATTATTTTATGCCACAGAAAATGGACTAATTTTCAGGAGGAGATTGCGCAACTAATGGAATGCTGGATGAGCCGTGTCCACTGAATAACGAGATGAGAAAAAGGAAATCAGAAACGCACGACGACGTGGATGACAGGACCGCTAAACGGTAGGTGTTAAATTTTTTTCTGAGAAAGCTTTAACTTTCAAAAATGTAGCATAGGAAAATGTTATTAACAAAATATTTACTCATTAGTGTTGTGGTGACATCACCTCTAGGGAACCCTGGCAGGGATGGGCGGGTACCCGGATCCGGACCGAAAATCGACCGGTTCCGGTCCGGGTCTACCCGAACCGGAACCGAACCGGGTTAAAATTTGCAGAACCGGATCCGGACCGGAACCGGCAGTCGTGATTTTTCAAAGACCCGGACCCGACCCGGAACCGGCACTTTTTTGGCCGGGTCCATTCCGGGTCCGCCAGCTTTTAGCGCGTTATTTAGAGATGACTCTTTTTCTTTTTTTTTCTCGATCTTTTGTAATTCCTGGTGTCAAAATGTTGCTCTCAGTGTGCTCAGCAGTTTGCAACTAAAATTGGACACTTCCGATGCCCACAGTTCGGATAAAATATTTTTAAAGATGAATGCTCGATAGCCGCGAAACGAAATTTTGAAATTTTACATGGAAATTTGACATCCATCTGGGCGACACAAGAACTCTTTATTGGATGGACGGATTTCGTTTTTGTTTTTTGCAGTCGATAGAGCACATCGGATTGTCCTTTAATGAGTTTTTTGGGACCCACCTGTAGACAAATGAATTAACAACGGCGACGATTTTAGATATTATTAATAGAAAGAGTTAGCAAATGTAAGTGCCAAAACTCATTAAAGGACATACTGCAAAAAAAACAGAAATGAAATCCGTCTAGCCAATAAAGAGATTTTGTTTTCTTACGTCATGAAATGATTTTTTATTCGAGTTGATAATTGGGAATTTTTGGACCCGGAACCGGACCGAAAAACGGCCGGTTCCGGTCCGGGTAGACCCGGACCGACCCGATTTTCGGTTCCTACCTTGGGACCCGGACCGGTCCCGACCCGACCTTTTTTTTGGGAGGTCAGACCCGACCCGGAACCGACCCGGGTTGAAAAAAGCCGGACCCGCCCATCCCTGAACCCTGGTGCTTTAGGAACCGCCAGGAACCGTGCGAATGAGGGCTGTATTATTTAGACGAGAGCTGATCTCCAACATGGTGCGAAAAAATCGTCAGTGTGAAGAGTCGTATAAGAACAGCGGTGGTATCTTCTCTTCCAATTCGTTTCTTCTCGGCGGAGTAGCTGTCGTCGCCAGTATCTTTGTCTATTACTACTTCCGTCGCTAAATATTTTTTCATTTGTATACCTCTTTTGATCCATTCGGTGATTGCGTGCCTTTCTACAATTTTTAATACCTTATAAATACACTGTGATTATTTAAATATAATAAAATATGAATCTCATTTATATAAATTTGCTATACAATGCTTATTCCATTTTATACTTTATATGATTATTTTTTCCTCAATTTTCATATGTATTTTACTTTCAGAACATGTTTGGTTCAAGCAATTTTGCAAATAAACCGTCATTATTTGGTAGTACTACAAATATAACTACAAATGCTGCTAACGACGATGTTGAGGTTAGTTGAGTTTATCAGACCTTAATACTAGTTTAAGGTGAATGGATCTCCGGAGGATACAGTTCAAGCTTTAAAATTTAGCCCTCCTACTAGTGAAAAACCGATGCTTGCTGCAGGAAGTTGGGATGGGGTTAGTAGGCCTCGAATCCTTAGATAATTTCTTATTGTAGACGGTTCGCGTATGGATGTTTAACGAAAATGGACAGTGTGAACCTAAAGCACAGCAAAACCTACCTGCTCCTGTATTAGATATTGACTGGACTGATGTTTGTCATTTACATTTTTTATTATCCTGATTTCTAGGATGGTGCTAGAATTTTTATTGCTGCAGCTGACAACGATGTACGTTTATGGGATTTAGCCTCGAATCAGATTGCTGTAGTAGGAGTACACACAAGCTCGGTGCGAACATGCCATTGGATAAAAGGTAATAATGATTCAATTAGAAAAAGTGGACCCACAAAAAGTGAAGGTGGTCAGGTTTCCAGTGACCGTGTAAAAAGTGAACAATACGTAAGCCCGGCAAAAGAGAACAATATCCATATTGAAAACCCGAAAAATGAAGGACAATATAAACTGACTGAGCCCAATCAGTTTAACCTAACCACCGCCTCTTATAAGAGTTGAGCTAGGCATCTCTGCACGGTTGGTTTCATAAGTTTATCCCGTGGCGTATTTTTCTTTTGGGTATAGGTAGAAAACTAAAGGCATCATCTGACCCACAATTTGCCAGTCGTGAAACGTCGCAATAGAGGGCCTACCTTGCACTAGTAATATTGGTTCATCAGTATTTCTATGGCTTTATTATTGAAGGAAATCGAATAATAGAGAGAAGGGAAAGAGGACTCGGAATCTGACAAACCAGTGGTATTTTGAGAGAACGGCTTGTGGTGAGATAAAGAGAAATTTTGAGCTCGGTTTAGATTATCGTCAGTTTCTTTGTTTAGTTTTTAACAAGGAGAGTCTTATCGCCCAAAGAGGTTATGGTTAAAGGAACGTTTATGTGGCCAACCCGACAGCAACTTTTACGCCAAAATTGTGGGGTATACTTTCTCTTATAAGAGGCGGTGGTTAGGTTAAACTGATTGGGCTCAGTCAGTTTATATTGTCCTTCCTTTTTCGGGTTTTCAATATGGATATTGTTCTCTTTTGCCGGGCTTACGTATTGTTCACTTTTTACACGGTCACTGGAAACCTGACCACCTTCACTTTTTGTGGGTCCACTTTTTCTAATTGAATTGTTCTCTTTTTGTCTGTATTTGCTTACAAATACAAGCACTTTCTCTTCTGAAAATAACACAATCCAATATCTCCAATGATGATGTTGATATTGACCATTCTCAGTAAGAAAGAAGTTCCAAATGATGATAACGTATTCCGTACAAACAGAAGCTCAATATAAGCCGCTTTTACTTTGTAGAAGCGCAGCTTTATTCATCCACTTTCTTGCTTTTTCATCATTTATGCTAATTTGAAATATCCAACGTTTACGACACCATAACTCGACAAAGACCCTAAAAACCTATTTTTTTCTCAACGGATTCGTAATCAGCGTCAAAAACTGCATCTAATGCACTATTTTAAATCCGAAAACCAGCAGTTTGAAAGAATCCGATTTTGCAGGGGGCCGCCGCCATGGCGTGCGCACTATGTTTCGCTGTAGCGCCGGAGTGTGTGGATGGATTTGGTCCGAATGTGGACGCGCACCGAACAAGCAAAATTTCCTATCTAATAAAAAAAGAATTAGCGAAATCCGACATCGGGGTGCCGAGATCCGAGGCACTGTTCAATTAACGGTAGACATCGGCCACCTGTAAAAACCACTGCGATTTTTCATTTTTTCGAATTACGTCGTATTCAGCTATAATGGGTACCATTCGATAGAGAATGACGAGTAGAATCCGATACAAAAAAGAACAATTCAAAAAGTCAGCGCGGAGGCGCGCTACGCGCGCAAAAAAGTTTTTGAAACGCGCCCAAGCCTGTAGAGAAACCTAACCACCGCGCAGCGCTGCGCGCGATATTTGATAGTATAATAAAATCAATTTTAGCTCCTAATTATTCTTGCTTGATGACTGGATCCTGGGACAAAACTCTTCGATTTTGGGATATGAAAAATCTCCCTCAACAAACTCAAATGATGTGTATTGAGGTAAATCATCTGTAGCTAATTTTTTTATTCGATTTCTTTTTCAGTTACCGGAGCGTGTATATGCTGCTGATGTTATTTTTCCAATGGCTGCTGTTGTTTTAGCCAATAAGACTATTAAGGTGTACAATTTAGAGAATGGACCAACTGAGTATAAAACAGTCGAGAGCCAATTAAAACATCAGGTAATCATTATTAAATGAAATTTTAATTTTTACCATTTTTGCAGCATCGGTGCATAGCCATTTTCAAGGATCGAAATAATGTATCACCTATTGGATTCGCCGTTGGTTCTATAGAAGGTATGTTTTGGATAATTTCCTTAAAATGCTTTATTTTACAGGGCGCGTTGCTATACATGTTATGGAAGCCGCAAACCCAAAAGATAACTTCACTTTCAAATGCCATCGGTCAGCAGAATTGGTCAATAGTTATCAAGAAATTTATGGTGTTAATGACGTAGCATTTCACCCAACGCACGGCACTCTTGTTACTATTGGAGGTGATGGAAAGTAAGTAATTCATACATTTGTTTCTTTTTTTATAGAGTTATGGCTGTTAAATATTGTCTTACCATAATTATATGTTAATTTAGTGTCATAATTCAATTTTTTTAGATATTCAATGTGGGATAAGGATGCACGAACTAAATTAAAAGCATCTGATGGTTATCCGATGCCTCTTACATGCATTGATATTCATCATACTGGTACAATCATGGCTTTTGCTATAGGTTACGATTGGAGTAGAGTATGTTTTTTTTCTGTTTTTGATTTGTTGCATTTCTTTTCTATTCGAATGTTCAGGGACATGAAGGAAATACTCAACCCGGTTCAAAAATTATTATACACAAATGCTTCGAGGATATGAAGCCTAAGAAAAAGTGATGTGTTTTGCCATCAATATTTTCCATGTTGTCACTTGCTCCTATTTTGATCCTCATAAACATTTTTCATTATACAGGAAAAAAAGCGTCGATATAATTTTATGTAGAATTATAATATCTTGGCTCAATTCTAATTTTAGACAGCCTTGTCTATTTAGTGTTTCACTCGAAGAATCTCTACCTGTGTTTTTACAAAAGGGACAACGAAGTAACTAGCTGGTTAGTTTCTTTTTTCCAAGACTTCTAATTATATTTATGTAAACTCATATACAACATACATATATTTGCGCTGGCAAAAAAAATGGGGCACATTCGTTCCCATTCTAAACGGGAAGTAGTTACTTAGAGCGCATATATAGAAACCTGGAGACACGCTGGCCAGTGAGAGGATTGGTTATTGTAATGAAAATACCCTAGAATCTTTAATAAAACCACACCGTTCGTAAGCGCTATTTGTCAAAATGCTCTGCGTAGATGACATTACAATTCATTCCCTCAGTTTAACTATTACCTTCTATCTTCTCGTCTTTGTGGTGTGAAAAAAAGTTGCATGTCACACAATTTGAAAAAATTGCAAAATAGCGAGTTCTTGAGCACGGACTGTTCATTTTTACATAGGGTGCTTACGAAAGGCTAGGCTCTATTGAAGATTATACGGTAAAATAATACATTTGAAATGGCAATAGAGGCGCAGATCGACTAGCTGTTTATAAATGAGTATAAGCTGGGAAGAAAAGTGAGAACGCCTGGGACTAAAGAGGGTTTAGAAGGAATGAAATAAGATCACAGTGAGAGGCGAGAATTCGTCTCCATAGTGGTAAATGCCTGGATAATCTAGGAAACATGAATAAAATTGGGTTTAGTTAGGTCAGGAAATTAATTAATATTTAGAAAAAAAATGGTTATTCAAAAATAAGTGAGCACAATAAGCAGGATAGTACTTGGGTCTAACATAGTCAAAATAGTTAAGTGCACCGATTCAATAAGACTGTTGTAAAGGGCACTTTGCTTATTTCTTGACCTCGTTGGTTAGGATTTGGAATAATTCCTTATCAGCAAGGCAGCCGTCGACAAATTCTTTGAGTGTTAATTCTTTGTCGTTGTTCACGTCCATTTTCTCGAAGATCATTTTCGCTCTTTTTCTTGGGGAGTCATCTGCAGATTTTGTGACTTCCGGACCTAGCATTTCATAGATTGCCTAAAATGGGGAAAACCATAATATCCTTTGAGGAAAAATATTTACCTCGATAATTTTGATCATTTCTTTCTCGTCTATAGTTCCATTTCCATCAATATCGTACATTCGGAAAGCCCATTCCAACTTTTGTTCTGGTGTTCCGCTACTAGTGACGTTTATAGCCAGTAAAAACTCTTTAAAATCGATGAATCCACTATTGTCCGTATCGAAAGTACGGAAGACATGTTCGCAGAATCCTTCTGCTGAACCTGAGGGGAAGAAATCTTTGTAGACTTTAATGAATTGCTCCTTCGTCAGGTGACCTTTCGGACAGTCTTGCTGAATATTTAACGGTTTTTAGCTCATCATAGTCACCCACCACAAATCCTTTATACCATTCTTTGATCTGTTCTTCTGTAAAATTGGTATTTTTCTTCAAAAATTCAAGGTCTTCTTTAGAAAGTTTCGGCTTGGAACCCTTCAGTCCCATTTTCCCCACTGGTTCTTTTTCGAAGGGAACTCCTGAAATGATTATTATCTTTATGAAGAAATAGCGGGAAGGTGGAGAGAGAATATAAAGGGCTTTTGTTATGCAGCATGGTTTAAAAGAGATCCATATTGTAATGGTGCCGTTCGATGAATAATAGTTTTGGAAATTGCTTCACAACATGTGGGGAAAGCAATGAATACTTCTCCATTTTACACAGCTTCAAGTCTGTTGCTTACTCGCTTGATCCGTGCGAAAATGTATAAAGGTCAACAGGTGATCAAGCTAGAAAACCATTATGGAGAGAGGTTATGTTATTTTTTTAAAAGGTAACGTATAAATATATCTGAAGGAGGAGTTATGTGGGACGTTTGTCACAGGGAACATAATAGATAAATGTGGCTCAATGAAACGGGATCTACCAGGTGCAACATCTAAATAAACAAAGGGCGCGCAGTTAATCTGCACAGTTCGCCGATCCAGTTATCTTATGAGTGACCAGTAGGTGCTAAAAGACCATTAGACCCTAATTAGCTTGTTAATTCTTGACAAATGGTAATAGGAAAGAAGAACATGTACTAGAGGGTTTGCTGATCGATATTGCGGCGCGCTCGCGCTCCGCCCAGGGGAAAAGGGGCTGGATCGATGAAGAACTCTAGGCCACCCCCTACGCTTACGGTAGCCATTGAATTTGGTTACAGCTTTTTAGAGTTATCTGTCTACGTAGGAAGTTCACGTGGTTGCTTATTTCGGGCGTCTTTGTCTTCCCCGCACTCGGCTGGCAACAGCCGCCGCACTTTGAAATCGCACTGCTTTCACCGCTCACTGAGCCTAATGCTCATTCTTTATTCAGAAACTGAAATTGCTGAGAGCTCGGCCATATTTATGAGTAGGAATACTGAGTTGGAGTTTTCAACAAAAATTCCTCAATTTATTTTTATTGAAATTGTTAGCGACCTAATGTAACAAATGATTTTCTCAAAATAATTATTAAAGATTTTCCTAATTATGATGTAGGCAAATCTGCTTCTGCCCTATTATCATAATTATATTCTAGTTTTACTCTTTTTATGCTTTTTGGTTGTCTATGACTAAATATTTCTGTTGTTAGCTGTTAGTATAGTGGTGAAAAGCACAACTGATATGATAATATTTGTTGTTTGGTCATACGGCCAGCAGTAAGCGTAAATTTTACGAGTAAAATGTACCAAATTTGATACATCAAAAATCTTTTCCTGGTTGAATAGACTTGCCACCCCAAGTATGGGGGTGTAGAGGTGGTAAGAATGGATAATTGCCTTTGGGAAGAATATAGAGAAAAGGTTCTGGAGGGACTCTGAAAGAGAGAGAGGAGACAATTGGCGGCTGTTTCCTGGGCGGTGGTTTGTGCGGCCGAGAGTGACGGGCCGCCACTGCCGAAAAGACGTTCATTGCAACACAGCGAAACTTATTTTGGAAGGCAATTGAATTCCGGGCCCAGTAGTGAGGGATTATGCTGATAACAAAAGAAAAGATAGTGGCTTGGTAGGGTGCGTACCTACGCGATAGGAGGAACAAATTGTCAGAGACACGTTTGAAGAACTAATTAGTAAAGAATCTCCCTATGGGAGCGTTAGTTATTTGCCTCAACCCATGTACACAAAACTTTTCCGGCTATTTGATATCCACTTTTCTACTCAGTCTATAAACCGGAAGGATAAGTGAGTAGAGGACAATATTATGGGATATATTGAGCAAACAGAATATAACGGGCATAGGTTCACGCGGGGATTATAGCTTTAGAGGTCCTATATTGGTTAGTTTACCTAGAAAGATGGGCACACATATATTGACTTCAAATTATTTGTATAATAAGTTCGTCTGATCAATGGCTGATTAATCGACAATGCGGCAAATTTTGACGGCTATAGCTGAATAGAGAAAAGTAAACACGCCCTTATGTGACCACGACAGTTCTCCATGGGACACCCGTTGAGTAGAGCAGTTGCCCGAAATGGCATCATATTTCAGTGGGATGGGTTTACCATAGTGAAGGAAGTGTTAAATTCTGGAGAAAGGAACCTTCAAAAATATTCTTATAATGACAAGGAGAAATTGGGTTTCGTTAGGAGACTTTTTGGATGGAGGAGCGATTCCCTTGACGTTTGCCTTTATCTTTATGTCCCAATTCAGTGCTGGCAATTCGCCTTATCTTTAGCGCCGTTGCTATCTTCATAACTTCGACTCAAATCGAACTGGGGAAACGAATCACTTGACAGACTGGTTAAAAAAAGGGGGAGGGCTTAATAAAGGCATGCGTGTATCATATGCTGATATCTTTTAAAAAAGTGTTTTGATGTTTAGAAATATGACTTGTAAATCTTATGAAAGTCATTCAATTCAGGAAAGATCTAATCTATAGTGATGCTCTGTTCTGTTCCCAGGGGTCTCATTTCGCGCCCTTACATCGGGCTTTGAGAAACGTGAAAACCAAAGCGTTTTGAGGGGTTATTCTAGAGGATACTATTCTCGTTTTTAGGGGGAAGATTTATTGGAAAGTGCGTATTATGAAAAAGTTTTTTGCCTATTCGGAATGGGTTGCTAGTTGCCTAATGATTCATGGTGTTCTTAGGTTGATGACATGCTTCAGCGACGCCTAATGGCGGTATTCGACTAGGCTGAATAACCGCGCGTTGGGGACTGACAGCGTGAGCGATATAACGACTAAATAATCGCTGGGAAGGGAAAGGATGCACCGGCCCCAAAATAACAAAATATCGATATTCAAACCATTTTTAACTGGTTCTATGTAACAGGATTTCCGAAAATTGTTTTTCCATAATTTCTAAACTTATTTGAAACAATCTTTTTAATTTCAGTTCAAAATCACTCCTAATACAAAGTGGCTAATATTTCATGATGGATACAGATGTTCCTTCCGGATCGAAGCAAATCCCAATGACTGGTTTGTTTTATTTTATTCAAACTTTAGAGGGTAAAGATCGAAAAGTATTAGTCAGTCTGTCTGCTGACAAAATATTAGACACCAACAGCAGAGAAATTTCGGCTTTAGGGCAACTCTTAAACGGTCTGTTGCGCACGACGTTTTGAACCCTGGTCGGTGATGTATTGATGAAAATGACGGACTAAGAGTTAATGGATAGATTAATATATTTTTGGGTTGTTGGCAAAAATATTCGCGCTTTAGTAAAGCAGTAAACAAACATTTTATGTTATTGAAGAGCAATTCCATTGTTATCTTTACTAGGTGCGACGTGATTTTTACGAGTCTTTTTCACTCCAAAAATTGATGCAAGGGAATTCGTTGTGACAATCTATGAAATTTCAATTTTACATGGTATTAATTCATAAAAACTGATTAAAACGGACAACAATTGCGCATGGCTTCATGAATGTTGTTTTACGATACTCGACCCTCAATAAAACATGCATTAGCATTCGGGGAAGACATAAGAATCGGTCTGTTGGAATTCGTTCAAGCAAATCTGTCAGGAATAGAAAGGAGACAAGTAAACTACAGTAAAACACTGGGCTCCTAGAAAAGATGACAAGTTTTATTTATGGAGACATGCGGCTAAAAGACAGCGAAAAGAGCGCGACAAATAAATTGAATAAAAGACAGGACAGAAAGAAAGATGGCCAGTAAGACTACGTCTGATTCAATTTTACTTGTTCGCTGAGGAGTCGAGAGGTTCGGAAGGGATGCTATGACGCCCCGGGCCGAACATAAAATCTACAGTAGCCGACTTCAGACTATTGAAATCCAATGGAATTTTTGACGAATATTCGATTTTTCAAACCAAAAAACTAAATATACTTTACAAATTCCTGGTAAAATGCGCTTATTTTACAATTTTTTATATTTGTTTTTTTTATTTGACTGGGAAAATATACCGGTATTTCATTTTGTACAGACTGAACATTGCGAATAAGCCGGAAACGTCTTATAATATGGTAGTTGAGCGCTTTTTAAGAGCCTATCACGAATATAAGTGGGGAGTTGAGACGAGCGAAGAGCGGAGCACATCACCTTTTTCCTCGAGTCGCGAAAAATTGAATTTAGAGCGTGTGCTCATCGTCGAATCGTGTGATGAGGAGGATTAGGTGCGGGGGCTTCCTCTGTCTTCTGCCCGTCATAACATGACTGAGGTGGCTGAAGATCCGATTGCTAGCGGATCCGTTTCAATAGTTTACGAGATTTCGGTTGTTTGGCTCAGTCTATTGTCCCCTAACACATGCTAATCTAAACAGCTCATTTTACAATGCTGGCACCACTCGAAAATAATATAATAAACGGAAGCCAACAGAAAATAAAACGGCGGTTTCCATACCCTGTGGAACGCGCAGCTTTGCAAATAACTTTGTATGAACAACTGCGGAATCACATGTGTCTTTGTGTCGTCGCCATTAGACAAAATCTGGCACCACGGGGCCATTGTGTTGGAAAATCAAATTGCAAACAGGGGCTTTCAAATTACTTCTAGAAAGTCGCTCTTTGAGATTTAAGAAAATTGCTTAAAACTTTTCAGGATCTGCCAATCCGAAAGTGCCATATCCGGTTACGTCGAATAGTGGTGCAAGCAAGCTCATTGTTAATCGTCGTCGTCAAGAAGGAAATCCTCTTCTCAGATATGTTACAAATGTTCGATACGAGTGGGGAGACGTCGCAGCGGATTTTGAATGTGGCCCAACCTGTGGAGTTGTTTATCTTGCTATGAAGGTATAAATTTATATCTTCCATAATTTTCTTTCAGTATCATCGATTGCATCCTGATTATGTGCTTACTCGAGTTGGAGGATCCGGTGAAAATAAATACAGTTGTAAAGTATTGATATAAAATAATGTTTATCTTAATCATTTATTAAGATTCTCCTCCTTATGTGCAACGTAGATGAGCCTAGACATCAATTGCGTGAACTAAATCTTCTTTGTTTTCGTATGGAATGGACACTTGTCGTTTGTTACAGTGTTGAAGAGGCCGGAGAATACATTGAAAATTTGAAATTGGTTGAACATAGGGATCCGTCTCAAAAGTAAAAACTCGTTATACTTATATTTTTTTATATTAGAAAACAAGCCATAGTACCACAAGATGAAAGAACAAAATTGCTCAATTTCGCTATTTCAATTTTAACTGCGGCCCGTAGTGTGACTAAATCGGATGCTCAAAGGTAGGGATTTTCCAACTTATTTATTTATATCTTTTAGGCTACTGTTCAATTTTGGCAGTTTGAAAAATATCTGCGAAGCATCTGAAGAACAATTAGCACTTTGTGTAGGGCTGGGGCCAATTAAAGCAAAAAATCTTTACACTTTCCTTCGAACCGATTTTTCTTCCTGATAAGGTTGTAGAAGTACGTAAATTTCCGTATGATTTCTTGTTTTGATGCAATAAAAGTGCATTTATAGCAGTTTGTTCAGTTTTTAATTCATTTGTTCTTTGCTATGTTATTTTCTCATTTGCTAATTAAAGGGACGATAAGGCAGGATTTGAATTCTGCGGAACTTCCGCGAAATTTTAGAGTACGCGTAAACATCATGCACATATTTTGCAAATTCCAAATGAAAAATTACGTTTTTCTTTAAAACTGTTATTTTCCATGATCTGATTTTATTTGCAATCGACTCAGCTGATTTTTAGAAACATTTTGATATATGAACGACATCGCAAATCGCCAAAATATTATTTTATACTCAAAAAGCTCAATTTGCACGAATTTTTTGTATCTTTCTATCCTGCTACTTTTCGCGTATTTCTTTTTTGTTTTATAGTAATTCGATGCTGGCAAAACACTAGAAAACAATAAAAAACGATAAAAATGCATGCTGACGATTTTTACAAATAGCTACAGTAAGCCAAGCGCGCAATTCCAGCTAATTCAAATCCTGCCTTATCGTCCCTTTAATCACAAACATTTTTAGATGAGTGACGGCCCTGCAGGTGACGTACCCGTAAATGCAAATACAGGTTGTCCTGGAACTGGAAGTGAAGGTGCAGGAAAATCAGCTGGATGTGCAGGATGTCCTAATCAGGTAATTATTTAATTATCGAACTGTTTATTTGTACTTTATAGGGTGCTTGTTCTACAGGTCAAGCACCAAAACCCGATGCAGATATCGCTCTCATACAAGATCGTTTCCGCTCCGTAAAACATATTGTAAGCAGTTCTCATTTTTTTAAAATTATACTGATTATAGGTCTTAATACTTAGTGGAAAAGGTGGCGTGGGAAAAAGCACATTAACAACAAATCTAGCTCGTGCTTTAGCCTCCGACGAAACGAAACAGGTAACTAGTTTAATAATTAGTATTTTAATGTCATTCTAGGTTGCCGTTCTTGATGTTGATATTTGCGGGCCGTCTCAACCAAGAATGTTGGGCGTTGAAGAAGAAACAGTACACGATAGTGCTGCTGGTTGGACGCCTGTTTCTGTTAAAGATAACTTAACTTTGATGAGTATCGCTTTTCTTCTAGGTTTTTTCCCTTTATTTTTCTTCAATTTAAAAGTTTCAGGCAATCGTAATGATGCCGTTGTATGGAGAGGAGCACGGAAGAATGGAATGATCAAGCAGTTTCTTCGTGATGTTGATTGGGGTGAAATAGACTATCTCCTCGTTGATACACCTCCTGGCACTTCAGACGAGCACATTTCCTTAGTGCAATTCCTTTTACAAGTTCGTTGACATTTCGGCGGGTTGATCAATTTACTTTTAGGCTGGCACAGTTGATGGCGCATTAATTGTCAGCACACCTCAAGAGGTATCCCTTTTAGACGTCAGAAAAGAAGTGAGTCTTTGCTCTAATTATTAAATGGCTTTTATGCTCATTTCGCATCTAAAACTTTTCTAAAGCACATTCATTTTATTTTCTTGAACATTTTTTTCGGCAATGCAATTCACTACAATAATCTGAAATAATCATTTTATTTGATATATGAATTTATTTTAACCAGAATTTCAGGTGAATTTTTGTTACAAAACGAAAGTTCCCATTCTCGGAGTTATTGAGAATATGTCCAAATTCGTGTGCCCTCATTGTAATCATTCAACGGTCTTGTTTCCTTCTACAACCGGTACGTGTCGTGGTTTTTAATAATATCAAATAATTTAGGTGGTGCTGAAACAATGTGTTCTGAAATGAAGTTAGAATTGTTAACTCAGCTTCCTTTGGAACCTTCATTGGCACAAGCCCTTGATAGTGGAGATGATTTCTTTGAAGTACGTTTTCGAGAATTATAAAATTGTTGAAATTGCAGAAATACCCAGATTCTTCTTTGGCTAAATCATTTTTGGAGCTTGCTGGTAAGCTCCAAAAGAAGCTTGGATAAAGAATTATTTTATACACGACTTGCACTTATTTTGTTGGCATTGTTGTTACTTTTTGGATAAATCTATTTTAGTCAATAAACTAGTTTTAAAATTTATCTAAACTCAAAATATATCTTCGGTGGGGTATCACATTTTATTTAACAATATTCTTCAATTCTCAGCATTGTATTTCAGATGCCTGGTACTTTACGAAGGGTAGTGGTCACCGGCATGGGTTGTATAACCCCGTATGGATCAGGAGTGGCCGCTATGAGAAATGGTATGCTTGAAGGAAGATCAGCTCTGCAATATAATGAAAAACTAAAATTTGTGGTCAGTTATTCCAATTTTTTTATGGCTGTTTAGGTAGGAGAAATAAGTGCTGGCGCCGCAGATTTTGACCGATGGTCTCCTGGTCAACGAAGAGAAATGAGCCGCGCCAGTCAACTCGCAGTTTTAGCCTCAGAAGAAGTAAAATCGATAATCAATCTCTAATGTACTTTTTCCTGCAGACTTTAGAATCGGCAAACGCGTTACAATTAATACAAACGGATACATTAGTGAATATTGGAACAGGTGATCTTATTTTGTTCAGTTCAAGTTTTTAGGAGTCGCCGATCTTGATGCTATTGGAGAAACTACAAAACTTATTGAAACTGATCAAATAAGAAAAGTTTCCCCGTATTTTGTTCCAAGAATTCTGAACAATCTACCTGCTGGTTACGTTTCAATGAAATATGGAATGATGGGCGGCGTAGAAAGTGCTTCTACAGCGTGTGCTACTGGCCTACACTGCATCGGTAATTAATTTGTTTATTGTTTTTTTCAGTAATTCTTTTATAGGAAACGCATTTCGAGCCGTTCGTCACGGTTGGGCCAGAAGAGCAATCGCTGGTGCCACCGAAGGGTGTGTAAATGCTGTTGCCCTTGCCGGATTTGATCGGTATCATTATTTTCTCTGATTATAAAATTGATATAGAATGAGGGCTTTAGCTCGTGGGAAGGAGCCGACAATTTCTCGGCCATTTGATGTGGATCGTAACGGTTTTGTATTGTCTGAAGGTGTAGGACTTCTTTTCATTGAGAGTCTCGATGATGCTCTAGAGAGAAATGCTCCTATCAAAGCAGAAATATTTGGATTTGGTGAGAGATTAAACAGTTGTTAATTTATTTGAAGGAATGAGCTCCGATTGTTATCATATTTCATCGCCACATCCATCAGGCATCGGTGCTCGTCTTAGTATGGAAAGAGCCATCAAAGATGCAAATATTAACAAAGAAGATATCAGTTATGTCAATGCACATGCCACTTCTACACCAACAGGTTCACTGATTTCTTTATATTCGAAAAAGAATTTTTCAGGGGATGCAATCGAAGCCAAAGCAATAACTGAACTTTTCGGCGGTAAGCATGTTGCTGTTTCTTCTATTAAAGGTATCCTTTTTCTTTAAGAGTTTTATCTCCTTTAGGTCACATCGGTCATTTATTAGCAGCTGCTGGGGCTGTTGAAACAATCGCAACTATTGTAACAATTCAAGATAAACGGCTTCCACTAAATCTAAATCTCGTCGAAGCAGAAAAATTTGAACATCTGGATATTCTTAAAGCAGTAATTACTAAAAGTTACTATATTATCGTAATTTAGATGAAAGCCTGGGACTCTCCAAAGCGGTTAGCATTAGTCAACTCCTTCGGCTTCGGTGGAACAAACGCCAGTCTTTTAATCGGTGAATATGTACAAAATTAAATCAACAAGGTTTATTTGAATAAAATTCTATCTGTAACAAAAACGAAACCGGTGGGATAACAAAGTGTACAACTTTGGATAACAAAAAGAACAAATTAACCTCGACTAACTATTCCTCCATCTGTTCTTCTTCTACGCGATCGTGTCCTTCTTCTTCGACGTTATCAAAAGTAAAATCGTCCAGCATTTCTTCCAGAGTGGGTCCTTCCGCAAGCGGTTCATCATCGTCTCCTTCCTTCTCAGGTTTTATTTGCGACATTTTCTCTACATCCTTATAAATGTTAACCTTCTCGCGCATCAACTGATCTTCTTCCAAATCTTCCATAAAGCTAAAAAAAAGTTATTGATGACAATGACACTCGAAAATGTCGATAGTGAAATAAGAACGAACCCCATAAATTCATCGGCGACACTGGCGGTCTCATTTCCAACGATATTTCCATCAACAACAAGTCTTTTGAGCTTCCATTGTCTTCGCTGTGCACGTCTGGTTCTATCTCTCACCTACAACCAAAAAAGTTTTTAAGAAAAAAACCTAAAACATACCTTTTTCACAATAACCAAATCAGGTATCTTATCCGATTTCATCTCGTCAAATACCCGATTATTTATATTGGAATTGCGCACATCAAATGCTAAAAAATTAGGATAATGGATAATTAAAAAAACCAACCAAGTACAAGATCTCCAGGATGAATAAGATGACCCATGTGAGTTTTTGTAGAAAATGTCTGAGCATCCGATGCGCCTACTTGATCACTTTTAACTAACCAAACGTCTGCCAAAACGTGCCTTTTGCTTACAAAACCATGTCCAGCCTTAAAAAATAAGAAGAAAACAGGACGAGATACCTTTCTGTCGATATTTGCTATTGGTTCAACATCAAGTACATAAAATTCTGATAGTTGCTTTGGACCGCATAAAGCCTCAAATGGATCACGCCAAAACGTTGTTCTGAAACAAATATTTAAGGGATAAAAAAAGTAAATTACGCTTGAACATCAGCCATTTGTAAATTAGTTGGATCGATTAAAGTGATCACGTTAGAAATCCGAAGACAAATTGCGATTTGTGACATATTTCCAAGGCTTTGTGCCACTTTTGGAGGCATACAAACGATGTTATCCCTAGAATAAAGGTTAAAAAACGGCTTCATGAAACATACTTGCAAATTGGCACAATCTCAACGCAGAATGTATGTTTGTAGTCATAAGTGTTATTTTTAGTATCATGCGACACTAATTCCTAAGAAACATTTAATTATTATAAAAAAATAACCAACCTGGGCATAGTGATATTTGCAAGGTAAAACTGTCTGAAGAAAATCAACTAATTTTCTTGCTTCTTGCAGTTTAGCAAAGAAGAAATCAATGCCGGTAGGGACAGGCTTTACACCTGTACATTGTTTATGTGCCTATAATAGGTAAAAAATAAGTACAAGAAGGACACCCACTCCATGTTTCAAAAGCAGCTGTTCAAGATAAAACAATGTCTTCTTAAATTCTGCCTTTTGCCGAACTTGAACGCATGCTCTCCAGAAATCTTTAGCTTCTGCACGACGACAGTCATCACACATCTAATGAACATCGAGATATTTCAACTGATAGAATCTCACTTGATTATGGACGGTGAACTCGACCACAAGTGATTGTTGGAGGATAGTACTAGTGAAAACCTCCTTTTGAACAGTAATTTTAACTTTAATACGTTTTGAATGTGCTTCCGTCCAAACAAATGCTGCATCAATAAGGCGAACCTGAGAAGATTGAAAAAATAAACATCATCAATTATCTTGTTACCTTTAACAAGCACGGTTTCATCTTTTTCAGACAAATTGACAACAGTTCTTTCGATTCTGGTTCAGCGCGCATCCATGCATTTGGTGGTACAAAAAATCTGTCACAGAATTTGCACTTATAGATTGTGCCTATAATTTTGTCTTTACTGAAAGCTACAATATTCACTTACATGTTCTCGTGATGCCTTCTGTGATGTCTACTTTGGAACGTAAGCAACCGCTGCACATATTTGCAGCATTTGGTTGAATAGGTATTCCACATTCGCAACAAGCAATCAAACCTACTGTAGGTGTATAATCATACGTCTCCATATCTAAAAAAATATGTCTGTAATGAAGCAACAAGTAATAAATGGATAAGCACCGCAAACAAAGAAAGAGAAGGTTTCGTAAAATATTGGGCAAGTCGAATAGTTGCTGTATCCCGAACTATCGTTACGCATAAAACGTTGGACGCAATCACGTATCCGCTAAATCTCTTCTTCAAATTTGCATTCGTCAGTGAACTAAAAACTGAAGTTCGAGAGTATCATTACCTTTTTTTCAGATGACGGCTACAAGCACTTATGATACCATTGTGGAATATATCGTAAGATTACATATATTCATTTTGGCAGCATTTTATGCTATAAAAGAACTCTATTTCGAGTATAAAAACCAGAAAATAGCAATAAGGTTAGATAATATTTTTTATCGTCCAGATTTAGGCTTAACAATGAAATTAATGCTTCACCTCTTATAAGACAAGCTCGGAAAGTGGCAATGATAACGGGCGCTGATGGCACAATTGGATTAGAAGTTACACAACGACTGCTTAGACTCGGATTTAAAGTAAAAGCCCTTGTAAAAAAGCGTCAAGGGTTAGTTAGTTAGAATAAGAATTTTATTTCTTGTAGGTCATTCTTAGAAAGTTTGGAGAAAGATTATTCCCACGATAGAAGGCTGATTTTATACGAAGTAGATCTGGAAAAACCCCGTCAGGTTTCACAATTTCTTAACAATTTTGGATCTTTTGGAACTGTGCATCTTGTTATTCTTTGTGCTGGGGTAATGTTTGCTCCAGAGAAGGTTCTTGATTCATTATTAATTTATTTATTTGTCGATTACAGTACTCTGAAGATATAGAAAGCCATATGTGTGTCAATTTAGTGACTCAAGCAATGATATTAGATGAGCTACAAAAACATTTTACTAGTGAGACCCGTATTCTCGCTTTGAGTTCATCGTGTCTCCGAGCTGCACATAATTTTATTAGCAAAGGTACTGTCTAAAACGGATCAAATATTTTTTTTTTTCAGAAAAACCTCTCCAGCAATACGTTGGTCCGTATCAAGCATATGCTTTATCTAAATTATTTTTGTCGATTTATATTAATCAATTAGCATATAAAAGGTCAGTTCATTATTATGAATAATTAGCGTAAATTTATAGAAATATAACGGCTGTCAGCATGCATCCTGGAGTTGTTCCAGGGCGTCTATATCGCCATGTTAATATTTTTTTAAAGTTAATAACATATTTTTTCCTGCCTTTTATAATGAGGTAAACTTACTTTTTTATTTTTTTTAAAATTATTTTCTAGAACACCCACATTTTCTGCACAACTTGTGTTGCACACTGCTTTACGAGAAGATCTTGTTCCAGGAGGATATTACGAGGATGAAGAATTACAAGAAATATTTAAATCATACACACAGGCAGAAAAGGATACAGTTTACAATAATATTTGCAGTACAGTCAAGCAGTTACGGACGTAGATTTCTATAGGATTTTATTTTTATTTTGAGTAATAAATTTCTAAATTTACGACTGTTCTCTGGGTGAAAAGTGTGTAGCCGACATCGTTGTCTTCTGCTGCAAGATTTCCCACATCTTTTTTCAAACATCTATCTACGCGGCCTTCCTTTTTTCCACCTCTAATAGCGACATAAAACGAATGTCTGTCAAATTTCCTGTTAAAAGGCCGATTTGGTCTTTGTCTAAAGCAAATGGCCATCTTCTTCCTATTTTCATTATTTATCCAAGGAGTTCTATCAGCCCAATTTCCTGCAGTTTCACCAGCAAAATGTGTTACTGGCACTGAATTCTACAGTCCTTCCCATCCTCGATTCTTGTTGTATTGTATCCAGCCAGGAGTTTACAATGTCACCGGTAGGAGACGACCTCTCAAATTCAAGTGTCTCTAGGTTGCCTGGATTCCGCCTTTTCCAAAGTGTCATTCAACAGCCATGTGGATTTGGCCGAAGAAACTCACAAACATCTCGGATTCCGTTTCAAATGTGTTGTGCTCCAAGAACAAAAACAGAAAATAGTAAAACTTCAATATACAGGTAAAAATTGAACCGGACGAGAATATTGACAATTTGAGGATGTGTCGATATGAAAACGAAAGTCCTAACCATTCCTGGAAAGACTTTCGTTGACCCGGCCACTAAACAGACGTGCGTCTGTAATCCAAGCGGATATTTCAGCTGTGGATAAAAAAAACCAAATAAAAGCTCATATTCTCTTCGAAGTATCCGCCAACAGTCGACTTTTCTTCATCTCGCTCAACGGGTGAATATTAGTTTTTCGTAATATCCCTGGATTTGTCACTGTATTAGTGCTGAATACCGTACCTGTTTCATAAATACTCCTGGGTGGGATTCCCCCAAAGGCTGATGGAAGTGGCCGTGGCAGAAGAGAAATGGCACATGTCCCACATGACCGGCCACATGTCCGTTGCATCAGAAGAGGATTGGCAGAACATTGGCCGGTACTCGCCCAAAATGGACACTCCGGTCGGGTATCGATGCACATTCTCGGCCTAGTCGCTTCTTTGTAAAATAAAAGGACAACTTACCCAAGAGAATTACTGTAAGGATTGAGAGAGGCAATTGGACTAGGATACGGTGGCGAATACCCGGAATAAGGGAGATAGACACGTCGCCAAGGACAATCTGCAAGTGAAGTGACCTCGTCGACTGCTCGACTTACCGTATCGACCCCAATATTGGGCGGAAATAAATCCAAAAAAAAGTAAACCTGAACAAGGGAAAGCTGCGGTAATTATAGAAAACTAACCGAAAGTGAGAAGAGAAAACATGACTCGAGGGATCAGCCGAGAAGAGGATTTTATACGAATGGCGTAATCTCTACCGGAGCCGCGCAACTGACCAGTTGGATTTCGAGCATTATCCGCCCTGCCAACAAGCAACTGGATTGATCTGGGAACATTACAGAGGAAAGATATTCCCTTGATGGGAACAGATGAGCACTTGCAATAGAAAAGACGATGCGTTTTTTTAAGTAAAGTTGGTGAGCTTTCCCACTCTTATCGAAGTCTAACAACTTGCAACGGGTTGCCCTTTTTAAAACGTAAAACAATAATTTATTGGCACTTGTAAACAGCGGACACGAATCAACACAAAATACAACAAAATGGAATGAGGTCATTTGGTTTGCACAGGGGCACAGGGGAAGAGATTGTCGGGGATCTATTCAACTAAAAGACGACTAGAATGGACACCGATTATCCGGCTATGTCTAGTGGTTGATGTAGGCTCCTCCTTGGGGTTGTTGGTAACCAGCTGCCTGCTGTGGCTGTGGCTGAGCGAATTGTTGCTGTTGAGGAATCTCCTGCTGCTGTTGTGGTTGTTGCTGATATCCACCAGCTGGCTGCTGGGGAATCTGCTGGGGAACCTCCTGCTGCTGTGGCTGTTGGTATCCTTGTTGTTGGGGTTGCTGTTGTTCTTCTTGGTGGGCCTCGACGGGAGCTTGAGGTTGTTCCTGGTAGTTAGATCCGGCAACTTGGGTCTGTTGTTGTTGTTCCTAAAATTGTCTGCTCATCCTCGCCCCTTTTTCTTTCTCACCTCAACGTGTTGTTCCTGTGGTTGAGCATATCCGGAAGGTCCTTGAGCGGCTTCAGGAGCTCCCTGGACGGGGGCAGCGGGAGCAGGGGCCTCCTGGTATTGTCCTCCGGCAGCTGGAGCCTCAACATTGTTGGTCTGTTGAGCCTGGGGAGCAGCATAGTTCTGTTGTTCTTGCTGGGGAGCAGGTTGTTGCCACTGTTGGGGAGCGGGTTGCTGCTGTTGTTGTTGCTCGACGGGAGCTGGCTGTCCTTGCCATTGCTGTTGAGGTTGAGCCTCAGGCTGTGGAGCTTGTTGGTAGCCGCCAGCAGGAGCAGGAGCTTCAGGAGCAAAGTTTTGCTGAGGTGCTGGCTGAGGGAAGGCCTGGGGTTGGGGGAAGGATTGCTGTTGAGGCTGGAAAGACTGCTGCTGTGGCTGGAAGGCGGGCTGAGGAGCCTGTTGAGGGGCGAAGAGAGGAGCCTGCTGGGGAGCAGCAGCATATCCACCGGCAGCTGGAGCAGACAAAGAGAGGGGCTGAGCAGCAGCAGCGAAAGGCTGCTGAGGAGCCAAACCGCCGAAGCTGGGGATCTGAGGAGCGGGAGCAGCGAAGCTGGCGGGGGCAGCGACGGCAGGGGCGACGGCGTATCCTCCAGCTTGGGGAAGAGGAGCGGGAAGAGCCACTGGGGGAGGAGCAGCATAACTGAAAGGGGATTCGATAAGAGAAGAAGATAGAAACCAACCTGGAGCTGGAACAGGGAGGTGTGGCAGAGGCGCAGCTCGGAGCACTGGGAGCACAACATCCGCCAGATGAACCAAGTCCTCCAATGCAAGCCATCAACGGGGAGGCTGAGAGGGTCAATAACAACGCTGTCCGGAACTGAAAAGATTGTATATTCACAACAAAAAGAAGGGGGATCTCGAAGAGAAGAAGAAGAAAAGACTTACCATGATGAGACGGGATAGGCGAGATGAGGATGTCGTCTGCCGTTGGTCGCCTTAAATAGCCCTATCACCTGCTATCCAACCGAAGACACGGCACGCCCACCCCCAAGGCGGCTATCGGAGGCGGAAAAAAGACGACGACGGCACTAGTCACCCAGCTTGTACAGAACTGATGGATTGAAACGCGATTTGTCGGGAAGACGAGCGAGGATAATTGCCAAGAGTCCATTGGGACACGCTCATTAGACGGATTTTATGGTATTTTATTTGACTTTAAATCATTTTGCCTCTTGAAATACTGTCTTTCTTCGTCGATAGGTTGAAAAATGAAGAGACTACGCCGCTCTGCTGTATTCTGTTGACCCGAAGATATTGTCGATCATCCAATGGCTCTCTCAATAGAGAACTACTTGTACCTGGAAACAGGCATCTTCTGTCTAGTTTGTGTCCTGGCTATTTCGTTTACTGTTGGATAAAATCGTCACTTCCTCGATTCGAGGTATTTGACCCGTCTTTTACACTCTGCCATCGACGTCGTTGGAATGTATCCGATCCGGCCGATAAGTTCCGCTTGTCTCCTAGATAGATGTCCTTGATAATCCATCTCCATCGGTTCTACCGCCATTCTCCTGTGGCTCTTGTCAAAATCAAAAGAGCTTCTTCTCTCGAATCCGGTCGATCGGAAGTCGTCGTCTCTTGCGCCATCGGAATGTGTCTCCATTGTTTTTCGCGGGAGTTGCCACCTGTTGCGTAAGCCCGATCTCGTTCCGAACCCGCTAAGGGAATCCACGACAAAATTGTGCGAGATTTCGAGTATCGTCGCCACAATACGCGCCATTAGTTTTCACCTGGAGTTGAGATGGAAAAAGATTGGGTTGGATGACCTCAGGGCCACTTTTCACTTTCTTCGTGTTGTCCTTGACAAGTGAAAAATGGAAGAAGACGACCTTCTCTATGCAAATTATTGTGGAAAAGTTTGATTGTCCTTGAGATTCTCACTTGTAGTAGTGTCACTTGTTCTCTTGGTCACATCCTTCGTTCATTTTCCAAACCATTGCGTTTCATAACAAAAATCTTCTCCGGTTTCTTTTCTCAAGGATTTGGAGGACAGAAAAGGGCGAGCCTTGGCCCTCGCCCAACGCAATGAGCTGTGAAATTTACGGCAAGAACCGGCTGAGCTTTTGCCATCGAAACCATCAACGGCGCAGTTTGGAAATGATGGTGCCGGAGGCCACGAGGGCGAAAAAGAAAACGACAAACAAAACCAGACACAGAGAGACTGTCCCTCATTAGGGAAAGACATGAAATTTATGACTATCCGGAATGATTCTCTTCTATCGAGATTAAAATCTTCATTTTTTGTATTGAGTAGATTGGCAAACAAGACGACAGATGGATGTTATTCGGCTTGCTTATCATTGACATTCCTCCAAATCCCATTTGTCATTATCACACTCGTTATTTCAGGCGACAAAATTATAAATGTTCGTTTATTGCGCACCTATTCACGTCTCTGCGTAATAACCCGTTTTGACGATATTGCCAAGAAGGAAAGCTATCAAAAAGCCGGGGATGAAATTAGAACTGAAACGGCGGATGAAAAACATTGAAATATGTCAGAGACATATTTGAAACGAGACAAATCCGGCCAGATATCGTGATTTTGATCTGAAAGCAAAACAATAAACAACGATGGAGAATAAAATAGTTTATTTACAAAAATACCCGTATGAAAATGAGTATCATGATCACATTATTCCTCTTCTTCGTCATCTCCAAAAGAAAGTAGCCGACTTTGTGGTTGAGTTTCTTTTTGCATTTCTTTCTTTTTCTTTTCACTTGTCTAGATGGTTTTGAATAAAAAAAAGGACAATAATTATACAAACCTCTGGTGATTCTTCTGCTCCACGTTTTATGGGCTTTTTGAAGACAATTTTACCATCGGCTATCTTCTGCTCTAAAAAATAAAATAATAAATTAATGAGATTTCGTCTACCATCTTCTTCTTTTTGTTTAGCATCTAAAGCTTTCTTTAGTTCTTCTTGTGATAAATCTGTTTCTGGATTTAATACTACAACCTAAAAATAAAATTAAATATAAAATAAAAGAAACGAACCTGAGGACGATCTTCTTCTCGTAAACGTAATAATTCTGATTCTGGTGTATCGGCATCATGTGAATTATCCTCATCGGCAAACTAAAATTTTTAAAAATATATAGAAAATTTCCTACTTTGTCTTCTAGCTTAGCTGGTTCCTTATAGCCCAATTTCTTCTTCATGTCCTTGATAAACTGTGGTTCTTCTTGTTCCACATAGCGTAACCCAGACTTTTCTCGGTAAGTAAGTTTCTTCTCTGCCATTCTAAAAAAATAAAATATGTGAAGTGGGAACTCGGAAAACGAGAAGATAAGAAAGCTCAATATTTCGAATAATCTCGTGTGATAAATTTTTGGAAAAATGGGCCATATTTTATGCGTAACGCGAATTTGTGACCGCTGAAAAGGAGAAATAATGGAAGCAGGAACAATATTGATAGACATGGAATATTGGAGAAGACACTGGGAAGAACGAATTGAAAGACTTATCCCCAGTACCTAAAACCCAAAGCCCAGTAAATCTCATCGTATCTGCTCATCCTCTCGGACTTGCCCTCTGTGGCTCAGCCTTCCAAAACAAGTAGTTTCCAGAAAATGAAAAGGATTTCATCGGTAAGAATAAAAAAGTGAGGAGATGCTACCTGGGCCACCGAATCCGAGTCCAAAAGAATCTCAATTTGACCGCAACCAATCCTGAATCCTTATGGAAGCTGATGGTCTGTTCTATGGGTGATCGCCGTACTAACGCGGTTCGAAAGGGAATATTGAAGTCTGCAGAACTCTAACTTTTGCAAAAGAGTCATATTGTAAAAAAAAACATGCTACGCGGGGGTTCACCATCTCATCCGTCATCTGAAAACGACCAGTTATAGCTTCCCACGCCGTTTCCTCCATTATTTCCCCAGCCACTTTCGTGTTCACCTGTCTAATAAAATGAGAGAAGATGGTCCCTCTAGCCAGATTTCCGTCATCGAGTCATGTTTTGTCAGTCCGAGACGCGTCCCCCTCCCTCTGTCTCTCGTGTCCCCGGTAAGTTTGTGTAACCAGTTGTGTGTCCTCCCCGAGGCTTGACCATATAAGTGGGATCGATCGATGTGTTCTGGAATCAGTATAGACTGAGACTAGACAGCGGGAAGAGAGCTCAGACGAAGGCCATTGCCAAAAGATCATTGACTTTGAGGAGACCCAGAGACCCGGGCGAACACCGAGTTGCCATAATACGCGCATCAGAGACATTGAAGACTGCCTTCCGGACTGGCTAAGAGGGCAAAATCTAATATTAACACGGCCAATATGGGTGTCAGGAGACTCGTCTCTAACTGGGTAATCACATGGGTCAGGAGGCAGAGGTCGACCTCGACTGTACTGCTGATTCCGTCGAAGAAGGCGAGTCATCTTGGTCGAGCTGATTAGAAGTGGCATTTGCCTATTTTGCCCCGCTTCCCTTTCGACATTCCAAGTATTGGTCTCTCTTTGTTTGCCAAGCAACAAGCAAATCAGCCGTTTCCCAGCCGCACAATTGGACACCCTAGGCCCCCTTACTCGGTAAGTCGGGGGGATACTGACAAAAACCGGTTGAGAGGACTTCGGAGGAACGGGAGTAATTAATAGAGAAATCCTCTGCTAGAAAATAATACAGTAAGACTCTTGGTCTTGAAGGGAATGGATTCTCGCCCCTGCCCATTTCTTGGGTCTTCTAGTCAATGTGTCGACCTCTCTTCATAAAATGAAGAGGTCGACGAGAAGATGTCGCTTGCCTCTAGATATCAACAGTCAGGAGAGTGTAAAATGCGTGCGGGCAGTTTACCAAGGGCAAGGCCCCCGGAGTCTCGAGCGCCCGTTTTTCCAGCCCCTCGCCATGCCTGTAATTCTCCACCACAAAGCAAAGCGCAACCCATCGATTGAAAACACCTCGCCTTGGGGAAGAGATGACTTCTCCAAAGAAGACGAAGAAGAGAGTCTGCTTGTATTTATTTGCGCCGTATAATGTGCTGTCGGTTGGCCCGGAGGTGACCCCTAATCGTCGTCGTCGTCGTCCCGTCCTTTCTAGCGCTCATAACCTATCGGCCGGCTAAATTTTACCAGCTGCGTTGCTGGCTGGCTGTGTGTGTGTCCACGCGCATTGTCAGATTGATCTCCCTGGATGTTGACATCTTTTCCTCCTTTTTAGGTTCCTCAGCAATTAGTCATTCACTGGTTCCTTTCCTTCTCCACCTGCTTCATTGAATATGTTCCCCTCGTCAGTTCAGAGTACAGTCTCCCCCCTCGGGGTAGTAAAGGTCCTTGTGCCTGTCCCCCCGTCAATTGCCGGGCCGCCCCCGGTTTCTCACCTACTTATGGTCACAGTCGTCGGTCGTTGTTTTGAGGAGGCTGTGTCTGTTTATCCAGGCATATAGCGCCCGATAGAGCTACTTGATATTCCTGCGAATTGAGCCCTAACTCCTGGACTATTAAAAGTCATCAGGTTGATTCCTCTCCTTCCAATCTCGTTGTCATTACGAGTCAGCCCCTCTCCCTGTCCCTCCGCTGAGTCCTATCTCTTGAGCCATGTCTCCTCTGTCTCTGCCATCATTATCTACGTGTAGTACTCATCGTGACGAGTCGTTCGACATCCCATATGATATATAAATGTTGGAGTTTGATTTTGGCGCCCTCGGAAACGGGAGCTAAGTTTCTGCGGCCAGGCCTGCGAGGCGGCCGATAATCATACAAATTCTTCTCCAACCAACAAGAGCAGCACCCTTGCCGAAAATCAATAATTCGGTGTGTTGCCCCTTCATAGTGTGCCGACTCAGCACCCGGGCCGGGCATTTTCCCCCTTGGCGCCTCTCCAGTCAGCTCATCATGACCTTGGTCAGTCACTTCCCCGAGATGACTCGACCCACCTTACCTATTCTCCCTCTTTCTGTTTTTGGGGAAACAAGGAAGTCCCAGTTATTTTTAGATCTTCTGTCTATTTTTAGTGACAGTTCTTTTTGGAGGTTCCCTGCTGCTCATCGAGACGGAAATGTACAATTCAGGCCGAGATCAGCCAAAAGAGAGAGAGAGTCCCGTACCAGTTGCCCAGATAAGAAAAAGAGTCCCCTTTCGAGTAATTCACATGTTTTCTTTAACTCTCTTTCTCCCATTATCAAAACACAGAGACGGCTGTTTGTCGCCCGTTTCCCAGATGAGGTTCCCCTGGCTATTCCAACCCTCTGTCAACATACAGAAATCGTTTTCATAGGCAGGCCGTGCTGCTACGAGACAAAAAGGATGTTTACCGAATTGACAGCAGTCGGCGTGGTGGTGATCCCCCCTCTGCCACGTGTCTAATTTTCTTTTTCCCCATTAATCTTGGTCCCCTCCAGGTTAACTTGATCCAATCTCATCATTTCTCCCCTCAACATATGTTCGCCATTCGTAATAACCACTCTTTTGCCATTTCTTTTACCAGCCCGAAGGTGAGAGAGAGGGGAAGAGAGCCCCCGACACCAGAGGGGGCCAGGGGACTCGGTCGAGTGATGGTAATCAGAGCCACCCGCTAACCTGACTGACCCATTTCAGACACCGTATTGATTGAGTTAGTCCCCGGACGCATAACAATCCTCAGATGCGGCCAATGTTTTCGCTCCACTTCTCTTTTCTTACTCTTTCATTACCCTGGCATCCATTGACTCCGAGAGGGGAAGGAGCAGCCAACCCGAGTATACAGGGGGACTTTTATTGGAGGATTCGTCGGAATGAGCTATGCAGAGAGGAGAGCAAGATTAGCGATGGCCGCAAATGTTTTCATACTTTGAAGGGCAAGAGAGAGAATTAGCGAGAGAGTGAGAGAGAGAGGTCCTGGGTGGAAGGCAGTCGACATTTTGCGAGATTTATTTCCGTCTTGGCCAATGATTACGAGACGAGAGAACAAATACCGTAGTCAAACCCCATTGGTGCCAAACTTCCGACACTCATTTCGAGACTCACAAAAGTTCACAGGGACACATTCCCCCCTTCTTTGTTCTCTTCTCGATTGGGATCCTTCTTTACAATCGGGTTCTCTCTGGTTCTAAATTCGAGAGAGTCTAATTTCCAACGGCGAATAAGTCGAGGACTTTAGCTCCCACCAGAGTCTGCTCACACCGTCAGCCATCAGACTGCTGTTTCAAGAGTTCAAACATTGCTTGGATTCTAGCCAAGTTCTTCGGAAGAAAGAGGGAGAGGATTGAGCGGCATCGATTATTCCAGCAGCCGGTCGGGTGGACGGACTATAAGTGCCAGTCCAATACCGTGTTGGTGTCCTCTCGTCGGATTAAGGGGCCAAAGGGGAGAGACAACCAGGACGAGGAAGACGAGAAGATGAGGATATGGCAGCTATTGATCGGTGTAACAATCACCTTCCAGCTGGACTTATGGCATCGCGTAAACGCGTTTTTGGTCAGCCCCTGACGTCACCTGTTTGCTCGTCGCCCATCCGACATTTTCTCCACTCGGCCATTTGAAACCGAACTCCCCTCTCCTGTCCTACTCAGCTACTTTCTCTCTTCTTCGTCTTCAGAATTTCATCGACATCACATTTTCCAATCGAAATGTCATTTGGCGCCAAAAAGTCGACTTTTTTTCATTTCGTAAGAGAGAGCGGGGAACAGTATTTGGTTTGCTCCTTTGAATATTTCAAAGAAAAGTTCTCCTCGTGATAGAGAGAGAGAGACCTCTGTTGATTTCAATATATGTCAACGAGTAAACACAACGACGACGATCCGCTCGTTAGCCAAAAGGACAAAGTCGAGGTAGTTGGCCTCTCAACTGATTCATTCACTCTTATGCATCTCTCCCGCGTGGGGACTGCGATTGTCTCTCGGCTTTTGCTTTTCTTTTGCCCATCGATTGCTGTATTGGTCCATTAGTGTCCAGCTGTCGAAGGTGATACTCTCCCGCTGCCTCTCCGCTCCTTAGCGGCCGGGGGTAACTCTTTTCGTCTTTTATTCTTTTACCTATCTGGTAACTGTACAGTTCTTTTGTCAATATTCTTATCAATTATTAAATAGATTCAAACAGTTAAAGGGAATAGTTGTCTTTTGAGGAGTCGATGACTCGATGTGAGCATTTGTCAATCCCTGCGAGCCGATCATTTTTGGCCCGATCGATAGTTTGGGGTCATTCCAATCTCGCCATCACCTTGTTCCCTCGACGGCTCGACCCGTCTCCTTTTCCTCATCTTCTCAAATTATTATTCCCCTTCTTGTCAATTAAATATCTATTGTATCAATATGAGCGACTGTTTACATCAGTTGATTTTTCGTGGAAGCAGTAATGTCGACAACATTCCAGATACAAATTTTGGAACAGGTTCTTTGACTTTCGTAAAAAGTCGACAAAAATTCGCCCTAAGCTCTGGAATAATTGATGTTTCCTCGATAATTTCTTGAGGTTCCGCTGGCGGATGACGTCACATGGACTGGTCGCTCGCCTTGTTATCATTTACTGAAATCCTCCTCCAAATGTCCCTCTCCCCGTTGTTTTTCTTCTTCTCCCTATTGATCTCTTCTTCCGTCATAAACTGCTTCTTCCAGGTTTCATTTCAATGTGTTAACATACGGGCCTATGACTATGTCGCAAGCAGTTACTGAACCTCAGGCTGGTCCAATGTCCTCCCTTTCAAATGGTTGTGACATGGATGGCAAGCATCTCCACCATGGAATGGAACCGATGGATCTGTCGGCTGGACCGGTAAGTTGTCTCGAGCAGGAGGCCCAGTCATAATTAGGTCATTCAAATCCGAGACGCACCTGTTCTGATTACTATCGATTTTTATTTATTCATTTCAGGGAATGCCCGACCATGCTGATGACGATCTCCACGCTAGTCAGCTCTGTCGACGGAGTACACGGGTCTCCGCCCTCAAAGCAGCTGAAAAAATTAAATTGAAAGATGACATTGTCCAGTCACAAGAATCTCATCCTGGCCCAGCGGTTAGTCTCGTCTTTTTTTGATATTTATTGATATTTAATTGTAGGAAGAACGAATAGAAGAAAAAGAAGAGAATAAGTCGGATGAGCCGCCTTCAAAGAAGAGCAAACTAGCCGATCCCAAGGCCATGGATCAAATGTCTCATACTTTTTATATCCAAGAACAGTCAAATGGGACTGTCGTCGAAGTCGAGGAAGAATCCGACATCTCCTCCATAAATTCGTCCGACGCCGCCATGCTCAAACAAGCGTATGAAAAAGTAGACAAGGAGATTTTACGGAAAGACGGGGAAATTTCAGGTGAAGTCAAAAGAACCATCAGAGGAGACATTACGAGAACGGATGTCCATGATTAAAAAATTGGAAGCTGAACTCAGGTAGTCTAATGGCTTTTCGAGTGGAAATTTGGGTTTAGAAATGAGGAATCACAGCTGACTTTGATGAGAAAAATACAGTTGAGTCAGGTAATTGCTCGGCAATCAGAAGCCAAGAAAATGCAAGCCGGAATGGGTTTGAATGGCGGATCAGCATACAAACCAACCATCGCAGCACCCAAAAATGGAGGCAACAATAATAATCAACGTAAGACAGAGTACTCGAGAGAAATAGACGGTTTTTAGTGAAAGAACTCCCGCCGGATGCCATCAAAATCTTGTTGAAATTGTCGCCAGAACAACAGAAAGAGGTCAAATTTGTCTTTATTTTTATTTATTGAGCCAATTTCAGTTTATAATCAAGGCCAACAAGACAAATCCACAAGTCATCCAGCAGTTGATCCAGGCTTTAGCCAAAGGAGGAATTGCCACCCAGGCCCAAATCCAACAATTCATCCAATCCATCCAAGCTGCTCATAAGACATCGGCCATCCAACTCGACCCGACTCCCCCGGCACCTCGGCCGGCTCAACCTGATCCGCCACCGAATATGGTAGGCCATTTGTTATTTCTTATGAGAAAGAGTATCCTTCAGTTGGCCACAAATCTTGCCAAGCAGACGCCTCAACAAAGGGCTGCCCATGCTCGACAGGCCTTCCGTCAGCAGGCCGACAAGCAACTCCAACAGTTCGCCGTCCAAAATTTGTCGGCTCATCCTGATCTCCAATTTATTCCCAATCCCAACCAGGCCGATTTCCCCTCCCTCGTCGCTTTGGATATCATTGTCCAGAGGTTAATGAAAGACAAAGCCGCTACTGCGTAAGTTCTCTTTTCTAATCGCCAGATATATTTAATTGAAGGGATGTAACCGAAGCGCCATATGAGTGCGAGGAATGTCACACGGACTTCACCCCCTCCTGGAAAGCCATCGGCGTACCCGGCGACATGCATCTTTATTGTGAGGCGTGTGTCAAGGCATCGCAGAAGAAAAAGAACATGAAAGATCATACAAATTATCTCCGGAAAGCTTTCAACAAAGTCTCCGCCCAAGAGAAGGTTTGTCCAGTAAAATAGAAAAAGAAACCCACGAGTTTTAGGAGTTTGAAAAGCATATAACCGAGGGAAAACTGGAGCAAGTTTTGACCCAATACATGCAGAACCAAGCGGCACAAGCGTCGACCTCTGCCCCGCAGAATTTGTCAATGAAACAGAATGGCACGAGTACTCCGACGTCGTCATCCAAAGCAACGTCCTCTTCTGTGCCGACATCGTCGAAGACTCCTTCTGCCAGTACGAGCTCCTCGTCACAGGCCAAAAAGACCTCCTCGAGCAGTAATAATATGAGCATGGTGAGTCGCCTTTTCTTATTTCAGGGAGTGTCGCAGTTATGCCTCCAAAAGCACTGGATAAGAAGTCGCCTTTCCTTTTTTCTTATATTTTTTGTGTCACTTGTCTTTTTTTTCCTCAAATTGTTGCAGTTATGCCCGCTTCTTTCCTTTATTTTTTCTATTGGGCGTAACTGCGGCATCCACCCCTTTTTTCCTTCTGCTCTGATTTCTTCTTTGAAGCTGGCCAATATTCGATCGAAAGAAGACATCGACCGACTATTCCCGACAGACCGAGATGCTTATTACAAACTCATCGAATTTGGATTCTTCGACAGCGAAGCTTCTTGTTTTTATTGTGGGAAGAAGATGAAATTACGATGGCGGAAGGATGTGCCCGAGGTTGTCTTCCGTCGCCTCGTATTCACGTCGTTTATAGTGGCGGTGCAAACAAGATAAGAAGAAGGACTGTTCCTGTCGATCTCTTCGAACGGGAACCTGGTTCGCCAGGACACAGCTCACTCCTCGGATTGTCATCTCCCTTGTCGTTCTCCATTGCAAAGAGTAGATTCTCCTATTTGAGCTGGTCATCTTTCGTCCATTTAGCTATTCCACCGAGGAAATCGCCAAACTTCTTGAGATTAGTTGTGCGACGACGGTCGAATATCGTCAAATGGCTAGGGATGTCTGCATCGAGTCTGTCCCTCAACTTTTAAATGAGAATCCGTGTTTAGAATTGAAAAAGGATATGACCTGGTGGGAGGAAAGGGACGGGTCGTAGAATTGGGAGAAGTCTGTCTCCGGGTCAAGAAAGGTCGGAACGACGTTGAGAGGGAAAATGTCCATGTTCTTGGAGGTAGTGCTCGGCCTCATTTCACATCAGTCGTCCATTTAGGCTTAGATATCAATTCAAATCAAAGTTTTGCCAAGATTATTCACAAAAATGATGAGACAACATTTCACGATGTGCTCACCAATCACGTCAACTTCCACTCGACCCTCCAGGCGACCTCGTCTTTCCTTCGACAACATTCTTTTCTTCTGAAATGGTTCGATAGAAGCCAAGTCATCGAGGCCAACCAGTCAGTTCCTCCCCTTTTTGGCTCAGCTACGTTTAGACCTTTCTGGAAAAGATTTGACAAAGTGGAGGCGACCATGGACTCTGTCAGATCGCATCTTTCTGAGTTGGTCGTCCGCCAGAATGAAGGCGACCTCTTCCTCCCTCGGGTCCTCAACCACATCCGGTGTTTTCGTACAAAATAAACTACGGTTAATAGAATACGGCTCAATAAATGATATCTTTTTATTTTTTTCCTGTAATTTTCAGAAAGAGGCATAACTGCGATCTCCTCTCCAATGTCCTCTTGTGACCGTTTCTAATCTTTTCAAATTTTCAGTCTCAACAGATGCAGATGGCCATGTTGATGCGGGCGAATCCGATGGTCGCCGCGATGATGAGCAATCCGGCAATGATGACACAAATGCAGGTAAAACAGAAAAGAAAGCGAATCGAATAATGAAATGACAGGCGATGTACACCAATCCGATAATGATGATGATGCAAGCACAACTCCAACAGCAACAACAACAACAATCAAATCGCAGCTCATCTAATTCATCTTCTAATGTGAGAATATCGCTTTTTTATTTTATAAAAATAATATTCTAGGCCCAGAATCAGCAGAATATTTACGCGATGAATCTGCTCGCCCAGATGGCCGCTTCTGCCGGCGGTGGAAGTGGTGGCGGTTCGTCTAATTTGACCCAAGCCCAATTGAGTGAGTTCTCCCCTTTTCTCATAAACTGTCCTCATTTTCAGCTGCCCTAATGCAAAATCCTCAACAATTACGACAATTACAAGAATTTGTCCGACAAAAGGCATCACAAGGAATGGGCAAGAAATGATCCCCCGGTCATCTTTGATATTTTGTCATCTTTCTCTCTCAAAAGTAGCCTTAATCCGTATCTTTATTACGTGTTCCATTTCCTCTCTCGTTTCTTTCCAAGAGATCTTGGTCTACTCACTTGGTTGTCCGTGTCAAATAAGATGACACTCAATGAAAACTGGTCCTTGGTGCGGTTGTCAGTTATTTTCTCCTCCCTTAGGGTTTTTAGCCTTCTTTCTTTATTCTATCAGGAGTTTTTTTCGTCATCATTTTTTTGTATAATAAATTTATGTTTGTTTTTATTTAGTCCTCAACTTATTCTTATTATTTTATTTGTTCTCAAACCGTGTGATTGATTTCTGTACGATTATTCAAGTGCACAGTCGTTTTATCAACTTCCAAACTTGATTGCATAACAAATTGTAGATTCAAGTTTCTTTTTTTATAATATAAAGTGGTTTTATGGATTTATTTATGTTTTCCTTCATATCAAAGAGTAAATAGAAGTTGCAAAAAGCAAGTACGCAAATAATTTTGAATTGCCGCCGTTCCGAGCTGCAACGCCAGAGTGGAACCATATTTTTAGTCAAACGTTACAGCGTGTCACTGGAAAACACGGCCTTTCACTTTGATTTTGCACATTATTTTTCCTGTTGAGATAGCCATTTTTCTCAATTGAATGTTTTTTATATACATTGTTTGCATTTCGAGAGTAAATTCCAAACTTATTTTATAAAAGAAAAGCGACTGATAACGTAATGATGGTGTTGTACATAATTTTAGTGGACATATTTCTAAAAGAAATATTCAAGGTGTTTTATTATTTTGTGCATTAAAAAAACGTATATATTATTTTTTTGTAGAATATGTCCCCTAAAATGCGGAGAAAAATTCTATACTTGTTTATTGCTATTTTGCGCTGTGTGCATATTGATTTCGGTTACTATGGTGTTTATCTTCCTCGTTTCTTATCTCCTCCTTCTTCCATTAATTTTATTCTTCAGATTTTGATAAGCGAAATGGACCAGTTCGAAGCCATCATCGAACCCGCTCGCCAGTTTGCCAAGGACTCTATACGACTCGTAAACCGCTGCACAAAACCGGATAGGAAAGAATACCAAAAAATCGCAGTTGCCACCGCCATCGGATTTGCTATTATGGGCTTCATTGGATTCTTCGTAAAGTTGATCCACATTCCAATCAACAACATTATCGTCGGAGCTTGAGCGTCATCTTTCCATACATCGAGAGAGTGTCCATCGAGACTGTACGTTTTTCTTTTTTCATCTATTTATTTATACATATTTTTTGAATAAAAGGATCTTTTGTAATAAATTTTATTAAAAATCAATTTTGTAGATCGAAAAAGAACCGGTTATAATACCCGCATAGACGGAAAACATTTCTCTGACTTTCTAGACTAGCGGGTGATGTACAGTTAAAAATATTTTGTGTCGATATGGATCAAATCCTATAAACTCCTTTGCAGATCTCCAAATTTTTAGCCAAAGTGGTGTGTCATCAGGAAGTTCTTCTTCTCTTATTTCTGGCAAAGCATGGGCTAGGTATCTTCTGAAACGCCCGTTTGTAAAACTTACGACAGACGACGATTACTTTGCATATTTGACGAGATCTAGGGCGCACGTGCCATCTTCTTTACGAAAATACAATTTGTTCTTCTTGAAAAGTTCAATTTTTGATAATTTAGATTCATGGTCGATCTAAAAAATATCTTCAGGCAGTTCAGTCTGCCTACTTGAACTATGGCTGGAGTAATGTTTCTGTTCCCCAAAAAATAATTCGAGTTGGAAACAACGCTGAACTGAAACGTGTAATTATAGACGGATCATTTACGTTCTAGCTAATTTTACGCATTTATAATGGCCAGTACCACAAAGATACGTCATTATAGAAGAATCAGGAGATTGTCGCTGTGTCATTATTTGAGCTACCTAAAAATACTTGTCTTATTCAATAGTTTCTGCTCAAATGAACGTGTAGAGAAAGGGCATAAAAATGGAAACCATGTTAAAAAAATTGGCAGTTGTCGGACTGGCTCGAACAAAAAATGTCGATCCACATATCCATCCTTTCATGAGATTGAATATCCGAAACTGAAAAATATTCCCATGATTTTATAATATTTTCCTATTTGCCTGGTCATTACCGACGGTATCGAATAATAAATTGGCTTCTGGATATTCGGCTTCTAATCCAAGATCTCCGAAATTGGCTGTCCAAATGGAATCCTGAAAAATGTCTTTTTTTCGTAAAAATGGAACCTGTTGCATCGCCCAGAAGTCGATTCCCATGCTGGCTAATGCGGCTGCTATCCGAGCTCTTAGAAGGAGAATCAGCTGATATGTGACATATTTCTTATTCTCCAAATTCCTTGGTATTCTTTTCTACATGGATGGCCAATTGTCAACGAAGGGAAATACCTTGACTTTTGAGAAATCGACGGTCACCGTCGGAATAAAAGGAGCTGCCTCGTTGAGTTTTTGTTCAGCATCCGCCTCAAAAGCAACCGCCACCAATCTGAATATCTCCTTTTTTATGATGAACTGTACCTTTTCAATTCTCCGGTGAAATATTTCAAATTACAAATGTGATTGAGTGTGACTTCCAAATTAGAATTGTCGAACTGAAATTGTTCGATTTTTTGGGAACGGAGAGCGGACTACAAAAATGACATACGGCGGTTCTCCCATAGATTTCAGCCGATCCGCGAAAATGGCGAATTGTGGATTATCCATCACATACTCCAATGAAAGCTGAAATTGAGAGGGTTGGTAATTTTGAGAGATGTCATACCATTTTGGAATACTTGGCTACATTGTGGATCAATCGACCGATTCGGGCCCAATGAGGAAAACTGGGAGAAACCTGAGGGAATTTTCTGACTAAAAAAGGGAAAAACAAACAAAATTGTATTGATTTTTGACGTGACAAAAAAAGAAAAGAAATAGAAAACACATCCACTTGTTCCGAAACAGATGGTCGGCCACCAGGCGGAAACGGAAACGATGATATTTTGATTTCATTTATCTGAAAATTAAGGGATAAAGAAGAAGAAATAGACGGAGAAAATGGCGGAGACGGTGCTCATGGTGGAACAAGTCCCTCTGCTGCCGAGGATGTCCAACGCCGACGATAAAATCGCATCCCGGAGGCAGCCGGGCACGATAAGCAACATGCTAGTCGAGGAGGAGGCTAGCCATGCCGCAATCGAGACGTGTCATGGATGCCGTCTGGAGCAAGCAAGGGGTAAGTAGCCCGAATTGACAACAATTCCCCCTTTTTAGAGAATTTCAACAGAGAGTCAAGTGGAATTAGAAACTGGAAGAGAAAGAACGGGGATATTTGACCGGATGAAGGTGAGTCGATGACTTGACTGTACACACCGCTGGCTAATCTCGAATAGAGACGGCCATTTGCAACGATGGCTACCGTTCGTGTGGCTGCTACTGGGAAATTGCCTTCGCCATCTAAATGCGCTAAATCGAGGAGTATGAATCGGTCGCATGGAGGCGGACACTCGGACAGGAAAAAGAAGAGATCGATGTCCGATGAACAGGGCAAGAAAAAGTCGATGTCGGATGAGCAGAACAGGAAGAAATCGACCGAGTCGGAGAAAAAGATCGAAAGCAAGACGAAAAGTCTCGGAACGGCGAATATGGCGACGGCAGCGGCGATTGAACCGGAGCAGAGTGAGGTGGCCGTCGACAAAGAATTGGAAAAGACTCTCCAGGCCATGGAAGGATACCACGGATATCTGCCTCGGGAGGACATCGCCGCTCTGCTCAAAGTCCCCGGCGACTATTTGATCCGCGTATCGGAGACGGAGGACGAGAATGACACCACGGGACAGTCGACCAAAATGAAGCAGATCATCGTCTCAGTGAAGACGGAGAATCTCCCCGACACGAACAAAGACTTCATCAATTTGATCATTCGACAGAAGCAGAAGAAGTACTACATTCATCCGAAAAAGCAATTCGACACGATTGCCGAGGTCATCGACGACAACAAAAGGAAGCCGAGGAAGCTGGACGCCAAGGGGAACACCTACCAGATGGTGAAGCCGATCCCGTTGGCCAAGTGGGAATTCAAGCATTGCGATGTGAAACTCTGTGACAAGGAACTTGGTCGAGGAGCCTTCGGAGTGGTCCAGCTGGGCGAGTTGACCAAGTTGAATGGCGACCAGGTCAAAGTGGCCATCAAATCGTCGAAAGGCATCGTCGACTTGACCAAGGAACAGATCAAGGAATTGATGAATGAGGCTCGTCTGGTTCGTGGATTCAAGTCGATCCACGTCGTCAAGACATTTGGTGTCGCCGTGGATGAGCAGCCTCTTTACATAATTATCGAGTACGTCGAGGGAACCAGCTTGGACAAGTATCTGCTGACCAACAAGAATGCGCTGTCTCTGGCCGATCGTCTGACGATGACTCTTGGAGCAGCTCGTGGTCTCCATTACTGTCATTCGAAGAATCTCGTCCATTGCGATATCTCCGCCAGGAATTGTCTCATTGTCGTCGCCAAGAAGCTCGTCAAAATTTCGGATTTTGGATTGTCGTCGCCTCTCAAGCCGGGTGAGGTGCTCTCCCGCAGTGGACAGAAAAAGGCTCCCAAGCTGCCAATTAAATGGTTGGCTCCGGAGACTCTTAGCGAACTCAAATTCACTCACAAGTCCGATGTCTACACTTTTGGCATCCTCATGTATGAGATTATGAGTAGCAGTGCCCCGTATTTTGGGATAGAAAACAAGGATGTCCGGCCGTTGGTTCTGGCTGGACGGGCTCCGAATTTGCCGAATATTGTCCCGGACAGTATGATCAGCTTCTATCAGGAAAGGATCACGACCAAAGACGAGGAGAAGCGCGCCACGATGGACGAGGTCTGCGTCGCTCTCGCCTCTTTTGGAGCTCACGACGCCAGCGTCTAAATCCGTCATCTAAGAGAAGATATATCGAGAGAAAAAGAGAAAGATATAAGGCAAATAAAATATCGATACTCAACAGATCGTGTCTGCTGGTTTCGCCCAAAGAATAAACGGGAAGTCCCCTCGCTTGTTTTTCCTTCTCTCACTGTCCAAATAGTGGTAATCTGGACGAGGGCGAAACATCCTCCTCCTCTCGTTTGACCTATCGCATATTTCCTTTTAATTCGACGATAACAAAAAGGGGAATCCATCAATTCAATGCAAATCCTTCCCCCGGAAACAGTCGACCGTTGCCTTTTCATGTTCAAATGGCGAATGTTCCCAGCCTCCGTCTATTGTGATTATTCTCAACTTTTTGTACAAAAGAATTCCAAACAAATCATCTGATTTATCATTTTTCGGGGCTCTTTCATTCATCACTTTTCAATTTCTGACGGTCGTTGATTTTTCCGCTGAAACCTCCCTAAACAAGTCGAGTCGAAGTTATTCTAGTTGTGTTTTTTTTTCGCTTTTTGTCATTTCTCTCATCATGCAACCGCAGTGGCGAGTGAAAACTTTTCAAAACCGTGGGAATTTATTCGACGACCCATATCTTTTGGTTTTTGCAATTTATTCTCCTCAAAATAGCAGCTAATTTATAGAAAATGGCGTCGTCGGCGACGTCGAAGAAGACGGGGCTGATGTCTCCCCGAGTGATGAAGATGCTCTCCCTCGCCGTGGCTTTTCTCCTTGGTGCCGCTGTCGTCTATCTCATCTACCAGCTAACTGGCGGTAGTCGCCAGAGTTACACGACACATGGCGGATCGCCTCCAGTCATCGAGGAAGAGAACAAGCCGTCAACGCCAGATAAGCGACGTCTTATCAAGGATATGCTCCTGCCGAGAGATGTCAAGCCGACTTCGTACAATTTGAAACTGAAGGCCTATTTGCCGGGATACGGGGCGACCTTCCCCAAGGATAAAGAGTTGACTTTTGACGCGACTATTGTTCTCCATCTGACGAGCGACAAAGAAGTCAACGAAATCGTCTTGAACTCTGTCGACCTGGAATTCAAGAAAGAGCATTGCTTCGTCGAAACATCCGTAAGCTCTTCTGTACGTTGTAATAGAAAAGAGTTCAGAATGGAAAAGACTCGATTTCGGATGTCGCGGTGGATGAACATCTTCAACGGGCCACTTTCAAATTGAACAGACCAGCCAAAGGCGACTTCACCCTCACAATTGTCTATTCGGGAAAAATCCGGCCACAACTGAATGGACTCTACCAGACAAAGTACACCAATGGACAAGGAGTCGAGAAGATTGCCGCCGTGACACAGATGGAACCACAAGATGCCCGCAAAATGGTGCCGTGTTTCGACGAACCTGAATGGAAAGCTACCTGGAATGTGACCATCCTCCATCCAAAAGGAACCAATGCCATTTCCAATGGAATCGAACGCGGCGAACCTCATCCGTTTGTCATTTTTCTAACAATGAGAATGAGTCTTTTAGTGTCGATGATGATTTCCTGGAGACGTCTTTCAAGCCGACACCGGCCATGTCCTCCTACTTGCTGGCTGTTTTGATCAGCGACTTTACCTACGCCGAAGGAATGACCAAGAACAATGTCAGGTTCCGCATCTACAGTCGACCGGAGGCCAAGGAGACGACACAATACGCACTGATGGCTGGAATCAGGTGTCTGGAAGGACTGGAGGACTTTTATGGTATCAAATTTCCTTTGGAAAAACAGGACATGGTAGCATTGGTAAGTTTATTAACAACCAGAATTAGAATAGCAGCGCCGCTGGGGATTGAACCCGCGATCTTCTGAATGTGAGGCGCCGAGAAGCTTCTTGCGCCATACCGCACCCATTTTTGAAAATTTTCCTATGTAAAGCGCTGTAACTCCGTTATTTTACACGTGCAGAATTTCGTATTCGGGAAACTTATACAACTTTTTATGCTCTTCCGAACGGCCCGCATCTCCTAAGCAATATTTGAAATTTTTTTGAAATTCTGACCATTTTTGTCATTTAAACTTTTTTCGAGGATTTTTTGACTTGTCGCGTATTACCGTTTGGCACTCCGTATATATACACATTTAACTCACAGTATTCTTAATAATGTTTAATTTCCCGATGGATTTTGCGATGGGTGCAATGGAGAACTGGGGCCTCATCACGTACAGGGAGACGGCACTCCTCTACGACCAGAAAAACTACAACATGGAGAATAAAAGAAGAGTTGCGACTGTGATTGCACATGAATTGGTGAAACTGGCAAAATAATGAGAAATAGCCCCGTTTTTAGGCTCATATGTGGTTTGGGGATTTAGTCACAATGCGATGGTGGGACGACATCTGGCTCAATGAAGGATTTGCCTCTTTTGTCGAAAATATCGGAGTCGACATTATCAGCGATGGCAAATTTGACATGGTAGGAGACTATTCTCTTGTGGAGAATAACAGATATTATTTTAGGAGAATACATTTGTAGCAGAGCAACATGGCTATTCGATGAGCGAGGACAGCTCAAGAAGTAGTCATCCGATCATCAATAATGTCGAGTACAACGAGGAAATTGACGATCTCTTCGACACAATCAGCTATAAAAAAGGAGCCACTTTCATCTCGATGGTAATCTCTATTTAATTAGAAACTACAGTATCTTTTTAGGTAAATCATCTTCTGGGAAAAAACATCTTCCAACAAGGAATCAAGGCTTATTTCAATAGATACAAATATCAGAACACGGAACATGGACAACTCTTCGCCGAATGGGATAAGGTCGTTCCTGAAACCATGAAAGGTCCTGACGGGAAGAAGCTCAACGTGACAGAATTTGCTTTGAAATGGACCACCCAGATGGGATATCCGTATTTGACGCTGACACCTCACAATGCGACACACGACGAAGTCATCCAGACTCGCTACCTTATCAATCCCAATGCCACCGAGAGAGCAAAGTTTGCCAATCCTAAATACAAGTAAATCGACTCTTTGGCTTTATTCGAGTGAGCGATTTCAGGTACATTTGGGATGTGCCAGTTTGGTATCAAGTGGGAGCATCGAAGGATGTCCAGCTGGCTTGGCTGCCCTACGAGGGTCATCTCTACTTGCCAAAGACGTCGGAAGCCGTCGTCCTCAACGCCGATTCCTACGCCATGGCCCGGATGAACTTCGACAAAGCCGGCTGGGAGAAGATCTTGGAGCAGCTAAAGAAGGACCACACAGTCTACAGCCCACGGACTCGATATCGCATTGTAAGCGATGTCTTCGCTTTGGCCGAAATTGACAAAATCTCCTACGACACGGCCTTCAACTTTGCCCAATACTTCATCAAAGAGGAGAACAGGCTGCCGTGGATGGCTTTATTCAACTCGTTGGATACGTTCCATAGCTACTGGGGCAGTACTCCCGATTCAAAGGCCATCGATAATTACAAGAAGAAGTTGCTCCAACCAATTTATAAAAAGTTGGACATCAAAACTTTGGCAACAACAGTCAACTCGGAAGAGAATCATATTCGGGATGGAATCAAGATCACCCAATGGCTGACTTATTGCGGCGTCAACAAGGCGGAATGTAAGCCAATGAAGGAAGAATTCTTCGAGGAGAATTTCAACAAAAAATGTGGCGAGAAGGACGAGGCCAGCCGATGCTCCGAGGTGCCGCCTGCCATCCGTGGAAATATCTACTGTTCAGCCGTCAGGGATGGAGACGCCGAGAGATACGATAAGGTTTGTAGTCATTTCTGGAAAAAGGTAATAGAGAATTTAGGTCTTGAATGCCTACAAAAAGGAGACATTACAATTGGAGTCGAGACAGTTGCTGAGGGCTCTGACGTGTACTCACGACGTGGTCACCCTGAAATGGCTGCTGGGAGAGGTCCTCAACCGTGGAAAGGGCATCATCCGTGGACAAGATGTCGGCTCCGTCTTCCAATATCTCAGCGGCAACGAGGTGGCCGCCGAGTTTCTCCTCGACTTCCTCATCGAAAATTGGGACCAAATCCATAAACTGTACGTGATCGTAACTTCCAAATAATGTCGATTTTAGGTATTCGGAGGAGCAGTCAATTTTGAACCACATAGTCGAAGGAAGCACGGCCAATATCCGCTCAAAATATCAATTGGAAAAGTTGAAGTCGTTTGTCAAGGAGGACAAAAATGCCCAGAAATACTTTGTGTTCACAAAAGCCGAGCATAAAGCAGCCAAGAAGATTGATTGGCTCGAGAAGAATGGCAAGAAAATGGTCGACCTCCTCCATCAGAAGACCGGCCAACTGTAGATAATTGTAAATATTTATTGTTTTGTTATTGTTCTGCTTACTTGTCGATTTTCGAGTACCTCACCAGTTAGAATCCCGCCTTTTGTTTATTGTTCATAGTGTGCCACATAAAACTTTTTATTCGTTATTTTAATCCTTAATTACTTCGACTAGTGAGCCCCGACTGTATTGGACATCGCCACTACTGTCGACTCGGTGTCATCGACCATTGCCCCATTTCACGGTAATTTCTCCTTGTTACTATTTATTCTGTGTCGGACAATACAGATGGAATAGAGATAATTAGCGGGATGTAAAATAGTTGAAAAACTTTTGCCATGTTGATCACCAGTTGTATTGACGCCGTATTCGGGCAATTCGGGGAAAGAGAAGAGGACAATTTCATAAGTAATAGAATATATAAAGCGAGGAGGATAGAAACAGCGAGATCGGTTCATAACGGGCGTCGTTGCCCGGTCATTAGTCATCGCTCTCACTTTCATCATTTGTCGATTTCTTCGAACCTCGTCGACCACTGGTCCTGCCCTTCTTGCCGCTTGGGCGATACTCCTCGTCATCGTCGTCGCTGCCTTTCTTGGCTTTTCCTCGTCCTCGTCGTCCTCTCTTGGCCGCCTCAACCGATGTGGGTATCTTTGCCCTAGGAAAAGATTATTCGGAAATAATGAAAATCTACCTGGCCCAGTCATATTTACGAGGATTTTCACTACGGAAATTGACAAAGCTCTCCTTTGTTTCGATTGACTTACATCTCTCGTAAGGTGTCTTTCCATCGTTGTCGACTATTCCTGGATCACATCCCAGCCCAAGAAGACACTGGAAAAGAGGAGACATAAGTGACGAACAGACGGACACCTACTTCAATAGCATTAGGGAGATCTTTCATGGCGGCAATGTGGAGGAATGTCTTGTCTCCGAGATGAGCATGAGAAGCCGATAGATAGGTGATTGGCTAAAATAGTCAGGTAATATCTCTCATGGCGACTCACAATGTTGATGTCCTCGTAATTGTGGGTGAGGTCGAAGATAAAGTCATATTGGTCTGACATCACGGCTGCCTCGAGTTCTTCCTAATAAGGTAATCCATAAAAATCCAAAGAAATTGTGTACCTTTTGTGGTTGGGTGAGTTCTTCGTCGTCCTCTTCCTCTGCTTTCTTCTCGCCCTCGCTGGTGTCGGGGATAGGATCACCAAGTTCTTCCTTTTCCTCCTCGACGGTTGCCTTTGCTTCGTTTCCATTTTCCTCTTTCTTTTCCTCCGTTTCTTGCTGCTTTTCCCCGCTCGGCTCCTCTGTTTTCTGCTGGACAGCGTTATCTTTCGTGGAAATGGCGAGACCTTACCTCTTCGACGGCGGCCGGCTGTTCTTGGATCTTTTCTTCTTCCGTCGAAGCCATTTTCAGATTTTTCTACCTAAAATAATAAATATAAAAATTTATATTAAAAAAATAAAAAAAAAGAAATAAAAACATAAAAGAATGGCAGGCATTGTTTGTGAAAGTGAGCGTCGTAGGGGGGAGGAAGATGGCAGGGCGGCGAGAGAGCGCAGACAGTGAGCGTAGTGGCTCTCCCTAGACGCATTATCAAAGCACACGAATGGCGGACAACCCGGGTCGAATTTGACACTTTCTATCAACAACGAATTACATGATTACAAAGACGAAAAAAACTATAAAAGACAAATTTAATTGAGAATAGAGTGAAAAAGGCGAGTATCGATTATTGATATCTTTTTCGAAAATAGACGACGTGGTGGATGGCTGTGAGAATATGGCCACGGCGCGCGACGACCATCTTTGTCAAAAAAAGTAATTAAACAAAAAAGAGTCGATATTTATTAAAAAATACAATATTTATTAAATAATTTTGGAAGGACATCAATCCATGAAAAGCAGATGACTGCCATCTGACGTCAGTTCCTGAGGATGACGAAGCGTCGATCCCCTTTCCGTCCAGGTGATTATCCCAAGCAGGTGTCTCCCCCTCATAATAATATTCGAGTTCAAAAGTTGACTTGCTCGTTCACGCACGTGATTCTATTCTTTCATTTTACTAGCCATATATGGGAGACCACTCGACTCTGAAAAGCTGAAATATTTCCCAGGTAAGGTCGATCGTCGTGACTCATCCACCTCGACTCTTTCGACTTTTTTAAGAGACATCTGAAAGGAGATTGTTTTTGAGGACGAGAGACCGATCAGGCCGGGGCGAGTGCAATATTAGCCACAGTTGCAACATTTCACGCGACCGAGCCTGACTGGTGGCACTCGTCAAAGGTTGTAGATGGTAGAAAGTGGCAGAAACCCCTGGAAGGAGGCGGACCGAGAGGCGACCTTGGCAGGGGAGAAAACCTGTAGCAGCAGGCCCAAAGGGTGACCGCCCTCTGGGCACACGCACGCCATTCAACCAAGTCCCTCTGATCCCGAACCGGTCGACAACAAGAAGGAGGAGGAGGATGAGGAGAGAGAACGGCAGCTGGATGAGAGAAGATGGGGGCAAGTAGTTGGGGAATGGGACGAGATGTCGGGTCCAGGCGAACCGTTCGCGGCTGTAAAGCAATGTTACACTGTTACCATGCTATTTGAAGGAAACGCGACAGGAGCCGGCAAATACCGTAACCTCGGTAAAAGAGAGATACTCATCTTGACCAAAACGAGACAAAACCAACCCTTTTGGTCAACTGAAAGGGGATCGAGCCGATGATTTTGAATTTCCAACTGAAGCCATCCGGAGGGACATATGGTGACAGAGGAAATATGGCCCGTTGTCGACGGAACTTGGATCCAATAAATGGACAGCCAGAGAATAGACGAATTTTAAGCGAGAGAGACTGTTACCGTAATCCTTGAGGAGACGAGGAAGAAGATCAGACCAGGAGGGCCCACCGGCTGAATATAAGTAGTCGGATAGCCGGTTTAGCTCCGCCCAGCTAGCCACACATTTTTATGGTCTGAGGGGAAGGAACGAACATATGCAAAACGGAATGGAGAAGCTGGTTCTTGCGCAACACGACGACAGCCAGATAAGCCAAAGCGACCGTGGCGGAACAGCCATCTCAAAACACCTGTTATTAAATAGAAAAAGGACATTTGAAATGGACTTGACATCGGTTGAAAGGACAGAAATCCTCGTGTGGAATAGTTTAAAGACTTCTTCAATTCGAATGGAGATGTCTTTCTGTGCCCGGTAAATGTCTTCCTGTTCCCAGATGTCCTCTCTTCCTTTATCTTGTTCGTCTGTGAGTTTTCCAGCGGCTAATAGGTCGTCGTCTATGGCGCAAGCAACCCGTTCCGTACCAGCCGGGCGACTGGATCTTACGCCATGCGAAGGATTCGACACAGATAAAGCCGAATGGCAGCAGCGGGCCCCGTAGACGAAGATCGAACAGCTCATTGATCAAATCCAGAAGTTCCGCCACAGACGACGCGTCTCACGTGTGGAATGAGAAAATCAGTTTTATGCTGCTAACTAACAGTTTTTTTACACCAAACGGAGGAACAAGCCGTTGAAATCCGGTATAATTTGATTAACATAATTGATGGACTGGCAATGTGAGTGGGGAAATTGTCTGCCCATGTCAAGTCGGGGAGCAATTTTTTTTGAAAATATTCTACCAAATCCAAACCACTGGAAAAATCGAACTGCTGCCTATAGTGGGAAGTTGATATACAAATGTAGCGTCCTATTATATTCTTATGCCGTTGTCTCTATGTTTAAGTTCCATAAAGTTTTACAAAAATTAGTTACAGTAAATTTTTGTGAGGAAAATGTCAGCTCTTCGTCGCAATTCGTCTTATATTTTCGCTCAAACGAGATCTAAACTCTTTGGCTCTTTTTTTTGCGCTGTACAAATATTTCTTGTTTATTTCATGCTTATTTTTTTTTCTCCAATATGAAATACTTATTTCAGGTAAAAACTATATTGATAAAACTGATAACATAAATGGGATTCCTTTGGTCTGTTTCAAAGTAAGCTTATTTTTTAAAATATACTTACAAAACCTGAGAAATAATGTAATTTTGTGATTTCTTTAGACTTGCTCTCCGTGTTGGACTTGTTGCCGGAGCCGTAAAACTTTCTATTGATAATGACATCTGGTCGTTGAACACGACAAAGGTTGGCCCATTTGCTTTTTTCTTCATATTTTATTTTTAGGGCTCCGATTTGTACGAAAAATTAAAGAAATATATTTTGCCTGGAACCATTGTATATAAAGACAAGGTTTTTTTCATTTTTACGACGCAAATGAACAGATAATTGCAGCTCCCCAGTAAAGAAGAGGTAGAAGTTGAAGTAAAAGGAAGCTGGAATAATGGAGTTGATAAAGTAAGTTATTAATTGTAAGACAATTTTGAAATTGGATGTTTCTATTGCACATTCCGAAATTGTAAATAAGATATTTTCAGCTATTATAGAACCTACGAAATAATTTGTTTTCAGGTCTTCAGTGCGATCGAAAGAGCACCTTCGAGCTTGAACACAGTTGCAAACCATCTTATCAATAACAAATAGCTCCACAACTTTTAGATATGCCTTTTTTTGTATAGGTATTTTATATGTTACGAGTAAACTCAGGCGAACATTTTGTATTTTTTTTCATGGTTATATGATCATGGATCACAGACAACAGCTTAGCCATCGGGTGAAACGAGTGGCTAGAAATAGAAAAGCTAGGCATCAACCCAATTTAATTGATCAGTAGTTTGTGTATATAATGGCTAGTTATAAGACGTCAGTTGCCTCCTTGAAATGTACATCGCAAGTCGAACTCCGCCCCCTTTGTCCTATCTCAAGAAGGATATCCTCTTCCCTTTCTAATTGTCTTCTCCACTCGAATTACAATTTCTATCACTGAATGGATTCTTGTCTAGCGGCTCAGGCATTATCCGATAGTTTATACATGAAATGTCTTCTGTGTGCTAAAATAATCACGTGTCTTACTGGTATGGCACTTATCATATGGAATGCTAAGCAACATGTTAGTTTTTTTGTTACTTTAAAAAAAAGATTGTAAATAGTATATTTATTATTTTATCTAAATTTAGTGACAGAAAATGGCTCTTTTTAGACGAGTAGGAGAGATATTACACGTTTGACAGAGCTCGATCTAATTGAAAAATTTGTTTCAAAAATAAGATTAGTGACAGAAGGTGGTCTCATAAACTTCCGCGTCCTTGCCCAGACTTCCCGTTTCATTGACCATATAATTTTTGAAGACGATAGATAATCAGAGATTACGAAGTCATGTGTTGAAAGATCAGCTAAACAAATTATAAATAATTATAGGGTGCACATTGGCTCGGACACATCAACGCCAAATGTATTTTTATTGTTCATTTATTGTTTTCTTTCCTGGTTGCCTTCTTCTTTTGTATTCTTCATTCTCTCGATCTCTACAGGTAAACAGCCTCTAAAATTGACAAAGTTTGTTAGATTGTCTGTCTATCATGACGATCCGTGCGTCTATCGAGTTCCCGTCATAGTTTCCTTCTGTATCAGGCTGCCTTGTCAAATATGCATCTACATGCAGGTAAAAAATGTAATTCTTCATCTAAACAAAATATTTCAGCTCCTGACAATATTCATTTTGGCTTTCGAAAGGCTCGTCGCCGTTTGTAATCCGAGAAAATACGAAAAAGTTACAAAACCTTACCTCGCCTTGGTGCTCATCCTTTTTGTGGTAAATTATCTTAGAAAATAAATAAAATCCCTTGCAGACAATCTTTTCCATCACATTTCCCTTGGGTTTGTTGGTTCCTGGTGTGAATTTGTTCAAATCCTACACAGGATTCACCACGAAAACACCAGAAAATGTCATTGGTTTTCGAGTAAGCTGTGGCTCCTTGGATCCAGTATAATTTCCTTCCAGATTGTCATTCTCTTCCAGCTGATTCCTCAATTTATTTCCCTGATTTTATTTCATTTTGTCCGTTGCAAGTCGAGAAAGTCGACAGTTCAAGATCTTGGTGTCCGCTATCAAATGGAAGAGAATCGTCGACTTTGTCACAATCTGCTGCCCGTCTTCTATTCCCATGCTTTTATTTTGATCTGCTCAGCTGGGGGAATATCGCTGATTCCGTGGGTAAGTCATCTGAAAAAGATAATTACCGATCAGTTTCAAATGCTCGTTGGATTGGATGACGTGACATTTGCCGAGGCATTGGAAACCACCGGATGGACGCCTCTTTACGCGACTCTTATGCCAATTATTGTACATTTTCGATATTCTTACAGGTAAAAAAATATAAAAAAAGGGAAATATCGAATTATAGAAAGAGAAAAGAAGCAGCACGAGCCATTCGAGGAAGTAAAAGTATTTTTATTTCGGTCGATCGACCGTGGACCGCCGACTCGGATGATTCTGTCAAGAGAAGTCACAGCTGGAAGAAGTCGACGACGATTGCCACAAAATATTAAAACTGATCTTTTTTTCTATGTTTTATTCTTTTGCTCCGATCAGGTCATTTGCGGGGTCAAGTAATTTAGTCATCTCGCTGGTCTCTTTTGCACCTGGTCGACTCGTAGTCGTTCTACCGATCAAAATGTATCCAGAAGAAATTTCCCCGTCTCAATGCGTTTATCCCCTTCCTAGTAATTTTTCTTTATGTGGTTATTGCTGCCACTTGGTGTCGTTTTCCGATGTTCGTACTCTTTCCCGATTACAGTAATTTCCACTGTTATTTTTCCCTTTAAAGGGCTACATTCGTTGTTTTTACTGGGAGCCAGTTCCGGGAATCTTCAAGTATTTTCCCAGCATCACGTAAGTTTTCGAATAAAAACCAAGGCGGATAAACTTCTTCATTACTTCCTGGACCTATCCGTTCCTCTCTCCCGTTTATTGTATCCGGATTACGGTAATTGTAATTAGATTTTATGAATCATCAGAAGTCGCGTGTCTCTTGGGCAACCTCCCTTATTAAGCGGGGAAACGTCAGTCTTGTTGCTGCCTTCCCCTGCCGCGACGACGACAACTTTCCACAGTCGACCAATTATCCTTCCCCTTGGTAACAAATCCAAAAATAGTCGACACTTTTCTGCTCTTCGTCCATTCATCTCCATTCGACCCTTCTCCTGCCCGCCCCCATTTCTAATTATAAATATCGTATTTCCAGAGATGGATTCCTGCCACGCGGCTGAATTGTTGGCCAACAGTTGGTACATGAAATGTCAATTGGGAGCCAAAATCTTCACTTGTTTCCTGGGAATGTCCCTTATTTTCTGGTTTTCAAAACGACACGTAAGTCTTTGTACTTCGAGTACTTTTCCCAGGAAAGCGGGGGAAAAAGTCGCCATTTGCATACATCCAGCTGGGAAAGCGAAAAAAAAAGAGAAAATGTCATTTTTAGGGGATCCATTGGCTCGGCCATCCTAATGCCAAATGGATTTTCTCGGTGCATCTTCTCTTTTCTTTCCTCGTCGCCTTCAATTTTTGTATTGTGCATTCCCTCGACATCATACGGTAATCCTCCAGTCGAGTCGTCGACGATCTTGTTCAGACTGTCGATGATCCATGTCGATCCATGCGACTATCTCGTCCCGGTCACGTATTCCTTTGCTCTTCGTGGTCCTTGCCAAATATTCATTTATATCCAGGTGGCTGACGTCTTTTTCTCCCAGAAAAATAAGTTCAGGGCCTGTCGATGTTCGCCCTGGCAATTGAGAGATTGCTGGCAGTGCGACGACCAAAAACATACGAACAGGCGACAAAACCGACTTTTGCTATAATAGCTATTGTCGTATTGGTGAGTACTGTAAACCAAAAGAAAGAGCATAAAAAATGGAGTAGAATGACATAAGAAATAGTGAAGAAGTTGGGTAAAAGTCGACTAGGGCGGAGTATAAGACATTCGGCAAAAACTGTTAGACCACCGGGCGTCGTGGCGGGCGCCTGTTAGCCAGTGTCTAGGCGGTAGATCGGAGTGGATGGAGTGAGGGGAGGAACCCCGGTATTGTGGTCTGTCTGTGGCGACCGAGCGTCCGTGTCAAGCGGGGCGTCAACGGGGGTTCTGTGTCGGAAGACGCGGTGTCCTGGTTGGTCAAGGAGAGGTGGACGGCTCAGGCCCGAAAGGGAGCAGGCAAAAACCTCCGCGCGTTGCAGTGGCAGGACAGCGCTCGAGAGCAGACGACCCAATATCGCCGCCCCAATACCCCCAGACCTTCGATCAAATTTTTTCGACATTTTCAGGTCATCTTCTCGATTGTTTTCGTTTTGGGAATGTTCCTTCCCGGCGTCAATTTTGATGGCCGATATCCAGGTTTTGTGTCGAAAACAAAGGAGAATGCCGTCCGTTTTTATGTTTGTTTTTGTATTTTTTCCTGATTTCTTTTATTTTCAGGTGGTGATCGCCTTTCAGTTTCTCCCAGAAATCGCCACTTTGATCATTTTCCACGTGGTTCGAGTCAAGTCGAAATGTCCAATTGACAAAGATTTGGGGACCCGTTACCAGTTGGAAGAAAATCGAAAAGTTTGCCATCATCTTTTGCCGGTTTTCTACACCCACGCCGCCATTTTGATGTGCACCTCCGGGGGAATATCTTTGACTCCTTTGGTATAAAAAAAGAGAAAAGAAATTGATGGCTAATTTCAGTATCAATATATTTTTGGACTCGACGACCTGACATTTGCCGAGGCTCTCGAGACCACCGGCTGGGCTTTGATCTACGCCGCCCTGATGCCAATCATCGTCCGACTTCGTCAAAGATACAGGTACCCGCCTAATTTATTAAAAGAAATAAGAAAATAGAAAAAGAAAACAGACGAGGAGGACAAATCTCGGAATGCAGACATATTTCATTCCAATCGACGACTACCCGGAGATCTTACGACGACGAGAAAGCAGCGGCTGTTGTGAGAGCAGAAAATAAAAGAAAAAGAAAATAAACAACGGCATATTTATGTGTTGCAATAGTCTAAGTCGTTGAATTAGTTGCTTTATCTTGGCCATTTTCTATTCATTTTCGGAATTATCACCCGGCTTCTCTTCTTGTTTCTTCTCCGCCGCCTCATTGTTCAACATTTCCTTCAAATTCGTCTGATATTTCGTGTAGACGGGGACATAACTCTTCGTTTTGCCGGCGAAATAATGGAGGACAAGTCGCTGGATTTCGTGGTATTGCAAGTCGAGGGAGATGCTGCGGAAGCGTTGTTTCTTTACTTGCAAGGCGACATCCAGTACACGGGTTTTGAGGCCTTTGTGGAGACGGGAAATGACAGCATCAGCAGCCGCGTAGATGGCGGCACGGCCAGTTCCACGACAACTGACGACAGTCATCGAATCCTTTTCTTGGAGTTTGACAGCAGAGCGGATACTCAGCAGGAGACTGGCATTGATGGCCGACTCATTCGGTTTCCACAAAGTGTAATGGAAGACGGTCGTCAGCAAAGAATTCGAGCAGCCATCGGGCAAAACCTGAAGATTCTTTTGACAACCAAAAAGACGAGAAACTTCGATGGTGAAGACATTGAGTTTGCCTTTTTCTTCTTTCTTTTTGTTGTTGATAAACATTGTCCCGTAATATTTGTACTCGCCAGTTTTGCTGGGCCAAAATGTCTCGCTGGCCTCCTTGCCATCCTCGTAGAATTCACAGAGCAACACGACAACCGGCGACTGCTCTTGGAATACCATCTTCCAGAAATCTTCTGTCGTCGTGGCCATCGGAGCTTGTGCCAGAATGTACTGGCGTTCGAGACCGTCGAATTTACACTTGCTCGCGTGGTAGAATTCGCCTTCTTGGCCGTCGTCTTTCAATAAAACGACTCGATTCGCATCGAGACAATGTTCATCCGGGTCTCGACTACGCCAAATGAACTGGCAACACTTCTCATGTCGCTCAATCTTCGAATTTTCCTCGTCAATCTTGGCCGACTGCTGATGAAATTGTTCCAAATCTTTTTGGACATTCTCGATTTTCGTGTGATAATCCATAAAATCTTGGATGGCGGCGGCGTCGATTTTCGTGGTCGAGTCGGTCGACTTCTTTCTGTCGACTTTTTTCTTCTGGACAACGCTGCTCGGCTCCTCCTCAGTTTCTTTCTGGATAATTGCCCGTCTTGGCTGTGCTTTCGGTGCTCTCTGTGGACTTTTCTGCGTCGGTTCGTCTTGATTCGGCGTAGCTGCTCGTCGTCCCTGCGACGGCCGTTTGCTTTTGCTCCTCGGACAATTTCTAGAAAGAGGACCGTTCTTCATTGAAGTAGACGAAACAATGAACGAGATCCACAGCTGCCAGTTACTTTAGTTTTAACTCGTCAGAACACGATCTGTACGAGTTTTCGCAAAATGCGATGGCCAATCTTGTTGAAATAAAACACAGGAGGATCTATACAATCTTTCTGGTTATCATTGGAGTTGAGGCCACTGCTCGTCGCCCCCATAATCTCAGCACATGTTGTCATCGCCTGGCAACAAATCTGGTGATAATCAGCCGAGGATATTATAATACGGCCGCCTCTCCATCGATCGAGGTCCTCATTTTTTCGCCCCGCCGGTAGTGATGGCCATCACTCGTTCTCAAGCTGCTCTTCTTCCTGTCATCAGTTTGACTCGCCCTTTTTCTTTGTAGTTCTTAATTATTTCAGAACCTCGTAAAAACGTAAGACCGACAAGAAAGAAAAGAAAGCGGAGACCTCGGCCCCTCCAGCCGGAGCGTCTCCAATTGGTTTTGCCCGATAATCGGGTTCTTGATATCCCAGCAGACATGGTCAACAGTTTCAAACGTCTTTGTGTTTTGTTGTTGGACATGTGCGAACTCAAACAGAGACAGGTCTTCTGCCCTTCTCTCGAGAGATTTTTTTTAGATTTACTTTCGATTCTCGTCACATGGCCACACAGAAATCATGGAATACATGCTGCATTATATGAAAAGAACCTACATGAATTTTCGGGTATGTTTAGCCCCCTTTCCCCTCGACCAAAATCCTAGAAAATTAATATTCTGGCCACCAATTGGGCAAAAGAACGTCACAGTATGTTCGTCCATTATCACAGAATCAACGTCGCCGCTGGATAACACAATCAGAATAAATTGTTTTATATCCGAAAATATACAGAAAACCGGTGTGACAGGTGCACTTCCTGAGAGGAGAAAAAAAGACTGTGAGCCGGCAGAAATCACGGCATTCGGACGGGCAGAACATAGTTGGATTGGCCGAGTCGACGGGTGAAAATGATCGGCAACTCAGAATCTTCGGAAGCACAGCTTGCCGTCGACCTGGAATGTCATCCTTCTTTTTGTTATTTGTGTTCTCACCTGGCAGAAAATGCCTCCATTCCGTCTGATTCTTTATAAGTCTTCATTATTCCTACACAAACATAGGCGATAAATGTGACCGTGGCGAGAGTTGTAAAACCGAAGGCAGCCATCAAGATGACGACAGCCTGTCGATTGAGGCAAGTCAACTGGCCATCGACACTTGGAAGAGGATCATCTCGCATTGCTGAAAGTAAAAAGTCTTTGATGACGAGGGATAACGCACCCAGTGGCTTGGGCATTATTTCTTCTTCAGGAGGAGAATGTACTTCAATTGCCTGGGATTCGATGTCGAAGACGCTGTCAGCCAGGCGACGATGTCTCTGATCTATAAATTCTCTTCCTTATTGCTTCTAAGAGTACAAACCTCCATCGAAATGTTTGACATCAGCAGCTGGAGTTGAACTAACCACCAAAATGTCAGCGGGGTCATCGCGAAGATAGATTCCAGGATCCGATTCAATATATTCCGTGGTTGTGACCTCAGGCGAGCTCTAGAAAAGGACATCGACAGCGGGAGACAATCGCCTACTTCAATTTTGGTTGAGTTTTCCCTGATGACCGGCATCGGGGCGATGTGTTCTTCGTCATGAATGCTGTTGTGTTCTTTCATCCACGGGTCGACTTCCATTGAATCCGGGACTAACATTCCAGCTATCAATTTATTTATATTAAAAGAGAATTTAAATTCTTACGTGGTTGAATTTCTCGGATAGGTTGATTCATGGAACCGGCGATGGAATTGCCCAAAGTGTTGGTGACAAACGAGCCTTGGAATGTTCCCAAAACTTTGGTGACACCGAGCATGTCCGTGTCGATGATCGAATTTGGACGGAATCCGCCACGGGGAATATTCGGGCAGTTGGGTGGCTGAAGGAGTTTTGAGAAAGATTACAGAAGAATTCTTACAGTCATCCCAATACATTCGCCATCCTTTTTCGAACAAACTTTGATTTCACATCTGAATTGTTGACTGCTTCGACCGGCGAATGAAAATGCTTCGATGGCGATATAAGCAAAATTGAGGGTCGAGTCGTAGACGAGTTGACCGATCGACGGGATCTCTCCGACTACTGGACATCTTAATTTCGGCTTATTTTTCCCATTAAAAAAGATAACAGACCCTCGTTCGTCCAAAACTTTGATGGTTGACAAATCGCCATCGGTCACTATGCAATTCCTTACCAATATACCGTATTTGGCTGAATAAACATTTTATAATCACTTGAGATAACCCACGATTGTCACATTCCCATCTGTGAACGAGCGTCCTCCCAATAGTCGTCGACCGGGCCACAGGACCTTCCAAGCTGCCCTCCCTTACTGTGTAAGAACAGGAGGGGAACAGTGTCTGATGTTGCTCGATTGTGTCCGTAGGAATGGGTCTGTCAATTTAAATAAAATCGGATGAAGGCTCAAAATTACCCAAGTTCCATAAAATGTTCGACAACTTTTGTGGCTTGTTCGTAGAAGCAGTGAACGTTATAACTGCGGTCGAGTTTTGTCACGAGTTGAGGATGAAAAGTGGCCACGAAGACGGCCTTGTAACTGATACCTGTTGGCTAAACTTCTTTTTATTTTGGAAAGATATGAAAGTATACCTGGCGAAGTCGGATCATCCCGCAATCTCCGACTCGGACAGTGAAGGTGGCCTCACTGGCATCGTTGTTGTAGAAAATGGCCCGACATGTTTCCGCTTCGTGTTGTCCTCGAATGAAGATACTCCCTCTGAATATTATTATACAATTATCAGAGAAAGAACTCACTTGAAGGGATGAAGTGTTCGAATCGAGAAAGTGATTCCCTCTTCGCCACATTGAACTGTCGGCTTTTCAATTATTTGGTTTTCTCCTATTAAAGAAAAACATTGCAATGGCTGAAATAGACAACAATTGATGGATAGATTATGTCTCTTACCAGAAAGAGAAGAAGAAGAAAGGCGTCTATCCGCCCCATTCTGAAATTCGTCTAATAAAGGAAAGAGCTGACAAAAAAAGAAAAGAAGGAAGGATCAATGTCGGTACGTGAACGGATCGTATTTCTGTCACCCACGGGGACACTCGACAAGCCAACTTTTTGGACTCGAAGGAAAAGAAGAAGAAGACGACAGAAAGGAGAGATCGTGGATGACCCCAGCTGGTCAAATATCATTTTTGGAGGAGGACCGACAAAGCTGACCGGTAAATAAACAGCAGATATCCTGACCATTTGAATGTCGAGCTAAGGGGTCGAGGGAGGTGTGAGGGAGATCCAAACGAAAGGCGAGACAATGGGTCATCGGGTGGCAGGTAGGGAGACTCGGCGTATTTGGATAAGTCCCCAAATGGTGCTCCGCGGCTGGAACAATGTTGCACTGGCAAGACATACAATGCCCAATAATAGAGACCGGGAGTAGGTGAACAAAGCCGATCAAAATTACATTTCCTGGTGGTCTCGTGTCGGATTATGAGCCACTTGAACTCGGCTGAATTTCAATTGGACGAGGAGAGGCAGGTGACAGTTTTGGGAGGCGGCAGCTGTACCTTTATGAGATAATTGGGAGGAAGATGTCCTTGATGAAAAATAGAAATATTTATTGCGGGAGACACGTCAGGATAATGCACTCTTGTAGGACTGTTTTGGCAAAAAATCTCACAGATCAGTTTGGGCAAATTGAGGAGGAAAGAGTGGCGAGAGAAACTACAGAAGAGTCGGAGTACCGTCCGGCACAATCCCTTTATTCTGAAGAAATTCCGCGTATCGGACATCGTCCGTCTCGTTTGTCAAGTATCGGGGACATCGAAGTCGGATTTCCAGATTCCGGAGGTCGAGATACAATTGCTCGCCTTTGAGCCAATTATGACCGAGACATTCCTCTATCGTCAATCTTTCATTTAACTGAAAATCAAGGTTCAAGTAGGAAAAGTTCTCGAACTCACATCAACCCGTAATAATCTCTGAATAAGGTCAGTCGCCAAAGGAGAAATCTCATTCCAAGCTTCGACCGGGAACATAAAATCGGCATTTTGTATTTGAACTGTTATCTGAAATAATTCTCTTTTTTTTGTGTCGAGCAGTTGACTACCTCATCTCCATCGTTGAAAGGGAATGTCCCTGACAAAGTCACGTAGATGATGACACCGACGGACCACATGTCCAAAGATTTGTTGTATCCTCGCTTGGAAAGGACTTCTGGCGGCAAGTAGGCCGGTGTGCCGACAATTGTCTTTCGAAATTGAGCTTCGGGAATAAATCGAGCATAACCAAAGTCACAGATTTTTGTCTGGGGAAAACTGGTGGTCATGTCGGAGAGGAGGACATTCTCGGGCTTTAGATCACAGTGAGCTATGCCTTGGTCATGGAGATATTTCAGGGCGGACAGAATCTGCACAATTAGAAATTTGGTTATCCTCTCGTCGAGTCGACCAGCCGCCTGGATATTGTTTTGTTTTCTGGGAAAAGCGAGGAATTACCTGACTGAGGATCATCTCCAGCATGTCGCCGTTCAATTTCTCCATCACCACAAATATTTTGTCTTTGGTCTCACACATAAATTCCAGTCGGACTATTCCCATGTGACATGTCCTTTGGAGGATGGCTACCTGTCTCTGGTTCATATCTCGTCGTCTTTTGTCCCTACCTCTGCTCTCATCGACTCCTGGCCATTATTCTTCTTCGAAAATCTTTCTTTTGAGATGACTTTGACTGCCACAACATGGCCGTTGCTCCTTTGCACCGCGCTGTAGACTGTTCCAAATTGACCTGACCCAATGGGACGGTCATTCATTACCTAGAATCTCACGTCAACCCAAAAAAAGAGCATCTACCTGATAAATTGAGGCAAAATCAAGGGCTGGTTCTTGGTTTGGCGAGTCGTGTTGTGACATCGGCGGTTGCAAAGCCTCTTTTAGTGCCTAAATGATAAGAATTTCTAAGAAAACAAAATGGAAAACGAACTTGGAACCAAAGTTGAGTATTGCTCGGCGGTCGAATACTCATACTTCGGGGAATTTTCTTTGGAGGACCGCCCGAGTAGGCCTGATAATTCTCGCCGACACAGTAGACCGTGTTGGACGTCGTCCGCAACTCGAAACAATGAGGAGGATTCCTGGAAAAAGATTGAAACTGCAAAAAAAGGAAGATGACTGACTTGGATACAACTGGAGGTCCGTTGTGTTGGGTGATGGCAAGGATTTCTGCCAGTGGAATGCTTTTGTAACATCGATTCGGATTGACCCCAACACCTGAAGAGACGGTCTCCTGCCCTTGGTCATCTCCTACCTTCAATATACTCGTGATACATGTTGATGGCGTTATTGGCCAATATCCAATAATGTTTCAGTCGTCGTTCGGGGTCACTCAACTCGAAATGTATCATCCATCCTTCGACCTTCGGCTGGCTTGTCGCCCGAGAGGATGCTTGTCCCGGCAGGCGAAAGAGGGGGATATTGTCTTTTGTCGACGTGCTTTCCATCGAGAAGTCGTCATCCTGGCTGTTTGTTGTTGTCGTCGTCGGCATTTCGGTAATACTCATCCGAGAGATGGCATGGTCAGCCAGCGTACAATTCTGTGCCAGATCTTTCGCACATTTTTTGTGTACATTCACCTGAAATGGCTGTTCTTTGTCTAAAAAGGATGCTCTTACCCCGCAATCTCGACATTTCAATCCTTGTTTCATGATTCCCACTAAGAGATTGTTACAAACTTTGCAGAGGGTAAAATTCTTGTAATTATGTTCTGCCAAAGTGTGGGGCAATCCAGACGGCGAGGGAATGGCGTGGTTCCCTGAGGGTCCTTGTCCTATGCCAATTCCTCCCGCCGTCATTGGAGCTGGCGCCATCGTCGACAGACCCGACGGCGAGACAATGCAATTATTTCGAGGGGCATTGTAACATCTTTTATGGAAATTACATCTGAAAGGAGGGAGGGATATGAGGGATAAAGAGGAGCCCACTTGCAGTTAAGACACTTGACTCCCTGCTTGATGACACCGGCCAGCATCTCCCCGCAATAATCACAAAAAGTCGGGACGAGGTATGTGTTGGGCTGAAAAGAAACAATAAAATGAACAGGGAATAACCCACCTCGATGACATGTGGCCGTGTAGGTCCTTCGTTTTTATCCGCGACAATAATTTCGACGACACAGCCATTATCCTGAATATAACAGTGAATAAATCGAGAAGACACCAACGAGTTGGGCGACAGAGGCGATCTGTTGCAACATATTTGGGGAATTGTAATTGTGGCGAAAGAGATGCAACTCATTGGTTTCAGTCCCTGGAGCTATCCTCCCCACAAGAGATTTTGCTCTGATTCGAAGGGATTCAAATATCTGAAATGACCCGTATTTTGTATAAAATAAAAGGGAACATACAGAGGGATCATCACTCCGAGCGAGGACGACCATTTCTTTGTGATTCCCGTATTGGAGAGTGACATGAATTTGTATCCGTGGGTCGGACGACGAGTCCGACGAGAACATCGCCTGAAAGACGCCGTCTAAAAGGGGGAGTCGAAAGAGTTAGAAGAAGTTTAAGCATATTTACAACAGAAACGAGCCCCGTTGAACGTCACAATTGGGGGAAGCCCGTTTAGTGGTTCGGTTAGGGCAAGAAGAACTGGTTGAACACTTCTCTCCCACTCTGACTCATCCTCTTTTGGTGATCAGAAATGGAAGAATAAATGAAGAGGAGGAAAAGGGCAGAACAACCATGGAAACTATCAATTACACGCGAAAAAAATCAGGAAGGCCATCGAGGTCAATGACAAAAAGAAGGAGAGTACTTTGGTCAAATCTCGTTCCAAGGAATTACAAATAAGCGAGCAAAGGGGACAAGACTTGGTCGGTGAACATTCGAGTCAATACAGGAACTATACTCTATACAACAACGAGTCGAACAGGCAGAGAGATCTCTAGTAGATGCCCTTGTATCAGCTATTTTCCTCGAATATTCTCTAACAAGAAGAGATGAAATTGGGGGAAAAAGAAGTGATGGTCCTTGTTCTGTCTCGGGGCCAGTCGGCGACTAATCGAATATCAAACACGCGACAAAACAACAGTGCGCAATGTTCGAGCACATTGTGGATATTGAGATGAGATTAGGGAGATCCAATGAACAGGGAGATCAGTTTCGAAATAGACACGACAGCTGAAACAACTGGAAGATAGCTAAACAAAACATGGAAACCAGCGGGATTTCCTGACAAATAACCACCTGATTCAGACAATTACAAGAGGGCAATAAACAGGAACAAGAAGAAGATCTCCAGACACCCATTCTCCTGACCAAAATAGGAAAATTCAATATCTGACTGTTTTGGCTTGTTCTTTTCAAGGAATTAATAAACATTTCTTTGGGAGAAATAGAAGAACAGGAAGAGGAGGATCAAAAATCCATGAGAAAAAGAGACTGTTGAAGCCGCGACAATTCGGGCGGGGCGGTGCCTTTCTGAACAAATAATCGGCAAACCAACGGGGCCGAGAGGAAAAGCAGAACAAAAAAAAAAAGAAGAGAAAAAGTAAAAGTATGCCAACGAGTGAAAAATTATCGGATGGGGGGCGAGAAAGACACGCGTCCCGTAGCCGTGTGCGCGAGGAGATCGGCCCCCCGAACCGGTCTCGTCCGCCACCACCGCGACGGTCAGCAACGGCGAGAACACAGGCAGTCAACAGCTAAAATGGCTTTTACAAACCGGAAACATTTGTGTTGACGAGTGAGAAATATGTGTCGAACTCTTCCTGGTCATCGGGGTCCGTCGCTTTTGCAGACTCTCTGACAGTAATCCTCCCCGGACATCAAATGAAATACAAAAATTGATGTAGAATAATTTATTAATGAGAAAAGCCTAAAATAATCTCTCTAAATACAATAAAAAGAGATAGAGCAGACCCAATACAATTTACTAGACCTATTTAGTGTCGGGTTGGCTGACTAGAGACGAAAGAACTCCATCACCATCTCGTATAAATGACCCATTTCTAATTTTGAAAAGAGGTAACAGGCAACATACAAAGGGCAGAATATGACTGACAACGAAAGTTTACAGGCACAATATAAACCTATAATAATTGACAGCACCGGGCAGAGAACGAGATTCGAATAAACAACAGCGGGGATAAGTACCTAAAGGTGGATAAAATCAAATTGAATGTTGCGATGATCGATGTCGAACTGATTGACAACTTCTTCGGCGATGCCCTGCGACATCCACAATTGTTTCAGCTTATTGTAAAGAGCATGGTTCAAATGAAGTGGATTCCCTCTCCTAAATTTTGATGTTATTCATAATATTGCCGGTAATACCTGAATCCTTGGTCTGACTCGCCGAACTCATCAACATATGGCGCTGCTCGGATGCATCCTCGTCGCCTCGTCGTCATCAATACGACAATACAGTCTCGAATCCTAAAACGCAAATAATTATTAGTAATAACATGTCAAAAAAGGTTTTATAAATCCCCGCCATGGCTTTCCTTTTATTCTACTTGCTGTGCTTTCAGTAGCCGCTCGATTTTTACTAACTCTGCAACTGACCATGCTGCCTGCTCTATTGCTCTTACTGACCCTTCTCCCTGCTGTCGCCACTTTCAACAACTACACGCATCGTCCCAATTGTGTCGTGCTCTTCACAGAAGCTATCTATGTGGCTCCACTCGAGACGGCTCTCGTCGTGGCAAAGCCAAGAGATCTGACAATCCGGAAGGCTGATCTTTGCTTCTATCCTAATGCGGTCGCCTCTCCCAAGCTGATTGCTGACAACTCTACAGCGGCTCAACTCCCTGGGCAGTTTCTCCCCGTCTTCAACAGTTCAGAGAAGCCTATTGTGCAAGTGGAAGCTCCCATCCTGACCAAGACGATCAACAATACGGCAACAATCGCGCCTCTCGCCGTTGATGCTGCCCCCGTCAAGAAGTCTGTGGCCTTGATCAACAAGACGGAATTGGAATCCATTCGCAGCCAGAACCGCCGGGGACTGGAGATGATCTTCTCTTCCGAGTGCCTTTTCCGCTTGGCCGTCCTTCTCTTCAGTCTCAATCTCTTCTTCTTTGACATCGTGAGCACAGTCTTCGAGGGAAACGATAATGATGCCAACGTGATGTCTCGTGCCGTACAGACCGACGACGCCGGCTATATGGCTGATGACGAACTGACCACGGCCAGCGCCGTTTCCGAGGAGGACGTGTTCTTTGAGGCTGACCGTGTCCTTCAAGAGGTTCTCTCCGATTTGGACGCCGACTTCATTTCTGCGCTGCTCCACGAGCAGACCGCTCAGAGGAACCGCCTCCAGACCATCTCCGAAAGGTCCGAGCCATCCGACACCGAAGCTCAGCGTGATAGCGACTGCTAGGCGAATAAAAATTCTCCCCAAAATCTTTAGTTTTTGTTGTTCCTTACCTTAAAAATAGTCCAACTGAACCGGAACAGGTTTGCATGTGGAATCGGCATGCACCCATGGTTTCCTTGCCAACCGTCTTCTGACAACAATAGCTCTGGGAGCAAAGAATGGTTCCACAAACGAGGCATATAGTAGGAGTATTTGAGGCCGGCTCGTCGAATGGCACTGTCGGACATCTGAAGAGAACCTAGAGCAAACAGGAATACGCATACCTGAATGTAGTGGCCATCTGGATAAGGTCGCTAAAATCTTCCGGAAGATCGATGAGCTGGTTGGCTCTGACAGGCTGTTTGACGAGACTATGCCTCTGCCATGGGTCGGGTGGAAGAGCAGCTGACCACATTTGAAAAAGACTGAGGATGGCGGGACCGTCGACGATAGCTCCGATGGTGGAGGGTAATCCCATGTAGCGACAAAGAGGCTCGAACTCATCTAGCGAAGGGTCTAAAAAAGACTATTAAAGCTTTCGTGGTAGTTGCTACCTCTGAGAGCTTCGGGAGGAGGCACCATAGTGAGATTGTTGTAAAAGAGAGCTAATGGACGGAGGTATGAGAGGATCGCTTCGCGAAGTACTTCTCGTAGTCGTCTCTTCTCAACAAGGGGAGCATCTTCGGGTCGAGCAGCAGCCCAGAGTTCACATAATCGGGCGTCGACAGCGTCATCGATTTGCTCCTCTTCTGTCATCTCGCCATCATCAAACGTGGCCATGACCTGAACAAAAAGAAATATAAAAAGGCAGAACACAGTGCTACCTGGAAAAGGATACCACAAAGACAGAGTCTGATACAATGCAACTCGTCCAGCGAGCCGTCTGGTAGCATTTCTCTTTGATTACGCGTTTGCTTCATAGATTGTTTGCCACCGGACCACGTCCATCCAATACTCATGGCGAGAGATACGGCCAAGTTAAGCATATCGACATGGAGAATATTCACCAAAGCACCTTTTGAGGCTAGTTTCTGGTGTGTTGATAAGAAGAGCATCGTGAAGGACTCTTTGAAGCTAAGAGCATGAGGAGTCGGCGGTGGTCTGAAGGAAAAAAAACTCATAAAATACAAAAATACAACGTACGTAGCCGGTGATTCTATTCCTGCTGAGGTAGAATTGCTGACGGATGCGGCTGGAACATAGAGTGGAGACTTGGGGCTGGTTGGGCAGAAGCTCGAGATAGACGGCGGCGAACTAAGCAGGGCTCTCAACATGACTTGAATATGGAGAGGCATATTTTGCATGTAATAGGACAGTGAAGCGGACAAACGCGCCAATGCACTACAGCAGTCTCTCTGAAATTAATTAAGTTTATCAGAATGGAAATTCAATGCCTGTCGTGTATTCAATGCTCCAAAAAGAGGTTTGCCTTCGGCCTGAAGAATCGCCGAGATGCTTCGGATAACGTGGACTGTACTTTGCCATGTGGTTATCGTCGCCAGGTATCCTTTCATACTGTCCCCATGGTTTTGATTTTCTCGTGTTTGAGTCTCAACATGCATCATTTATTATTTTGTAAAATCAGGCTTACCTTCACTAGAAATTTGGCAAATACTCGGATGGCATCACTGTATTTGTCATACGAAGGCCCGCTCATATTCTTTGTCCGTTGCATGATGGCTCTCAGTGCCGTAGCCACCGACGCCGGGACTTTTTGTATATGACGAGCAAACTCTTGCAAAACTTCTGGCCGCGTGGTAGGTGACTTTGGTTGCTGAGAATTTCCATCTTCGTCTATCATTGCTGTCAGTTCTTGAAGGATTGGATCTCCGTAAAGATTATTTTCTGGAATTTCAGTGATTCAGGAAAAGAGTATAAAACACGAACCAATATCAATAGTTGGCTGGCTTCCTGCAGTCGAAGGACCTTCACCCATCAGAAGCTGCATGGTCGACGCAGATGGCACAGAGGTTGAGAGATTGTTATCCAATGGCATCGCAGAGAGATCGTCTCCTTGTTTGGCCAAGTCGGCTAATGAACGCTCAGAGTGAGATCTTTTCCTGCTATGACTTTTCGGCTTCGACGGTGTCAACAAAGGTGGCGCTTCGAGTAACTCCTTGACCCTCGCAACCCACGAATCAAAATCTTCGGTAACATTCAGACGCGCTGACGAAAACCTGAATGGCAGATGTTAAAATAAATCTAAGTAACACCAGACCCTTTGATATTCATGAGAGGAACCGCAGGGAGCACAGGTAACGCTGTGTTAGAGAGACGTTTACATAGCGGGCAGTGATATTCACCCAGCTCGATGTCAATCATTTTGTGATAGGGCATATGCTGTCGGGGGCGATTTCTTTCCTTCGTTAGGGTGTTTTCCATCAAGCTGAGAAACGATGCCATTAGAAATAAAAGATAGACCGGCACCTTTGATAGCATTCATAGTGCATGACATGAGAACACGTAGACGTATCCAGTCCCATTGGAAGAGCTGCGGATACAAATTCATGGCGAAGACCGCGTGTCACCTCAATAGCCTCGGGTTTTTGGGCGAATAACATTGATCTAAATAGGAGTTATTTGTAAAAAAAAAACAAAAATACCTTTGGACATAAGCTGCGCAGACAAAAATTCCCCTCCCCGGTTCTAGGAGCTCCTCTTCCTGACACAACATACATGTAACTTTTCTTGGTAGAGTCGTGTCTATTTTCCAACGACCAACACCGAGACATACAGGGAAACCGTCATCCGATTCCACACTAAATTAATTTTTATCAAAATATCAATATAAACTCTTACCTTGCCCAGTCATCATCATCGTCAATTCGCGTAGGACGACATTTTCTTGGCTCTTCAGTGTCGGCAGTTTTGTCAACTTCCATTGGGGCCGCCTCTGGTTCCATAGTCTTTATAAATTTGTTTTGCATCGTTTGCATTTTTTTCATTGCTTGGGCTCTCATTTTGGCTGCCATTTCTGCGCGCCTTGCCTTGGCAGCTGAGGGAGAATCTTCCTTGTTAACCGTTTCTTCCATCGGAGCTACATCTGGTCCAGCTGACACTCTACGTTCCACTTCTTTGTATTTCTAGAAAACCAAAATACGCAATAAGTATGAAATTTACCTGAATAGTCCACCAAAGAAGGTCAGCATGTGTTCCTGCTTCGGCTGTTCCATTCAGGTCTTCCATTAATTTGAGTATTCCCTCCTGACCAGCAGGACCGAGATAGTCAAACTCCGCTGGATGTTGTTCTTGTTCCTGTAGACCCATGCCAATAAGATAGAGCGCCTAAAAGATGAAACAGTTACCGTATAAAAAATAGACATACCCTATGAAGAAGTCGATCACTCGAATATCGGCTTCTCTTGTGAGTTCTTTCTAAAACTGCTCGACACAAACGAATCATAACGGGACAGTTTAGAAGCTTGACTATGGGTTGGAAGAAAGTCTCAAATTCACACGGCATTGGAGGAGGGCAAGCCACAATTGAGCGGTCCATTTTCTGTCGAATTTTCTGCTGATAAAGCTCGGCTGCCGAGATATTGCCTTTGGAATAATGGTAGAAGAATGGATTATACTCTTTCAGGCAGGAGTCTTTTAGATGAAATTGGCCAGCAGAAGTTGGCGTCAATTTCCTAAATATTATTAATCCAAAAATGAAGAAAAAATATCTCACTTGCACTCGGCAATATCATTGACAATGTCATGGAGTTGTATCTTCTCAAATGAGGGATCGTTGGCCATCTTGCGCATCAGCTGAAATCGACCCATTTTCTAAAATTCTTCACAATGTGGTTATTGCAAAACATGCAGGTGAACAAAAGGACCTACGTCGCTCATTTGGCTAAATGGATGTGGCCCCGTACAGAGGAGATGCACGAGCTCACGTCGGAACATCATCGAGGTGGACGACTTGCCAACACCGGGTTGATATCTTTCAGAGATCATATTGATCAGGAGATGGAGCATCTCCTCGGCCAGGGTGACTATAATCTTGCTGGTCTCATCCTTGTCCATGTTGCTACCATAAGGTGAGGAACGTGACGCGTCAGAATTTGTAAAATTTAATCCTGCCCATGGGGCCAGTCGGTATCTTGTAATAATATGCATCAGAAGATCGCGTGGACTGTTCAACACGGCAGCCACTTGCATCATCAGTAGATCTCGGTCGTACATTTCGACTCGACAGATGGGCGAGTAATAGTTGTGAATCTGATTGATTAATGAGAATCCATTCCTCCTCCACAGTTGGGCTTGCACCTGGGCACAAAGGACCTGTACCCTCAACGGCTCTTCGAACATATGCGTTCCCCAACTCTTGATTTTGTCAACAATCTGAGATTCCTCTAGAGTACGTTGGCTGTCTAAATTACATCCATACAAAATAAAAATAGGACGAACTCTTGAAAAAGTCGAGATAATCTCGTCCAGCTGCAAATAAACCTGCGGTGAATCTCCAGAGTGGTTGATGGATAGAGACGACGCCCTGTAGTATGTCGAACTGGGGGCATATGTAGAGCTCATCATTGACTGAAATAGATTAAGTTTAAGAAAATGAGAACAAAAGGCGGACTTTCAACTTTCATATGGGTTACAGTTGTTGTTCCCTCATCCTTGCCACATGTCGGTCGGTATTTCATCATATTATCCAGTCCCATGGCCATCAGTCGACGATGTACCTTTTTCTGTAATTTGATCAATTTTGACCGAAATGCTATAAAATACAAACATCGGAATATGCCCACAACTGCGTGAGAGTTAAAACTTCTTGTATTCTTATTTGAATATTGAAGGCAGATTCCCATTCCATCTCCCACACCTGATGTTCTTGCGCCTGTCTTTTGACTTCGTCCATTCCCTGATAATTTTTTAGAATAAAATGAACGTGTCTCACCTGCATCCTTGAGATAAATTCCAACTGTCTGGTCACTCCACGCACAAAACCGTCTCTCAACTCATCTGTCCATTGGCTTTCCGTCGGTGGAATATTTAAAATATAACCGAGGTCGCGTATCATGTGGAGAGCTCTCTTCAACACTACAGGAAATTGTCTTGTGGAAAAATCAAAAAGCAATGGCTCCTTTTTATTTCCGGCAGCATCTGAAAAATTAACTTTTTATTTGTATGAAAAAGAACTAACCAGTTTTACAATATTTGACGGTATGTTCCAGGATTGATGTCCACACAAGATCCATAACATTGTCTTCGGCGATTAGTCGACGTGCTAGACTAGGCACCGTCAAGAATTGCACAGCAAGGCTGACAATTGACATTTCCAGGTCGTGATCATCATCTATGAAATCATTGTAAATATCATCGTAATGCCGGAAATAAGTCTTGGCCAGTTCCATTTTCTGCTCATACTTCATTAGAACTGTTTTCATCAACAGTTGGTGTACATTTTGGCGGACGACTAAATAAATAAATTTAATAAATAGAAAAAGAAAGTTCGTACTTTTCCAGAGCTTTTTATCGTAACGTAGAAACTTGACTAAAACTGTTTCTGATTCTTTTTGCTCATCATCGACTTCCATTTCTTCGAGTTCACTACTTTCTGGAGGAATCGCTTGCTCGCTGAGAAGTATTTCTCCGATTATTTCGGCCAAAGGAGCTAAATTTGAAGGAATAGACAGGAAAAAGTATAACTAACGGAATATTTCCAGTTGATGATTGAGCCAAACCATGAGAGCTACGGCGTGACATTGATTGACGACAATCTCATTCTCGAAGACGTGTATGGATAGCGGATCATTTTTGTCTGTTCGTCGGTTAACATCTCTATTTACTTTTTTCTGCAAAACGCGAATATTTCCTGAATATTATTAATCTGCTTACCACCATAGCTTTTTTATTATCATCACATTCATTTTTTGTGCCATATCGAACCAGACAGCGCCCTTCCCGATCAACAATTGTCGCGATAAGCATAGCATCTTGGGTGGTGACTCCAACGTATAGCTCAAGAGCTCGAATCACCTGGAATTGAACTTTTTAAATGAGTATAAATAATATGTTACCGTGTCAAATGTATGTGTCTCATCGTTATACAATGCCATCAAATATTGTCCAGCTCCCGTGATCTCATCTCGGTCGCCAGCTGCTCTGAAACTAATTGATTACTTGTCTATCCAAGTTACTTACGATTTAATAAATTCGGGGATTTTAAAGACGGGTTTTTTCTCTTTTTGAATTTCTTCCGGTGCCTCATGACACACCATTCCCGTACAATATTGTAGAATTATTGTGAAAAGGGCTTTTAACCGTCGTCTTAAATCTTCTGGTATTTGGGGTGGCTCTTCTCTACAAATTTTCTCATTAAATAGTAACCAAACTTAAAATTACCCTTCACCATCTTTTCTGGGAAGATGATCCGGGCAGGCGTAACCGGATTTCCAGGCATCTGGATCTCCACAGTCACAATAGCCGGATCCATTTGAACTATGAATCTGCAAAGTAACTGTTAATTTTAGGATTTATAAGAAGGGGGAAAGGGATATAATTAGAAGAAGAAAGGGAGTAGTACGTCTAATATCTACCTGTACCTTGTACTTGTGATTCTTATGCTCTGATTTATGGAAACACTCATGACACATCACACACGTCGGATCTGTGGCGCATACACTGAAATGAATAAGTATTGTAAAAAATGACCGGATACCTGCAGGAATACGTCAATTCGCCGTTTTTGAAGACGTGGCCGCAAATTTGTCCGGCTCGACTCATCTCGCCTATTCCAATCTGTTCTGTAAGACCGGCTAAGGTGTGTCCGACTCTAGCTTCGGGGTCGGCTGGACAAGTGATCGCTTTGACCAGCGGAACGAATAATGTTTCATCTAAAAGACATCGATGTCAAGACAAAGATAGACAAACTGATTCGGTTGATTTGTTCCTCGGATGGCGCCTCCCACGGCTTGTGTTGGTTACACTGGTAGACTCGAGGACACTCGGTCAGCCATTGTTGGTAGAGGATCTGTCGCGCCTTCTCCCAATCTTCTCGTTGGACGCTGCTCACCAGATCCACGATCATTCCATTCAAACTGCTGGAATCGATAGATATTTGACCGCAAAAAAACAAGGCATAGCCACTTGAATGAGGCGGAAAGAACAAATACGTGTGTGGAGGGCGAGACCCCGCGGGGATGTCCCTCCTTTCTGACTTACAGGAAATCAAGGCATCGTTGGAGGGACATCATGTGTGGGATGAGAAAAGCTGTTCGAATTTGGTTTAATTTTGTCAATCACGGGCGGTATGGGTCGACAGGGCTTTCCCCGTATAGGAGAGAACATTCCTTGGAGCCGATAACAAGAAGAAGTACTTCAAGTGTGAAATTTGCCCCTGTGAAGCAGCAGCCCTCAAGAAAACCGAATGGTCGTACTCAAAATCAATTGATTTCAACATGAGTCAGTGCGAATTGAGGATGGCGCGGGAGAACAACAAGTTCCTCTTCTAGCTGTGTGACCGGGACCGAAAAGTTTAATAGTCAGGGGTCGGGTGGAAGAGACGGGAAAATACTGGGAAAAACAATGTTGGGAGATCAGCTGCCCAGCGGACTCGCGCGAGTCGTCACGAAAACGACAGACGCAATTGCGTCTGTAGTGGAATCAACGGGGGCAAGGCCACCGTCGAAGAGAAATTTGGACCCTCAAAAGGAAGAAAAACCTCAAAATACCTTTGTAAGCTTTTCGCACTAACTGATTCATCAATTTCTTTGTTTCTTTGATCAATTTCCAGTCTCATGTCGATCTGAAAATAAATTATTATTTATATAGGCTGTTGTGCGTAGTGGAAGGATAATATTGAAGCAATTCATATTCAAAACATGGCTATTGTTATCAAAGAATAAGAAGAAAACGATTTAATTTTTTAGAGATTTGTCTTTCTCTATTTGTTTTTATATAATTTTACCTTGCAGAAATTTTTATAGTTGGTTTCAAGTCTTCTCGCTTCTAATAGAAAGATATCATGAGCATCCAGTGAAAGAAGAAGAAAATATATATACAAATATATATATATGCTGTCAAAAATTTGCTGATAAACATTCTACACATCTTCTTGTTTTATTTTTCATTTCGGTGCACCTCCAGATTGAAAATCGCCAGATCAAAACCGACCCGTTTCAGAAAAGAACGTTTTCCAAGTTATATAGGAAATATTTAAATACTACGGTAGCACCAAAGTACGCAATGTCCGCTTTTTCTTCTACGTGGCGAACTGTGCTCGGTATTTTTCCGAACCGTTTCACCATAGTTGTTCACTTTCGCCATTTTTGGCGCGCCAAATTTGGCTCGCCATTTATTTGGCTCGCCTTTTTGGCTCGCCAAAAATGGCTCGCCTTTTTTTTGGCTCGCCAAATTTGGCTCGCCTTTTTTTTGGCTCGCCATTTTTTTGGCGAGTTGAATTTTGCGAGCTTTGAACTTTTTCACAGCTGTAAACGTACGTCATGATGTAATTTTAGCTAACGGCGTTGGTTTTTATTCTCTTTTCTTCTAATTCTTTCATTCTTTTGCTTTTTTTCATTGTATTATGATGGAATTTTCTGCTTTTCAAGTTAAAAAAATCGTAAGCACTACATTCCCTATAAGAAAAAAAGTTTTATGTTCGCCGCTAGCATCGAATGTTCCTGTTACTCCGTGATTATTGTTGGGAATGAAATAATGGTGATTTTTATGAAAACAACAATAAAAAAAAGTTTTCAGGTGTCTACATTGCTTTAGAGATAAGCTATGACGAAAAGTAGCTTCGGTGATCCTTAGATAATGTAGCGTGGTCAAATTACAGCAACAAATAAGCTTCCGGTTCCGAATACGTTAACGATTGGGGGTAAATAAAGGATATAACTATTTGGGAGCAGAATACTCACCCTTACCATCACAACTTTGGCCATTATCTGAAAAGAGGAGTCATGACTATCAGAAATGAAGAAGGGGCATAGAACGAAGAAGTTTCCTCTTGAAACGCTGTTGTTTTACTAGTAGCAACGTTGAAATAATGTTACGTTACTAAAAAGCAACGAGAAATGTATATTTTATGCAAATGAATGAAAGAATTAGAAGAAAAAAGAATAAAAACCAACGCCGTTAGCTAAAATTACATCATGACGTACGTTTACAGCTGTGAAAAAGTTCAAAACTCGCAAAATTCAACTCGCCAAAAAAATGGCGAGCCAAAAAAGCCCGGGCCTAGGAAAGCCCGGGCCGGCCCGTGAACAACTATGCGTTTCACTTCCAAGAAGGTATTTTTTCTCGACGACGCTCCCTCACAGCTCGCGGAGGCCACCGCCTCAAAGGTCTGAGGACGCCATATGGTCCCGAAGCGAAATCGTTTTTGACATTTTCATTATTTAATAATTTGTATTTTTCTATGGTTTGCCATCATTTTTTACGATCTTTTGCATGTGCTAAATTATCTACATCGAATTACGCATTTTTTGCAAGTAAGAGCAATGTTATACTTGCACTACAACGCAAGTAATCGAATAAAGGAAGTAGCTCGCGTAAAAAGCGATAAGTCGAACGATCCAGGCATCCTTGGGTTACAGTTTTGGTCTTAAAGGGACTCTGACAGCAAGTAAGTTTGCTCCAACTCGTCTCCAAAGCGGAGACGAGTTGGAGCGCGTTTTCTGTTCTTCCAGTTTCTTCCTCTCGGATTTGCTCAAAATATATAGTTTTCTATCATTTTTTTTTATGTCAAAATAATTACTAAAATATTTGCAACAAGTTTAGCAACAAAAATTATTAAAAGAACATCAAAATTAAATTTGGAAAAAGGAGTATTATTGCGCGATGGCTAAATACAGTAGCCAAGCGCCCGCGAATTCAAACATCTGTCAGAGTCCCTTTAAAAAAATCAGCACAAAAAACTCCACGGGATCTTGGAAACACTTTTTGAGAAAAAAATGAAATTTTAGTTTCCTCTCGAAAAAGAAGATATTACACATTTTCGACATACCTCATTCTTGGTCAATAAACCATGATTTTAGAAAAGTACTTCCAAGAACCCGTGTAGTTTTCTGTGCTGATTTTTTTGAGCCCAAGAACACAGCATAAAAATGTCTGTATCACTCTGCTTGTCGCTTTTGAAAAAGCATAGATTTGATGGGAAAAAATTCTAAAATTTGGAAAAGTGCTGCGGTGGAATTTCAAATTTTCGCGAGCTGTGCCCTCGGAACTTCGTCTTTTTCTTTCCTCTCTTATTTTTATTTAATATTTTTTTATGATATGCCAAATGCGTCAGATAGAAACACGTCTTCGAAGCAAAAAAATCAATCTTTATATTTTACTGAATGAAATTACACCAATTAATAAAAACAAAATATGGGATCAAATAAGAGAATATTGATTTGTCAATCAATGTCAATTTTTGCTTTTGAACGGGTAACGGCTCCTAATTTGAGCCTCTTGTAAGCATCTTCTGCTTGTTTCTGCCAGTAGATTGGGAATTTTTGAAGCGGCCCATCCCAAACAGTGGCCATGATCATCGATTCGTTGGTTTCCCTTTAGATGACACCAAATCTTTTCGAATTTCCTGGGCCAATTGTTGCCGTCTCTGCAGGTGAATCAATATGTCCATGCTGCATTTTCAATGAGGCAGGAACCAACAGCACTCGTTCCCTCGCGTTCAATTGTAATCGAAGAGGAGAGGGCATACATTGGCATACGATACGAAGTAGCACGCTGTGAAGATGATATTTTGAAAGTGGAGTGACTCTAAAATATCACCATTTTACAAAAAAAAAAAGAAATTACTTACATTTTGGATAAAATCCTGATTTAGGAAAATATTCTTACTTTCCCCTCCATTTAGCTCGAGTTTCGTATCAGCTGCCGGCCCGTTTCTGTACATGAGGATTCGTCGGACAAATTCACGACTTCTATCTCCGTTTTCTTCTTCTCAAAATCATTAAATATTTTTCTAGCCGGGAAGGAAATATCAAAATGGATCACTCGTCCAAATCCTGGAGCTTCAGCTGTAGTGGTTCCATCTTCCGATCCTGAAAATATATCATTGACAAATATGTTGAACGACTTCTCAACCTTCTCAAGGAAAATACATGAATTTTCCTACAAAGGGGGAATGTTAGAAATTCTGAATTAAAAAAAAAAAAAAAAAAAATTAAAAATCCATACCTTCCATAAGATTTGTCACGACGTCTTCGTCTCTTTCTTCGTATTCCTGTAAGACGTTTTCTCCAAGCAGCTCCAGATCTTCTGGTCGAGGGCTATAGAAGTGCGCTGCAATCAAAAATTGGTTTTAAGCTATTTAAACGTGGAAAATCGAGAGATTTCCCAATTGGAAAATGTTGGTAAAGATAGGAAACAGTCTAAAAACATACCACCATACTCTTTGCGGTTGGCAATGGCCCGATTGATCGCCCTGTCAACACTATCCACGATTGCAAGAGCAGTTTTCAAGGAATCTGAAATCAAAGGACTTATTAATGTTCTTATAGGCAATTTAGAAAAATTCAAACAGCAACAATTCTCTTCAAAAAGACTTACTTGTATCCTCCGAATGGGCATCCATTTCCTTGATGAGATCGGACTTTTGGTTCAACAGATTCTCCAAATCGTTTTCGCACTTCAATAGGTACTCCTCGTGGTCTTTCTTGAGGGCTTGTTGATTTTGGATAACGATGTTGTCTTCTGTTATCTGACGCTTTATCCACTGTATGATTTCTCGTTTTGTGTGTATCTTTTCATCAACATGGTGCATCAAATCCTGGTAATTGGCCACTGAAAATAGATACATTTTTTAAAAGAAATTTGGATATTTGAATGTTGACCCAGGAAAGAAATTCAATTCTGTCTTGGTAGTGTCGCCGCAGGGGAATTTTGGGCATTTGTTTCCAAAAAGGCAGCGAAAAGACGCAAAATTTGGACTGGATCAATTTTAGTTGTCTTTTCTTAGGCTGGAAATTATGCCGTTATTTTTCTGAGCAACGATTTATCCATGAAAATCTAGATCCTGCCAGAAAAATGTGCCCGTTTGAGAAAATTACAACAAAATGACCGTGACCGGCCGGATTCGCCCAAAATCGCGGCATTTCGTTGGCGAGCTGATCGCTGAGTTTATAATTAAAAATAAAACATACTTTTCCTGAGCGCGTTGAATCCTTCAATAGAGCAACCTTCTGCAACGTCAACCCTGAAAATGGATGTAATATTAAATAAAAATAAGAGAGGAAAGAAAAAGAAGTGGTTCCCGAGGGAATATTTCAGTTTTGAGCACAAAACAAGAACATTCGCTCAAAGGTCTTCCCATTCAACGGTCCCGCGCCGATAAATAGCAACCGAAGTTTGTGCGAATTCCTTTTTCCCAACCGTCCTTTTTTTTGCCTGACACAGCTGTTGCTCTGCTTTTTTCCCGTTTTTTCATGTTTTTTTCCTTCTTTTTACCGCTTTTCCTTGCTTTTTCTTTTTCTAATGTTTTCTTTTTCAGCGTTGAATGCTTGCCAGCGACTCCAAAAACGATCCTGCCAAGGAGACGAAGAGTTTCACCGCTCAAGTTATCGTCATGAACCACGGAACTGATCGAGAAGGTCGACAGAAGATCTGGAGCAAAGCTGGACCAGCCGAAATTCGTCAGATCTGGTGATGCCTGCATCGTCAACTTGACTCCGGTATGTTTATCTTTTTTTAACAGTACCCTTTTGAAACAATTAGACCACTACTTTTAATTAAAAGAATTACTGTTGTAATATAATATAAAACTTTAATATAAAATTTTAATGAATTTATTTTCAGACCAAGCCCATTTGTGTCGTCTTTCACACAGTATCCGCCTCTCGGCCGTTTTGCTGTTCGTGACATGCGACAGGTCAATATTTTTACTTCAATTTTACATTTAACACTTTATTATGTATAAAATCTCATCTGATAATTCCAGACTGTCACCATTGGTGTCATCAAGGCTACGACCAAGGTTGAAGACGGACAAGACAAGACGACGAAGAGCGCCATCAAGGCTGGAGCTGCCCAGAAGAAGAAATAGTTGTTGTTTTTTATTATCTTTTTCGCCTATTTTGTTAAAAATTTAGATAAATATTGTTGAACCATCCAATTGTTTTTCGTTGTATTGGGGATTTGGAATTCCTTCGCGATATTCGTCTTGTTTTTCTTGTTTTCTTCCTACTTGTTTTGGATGATTGCCGTTCGATCCTTTCCAAATCGGCGCTGGATTGGAATTCCTCCAAATCATCAAAAAACTGTTGATAGAAACATCCAAGCAGGCTGGAACGTCTGGGCCAAGCTATCCGGACACCTGACCTCGAAACACGTGGCCATGTGGAAAAGAATCAACCTATTCCACAGCTGCGTGTCCTCTGTTGTACTACAATCAGCAGAGTGTTGGACTTTGAAAGAAAGTGACAAGCAAAAGCTCAGAACAGCACAACGGAAAATGGAAAGAAGGATGATTGGAATAACAAGAAGAAACAGATGGACCAACGAAGGAATAAGGCAAATTACCAAACTAAAAGACTGGGCAGATGAAGCAAAGAGAAAAAAGTTCAAATGGGCATGGATAATAAGTAGAATGGGACAGGACAGGTGGACAAGAAAAATAACAACATGGATACCTTATGGACATACGAGGAAACGAGGCGCACAATCCACAAGATGGACTAATGAAATCAGACAAAAAATGGATACAGACTGGTGCTCAAAAGATGAAGAGACGTGGAAAGTGGCCATCAACACCATATAAAAATGTATGACGTATAAATAAATGTAAATGTAAATGTAGACGTCGCTGACGTTCATGCTAAAATTATTTAAAAGTTTCTAATGGTCGATGAATTTCGAGGTTTCGAAAGAACTGAATAATCAAAGAAGAAGGATTATTCAATTCGACGAAAATAGGGTCTTCCCCCGCTGTTATTTAGCTGGATGAATCCGATCCGATTCAAGGAGCTAACGGATTGTCGCCATGGACAAATGATAAGAGTAGCCAAAAAGAGCCTATTTTGTTGGGTTCGGTCGCGTTTGCCCCTCAGGTCTGGAATTACAACGGGATTTCTTCAGTTTTCCAATCGACCTCCTGCCGCCTTTTGTGGTATCTGCCCCCAAGAGAACCGGTCGCTACGGGCTATTCACACGTGCCCGTCGAGACAACCTCCGAAACAACAACATGCTATCTCTTCCTACTCAGATTCCCTATCCTAGGATCATTTGTTAATTTTCTTCAATCTCTAGGTATCTGGTCATTTCCGCCTCAAGGTCACCTTTCTCTTTCTCCCGCCCTCCTTTCCACGTGACCAGCTCCTCCTTTCTTCTCCTTCTTTCTCATCCTCGTTCCATAAATATAATTTGTATCGCCTGACTCTCGTGCAAATCTCTTCATCAGCCGTACAATTGGTATTGCTATAAAGCGCCCGGAGATCGATTTGACACACCTGGAGAGACGAAGCCGATCCGCATTCCTAGCGTCTCTCCCCTTTTCCCCCTTACAGTTTTTGAACTCTCTCTTCCTAATCAAATCATTACTTTTTCTATTTTCTTGATCAGTTTTCTGTAAATTTCAGGTCTTTTTCAGTGAGAGCGTCTCTTCTTCTCCTTCCTCTCTTCTTTTCTGTCGAATGTCAAGGTTTTTCCCACCCAAACGAGGCAAAAATTCCCAATTTCAGACATTACCAGGAGGATCTCCTAACTCAGAGGGAAACATTCGAACGGTACGAGAGGCCATCGTCCGCCAACCACAGTAAGTCTCCTCTGAATCAATAATTGAGTTAATTTCACTTTCACCAAGGTCATCTATGACCCGAGTGCATCTTGTTTCCCCCTCTAAAATATTCTTTTTATAGTCGTCCTAAATCTCATCCACTTATAATCACGAGGCGACTCAGCTGACCACATTTAGACCCTCCACAATTGGCATGTGAATATCGACAGGCGATACCGGCCCCCGTTCCCAGGACAACCTCTCACACACATGGACAACTGGCCTGTGAGTACAGGAGAGCACCCGTCGACCATCATCACCACTCGCCACAGCCAGCTTGTGAATACCGGGCCGTCGCTCCACAAAACCCAAATCAATTGGCATGTGAATATCGACAGGACCCCATGTTCGAAGGTATCGTCTTCTTCTTCAGAAAAATCAAAGTATTGCAGATCCTCGATTGGTCAAAGCTCCTGCGACGACAATTCGAACTTATTTACCGACAACAAGTGAAAAGAAAAGTCAGTCTCTTTCTCGCCCAGTCGAATATCCCCGTTTCAGTTCCGCTCGGTCTCATAGTCGGAATTGCTATCGCAGTGCCCATTCTGATTATAATAATCCTCTTTGGAGCTGTCTGGCTACAAGAACTGGGCATCTTGTAAACGGAATATCCCATGATCTTCCCCCCTTCAAATCTCTTGCCTCATAAAAACATTTATATTAACACCGAACGAAGTGATTTTCAATGGAATTTCTCGAAATTAGACAGCCATTCGGCTGATAGAAGTCGCCTCGGTTTGTTGGATTTGGCTACGGGCAGCAGTTGATGGCCGAGCCTGACTGGTACTCTTCGAATCTTCCTCTTTCGTTTCTTTCGTAGCTGAGCCACTTTTCGACTTGACCACCGTTGTCATTTCTGCCGATGTCCGCGGTGTCATTTCCATGAATTCGGGAGGCGCCTCTATCCGTCGAAATCTCCAGCCATTGTTCGGATTCTCGTATCTAAAATTGCTTTTCTCTCAATGGCTAAATGAGTGCTGACCTAATCTTGAAGTGCATTCCATCCTCGACTTGAGTCGGCAATGGGAAAAGCCACAATCCCCAGCCGAAGACCTGCCGCACATTGTCCCACCGGCCCATATTGTAGTCGGCGCAGTTGTCGTTTTTCAAGACGGCCGGCTTCGCCTGTTCACACGTCGTCTCATTGATGCACATCAGTTTCCAATGGTAGATGAGCAGCTCTCCTAGAGGGAAATATCCAAAGATACAGAAAGGCACGAAAGCCGAGGCGATGTAGAGCAGACTGGGCAAGTCGTCGAGCCATTGTTGACGGATAAAATAACGGATGAGACACTCGACAGCACCCAGTAGGAACCAGACAATGATGAAGACAGAATAGAGCAGATAAAGCAAGAAGAACTTGTAGTTGTTGTAATTGACACAATGATTGATCCAGGGACAATGATGGTCGAAGCGGACGACACAGAAACCACAACTGCTGCAATGATGAGTCCTGTCGGGTTTCATGTGTCCACATTGATAACAAAGCTTCGGTCGACCGACATGGTCACATTCCGCTTGGACTATCTTCAAATCCTTCGTCACTTCGGTCAAAATGGCCTGTTGTTGGGATATCTGCTCGTCAGTTGACTTGTCCGCCACGTAGCGCTCGCCTTCGACCGGGGTGACTTTCTTCAACTCGTCCAGTTTTTCCTGGCTCAATCGCCAATTGTCAGGCACTTTCTCAATCGGCCACCAGATGGTCGTCATCAGACACCAGAAACCCATCAGAGACAGCGATCCATAGATACAGAGATAGATGGTCATCTGGACACAATCCGTCAGAAAATGGCCACACACATGGATCAGATAGACGTAAATACTAAAAATAACTATCTTATAGTCGAGGAAATAAAGGAGTACCTCCAAAAATGTCCGGCCACTTGCATGACAAGAAGAAGATTGAGACATTTAGCGAGAAACCATCCACGGAAGGGATTCTTCTGCCGGTAAAGGCGGACCCGCGTGTAAATGGGAGCGTACCACGACATTCGGAGGGGACAACCGCACCAGAAGGAAAAGTCAACCGAATAAGATAACCTGAGAGATAAAGAAAGGATTAGACAGTTCTATAGATTTGCCATGGATAATCAAAGCAAAAAAGTCGACCGGTTGCTGATAAACAAAGAAAAAAAAAACAAAATTGTGATTCAGTTTATTCGTATTTTCTTGACTCATTCGTTTTTCTTCTGACTTTCAGTCTTTGCCGACTCGCTCGTCTTTGGCGTCGGAGAGTCGCTTGTCGGCGTGAGATTGCCGAACTTCTGCCGGCTGAGTTTCGACCCGTAGAGTACTTCGAATCGGAATTTGCCATCTTTCTTGATCACCGCCACCGATCCATTATTGTCGTTGCCCTCGTAACGCGGCGCTGTGAAGATGGTGGCCAGTCGACGACAATCGCCAAAAAACAAAAACCCATTGGGGACGACTTGATGAGCTCGTAGGATGAGCTGAAGTCCCATCCTCTTGCAAGCTTCCTCGACGGCTTCGATCCCAAAGACTTCAATGTCGGCACCCCGTAAAGTGTTGCATCCGTATTGCTTGACGGCTGGCGACGGGTCTGCCCAGAGAAGATCCTTGGCCAGCGGATGAAACAGCGGCTCATCTATCGGTCGCTTGATGTTCTCGATGTCTTTCAACGTATTTAAATGTGAGGAGATGCCTCCATGCATACATAAGATTCTTCTTCCAATGAGGCCAGCCAGCGGCAAGAATTTGAAGACCTCGTTGAACTTTTCCCAGAGTTCCTTGCCCACGAAACTGTCATATCGGTCGATGAGCTCACGTTGAAAGCCGTACTCGAGATTGACGGAGCTGGACTCATGATTACCGCGGAGGAGCTGATATCGGTCGGGGAAGCGACACTTCAAGGCGAAGAGGAAGACGATGCATTCGAGTGAATTGAAGCCGCGATCCACGTAGTCGCCCAGGAACATGAACTTGTGTCTCAGGGCTATTAGAATTTGGTTAAATAGACGTAAATACTAACCTCCGATCCACCACCCTTCCCGACCGTCCTGTCGTCCTCGGAACATGGTGAACACTCGCATGAGATCGTGGAATTGACCGTGGATATCTCCGACGACCACGATACTCTCGGCTTCCTCTTCTTCGGTCGCTATCGTCTTCTCTTCCCCATTGTTATTTACATCGATATTCTCTTTTTTATATACGAAATCCATCCGGACGAGCGTTTCCTCCTTCATGAATAGTTCCATCGCCGTGTCACACAGATCCAAGATTTGATTCGCATCGTATTTGAGGCGGAGCTGTAATTGACCGCATAGAGTCGACGACCAGAAATGTCACCTTTTTGTTGCTCTTTGGTATGGTGAGATGACATCTTATCAGTTTACTCAATTGGTTGTGGGTCAATCGACGGATTTCAACCGTCTGCGAAGTCGACATCCAGATTGTGGCTGCCGTCGTCTCTTCTTCTCTAATCCCATTTATCCCGTTTTGACAAGTAAAAAAACAATTTATATTTGTTGAATGAGGATCAAAATGTTTCTACCAGTAATTTTATTTTGCAGTTGTCATCCGCTGCAACATTTCTTCTTTTTCTTCGATTCCTGTGTCAGGAGAATTGACTCCGATCTCACAATTTTCGGCCTTTTCTCTTTCAACAATAACTGCTCCGCCACATATTTAAATGGCCGGTCAATATTTGAATCATTCTTGGCACTTGTCTCGTAGAATTTCTAAGATTTCTTTTCGACGACCAGCTGCCAATAACTTACACATCCCAATTTCGCTGCCAGTTCTTGTCCTTCTTCGACCGACACACATCTCGCCCCCTCCAGGTCACTTTTATTGGCCAATATAACAATTTCGATAGGATCCGATATCCACCGGTGAATATCTACAAAGAATTGTCTGTTGACGAAGCAAGAAACTACCTTCAACCCAGCCGGTAATATGTTGAAATGTTTCCCTTTGGGTGATGTCATACACAAGAAATGCTGCTTTTGAATTTCGGAGATATAATGGAACCTGTGGCGGATTTTCCAGAACTTACAAGGAGACATACCATAGATCGAAAGACTTCCTGCCCAGCCGTGTCCCATATTTGAAACTGCATGTATTCATTAGCAACCTGACTGGAAAGGTATCATTTTTCTCTTTTCGGACACAGATGACTCACACGGTGCTGACGAGGAAATTTGCTCCGAGTGTTGCAGAATACTCGCCATTGAAACTTCTTCTCTCCTGCATTAAGACAATCGACGTCTTTCCCACTCCGCTATCTCCCAAAAAAATCACTTTGGCCTTTGTTGTAGCCATCAATCTGAAAATGACGATAATATTGAAAGAGACCACATGTAAACATTGAGTCAACAGACTGTCTGTCACCGGCTGTGAACACCCGCCCGATACTTTTTCTCAGGAAATGAGAGACTTTATAAAAATCGAGTAAAATCTATTCTATGAGACTTTTGAGAAGGGAAAGATGTGGAAAAGATGAAGAAATGGGCAAGAAACAAAGCTGGTCGTTTTCCTCTCTTCAGATAACAACATATTATGAAAAAAACAGACATTTCCCTTCATCGGAAAACACAATAAAATGCAGAGATAAATAGGAGACAAAAAAAGGAATAAACAGACGGTGAGAAAAGCAACGGGAAATGAATTTCGATGTGGTGGTTTATGACCTATCGGCTGAACAGTCGACGGGGAGAGCGAACAAATCGAATTATGAATCATTTCCTGGCTGTCTAACTGTAGCCAGAAGAGAAGGGATATTGTTGATCTCTTTCTTTTTATACACATATTATTGATACTTTGGAAAAAGGAAATATGGTCGACAGCCAAACAAACAAGCGAGTACACATGATCATTTGGTACAATTGAACAAGATTATCCGGGAAATGGAACAGTGGTTATGTCACCGATGTACCAACTTCTGACTCATTTCCTGTGTTGCTTTGCCGTCTCTCTCTTGCCCTTGTCTTCTGTTATTCGTTCCTGTCACCCTCTTCTTGGAGTTATGAGTGAAGAGACTAATAACATTAGCTGTCTCTAATTGGCCTTGCCCCTTGGAATTTCGACTAATTGCTCTTCATTTGTGAATAAGTGAAATGTACAAATTGCAGTTGATTGAGATCGATGAGGAGACAAAAATTCCCGTTTTGAGCAAATAAAAATATCACTGGAGAAGAAGGACGACGATGGCGAGGATGAGAAGAGAGAGACTTGACGAAACGCTGTTCAGATCTTGGTGAAGGCCTAAAGAGACAATAAAAAAAATAAAAAAAGAAGAAAAGGGGTGCTAAACAACGTGCACATGCCTCGTGAACCGGGAGACGGCGAATGGACAGGTGCTACAAAATATTCAGCCTCTCGTGTGGAGACAGCTTGTCGTAGTCCACGATCTGAATCTTCTTCATCGTCTGAGTCATTACCCGATCCTGTAAATGTGCCAGTGCAAAACGCCTCACACCCACACAAAAACACCCGAAAATACTCACCTTCTGGCACAATATTCGACTTTAAAAAGTCAACTGGAGACTCTGAAATTAGTTTGTTTTTATCCTCGAAGATCGCTTACCTTGGAGGTCGATGTCGGCGTGGTGGATGCCGTTGTCATTTCTGGCCGTGCATCTGTACGTACCGTAGTGTCTTGGCTCGACTTTTCTTATTTCCAAAACGTGGACACTGTGATATTGGCCAGATACTGTTTGACTCTAAACAGGCTTTTTTCAGTTTCCAGATATTTCTTACCGTGGAATACTCATCGCTGTCGAAAATCTGCTTCCCTTCGCTCTCCCAGATGATCTCCGGTCTTGGCCAAGATTCCGCTGTACAGACGAGTCGAGCCATTCCTCCAATGGCTGCCCGAATTGTCTGCTCCTTGGCGACGACAAGGGGAGGAACTAAAACCAAAAAAATCATCTTCGATACTTGGAGCGACAAATTGTGTTAGTCGGGCGGAGAAATATTCGACTCACAGGTGACGAGCAATTTGATGGTCCACGACTCGTCGGGCGGGATGCCGTTGCTGGCCACACAAACATATTCACTCATATGTTTCCTGTTCACTTTGGTCAGTTGTAGATTGGGCCCATGGAAGACACTGGCTAAAGTATATTTCATAATTATTTTCATTCATGTAGTTCCCAGGCGGCCATTTGCACTGGGTTGCCCTCTCGGATTCGGGATGTGGATTAGCCGTGGGTAAAGCTAACAGTGGAGGCAACGGCCAGCCACGTAAGGGTCAGATAATCCGACCATATGTTACGCGAAAATGCACTCCGGCCAATTAACAACACCAACCAAGATGTTAATTAAGAACAGCCCTGGGCCTGACTGTATCGTCTGATTCAGGGGGGAGATTCACACAGACGAGTATAATTATCCAATCAGTCCGTAAATATTATTGGATTAGTGTCTCCCACCTCCAAATCCAGTGGCCCCGTTGTATCGGATAATCTGTCGATCTTGTCTTCTCCAGATAACAGTCGGTGTTGGATTTCCTTCTGCTTTACAAGTCAATGTCACATTGTGTCCTTCTCTGACTTCGACAGCCGACGGCGTGTTTCGATTGACTGATGGTGGCACTGAAAATGGGAGAGTATGATTTGTTTATCCTCGACCATCTCCCGGCTGGTCCAATCTAATGAGCTGACAATAGTACTTGACCGGAAAATAAGTGGCCACAGTCAATTATTTTTGAGAATTTCTAATGTCGAAGGGAAGTTGTCCCTCCCCGGGAGGGAGTATTGTCTTTGGACAATTAGTCGGCAACCATGTAATCTCCAGTCAATTCACCTGTTGTCAGGTAATTACAACCAGCCACAAAGAATCCTCACCCCTGGGCTCCCCGCTAGACAATTAGACGAGGAGCAGAGAGGGCGACACGGTAATGGCCTTCTGGTCCGAGCTTAGAAAAGGCTCTCATTTGATGGCAAGATTTACCGCCCCGTCGTTGATTTGTATGTTAATGTTATGGACTCTCCCCTGCTGTGACTTGCCTCGAATGTCAAGTTCTCCTGTGATAACCGTCACCGGATCCGTATTTATTTGACACGAATAGTTCCCACGATCCTTTTCCTGAAATATGAACTGTCTCTGGCAATCGACACTCCAAAATAACCTGGGCATTCTTAATAGTCAGTATCCATTCGTTATTAGTCGGACCCATTCTCGGCTTCAACTCGTACTTGTCCCTCTGTCGGAATATCTGAAAAGGACCACCCGATATAATCGTCTGCAATTGGAGGAGGCTAATTGTATCTAGACGCCGCCGTCTTGAACGCGTTCGCGCGCACTGACCCAAGAGCTCTCTAATCTACAGATGTTCGGAAAGGACTTACCTTCTCATCGTATGATATCAATCGAGGAGGATTATCAGCACGGACGAAGGCAACCTAAAAGTGAGAGATAAGAACGAGAGAGGAGCCTGACCAGATGTCGACCCAAATTATCAACTTTACAGGTGAAGTCGACGTCTTGACCCATCAATGCGACCGTATTGCCCATCGAACTCTGCTCGATCATCGGAGGAGCTCCTCGGGTGCATACTGTAATAAAACATTAGATTCCTCTTTAAAAGATTAGGCTTTATGTATAACTCCGTTGTAGTAAGGTCTTTGCAAACTCATTAAAACTGCAATTGAGAGTATTTTTGGTGGACCCTGGGCGGCCGTGCATTTATCCTCCCAGATGGCAACTTGAAAATTGCATCAAAATGTGTCTCCCCAAAATTGGAGAAATGACCCGGATAAGTGGCGCCTACCATTAAACATTTGACAGAGTATCGTAGGAAACATAAGAATTGAGGCTTCGACCATGGCAGTCGACGGGTTTGGTTTGTGTATGGAGCACAGATTGTGCTTGTTACGCGCGATTCAAGTGTCCCCCGGGTCGTCCTCGGGCCAAAATTCGTTTAATCCCTGGGCGATAGAGAGGATGACTTACAGCAGAGGTGTGGCAGAAGAAGGACGAGAAGTATCCGAGACATTTGGATGGTAATGAGAGCAGTCCTCTCTCCTCCGGCTGGCAGGTGGTCGGCTTTGGTGGGTGGAGCCCAGGAGTGTTTATGGTCCGAATTGAGTGAGATAGAGGCCCGCCAAAAGAGGACATCATCCCTCCGTTTTTCGCCTTTTTCGATTAAACTATTCCGCTTTACTTTCACTTTCTCGTTGAATAATGTACTCCTCCTTCGATGGGGAAAGAGAAGACCCCCGAATGACAGATATAAGCCTCTCTATCTCTTATAAACGAGATTGGAATACTAACAAATGGCTGGTCGCAGATGTTTATTGTGGCACAAGTTCATAAGATGAGCGAAGAGCATCGTCGGGGGCACTGATAATATGGACGGTCTCCAGTCGAGGCATCGACTTGATCAAAGTCGAGTAGACAAATTGACCGTTGAGGAAATGTTTGAGGAAGATCTCGATGAAGAAGACGAGTCCCAACAGCCAGGTAGTCGCCTCCAGAAACAGCCATTCACTTGGATAGACCGGAGTCTCGACCAAGCCAAGTTCCCACGTTTTGTACCAGCGAGAACGGAAGACGAACAAACTGACAGCACTTATCAAAATCAGAAGAACATGGACACAGCTGAGGACAATGGCGCCGAACTGAATTTCTTATAACTTGGGCATAATAAAGAGACAAACTTTGGTGTACTCCTGGTCTAAGACGTAGGTATAGCCTACTTGGAAGAGGAGGATGAGCAAGAGCAAGACGAAGCAAGTCAAGACAGCCCGAAGAGAACCCGACGGGAAGAGCTGGTCGGCCATGATGTCTCCCCAACCGGCAGTCACACACGATGTCAGATACTTGCTCTTCTTCGGCTCGACAGCCTTCTCCTCCGTTGCATTTGCCTGTCTCCTGTGTCGTCCTTTGTGTCCATTTCCATAAATTGTGCTGTTTCCTTGAGTTCTTTTCACAAATTCGGCAAGAGTCTCGTTTTCTCGGCGCCAATCACTGAGGTCGACACCGCGGAATGGCTGATAAACGGCGAAGTCGAGGTACTTGGTCAGGGCCACCTCACAGGTACCATTCGAGCCGTGTTTTGTAGCCATCTGTACCTCCCTCTCGAATTTGACATAATCCATCGAAGAGCAGATTTCCGTCTGACCCAGAAGACAGATCAAACAGACCAGGGCGGCTAGAATCTGCCCAGTTCTTACGACATAGACTACGTGCATTCTAAAGCAACCAATTTTAAAATATTAAAATATGCTACCGAACAAGGGAGCGGCTGACCCTACAATGACAAAATATCTACGCAACTGCTGCATTTTCTTGTTATCGATAGGTTTTGATAAGTTTTGCCCATTATCCGACAAGATGGCAACATCTTTCCAGCGACGACTAGGCGAAATGCCTACGAAAAAATAATTTATTGATAAAATTCTGACAAGATATGTGTCTCTGTGATATGACTAGATGATGGCCAGCCATCCGCTGAATAATTTTGATAAATTCTCGAGATCTGTCGCTTCTGACAGTAGTCGATTCGTTTGTTCCTGAGCGGAGACGGGACTGATGGTTGTATCTGTCCCGTTCAATTTCGCCTGCAGTCGTCCGAAAGCAGTAGCCGATGCGAATGACCGTTGTTTGTCGTCTGCCGTGTCTTTGAAATTACTGATTGTTTCCCTGAGAAATACAGATGCCACTCCCAAAATCACCTGAAATGGGTCTTTTTCTCTCTTATTTTCCCCTTACATCTTTATTTTCTCTTATTTTATCCAGTGCTTCTGTTGCTTTGTAGGCCAAATTGCCTTTGATTCCTTGAATAAGGATCGGATCGAGGAGATCTCTCGTCAATCGGAAAGGGACCAGCTCCGGGATTGGCAACATTCGACGGCTGAATTCCAGGATCATTCCTAGAATTTGTTGTCAACAAGAATCAGATCGGATACCTAGATCGATGTGTACGAAAGAGGATGTCCGACTTTCAAAGAGAACATTGCTTCCGTGTCGATCACCAAGTCCCACAATATAACAGACTAAAAAACAAATTTAGAGCTGATATTGGCATCAAACTGACCAATTGACCATTGTGCCAAACTTTCCGTGTATTGTTGGATCATCGTGTTCCAATCAAAGGCTTGTGGAAATGACCGATAGAAGTGATGTCTATAAATGAAGGTGGATTACAAAAACCAGAGAGAGGCCTGCCTAAAAACGGGGGTGATATCTTTAAGAAATTTCTTGAATTGTTCCACATTGATCATAGTCCGATCAGTAATTTGAATCTGGTTCATCTTTTTTCTAATTGCCATGACATTTTCATCTGGGTAGATCTCATGGTGAAGACCACCTTGAGAGTCGACGCCGATTAAGAGATCCTCTGTAAGATGTGATTTTTATCGTTATGATGACGACTTACTGATAGACTGAGTCCCTCCACAGAATTCAATGAGTCCAGAATGGGAATCCAGCGGGACCACATTGTATGTCCGAAGATTTGTTTCGAGTAATCCACTCATGACGGAGAAGAGATCTTGGACGAGCGAGTCTTGTCTCACACTTTCTCCATCCTAAAATTATTTTTATTTTTTTTTTTGAAAGTATGACACTCGCCTTCCAAACAATTTTATAGATAACCCCATTGGATCCTTTGACTCTCAAGACTTTAGGCGACGAATTGCCATCCGCCTTCTCACAATTGGGGTCGATATGAGCCCAGAGGATCAAATTATCCGGACGATAGTCTTTAGCCCGACCAACCGGTTGAGTAACTGTCGGAATTGGCATCTTTCGAAGAAGTTTAATTTTGGCTAGAAGAAGACATGACGCCGAAATTTTGTATTTATCTGAAAATGTTGTCTGTGGCTAGAAGAGAGGGCAGTTACCTTTCCCATGTACTTTGACTGGTTCAAATTCTTTTGAAATATTGTCTTTTTTCAACGGGAGCCAGACAAATTTCCGATAGACGTCGTGTGCTTCGGCGATGTCTCTCACCACGGGTTCCAGTGACTTCTCGCTACGTATCGCCTTTTGTAGCAAAGTCTCGACAATGCCAGCTCTCTGGAATTGTCTCTAATTAAAAAGAGACCACTGACTACCTCTGTGCACAATTTCAATTGATTATATTTGTAGGAGAGAAGAGGAAGAACCGTATGATACGGATAGGCGACGAGCATTCGGACAACCAGCTGGCTGATGGTGTCGGCCAATTGACCGTGGAGGAAACAATGGGGAAGAAGATGAGGCAGGGCAGGCAACCAGACGGATAGCGCGAAATTGGGAAGACTGTTCTAAAAAGGATGCGTTATCGAAGAAAGTTGCTACCTTGAAAATGGCCACGACGTCATCATTCTTCTCGTATCGAAAGACCAAGTCGATCAAAGGGAAGATGACCCTCATTATCTTGTCTTTCAATTCTTCTGGAACAGGATCCGTCTTCTCCATTCTGTTGCATATAAACTCTAAAAAGATATCCTAATGGCTGGAGCATATCAAACCAAGAAGTTCAATGGCCGACTGTACGGCGAAACTGGCCGCCTGGAAGAGTTTTTCGTCGAGTCTCTGGAGCTCCTCCCTTTCACAAGAATATTCTTTTCCGATCAGTCGATTCCTCCTCACTTCGTCAGCACTTCCCGTCCCTCTAAACATTTTAATACAAAAAAACTGGGACAAACAAACGAGCAGCGTAGGGCTTGTAATTCTTTCTTATGTCGTTCTCGGGCCTCTTTTCTCAATTTGATCATCGGCGATTCCATATATGCTTCCATTTCTTGGAGTTGTCGCAATGCCATCGTATAGACATGCTGCGCTGCCCTGTCATTTGTCATATTGCAAGTATTCAATGCCTTCAGCGGGACGAGAGCATGTTCGACATTCCTCGAAGAATGATCCGCTCTGATCTTCGACAGAAGACACACGACGTCGATGCCGATGTCCATTTCATCGGGACCTGGTTGCGATGTCTCCACCTCGTCTCCATGTAATCTGATGGCTTTCGACAAATTGAATAGTTTGTTTTCCGCCAGTTGGTGATGTCCCATTTCGATATGGATTTCGCACTCCTTCACTGCCAGCCGCATATTGGCCAATTTCTCATGGTTCGTTATGGATTGGACTATGGGAAGAATTGTCAAAGCGGCCATAAAGGCCTTCTTTTGTTTGAGTTTCTCCAGAAGAAGCAGGGCTGAGACTTGGAAACAGTCGCGGTAATCGGAGAAGGAAATGGTCGAGTCGGGGTCGCCCAGGAAGACACAATGACGATACATCTTCCACATCAACAGGGATAATTGCTCGAGAGGAAGAGACTGAAGAACTCATCTTGTAGATAAAAGCCATGGAATACCTGGAGAAATACCTCCGTCAGTTGAGGTTTTGTCATGACATCTAAATCGTGGAGATTCTTACATTCTTGAGCGGGAATTACTTCGGACGAGGCAATCTCCTCCAGATAAATTTCCCTAAAATGGCGACATTTTGTCCATGTTCAAATTGTGTACCGTATCCTTTCTGTAAAAATTCCTGCATAATGGTTCTGATTCTTGATCAATGAATACAATCGTTTGTGGTGAGTGTCCAGCTTTTTCGGATAGCCGACTTCCCATTTCCCTCCAATTACAGCATCCAAATATTTCAAGTTTCCCTTTGGATGGGTTTCGATTCCACAAAACCACTTGGCCCAAAGACGTTCTTCCTCCGTTGCCACTGGCGATTGGGCTATTTGAAGCCACTGGTTGTCGTGGCTGGCTCGCAACAGCTGGACATCCAAATGGTCCTACAATATATTTACTTTGGTAGATAAAAAAAAACAAACATGCATATATCTAGGCAACGAGTCGAGAGCGTTGCAATTTTTTGTGAGAACGTAGATAAGACCCAATAGATGCCACAACCCTTCGTCAGCGGGGAGACTTCCTCCAAACGCAGCGAGATTCCTCTCATTCCCAATAAATCTGAACCATCAAAGAATAAAAAGAGAAGACGATCTACTTGTCGAAGGCGAGGTTGGCCACAGCATAGGCATGAGTTGAAAATCCTCCGCTGAGGAGAATATGACCGACCAGAGTGAACTTCGATCCGACGACATCGAGGTTGGCGAGGTTGTCGAGACCGCAACCGTCGACACATTCGGCGAGAGTACGGATAAAACGACGATCGATTATTGGATCTGGTAAATGGAATAGATTGACGAAATTGTGCTCTTACTTTGAGAATTGGCAGTCTGCTCGATCAAAACGTTCCCAGTTTCTTTGCTCATTGAGCAAAGAAATGGTGAGATGAGGTGGGCAAAAACTGGCTGAAAATGGGTTGTGGAGGACTGAAACTAGGGACTACAATTGCGGAGTACTCCTCCAATAGGTCGAACAACATCGTATCCAAGTCGATGACCGTTTCCTTTAGATGACGAATTAATTGTGAATAAATCACCGACGCTGGACATTGATTTCTGCTCGGCGAAGACATCTGAATCAACTGTTTCCCCTTATTCAAAAATACTTACAGAATTCTCAGCCCTTTTCCCGTAACTCAAATATTGCAGTATCCTCAAACAGATGGCAGTCTCTCCACTTTGAACCGCTTGTGGGTCCATAATCCTCAGAAGGCAGAAGTTCCTAATAATCTTTTTCATCTCATCCATCCCATATCCTCCTCTCCTCGCCGAGTTTTCTCGACTTTGTCCAAAAAAAGGCAATAACTCGGCTATTTCAATTCTCATCTGGGGGAGTACATCCCAGAAGAAGAGGATGTCGTCATACAAATGGATGCCTTTGTCCTCCAAATTTCTGATGACATTAACTGTCAAGGCGTTCTTCAATGTTCTCCAAAAGACTTTGGTCAACGCGAATCCAATTCTCTAAATGATCGTCAATGGAAAGACCATTGCTTACTTCGAGTCCTCCCCCGTTTATCATCTTTTCAACGACACTTTGACAAACGGATGTGATGACCTCTTTCGACTCCTCGCTTTGTTCACAATCGGGTAGACTGTCATAAATCAGCTGTTCCATTTCTTGTCTTGTTTCTATTCGTTCCAGCAGAGGAAATAAAAGACAAAATATGTTCTTTTGACATATTGGATTTCTAATATTTTAGAGTTTCAAAATTGGTAGGGCAACCCACTTTCTTGTGGACATTCCTCCACAAATGCCGGTTCCTATGAGAGAAAGGAGCCAGAAGATGTTCTCTTCCTTGTCGACGACTTCTCCGATCGCCCTTTTTAACATACGAAGAAGACCTTTCCCCATTTGGTGAGAATTGTATTGTGCTGCCATGATCCGGAGTAAATCCAAGCGTTTAACTTCTTCCATTTTTGTGTTCCAAAACGTCTGTTCGCTTTTCACCATTTGGATATATTCTTCTGATTCAGGATAAACATCCGACAGCACCTAACAATTTCATTTTTTATCGGATAAACAAAAAACTGACCTTTCTCAATTCTGAAGTTGAGCTGTAATCAAGGAGCATCCTTGAAATGTCATAGGTATCCGAATTAGTCAAGAACCATCGGACGAGTCCTTGTTGAACAATCGCCGGGAGAGAATAACCGTCGTCTCGTCGACTGAGAAGGCGTCGTGCTTCTTCAGCTGTAGGTGACAGGATCTCCTCGATATTGTTCCATTTCTCCAGATCGCTGTCGTGAAGACGAGGAATAAGAGCAAAGAATTGAGGTTCGATGACGTTGATACAGAGCCTCTTCTTGAGTTTGACCATTTCCTCGGAGTCATCAGCCTTATCCTCCTCGATTATTATTCTATAACAACTCATCGTCTAAAATACTTTCTTTTCTTACTCGGCTTTCTTTAGAATCCTGTCTAGGTGTCCCTTTTCAAGAATAATTCGACTTGTCTCCACCAAAGTCAGCACATCTGGAAGGAAATTCATTTTTTCCTCGATGAACGTCGTCACAGTTTCCGCCAGAAATTTGGAAAGCGCTATCTGAAATGGTTTCTTTTGGATGAAACAATGGAAAAACAAACAGATTTCTTGAGGGACATCCGGTGAGTGACCGTCTCTTCCTTGATCCGAGAGACGTCGACCACAACAGGAAAGTCGCCATATTTCTTGATTATCTCAACAGATTGGGAAAGGAATGATTTCTAAATCGTCTTATAGGCACGCCGAATGGAAATCTGACCATTTTAGAAGCTGGAATTTCATGATCTGTGGGAAAACGGGCGTAGAGTATGGAGTAGTCTTCTGCTCGTTCCTGAAGACGTCTCCTGTTGACGGCAGAAATAAAACGGCTCCCATTTCCTGGGTCCAGTTTTTCGAGACCGACGTCGTTTTGGATATAATTGGATAGCCACTCATTCACAGTCTAAATCTTCTGTTTATGAGGAACAATGACCATTCTCACATAAAGCAATGGCCCCACAATGTTCAATACTTCGATATTTTTGGTCAACTTAGCCGAATCATGGAAATACCCGGACCAAGAAAGAATTGTTGTGAAGAGGAAGAGACGGCTCTCATCTGACTCCGATTGAGTGAACTTGTCCAGGATGACGTGGGCCAGATATTCGACCAATTCGTGGATCAGGCAGGCGGACAACTTCTCATTTGTTTCTGGTTGTGGACATTCTTTTGATTCTATCAAACCACAGAGCTCCAGAGATTCCTCTAATTTGTTCTTTTCTATTAACAGATAAGTACGACAAGCAGTGAACTTACGCATCGGCCTCCGTTTTCTCCGATCAGACGGCGGGTGGAAGCAACACAGCTGAAACAATTGGAAGGCAAAATCGGCGCCTATCCTACCAATGAGATGTTCTCCAATTTGACAACGAAAACTGTAAATACACAAGATAAAATGTCGATTAGTCTGCTCACTTCCAATTTTGTATCCCATTTTCTTTGTTTTCTGCTCCGCTGAATGATTTCAACTCGTCGAATTCGAGGGAGGTCAACATGAGCGAAAGGAGCTCCAGAGCTTTTTCCCCATTCTGCGATGAAATTACGGAACAAATGGTTTCGACCAAGAAATCGTCTTCTTCTGGGGCAAGGACATCCTTGAAATTTTCGATCAACGCCATCATAAGATCCATTGCAGAATCGGCCGAAGTTGAATTGTGGGCACATGACACCGCCAATTTCCAGAGATTTTTTATAGTCGATCGAGGATCCTAAAACGAAGGATGTTACGAGATTTATTATAACTCACATCCATCGGATGGCAAACACCCGCCTCGCTTTTGACATTCGCGGAATTTCCGAGGACTCCGGACTTCGTCAACTGAGAGAGAAGACCGCAATATTCAGGCAAATGAGGAGATCTGGAAGAAAAAATTTAATTTGGGAAAAAGAAGGACAAACAGAGAAGATTTTGGCAATTTCAAGACAATTCGAGCAAGATTCGACAGACGATCCGATCCCAGACAATGGTTCCAATTCTTGACGACTTGTTCCAAAAGAACGAAGACTGACGAGAATGTCACAGCTGTTGTCGGCCCTCTGTCGGCTAGAAAATCTTGACAGATAGTCTGAAAGGATGAATTAGTAGAAGTCGAGAGATATTCAACTTCTAGAGGAGTCTGCACTTTCGATCTTTTTGAATCGCTGGGCTGCGAAGGAACAATGGCGAAGGAGAGCTCGGCAATGACGATGAGCTTAGCGAAGAGTGACGATTTGGAGAACGGGATAGCGAATCCTGGACGGGTCGTCGACTTCTTCTCCAGATCTCTGGAATATTTTTTTCAGATGGAACGGGGTTTTCTGACTTGATCAGACGGTCAGCCGCCGCCGTCGCCACTCCAAAGACTCGCTCATCAACCAGGATACTCTGTCGACAATCCGGAAAAGCTAAAGATGTCATTCGAGCAAAAAATATCCATTCTGGTTCCTAAAATGCGCAAATTTTAAAGAAATTGATTACAACAGACTTCAATGGAATTGTCGACGGTGTCGATTCCCAGTCGACTGATGAAAATTGGGACGACGTCGAGCAGTCGATCCAGGAGTTGATCTCGAAACAGGACACCCCAATGGTCGACGAGAATATTCAGAAAAGATAAAACAGCGTGGTTTAGTCGATTTGGCCAGCTGTAACGGATATTCTTCTATTAAATCTGCTGTTACCTATTCTCTTTCCACCGATCAATTGTCTCGAAAAATGTGGTAATCATCGTCGAGAGAGTGTAATCCAATCGAATGGATAGTATTGTCTTTTGTAGATCTTCTAGTATCCGCGTGACAATTCGAAGATTATTCCAACAAATTGGATCATTGAATGGGACAGAGGAATACGTCTTCCATGAGAATGACCATATTTCTATAAAGTTGTCTCATACTTTTTTAGGGGTAAAATTACGTCTGAGATCATTTTCATCGACGTTTGCTGGTCCAATTGTACAGATAATATTATAGACGGATTCCGTAAGATCCTGCATTGCCTTGGAATCTTGCTGAATTACTTCCTGACTGAGCAGCCCCAATATATTCTTTAGAATTTCGTCTTCTTCCTCCAATATTTCCATATTGGTAGCTGTGAAAGAAATGAAATTTATGGATTCGATAAAAAATCTTACAAATATCTTCCAGAACTTTTCCAAGAAGATGAATACAGTCGAATTTTTGGAAATTTCGCTGTTTTTTCGAATTCTCCTTTGCTTCCTAAAGAATATTTTTGTTAGAATGAATACTTACATTTTCAGCTACCACAAAGAGGGAATTGACGAGGTAGCCAATTTTACAAATATTATTTTCCTCTGTATAAATTAGATGGGAAATAGACTCGTAAATAGATCGAATATCCCCAATTATTTCCTGTACAATTACACTTTTTGTAATGTTTTTTTTGCTTACTACACGTCTTTTTATGCCCGTTTTTCCTTGAAGTTCCTTTAGTAACCGGTTTAAATTAATTAGGCGTTGTTTCTCATCATGCCCCACAGATGTAACCAGTATACTCATTCTAAAAACGGTCAATCGCAGGAGAAAAAAATAAGGAATAAAAAAAAGCGACAGAAGATGAAAACAACATTTGGCCGCTTTCATTTATAATTTTCACTGAAATCTTCCTGCTTTCTTTCTGATTACTAATCTAAGGGAGAGCATCCCATTGCCCTGAAGAAACGATCAACATAATGAAGTTTATGGACATAATGACAGTTTCTTAAATGAGATCACATGAAAGTAATAAACAATACAGTTATTCTCTGGCAGCTACGTTGGAAATCATCGATTTAACTTCTTTACCGCCATCAAGTATAAGATTTATCATCCGCTGGGCTTCAATCATCTGAAATATTTTCTTAAAATGAAGTAAAATGGATATTTGAAGAAATTATGATTATAGACGGACCTCTTGATTAATATGCGCCGCACCAAGTAAAAGGAGGTAGTCCTTCACAGTCCAGGTAGTCTCATCCAGTTTGTTCAATTTCACAAATTCACACTGATCACCTCTTTTCACATGTTCAGCCCTGAACAATATGAATAAATTTATAATTACTATACCAAGGATCATCTCCTGCGTCAAAGCATAACTCTTTATTACAAAATACACAAACACCAGAAGGTCCTTCATCAGTAGAGGTATTAATAAAACCAGCTTCAGCCATCTAAAAATATTGTTAGATAAATAAAAATCATCGATACTTTTTCGGCTCTGGTGGGCGAATCTTTGTCGTTTAGGGACCACCGAACAAATGTATCCATTCGATTACTAGCAAATACGAGACGCGCTCCTTTATAATTTTGTTCAACTAAGCTATCGACATTCATTTTCTGAAAAAAAACACGATAAGATAAATAATGACATAAAGAAAAAAGGAAAGAAAATCCACTTCGAATCAGCAATGTGCGAAGAATTCAAACTGCCCGTTGCCGCCAGGGCGATTTTTATTCGAACGGATCGCGTACCCTGCTTCTCCAGATAATACTCAAAGAAAATATTAAAAATAAAAACATAACAAAAATTTATAACAGCAAAAAAAACATAGGGGAACGTTCCAGAATCGCCACCCACACGGATCTCGCCACCCCCCGGGGTCATCCGAACTAGCCACCCACTATTCCACATTCACCACCCACTTTCATAAGCCTATCAAAAAATAAGAGAAAAAAATAACGCAACCGCACGCAACAGTGAAAAAAACGAAATGAATTTTAGGATAACCAACCACGCATCTGTCCCTGCGGGTGGTGATACTAAATCAGTTGTAACCGGGAAATTCAAAAATGCGGGTGGCTGGTTCGGTCGAGCCCTGGGGTGGTGAGATCAGTAGCGTGCGGGTGGCGAAAATGGAATGCTGCCAAACATAGTAATTTCTACTTTTGACGATGAAACCGCTTGATATCAGCTTCCCATCGTTTTTTCACGTGCATATAGAGTCTTAATGCCACACGCGCATCAGTAACCTGAAGAAAACAAAATATCAAAAATGTGAGAACTTACAGAATCGTGTGAACCTATTTGAATATCGATTCCAAGTATTTCTTTAGCCAACAATTTTAGAGAAGGGTGGCTTACAGGCTTTTTAAATTTAGCTAATTCTTTGAGAATACTGCATTTTGCCGTATCTCTGGTATCCTTTCTCTTATGCGTAAGATTTAGAACCTGCAAAATGTAAGTAGAAAACAACAGAAATCACCCTAAAGTCATTGTGTAGTGCATGACCGACGATAATTTTGTCTTTTAGCAGTTGAAATACTTCTTTTTGTACGATTTGGAATGGAATTGCTGAAGAATATAAGATCATTGAGAAAAGGAACTTTTTCTACCATGCTGCAGGTCTTGGGGCCTTATTCCGCTAACAAAAGTCCGATAATCGGTAACTTTATCCATGGGTTTTACAAATTTATCATATACAATTGCGCCATGCTGGAAATAAAAGAAGTAGAATTACAAAGGAAGACTGTAACCTCATTGACAATAGAAACACGGGCTAGCATGTCGTCTCTTCCACTCAAACCACCGCCAACGTATTCGCAATCAATGGCTAGAATAGGTGTAGGTGCTCCTCTAAAATTCAGTTTGAGCTTTAAAATTGAAGGTGGACCTTACGTTGTTCTATCTTCTTTCGACATTGCAATTACAACTTCACCACTTTTCATCTTTTTTAAATCTGATTCAACTGATTGTACTTCTTCTAAAGCTTGTTGTAATTTTCTTTTCCTCTTGTTTTTGTTTTTCTTCTATAAACGTGCTCATTACAACTATAATTAACAAAATATCTAAAGAAACCTACGCTAACTACTTCTACAAATCCATTTTCTGATGATTTTTCTGCTGTTTCTTTCGCAGCTGCTGCCAATTCTCTTTCTTTATTTGCTTTTTCCTCATTCAATTTCTACAAACAACAAGGTTAAATAAATAAAATATACGACTAGCCATTTGGAGAACTTTCCATGCTGGCGATATTTCCGCTGCATCAATTTCTCGTGCTGCTCCTTTATTTTTTGGCATGCTGTATTGCACAATGCTTTTCCTGAAAGAAATCATATATGATTGTCCATGTTATGCTATCCAGAAAAAATGTAGCTACGAGAAACGATATGGAAGTGACTGGTTCGATCAACTTGATCAAAATTTGTAACATGGCGTACTTTCGTATTGCGCCTCTACGTAAAGGAGCGCCAGGGTCAGAAAAAGTTCAGATCTCGAGCATATTATGAAACGACGTCGCATTTCTTTTCTCTTTTTATACGAATTTTTCTATAATATGTGTACATCATTGTTTCAGATCTTGATATGCTCAAAGTGCACAGATTCAGTGGTTACTCCAGACTCTTTTCAGCTGCCGCTGAAGCTTCACAAGAATTTAATAGAACTGAGGAAGATGGAATTTCCCATATTACAGCGATCAATGCTAACTCTGGTGATCGATCTATTATTCAATTATCAAAAAATAAAAGTAAAAGACTTCGAAAATTTAGGTAATCCATTTTACATCTCATTTTTATATAATTTTCAGAAGAGAATTCGAATTACCAACTGAAGCAGTAAGTGGGCTACGGCAAATATTATTAGAATCTAAACGTTCTCCAAAGCAAATACAACATGAAGCTGATCAGTTAAATGAACGATTGAATCAGAGAAAGTAAGTGAGAACCTTTATAATTATCTTCTTGACTTCTAGATTTCCAGCTGCTCCAGACATCGTAAAGAAAATAAGGGACCAAGTTAAAATGTCCATATTAAAAGATAAAAAATATGAGGAAACTGCTGATCTTTTAGGTGACCATAAAGTGGTGAAATAATTTGTCTTTTTTAATTATTTTTTTTTTGCATTTAGAAAGAAGCTCAAGAATATGAATTACGCCATAAAGTTGATAAAATTATGAAGAAAACCCGTTATAATTGGAAACCATTGGAATTTGATAACAACGAAACAGCAGCAACATACGCTTTGGCAAGGTAATATTATTCGTTAATCGTTTATTCTTTTTTTAAAGACTGACGCCTAATTACGCAGAAATTTATCGATGCTTAGAAGAATTACCGGATTTTGAACCTAGGACTGTCTTGGATTTTGGTAGTGGCAGCGGAGCCGGTTATTGGGCTGTCACCGAAAGATTTCCAAATGTAAAAGAGATTTCTCTCATTGACACATGTGACAATATGACTAAAGTAGCAATGAACATTATGAGAGTAAGTTACGGTCACAACTAATTATAGTTTTAGAATGAAACTGAACAAACCATCGATAAGAGAGTCCAATTCCGTCGGCATTTGCTTCCTTCGCTTCAAACTACCTATGACTTGGTAATAGGCCATCGAATTTTGTCTGAAATTGGTTCGGAAGAATCCAGAATACCTCTCATAGAATCGCTTTGGCATCGTACTAACAAGTAAATTAAATTTATTTCAAAAAAGAACTTTTGTTCAGATATCTTGTACTAATTGAATCCGCCCAAGATGAGGCTTTTCAGTCGCTACTTAATATACGAGATTATCTTCTAGTTGCTGGAACTACGGTAAATCAAGAAGTGCTTCTTCGTCGGTTAAAGGTTGGTTTTTATAAGTTTACTTTTCTATAAACATGTAGAAAAGAGAAGAAGCCGAAGCAGCAAGAAAAATTATGGAAAACCGCGGGTTTACCGATATTGAAAAATATAATTTGCTGCAAGAAATGGTTTGTATTTAATTTTGTATACAACTAACAAATTCAGTTGCCAGAAGATATTGACATACCTACCATCCTTCCAACCGCGACTGTTGCCGCACCATGCCCGCATGATTTAGGCTGCCCACTCAGAGGCAAAAGCACTTGCTCTTTTAACGTGCGATGGAGATCGATACGAGTTGATGGAAAAAATCGGTCGCAGAACGGAGATGGTACTGAAATAGGAAAATTCTCCTTTGTTATTCTAGAAAAGGGTTCTCGACAACCAGGAGAACAGATAGACCGAATTCTAAAAGTAGGATCTTCAGTGCATTATATTTTTTTAGATGCGTAAACTTCACGGTCATGTAACCTGCGATGTTTGCACCGCTTTCCGAGGAATTCAGCGTATAACGGTGTCTAAGAGAGCTGGACAGCTTTATAAATCGATTCGAACTCGGCGAGATGGTGAGCTATGCCCACTTTCCATGCAGGCAAAAGCATCAGAAGGCATTTTTGATCTTTATGAATACGGGAAATCCTTGACTAGTCAATAATTTGTTAATATGTTGATTGTTTGTTGTTATGGTTATAGTTTTATTAAATTTTCTGATAAAATTAGGACCAGACAAAAATGTGACACCGGGCAATAAATGAATAAACTCTAGTTAGGAACAACAAGGGAAGATAGATAAACCCGTCTTATAGATGAAAAAGCTTATAACGGGAGATTAAAAACACAATAATATGAGACTAAAATATTTGTGTAAAAACTAATGACAACGATATACCTAGGAATATTATCTACCTTGATCTTGTAAAGCATGACGCAATTTTTCTCCCATCTCATGGACCTCCGAAGATACTTTATCCGAAATGTCGCGCCATTCTTTTTTTAGCTGATCAATAACCCACTCTACACCTTTTCTTCCCTAAAAATGCAATGTTACCTTTATTAGTAAAATAAGTACCTTTGTTGCATTTGTAGAATAGACGCTGAGGAAAGTTTTCTCACAATAATCAGCAAAGGCAGGAAGAGTAACAGTTACCATTGCTTCCTGTTTCAATATCGTTCTGAATGTAAATGATTTTACTGATCAACAAAACAAATCACTTTGTAGGATCTTGGGGGAGAGGGGTATATGTCAGTTTTTCGTCTACTCGTAAAAAGGAAGATCCATTCAACTATAAAAAATTAAAATTATAAAGTTTTTGTAAATAAGCTTACGTTTCTAGTAGTTAAACTCATCGTCTGCTTTTCCGGATCAATAACTGTGTATTCATGTGAATATTGAGTTCCGGAGAATCCTGTCAATTTTGTTGCCCAAGAAGGAATGTGAAAATGAGATTGGATTATGCGCTCAGATAAGAGTTGGCCTTAAATATTCAATGCTTACTGATCTTTTTAAAATAATCAACAAAAAATAAATATTTACCTGCATTTAAAGATTGTCTAATAACATCCATGCCAGTTACTCCACTACTAATAGGGTTCGGATATTTTCTCCATGCAGCATTTACTACAGTTTCCCAGTCGTGTCTGTAAAATTATTTTATTAAATAAATCCAATATGAACTTACTCGAAAATATGTTCAGAAGTCCAAATTTTCATTATGTCCGATAGTCGATAAGAGATTAATGATAAAAAGAGATCGAGTAACTGAAAATAAATCAATAATTGTTGAAGTTAGCAAAGACAAGGAAGAAAGAAGGGTGAACCACAAGGAAAAAAGCAAAGGAAGTGTCTGACGCAATGGGGCCGGGGCAAACACCAGCTGGTCGGTTCTTTGGCGACGAAAAAGTTGGCATTGAGTTCCCCGTCTAGACCATGCCCTTGAAACTTTTTTCAAAATTAAAAACACCATCAGCAAAAGAACTGGGCAAGATTATTACAAAGAAAAGTAGAAACATAACGTTTTCTAAAATAATGGATGATCACATAAAGTAACATAGCAGCTGATTAATTCCGAATGAGGCCAGAGTATTGTCAAAGTTATTGAAAAGTTAGAAAATATGACAAATAGCGACAGTTTGGCTGCCAGACACTCACGCGAACTAGTAACACAGACCCCTTATCACGGGGGTCGCGTCTATAGAACGAACAAAGTCTCGCCGTTGGTGTTTTTCGACTATATGTGTCACTCGCCTAATATCATAGTAGACGGAATTACGAAATGCAAGCGAAAATAAACAACCCCGAGGAAGGTTCCAGTAAGATTTGTGTATCATCGGTTTTTGCCCGCCAATGTCGGAGATTCCAATTTACACAAGAAAAGCTAAAAATGAGCAGGAAAAGTGCTCATTTATTATGTTCTTCTTCGATCCTAATTCCTTCTCTTTTTCTTTACTCTCTGTGTTGAAAACGAGTCCATTAGTCTTGGGGCGAGCACGGGCAGACGGCGGAGACCTTTAGTTGGCAACTCGCCAACAAATTGCCTCAGATTCATTTCATACTCTTTTTACACTCTTGATTCATTTTCTCTTTGTACAAACATGATTTTTTTTTTCAATATATACTATTTTATTTTAGATGTCGTGGTTTGGATGGGGTAGTTCGACAGAAGAGAAGCCAAGCTCTTCGTCCAGTCTTGAAACACCTTCTGGAGCAATGGATCTCAGCGGTGGTATGACTTTCGGCTCTTATGGATCAGGATCCTCACAAGAAACAACGTCTCACGATACGGCGTCTTCGCCCTTTTCTACTCCAGTTTTAGCTTTAGATCAAATAAAGCATGCAGGAGTTCCTATGTCACGACAAATGTCTCCTTATTTACAAGTAAGTTTTTTAAATTTATTTTTTTATCATTTATATTTTGCTATAATGGCAATGTTTATTTTTAGATGGATCCTTCGATTTTTGTAAATTCTACCCCTCAATACATTATGCCGGACGGTGGTGTAACAGGTGCAAACTTTTAATGTTTTAAATAATTAATTTTAGGCAAAGGAAAATTTGAATTCGCCTTAGGTCATATTGGTTGGGGAGTTGGTGGTGGATTTGCAGTTGGATCTGTTCGAGGATGCTTGGGTGAATTGGCAAATCCAGAAACAAGGAAAATGGTGAATTTTTCTGCTAAATTTTTTTATTATTTATTACAGACGGGTAAACCATGGATGACTAGAATTGTAAATGCTACTGTAAAACACGGATCGGGATATGCACAACCTACCGGCGCCGTCGTATTTTTATACTCGGCTTTGGAAATTGGCCTTCGCTCAGTTCGTGCAGATGATGATTTGAATGGACTTGGAGCCGGTGCCCTCACTGGTGCATTATATAGAAGTCCACATGGATTGAGAGCTAGTGGAATTGGTTAGTTATCTTTCACAATGGCTTTTACTTTTAAATTACTTTAGGTGCTGGAGTTGGTGTTGCACTAGCAGCTCTTTGGATTATTATCAATCCTGATAGTCGACAAAGGATACAAGAAATGTTTGCCTAAATTTATAGACACTGCTTCAAGGTCATCTTTTATAGGATATTATCTGTTGAATTCTTTGTTGACCCGTTAATAAAGGAGTATCATCAAGTTAATTTTTATTAGGTTAAGAACAGGCTCAATAGTGACGCTAAAATCACATTGTCATCCGATCCCCCCTTTCATGGATCCATATAAACGGTCATCTCTTTTTCTGTGTACTGAATGTTAATGAGCGGCTCGTCAAGGGATCACTTGTCTTCTTCCACCTGCTCTTATGTAACCGCCACACAGTCTCAATGGACCCCCGCTGCGAATAGTCACAATGATGTATCCTTTTCATCGACCGACAGTTTCCGGTGAAATGTAGATCCCTGCATGGAATCTTTCCAATTCACAATGAGATACTCAAATTTCGTGAACAATCAGAGAGACCTTGACTCGAGCACAATTGCAACCTACGAATAATTGGTCACGTCACACAATTAGCACGAGAAATCATCGAAAAGAACAAAAATTTGACAAAAGAATAATTCATCTGCATATAATAAACCGGTAGAAAAGATGAAGGAAAATAACAATCACACGGCGAGAAAATGACTGGCAAAGTAGGGCAACTGAAAGAATTTGGAGGAAGGAGACCCTGAGAATTGAGAGGAAATATTTACACGTGAGGAAACTACAGAAGACACGTATTGGATTTGGTCTCGAGAAGAAATCACAAAAAGACCCGTAAAAAGGAAACCCGGTTGAGGGACGGTAAGGGGAGGTCAGACCAGAGCCGACGGTACTATGCCATACATATCGGAATAGATTTGACTGCTGTCGGATGGAGGAGGACTGTGACGGGCGGGAAGAGCCGACTTCAACAATGTCCAGAAGAGGGGATCCGTCATCCGAAGGATCGTGTTCTTCCTCAGCATTTGGCCCAATTCCTCGTCCAACAGATTCTGGTTGACACCATCATCCACGATGGCTATCACTCGTTTACCCCGGGTCTTGGCAAACAACAAATGAGATGTCTGAATATGATGAAATTAAAGGGAAACGGAAAAGGAAATCACCTTCACTTGGAGTGTCCGCCACTCGTTTTCGAGGAAACTTTTAGTCAAGACGAGAATCAGAGATTGTGAAGCGCCCATTTGGGAGATGAGCTCGTCGGAGATCGTGTGCAGACTGTGCTCGTACTTTGGGCCATCTCTGTGAAGCATACACAAATTGTAGTCACACTCCTCTTCCAGCCTTCTAAAATGTCCGTTTGTACAAAAATTATAACGTCGACAAACCGGCATATTTTCTCGTCGACCATCTTCTCATCACAACGGGAATAACTGACAAAAGCATCGAAATTGATGAGCGGCAAAGGAAGAGGCGACGAGCCGGGTGAACTCGAACAATTCAACGATGAGCTGGCTTTGTATCGACGCTGATTGAGTGCCGAGTTAGTTCTCTTGGCGACAGAAACGAGGAGAAGGATAAGGGCGACGAAGAGGAAAGCACAAGCGCACAAGAAAGCCACTAACAGGATCGAGTTCTGTGGTTCTTGGCCGAAGAAACCATGACTGATGGGAACACAAATGGTTCGATTGAAATCTCTCAAGAACTCTGAAAAGGGCAAAGATGTTTTTGTTTTAAAAGTGAGACATACCGTCCATGGTCATGGTGAAGATGTCATGTCCGACATTGGGTGGATAGGCCGAGAGGATGGTCGTGTCATTTTCCCGGAATGCCTTGGTCACATTCTCTACGCAGAGAATCCTTTCGGCATCGACGACTCGTTCCCGATTGGCGTGGATCCAATGAGGAGCGGTATGGTCGAGGGAACAATCACAGCGGAAGGGATTGTCGGACAGGGAGAGCGACACGATTCGGCTTGACGACAACGCCGACGAAATATTTGTCAGATGGTTCTTATGCAGCGTCACCTTGAAAAGGTTCATTTAATAAACAATCTGATTACCATTTGAAGACCGGGTAATTTGTCGACGAGACTCTCCTCCACGGTGGACAATCCATTGCCGTTCAAAAATAAATGAGAGATGGTGTTGGTCTTATGGAATTCTTCGCCTGTCAATGTTTCCAAAGAATTGTCCGACAAATCAAGCAATTTCAAATTTGGGAGAGAATTGAATGCTTTTGGCTGGATGATCTGGACTCGGCTGGCATTGATGTGCAACTGTTGGAGACGGCCTCGACCAATGAAAGAATGTGACCGGAGGATGGGCAGGGAGAGTCCGCTGAGGTAGACATGGGTGGCAGACATTGGCACGTCCGACGGCGAAAATGACTCCATGCTCGTCTTGTTCAGACCATTGCAACGGACAATATTGTGGCCGAAATCGGCATCACGGAAGCAAGAGCAGCCAGCTGGACAGACGGCCTTACAGTCGCAGTTGCCGTACTGACAACAGACACATTCGGGCTCGCAAACCTGAAATCACAATTTTAGAATTCATATTAGCAGCCGGTCATACCTGATCATATTGGCAGAGAAGATCTCCTGCAGTCACCTCGGTTAGAGGCAATTTCTTTTTATTCAGAGCATGCAAACAGAAAGTTGTCTCGACGCCAATGAGTGTGAGTCGCCTCTTGGTGTCTTCCTTTCGGACCCAGTCGAGCTCACAGGAACAAAAAAGAGGATTCTCCCTCAAGTCGACCTCCAATCCATGGACAGCGTCGACAACTTCCAATCCGTCTCTTGCCAAACTGGTCAGCTGATTCCCAGACAGATTCAATTTCTTCAGCGTCGTCTTCGATCCAAATGTCCCCGGTGCAATATGCTGTACTCTATTCATCGACAGGTCGAAATGTTCCAAGGAGCCTGGAACTTGGTCGGCGGTCAGCTGGCTGATTTTGTTGTTTTTGAAAGAAGCCACCCTGACTCGTGAGGAGTACGCCGCTCCAAGGAGAGATATCTGATTGTTGTCGGCAATCAGGGTCTCCAATTTGGATGGGAGGGCATCCCATTTGAGGAGGGAGAGCTTGTTGTGGGAGACGTCTACTCGACGGATAGACGACACCTGGGAGAGAGCCTCCTCAATGGATTCTATCCTGTTGTAACTGAGGTCGATCCGTTTCAGTTGGGGACATTTGGAGAAGGAATCTTTGAAAGCCAACTGCAAATGATTGTGGGAGATGTTCAACGTCGTCAGATGACTGCAGTCCGAGAAGACGTGCTGACTGATCTAAACTTGTTTTTATTGCCTTTTTCACTCATATAAACTGACCGATTGGAGTTCATTATAGCTGAGATCGATGCCGGTTAGATGTGGTATTTTGTTGAATGTGAACTGGTACAATTTGCTGATTCGATTGTTCGAAAGGTCGAGTCTTTTCAACTTGTACAGTCGACCGATGGCAATTGGCGCCTCGGTGAATTTATTATACGAGAGGTCCATTTCATCAATGGCCAAATCAGCAAAGACGGCAGGTTCCACGGTGTCCAGCATGTTGTTGGCCAGTTTGAGAAGTCCCAAATGTTGGATACCGGAGAAAACTTCGTCACGGAGTATCCTCAGTCGATTGGCTGCCAGATTCAACTGAAATTATGCAATTTGCGTGTGTCCCCTTCTCGTTGTTGTGTTGTGCAATGTCGACCATTGATGGACATGTTTATTCTGGCCGGTCTATTTGGCTCGACCCTCGTATTAACACGTATTGAGACAACTCAAACACTTTACTCGTCTCGCCCCAAGTCCGAGGCCTCCCTCTTCCTCCTGGCAGCCATCTGCCCTACCTGACCGCCCATAATTGCCAGGTCTAATCATCAAAACAATACGCCTAATATCTCGGACGACGTCTTCGGGTTAATGACTCGTCACCAGGTGTCACTTTTCACACCTGGGTGGTCCCATTTTACGTATTGTTTTTGTTCTCCTTTTTCACCAAAAAATCAACACCCGAGGCTGGTTGTCCGCCTGTCGAAGGTCGAATGCAAATCGGAACAATTGGCCAAAGGATTCCCGGGGAGTCTTACCCCTCCTAAATCGGACCACCCCGCCAAAACAAACTCGCGATTCAAGGTGGCAACGAGGTCGATGACACCATCACTTACCGTCTGCAATTTAGTGAAATTCTGCAATTCGTGCGCCTTCATCTCGGAGATTTGATTCTGTTCGAGGTTGAAATGAGCAAGGGTCGACAGTGACGCCGGGAGCAGTCGGGTCGGAAGATGTTTCATTCGATTCCACGACAAATCCAAAGATTCTAACACCGTTGACACTGAAACTCCTACGTTTGAAAGATAAAAAGGCGTTGATACCTAGAACAGAAGGAGAAGATTCGTCGATGGAATTATGGGACAGATTCAACGAAACCAAAGAAGGTAGCCCAGCCAGAGAAAGCGGCAATATCCCCAGTTTATTGTAGGCCATGTTCACATGAATGAGGGTAACTGTAATTAGCACTTATAAACAGAATTTGATACTCGACTACCTGGCAATCCTTCTACAGTATCCAGTTGATTGTCTTCGAGATCCAATTGCTGTAAATGAGCGACTGCAGCGAGAGAAGAACTTAGAATGGTGGACAGCTTATTGTGGGCGAAAGAGAGCTGTCGAACTGACGGAAACAATTTCATGTGATCGCCGATTTTGTCGATTTGATTCCTGGAGAAGTCGGCGATGATGAGCTGAGTGGCGATACAATCCGCCTCAGTTTTGATAGAAGACAGCGCATTTCCGGAGACATTGAAGACCTGAAAACAAGGCAAAATAACCAGGGATTAGCTAATTAGCGGGCGGATCAAAGGTGGCGGTGGTTGCAATTTGGCGATGTTTACTGCCAGCTGGTCGGGAGACAATACAACTAGCCGGCCGAGACTGATATGGTCGACTATTCAAGAGGAGAAGTCAACCGGCTAATGACTCGACCCTCCTGATCCCAGAAACCCTGCTGAAGTACTCGTCGCCACCTGCGATTCTGTGGCAATTCGTCATGGTCTGCCGATGGCAGATGGCGTTCTGCTTCCTCTCTCGACCCATTGTATAAGGCGAAATGAAGTGATCGCTCCTCCATATCCGCAATAACTGCGCATAATTGGAGCCGCCGGGATTTCCCCCGGGGGTAGCAGGTGCTTCTCCTCCTTTCCCCCCGAGGTATTGTCCAGATTTCTTACCTGAAGATTCTTCAGAGAACAGAAGATGTCCGTCGGCAGTCGTTGTAGTTGACTGTCAGCTATTTTGAGAGTTTCGAGACGATTCAATGGATTGAAGACGCCTTCCGGCAGAGTCAAGAGACTTCTGGCTACTCCATTCAATTCGAGTGATCGTAGATTGTCCAATTTTTGGAAGAACTCCACAGGGTCCGTGAGTTGACATCCCTGAAAATAAAGGAGTCTCATGGCTGCTGACCAAATGTCATCGCCCGGATCCGGTCATCGCAGCTGCGCAACATGCGTAGCGCATTGTAAATCGGTCGCAAAGTGGCGCAACTTATTCACCAGGCTATCGGGTTGTAAACAGCATACAACTGTTGTTCTACGGACAGTTTTATGTACTTTTTATGACGGGTCAGAGGCCAATTTGCCCCGGAAAACAATTGAGACAGCCATTTGGCATCAATTCATGAGCTGATCTCTTAATTAGAGATCTTAAATGACTAGAAAACGTGCTCCATTGACAGCTGCCCTAATCCCACTTGAGATCCAGTCGAACAACTGCCTCTGACAGTTCAAATAATATAAAAATTGCGGGTTAGGATGGGGCACCTCTCATCCGGTACCCGATAGCATCGTTCTTGCGCAATCTAGCATGCACTCGACTGTGGCTGGGAACATAATTAGAACACGCGGCAGCAGATGAGATTTTGAGCCCCTTTAATAATGGCCGGGTACCTCTATTTTCAACTGGTGGAGGGTCTCCGTCGAATAGAGAAGATCCGACGGCAACGAATGATCATCACAGAACAGGTGGATAGACCGCACATAGGAGAGATTCGTCAGCTGGGGAGTATTCACTTTCGACGACCATCGACAGACGAGCAAATGCAGCTGAGGATTTAAAGGATCCGGGATACAATCACAACTGGAAAAATGTTGTAGTTGAAGACGGAGACTTACCCTCGAGGACAGTCGGCTTCTGTCGGATCTGCGTAGAATAAAATTACTCCTACTAAAATTAGAAAACGCTTCATCTTCTCGTCACCTGGCTATTGTCATCTATCTGAAATTATAACATTTTTGGGAATAAAAGACGGAGATAAGAATGATGGATGAGAAGAGGTGAGACTAATGGGAGAGGTAACTGTTTTGTGTTGGATGAATCCCGTGGGCGGTGCGGGGGCGGAGGGAGAAGACAGTGCGCAGAGGGCGGAGAGCACAGAAATTATATTGTAGGTATCAATTCCCACAAAGAGGTAAGAAGTGTCAAATGAACTGTACCCTCTTGGGGATATTCACAAGGCAAGAGAATAGGAGGAGGAAGAGAAAGGGTCGCCCTCTTCTCTATCACAGAGGTCCTATCAGCGGTGGCCTTGCTCCAACACGCGTATTCACACCCCACTGCTTCCTTTTCAACCAGCCGACCCGGCTACCGTCCTCCTCCCAAAAAGGAGAATAATTAATTGTGTACCTGATCCTGGAGAGTTAGATAATGTCAATCACAATGTAAAAGGACGATAAACACTTGAAGAGAAAAGGAAAGAAAAGAAGCCGCCACGGATTAGGCGAGCCATTGGCAAGTGAGAAGAACTCGGGTCGGTAATGGGTTAAACCAACAGGTGGGGCTGGGAACCCAAAAGTGAAGCAACTAATCCAAGAAAAAGCCCGAAATCGAAAAAGATCCATTAGGATAATCCCGATTGCTGTCAGGTAACTTGCCGTAGGAAAGGAGTCAAGTTGTCCAACACAAAAGGGTGACACCTTGACACCAGTTGACAATCCGAGGAGATGACACCCCGGGGAATAATTTCTATTATATCCGACGGGGAATGGACTCCCAGGGTCATGGTGACAGGGAACGGCACATCTCCCCCAAAGGGAAGGTCGAGTATAACCCAAAGGAGAAAAGTACAACGACGGCGGCAGAGGGGAACGGGACAAGAGAAACCGGTCTCTCTGTATCAAAACAGACATCTTTTACCACATTTTTGATGGTGAGAGTAGCCACTTGAGAAGATATTTGCAGAAGAAGCTAATCCCGCCTAATACAGGAGGTTCTTCGCGGGGAGCAGCAGTTTTCTGTGTTTGTTTGGAGGCAGATCGGATCGGATTCCAGGCGACATGATTGATAGATACACAGGGACGGGGGCTGACCACTTCAGACGAGGGGATGAGGAAGAGATGTCGACAGAATTGACCCTGGGTGGAAAAGAAGGAGTACAGTAGGAATAAAAACTGGAATCTAATCTTTTGGAGGCAAGAAATTTCAAAAGAGGCAGATGGCGTCTAAGGAGATTTCCTCGACGACAGAAAATAAACAGAAAAGGTGGGCGGAAATGGAAGGATGTGCGGATATCAAACAGACAATGTCGTCAGTCGGGCGAGTTTGTTCGCACTCCATAAAAGGAGTCATCTCACTGTCAATAGACATCACGCGTCCTTCTGGAGAGACTATCCGGATTTGTTCTATTAATTAATTTGGAAGCACCTGACATTGTGTGAGGTTAGGATAAGAGGGGATATATTTGCATGCAACGGGATGGAAGGGGAGGCTTAGCCCGCCGGCGTCGTCGGGATCAGCGTCAACTTCATCCTCCTCTCGTAATTATTCCAAATTACCACCCAGATGGGGGGATCCATTACCGGTGGAGGTGTTTTCGGCCAATTGTTGCCAGCTGCTAGAAGCTGCTCAATTATGGAAAAATTCAAAAAAGGGAAGGAAGACGAGCAGGGGAGGCAAGAGGTCAAGAGGGCGACGTCGATGAATGGATAAGTGATCCCGGATGGCCGAGACTATCCTCCTCCCAAAAAACATATCCCATATTTCAGGCGGCACATTTGTTTTTGAGGTACTAAGAGCCTCGTCAAAACGACTCAACTGTCATGTCAGGTAAGGGACAGGAAACGGCCAATTCGGGTCGACCCAACGAGAACCATTAAAATTGAAGGGAGGGACCAGCAAAATGAAGCCGACGAAGAAGATGGCCGTTTGTCATCATATCTTCAGAAGGATAACATCTCCCCGGGGAAGACGAGATTGTGGTTGAAAAGTGAATGATGGCCTGAGTTTTAAAGGGAGAAGAGAGCAGAGAAGTACCTGTTTCCCTGGGAACATCTCCTCTGATAATCCCATAATTGGAGGACGTTTAGACAGGAAATTAGAGGTGGTGAAGAGGGGAAGACACTATACGAAAAGGAAAAGGAGCAGCTGGATAGATCCGACTGAGTCAGATATGCAAATCAAGAGGTCAGTCGACTAGTCAACAACTCCCCTTTCCCAGCTCTCGCGGTCCTTGTGTGTTATGTGCCATTTGGCGCCTATTGTCTTGCATAATCTGTAGGGTAAACGGTCTCTCAGCCTGTTCCCCCCTTCGAAAAGAGCTCCAAATACAAAAGTTCCCACGAGCTGCCACAGTTTGCATGCCGTGTGACGCGAAGGGAAAATGACAACCGGCTGGTCGGGAGACCTGGTAATTACCGTGTGAGCTGGCCGACTATACTTGACTGTATAACACGAGCCATGTGGCGGTCGAGATTCAATAGAAGACGACATGCTCCATTTGTGCAACAGTGCGATAATGGGCGGTCGACACAATGGCTCGGTGGCAGAAAACGAGACAGGAGGCATTGCGCAACGGGGAAACCCATTCCAAGAAAGGAGAAAGACAGCGGGACAAATAGTCGACGAGTCACAGTTTATGAGACAGAGGATAAGCAGCCAAAGTCATAAACAATCTCGTCGACCCAGGAACACACAACTCCGGAGCGACGACGTGTGAGCTGCGTGAGTCCGGTCCAATGGAAGCCGGTTGGACTGGCCATAGAAGGCGGCGGAGGAAAGACCGTTGCTGACTCAGGAAAGAGCTCAATTGCAACGGACTGGGCAATCGAGGACAGCAATCTGTTTCGACCTCCGGATGTAATTCATAAGCCTCGGGGCAGTTGTGATGGATCTCGGAGGACGGACAAAAACTTCTCTCTCTCACTCAAAGAGACTCGTCCATATGGCCCGAGGGGATTTGGGATCCAACAGATGGGGGATTACATAAAATAATTGGGCGAAAGGCCGTGGCAGTTGTTTAAAAGGAGCCGTGAGAGTTCACTTCGGATCTGATTTCAAGAGAAAGATGACGGCTTTTTTACTTTGAAAGAAGAAGGACGACAGAAGGTGCGAAAAGCGATGTCGGAAAAGTGAAAAGAACCGGAATATATGCTAATCACTCCCGACGGATTATCAATCAACAAGTTCAAACAATCCGGGCAAATAGGAGAAAATGACGATTTGAACAGGAAGAGGAGGAACGGCGAGGAGGAAAGGAGATACTCGGGGCGATTGTAATAAATCTGGACACATTGAAGAGTCGACCAGGCACGACAACAAGTTTTGTTATCATGAAAGACAGCTACTGGCTGAAAATGTTCAAAAAGGACAAACATTCTCTTGACAAAATGCCAGGCTTCCAACTTCAAGGGCAACCGGGTTACCAGTTGTATGCCATGCATACGGGAGCAGTTACTCGAGATCTCGTCAGTCTTTCATGACCCTGTCACTTCTCTCGAAACAGAAAAAAGCCCAGGAGACGGTGATCTTTTGCAAAAGACGAGCTGTTGTTTGTAGGGACAAGACCTCGGGGAGGATTGATGTGTCGGCTGCCGAGGGGCATGTCGTGGATCACCTTGCCTCGAGTTGTAATGGGACAATGAGTCATTAAACACCGAGCGGCCACAACCTTGGCCGGACGAACGCGCCTCTCAAATTAACCTTCGCCCAATACAAAAATCTGGCTAAACTGTCAACTTATGGGCGTGAAAAATCAAATAGACAGCCCCCGCCAAAAATATTCGAATTCAAAACGAAGCCGAGAGAAATGGGCTCATTATTTTACAATGGGAACGGCTTTGAAAATGGAAAAGAAGATAAGATAACGGACACAGGTGGTCGTAATTGGCATTCCCTGAGGGGCTCCTGTTTTTAGTTGATATTATTATTATGTCGAGGGAGAGAAATTGAGATTAAAATGAACAGGGAAAATGAGAGGAGAAGATGGGAAGAGGATGACTGACAGCCATCAGATGTCGAGAAAGAGTCCTGGGAGGATATCCGTCGATGACACTCGACGACGAACCGTCGACTGTCGTTAAAATGGACAGGCGCCCGGGTGTCCGTATCACAGTCGAATTGTGAAGGTCAAGCAGAAGTGTTCCGTGGGAAGGAGACTATTTTGGCAACTGGAAGAGTATTTGATGGCCGGAAAGCCAAGAAACAATGTGGCGATGCATTAAAAATGAATGGGGAGCAAGCCACTACCCAGCTGGTCGAATTAATTTGCCACCAGTGGAATCTCTCCCGAATATCTCTGGTCAATCTATCACCCCGGCTATTGATCCTAATTGCGGTTGACAGCTGATCTTTTTCTGTATTTTTTGGGAGAAAGACTCGACAGTCAGAGAGAGAAAGGCTGGAGATCGTAAAAATGTGAGGGGGCATAGTGGCCGCCTCTCCCTGATTTATGGGGATCGTCCTCCTGATGGATCGATTAGCCCTACGCCATCCTCTACACTGAAAAAAGGGGCTAAAAACTAATCCGGTGGCTGAAGAAAGGACAAAAGAGACAACGGAACTGCGCTCGAATGGACATCTCTTTTGAAGGAGACGTCGATGGGACAGGTGTCTTCGACCGAAGACGACCATAAAGTTGTAAGGAAGAAATTAATGGCAGCCGAGAGTTGTTTCTGATCAAAGGATAGCCGACTAGTCAAAGGTAAAAAGACGACCCGACAGGGAGAGTGACCGGATCCGAAGGAGGAGGTTATTGTGAGGAAAGACAATTGGAAGATGGCGGTGTGATCACCAGGTCGTCGGCTTAGTCATGCCCATCAATCAGACCTTTTTTCGGGGATCGATGTCTTTAAGACTTTGTGTGAGAAACAACAAAATGTGAAGAAATATACCAGCTACAAAAAAAGGTATGGTTCCAATTAGCCGAGGGATTGCCGGTGGCATCTGGCGGAAGCCGCACAGTCAACACAATTGTAAAGGGGCGTTGCCTTTCACATGCTAATTCCTCTCTCTTGTCGACAGAGCCGCGTCTAATCCACCAAACAGTTCAAAAGCGGTAGAAGTCGAGTGTCATTCGTTCCAAGTCAATCTAAAAATTGACAGAAATTGCATATAAAGTGACGGAGGAAGTCAGCTGTCGGGGTCATCTCCCAGTTGCGCAGGGTTAGAGGATTTAGGAGCAGGCAGTCGTAAAGCCAGCGACGCCGACAGGGGTTGGGACAGACGTCGAACAGGTGGAAATGGGATGGATTCTCTCTGATATTCCTCTTTGAATATGGAAGTGATAGTCGGAGTGGTCGACACTTTCGCGTAAAGGTCGCCGACAACTTGGAGATAATTAGTGACAAACAAGAACATAAAACCGAGATACAGTCTCGACCACAATCTCAAGATGGCCTCCTGCTGATCCCCCATTCATCAGCACCTCCTTCTTGACCAGCTGTTACGTAAAATTTGAATCCGGCGTGTCCCATAACCTTGAAAAAGAAGCTCGTGGTAATGAATGAGGGCCTCTTGTCTTTAGCCGTGATCATAGCGATGCACTCACAAGGACAGACATAATTCAAATTGTCAAGGGAGAGAGGTGTCAACGAGACGAGACTAAGCCCTTTGAGGTGGTGGTAAACAGATCGTAAGCCTGCTGGATGAGAGATGGCTATCTACGCTCGGTGTCTGACCAGATGGATCGACTGTCAAACTGCCCGCAATCCTCCCCTCCGGCGTCAACCATCGATAAATAGATTTTTATTCTCCATTTTAGTTTAGTCATGATGAGTCGTCGCATTTGGAATTTCACTGGGTCCGGCTGGATTCTCGCGAGGATCGGTGGATGGCGGCGATTCTAAAGTTGGGTCGACCTCCAGTTCGCCGTCTACTTTCGATCTTGCTTGATCTTCGACAATTGGAATGGCGACCGGCTCATCTTGGTCTCTCGGCCTCCTCTTGGCCTTCGACTTCTTGTCGTCGTCTGCCATCGCCGGCCGAAGAGGTACTGCAATCACCTCGAATTCTGTGCTCATTTCCATCGTCTCCTTGATTTTTTTCGTAGGATACTTCGCCTTCTTTTCCTCTTTCACTTCCACCACTTTCTCTATCTTCTCCTCGACCGGCTCCATTTTCTTCTTTCCCTCGTCGTAGATCACATCCACCTTCATTCCCTCATTCGACATTTTGCAAGGGTCGACAGGTCCGACCATCGGATCTGTAGTCGACGGGCCGACCGAAGTCAACCCTTCGATGACCATAGGTGCCGTGTTCGATGACGGTATGACTCCTTTCTCGACTCCTTTTTCAGCTCCTTTCTCGATTCCCTTCTCGATTCCTTTCTCGGCTCCTTTTTCGGTGATCTTCTCCGTCGACTTTTCTCCCGATTTATCTATCGATTTCTGACGACTTCGACGTTTTCTAACGAGATCACTCCGTAAGGCTTTCCTCGTCGCCTCCGACTTTGCGTTCACCGACTGTCGCGACCGTCTTTCCTTCTTCGACTTTTCGTTATGTTTGACGGGCATCTGATTGTGATGTGCATCCTGTTTCTGCTTATGATGTCCAAATATATTTTTGAAAAAATCCATTCCGGTCCGGTTTGTGGCTGGAGTACAAAGAGAATGGCTAGATTATCCGCTTACGAATTTATGACAGGATAGTACAAGTGGGGGAATACAACGGGTAAAAAGCAAAAGAGAAGAAAAAGATCATTGATGATGTGGAAGAAGGAATTGAAGCTATCGGGAGAGCATCAAATCTAGGAAATTGGCCATGTTCGGCCACAAAGGACCGGGACTAATGGCCGCTAATTGAGAGATTGCCCAAATTCTGTAAAGAAAGTCGAAGGGTTTGACAATATTACTGTATGATCAACAAACAGTAGTAGAAACTCAGAAAGTAGGAAGTGAGAGGGGAAAGGACAATAGAAAGTGAAATTTCTGAGAAAATGGACGGAAGACGGCCATTAATGAAATTAGGACTCATCAATGCGCAACTGGGACGGCTATTGAGGAACACGAACGAGGGAGGTTTGGGTCGAAAAATACTCAAAGCGCATGATTACCCTTTGACAAAGTAATATTCGTCTGTTTATGACGTTCCTCTTCACAAAAAGGAGAAATAAGGAGAGTACAGTGAGAGAAGCCATAAATAGACGAGCTAAAGTTTTTGCCGGATGAACGGCAAAAGGCGTGATCTTAGGCGGCTGCTCCTCCGCTGGTAATCGCATTTTTCTCGGATAGAGTGGCAAAAATTTGTCGGACGTGAAGCGGAAGAATAACGAAAGGAAGGCGCTGGATTGGATTCCCCCAGTGTAGTCGACGAAGAGGAAGAGGAGGAGTAACTGACCATTAGGAGGATTAGGAAAGGGAGAACTCGACCTATTAATTAGAATGACCACACGAGGAGGAGAAGGCAGTGTTCGACTCAAAGGAGCCTCGAGTTCAACCGAATAATTCATTGCTTTCGTTTAGGGAAATTCTCTCCTTTTAACACTTTTAAAGAAATAAAAAGGAACAAAAGAGAGCAGCTGGAAGAGGGAGTAAAGACGGAGGTCAAAGCCCCGTTTACGCGTCTCAAGACAAAAGGCCATGGACCTACAATTACGAGAATTGACCGAATTCACATTTGAAATTATAAAGAGAAGACTAAAAAGTGTAATATAGCGGTTTTTGGAAGGAGAATTGAAGACTTGGGTAAACAGTGAAGGGTTTGAGTGTTTAATTGGGTCTGGAGGGAGGGCAAGGTGTGGTCGACGGGTCAAGGGGCACCGAAAATGACAAGAGAAGGAGACACCTGCCCGGGCTAACCGGCCGGAAGAGAAAAAAGGAGGGAGACACCTCCAATTACAGATTATGTGTCATCTTCTCTTTTTCTTCTTCTTCTTCTTTTGAACATATGTGATTCATTCGAAACTGCGGTAATATTTCATAGAATTGTGGAAATCAGAAAAATAAACAGAAGAAGTCTTTTTCAAGAAGATTGTTAGGGGAATAAAAACAACAGCCTCAACTCGTTCTGATAAGATTCCATTTTCCGTCTGACAACAATCGCATTTGAATTCCAGCCACTCGGATGCCAAGAATTCCCCCCCAGTCGTCGAGTCGCCAGAAGAATGCTGAAAACTGTGATCTTTCTGTCTTATATCCAGAGTCTATAGCCCGTTTTCCCGTCTTCAATATTTGTGTGTATAAAAGCCAAAGACAATAAAAAGAGGTGCTTATCGTCGTCGTGTGTGGCTTGAAATGGAATCCCTTCCTTGTGTGTCGACCTCCTGTCACTTGAAGTATTCGTCGGCTCGCTCTTGGTTCTGACAGTCCCTCCATCTCGAATTGTCGGGATATCCCCACATTTAATTGACTGTTATTCCATAGTAACAGTCTGTTTGTCCACGTGTCGTCATTTGATTATATGTCTGTTTCAACTGTTAGTTTTCGACGGCGGATATTGTGCCCCGGCTGTTTTTTTGGAACTATTTTTGGAAAGGGAACTTTGTCGTCTGTCGTCACTGTCTCTTTTTTTGGCGATAGAAATAAGCCGTGAATAATTCGGAACGGTCGACGTCACGAGCAAAAAGTTACCAGACTGTTTTATTTTTGAGAGAAAACATTAGAGGACCTTTGACCGGGCTATTATTGGGTGGAATTTGTCGAAGATCCGAGGAAAAGGAGTCCATTTCTGCAGTGTCGATGAAGACGTAGACGTGTGATTTTCAAGCATTTTCAGATATGATTCTGGGAATAATTCTTCGACCACAGAGATCACCCTCGGCTCTTCCTTATCAGATTATCGTCAATTTATTAGACATCCCTGTGATTCCTGGAAACCGTCATCGCCCTTTCCGTCTCATGTCGTCGACGTAACATCAAAATGTATTTCTAAATGTTTTTCTTAATGTCTCCTGTAAATATTCATTGTGTCCGTGCAAAATAAGATCACCTGTCTTTCCTGGTAATCAAGCCATATGAGGGGCAAATGGCGGTTTCTTTATTAGATTACACTTGAGCTGCTCATATGGAAGAGAGCATCCGATTGTGTTACTTGTCGCAATGAGAACAAGCTCCGATTGTGAGCGCCGTCAATGAGAGTAGAGGGATCTTTCAGTCAGTGAGGACTTCATGTAATTCCCTTCTCGTTTCTGAGCTCTCCCCCAATGTTTTACCCGTCCCTGTTTGATTTGCAGGTCCCTCGGCTTCACCAACTCTCGTGCTCATCTAATATTCAAAAAATTGGCCCCCGAGTTCCCCCTTTGACGCAGTTCATAACCTGGTCGAGCGGGCAAACATCTCCCTTTGATTTGAATGGTTTATTAGATCTCGCTCACATTTTATTCAAATAAGCAAAAAGAAAGATTTCTCCCGAGATAATGAGACTTATGGGAATTCATCTGGAATCTGATTGAAAACGAGGAGGAGGACGAGACATCTTCAAGGAATCGTCTCTAATTGAGAGCACCTTGTGGATAAAGTTGTCGATTCCCAGGAGAACTTTGATAGCTGAACTTTTCGGTGTCGGCCACGAGACTTCCCCCTAAAAACAGCCAGCTGAGTACATGCTCTTTTCCTGTAGTGCTTGTACCGGTGTTTGATTAGAACCTCATAATAATATTATGGGAACGGCCACAAAATAAGTTGACTAGTACTCGTATAGACAGACATCATCGGATATCTGAAAGAACCGAAGGAATGATCCCCCGAGAGAGAAGCTTCCTCCTCGACTTGTTATGTTTCTTCCCTGCCACCACGCGAAACTGATTTAAATTTCCGCTTACGTTTGAGTTAGATGTTTGTGTCAGTTGGTCATCCATCAAAAATAGAGACCGATGGTCCCCCAAGTGCGCCCTTTGCAGGCCAGTTTGCACTTGTGTTGCACCCCGTCGACACCTCATTAGCCTGTCTCCTACTCGCGGTAATTATCCTTCAAACTTCATGCTAATTGTGCTGCTTCGGTTATCTGATACCCCGCTGTCAATCAGAAACCGGGGATTGGAGGAAGAAGACCAATTTTAGGAAATGGCTCCTGTTTACGGGGGAGGGGAGATGATAAACAGGCGAAGAAATCGACTTCTTTTTGCCAAAAGGAAAGTACTCGCAGAGGAGTTCCGCGTACAAAAAATGAGACCGTTTATTCCCAGTTGGCCGTTTTTCCTGTCAAAAGTGGCACTTCTTCCTGGTCCCCAGTGGCCGTTCTTTGACAGCCCCCCAGTTCCTGCAAATCCTTTCAGGCGCTTGATTGCCTCTCTTCACCCGCCTCTTTCATTTTCAAAAGAGGAACTTCAAAGCTGAAGCGCCATCTCTATTATCGGGTCATTTCCCCCTTGTGAATCAGCAGAAGAACAGTCAGATGGAATCACAGTACAATTGTGGTCGATTGGACTATGAGCTCTCCCTCCTCTGCAACACAGCACACGGGCTATGCAAATTGGCAGAAATTTGAATGGGAAGGGCGGAAGGGCAGAGATCGAAAAATTGAAATAAACCGGTTTGACGAAGAATGGCAGCATTTCGAGAAGAAAGTGAATCTATCTGGTTGTGACATGTGACTCTGAAAACTCACTGAGACCATGGGAAGCCTGGCCAATTTCCCATCTGAGTTGCCCCCGCAAGTGACAGTTCCTGATGAGTCATCTCCTCCCGCCAGTCATTGTTTTACTCTCCCCCTTATCAGACACGTAAAAGTCCAGTTGAGGATCACTCGTCGAATAATATTATGTGCCCCTCTCGTACTTTGGCCACCCGAATTGCCACGTTTTCTCATCCACGACTGCACTGTCAGCCCCCGTTCGCAGGCGTGCCTTTGTCCGATCGAAGACAATGCAATTCATTCGTTTTTTATTCGAGCTGTACAAACTCAGAATTTTATTTCCTGAGTGCGAAGAGACCTTATCTGCCAAGCAGATGATTAGCAGGATCAATTGTGACGCAGACGAAGTGTTATCCCCTCTTATTAATAGGAAGGAAGGCCTTTTTTGTAAAGTGGAGAAAAAATGTTGGCAAGCAAGGTGATGGTCGGATGGATCCCTTGGAAATCAAAGAGAAGGTTCTCGAGCTGTCGACTGCCGAGATCTCAATTATTCATAGGCAGATGGCTCCTTTTCCTGATGGATTCTCGCACGGAAGAAGTCGAATTGATCTGTCGACTGTTTGCGTCTTTCCTAAAAAAGAAATCGCCCTGTTATCTGATCGAGTACTCCTTCGATCAAAACAGTCGACTTTATTTTTACCGTCACAAGACTCTCTCCTCGTCTCCCCGATAAGTTCTCTCGACCCGCCTCGATCATCAACAAACCGTAATGACATCACGTGTCGGGGGAGGAGGACACACACATATTACAACCACGAGCTTGACTCCCTCTCTCTTTCTCTCATAACAAAGAGATTTCCGGATAAAGGAAAAAAAACGAAAAATGAAGACTAAAATAGTGACTAACAAGCCGTCTATTTGGCACCCGGCAGCTGACCACACCGACCTCCGGATTTGGACGGATGGCGAAATACTTCTGATTCATAGAGAACAAAACAATTTAGCTGAATCAGCATCCCTCCTTATCTGGGAGAAAGAAAGAAATTACTAGAACCTGGGTCAATTGGCCTCTTTTTCCCTCGTCCGTCGGCCTTCGAATATCCAATTTTCGGGTCATTTCACGGTCGACACGCGACAGCCGTGAGAGCGAATATTCGACCGGCCTGATTACGAGCCACCCAGGAGAAGTTCGCCCCTGACACTGACAGGACTTGTGGCTGATAAAAAGAGAAGAGAAGCCTTTGGAAGGAGAAGATTCTCGAGGATGAGCAAGGATCATCTCCCCCCACACATCCATTATTTGAATGAGGGGGAGATTTCTCTAAGTCGACGATATAAACACGACGGCCCTTAATAGTATTAGTTTGGGTTATTTCTGGCTGGCATTCATTAGAAGTTGTCTCGCCTTTTGGCTTGTAAACATCCGACGGGCTCATTAGCCCGTCAACGTGAAAAAAAAACTCGACCGGTTCTGCCCGTCGAACACGTTTTTGCCTCTTCTTCTTCGAGAGTACAATAAAAAGAGGTCGTCCTTTTTTTTCCTTCAGAAAATTCTAGCCCTGTTATCAGGTGTGATAATGGTTTCCTCGGGCAAATACAATGGCCACAGACCGTGTGGAGTCTTCGTCGTTTGAATTCGAATGTCCTTGGTTGTCACAAACAGGCGTCTTTCCTCGAAAATGGCAACCACTCCCTGGCGACGACCATTATCCTCTCGCCCACGTCTTATTGTTCCTCGTCGGATTAGAGGGATATTAGAAGGGCGAGGATTATTAGAGAAAGAGGAATGATGAACCGGGTCTCTCTGGCCCCTTGACAAAAACATCTTGTCCGTGACAGTCTCTTATGTTTCTAAGTTGGCCATCTGGTCATCCATAGATGGTCAGTGGGGTGGCAGATGGTCGAACACCTGCCGGGTCAACATCCCCTGGAGTGGGTTCTCCCTCTGTTGCGTCAACGCTCCTTGGCTCTTTGTCAGCCAACTGACGGCTGGGTCAGATCAGAACAAAAACATCGACAGTTATTCAGCGGACTTGTTGACGACGACTCGAGGTCTGCTGATCCAGGATATCGCCATTTTTTCGGCCTTTTCCCGTGTCACATGTGGCCTCTGTTCTGATAAGACTAAAATTGTTTACGCCAAGATTTTTCTGAGGGCAATGAGCACCGTGATCGACTGCAGTCCATCGCCAATTAAAGAACTCGAAATTATTGGGTTGACTCGAATCAGAGCCCGAGGGGGAAGATAGTCGACCATTGACCAGACAGTTTTCTCAAGAAGACGTCACATAAAATGGCCAATTTGGCAAGTATTTGTTCTTATTAAATGTGGGACACCGATCGAAGATCATCCCTCGTCCATTTTGTTGTGTACAAAAGAGGTCGAAACTCTTCGCGAAGCTTCGTCAGCCTGATGCAAAATGCTCGGACCCCCGTGCGTTGCCTTTCGAAACGGGCGCGATAATCGGCGTCCTCGTACGAAAATTCCGTGTCAGTGACAGCTGCACGAAAATATTCGAAATGTACGCAATCCTTGCGAAAAGGACGAAAAGATGTCTGTCGACTTTTCCGGAAACAATTTCTATTCTCGTCTTCTGCAAAGGAGAAGAAGCTCAGTCAAGGGGAAAGAAGGAGGGAAAGGGCACACCCAAAGGGCACTCCCCCCAGAAAAGAAGCGGGGGAAGTGTTAATCCGAGAGAACAAAGGGAAATCGACAAGGTCATCGGGTGCAAGGCAACCCCAATTACAAAAAAGAATTGGGTTAATTATCCTCCTTTCTTGTTCTTTGGATACGGAGCTCTCTTTCTTTCTCCCAATGTTTGTTGATCTCGAAGTTTCTTTCTTTCCTTGCTTAAAAACATCACGTTCTGTTATTATTTCCCCCCTTTTCCCAATAAAATAGTACGATCAAAAGAAAATTCAAAATTTGTTGTCTTTTAGGAGAAGAAAACAGCGTGGGGTTGTTTGTGATTCAGCCAATTCCCACGGTTTTGCTGCTCTGTCGACGGGCGAGCGGTCGCGACGCGTCGCTCCGCCTCTGGGAGTATAAAAGGCGGGTGGCTGGAATTGTCGGCACGCCGATCTCCGGTGTCTTTGGACCGTGGGCCGTCGGGTGCATTCTCTTTTGCTCCGACGGTCCCACCGCTCTCTCTGGGTTTCTACTAAAAGTCTTCTTTCCTATTCTAGCTACTTAGGACACAAGGAACCTTACACTCAGTGAGTTTTTTTCTCCGATTATCGGTCGCTACGGCTTCTATTTATTCAGCTTATTTTTTCCGTTTTTTTTCCACGTTCAATCTTTGCTTTTTCCAGGATCTGAGCACTCCCTCCCACTTTCGTTGCCCTTCTCGCGGAATTCTACTTCCCCAGGATGGGTCTTCCCTTCTTTTGGTGAGTTCTCCCCCGCTGTCTCGTGTCTAATTTATCCTTTTTTAGATACCATCGCGGTTGTCTGTATATACACTCTCCCCGCCCTCCTCGATCGAGTCATTCTGTCACCGTAGCAGAAGTTCGAGCTGTGTCCGTCGTGTCCTCCTCACCAGCTAGCAGTCAACCCAACTTCTTTCACATCTTGTGCCTTGTCGACTTCGCCGCCATCTTCGGTCGACACAACTTTTGCTCAATTCTCGGACTTAGTGGGTTCGTCCTAGTCTTCCCGGGTTTTAGTCCATTTTCCAATTGTTTTGGGTCCTTGCTAGTTTGTGGAGTCTGATGTCGGGTTAAATCGGAGCCAGGTACCCGTGGAGTGTCTTCGAGCTCGCACTACTTCCGGTCATACGGTGGACCAAATGGAACGACATGCGAGTCTGCGGGACACTCCCCCGGTCCTTATGCCGATCGTTGCCTGTCGTCGACTTCTTGAGGTGGTCCCTGATCCCGAAAGCATTGTCGGGCAGTCATTAGGCGTGCCATTCCTCCCGGACATACGGTGGTCCAAATGGGAGCCCCGGCCAGGCTACGACTGCCCCTGAGCTTAGTTTTGGATCTCGGTCATCGTCTCGCCACTTTTGTTACTTGTTTCGAATGATTTCGTTTGTTTTTTCTAGGCTTTAGCCATGCCCCAGTGCCTCCCCAGCCCTTTTTTTATTACGGTGTATCCCAACCTCCCCTCAATCTCATAAAATTGTATATAAAAAATAGACAAAAAAAACGCTAGAAAATGTACAAAAAACTCATTCAAAAAAAACAAAGAATAATTCAAAAAATTGTGTCTTTCCGCCGGCGGAAAACACAGCAAAAAGATCGTAAACAATCTGTTCCCCCAGTGTTCTTTTTGTTGTAAAACTCGGCCCCTTCTCTCAGTATTTATTTTTATTTCTTGGTATATTTAAAACGAGTAAACTTTTTCAATTCTCGCACTCTTTGTTATTGATTTGGCCGTCGCTCGGAGAAAGAGCAAGCATCGAGTCGTGCAGGCGACAATTTCCGGGATTTGTGTCGACTTTTATCTGATGAGACACGTGTCGATCCTCTTCGAACCGGCTGCCGTTTCATCGATTCGAGGGAAAAGAAGTCGATAAAGCCTCCGTCGTCGTTTGTTTAACTTTCGTTCAACTCGTCCTCCTCTTATTACAATCGGACGAGTTCACGTGAACTGGCTCGACCACCAGGAAGGGCTGCTTATTTAGATTGACTCTAATTCGAATCTAAACAGAGTTCGGAGGTGTCCCCTTTCCTGAAATATTCAAGTAGCCAGCCTCCTCAATTATTCGTCTCTCGTCTCGCTTTTTTCTGCTCTGTCAAGCGGAAGCCCCGGGAAACCCTAGCTGGCCGGCCATTCAGAGGACGCCGCTGCAAAATGGCCGGGGGATTACTCGATTCAAAAACTTTGACAGACCGGAACTGCGGAGGTTGGCTGGCTGTTTGCAAAGAGAACAAAGATTGACCCGATATGCAAATTGGCCACGGGGTGCCCACACGACCGACCCAATCTCTAACCGGACGGACTGGCAATTAGAAGAGGACACCGTGGGAGGAGGAGGAGATGAACATCCTTTCAATTAGATTAATACGGAGAATAACACGATAAAATATACAACAAATGGGAATTATTTATCAGAACAACCAACCGCAAAGAACACATTCCCAAGCAAATTAGATCACACAACAAGACTCTCGTTGTTTGTGCCACTTATTTGGCAATTTATCCGATTAGAAGCTTCACATTTCAAAGAAGAATGCCGCCATGATTAACACAATGCAAATAGGACAGATAAAAAATTTATATTTATTTTAAAAATAAAAACGAGATCCAATTTATATATGAGCTTTATCGATTGGAGATTTTGCTTCAAAAGGTGAAATTCCAACGGGTGGGAGAATCATAGATGGTTTCGCGCGTGGAAAAAGACCAAGCGTCGATCGAACTATGTAAGGCGATTCAACTTCTTCGAAACCATTGCTCTCTTTTTTAATGGCATCTTGCGAATCTTTGTTACTATGTACGAAAATTGTCAGCTTAAATAAAAATTATTAATACAAAAATAAAACATCATGCCGTTTTTCGCTCCTCGCCATCTTTAGCTAACTTCCGATCAAAGAAATTTATCAAATCTTTTTTAGTAACATTACGCAAGAACTCGGCTTGATTTTCGTCTAAAAACTAGATTATAAGTGAGAAACAGACAGACTTTTTTGGAAATCATATGCTCTGTTACTGATCTGGTCAAAATAACGAGCATTACGACCATCCATCGTTTTCGGTTGAACTAAAAGTTCACAAATAGTAGCATCTCGTTGTTGAATAAATTCTTCCTCTGACATATTGTTCAAAAATTCCTAAAAAATAAAATGCAATGATAAGCCCAATCAACACAAACTCTAAATGTGTCCAAAAATGCATAAATTCTGCTTCGGACAAAATCTGGGTTGTGGTTTCCTTGAACGACAATGCGGATCGCGCTTGTACCATGACTAGTTCTGGTATTCGAATGTACGACATATCCTAAAATTTACCTTTTAACCAAAATAAAATGGCTAACCAAGAGTTTCCTTTGTCCGAAGCTGATCAAAAGCAGGCTCATGCATTATGTGGGTAAGAAGATTATTCATAGCATGTGTTTCCGTATTCTACAAATAATTCATACATAGTTAAATGTATATTATACCGTAACACCAATTTGATACCAAATTTCTACGCAGGAAACCTCGTGTGTATTTTTCCAGTGGCGATACACCAATTCTTTTCCCGTAGGCAGCTCCACTTCTCTATTCAGCCAGTACTCGTTGGCATAAAGAGGACGACTCTTTCCCGATGCAGTCAAAATATCAACGACAGAGTTGGCGAGTTCAACTGATTCCTAGTATTCTTGTTTAAAAATAAGTAAATAATGCAATACCTTTTCTGTAACATTTCCATAGCTTAACATTTCAATGTGAAACGCAGAAAAAATATCTTTGCGGAATTCCAGAACATCTTCTAATCTTAGATTAAGTGACTGGGCCAATTTTTGCTCATCAGTCCATTTACTATTCCAGAGGAATCTTCGTAGCCATTCTTGCGAAATAGACGTCGGCATATTGTGCTCAGCATTGCGAAGAACTCTTTGAAGCTCCTTCAATAGTATCTCAAATCTATTTGGATCTGAAAGGCATATTATACATAAAATGTTAAAAAAACACCTGGACTGAAATCAAGGAAATGTTTCAAAAGAAATTTCATTAGAATGGCTTGTTTCTCATTGTATCCAGTGACGCCAATGTTAAAAGTTGAAATGCCCAACTCGAAAGAATTGTATAAGCCAGCCAGATTAGGGTTGTAAATTTCTTCCGTAAGAGAATCGCCATAGAGATAACTAAGAAGCATCATTAGAGCAGCGCTGCGAGGGCAACGCCGGATAGCGGGAGAATGAATTCGGACTGTAGTTACAGCTTTTGGAAGGAGGTATTCATCATCTTTTTTATGCCACAATCTTATCCAGGGTGTATCCATGACAACTGCTGGAACAACGCTAAAAGAATAGTATATATATTTCACAACCGATTACTTCACCTATTTGATTTTTCTGCTTTTAAGGCGAAATTCGTCGGAATGTACAGATTCTTTTCAGGCAATTTAAACGAGGGATTCAAAGTGTCCAGTGCTTTCTTATACCGGCCAAGAAGTTCCTAAAAAATGCTTAATTATTTAACGGCAACAAACTTGAGGAAAATTCTCCATATAAACTTCGGATCCGTATACGGGTTCAATCTGGTTTCTGTCTTGTCCTGCAATCGACTTATCTACCACGAGATAGAGAAGATTTTCTGGAGTAAGACTACGAAGAACGGATTCAATAAGATCTAAGCTATATTTTAAAAACAAAAATAAAAACAGAAAAACCTGGACGATATTCGGTTAGAATTTTCTTACATGTGAGAACATCTTCTAATTGCGCTTCGTGCATTGTAGCTGCATACGATCTTACGAAATCGTCTGGCCTTCTTTTGTCTTGGTAGTTGAAATCGATATCGCTAATCTTTTTTAATTCTTCGAAAATCCACTTTTGTGTGCCTTCTTTTTTCAAAAGAGCAATATATTGAAAGACCAATTCAACAATTTCATCCGTCTTTTTCAGGCCTTCCTCGCCTAGCATCATACTAACACAAAGAGTCGCTATTCCACGCGATTTAGTGGATCCTGAGGCAGACAATGTAGTTACCCAGCCCTTTCTTTTCAATTCAGACAGTAATGATCCCTTTCCTTCATGACCCAATAGATGTGCTGAAAAATACATAAGTCAAGAGTTAATTGTTACCTAGATAGTGTATGGGGTCTGCTTTATATTCATGGTTCATATAAGGAATCTTGAAGTGCATTTTTAATAGGCGCATCTCTTTTACAGGCACTACCTGAAACACAATTATAAAAGATTGCAAATTATTATTGTCACACGCATTACGCGCTTGATATACTTACCATAACTTTTTTCTGTAGTTCTTCGGGGCCGTAAGAATGTTCTTTCCAGTACGGCATACTCACATTCCTGTTCGGAATTTTGTCAAAGCCGAGTGTCAATAAATAATTTTCTAACTCATCAAGAGATTCCTTTCCAAGAAGTATGCATGACATGCTATAATAATTGTGAATAATTAACAATAAAAATTTACTAACATATTACTACTATACCACTTTTCGTGAAATTTGAGCAGTTCTTTACGAGTATCTAGTCCTTTTGCAATTGCACCTTCCATTAAAGTAAATTTATCACCGGTTCCAAATTTGCCCATATCATGGCCAGGTTTAGATAAAAACCTGCAACATAAAAATTTAAACAGTACAAAGAATCCTACCGTTCAATTTGTTGCATCCTCCAAGGATCTGATTTCAAATTTTTACTGTGCTCTGAATCAACAGCAAGTACTTCCCGTTCTGTGGAACTAGCATAAAACTGAGGTGTCAAAAAAAATTGCACGAAACGATCAATTCCACCAGCAAAAGCTTCAGGCTTGACGTCGAAATAATAACACGTGTGATCACTGGCAGTAAATGCATTGGTGTAACCCGCATTGTTTGAGATATACTGCAAAACATCAGAAAAACGCAACTAGCAGCAAACCTTTGCATACTCGTTTTCTTCAGGATATTTCTCCGTGCCCATAAACAACATGTGCTCACAAAAATGTGCTAGACCAGGCAATTCCCAAGGATCATTCAAATGACCTACAGCCACGTCCAATGAAGCTGCACTCTTATCCGTTGTTGGATCAGAAACCAATAGTGCTTTTAGACCATTCTTCAGCTCCACGGCACGATACTAATAATAGATAATTGTAATTAAAAAATCGTGAGAAACGTACCGTCCGCTGGTCACATGAAGGTTTGGTGATATTTTCGACTCTTCTAGCAACGGATGCCATGGCAGTCGAAAACCGTCTAAATGAAAGAGCCATACAGTACATTCTAAAGTACTTGAAAGGGATTCCGAGAATAAAAACAACGGAAATATTTTATAGCAGGTTGCCTGAGAATATTGCAATGTTATATACATTCTACTTTGTATAGTCAAAATTGTGCGTGCAAAGAAACGTGTTATTTTCCTGCGCAATGATTATAGTTTTCAGACGGCAAGTTTTCTATATAATCCTTATCTAGGGAATAAGGAAAAACAAGCACAACGAACGATAAAAGTACGAACCGAAAAAAAACAGAATACAATTTATATATAGTATGCAAAGATCCTACTCATAAAATGTACAAAATATTGAAAATTACGTGTTTCAATCAAAAAATAAGCAAATCTTTGGTATCTCGAAGAGAGAACCAGCTAAATGTCTTCAAATTTTATAATTCCAGCAGGATGATTCACTATCAAGAAAGGGGTTCTCTTTCAAAACAATGAAAATCGAATGATTTTTCGAAAGAGCTTTGGGTGATTTTTTCGCCGTAAGATTTACTGTTTCATCACCTGACGAAAATGCGGGTCATCAGAGAAAAATGAAGGGACCGAACTACAAATTAGACCAAATATATGCTGTTGTATACAGAATGAGAAGGAGACAGCGAAGGGTGATACAAGTAATGAGGGAAGCAAATACAAGGTCCGGAACCAAAGATCATACACTCTCGAGGAAACGGACAACTGTTTATTATCCACAACATTCAAACGGCCTTTCCCGCTCCTTGAGAGAGATTGCTCCCCGACGGGAGGGCGTGCAACAAGTCTTCACATTTGTTCTCTTTGCAAACGAAGCCGATTCCACAGTCTCGAGGTGCCCAAGTACAGAATCTGCCCGTCACTCGTACACAGTTCCCACCCTCGCAGGATTCACCCAACTGACAAACTTTTCGGTAACAATCTGGAATTTTTTGATAAGTGACGAGGACGAAGTACCATTGCGACGACAACGACCGTCAACGCACTCGTAGGGCTCACGACATTCGGCGACACAGGGCAGTCCTTCCATCAGACGACATTCTCCCATTCGACAATCTTGGTCGACGGGACATCTGAGAAGGCATTAGGATGAGGAAAAGGGAAGTCTACCTGGCTGGACAAGGGTCGACAACGCAGACCCCGTTGGGCCCACAAACTGTGTTGCCGTGGCAGCTGTCTTCACGACAATCCAATCCGACAGCTGAAAAGGGGCATTTTATGGGAAAAACAGAAACAGACCATTGACACACTGCCCCTCGACACAATAAAACCCGGGGCCACAAAAAATGGATGTACATTCTGAAGAAGAAAATTAGGGAATGGATGTAGGCGACTTACGGGAATTGGGATAACATTGACCATGGTGGCAGATCTCGTGTGGCTGGCAATTACAGATGGGCTCGACCGGCCTTAGAAATGGTAATTATGATGGATTATTGCAATCGGAATACTTTAGTTGGCATTTATTACTTCGACACTCCATGGAAGGGCCGCAGTCGGCATGACCGAGACAGAAAGCATCCAATAATTTAGCACATGCTCCATCGCGGCAGATCTCACCGTCTGGGCAGCTTATTCCCATACATCCTGAAATTATTTGTGAAGAATGAAAGGTAGAGATCTTACTGTCAAAGACACATTGACCATTGACACATTTTCCCTTTTTCCCGCAATCGGAAACGATACTTTTGGCAGCATCTTCAGCGACGAGGACATGTCTAAAGGGAGATGAGTCAGATGGAAATATCTACCGATTGCATTTGATAGAAGTGACTGGATAACATTTTCCCTCGACGCAAACAGTTCCCTCAATACATTCAACCTGAATTGACCAGTTTGGATAAAGAGAAGGTCTCACGTCCAAAGAACATGTAATGGATGGCTCGCCATTCAGGCCAAGACATTGGTTTTCTTTACAAGAATAACCTTGAGGACATTCGAACTCGCCCACAATTGGAGGACATCTAAATTACTGGATATACAGCGAAGGAAAGGGAATACCTTTCGGCCGTTACAGCTAAAGATAGAAAAATAAGAGAAAGTGGGAAAGAAGTCATCGCAAAAGGAGAAAGTCAGCGCGGATACATGATGCGCAGACGGGCAGTGACCCGGATCGCAAAATAAGTGACTCATTTTCGAGACAACTATATTCAGAAGTCGTATATATGACCTTACACTTATCTAAATTGGGGGAATACTCCCATTTTTTTTTAAATTTTTGTGTAGAAGATCCTTTCTTTTTTTTCACATTTTTCGCATTGCTCTAAACTTATTTATTTTATGTCAAAGCCTTCATAAAGTCATATTTTATTCTGCAAGGAAAGAGAAGAAAGTATGTTTTGTCCTTCAAATTGTCTCAACTTTCGGTGGGCCGTGTCTTGTCGCGAACGATTCGCTGACTGCGCAAATCTCCGCCGTGGGCTCTATTTGACCAAATGTACTGTCCAGTTCTCCCGTTATATATTCTTTTTTACAATGTTTATATTTATTTGTTTTACTCATTTTAGAATGGATTACAAAGAACAACAAGAACAAGAGATTGAAGCATTACAAGCCATTTATCAGGAGGATGAATTAGAAATCGAATCTGATGAATATCCAAGCATATCTCTACGTGTGCACTTGAAATCAAATCAAGTTAGTCATTCATAGAAAATTTTTTAATTCTTATTTTCAGGACGAAAACGCTGGTGATCACGATTTTGACATATCTTTATTTATCGAATTACCCGAGAATTACCCTGATATTATTCCTAAAATTACAATAGAAGGCTTGGATGAAATGTTTGACGAAGAACGGATACAGAAAGCGCAAACAGTAAACCTTTCTCTAACCATCTGAATTCTAATCTATTTTCAGAAATTAGAAGAAGAAGCCAACAACTATATTGGAATGGTTATGGTCTTTTCTATTGTAAGCGCTATGCAGGTTTATTTTCTCCCAATTTATTTTAAAAACTGTTACAGGAAGAAATTGGTTCGCTCCTTCAAGAGTTAAAACATGTAGCTGAAACAAAAGCAGTAGAAGAAAAAGAAAAGAAAGAAGCTATTGAACGAAAAAAATTTGAAGGTTAATATTTTATGTTTATAGTTATATACAGAACGGAATTTCTTATTTTACCTTGATTTTTTTTAGGTACGATTGTTACCCAAGATTCTTTCAAAGCATGGAAGGAAAAATTTGATAAGGAAAGAAAAGCTCTTATAGCAAAACAAGAAAAGGTGCCTTTTTTATTTTTTTGCTACTTCAACATATTAACCCGCATTAACATATTTTTTGTGAGTAATCGGCCCACACGGAGCATGCGTCATTCTTTGGTGGGGAATTCTCGCCGCATTTTAACGATAAGCGTCTATACTGTTCTGTACACAATCACCTTGTTCGTTTTGTCTCGCCGATATATTGATTTGCAAACAACTCTTTCCCGTAACGATTCATTCATTCTTGGATGTTTGTTTTGTAACTAGCTGTTTCAAATATACCTGGTAATTTTTTGGCTAGATATTAAAATTATAGGATCGGGAAGCAGCTCTTGCTGGAAAACTGACAGGAAAACAATTATTCTTGAAGGACGCCACTCTGAATCTTTCTGATGTTGCTCTTATTGAACAGAGTGTTGAAATAGATGAATCTCTCTTCGATGCAGAGGTCGGTTTATTTTATTCCTTATTTTAACAATTTATTACAGGATTTGGAAGGCTTGGAATTAGATTCGGATGAAGATTAGTTTACCTTATTTATATTATTATGTTTGCGGGTAATTTTACGATTGTTACATTTGTTTTTGTTAAAATAAAGTTTTATAGGCTTTCCCGATTTATGAAATTTTATGGTTATTATCCATTGATTTCTCAAAAAATCTATAAAATGTCTTTATCCATAATTCAGAATGTCTCATCATTCTGATGGAAGGGCGTCATCAAGTAGAGGATCAGGAAATAGCCGACATTCTGTAAGACTTTATTTTTAAATATTTTCTAAATAACTGCAGAACATATGAATAAAAATATTTTTATAGAATGGACGTCCTTCCGGTCATTTAGCTCACATACATAGAACCCAGCCTTTTTCTACAAATCTGCCACCTCTTCTACAAGTAACCAATTCAATTAATTTTTTTAATAACATATGCAGATAAAATCCAAATTTGATGCAGAATGGCGACGGTTTTCATTACCAACGGAGCCTTCACCACCAACTTACGAAGGATTCCGTCGGTTGGTCGAAAAACTGCATCATTTGGCAGCAGTCCCTTTTACTTTGTGCTACAATAGCTCTCAAGGGGATTTATTACCTATTACTAACGATGAAGTCAGTTTTAAAGATATTGTAGGGGTAATTTCATTTTAGAATCTAAGAAAATCCTTTGATTCTGCAAAACCTACTTTACGCTTACTAATTCAACGCAAAGGGGAATCATGGGAGGAAAAATATGGTTATGGAACTGACAGCAATAAGTAACTCGATTTTATTCTCATATTAATTTTATGTTTTAGAAAAGGAAAAGGCTTTACTGGACTTATATCAGCACAAAAACCACCCAAGAGAAATTATTCAATTTCAAACCCTGAAGATTTCCGTCAAGTAAGTTTTTTCTGTATTCAAATGATATGTCGCATAGGTTTCTGCAATTATTGATGTGGATATATTGCCTGAGGCTCATCGACGAGTACGCTTGTGTAAGCATGGATCCGATCGCCCTCTAGGATTTTATATAAGGTATTGTTTTGTTTTTAAATATTTTGACTGTTAATTTTGTTACAGAGATGGAGCTACCGTACGGTTAACAGAACGAGGAGTTCTGAAAGTTCAAGGTATATTTATATCTCGGTTAGTTGAAGGAGGTCTTGCCGAGTCTACTGGTCTTTTGGGTGTGAATGACGAGGTATTATTATTTTAAATTGGTAAATATGCGATTTTTAGGTTTTGGAAGTAAATGGAATTGACGTAAATGGAAAGACCCTTGACCAAGTTACGGATATGATGGTAGCCAATGCTCAAAATCTTATAATAACAGGTTAGATTATTATTATTTTGGGTATAATATATTTGTTACAGTTAAACCAGCAAACCAAAGGAATACTTTGGCTCGAAATACTTCTAACAGATCACATGTACCCCATCCAGAAGGGGATTTCGATTCGGATGATGATGAAATAATTGACCATAGTCGTCGTTAATAAGCCTTATTACTTTCTTGTACTCCGTGCCTTAATTTTTTTCTCACTTTGTGATATATCTACCGCTTAGTAATAATAATTGCGTGATATCCCCCTATCAAAGCTGTGATTTTTATGTGTAGCTATTGCTCAAAGTAGTTCTTTTTTCAGGGATGGTTAGAGTCTTTTTTATCCATATTATATTTCAGTTTGATCCCATATCCCCAAGGTTGTGTAATTTTTTGTGATACCCTCACTGCTATGCAGATTGTCATTCGTCTTTTTATCCTAATTTTCACTGTGCATGAACTGTTCGGTTACATATAATGTAAAATAAATTATTATCATCCTATATCCTCGATAAATTGGATTATGGTGAGTGAACACAATCTATTTGATAGGAAATGTCATCAAAAAAAGGGAAAAACTTCAGATAAATGTTATTTCGTCTAATTGTGAAGCCTTACAGAGAGATCATAAATATCTCTTATAAAAATCGACCCTTAGCTTCGTCTGTCCTCCATTCTTACATTAGAAAAAGAAATTATCCCAGTTGGACATCATATTTTATTGAATACAGGTACAAAAAATGATGAAAATTCTCTAAAAATTGGATTATAGACAAATTCAAGATGATAATTTCGGAGAGAAACATTTCAATTTTAATGTAGATGGCCATAATTACCACATATTGAGGTAAGGGAATTACTCGAGAGGGAAACCCTCAACACAATGGGCCGGTTTAGTCGTCGTCCTTCCATTATTATGTTGCCGCTGCGCATGTGTTCAAAGCGTCGCGTGTGTCATGAACTTGAACATTTCCAAACTGCCCCCGACCAGGTCAATATAACTCTCGATCTTCTTTTTCGAAACCATCTGAGCTACGACCCCAGCTGGGCGTGAAAAAGAGCTCGACCATCTTGTTTGCATTTCTGTTATAAAAGTGCCCCGGAGTGGCCTCTCTCTCATGTATTTGCATAGATTTGTCCTCGCCCGGCTGGCTAATTCTCGCCTATCCCGGACACTTTTTATGATGCACACGGTTGTCATGTCAGATAACCCCTGGCTGAGGGTCCTTATCAATCCGAACCTATTAGCGTTATTCTGCCTCTTATCTCTTCTTCCGTCCTGTCACCTAGAATTGCAGCCGTTTTCCTACGATTTTTCATCTTTTCCTTCAAAATATAAGCACTGAGCAAAGAGAAAAAAGAAGAGGGAGTGATTATCGCCCGTTTCTCATCGAAAAAAGTCATTTCTTCTTTCCAGTTTTCCTCGCTTTCTCTCTTTCCAATAGAAATTTCATTTGTCAATTTTCTCTGTGTGTTGGCTTCAAATCAATTCCTTCTTTAATATCCTTCCTCTGCCATAAAATTTGAGAGTGTTGTTGTTGCCGTGTGAGAATCCAGCCGAGCTATCGATTTCCCGTTTTCTCCTCGAGTAAACTTCCCTTTCCTATCAAAATACGCCATCTTCCCTCTTTCTCTCTCTTTCTATTTTCTGGTTAGGTCTTAATTTTCTCATCAGCTGGGATTTGCGTCCTTGACAAATGGCAAAAGAGGTGTAACAACCATTTCCGACCGCCGTGTTCCATCCTCCCTTTGAGTCACGTGTTTCTTTCCCTTTTGCCTCTCCTTTCGATTGTTGCCAGCCAGCTGACAATCCACCTCGACAGCTGAGTGAGGGTGTAACTTTTCACAATACTTTGTTTTTCTCTCTTCCTTCTCCCTCTTCCCCCCGTCGTCGAGATTTATGACCCTCTCGTATTTTTTGTATTCCCACTTGGCACACGTCTCCCTCCACTTGCAAAATAGAACAACGGAATGCGCTTGATGCAATTATTTATGCATTGGCAGCTGGCCGACTGGCTTGTTCCGGCCAGATCATAACAGTTGCCCCGATTCGTCTTTCATTTGACATCGCCCCGTTCAATCTTTCCTATAATCTTCTCCGTTGTTCTTTTATTCAAACGAGGACACCAATTGGCCCCATTCTGCCTGCCTTCTGTTATGTTGGTGTCTAAACAAATTCGACCCCTCGCCACCCGGTCCCTTCCCGGTCCATAAACTTGTCTTGTTTTTGCCGTCTATCGACTATTTTCACGTAGATTTTGCCATTTCTCTCCTCCCATGGTTTGCCTCGTAATTTCGTGTCAATATTTGCTTTTTCTTTTTGTGTTGCCAGCCTCGATGCTTGAAGATTGTATGTTTCCCAGCCATCACTTTCAACTCTTTTCCCACGCGTGTCGACCGTCGGCCACGCAATCGCCATCTCTCTTTCTTTACTTTTTTGAATCATCTTGTCTTGTCTCGCCTCCAGTATATCGACCCCAGTCCATCAAAATCTGTCATCTAATTCGGGTCAATTACTTGCCATTTTCAAATGAGCCCGTTCCATTTCTCGCCTGCCCTTTTCTCCCTCGCCCAAGGCCGTCTCTCTCTCCCTTTGCATAAATGAGCGTCGCTGGTTGAACTGATCGATAGCCAGACCATCGGAAGAAGACAAATTACCAGCCCCGATCATTCTCATTCTTTTCCCATTCGATCCACCGGATATAATCGACTATTTTCAGGGTTGGTTGCTTTCCGTACATCAAGTATCACTGTACAAAAAGGCCCGTCCAGGACTTGTCGGCCGAGAACAACCTCTTCCGGCTGATAACTGTCCTCAACTTGGGTAAATCCATTTCTTTTTTATTTTAATTCTTTAATTTTAAGGCATCCCATGTATATTATACGGATTGGCGGCCATTTGCTTGATAAAGCATACTGACATTGTGGTTGACGAGCCGACAGGCCAACCCGTCCGAATTCATTTTCTCATCGAAGAGGACCACGATTAAGTAAGAAATTTGTTGTTTTGATGTCTATTAAAAGTTGGAAACATCTGGTTCGAGGCGTGTTTTATCCGTGGGCGACCTTTTGCTTGTCCTCCCCTCACTTTGAACATCGGAATTGAAGCGTCGCTAATCCGTTTTTCAGTTGCTCGCTACTCGAATTCCTTCCTTCTTTTTTTTCTGTCTCTCTCTTTCTCTCCTCTTGTCTATGTTTTCCTCCGCCGCTATGACTATTTCCCCCCTAAAAATGAAGATCCGAACAGTTTCATGGTTTGTCGTCTTCAGATCGGCGGCATGGTCGCCCCGTCGTGTTGCCTCGAATATCGCCCGACTGCCCATTTCTGGCTTATTATTCTCTTTATAATATTCCCGACCATTTATCTTTGTGGAAAAGTAAGTTTTCTTCCTTTTATTTCATAAAAATATTTCAGGTAGTAGGTTGTTTTGTGACAGTTTTACTCCGTGTACTGAGGGGAATCTGTCGATTTATTTTGTGGGATGAGGCGGACTACGAGGAGGAGACGAGGAGGATGGCCGAGGAGAAAGGGATAGAAGTCCGAAAATTGTTGGAGGAAAGAGAAGCCCGAAGGGAAGAAGCACGGGCGAAGAGACGAGAAGAAAGACGACGATTGAGAGAAGAGGCCAAAGAAGAATTGAGAGAACTCCTCGCCGCCCAGGTACTAATCCATTTATTTGAAAGAGAAAAGTGAATATTTTAAGACAAATGGGAAGCCGAAAGTGACGAATGGAATTTCGAAGCAGACGGTCATCCGTGAGGAGCCTCGCCCTTCGTCAGATAACAGTGATTCTTTGATTTCGGAATGTGAAGACGAAAATTCACAGGCGACCAGCGGGATCGTGGTGTCTTCTTCTCGAAAAGCTGACCTCGTCCGAAAACCGGCTCATTGACCTTGTGGCCTTGGTTGTTTTCACTTGAACCTCCTCCTCTTCTTACGGGCATCCCCCTGTCCTCGTCGGCAGATCTCTCTCCACCTCCCGGTTGTTCATATCCCCCCTCTTTTCCCTTTAAAATAGAATCTCGGTGTGTTGTCTGTTCCCGAATTCTCCAGTGCAATTATCGCTTTATTCCTCAAACTTCGCTAGAAATAATAAAAATCTTCATTATGCCCGAAATGTTGGGAATGAGATCAGGGAGAAGTTGCCAGGAAAGAATAACTCGTAAGATGTGGCCAATACATGACATGATATGAGAAAAGAAACGAGAGAACGAAGGACTATCAGCCAGTTTGCTGACTGACTAATTTCTGTCGATCCGAGCTCGGTCCAAACAACTCGTCGTCCGAGTCCGAATTCTCTGTCAGACCCGTCTGCAACTCGCGCGACGAAACAATGTCATATTTCCTTATTCGAGATCGAGAAGATTGAGAATTTCTGAAAAGTGAATCCAAAGAAATGGCCGGTAATTTACCTGTAGTAGCGGATACAGCCGTAGATGACCAAGATGAGGAGAATTGCACCGACGACGACTGCCGCCCGAAGAGGAGCCCACTCATCCATATCGAAGGCTCCACCCTTGTGAGGGCTGGGTGTCGTACTACTTGTGGATGACATCTGAAACATTGGGAATATTCTCGATAAAATTGAGAGACGGAAAGACCGGATAGCTGTCCTTTATAGCCGTCTTTTGTGGGAAATCCCATTAATCGACAGATTGTGACGGGGAAGTGAGAATGGCAAAGTTCAGCAGGTCTCTTGGAAAGAATTTTCTATTAATTTATACAAAAATTGCAAAGAGGCAATGAATGTGCGGCTGATGATTAACAAGAAAAAAAATCGACAGGGGACACTGTGAAAGGAGCGAATAATTCCCCGGGGAATCAATGGCGAGGCGAGCGGGGAGAAATATTTGCCCACTGTTCGAATGCTCCAATCGGGGGAAAACAATCCTTACTATATTGGAGGCTAAAGGTGTCAAAAAGATTAGCGAAAGAGTTCAAATTAGAAATATAAAAATGGATTTAATTCTCCGTGGCGAGTTCAGCTGGCCGGCGGCTATCTTCGGGAAAGATATCGATTGGGCGGCGGACAACAAACACGACGACAACCAGGCTTGATCTACCCGAGATTGAGACGGGTAATCGAGGAGAGCGAAACCAAGAAGGAAGTCAATTGAGTCGGGGAAATATCTGAAATGATTGATTAGTTGAAGGAGAGAGGGCAGGCAAGGTAATTAGGTTGCATTGAGTTTGAAATTTGTACTATAAATGGCAGAAGTCACCTTTATATCTAGCGTTGGGCATCTCTTTTAATAAAAAAAACATACGAAGGCTAGAAGATGCTCTTCCCAGAGATTACTCAAATCTGATGATCTCCTAAATGATGACTACACTTACTTTGAAAATGACTTTTTCGAATTCAACGTCGAGGGTTTTTTTTGGTCGATTTCAACTGCCACACAGATGATACCTGTCATATTTGGCACGTCAATTGGCACACGAGTTGCCTATCGTCATCTGGCACATATGGCATCGACGCCAATCAGACCGTGTTTGCTCCCTTTCTGTCTTTTGTTATTGGCCGGTGACGGGGTCAGCCGTCTTCTTACACTAATTTGCATACTGCAACTTGGTCATTTATCCCTCGAGTTGCTTTGTTCGTAGGAGGACGGCTTTCTGTCTGTTTACATTCACTGTTCGCAGTATGCATAAGCAAGACGAGACGATGCCCTCACCTATAAGCCGGTCGGCTCGACACTTCCTCTTTCGCGCGTCTCCCAATTTGAACTGTCTCCCACACTTCGGCTATGATTCAGCGGCTGTGCCATTCTCCCACGGCGCCTTTCTGACCAGTCGTCTTCGTCGGCTGAGTCATTCCCGCCGTACAATTTGAGGCCTCTTTTTTGGCCATGCTGATTTTACGATCCGCGGAGGTCTCTGTCCTCTTTGTCCATGCACCTGCGTGTCCCGTCTATGGACCGTGGCTGGTTGGCTGTACAGTCCACTCTTCGCTTCAATATTTCCTTTGTTTTCTTGTCCAGACTTGCCCTGTGGACTTGTTACTGAATTTTATCAAAAGAAAGAGCTCATTCATTGACTTGTCTTCTTGTTGAGATGGCGGACAAATCTGCTTTCGTCCCCGTCGATGCGGTGCAAGGCCACAAAGCAACAGGAGAAGATGTCGACATGGATGCTGAGCTCTTCGGTGCTTCGAAGCCCAAGCCTGTAGAGGCTGCTGCTGCTCCTCCTCCGCCGCCTCCTCCCCCGCCGGCTCCTGCTCCAGCTGCTCCGGCTCCCAAATTTCAATACAAGAAGGCCGCCACCTTCACCAAGACCTACGCCGGGCAGAAGAAATAAACACGAGTAAAGAGCGATTGACGCTTATCTTGTATGTGTACTCGACTCCTCGATTCGACCCGGTCTGATAGAGAGTGTTAAGTGATTCACACAGTCCTCTGTTTACTCGGCGTGGCCATGACCCGAGGCTCTATTTTTTGGATACCACTCCGGGTCTCCTCAAATAGACACAGGCCGCGGCTTTTCCTTGTTTGGTCGACCCTGATCCGCGAACCGTCTTCTTCGCTTTTTTTCTCTCCCGTTGCATTTCACTCTCCTCACTTACCGACACTTAGGCTCTCTTCTTGTTTTCCTCAAACAGACCACAGCTTTTTGTGTCTCGTTTTTTGTGCTAGAAAAGTCGACGACACTCCGATGACGATATCTCGCCCATCGATCGCGACAAAATTCCGCAGATAAGACGACGAGAGGCCCAACTTTTTTGGCCTTCCAAGAGGCAATTCCCATTACTCGGCGGTCGTCGGGATTACTCCTAATTATAAATCCAATCGAGGCTATCATCGAACCTGTCCTTAGCTGACCTTCAAAGAGCTCGCTTTCTCCCCGCAGGTCACCCGCATTCCTGAAGAATTTCGAACGCGGTTGATACCGCGATTTGAGACAATCGTCGTCCGATTATCGATTCATCCCTTCATTATTCACTTTCTCTTTTTTTTCCTCTTATTCTCCTCATCTTTCCCCATTTCTGTCAATCTAATCATTGTGACCAGTTGCTGCTGCATAGGTGTCTTTTTCATTTCTCTCCACGTCCACCCACCAGATTTCCGGGTTTACGTGTCCTCTTTTTTCAAATCTTGTGTATTTTGTCGTTGCGCAACATGCAAATTCCTCCTCCGCGCTTCGGGATGACCCGTCGATGATTCATGTTTCCGGTAAATTGGCCGCCAATCGGCATGCATACCGTCGCCCGGCTGCCTCCCGAAGTCGACCTCCCTCCTCTCTCATTGTCCTCGTCCTCTCTTGTTTTTGCCATATCCAGCTTGGTAGAAAAAACCTGTCAATGGATGTCGCCCGCCAAGGAAAAGTCATTCTTTTTCCTGGAGAGAGAAGAGAAGAGGACGGCCTCCCTCATTTCAACCTTGATACTTGTTTGGTTACGGGAACAATAGCTCCCGTCCCTCTCTCTCTTTTTCATTACAACGATATTCCCCCGTGGGACAGTCAATTACAATTTGTGCATAAGAAAGAGTCCTCATTTCTGTTTGGAATCTAAACCATTTGCCGGTTCTGTTTGCTTGTGTTCCCCTTTCCCTTATCACCATCGAGTCCTCCCTCCATTGACAAAACAATTCAAATTCCCTCCGTCGACCGCTTATCGCCTTTTATGTTCCCCGGCTACCAAAGCGTCGCTTTCTTTTCTTCTGATCAACTTTCGACGACCTCCCACAGCGAAGGGCACCTGCTTGGGTGGCACGCTTATCCCGATTGCAACATCTTTTTTGTAAAAGAGAGACTGGATCTGTCCGATGGGTATCTTCTTCTTCTAATGAATCCATCTCTCCCTTCAATTAGGGGGAGGCGTCTCCTCGCCTGCCAAAAACCTTTCTGCCGGCTAATAATCCTCGGCGCGAGGTGAGAGGTGCCCGGATAATCGGATTGTCCACAGCGGCTCCTTTTGATATCCACCTCTCCTTTCATAACGGCTCCCTCTCTCCTTTCCCACATCTCGCCAGATTTTTATTATATTTTCCAGATGGCAGAATTCAACTCGAACTCGTTTCTGATTGAGCTGGACTCATTTGGGCGGCCGCCGCCGCCCCAAAATATCTACGGCAAAAGTCAGACAAAAGAGATTGCAACGAAGCTGGACGCCATCAACATGGAGAAGCAACGGGTGGGTACCGGTCGGCCGAATATGGTCAAGTGCACTTGTCAAGTGTCTCCTGGATGGCCACCACTACCGAGTTGTCCGTTTTCCTGTCCCCCCTTGTGTTTTGGAACCTTGAACCTGTTCCTGTTGACTCGTGTCGACCGAGAACTAAGCTCAAAATTGGCAGTCATCTTCCTCGCCAAATTGTCGAAATTTCAGAAAATGAAAGGAGATCTGCTGACCCCGTCGGAGAACGGAATGGTCAAATTGGGCAACGGCGCAATGCCCAAAAAACAACAAATAAAAGTCGAAGACGCCCAGAAGTGGAGAAACGACGTGTTGGCCATGAGTCGACCAAAAGCGACCGGTGGATTTGGAACAGAGACACCTGAAATGGCGAGGGAATACGTTAGACAAATTAGAAACAGCACCGTCATGAATCACAGTGACAGTGAGGACGACCGGGGAACGGTAAACAAATCAAATCGAAGGAAACAAAATATTTTAGAGAAGTTCGATGGACTCGACATCGCTGCCTTCGCCGCCGGGTGAACTCTCCTCGCCCTATTTGAAAATTCGGACAGACCATCACCATGAGAGAAAATCATCCGATTATTCGTCGTCGTCATCTCACAAGAGCCCCAGTCCACCCAGTCAATCATCGTGAGTTGTCACTTCCTCTCGATGACAATCAATATTCAGGTACTCGGACTACGCTTCACTCTACAAGTCGCAGACGAACACTCCCTCTCCTCGAGGGCTGGACAGTCCGACCAAGCACCAGTCATTCAATTCCGCTTTTCGTAGTTCTGTCCCCGTCGTTACGGTGCCCAATGGCCCTCGATTCTCGCCCGTTGGGCATAAATCCGAATTGCCGCTGCCTAAGACGGCCCCCAAGACACCGGCTGCCCCGAACTTTGGCTATGGCCCCAGTTTGACCCAACAAATTCGGGTCAACTCGAAACCGCCGAGTGGACGAGCCCCCGGATTCGGGTCAGTGACAAATTTGGATCATCGACGGGCGGAGACATGGAGACGAATCGAGGCCGAGAGCAATGCACAGGATAGAAAATTCGAGGAATTGACAAGAAAATTACACGAGAATTTGGTGATGGATAAAAGGACAGAAGTCGGTGAGTCGACAGGGGAAATGGGAATAAATGGGAGATTTTTAGGGAGCTGTGCTCATTGTCAACGGCCAATGTATGACACGGAAGACAGATACACGGTACAGGAGAACACTTACCATTCAAAATGTTTTGTATGCGAAGTTTGTGGCAAGGAACTCAAGTAAGTGGCCGATATTTTGGCGGTCAATTTGACTAATTTAGAGATCAACAATTCTATTTGAGTGGAGGTCGATTCTTCTGTAAACAAGATTATTTCACAGAACAAATGGTACAACAGCGAGAAACCCTCTGTGCTGCCTGTAAATTGCCAATCCAAGAGACTGTCCTCTCGACTCTCAATCGACATTTCCATCCTCGATGTTTTCGATGTACCGACTGCTATTCAGAGCTCGACGGTGTGCCTTTCTCTGCTGATAAAGAGAATCAAGTAAGTCTCTTCCATTATCCCCGTAGATTCTCTCCAGGCATTTTGTCTTCCCTGCTTCCACAATCGGTACGCTCCCCGATGTGCCACGTGTAAGCGGCCGATCACACCGGATCCCGAGACGGGTGAGAGTACCCGAATCGTAACTTCAAATAAGAGTTATCACGTCGAATGTTATGTCTGCGAGGTTGGAATTTAATAACGAAACAAGTAAAATGTGATATTCTAGGGTTGTAATTTGGTCTTTGACGAAGAAGAGAAGTGTTATCCCCGAGAGGGTCATCTTCTCTGTCGAACGTGTCATCTTCATTGGGCGAAAACTCGTCAAGCTCCTATCACCGATCTCTAAAACAGCTCAAAAAAAAAGTTCCGAGCACAAAATCTAAGTCATTGCTCTCTCGGTTTCTCGTTGCCTCTACTGTCTAATCTACCTCTTTCTGCCTTCACATCAGTATAATATTAAAAACCCCCGTGTTCGAATAGATTTTAATTTCTCTGTACAATAAATTATTCGCAAATAAAAAATACAATAAAAAGGATTTTATGTAAGATATTGGGTACAATAACTTATCCGTCTCCAATCACAGCCAATCCATACAAAAAAAACTAGTAACCGGAACAAATCAACTTTTAGATACAGAAAGGTTGAATTTAAGTTAAGAAAACGACAAAAATTACGAAGAAAGCCATTAATGTACCCAGAACTTTAATTATTAGCCAGCGGTTTCTGCTAATATTGGCAAAATAACGGACCAGTTCTGTGTGCGCTGCATCGATATTCATTGTCGCGTCATCAACATTCGAATCTATTCTAAAAAAAGAAATATTTACGAAGATTGCTCAAGAAAACTAACCTCGTAATCATTTCACCCTGTTCGCTAACTAAACTTGCCAATTGAGAAAATATTTGACCGAGTTCGTGTATTGATCCTTCGATTCTTTCCATAGCATTTGATCTCGCTTGCACATATTCATTATTTTGATTACGGAAAACCTAAAAACCTGTTTTGAAATATTAATTATTACCTGTTGTTGGGTTGTATATTGCTCCATAGCCCTCATATCCAAAGCAACGCTGCCATTTCCTTGTTCATATTCATCAGCAAGAAGGCGAGATCGTACTGAAAAGCAAATAAATACAACAAATAAATCACACATACCATTTGGTGTACTTGAGGAGGACGGCAAGGACATAGGCACAGCATTTGAATGAGAGAATTTTTCACGGCGACTTTTTTGTGCTTTTAAGTTCTAGATAATATTTTTACAACGAAGAGCCTTCACATACCTCGGTTCCTATTTCCAAAACTGTTTTAAAATCTTGGCTAACAGTAGCAAGTTTCGACTGTAGACCGACTACCACGTTTTCACTGTAAATAAACTATTTTTTTACCAATCTGAACTAACCTATGAACATTTCCTTGAGATTTACCGCCTTTTCTTCGACGCGAAAATTCATTTAATGTGGCAATTTGTTTATTAAGAGCTGTGATATCCTATAATAAAAAATATTAAAGAAAGAGAAGAAAATAACTCACTTCTTTCACAACTTGTGATAAATGATCCATTTCTGAGCGCTCATCTAACAAACTTTTCTTTTTAGCCATTTCTGCTAATTTTTCCATTTTTGCACATGTTTGACTAAGGTCCCGTCCAATCCTCCTATATAAAAGTTTAGCAACAACTTTTAAATAAAAAAACCTGGCTAGCTGATTAAATTGTACAGATTCTACGATGACTTCTTTCTTATCAGGCGGGCGATGGCCATTTGCTTGGATTTTCATCTATAACAGAGATATTTTCCTATTAATAAAAATGAAACCTGGAAAGACTTAGCTGTGGTGCGAAATTCATTTGTTCTGTCGCGAGTAGGCATTGTGAAGACAAGAAAATCTACTCGATCACCAAAAATTGAAAGTTTCGGGAATTCGGCTTCTACAGCTGATTCTTCTACTCCTGAAATATATTCTTTAAAAAACATTGATGCAAACTGCTCATATGACAAATAAATTAACACAATTAAGCACCTGTTGGGGACTGGAAATAGTGGACGGGTGGCGGAATCGACGAAAACGCCTCCTGAAACGGAGAGATTTAGCCCGGAGATTAGGGAAGCGGACACATTCTCTCATCTGTGCAAATATATCGCATTTAGATGAACAGTGCATCCATTATTTTCACCAACTAATAATATCGAAACTTACTTGGGCAGAATTCCAAAGCTGAGCAGGTGAGGCTCCAAAGACGGTGCTTAGTGGATTATATACAAAGCTTTGGGTCTGTGTGGAGGATAATGCTTGACTCTTCTTGAGATCGTGGTCTTCAAAAACAATTTCGGTATTAGAGCAATCTTCAGTAACTCTTCGGCGTGACCTAATTAGGGAATCCGACATCCGACATCAAAAATACTTCGAATGCTGAAAACTATTTCCTTTATTATTTAGAAAGATATACTCATGATATAAAAGATTAACGAATAAAACTGTATAGGAAAAATGATGGCAACGCTGCGCCACGTGTCACTTGTACAAATAGGAAAAATAGTCAAAAAGGAAAGATAAAAACACTTGAATTTATATGACAACCACTAGATATCCCTGATTTTCCGAAGTTTTTGGTTAGTTGAGTTAGTAAGGTACTTTGGAGCCGCAATAGAGCAGAGCCATGGATACAGCCAAAAAAAACAAAAATAAAAGCATCCGTTATACTGAACTGCTCTTGAATAAAACAGTGCTTGACGTTCATCTAATAACTGTTATCGAGATGCATCTAATATCAAAAAAGGGTTTTGTTTATAGAAAAAGTATGCCAAAATATACGATATACAGGAGTTACGTCATTGATAAAATGTGTTCGTATTGCGTCGGCTTTGGCGGTAAATTTCTGTTTTGGAGTAAACAAGCAGTTCCGAAAGTCTTGATTGCTTTTTCTCGCGAACAGTTGCTTTCTTGTTGTTACTACATTAGTAGTAGTAATTTAGGAAATGGACGATGACGATGATATCGAAATTATCGAAGATATAACAATATTGGAGAAAAAGACGAGCAGAAATGATGTTGAATTTATCGAAATTACTCCGGAGAAAGCGCCGAGAACTGTAGACGAGATTTCCGACATTAGCCTATCTCCAATACAAGAAAGTAAGTTCTACAGAAGTTTTCTATATGTAATAGAACGTAGAAGTGCAAAAATTACCGTTACGGAAGAAGACAACATTGAAGTACAAGTAAAGAAGCGAGTCCGGAAAGATCCTTTACTCGTAGCCGAGGAAAAACTTCGTAAAGCTCAAGAGCAAGTTGAAAAAAAGAGGCAACGAGAAGAATTAAAGTGTGCAAAAGAGGTTTATTTTGACCAATATAACTAATTTCAATCTAGAATGAGAAGAAAAGACGTAAAATAGAAAGAGAGGCTGTTAGTGCCAATAAGTCGAAAGCGGAACAATATACCTACTGCCTTGTTGGAAAAGAATTTAAAAAATTACGTAAGTTATTACGTAAGACTTCTAAAACCTTTGAAGTTCAGAAGGATTAGAAGTTGCTGCCAAGACTGTATTTGCCGAAAGAAATTTGTCAGAGCAATTAGTGTTCGATGATACTTTGGATGTACGTGTCCATTTCCAACGGAAACAAGTGGAAGTAATGGAAGTTGATAATTCGGTTGATAAATTGGAATATACAGTTTGTTTAAATAATTATTTTTCCAATACAATTTAGTGTCTGCAACATATATTTGGAGTTCTTGTTGAAGCCGATACCTTCCGTCAACTTGTTCTCTCTAAAACCTTAGATGATTTCGCCATTCAACAACAGACTGCTTATGCTATTCCGAATTCTCAGTTGATTATTATTTGCTTTGGAGAACATAAACTTCCTCCTCGAAAAGTAAGTTCTTTTTAATAAAATAAAGACCCGATTCAAGATTATGGATGTATCTTTAGAGTTGTTTGACGAAAATCGCACCCACATTGAGTTCTTTACTAATTCTGCCGATTTAGCCCTTTTTCTCGCCCAAACTGTACGTGCACTTGCTAAAAAGGCTTCATCAAGGCCTAATAAACTTATTGTAGATATTGAAAAAGTAAGTTTGGTTATTCTGCATGCTAAACTCACTACAGGGCATAATGGACGGAACCCATGATGAAATTGTAAAGGATTGGTGGAGCAAGATGCTTACCGCACTAGAGCGTATTGGAAGTGCGCAGCGTCGTGCTATTATTCAGCATATTCCTGATCCAGTAAAAGCCATTGCTGACTTTCGATCGGTTAGTTGAAATGGTTTATTGGTTATTCAACCTATTTTAGAGAGGTTATGACGTCGTTACTAAAGAATTGGCCACTTTGGTTTGTGACAATGGACGACGATTGGGTCCTGCGATGGCACATCGTCTTTTTGTTATGTTAACCGACACTACGGGAAACCCTGTTATAGACTAAAATGTAATTAAAAATTGCTTACGTGTATGAAATTCGTTTACCGGTATTTGTTTATGCATAAATTTTTAGCGTTTTGCAGGGGTGTTTAGCGTTTTGTTATCACAAATAGCAAATACTTCCATATAAGAATAATCTAAATTATTTTATGTTTCAGGAAACATCACAGTTACTAAGCGATGGTATAATAAAAGTATAATTTTTGTAATATGGTTTAGAGTTCGGATATTCGCAAATTTTTTGGTGGTCCAAATGGAGGGCGAGGAAGTGCACTCTCCGCTATCAAAAATTCCAAAAGTTCTGCTAACCAGACACCTGTGGCCAAAAAACGATCTCCAAATGTGACAAAAACTACTAAACAGCCTACTTTGGATGAATTCAGTGAATGTAAGTATGCACGGGCCCCACTTTTAATATATTTTAGCCGATGGTGAGTCTCCACTTCCTAAGTCAGTTAAGAAAGCCGCTACACATGCAGGCAAACGTAAACCCGTCATTGTATCAGGTATCTTTTTTTTACCATATTCCAATTTTATATTTTGAGATTCGGATGAAGAAATTATTTCTCAACCTAAAGCCAAAGTGATGAAAGCGGTTTCACCAACTATGCCTAAGAACACACGTAAAAATAAGGTCAGAATTTCGAGCGGAAGTGAAGCATCACCTTCGCCAAAGAAAAGTATAACCCAGTTACACGAAACATCCTCTTCTGACGATTCCATTTTGGTATTATTTTCTTGTTGTTCTCTCGTATATGGGTTGTTCAGGCATTGTCAGAGAGTGATGAGGAACCTATGACTAAAAATAGGAAAAAATTACCTGTTGGTCAAAAGAAATTAACACTTGTCGCAAAACCGAAGCATGCTGAACCGAAATCACGAGGTTTGTATCTATTTCGCATAATTGAGCAACATAGTTGAAATAAGTTGTTTGAATTGGCTAATTTCCCGTTTTAGTAGAAAAATCATCGGAAATGCAAAAAGTTAGCGCAGAAGATTTCTTCAGCAGTGGCGGTTTCTCGAAAATTTCTGAAGCTTCAAGAAAAATAAATACTCCTACAAAAAAGACTTCTGCTGACAACGATGAATTTATAGTAAGGATTCTCAGTTGTGCAGGACCTTTTTTTCTAGGAAGTTGATGAAACACCTCTATCAAAACAGAAAGAAAGAAAATCAAATGCAAAATCACGGACGCCTAAAAAGATTATTGATGAGAATGAGTTTGTGGTAAGTATTTTTTTAATCAGTTACAAAATATAATAGGAGAAACCGGAAACTGACAAAAAAATAGCAAGTAGAAAAATTGCGCACGGAGGAAAGACAAATGATGATGGTTTGAAAAAGACAGCGTCTTCCAAAAGAAAGGATCTAGCAAACGAATTTCTAGTAAGTTGCATTATATTTTTAAAATGATTCTTGTTTCTTTTCTTTTCGCCAATAATGCAAATGATATCAATTGAATTAACAAACTTCATGAGGGTACGAGACAAAAGATTATAAAGGTTACTGATAAAAATAGACATCTCGTGTGTCATATTTTTACAAAAGTGTAGACAAATTTTTTTATTGTAGGAAGATGAGCAATCCGACGTAGTTCCGAAGAAAGCAAAAATAAGTCCATCGTCTAAAGAAAATCAGCCTCAAAAGAAATCGGATAAAACTAAATCTCCCGTTAAAAAAGCTAAAACATCATCTGAAGCTGCAAAACAAAGTATTACAATGTTACATTATCTTATTTATGATTTCAGTATCTACTCCCTCTACATTTATTTCCGGAACTCCTGCAATTGATAGAGGAATTGACGATAATAAGGTTTAAAAAACACATTACATTTTATTTTTAATTGCAGTATGAATTACCATGGGTGGATAAGTATAAACCAAAGGCATTGAGTCAACTTGTTGGACAACATGGAGAGAAAAGTCCCATGAACAAATTGCTAGGATGGCTTCAAGATTGGTCAAAAAACAACCTTGGAGAAGGAGCTAATATCAAGAAACCGAAACCAGCTCCCTGGCAACAAGGAGCTGACGGTACAGCATTCAAAGCTGTCCTTCTTTCGGGAACCCCTGGTTTGTCTTTTTTCTTCCTTTATTTATTGGAAAATTACTTTAGGCGTTGGTAAAACGACTTGCGCGCATCTCGCTTGTGATACGCTCGGTCTTAAATTTGTGGAAATGAATGCCTCTGATGTTAGAAATAAAAAACAACTTGACGCACAGGTTGCACAATTAACCGGATCGCATCAGATAGAAGAATATTTTGGCCGCTCATCTACACAGGAACATGGTAATTTCTTTAACTATGATTTCTGCAAGTACTAATAGATGACAATGAAATACATCATGTATTGATTATGGATGAAGTAGATGGAATAAGTGGAAGAGAAGATCGCGCGGGTATTGCTGAACTTATTCAAATCATTAAAGAAACCAGAATCCCGATTATATGCATTTGTAATGATAGGTAAAAAATGATACGTCTTCATTTTTATGAGTTTATTTGAGATCTCATCCGAAAATGCGTTCTTTAGTTAACTATTGCTACGATGTTCGTTTTCCTAAACCGAGAGTTGAACAAATAAGGGTTTGTTTCTTATAGACTTATAAACATTACCGATAACTTCAGGCTCGTATAATGAGTATCGCTGCCCAAGAAAAGGTTAAATTAGACAAAAATGAACTTGATGAATTAATTGAATTATCTGGTACATTATTTGCCTTTTTTAATTTTCCTTATTAATTTAGGACACGATGTTAGACAAACCATATATAATTTACAAATGCGTTCATCGTCAACTAAATCTAAAATTGAACAAAAGGATTATACTGTTGTAAGTTATTTTACACTTGTTTAAATTAATATGACGGCAGAATACTTTCGAAGCTGCACGAAAATTGATGCACACAGGCTCTTCTTGGATGGAGAAACAAGACATGTTCTTTGTAGATTATTCGCTCATGCCTCTGTTCGTGCAGGAAAATTATCTCAACATGAAAAATAAGAGTCACAGGTATCTTTCAGTCGTTTTATATAAATCACTGCTTAGCAAAGCAACATCGCTGAAATGTATACGAGCAGCAGCAGATCTTATTTCATTAGGTGATACTGTGGATCGATGTATTCGAACCACCGGCTTTTGGAAACTTTTAAATGAAGAGGTTTGATAGCCATAATGAAAAAATTTCTCAATAAATTGTAGGCAATGTTTTCTGCTATTCTCCCTTCGATCGCCATAGATGGACATCTAAGCGCCATGATACAGTTCCCGTCGTGGTTGGGAAAGAATTCAACTGCTGGAAAACGCCAACGGCTAATGAGGCAACTTGCGTGTCATGCTCATTTGAAGTCTGTTCTTTAAAACGTTTTTTAATGATTCTTTAAGGATTTCCGCCGATACTCACTCTTTAGTTACTGATTATGTACCGGTATTACGTGAAGCTTTGACAGGTCCACTAATTCATCGCGAAAACGAAGGAATACCGTATGTATTTCTAATATTAAAATGATTTATTTCAGAGATGTTGTGGCTAAAATGGATGAATACGATTTACTAAAAGATGACATAGAGGCTCTTGCGGAGCTAGCTGTATGGCCTGGAAAAATTGATCCGGCAAGCAGAATACAATCAAAAGCAAGAGGATTTTATTTTTTGTAAATATGTTAAATTCTAGGTCAAAGCTGCATTGACTCGTGCCTTGAACAAAAGCCATCGTATGCTTCCTTATCATATTTACGATGTTACAAAAGGCAGAAAAAAAGCGGCATTCCAAACCGGTATCGTCGTTTTCTTTTGTTAATTTGAGACAATTTTAGAAGTGGAAATTGATGAAGAAGGTTATCTAGTGGAGCGAGTCGAAGGTGAGGAGGAGGTGGAAGATGAGGAGAAAGAAGAAGATACTGGATCTTCTGCGGTTATTATCAAGTCGTCGTCTAGTAAGATTTAAAACCTAAATAATAATCGAATCGTTTTAGGTACTCGCGGTAAAGGCAGCAGTAGAGGAGCCCGCGGTGGTAGAGGTGGTCGTGGCAAAAAATGAATGACAGAAAATTACGCTTTACGACGTTTTGTTTCATATTTTATTGTAACTAGTTTATAAAAACATGATACGTTTTGTGTTCTTCTAATTTTTGACTAGACAGAAAAGATCACAACACCATTAACAACCAAAATTGACACGAAGATTTCCCATAATGAAAGAAAAAATGTACAACGAAGCTCAAGATTGTCGTCTACTTGGACTTGCCCTTTCAGTCGCCGGTGGAGAACTTGTCGTAGTTCTGAGAATAAGTCGAGCGAGACGTGACCGTCCTCCCGATGAAAGATGTTCGACGACATCAGGCCATTCTCCCCTGGCTGCTTCGGCCAACACAAATCGACTCTATAAATTATATTAAACTGATAAATAAATGATAATCTACTTTATCAGAATGTTGTAGATGGGTAACCCATTTTGATAAAATATCTTCCGGATTTTCTAGGCCCATTTTTGCATAGACAACACTTTTATTCCATTGTTTCTGAGATTGCAAATATTTACAAGCATCTGCCCCAGCTCCGACTAAAAATAGAAGTTCGACGCCATCTAGAAATACTTCTGTTTGTCTTTTATTCTGCTTCTAATACCTTCAATCATATCCGAAGCAATTAAATTTGTTGCAATAAGTTTGATCAGAGATTTGGCTTGTTCGTTGTCTTGACTTGAGACCAGGAGAGCCGCCTTCATGCTCGCGTAGCGAAGATCATTCGACCCGATGAGGCGGTCGACGACCCTTTCCTTTGCCTTTCCTCCGGCGACGACGGCTCTCTCCACCAGGCGACTCTCCACAACTGTGGTCGCCGCGCATCCCACACACGCTACTCTCATTTCTCTTTCCTGAAAATGATGAATTCTTATAGAAAATGAATTATAATTACCCGAAATTGAGTATTTGGCCAGAAAAGGTGCAGTTCTGGTGGCAGCATGATGGAAGTGTCGTCGGCCAAGACTGATTGAACAACTTCAAGCAGCAGATGAGAGAAAATGTCACCGATGAATCGAGACAGAAGAGATTCATTCTTCAGGGGAGTCAAATCAGTGGCTTCCTCATTGTTTTTGAGTTGAAGCTAAAGAAATGAACTCTTCGACTTTGGAAAGTCTTCTTACTTTCTTGCTGAGCAGCCATTGGATATAGGGATCCTCGGAATTACCGGCATCAAACTCTTCAATCAACTTTTCCAACTTATTCTCATTCATCAAGAAAGGCACATCTGGAAAGAAATAGAAAGAAATAGGCGGGAACAGACCTTTATCTGCCATTGGGCCATTCCTTGAGCTGGGCGAAAATTGGAAAACATTGTCGCTGGTGATGACAACAGGCGACACACCGCAAAGATCCATGTCGAGAGCCGTCCTCGTCGGGTCGACCACAATCGACTGGATCTTGGTCAGGGCCTCGATATCCCAGAGTATCAATTCCCGTTGATGGAGAACAGCCAGCGTGTGATCACCGGCCAATCGGGAGAAACACATTCTCATAACGGGGAGACGAGACGACCGGATATGTCGGGATTGGCCCTTGCCGAGGTCCCAGATGGCTATTCGACCGTCGGCGTCGCCCATCGCCAAGACGTCGCCCTTCCAGGCCATGTTCCGGATCGACCAGCCGCCGCTCTTCCACAATGTCGGCACTATCGAGCCGTCTTTCACATGGAGTCCTTTGACTGTCACACAGTACAGCCGGTTCTCCGAGTCGAGTACCACCAAATTCTCAAAGTAGACGCTGTGTCCGCTACTTTCCGTCTTATTAATCCCTCGATGTTTACTGGACCAGGCCTGGAAAGGGCGCTACTCTGTCTTTCGACTTTTGACCGCCTACCATGTCGGCTATCAACGGACAAGTCCTGCTCATCCTCCTCAATAGCCGAAGTCCTTTCAAATCCCAGATTTCGAGAGGTTCCCGTTGAAAAGCCAAAGCCAGATAGCAACTGAAAATGCTCTTTTTTAGATAGAAAAAAGCGGAGATTTACTGGTAGAAAGAGACCCGCATAAGTGTGATGGGAGACTCGTCGGCTTCTGGTCGAATTCGTCGACTGGCTCCTGTCCGGATATCCGTAATAAACAGATCATTTCTGACGACTTGTGTCGTACTCAACGCGTAGCTATAACCAGCAGTCAATATTGTATACGGTCCTCCCCATTCCAAATTCCTATACAAAATATAAATTAGATAAGAAAGGCGGTTACTTTATGGGAGAGGATTGGACATTGAATTCTTTGACGATTTGGGAAGAGAAGACGTCGATGAGATGAAGGATACCCGACTGACTGCCGACGGCCGCCAAATGGGCAGCGCCAAGTGTCGAATTGGCGTATTCGTCGTCTTTCAACTTGGTCAATTCATCCATCGGCCTCATTCGAACACATGTCACAGTCGAGGACAATGCCCCAAGGAAGCCGGATTGGTACAATCTGAAGAATAAAAAAAGGTAAAAATAAGCGAAATACCTCAAGGGTTCGATGGCCGACGTGGTCAGGCTCGCGTCGAAACCGATGGCTTCTGTTATACAGAATTTACGGTAATCTGTCGAAGATTTCTCCGTCGCCTGGATTCTTTTAATCTTTTTGTAATTCTGTCGACTTACCACTTGCCAGAAGACAATTCTCCCGCTGCTGTATAAAACAGCCACCGTGGATTGAGTGGCAGGACATAAAGCCGACGCAAAGACGCGTTGTTGTCCGCCATGACGGAGAGTATCACAACTGACAATCTGAAAATGGAGAATAAAAGCTGGAAAAGGAGGCGGGATACCTTTTCGAGTCCAAATTGGGCATTGGCTCGATCATCGTTGGAATTGTAAGTGCCCGCTCGAAGAGTAATCGAGCCACTTTGAGTGACAGTGAAAATGGCATCGCGAAGGGAACACGCGGTGAGGGAGACGACATTGGCTTCGAGAGGAAGACGATACAAAGTGGCACACAATTCTGTGTCGAAGAGGATTATCTAAAAGGAAAAAATACGAGAGAAGGGAGATCCCCGCCAGGGTAGAAATTAAAAGGGAAGAAATGAGGAAAACGGAAGAGAAAGAGACTCCTACCGTAGTAAATATTTTAATGTAACTGGCTGTTTTTGTCTGAAAAAAGTCGAAGAAAAAGAGGAGAACTGACCTGACCAGTGATGACGAGGAAAAGAGCATTTCGATAGGCGTTGTGATATTGCATCAACTGGATCGACGAGGTCTTGTTCGAGTCTTCCCAGAGGACAGCATGCGATCCGTTGGAGAAGGGCTCTGATCCCAATTGAAGATCACGGACCAACAGAATAGAACTACCCGGGCCAGCGACTAAACATATCCAGCTTCTGTTAAAATAAACGACTGACAGCAAAGATGTTTGGGATTAAAAGGGTCGAGAGCCATGTCGAAAAGGGAAATTGTATAATTGTGTGACCAGACTTTGTCTCCACTGTCGGCATTCCACAAGACGAGTTGATTGCCAGAATGCAAAGCCAACACAAAATCTCGACTGGCATCTTTCCACAAAAACCATTTCAATGCTAAAATTATTATTTTTTTGAAAGGACAACGCTTACCGAGAACATTTGTATTGGAATATGAAAATTGGGAACATTTTTTGCCAGAGACGGCTTCAGTTATGACAATCTGACCGCCGATATCCGACGAGGCAAGTCGATAGCCGTCTTTGACGCCGGTCTCCGACAAAGATGGCGGCGGGGCCCAGTTGACCTGATCGACAGTTTATAAAAAAAGATGAGGACAACGAACATTATTGACAGCCGAGCTGTGATGTTCGATGGTTTGGATCCGTTTCAACGTGAAAGCATCGACAATAAATATTCGATTATGACAGCCATAGGCAATTGTCCCGTAATTATTCCTAGAAATTCATTGAAATGAGTGAAAAAGGGGATTTCAAACCAGTCGATGCAATTTTTATTGGAAGGATGGAGAGCTCCGGGGAGAGCCTGTGGCATTCTCGGCCCGTGCCAGCTCTAAAAATCAAACTCAGCCTGCCAAATGTCCTGAGTCAGCCGTAAAATTCCATTCCTGGACTGTCAATGCCACAGCAGAGAGCGCAGACGGCAAAAGACCCGGTCCCACCCGGAAATGCCATATCTCGTATGTAATTGAATGCACGCGTATTTCATTCCTCAAGAACAAATTGTAGAAGTAAAAGCTCGTTTATTAAAGATAAACCATCGGGCGAATTTGTGCACATTCACATAAAGCTGCGAGGCAGGAAAAATTAAAGCAAGGACATAGAGGAATGTTTGAGGAATAAATCTCGTAACCATAACTGGCAAATATTAAGTGAATATGAGATGATTATGCCGGTGGAAGACGTTCGATGATTGCGCGTGTCATAGCTGCAGCTCGAGCAGCTGCGTGTGCCTAAAAGTAGAATTTTACAGCGCATTTTTAAAATAAGTTACCTGCCACTTGCGACTAGCTCTGCTTTGTCCATGTTGGTAATCGGCAACTCCTCTTACAAGAGCCCATGAATCAATTCTTGATCCAACAATAGCAGCAACAACGGAATCAAATCCAACATCAAGCGCACGAAGATGATATTCGCTGCAAAAACGTTCCCTAATCTGTCCAAATCTGCTTTCTTCATCTTCTCCATTTTCCAGAGCTACTTTCTTTATATTAGCAATAGCTCCAATGCTTCCGAGATGAATCTGGCAAAGAAATGACAGAAATTATCTTCTACGTACCTGGAATCCGTGCCTTTCTTGGTTTGGGTGAGGAATAACCATCATTTGTCCACCGGCAGCAGGAATAGCTAATATGTCGGTCGATGGATCAGGAGCAGAAAAATCAACGTCTAAAAATGGAACAATTTTTAGAAAAATAAAATTCTAATTCTGATAACACTTTTCATAATTTCCTGTTAAAAATATACTAAACTAACGTACCATGAGATTCGTCGTTTAATTTTTTCACGGCATGAACAGTATGATTATTCCATTCTTTGTGAATATCTTCTTCATTATCACGAACGGTTTGTTCCACAATTCTGCTGTCAGGGTTCCATTTTCTTACAGCAAAACCAGTCAATACTTCAGTGTTCCTATCAACAATGAGATCATGCGAATAAACATAAGCATCCGGATTACGGGCGCTGACAATAACATCCCCTAAATACTAGCCAATTACATGGAAATAACAGAAACTCACCAAGTCGAGCATGAAGAGAAGCGTCAGTAAAATGAGGGACTGCTCCACCGATTCCAACTACAAATACATGCTCAATATGTTGGAAATTTCCAAGAAGTCTGGAAAATATGTGGTCTACTCAGATATTCATTTCAACCTCGTCGTAATAGAGCCTGCGCTGGTGATCGCTTCTCTCGAATCACCGATTATTGCCAACTTTGTAGCAACAACATTATGTCCACCAATTTTTCCTAATGTATAAATGTTAGAGTCACCACCAGATTTGTACTAAAATATTTCTATATTCTTTAAAAATTAAAATACCTTGTGAATCACAAAACTATCTTCAAGCAGCGCATCAACCGCTTGTTTTTCGACGAAAAGGCAGGTAATAATAGCAACGGTGGGTTGACCTGATGAGGATTGGTGCTGACGTACTGCTTTGTTCACATTCCGAGTATCCACGCGAATCCATTCGTCACCTTCGCGTTTGACTATCCCAGATGCTTCTAATTCAAGAAGAAATTGCATAGCTTCATCCTCCGAGCATCTAAATATTAAAAAATAAGCACAAATAATATATGGAAACCTCAAAGCTTCGGATATGAGTTCAATTGTTAAACCATTTGGATATGCATGCTCTAAGACTTCTTGTACGTGTGCTACAGTAACCTCTTCTGCTTCAGAACTGGAATCTAGAAACAAAGAAAAATTGAAGGAAAGCGCTTAACCAAACCATATTGAGCCGAATCTGGTATGACAACTTGTTCCTCTTCTGCAACTATTTTAAAATCAGCTGCGATTCGTTCAATTTCTGGATATCCTTGTTGCATAAGAACAAGCATTTTCTTGATAAACGATGTATAATCTAAACAGAAACAAAATAAGAATAGAATAACAAACTTACGTCCTGGGAGATTTCCAACTAGTTGCTTGAAGAACGAATGAACAACTCCGCGACCAAGTGTTATATCAACGTAATCACGAAGATAAAAATCAAGAGTTCGTTTTTCTTGTTTAGTGTTATTTCCATTGGATATGGCAACGGAAAAACTCAACGTAACGTCAGGAAGTTTATCTAAATGATTTCTGTATTTTTAGATAGTGAAAAAAACAAAAACCTCCATTAAACTCTCCATATTTGTAAATTACGATGCCCATAAGATGTCCAGCAGCAACATGAAGTATTTTTTCACTATCAAAATGGATTTCCCTGAAAAATAACCTCAATTATAACGTCAAAATTAAACTAGCCTGTGAATTTGTACGGTAGAATGATCTTCCGCCTGTTTTGTGGGCGTAAGAACAACTAACGACGGTAATGCCGCAGGTGGTTCAGTAGGTTCGTAAGTCATTTTTAGTACCCTTTGAGTTCTAAAAAATAGAAATCTACAGCAATTACAACGAAACGAAAGAGATTTATGTCAAATGACGAAAGACAGCTAGCAGAAGAATTCCCCGACTGACTCATTGTGTGAATAACCCTGAGTTTTATACTATAACAAATCAAAAGATGAAACAATGTTATCCAGAAATACCAAATCAATAAATTTCTAAATACAAAGAAATAAATTCGATGGAATAAGTGAGAGGCGCATCACACTCGTCAAAAATGAGTAATTGAGAATAAACCAATAAGCCAGTGCGACGTCCAATTGACCAGAGGCTACTCATGACATTGACGAATTGAGGCTGCCAATTATAGCAAGTGTACCAGCTATTTAGAAACGCAAGAGTTTGATTACTTTGATTGCAGCAGTGTCTTTATGGAATACCGCCACGGGGCTTGCTCAAACATAAGATTGATCCCCCGCAGAAACATGCAGAGAAAATCAATCGAAACAGTGTGAAAATGGCCATGAGGTGAGTGAAAGGTGGAAATCCCATCAACGAAATCATCGCGCTCAAGGTTATCTGACGTTTTTAGCGAAATTCATCAATGAAGAGCATAAAATAGAAAAGTTTCCGAAGCATCGCTGTAACAGTTGGTTGTAACCAATATAAAAGTGTAATCCTGGGAGGTCAATAAAAACAAAAGACGAAAATTACGAAAAGGCGCAGTCAATGTGAAAAATTGTTTGAGGCTTGTTCGCGTGTTCCGCTCAAATCTCCCGGGAATTGCACAAGATCTTTCAAAAATCAATTTATTAAAATAAACAGCAACAAAGTGATTTCGCCGATAATTTTTACAAGAAAACAGCCCAGCACAATGCAAAAAGAAAGAAGAAGAACTAATATTACAAGGTGAAAATAGCAACAGAATATTTATAATTTGAAAGACCGCCGGCAACTAGGGCGGCGTTACGGCGCGTTTTACAAAATTCGAAAAAATTTTATTGTTGAGAGTGGGGATTACAATTTGTATCGTGTAAAACCAAAAAAAAGTCGAAAAAATTTGATCGAAGGTCTGGGGCGGCGATATTGGGTTGTCTGCTCTCGAGCGCTGTCCTGCCACTGCAACGCGCGGAGGTTTTTGCCTGCTCCCTTTCGGGCCTGAGCCGTCCACCTCTCCTTGACCAACCAGGACACCGCGTCTTCCGACACAGAACCCCTGTTGACGCCCCGCTTGACACGGACGCTCGGTCGCCACAGACAGACAACAATACCGGGGTTCCTCCCCTCACTCCATCCACTCCGATCTACCGCCTAGACACTGGCTAACAGGCGCCCGCCACGACACCCGGTAGTCTAACCGTTTTTGCCGAATGTCTTATACTCCGCCGTCAAACTGTAGTCGACTTTTACCCAACTTCTTCACTATTTCTTATGTCATTCTACTCCATTTTTTATGCTCTTTCTTTTGGTTTACAGTACTCACCGATACGACAATAGCTATTATAGCAAAAGTCGGTTTTGTCGCCTGTTCGTATGTTTTTGGTCGTCGCACTGCCAGCAATCTCTCAATTGCCAGGGCGAACATCGACAGGCCCTGAACTTATTTTTCTGGGAGAAAAAGACGTCAGCCACCTGGATATAAATGAATATTTGACAAGGAAGAGCAAAGGAATACGTGACCGGGACGAGATAATCGCATGGATCGACATGGGTCATCGACAGTCTGAAGATGGGCCGAGAATCCATGAGAACATATGGCGAGATTTCAAGGGACGGGGAGCAACGGCACAATTCCGATATAATCAGGAGATCACCTGGCCATGCACCATGGTTGCAACTTGCCTTGTCGCAAAATCCTGAGGAAAGTAGAAGAATAAAAATATAAAAAGCAAAAGTTTTCTGTTTCCAGATACTTTCCCATTATCTCAGCTGTAATCTTTGTATCGTGTAAAAAATAGAACATATCGTGTTCTGACGAGTTAAAACTAAAGTAACTGGCAGCTGTGGATCTCGTTCATTGTTTTGTCTACTTCAATGAAGAACGGTCCTCTTTCTAGAAATCGTCCGAGGAGCAAAAGCAAACGGCCGTCGCAGGGACGACGAGCAGCTACGCCGAATCAAGACGAACCGACGCAGAAAAGTCCACAGAGAGCACCGAAAGCACAGCCAAGACGGGCAATTATCCAGAAAGAAACTGAGGAGGAGCCGAGCAGCGTTGTCCAGAAGAAAAAAGTCGACAGAAAGAAGTCGACCGACTCGACCACGAAAATCGACGCCGCTGCCATCCAAGATTTTATGGATTATCACACGAAAATCGAGAATGTCCAAAAAGATTTGGAACAATTTCATCAGCAGTCGGCCAAGATTGACGAGGAAAATTCGAAGATTGAGCGACATGAGAAGTGTTGCCAGTTCATTTGGCGTAGTCGAGACCCGGATGAACATTGTCTCGATGCGAATCGAGTCGTTTTATTGAAAGACGACGGCCAAGAAGGCGAATTCTACCACGCGAGCAAGTGTAAATTCGACGGTCTCGAACGCCAGTACATTCTGGCACAAGCTCCGATGGCCACGACGACAGAAGATTTCTGGAAGATGGTATTCCAAGAGCAGTCGCCGGTTGTCGTGTTGCTCTGTGAATTCTACGAGGATGGCAAGGAGGCCAGCGAGACATTTTGGCCCAGCAAAACTGGCGAGTACAAATATTACGGGACAATGTTTATCAACAACAAAAAGAAAGAAGAAAAAGGCAAACTCAATGTCTTCACCATCGAGGTTTCTCGTCTTTTTGGTTGTCAAAAGAATCTTCAGGTTTTGCCCGATGGCTGCTCGAATTCTTTGCTGACGACCGTCTTCCATTACACTTTGTGGAAACCGAATGAGTCGGCCATCAATGCCAGTCTCCTGCTGAGTATCCGCTCTGCTGTCAAACTCCAAGAAAAGGATTCGATGACTGTCGTCAGTTGTCGTGGAACTGGCCGTGCCGCCATCTACGCGGCTGCTGATGCTGTCATTTCCCGTCTCCACAAAGGCCTCAAAACCCGTGTACTGGATGTCGCCTTGCAAGTAAAGAAACAACGCTTCCGCAGCATCTCCCTCGACTTGCAATACCACGAAATCCAGCGACTTGTCCTCCATTATTTCGCCGGCAAAACGAAGAGTTATGTCCCCGTCTACACGAAATATCAGACGAATTTGAAGGAAATGTTGAACAATGAGGCGGCGGAGAAGAAACAAGAAGAGAAGCCGGGTGATAATTCCGAAAATGAATAGAAAACGGCCAAGATAAAGCAACTAATTCAACGACTTAGACTATTGCAACACATAAATATGCCGTTGTTTATTTTCTTTCTCTTTATGCTCTGCAGATGTTCTTCCGTAATCTTCATTGCATCACCCAGTCATTATCCTCTGCCCCAATTACTGTGCTTTTCTATTGATTATTCTCTTGTACAGCACCTTTATTCGTTGGATTTTTGCTCCCCAGTTAGAATGTTTTTGCTCCTTTTCTTGCTTCAATTTGGATTGTCCTTCTCCAATGATGTCAATCTAGAGTCGAGGAAAATCTTTGCTGTCAATTGTGGTATGTTCTTTCTTTCGACATCGAATAGAAGTTATTCCAGGTGGCCCAGAGCATATTGGCTCAGGAAATCTTCGTTATTCAGTTGACGATGGAGATATTTGGTCGATAAACAGCCCCGATGACGAAAGTTTCTCAAATGTTCCCTCGGAGGAGAGAGAATTGTACAAAACTGGCCGGTCGGCAGAAGAGGTCTTCGGCTACATGATTCCTGTCCCTTTTGACGGGGAATATCTCCTTATTCTAAAGTTTAGAGAGGCCAACTTCAACCAAACGGGATCTCGAGTACGGATGTGCTGATCTCCGACTAAATTTTATCTTCAGCAGTTTCATGTCGAGCTAAATGATCTCCTTCTCCTGAATAATTTCGACATCTACCGCCACGCCGGGTTTGGAGCCGCGTATGAAAGAAGATTTCCTTTTACTTTGGTACGAGGAGAAATGACCATCATGGATAAGAAAATCTACATCGGAAACATGTTGCGACTTCTTTTTCATAAGGTGGAATAGAATTTGAAGAGGATAACAATTCGGGTCTTCAGGGAAAAGCCGGTGAGCCGTGGGTAAATGCTGTCGCCTTGTTGAGTGGCGGATTGAAAGGACTGCCGGCGAAACCGGCGAATTTCGACTTCAGGGAATATAATTACACCGGGTACGAAATGACCTACGAAGACGGATGGGGGTTCTTCACACCGGCGCAATGCTGTCAATTCTGTAATAATCAAGGTAAATTTGAGGTGAACAAGAGAATGACATTTTTAGATCCTGTCCATTTCAATCCGGATACCGTCCGCTGTTCCGGTCTCTCATCGGCGGGAGTATTCATGACCTCTACTGAATATGCTCGTGTCCACAGTTCCTATCCCGAAGAATGTTGCCAGTATTGTGGGGAGACTCCCCAAGATTATTTCTACATGGCGTCAACAGAGTCGACTAAACCCGGAATGTGTCGATCCTTCATCGAAGACAAACAATTTCCTTCGCAATGTTCGCTTTGTGAAGATCTTATCCGCATGATGATCAAAATGGACACAAAGGAGGTCGATGTCATCAAATTTGAATTGAAGGACACGTGTGAAAAGGCCGAGGCTAGGCATCGGGTAAGCAGCCTTCCTCTTTTCCTCAAAAAAATATCACATACAGCTGTGTAAGGAGTTGATCGAGGAACATGGCGATACTCTCATCATTGCTGCTCACAGCAATATTTCGACGACAGCCATCTGCACTTTTATGGTCAAAATGTGCGACAGCCAAGATGTCGCCTTTCCTGCAAAGGGACTCCTTGTAGGTTTTATCTTATTTTGGTCAAAAATGACCTTTTAGCCAAAGAAACACAAATACAATATCGTCGATCACAAAGATTTTCGCTCTCCTTCTGAACTTCTGAATTTCCCAGAATTAACAGTCAAAAATTTGGGTGAATTAATTGGCAACACGAGCAGCCTTGAAGGTCGACACTTTCTATTCAAGTCAATCTGTTTTAGGAAGACGACGAACTATTGAATTCCTGGCTAAATACAGGATTATCCGTAATGAGATGGCGTGTCCGATCCAAGAATGTTCAAGGAACATGTCATTGGCTGAAGATGGCTTGGAGCCAAGATGGCGATGTGAAGGATGCCGACGGACAGGCGGAGCCGGCTCTTACACATTGTCCGTCAAGACGGGAAGCTTCTTCGAGAAGGTAATTTAGAATAGAGCAGGAAGATCATTGACTAGGATAATCTACGATTGGAAGAAATATTGAAAATAATGGCAACATGGGCGGCCGATTCAGGAAAGAATACGAAAGAAGAAAAATCTGACAAAATCTTCGGCGATTTGTGCAAGAAATGGATGACTCGGGTAACGTCGACCGACAGAATTGGTAGGTGCCGCCCGCCAGTACATTTTCTATTTTTAGGTGGATCAAATAAGACAATTTATATTGAGGAGCCGTTTATTTATGGAGTGAATCCGGAGACGCCGGCTCGTCTTGCCGTCGAGTTTGGATCTAAAAAGATGGCTTTGATCTCGTTGGCTGACGAGTCCTGTGAATCCTACAAGATTCTCAAAGAGTTTATTCAACCAGGTACGTGGTTTCTCGAACAATTTGATAAGGATATTCCAGGGACGACCATTATCTCTGACTATTGGTCAGCTGCCTGTTCGCGCGATGTCCTCCAGCCTCATCTCAAGGAAGACGGATTCCCATCAACGACATTTCTCTTCCGAACTCGACGTTTTGATGACCGGATATCATTTTCGGAGGTTTTTGCTAAGCCGGAGAAGACGCCCGAGCATCATTTCTGCTATTGGTTCCGCGTCTATCACAGAAATGAGAAACTCGTAAATCATTTGCTCTTTGAAATTGAACAACAAAATCTTTTGGAACAATAAATTATTCAAATTGCGCTCTGAATTTTAACCAGGAGTGAGATTCATTTCCAGATGAGGAGTGCGGAAACGGCAGCGATGACCACGAGAATGGCGGCATGAGATGCTTTGAGTTCTGTCCATCCCCACAGCGGATACCACAATTCTTCCCAGCAGGTCACCTCCGACGGACAATGGAAACGGCCCCTTGTCGACCAAAATCTAAACATTTTTCTGTCTGTCTACGTGTTTCTCTAGTTTTACCTTGAATTTACAATAGTCGACGCATAAGGAGGATAAGTGGTCTTGTAGGTGACGATGAGAGGACGAGAGACATCGATATCCCGCCACGACAATCTAGGAAACAATTTGTACGCTTAAGAGATGGCCTACTTCAAAACGACTCCAATAACTCGACCATTTTCTGCTGGGATGACCAGTTCCCATGCGACGGGGACAACACATGTCCCATTGGGAGGAGTCACCACACTGGAATTTGTCACTCATTCTGTAGGCTATCCCTGACCTGATGACGGATATTTCGCATCTTTGACAATTACAGAATGTCGAGTCCACAAAATAGTCAGGATCCAACCTTTTCTGAAATGAGTCGCAGTCCTAAAATATTGGAATGCGATCAGTCGACTGACTCACTTTCTCCTCGACGACCCGTTTATACGTGGCATTTACATTAAATTCGAGGGAGGATAAATTAAAAACTTCAGACGAAGTATTCTGTCGAGTTCTAACCACCAGGGAATCTCCCGTCTGATAGCAGAGACTCTCGTCCAAATCTTCAGGAATATTTTCGAATCTTTGGATTATTTTAGATGGCAACTGGAACAGGTCAGAGATCTGGGCGGGCTATTCACATACCGGGTAATCTTGTATATCAATCTGGATAATATTTGTATAATTGGCTATTTTGGTGACAACATTCTGGCAAACATCTCCTTCTCGTCGTCTAAAAATATTTCTTGTCGAATGGAGGTTTCTAACATTGGAAAGCACTCGACTCTTCGTCCGCCCTTTTTACAGCTGATATTCCTGGCCGCCCAGTTGTCGACAGAATATTGCGAGCTATTGCCAACCGGGCATTGTGACAAAGTTGTAAGACATTCATTGCCCGATTGCATCAAAGAGTCGCATTTCCAGGGAAGATTGTAGACGACGGAAGCTGGAGGATTGCCTGCCCTCGGCGAAGGAATGGAAAATGTTTCGTAGACGGAATACCGATGACAGGGAAATCCTCCCACCACGAGTAGCCACGCCTTTCTGGAAAAGAAAAAGTCCCCCAAAAAGCCGATATCTTACCCAAAATCAAACGGAATCTCCCATTCGAGGCGGACGGCAAGAAAACAAAAAAGAAGAAATGCACACAAAAATGAAATTTGGGCGACGGACATGGCTGACCATCACGTCGTCATGGCAACGTCAACCCGGGATGACCAGATAGACGGAGACACCAAATATTTCATTGAAATAACACAAAAATAAACAAATTAAAGAGGCGGTTCTTTTATCGGACGGCGTCTTCGACTCGAGGAAGTCTCCATGGTGACGTCGATTTCTTGTGATGGACGTGAGCGACGCTGCCCATCCGGTGAGATGGCCACCAGACGGAGAAGTAACCTGAACAGGCGAAATAATGGAAATGTCAAACTGCTACCTGGATTCGGAATCTTTGAAGAAATCGGCCTCGGCAATTGGGACGATGATCATGTCGCCCATGAGAGACGCCTCGATCTCGGCAGAATGACCGTCACCTCGAAGATAGACGACAAACTTCTGAAATAGCCGTTTTTGATATTCATCGACTGTACCTGTGCGCCCGAATAAGCATCAAATTTGATGTATAACGTGGAGTTTTTCAGGATGGCTGACACATTTTTCGGAGTCGGCAGATAGGGATTCCAAGAGACGGCTGTCACCACCTAAAATATGTTTACTTTTGTCAAAAAAATAAGTGGCAGACTTGAGATGTCGGTCCGATATTTCTCTCATTGACTGCCGCCATTTTCAGCTGAATTTTCTCCCCAAAACCGACGTCAACTGTTGCCGCCAAATTATACTCGTCGACTGTTGGTTCCAATTCCACGAGGTTCCATTCCTCGCTTGGCTCTTTCAACCACCACAATTGATATTTCTGCAGGGATTACTGTATCTTTAAATCTTCTCACTTTAATTGTTCCTTGCGGTCTTTTGGGTGGAGTCCAATGAACAACCATCGAGTGATTGTCGATTCTGTCGACGTGGGTCACATTCGGCGGATCCCTTGGTCCTCCGTTTGGTGTCCTGACTATGATCACAGGGCTTCGTTCACCCTCCCCAAATTCATTTTCGCCAGATATTTGTAGATCCAAGTTCACGTTCAATGGAATTTCATCCTGTAAACAGATTTTGTCGGAGTTAAGGGGGGAATTCTCACTTTATTCCATCTTACCGGCGGCCCAGGCACTCGGACATCGGTGTGGCCCAGATAGATACGGTAGCTCTGAATCTCTTTTTTTTATTTAATTTCCAATGACTTACCACTGAATTTCCATTTGGATATTTAACGTGGGTCCAGTTGAGCAGCAAAGCACCGACTTCGTCAAAATCCCATTCGATGTTTTGCGGAGCGTCGCCGGGTTCTGTAAAGTTCATGTAGACACCCTAGCAAACCAGAAAGGGATACTCTTGACGACGAGATCGATTCTCCTTGTTTGGTTGTCGAATTTGTTCTCCGCTCGACAGAAAATAGTCCGACTACGTCGAGTTTGAACCGAAAACGAAGTCGAGAAGTCGTCGTCTTCAGCTGTGGGGATCAGTTCTACAGCCGTTGGCTCATCCTGCCAATAACGGAAGATTCTCGGTGTTGGGAGACCCTAGAAGCAAAATATTTCCAGAGAGGTCGGAGATGTTCGAACCTTTCCGTGGCATTTGAGTCGGACGACTTCATTCGGTTCAACGACTGTTGAAGTGCGTCCGACCATTTCGAAAACGAGCTCCAAGTCTTCATCTAAGTTATCTGATTTTCAAGTTTAAAAGAACAACGAACATGACTCATCAGCCAGGGAAGAGACGGAATCGGAGATGATCCCGTAGCCGAGATCGTTGACAGCTTGGACCTTGACATAATGGGGAATCGAAGGGGCGATGACGTCAATCTGAGTCGACTTTCCATCGACTTCGACCCTGTCCCAATCATTCAAATGAGGCGAATTCTCAAACGAAAAATAGACGACATATCTCTGAAAGAGATCTCCCATTTAAATTAGAAAAGCAAAAATTACCAATATCTCTCCATTGGGAACTTTCGGCTCACTCCAAGTGACATTCATCACATTTTTATGCGGGAGTAGACGAATATTTGTAGGCGGGGAACCGGGACCTGGGAAGATTTTGACGAAAATCGGATAAAGATACCGACGACTTTGAGCTGAAGAATGGCGGAAGAAGTGCTCTCGGTGTTGGTCGTCTGACAAGTGACGTTCCCTGACTCTTGGATCCCAACACGAGATAAGACAGATCTAAAATTGTTTATTGGACAAAGGAAGACATCCTGCCTTATTTTAGTTTCAGAGATGGTTTCCTGTGTGACTGCCCAGCTTCCAAGGTCGACATCGGCTCCATTCCATTGCCAGCTGATATTCGGAGTCGGATTCCCCTCGCCAATACAAGTCAATGACAGCGTCTCGTTCAGACTCGGCCCCGTGTATTTATGTTCGCCCTCTTCAATCGCAGCTCTGGTTGTTAATTCTGAAATTTTACCCTATCTTCGACGAAAACTACAAGACATAAGTTTTCCGCTCGGGACCCCAAAAACTTACTGCCTCGCCCAGTTTTGAAATGGATTGGCTTGGATGAGGGAAGAGTACGCGAGGAATCGCTGAGGATGGTCGAAACACGAAGCCAATAAAATCGAGAAGTATTCAATTCCTTGGGGAGGATATGAATTTCGGCGATTCCTGTTGACTCGTCTACCGAAATATGAGCAGAAGGGATGAGACGCCAACCGACAGACGGCGGCACCTCTCCCTCCGCCACCTCCAATCTGTACATCTGACATTTCAATGTAATCCGGGGAAATACGAAATAAAAGTACTTGAACTGTCTTGGTGGTGTCGTCTGGATCACGCACAGCCGGGAAAGTGACGACCACAGAGTTGTCATCAGTGACCGCGGCATGGACCTCGGTTGGAATGGGCAAAGCTGAAACAAATAACTTGGTCAGAGAAGAACTCACAAGAGTGAGCACTTTCAAACTCAATAACATGACTGGCTGGACCCTCCGCCTCTCTATTTTTTGCGGTCATCCGTACTCGATACAAAGATTTCGGTTTGAGGCCAAGCTGGTGGTCGAGACGATATCTAGAAGAAGAAGAATGTCGACACGAGCGACAGAAAGTGACACCTAGTCAAATTGGCCGGGATTTCAGCAGAATTCCACAGCTGGTAATCTTCATTGGATATACCGAGGTCCCGCGTCAAATACACAACATAACTCTGAAATAATTTTGACTTTATTAGCAGAAGAGATGAGTTACCTCGACGGGTGAAGTACAATTGGGCGGCAACCAGCGAAGAACCGCCGTGTTTGCTTCGTTGATTTCGACTTGGAGAGAATGTGGCGGATATTCGGGACCGCCGTTGGCTGTGACGAATAAAATTGGATCGGAGAGAGGACCGAACCCGGCGGAATTACGGGCTCGAACTCGACAAGAATATTCAATCGATGGCGATAAATCTTCGCTTTTGATCGACAGACGATGAACATCGATGCCCTCTCGAGGCGTCATCGTATAGACGAGAGGATCGTCAGTGACTTCTTCCGAGATAAGAACTTCATATGACTGGAGACAATTAAAAAAAAGAGAAAGAAGTACAGACCTCGATGGCCTGGTTCGGGTAGTTGGGAGTCTCCCAGACGACGGTTACATGTCTCGCGTCGACGGAGGCAATCTTCACATTACGAGGAGGATCCCCTGGCTCTGTGTGTTTTCTTTTTGAAAATAATTCGATGTAACTTACTATGAACTTCGAAATAAAGACTGGAAAAATTATATCCAACTGAATTTTTGGCTCGACAATGGAGATATTTGGAGGAGACGAGTGACAGATCAAGCTGGCCAACGACCCGATCATCTTGGAGGCGCCACGACAATGTCCGCCACACGTCGCTCTGACGGCTACCATATTTATAAAAAGGCGAGAGTCAGGAAACGAATACCTCAACTGCGCCTGGTCTTGGGGTGTCTGAGAGAGCGTAGCTCAACTGTGGACGTGGTCTCCCTTCGGCGAGGCATTGAACTGTAATCTACAAAAGAGATGTCTCTTCTTCTGGCCACTTACATTTTGACTTGGATCGAGGATTCGCTCTGGATAAGTGGAATAGTTGAGATTGACAACAATCGGCACGGAGTCTCTCTCAATGGCGACAATGTCCGAAATTATTCCCGGACCGTCATCTGTCGCCGCTTGTACTCTCACATAAAAAGAATCCTTGGCGTCTTGTAGCAATCTAAACATCCTCCTCTAATCTTCATCGACTCGTCCCCTACACGACTGTTCTCTCGCTGCCGTCCAAATTGATTTTGCTCCAATCGGACAAGGGCTCTTCTCTATTTTGTGAATAATAGACGACGTATTTCTGGCAAAGATTTGGCCGAGATGACTCTACTTACTCGGACAACGCCATTTGGCTGTGACGGAGGCAACCAGCTGACAGTGAATTTCTTCGGCTCGGCGGTCAATTTCACAGAAGATGGAGGACTTCCCGGTCCGCGAATTTTGACTTTTACCGAGGCACGAGACTCGCCAGCCCCGTTGACAGCAACACAAGTCAACCTGTCTGATCTCGTTCTAAAGAAGGCAATTGAAGGGGATAAAGTCGGCACCTGGACTTGGCAGTTATTGAAGACGTCGACCTGATGCCATCGACTGAAGTCGTCACCGTGTAAAAGGCATGATCCAAATGAATGGATTGATCTATAAATTGTTTGTGGTCGTCGACAATTTACCGTTGACTTCCCATCGGAGGTCAGCTGGTGGTTGACAGGCTGTGGAACATTGAACAAGAAGAGGCAAGAGCAGATCCGGGTCATATTGGATGAGAGTCGACGGTATGAGAGTGACAACAGGCAATTCAGCTGAAGAGACCTTATTCAATGGAAAAAGACGAAACAGACCAATGCTGTTTGTGTCGAAAACGACTTCTTGTGAGGGATTTCCTGCAACGACATCACCGGTCAAAAACAGACGGGCTATGTATCGACTGCCGTTTGTGGCCAATCCTGAAGACAAGGTCGACGATGTCGATCGACGAGGACTTACCCCCCGAGAGAACAAATCGACTGCTAGGATCCGACTGAAATTGGACCAGTCGCCATTCTGGATCATTTTCGTCTCGATATTCCAGCGAATAATTCTATAAAATTCCTACATTAATTCCTAAAATGAATCCTACAGCGACGAGGTCTGCATCTTCCCCAGGTACTGAAAATAGCCCTTATTCTATTGCGCAAGGCCAGAATTTACCAAAAGTGAAGACGGCGCTGCCATTGAGGAGTACCTCCGGTACGTGTAAAATTGGAGCTTGAGCTGCTGTATATTGGGGAATTGTCATTGATTTCGAGGCAACTGACCGGCTTCGCGGGTGTGGACTCGGACAGTCGACGAGCAATATGTTCGGACATGATGCTGGCTGACGCAGGCTCTGATCCGATAGCCGGTGTTTTGTTTGATGTCATAATCGGCCCCTGTACCACCTTTTACTCTTTCTTCTATTCAACCTACCCGTTATTTGATACGTGTAATCCGAGTCAGATGTGAGCAGTTCAATCTCTCGCCAATCTTCGCCATCTTCCGTTGAAAAACTGATGGTAAAACCCTGAAAGAGTCGACGCTTTCGCCCTTTTGACGACTTACCGTAATACTGGAATGTGCATCGATGTTTGTGTAATTGACGACGGCGTGGATATTGAGGGAACGGTCGACCGTCGCTTGGAGAGACATTGCCGACGGATCTGAATCGACTGTAAGCACACCCCGTCCCGAGCGGAAAAATGGTGGAAGAGCACTTACCGAGGGTGTAGAGATAACCACCGCCAGAGAGAAGCAACAAAAGACAAGCTATCCGCATTTAGGAAACGAAGCAACTGAGTCTTGAGAGCAGCAAGGATGTCACGTGCTGACACGAGCACGTCAGGTGGTCAGGTTTAGGACGAAGAGAACCGAAACAGGGAAGTCAGACGAGCAAAGCAAAATCCAAGAAGAGAAAAGAAGATGACTTCACAGGAGTCCGATAAACACTAGAAGCTGGATGGAACAACAATTGCCATGAAAAAGATAAAACGATTTATTCTTTATATGGAAAACAAATAAAATAAAAAATCTATTAATTACAACCCGATTTTAAAGAGGTAGATCTTTCACGTCAATACCCATAGCTTCAATTTCTTCCATTTTTTCATCAAGCTGATCTCTAACGAGGGCCTAATTTGAAAATTATATTATTTTCCCTATGACTTACTCGTGCGTTATTCACTATTTTAATAGCTTGAAATTTTCTCAAATTATCTATTTTGTTAAGAAGATCTTCATAATTAGAATTTGCTATCTATAACAAGTATTATAAAGATTAGTGTAATACTCACAGATCCTACGGTCTTATAACCAGCATTATATAACTGATGAGCTCTACCGCGTTTGACCCCATCGATAGACATTAGCGGAATAAGTTCAGTACGAACACAATCGGACAGACGTTGCACAAGCTCAGGCAAAAGTAGCCTGAAAGGCCAAAGAGTTGGCTGTTTCTAAAAAAATATTTTTAAATATGCTCTAAGCAAATATGAACGTTGGAAAATCTCGCAATGGCGGAAGCTCGTCCAATCGAGCTTTGAAGAACAGACTGAAGCCAACCACGCTCAACTTCAAATTTCTGCGCTACGAGGTGATGCTGCTCCTGATTCCATATTTTTTTCAACATAAGGGCAATATAAAGCCGCATCACCGGATCTCCAGCATTCTTAAAAAGTAATAAATAAACAAAAATAAAGGTTTACCAATTGTTTTCGTGTTCTAAATCCTTCTATTAATACATGTTCTGGCAGGCCTAGCGTTTGTAACAGATTTTTCTCGCTTACAGGAAGTGCTTTGTACTAAAATTATAACAAACTATTATACAAACAGAACCGGCATACTTCATCGTCAAATAACCCCCAAATGATATTGCAACAAGCATCTAATGGAGTTATGGTATAGAGAAGATGAAAATGTGAAGAAAATATTATACCCTAAACACCCATAATATATTTACTTTAAAAAATTAACTCTGTCTAGTGATTCGAGTAAGTGCGCCTCTAATTCCTTTGCTTCTTTCGGATCTATATTAGCATCATACGTACTATTTCCCAATACTGTAGATGATAAACTATTCTAAAGTCATATTGCAACTGCTACAGTAGCATGTCCTCTACGTTTTCGTCTTCCAATAATATATTTTGTTCTAGAAGTTTGGTAACGCAGACATCTACGGCTTTTTGTACTTCCGAGTATTCTCGCTGGGCCAGTATCAGTGAGTACCTCAGTACGTCCATAATTTCGGGAATATTTTTAGCCATCTGTTACTTGAATATTATTATATAAACTGCCTACCTTGAGAACCACAACGTCGAGAATAAAAGACATTAAGGTTTCCGAAGCAATTAAAGAACTTGTGCATGACATAATAGGCGAGCGTAACATTTCTCGAAACTACAAAATAATTTCAAATAAATAAGCTAACCCGTCTCTCTTCTGGTCCCCTTCGGATAATAGTTATACTGTCACCTTTTTTATCAAATCCAGGCCTTCCCGCTCTTCCGATCATTTGTAAATATTGAGCTTTACTCAGAGGATTCATACCGACGACTGGCGCTTTAATTATAACCCTTCTAGCCGGAAGATTAACACCAGCTGCCAGTGTTGAAGTTGCACAAATTACAAACAAAATTCCTTCCTAAACAGCAGCGTTGTGCGAAATAAAAAAAACTGCCCACCGTGTATGCTGCTTCAATATGTTTTCGCTCATCATGTGTTAAACCAGAGTGGTGATATGCTATACCTGATTTAATACAAGCTTCTAAATCACTATCTACCTGAAATACCGTTATCATGATTATAACTTAGAAATTCTAACGCTGCCGTCACTGTCTTCTTTAATTACTGCCAGTAGTTTTTCTTTTTCTTGTACTTTGCGCTCTCGGAAATCTCTAAACACGATTCTAAAACCAAGAACAGCTAACTTTGGAACATAGCGTGCAATCATTTTCGCCACATTTTCGCAATTTTTTTTGGTTGGACAAAATATAATAACAGAATGCTTAGGGACCACATTTTCAATCAATTTTATCACACCATCAGGATCCATGTTAATTGCCTATAAACAACAGATATATAAAATTAAATGACCTTACACTAGGAGATAAATTGGCATTAAAAACTAATTCCCCTTCTTGAACTTTATAAATACTGTTATCTAGTTTTACAAACTCTTCGAGTTCAATCTGCATTAAATTTTTTCCAGAAAAGTGAACTATAGTACCGGCCTGAAATTTGTCGAGTACACAAAAGCACCCAGGAATTTAGCCATTTCTGGCATATTCGATAGTGTTGCTGAAATCCCAACTATTTGTCCATTTCCTAAATAAATTGAAGGATTTTGGGAAATTATCTACAAGAACACCTTTACATTGGAATTTTATCAATTGTTGCTCGAGAATTGCACCACGAGAGCCTTCACCAATCATATGTAACTATAATGTTTCTTCTACAGACAATGATACAAACGTACCTCATCAATAACAAGTAATCCGATAGAACTTAATCTTTCTGTTTCTATTAAAGAATTGATGATCATATTAGCCTGTTCTTTATAATAACAAAAAAAGCAAATAAAACCTTTTCTATTGTAGCTATAAAAATAGAGGATCCCCTTCGTCGCTTTATAGGCGGAATTCTACCTTTCGATCCAGCATATTCTTCTATTTTTACATCAAATTCTTCTTCAAAAAATGCTAACGAATTAATCTGTAACAGCTTAAATTAAATAATGATTAATTAAAGACCTTCTCCTGAACCACTGCTACATAGGGGAGAACTAATATGGAAGACCGCTTATTCAACACTGCTTCCCGTAACATCAGGATCTATGAAAATTTGAATAAGTCGCGGTGAAAAACCTCGGCAATAAGAGTTTTTCCAGCTCCTGTTGGAAGTGATATGATACAATTCGAACCTCTTAAAAGTTGATGGTTACTCAAACACTCTTTTTGCCAGTCTTAAATGAAAATATACAAAACATGCTTAGTATAAAGTAACATACCGTATAAATCAGTAATTTTCTTCTTTTCACAATATTTTATTCTCACATCTTCTGGTAGACCACAAAATTCGAATGTTGATGATTGTGGCTTTTTAAATGTAAGCATCTACACAATATTGACTATAAAAACTGCATCTTACATGGTCTGATTCCTTTCTTAGAGGAGTGATTGCGATATCAGACTTTCTTTTGTTATTTTGTATAGTGATTTTGGCTTTTCTCGCACTATCTGAAACCAATATAATATTTCACAAGCGGACAACAGTACTAATAGGCGACTTGTACTCATTTGCTGCTAACGATGAACAGTTTAAAATTCTGCCTGATGAAATGTAAAGTATAAAAATGTCACATTTCAAACCTGATGGTGCTACGACTTTCTGCTTTGTTCGTTTTGCTGATGTTGTCTGTAATACTCCACCATTTGCAGAAGCAGATGCAATTCGGGGTGATCTTCTTGGTGTGAGTTGCATATACGGCTGCTCCAATATATCACAAGTTTTGAAAATTATATTCTGCCTCCAAAATTTCCAATTCCCACGTACATTTCATTTTCTTCACGGACGCACTCCGGGACCGTAACCGGTTTTTTTGTTGATTTCAGACGAGAGATTTCTTATCAGACCAAACTGAATTATTCTCACCGTTGTACTGAAAGAAAAAGTTGCATTTACCATGTACTTTCGCGTTAGTTTCCAATTTTCGTCTCTCATAAATGCTTTCACAGTGCAAATTACATATATAGTTGTTTTGGTAACCGATTCATACTATGGTTTTGCAATTTTGCGCAACTCAATTTGAATTGAACTAATGTTTTCGCAAATGCCTGCTATATGCCCGTCGCCATGGCAAAATTTTCCAGCGCAACAGTATTGATTCATTACCCCCGTTGAACTTAATTGTATGACCTGTGTCTCATGTTTTATGTTCTTCTCACATATTTATTTCTAGTCATATTTCAAGACAATATTATTTTGAAAAGTTTCAGATGGCTTCGAGGCGCTTGCAAAAAGAGTTGGGTGATATCAAAAGTTGTGGAATCACCGCGTATAATAACGTGGAAGTGGACGAGAGCAATCTACTTCATTGGTCGATCCTTCTCGTGCCCGTACGTTGCCGTTCTTTGTCTTTTTTAAAACTGCCTTGACATCGTGTCATCATATTTTCAGGATAAAGAACCTTATAACAAGGGAGCATTTAAAGTTAATGTCGACTTCCCCCCTGACTATCCTTTCAAGCCTCCAAAAATTACATTTGCTACTAAGATTTATCATCCGAACATCGATGAAAAAGGACATGTGGGTTTTTTAACGACTAATTATTTCTTTATACAGGTTTGCCTTCCCATTGTGTCTCCCGAAAACTGGAAACCTGCTACTCGGACTGAACAAGGTAAATTAAATTTTATATCTATACACGAATATATTAATTTGAAGAATAAAATATAATTTTTCAGTTATGATGGCTCTTCTTTCTTTAATTCATGAGCCAGAGCCAGATCACCCGCTTCGGGCTGACCTTGCCGAAGAGTTCAGCAAAGATAGAAGAAAGTTCAACAAGGCCGCTGAAGAATTTACCAAGAAAAACGCAGAAAAGCGGCCCGAGTGACTTTTTTCTCCTAATTAGTTGTATGGCAAAGTACCATCTCGCTCTATATTAAATCTAAATTAGGTACTTCTCCCATCGGTACCAACCATTTCATTATGCGTGTATTTATTGTTTATACGGTGATGTATGCATTGTTTTGATTTTTATCCGCTCTGCGTCATTTCCGTAAAATAAACTTTAGACCGGTTTATTTTACCTGTGGTCTTATTATGGTAGCCGCCTTCCTTCGGATAAATGTCAAACGCTTGGCAAATTCAATATCTCGCCACCGTTTGTGTGCATTGCATTGGCGATAACGTGGCATCTGGCAGTGATTTTGTCGCCAGTAGAGACACCATCTCTTTCATGTTATGCTTGAAAATTTGCCTCTTTTAATTTTAGATGAATGAAAATTCGCAAATGCTATCGCCTGGGGGATCGACGGCTACCGTGCGATTGTAATCTTGCGCTCTCTCCATTCACTTAGACTTCGCCTAGCTAGCACACTTTCGTAAGCTGCAATAAAATGGGTATGTGTAGTGCATTATAAGAATCCGCTCTTCTTTAACATTTGAGATATTATTCCTTAGGGTTTTCTATTGAAGTTTTTTAGGCGCCGAACAAAGTTCTCCAGTTAATATGAGTATTGATACAGGCATTCCCAAGACTGTACTGGTTACTGGAGGAACCGGATTAGTTGGGAAGGCAATTGAACAAGTGGGTTAAATTTTATAGTTATATGTCCCTAATAATAGGTTGTGAATACAAGCGAAAAGGTTGAAGGGGAATCGTGGATATTTATTGGCAGTAAAGATTGTGATTTAACGGATTATGAAGCAACAAAGTATTATTTTTCTCCTAGTTAAATGTATCTGTTTAGGAAACTTTTTGAACGTGTCAAGCCAACCCATGTCATACATTTGGCAGCAATGGTTGGCGGCCTTTTCCATAACCTTGCCCATAACCTCCAGTTTTTTAGGAAAAACATGGTAATCAAATAAACTACTCTATTTATTTAATATTTTAAGGCAATAAACGATAATATTCTAGCAGCATGCCATGAGTTCAACGTGGTAAAATGCGTTTCATGTTTATCCACCTGCATCTTCCCTGATAAAACCACGTATCCTATTGATGAAACCATGGTAAATGCTCTTTGATATTTCTTTTAGTATATAGACCACAATTTTTGTTTGTAACCAGAGTTTCAGGTGCATAATGGACCACCACATGATTCAAATTTTGGATATTCTTATGCCAAACGCATGATTGATGTATTAAACAAAGGATATTCGCAAGAACATAACAGAAAGTTTGTATTTCTAAGAACTCATATCCTTTAAAGGGACCCTAGCGGACCAATCCGCGCTCCAATTCAATCTTACAGTAAGACGGCACGAAAAATGAAATCTGCATATTTTTAGCTAATTTTTTGTGTAGAAATAATCTCTAGAGGCTGAAAAGGTAGATGCAGAAAAAATTGCAGGAATTGAACGTCACAGCGCTGAGAAATAAAATTTTCGAGATTTCCAATGTAATGCGCACCAAAAATTCAGAAATGGCTTTTCTAGCGATTTACTCAATGTCTTTGATATCAAAATGTTCGTCTCAATGTGCTGAGTATTATGCAATAAAAATTAAAAAGATTCCAGTTCAAAAACCTATATAAAATAGCAGTTTTACTATGAGAAGTAAGCGCGCCCCAACCCTACTGCGCAGATCTGCGCATTAGGCTGGAGCGCGGATTGGTCCGCTAGGGTCCCTTTAAATGGAACATTTAATATTACCGTTCAGATTTACATCTGTTATTCCTTGTAATGTCTTCGGCCCTCATGATAATTACAATCTACAAGCTGGGCATGTACTTCCTGCTTTAATACACAAAGCCTATATTGCAAAAAAAGAGGGAACTTCCCTGCAGGTACTTCACAGACATAGACAGCCAATTTTTGTTGCAGGTATTTGGAACCGGACGTCCATTACGCCAATTTATCTATTCACTTGATCTCGCCAAGCTTTTTATATGGGTTGTGAGATCCTATGAAGTAGGGTTTATTTTCATCGTAAAAAAATGTTTTTGAGGATGTCGAACCCATAATTTTATCTGTGGGAGAAGAGGATGAAGTTTCTATTGCTGATGCAGTTAACGCAGTGGTGAAAGCCATTGATTACAAAGTTAGTACAAAAATTTTAACTAGCATTGTTTTAAAGGGGGAGGTAATCTATGACACGAGCAAGGCTGATGGACAGTATAAAAAGACTGCATCTAATGCTAAACTGCGGCAGTTGCTGCCAGACTTAAAATTCACACCATTTGAAGAAGCTATAAGTGAGAGTGTACAGTGGTTCGTTAATAATTACGAACATGCAAGAAAGTGATAATTGATATTGGTTTTCTGGGTTTTCTTGGGGTACTAACAGAGCTATTATTTCACTATTGTGCAATTATTTTTCAAAGGGTTTTTTTGCCGATTTTCTTCTGTTAAAAATAAATATTGATAATAAAAATATATGATTTTTTTCCTAAGTTTTCCGAAAGCCGAGTTTCGTCTGGCAAACGCAATTGAAATAAAAAGTTAGGGGCTCAACTCATTTCATCACTCGTTCCCATACCCCTGTCGTATAATAAGATGCAAACAGGTATTTAAAATTTATAGAAGTTAGTTGAACTTTTTGTCATTCTGAAGTTGTAAGGAGCTGTACACAATCTTGAATTTGAAGAGTTTCCTGCAACATATCGGGCTCAACCTATTATACTACGACATAAAACTGTATTGCAAATATTACCATTATTCGAGTAGCCATATCCCTACATACCATAGTCGTTAAACCAACAACTTCAAGATCGATAGCAGCCTATAGTGACAGTGAGTATTCCAAAACTTAACGCTTACCATTACAAAGGTATAATAAGTTATACGATCTAACTTTTCAAGAAACGTTTTATCCCAGCCTGAAAGTGGTTCTATTTGTGAACCGGTCATAGGATCATCGTCCAGTTTCACTCCATTACAATAAGAGTCGCTATCATCTTCGTGATGACGGAGCCAATCAATCATCTATACTCGGAAATTATTTTGAAAAATTAAAGATGTTCACTAAGCAGAATATCTCCGGGGAACAATCAAGTTCCATTGGTTGGTCTATTATTACCGAATCGATATTGTCTACTGATTGGCTAATATCCTGCAAGAAGTTTAATTCCAAATTACAAAACAACCATAATCATCCTGTTCAGCACTTGAAATTTACATAGCATATGCCTCGGTAGATACGCTTCTTCTCCATTGCATAATACTTTAAAATCCGTCATTTACCACAAACCTGCAAATAAAAGTTTGTATACATGTAATTATATTTCCGAACAAAAAAAAGCATATGCGAAGGAGTCACTTGGGGAACGTTCCAGAATCGCCACCCACACGGATCTCGCCCCCCACGTCCGAACCAGCCCCCCACACCATCAAATCGGGCTCTGCGGGTGGCGAAACTACACTCACTACAGCGGGCGGTGTCATCAGCTGTGGATGGCGATTTCCTATTCCATTTTGGTCACCCACAGTGGTTAGCGGGGGGCGATTCTGGAATCCCTAGGCAAGATTCAAGAATCGCCACCCGCACGCTACTGATCTCACCACCCCAGGGCTCGTCCGAACCAGCCACCCACTCCATTCCAATATACCTATCAGCCGCCCACTATTCCACATTCACCACCCACTTTCATAAGACTAAGGCTGTCTTCGGCAGCCTATCAAAAAATAAGAAAAAAAGTAACGCAACCGCACGCGACAGTGAAAAAACGAAATGAATTTTAGGATAACCAACCGCGCATCTGTCCCTGCGGGTGGTGATACTATATATATATAGTCTGTCACAAAAAAAGACGACATTTTTAAAGGTCTAACTGGTTCAAAAACCAAACTCAATTAATTTTTTTCTTTATTGTGTGACTTCCAATCTTTCTGATTTTTATTGCATAAATCATATCAGATTTTACTGATTTTTTTGATATATAAAAGACCTTCCAACTCTGCTAAATTCTTACTGCTCGATCTGGGCAGAAATACTCACACTTTGACCAATAATACTTTACTGGCGAGTTGGACACTCATTTATATATCAAAATGCTCAGAAAAATGTGATATGCAAGTTGCAATAGAAGTTATAAAGCTTGGAAGTCACAAGATAGAAGAAAAAATTAATTTAGTTTCCTTGGTTAGACCTTTAAAAATGTCGTCTTTTTTTGTGACAGACTATATATAGTCCATTTTCAACGGCCGTTCCGGGCGCTCCGGGACCTTTAGGCACAGTCCTTTAATTTTTGCAATCAAATTTTTTGTCCTTTATTTTCAGTTTTTCTAGTTTCGATGAAATTTTTCGCTTTTTCGATTGGAGAAATCGCAGTGATCAATATAGAATGCGTAAGAAATATTCCAAAGATTGAAAACAGGTTAAAGGGACAGTTAGGGCTGGGTTCAACTACCGTACTCGCTCAACATTTTTTTCTGTTTATTCTCATACAATTGATGTAAAACATTTTAAACATGTTTAGTTCATACACAATGCTGATTAGAAGTGAAAACTACGAAATTTCATAGCGTTTTTATTCTTAAATACGCTTTTTTGTTAATCGTCATTTTTAAGAAGAAATACTGCACCTTATGTGTCATGTTTGGACGCAAAAAATTCGTCGTTAAATGCTGATAATTTAGCTAAAAAGAAATGAATAAAAATATAAGTAAAAAAGGTAAAAACTACTGAAATTAGAGAAATTGCTTCTGGGCGAGATTTGAAATTATTCATTTCGCGCCGACGCTCGTGAGGGCGAACGTCATTTGGCCGCCCACGTTGGATCACTTAAAATGCTTTTTTCTCCTCAACCAGACATTTTCATGAAAAACTAATTAGTGCATCGTGATCAGCGAATTTTTCTCTAAATAATAAGGCCAAGTTGCATTTTAGCCCTAACTGTCCCTTTAAACCAACATTTGTATCGAAAAAATTAAAGGACTGTGACTAAAGGTCGCCGGGAACGGCCGTTGGAAATGAACTATAAATCAGTTGTAACCGGGAAATTCAAAAATGCGGTTGGCTTCATTTCAAATATGGGGGGCTGGTTCGGACGAGCCCTGGGGTGGTGAGATCAGTAGCGGCGAAAATGGAATGCTCCCGTTCCACGGATGCTTACAAATGAACTACAACGTGACTTTAATGACTGCGATATCCCTGTGCCTTCATATAATATCTGTCTAAACTTTCAATACCAGCTATAAATGCTTTGCTTTGTGCGCCTATGGAACACATGTTTATTTGTTCGCACGATAGGACAGCCCCTTATTGATAAGCACCAAGCACGCACTGCCATCTTCGGTTACCTATCGGATGCGATTAGATAGCTACAATTCTCCATATTACGTGCTGCTCGTAATAACTTTCTTTTTGTTTAGGAATGAAGTTGATTATCGAGGAAAACAGCGATTCTGTAGCAGATTTTGCTGCCAAATATGTCATGAAGAAAATAAACGATCATAAATGCGGTAAAAATAGGCATTTTGTTCTCGGTTTGCCAACAGGTAAGTCATTATTTGATTAATGAATATATCTCTAGGATCAACTCCTTTGGGAATGTATAAAAAACTAATTGAATTTTATAAACAAGGACTTGTCTCTTTCGAATTCGTAGTGACATTCAACATGGACGAGTACGTCGGTAAGGCTATCGAATGTCCAACGAGATTGCCTTTTCAGGATTGCCCCGAGATCATCCCGAATCATACCACTCGTTTATGTTTACCAATTTCTTCCGTCACATTGATATCAAACCTGAAAATGTGCATATTTTGGATGGCAATGCCGCCGATCTATTGGAAGAGTGCAATTCATATGAGAAAGCAATTGTTGAAGCCGGTGGCATTGATCTTTTCATTGGCGGTTGGGTTTATCCTTGAGAAGTCCAAAAAGTATAAAATTTAGGGATCGGTCCTGACGGGCACATTGCTTTCAATGAGCCAGGCAGTTCGCTTGCTTCGAGGACTCGTCTAAAAACGCTCAATCAAGATACCATTCAGGTTGTAAAATATTATTAGAAATATAGAAAAAGTATAGGCAAACGCCCGTTTCTTCGGAGGTGATTTGTCACAAGTACCGACACAGGCGCTGACTGTTGGAGTCCAGACAGTCATGGACGCTAAGGAGGTCATGATCCTCATCACGGGAGCTCACAAGGCACTTGCTCTTCATATGGCAAGTTTTCCCATTTTTATTGTGAAACTATGTTTCCCAGGCCATCGAGAGAGGAATTTCCCATATGTGGACGGTTAGCGCCTTTCAAAATCATCCACTGGCTATGTTTGTGGCTGACGAAGACGCTACTTTGGAGCTCAAGGTAGGAAACTTCCAAAGGAAAATAAGAAACCTTTTTAGGTCAAAACTGTGAAGTATTTTAAAGGCCTCATGGGCCATCATCGGAAATTAGTCGAGTGACACCCTCTTTTATACTTTCATGTTTATTTGTTATTGATTTATCCAAATTTACGAGAAGCATAGATTTGATTTCTCAAAAAGACAATTTCCAACCTTACACGGATTCTGTTATATACACCTCATATTTGAGACAATAGAGACGGTCACCAGTAGAGACCATTTGAAAAGGGAGGGCGGGGGAGGTTCATTAATTTCCACCGAAACTGAGAGAAGACGGACAAATGTTTATCTTAATAATTGTGTGCATTTATTTCTTTTGTCTGATTGTCCTATGCTCGACGTCGGCAATGCGCTTCTTGCGAAATTCCTGGCTCACTTGGATTTGCTTGATCGTCAACTCTCCCGTTTCAGAAACATCCATACAAGCTCCTTTATTGATGTTCGTGTTCTCCCCCTTATATCTGAAAATAGTACAAAATATTAAAAAAGTTCATAAGACTTGCCCTGGAGCCGAGAACAGTGTCAGAAGACGTCCTCCGGCCCATCTTGCGTATCCATGAAGCGGCGCCTGATGACCTGAACAATGCATTTTATCCATGATTATCCGATCATAAAATGATACCCCTGACTATCATGTCGACGTTCAGCCTTTTACAAGCAGCCTCTACAGCTTGCGGCGAAAATAATTGACCAATTCCGGATTTCGGCTCTCTATTGCATTTTATAGAGTTTTTCTTTAAATTTTGTATTTACCTATCATAATTTGGACGGAATGTGGAGCCTGTGTTTCTAATAAGATCGGGGTCACTCCAGACTAAATCACAAGCAAGAGAACCAACGACAAAATCATCAATTGGCCTCTTTATGACCTCGATATCTTTTAGGCTCTTCAACTTGGGACTAATGCCGCCATGCATGCCGAGGATCCTTTTCCCGATAATGGCTGCAAGAGGCAAAACCATAAAGACTTTTTTGAAATACATATAAATATTTGCTTCGCCAGTAGCTGGATCTTTGAAGCGTTGATGAACCTCATCATAAAAACTGTATGCCTATATTCTACGTAAAACATAAGATCGATGTCAATCTAACCTTGTTCAACGTCTCTTCTTCGTGATTTCCGCGGCAAATGAAAATTCCTTGTGGAAAAACAGTCTAAAAGTCATTGTTGTCAAGCGAGAAACCTAAGAATTACTTTTAGACAGCACATAAGGGCTACGACCTCAATTCCATGGCTGCCTCTATCCACGAAATCGCCAAGGAATAGGCATCTTCTTTTATTAGGCCATCCGTTGACATTAAACCATCTATGAAGATCCGAATACTGTCCGTGAATATCCCCATAAATTGTACATGGGACTGGGATGACAAGGAGACTCGGCTCCGCTGCAAATTTTGACTCGCCTATCCTCAAAATTCTCTTCAATTTGTCTAATTCAAACGGATATTGACGGGGACCATTATTGATCAATTCAACCAGCATAGAAGCACAGAATCCAACATCATCTTGTGATCCTTTTTCTTTATTAGGCGGAGGCGCATATTCTTCGATGATTGTAATGGCGTCGGTTGTTCCATACGTAATCAGTTTTGTAATTCGTGGAGGTGAAAGAAACTCGTCATATTCAGGAATGGTTTGGGGGGTGAAAATAGAACTAAATGGATAGTATTCTATGTCAAAGGCTGAAAAATTCACTCAATAAGCTTCTGTTTCTCGTCAACTTCAATTATGGGTTCAATTTGTGTTCCAGAGAAGTCTTCATGCTCAATCATAGATGCATCCTGCGAGATGTCACCCATTTTATATGCTACACTTGTTCTTTGCGATGTTACCGATTCCGAATTCTGACGATTGGATGATCCATTAGAACTAAATAAGAAAGTGTATCATCTGTCAGAGGTTATAGTCTATAGAACAAAAAGGGGCTGGAAAATCCTTTCCGTTTTTAGTAGTACCACTGCTTGCGCCCCGCAAAAATTTAGGCCGCGGCGGGGATCGAACCCTACCCCTCGCGTCTTAACCTGGACAAACAGCCAGACAGACAGACGCATTACGTTCTTTTATTATTGAATAGTCTGTTTCAAACGGAAAAAAAAATTGCGCCAAGGTCCCATCACTCCGAAAGTTTTTCCATTTGAAACAGACTATAGTCGGTTTCCAGCTCTGGGGGAAACGGGCATTGCAGAATCGCTTGAAAATCAGGCAAATTTTTCGAATTTTCATTGGATTCAAACGCGCGCGTCATGAGGTCCTGCAGCGCCCGTTTCCCCCAGAGTTGGAAACCGACTATATATAATTTTATAACGTACTCTAATGATGTGTATTCCGTTTTTCCACGCTTTTTCTTGTTTTTATATTTACACAAGCAATAGACTGAAAATCCTATGGTAGTCAAAGCGATAACACCAATACCACAAACTATACTGATAAATATGGTAGTACTTGTAGACGACTCTAAATTTTTGATTACAGTATGACTTTTTTTTATTATTCTGACTGCTGGTTTCCAGCTTGTTGCACATGTTTGAAATGCAGCAGCACAGCTCCTTTTGTTCGAGTTTACACGAAGCCTGAGGAGTTATTCCTTTACAGTCGGTACAACCTGCATGACTAGACTGTGTTGTATTTCCAGCATGATTCCGAAAACACAACATGCTATCGTCGCATGTGATGATTTTCGTATTGTCTAAAATAATCTCATGTATATTGTTGATATTAGAGAGATTGAAACCTTTTGCACATTTTATATTTTGTACATCTTTTGGAAAAACTAGCAGTAGTAATAGTACTACAAAGACGACCATCTCCTGTTGGCCCCAACGTAGATTAGTTCATTTCAACTCTGATAAGAATCATGCTATAACATGTCAACTGGTATAGCCGAATTACAAAACATCTTTGTGAAAGATATTTTTAAACCAGGCCTTACTAAGCCGTCATTACGCCATAACATACAACTTTATCATATGCAGTCCGTTGCATAATTATAGGGACACTCAGAATTTTGACATATCTTTTTCATTTTGAGGGAACGTCCGGTTCATATTGGCATCATTCGATTTTCGATTCGAAAATCATCAGAAGGCCATCTGCCGATAAGGGCATTTTCTTCGTAATTTGTGGAAAGGGTTTGAGGCTCCATTGGTAGCGGAGTACGCGATTTCGAGAGGAACCGAGCAGAGAGCTGCGTAGAACACATCAAGAGGAACATTTTGACATAAAGAACCCATGGAAAACGGAGCGGCAACATGGTCAGAAACTGGGTCGCACATGGAGAATCAAAAATTATTGAAAATTTGATCAAATTCTGAACAGAAAAGGCGATTTTCGAATTGATCCATGATGAGGTTGCCGTTCATCTTTCAGAAAAGCTCTTTCGAAGATGTACCGTATGTCAAAATGTTCCTCTTGATGTGTTCTACGCAGCTCTCTGCTCGGTTCCTCTCGAAATCGCGTACTCCGCTACCAATGGAGCCTCAAACCTCAATTTCCACAAATTACGAAGAAAATGCCCTTATCGGCAGATGGCCTTCTGATGATTTTCGAATCGAAAATCGAATGATGCCAATATGAACCGGACGTTCCCTCAACATGAAAAAGATATGTCAAAATTCTGAGTGTCCCTATAATTATGCAACGGACTGTAGACAATTGTTGGATATGCAAATATCCAAGATTCTTTTTTTTCTCGTTTTGTATTTGGCGCACGTCTCCCTGATTACGTACATTGTACATTTCCTTTGTGACGCGCACTTTTAGGCAGTTTAGATTCTGAGCCCGATCTGTGTGGTCTATTCTATTTTCCTGTGTTTATATTATTGTGGTTGTTTGAGAGATAAATATTTTTATCTCATCTATAGTCGGTTTCCAACTCTGGGGGAAACGGGCGTCGCAGGACCGCTTGAAAATCAGGCAAATTTTTCGAATTTTCATTGGATTCAAACGGGCGCGTCTTGAGGTCCCGCAGCGCCCGTTTCCCCCAGAGTTGGAAACCGACTATACTGTTCCGGCTGCTCTCATTCTCCTCGTAGAAGGATCTGTTGTGTACCGATAGCAAGGACACAACAACAATAATTTGAGAGACCTCTTGACGCGCTTGTGCAACGATTAGGCTGGAAAGCATGCGGCAATGCGTTCGCGCCATTTCTCTTTTACAAATGGAAACTCGTTTACATTTCTTTTTACTCTTGTAAAATTTGTAGTACTATAATATTTGGTGATAAAATTGCTGCAATTAGATTATGCCGATGAAAAATTGCTAATTTAGTTATGGAGATAAAGTTTATAAAAGATTTGTAAGAGATTTTAATATTTTATTGGGCCATGGCTTTCTTTTGTTTCAACCAAATCAAATACGCGAACGCTTTTTAACACAATTTCTATAGAAAAAGATTCGGTGTTATAAAATAGTTTCATTCATATATATATTTACAGGCTAGTGTAACGGCTGGTGCACATGGCTTCGTCTTTGGGCAGTAGACCACCGGGCAGGTCAACCCGCAGCCACCAAGAAAGTTCGACGAACTCGAATCATATAAAAATGACATTTAAAATCGGTAAGTAAAGCTGTTGTTTTTTTGTAAATTATTTTTTTACAAAATGTTTTTAATCATCTAAACAGCATGCCTAGGCAAAATATTTAGCTATATATATATATATATTCATTTTAGGCTATAAGATAGTTGGCCGAACGGATAAAGGTGATGCTCTTTATAGATTTGACGGCGTGTGCCCAAAGAAACCGGAGGTATGTCATTGAAATCGATAATATTTAATGATTAGAACTCTTCAGCTTGATGTAACACATATAGGGGATCCGAGAACTAGCCGCTACCTAAACAGAGATCGTAGAAACATAGATCTCCCGCTTCCAAGATTTGTGGTGAGTTTTCTTAGTAAAATCCTAGCGTTAAATTGTAGATCGACAAAAATTCGGTGGGACTTCCACCTTTGCGAGAAATATCTATATTCAATTTAAATGATAACGTCGATAAGAGTTTTCTTGAAGGAATGGCCAAGTAAGATTCTATAATTCTTTTATATACAATTAATTAGAAAAGTTGCCGAGCCAGAATTTGTTCAAGTTTATCACCACCCTCAAACTAAAAAACATCTTCAAATGGGTGTTATAATATTCAGTACAGCGTCAGGTTTGAAAAAACATTTATTACAAATTTTAATTGCAGATGCTAAGAAGTTTTTGGTGGAATGGAACGATCAACGAGTAATGGGAATGAACATAGGATGTATGACAGATCCTTATTGTGGGAATTTGGTTCATTAGAAAAGTTTAAATTTTATTCAGTGACCAAACTTTCTTGTCGATATTTTGAGTTGACACGTGATGGTCTTCCAAAAACCCCGCATCTCTCTCAGCTTCCATCCGATATGCTTGAGTGTCGGAGACAAGAAATTGTAGAAAGAGAAAGTAAGTCGAACGATTATTCATTTATGAAACAAATTTGTACATTTTATTTTTTTCACACCATAACATTCATATGTTTAATTGCAGAAAATGTTAAAGCTTACATTGAAGATGAGGATTGTGAAGCGCAGGAAATGGAAATTTCTTATTCCCCGCAGGAAAAGGCGGAAATGTTTGAAGGAACTCTGGAAACACAGCCATGCCCAGCTTCTCCTCTCAAGTAAGAATTTTTAGGCTTACTTCTACTTTTGTAGAGTTGACTTTTTTTCTCAAACCGAAACTCCTTTAATTGGAGCGACGAGTTTGCCTGCCCCGACTCTCATTCAAGTTCCCGGTTTGTTTTTTTTTGTAGTATGGTAACAAATTATTTCTAGTATTAGCCACACCCAGAATACGACCGAAATCTCCAGAACCATCAACGTCAATGACTGTTCCTTTAGGCTGGCCACAGCAATGGCCTTCCTTTACTACCAATATGCCGAGCTCAACTCCAGGTAAATGTTATAAACAGCTTTTTTTTAATACAAAATTTGACCGTTATATAAGTCCTGCATAATTATTATGTATGAATCTGAAAGCCATAATTTCCAGAACATGACAATAATGACCTAGCAATTTCTAGTAATTTCCCAGATGTTGAAAACGAGAACGCAAAAGTAGAGGAATTAGCGAGCATATTAGCTGTAGTCAAGAATGACACAGAAAAAGAAAATAAAAAGCTAATTAAAGTAGTAGAAAAGAAACGAGGTTCGTTTTCGTCAAATTATTTTCGACATGTAAAATAAAATCTGTTGTTAGATTCAAATTGTAAACGGAAATACTCTAAAGAAGGTAATATAGAGAAAGAAAATAAAGAGGCAATTAAAGTAGAAGGCAAAAAACGAGGTTTGTTTTTGTCACTTTATTTTGAAAATATAAAATAAAATCTATTGTTAGATTCAAATAGTAAACAGAAATGTTCTAAAGAAGGTAATATAGAAAAAGAAAATAAAGAGCCAATTAAATTAGAAGGAAAAAAACGAGGTTTGTTTTTGTCCATATATTTTATAATTGGTTTTTTATTTTATTTTAGTATTTTAAAATAAAATTTGTTGTTAGATTCAAATAGTAAACGGAAACACTCTAAAGAAAGGTCAACATCGCTTCGCCGCAGCCATCGCTATTCTCGTTCTCCACCAAAAGAGCACAATCGTTATCACTCGCACTATAATGGACGCCAGGCGTATGAAAGACCGCACTATCGAAGGAGCCGCTATATGAATAGTTACAGTAGAGATTACGGTTATAGAAGAAGCGGTTATAGGGAATACATCAATCATCGGAGTAATATTTTTTTTAAACTTTGGACATACATTTTTTATTTTTAATATAAACTTTTCAGGTGCCCCTCCTCCCTATGAAGAGATCGACACTCGAGGACGAGGTAAGAAAAACATCTTTTATTTTTTATTTATTTATGCAATACCGGTAACACCTAACTTTAATTATTAGGAAAATACGAACATTCTGGAAGAGCAACTGGGTATCGTGATCGAGATCGCTCATCTACCAGGAAAACTACTTCATACTCGAAGATCAGACGGCGATCCTCTAGCCGGAGCAGCTCAAACACTGAAGACCGGTACGCAGCAATTGCTTCGAGCACCAGAAAGAAACATAGACGTGAAAGGTTATCTCATAATGTTCATCATCCATATATTTTTCAGAAGTTATTCACATACAGACTCGTCATCAACTGAATCGTCGTCTTCTCCGCGTAGGTGCGAATATGTAAAAAAAGAAAAAAAAGAACGAACTACTATATGGAAAAGTGGAAAAGAACAATACGTAGAAATTAAAAGGACGAAAAAAATAACGCGTAAAGAAGGACAGCGGTCTAGCGGGCTCCAAGATGTTTCACCTATTAGCGAAGAAGAGACAAAAGAAAAGTAAGCAACTGACTTAGGATAAGTCATCTTCTTTTCTCATAGGAAAACAAAAGTGAAAAAGGAAGGTGGTGGTCATAGATGGAGCTATTCCTCTAGCGATTCTGACCTGGATAATCGATCAAAAAAACGCAAAGATAGAGGGCACAAAGAAAAAAAGGTTTGCTGTTACACAAGTATTTGTAACATCTTTAGAAGTCTCATGAAATCTTTAAAAAGGCGCCTCGTGATGAAGTTTCACAAAGAACTTCAGAAGCATGTCAAATACCGTTACCAGCAGTTACGACTACTCCCCTGGCACCGTATATTCCAGCCGCCTGCCCTTCTACTTACGTGGTTGGGTTGCCAGAAAATAATATTATATATAAATTGCAGCCTTCTGGCCCAATTCTTCAATTTGATCCTAGCATTCCGCCACCAGGTTTTTTTCCATCTAGCCATATACATGCTTCTATTCAACCTAATGTTCGTATCTTTTTTGGTTATTTTTGTTATTCTTTGTAATTTAGACGTATTTACAACGGAATTTCGTAAAAGATGAAGAATTACACTCTTCTGAAGCAATTGATGTTCCAGGACGATCACTGGGCATTGCTGAACGCATTGCCGACTTGTTTGGACATACAAAACAAAGCCCCCTTCGACCGCCAGCTCTTCGGAGCATAGACCAGTATGCCTAAGTACTCATTCAATAAAAAAACATTTTTAGAGATACTAAACCGGCTGCGCCGCAACCCTCCATCGCTCCACCACCACCTGATAATGTAGAAGATGTTACGTATACAGAATGCGTTGAAAATGACAAAAAAAAAGATCATGTTGCTAAAGTCAGCAATTTTACGAACATATTTGATTTATTTTTAGGAGCACTATGCTCAAGACATAGTACAGTTAATACTTTTTAAACTGAAAGACGAAGTCATAAAATTTGCAAAGATGGATGTTCAAAAAAAGGTAATGGCTGATGAAATGGCCGGTATGGAAGGTACATGGGGCCTCAAAGAGCAAGAAATGGAAAGTTTGCGGAAAGAGAATCTGGTTGGTTAATTTTTTAATTATTTAAATAGCTAATGCACACGATGGTCTGCATTTTTTTGATTGTGTAAACTAACAACATTGCCTTAGGAGTCCGCTCGAAAGAAGATGGAAGAAAGCAAGAAAACTATTCAAACATCGCCAACTCGTATAAATATTGGAATACCTGTTATGATATCTTCCAGCAATTTAAGTACGTACAGAGTAGGTTCAGTAAATACAGCTAAATGTTTGCGTTGTGTTTAGGTACCTAAAAAACCAGCTAGTCCTACTCGATCTACTGCAGGATCGTCGGCTAGTTCTACGTCTAATGATAATACTGACGATTCTTCTGATTCAGATTCGTCCTCTTCTTCTGCATCTTCAGTATCGTCCAGTCTGAGGCAAGCTATAGACGTAGCATTATTATATTAATGACATCTTTAGCGAACTATCTGTACAGCGCAAACGTAGAAGAGTGCTAGACTCGGATTCCGATCAAAAAGAGCCTCTTGATTCTGATCATGATCAAGCACCTTCTTCGATCGCTTCTTCAAGCCCAAAAGTATTAACCGAGAACACGGAACTTACGAAACCGAATGATTCTGACTCGTTATACAGCGAAGAACCAAAGGTATGTATAAAGTTTATCGTTTCAGAGCTTTTGGGTGATAATTTAATGTATCCTTTAGCCTCGATTGTTCCGAATCCCATCTGCAACCATTTCTGAAGAGGACCTCCCTCCTGCTCAAAATTGTATAATGAGGAAGGATTATCACTTCTATTACACGGAGCATTGTTATCCGAATCTGAATAAGGAGGTTAGGACAGCAATCATTTAGTTACGAGCTTATAATAGCTATTTTTCTACATGTAATTATTTTAATTTTAAACACAGAATTTGCAGCGGCCGACTTCACAATCACATACTACCGACAATGTCCAAGAAAATGTGCAGCAAATCCTGCAAAAGTACCATGAAATAGTAAGACATTTTAAAATTAACTGTCATATCTTAAAAAAATTAGCTTATTGTGAAAGAGCTTCTTTTCAGAATGCGCCTCCACTGGAATGCTCTCATTTAGTTAATTTATTGAATTTGTATTTTAGGACTCTCAACAAACGCACAGTTCAAGAACAGCTCTTATTACTCCTAAGAAGCGTCCATATGTCAGAAAAAATGTGCCAGATTTGGATAAAACCATCGCAAAACCAAAGCCTAAAAAGCTGTTCCCTAAAAGGGATGCCAAATCTCAAGAGCAGGATATTATCAATTTTGGGGTAATTACCACTATTTTAATCAGTTATTCTGATTATAAAGGCTATTCCCGACGCTGAAGATCAATTTTATATAAAATCAGTTTGGGAAGAGCTCCAACTGGATCAGAATAACTTCGCCCAATCGCTAGATGATCACGGAATCCCCGTTGCTACCAAAAATTTACCTCCTTGGAAAACCCCAGCTCCGTTTAGATATGTGGAAGTGGAAAGAACACCGAAACTTCTTGTTTGTTGCTCTTTTTCTGGTACAATTTTTTAAGAAGCATCCAAAATTAGTTAATGGAATTCGATGCTATTATGATGATGAAGAATTGGACGGACTTGTGCCAATTACCGAAGGATGTGCACGCGCTCAAGGCTTCACAAAAATGGGGGTGAAAGAAAAACGGCTGCACATTCGTAGAGCGGATATAATGTGGGATTGTACTAAAATCAGCGAGACTGTAAGTACTGTTATTTGATTATTACGTTTTTAGGATGAAATAATTGCGCGGCATCAAACGATTGCAAATAAAGAATGTCGCAGTATGCAACGCCGTTTAGCCGCCTCACTTGGTGATACCAATTCCGAATTCTTCAAAGTTAATCAACTCATGGTTAGCTTTTTTTAGATACTATTATATTTTGTTTCAGTTCCGCAAGAAGATGATAAAATTTGCTCGATCTCGCATACATGGATGGGGCCTTTATGCAATGGAAATTATAGCACCCGATGATATGATTATTGAATATGTGGGCCAGAAAATCCGATCTGTTGTAGCCGATGTTCGCGAAAGAAATTATGAGCGTCGCGGAATTGGTAGCAGCTATTTATTTAGAATTGATGAAGATATAGTAAGTTAAAAGACTTTCAACTAAACGTTTTTTGTGAACAGGTAATTGACGCCACCAAAATGGGGAACTTCGCACGTTTTATTAATCACAGCTGTACGCCTAATTGTTACGCACGGGTGGTGACTGTTGATGGAGACAAAAGGATTGTTATCTACAGTAAAACGTTGATTAATAAGGTTTTACTTCTACAATTACAGTTAAATTCATTTTTAGGGTGATGAGATTACGTATGACTACAAATTCCCGCTTGAAGATGATAAAATCGAATGTCTGTGCAATTCTAAAGATTGTCGCAGTTTCCTTAATTAATGTATTTTTTAAAATTGGTTTTTCATCTAATATATGACCATGCTCTGTTTTATTTTGTGCATTAACCTTTTGAACTACCTCTTTATTTATTTATTATGATGTAATATGTAAAAACCGCCATTCTCGAAATTTTTGAAATTCTTTTGTATTCCTATTTTGAACCGTAAATTGTTTTTGTACATAATTTTTGTAGCAGATGCTGACAACGTTAACTTCCTATATTTTTATCCGGCGTATTTGTATTTCTCCGCACTGTTTCAAAGTCTTAGAACAATATTGCCTTACGGATGCTACCTAGTACTTTGGTAGTTTGGAAAAGAACTATCCATCTAACTTGTACACAATATGTAGGATTCAAGCCAGGTAAAACTAATAAATTGAGTTTGGTTACGAATTGGGCTAACGGAGCGCTTAATATTTGTTAGTTATACAATCATAATGCTTGCTAATATAGCTTTGAAGCAGTTTAAAACTTGTAGGACGAGGTAAAGGCGACAATGGACAATCTTCTTTATTTAACAATGAACGAAGATGGAAAGACGATTTTGCTTTTCAAGCACTCGGATCAACCGACGAACTTTCATCTTTTTTAGGGTTTGTTATATTTTATTATAAAGGTGGATTTACAATATTTACATAATAGTGTTTGCTCTGAAAATGCTAAGGAAGACAGTCTTGTTGATGTGGTTGAGCTACTGACAAAATTGCAATCCTGTTTGCAAGATGTTATGGCACATTTTGCAACGCCACCTGATTCATCAGGCCGTAAACTAGGTTTTTTTTATCACTTTTGTCAATATGATCGTATTGACAGAGTTAACGAAAATGGACGAAAATATGCTAAAATGGATTAACGCTGAAATTGATAAATTCGGAGATCAGCTGCCACCGCTCCGGCAATTCATTCTTTCCGTACGGACACTTTATGTACATTGATGTCTTTTAGGGTGGAGGAAAAACGTCAGCAAGCATGCAGTACGCTCGGGCAGTATGTCGGAGAGCAGAAAGAACTGTTGTTCCACTCATTAGAAATGAACAAGTAGATCCCAATGCGTTAAAGTTTCTAAATAGGTTTGATCTTATAGTCTGCTTCAAAGCCAAATGTCTCGCCACTCCTTTTTTCAAAGGTTAATTCGATCTAGATAGAGCATTTTGCCGTCTAGATGGGTCAGATTTTCAATTTTATTTCTTTGATTATGCTTTTTTCCGCGAATTTCTGCGTTTTTCACTGTCACTATTATTGCATATGCCATACTGAATATTTGCAACTGGAAAACTAATGTTCACGGAAATTTATGGCGAATGTAAAATAAGCTAATTTTTGGGGAAATTTTATTTTCCCGAAATTTTGAAAAATTGAAATTCCGCCGTTGCGCAGCGAGACATTTCCATTTGAAACAGACTATATAGAAATATTTATAATGATGTTTATAGAACAAGCGATCTGCTTTTTGTATTGGGACGTTACTCATGCATGAAAACTCAACATGAGGAAGTGACATACATGCGACCAACTGATTTCGTATCCCAGCGGTGGCAAAGAAAAAAATTGTCTTAAAATTTATTATTTAATGAACATACTGGAGGATGCGAATGTTACTAAATTACATTGTGTACCGCTTTTGTTACCTAATACTCGGCCTCATATTTTGCAGTTTAGTTTGAAAAATTTAGATATGAAGGAAATTCGTTATGATCGTCAGATACGGCTGTGGGGAGATCATGGACAAAGCAGCATCGAAGCATCAAGCGTTTGCGTTCTTGGGTCGTCCGCCCTAGGTTTGCTAATTTTTTTTATTTTACAAATTTTTGTTGGCGAAAGGATGGTACTCTAAATTTTTTCAGCTTCGGAAATCTTAAAAAATCTGGTATTGGCTGGTGTACACAAAGTTTGCATAATTGATGACGTTCAAGTTCAAATGCCAGATTTGGGGCAAAACTTTTTCCTCACGTTGGATGATTTAGGAAAATTTCGTGCTGAACGAGTTGCCGAAAATTTAAAAGTATGTTAATGTTTTCGACGACATCGGCTTGGTATCACTGCATAGCCAAACCGATATTTTAATTCCGGGTAATTCTGGCAATTGTTGCAGGAATTGAATCCATCAGTTTTGTGTGAATTTCGCACATTTTCTCAAAAGGAACTTGGCGAAGACAAATCTCTTCGTTTTTTATGTGGATTTTCTGTAGTCGTAGCAGCAAATACCAAAATTCTCGAAGGAGACTATATATCAGACGTTGCTGAATTTCTTTATAACTGTGGTGTGCCTTTTGTTTACGCAAGGTGAGTAATATTATTGTTTTTTGCTCAGTTTGCTATGTAGAGTGTGTGGTTTATTGGGAACTATACGCATATCAGTAAAGGAACATTTTATATTTGATAACCACGAAGAAAATCCCAAGCCGGATCTCAGGTTAGACATATTTTTTAGTGTTATATAGATTTTGAAGACTTGACAAACCTTTCCTTGCTCTTCAACAGTTGGTGGCCGATATGCCGGAGACTGCAAGCATGTCCACGGAAGAGCTCAAACACACACCTTATCTTCTTCTTTATTTTAAAGCCCTTGACATTTACAGAAATGTATGGACACGCAGCTACTGTTAGGAAGTTTACATCATTTAGGAGATTACAACGTCTAGTGCTTTTCCTAGTACATACGCTGAACGCAAACATTTTCTCGAATGTCTTTGGAAGCTTCGCCGGCCTGATGACAATGATTCAGAAAATTTTGATCAAGCTAAAGCGGCTGTCTTACGAAGTGTGCAACCAACCTCTATACCAACTGTCATTACGGATATTTTGAACGATAAAAAATGCGTGGATGTGGAAAACCGCCAACCATTCTGGTTGCTTTGTTATGGATTGAAGCTTTTTGTTGAAAAACATGGAGTCCTTCCTTTAAGTGGAACCCTCCCCGATATGGCAAGCGATACATTAAGGTTCGTTGTTTATTATTGTTTACTGATTTTGTACTTTACAGTTATACAAAATTAGCGAAGATATATCATGAAAAATCATATGAGGACGCAATGGAAGTACTAGATTATATAAGGGAGGAAGAGAAGCGTCGAAGTTTGGAATTATAGCAATAAATGAAAGTTACTTAAGATATCCCTTGCTCTATTAGCGAACAACAATGTATACACTTCTGTAAAAAATCAGCGCAAATACGTTTACAAAGAGGAACCTCCTTCTGTAAATTTAAAGAATTAAAAGTAATATTTTTGTTTCATGTAATCTCAATTTGAAGCCTCTACTTGCTGATGTTTTGATACTTGAAGATGCCGCCTACCCAACTCCGAGTGTATGGCTGCTTCTTCTTTTCGCTAGTCTCCGGTTCGGCTTGCAGAAACTCAGGTTTAAGCCCTTTCTGCCAAAACTGCATGTTACCAAAAAAATTGGCTGGGCTATTTCCATTTCTTATCAAATAAATTGTTATGTTTTGTAGATTTCCTGGCGAATGTCAAAATATGCCTCTCAATTCGGATTTGGACGGTTTAAAACAGCGCTTGACTTGGCTCATTGAGGAAAACGAGGTTTCATCTTTAGAAAATGCATCAGTTTTTCTTTTAGGGTGATGTGGACGAAGTGATGAAACGGATTTCTGAAAGCAGCTTCAAAGAAATTTTGAGGTTTTCAAACAGTGAGCCGCACGTAATCTCGAGTTTGATCGGAGGTTAATTTAATACTATTCCTTATAGAAGGATCATTTAGGTATCACCGCTCAAGAAGTTATCAAGTTGGCAACTAATCAGTACGTACCTCTCGATACCACATTCCTTTATGACGGTTGTTCCCAAACCAGTGCTACATTCAAGTTGTGATTTTTTGAATTTTATCTGATGTTTCAATTTGAATGAATTATTTATTGTTTGCCAATTTTTAACAATTAAACATGTGCTACCGTAAAGAACAATAGTAACCAACAGAATAAACAAGGGGCAGCGGCTCACATTTTTGTCATATATTATTGACCAACACCAAAATGATCAATGACGATGTTGCGCGGGAATTCAAACAAATGGCAATTCATCCGCATCTCAATTGTGCTACATTAATACAATATAACTCTATTCCTAGTCTGTTCATTTTTATTTTTCAGAATGGAATATGATATGTACAACATTCTGGATTCCTTAGAAGATTTTGGCATTAAATATAGTTCGGCCCCTTCGCTGCATGATAAAAGTGACTAGGTAATGTTCAAAGTTACGAGATATTTTAGTGGTTCAATTGTCAAGAGATTTTAAATTAGATGAAGATGACTTGGGCAATACAATTGTGGCGTTTGTTTTGAATAGTAAAAAGAAAATACTGGACATAGATCTTCTTGGGCTTTTGGAAGCGGTAGGATTCATTTTGTTGGTATACGGTAACTTTTTTTAGGAATTAAGTAAAGGAAGAAATAAAACATTAAAAGAAAGAGATACAGGCTGTTATATTACCACAAGGTTTAGAATAAATTTTGATAATTTTCTTTTAGCATAAAAGCTAAACCGGATATTGAAAATGTGACAACACTGGATAATAATATGATCGAAATAGAAAACAAAATACCACTTTCTGGGTCTTATGCCAGTTTTACTCCCGTTCAGTATGTGCCATATATATATATCTACTTTGATTAATAACTCTCAGAGAATCTATCAGTGACATCTCGTACACCCATCGTAAAGGCAAAGGAGATGTCATTACAAGATATCAAGGAAGCGAATACATCCCAGCAAATAGCCCCGGAAAAGCCACTGTTAGTATATTTCTGTAGTTTTTATATTAGCATGTAGATCCGTGGTGTTTCATCTGGTTGTGATGGATCTGTGGGTAATGACAAAGCAGCTGCGATTATAGAGGGTAGGTGACTTTAGAAAACTAGCACCCTTCTTTGAAGTTTACATTTTTTATGATAATTTTTCAGCTAAATGTGAAAGGCTATCCGAATTTGCTTCATTATTTATTTCGTCAAATCCCGAAGTGACTACTTGGACTACCAAATTTTTACCTTCCACGGTAAGATGTTTTATTTTATTAATGATCTCTCCTAGGATGTTTGTTTTATTTATGGTGAAGTTATCCGTGAAAAAAACGACGTATTTCATGATGGATTGATTCATTTACAATTGAACGATGACAATGGTACAGTATTGCCTGTAGATATGAAAAATGTTAAAAACGTAACTATTTTCCCTGGACAGGTAACAATTCATGTTTTGAATTGAAAAAAAATTGATAGATAATCGGCTTATCGGGATCCACGCCTACCGGAAAGATATTTGAAGCCAAAAAACAATTAGCGCTAAAAGTTGCTCCTTCTTCTTCCATTATCAATGCATCAATAGGTAGAAACATTTTTTGGTGGAATATGTACAAATACAGGCCATTTAAAATTATGGGTTGCTGCCGGTCCGTTCACCGCCTCTGAAAACTTCAGCTATGAACCACTTTATGATCTCCTTCAACTTGTAAAGCAAGCCGAGCCACATGTGCTTATACTGGTACTCGTATTTCATTGTCCATTCGATTTTCTTTTACTAGATGGGACCTTTTGTAGATAGAAGAGCAAAACTTCTCTCGGATTCAACTTTCAACGACGACCCTGAAAATATTTTAAATAATTTATTAATCAATATTGGAAAGGAAATGGAAAAGCAAGTCAATCTCAATTTATTAAAATTTTTTTAGTAGCAAAACCGATGTGATTATGCAGTTATCTCCTGCTTATGATACTTCTAGCCTCGGTGTATTTCCAGCTCCTTCTCTAATTCCTGATGCATACATACAAAAACATGTAAAAAATAAGATTCATTTCGTAGCAGATCCAGCTGTTGTTAATGTGGAAGGCGTAACAATTGCTCTAAGCGGTAGTGAGGTAATATTTTCCTAAAAATATTTGGTTTTTATCAAATACCATATGACAGATTATTCCCCATCTTAGTAAAGCCGAATATCATATCTCAGACGAGAACACACCACAGATAGATAGAATTACGCGGCTTTCCAATCATATTCTTCAGTAAACATACATAATGCCATAATAATTATAATTTTTTTAGACAACGAAGTATGTATCCGCTAAGTCCTTCCGTAATCCCGAGCAGTCTTCTGGATTCTATGAGATTCGCAAAACTGGACGCCGCGCCAAATATTTTGATTTTGCCTTCGGTATTACCTCCGTCTGTTAAGGTTAGTCTAAATGAAAGCCCTATCTAACCCTTGTTTAGATAAGTAAGGAAACAGCCATTTGTAATCCTGGATGCGTTCAAAAAGGAAAAAATGGCATGTATTTAACTATCGACATAAACGTAGATGTTTGTAGAAAAACTGCTTGTAATTTTGCTGAGTCCAGTTTGTTTGAAATTGTTCGGTTATAAGTAAAAATAAAGACTGATGCGAGGAGTGTTCCGATTTATTAGCCAAAAAACGTATTACTAATGAAGAGATCGGATAATAATAACATGTTACAATACGACAGTTGATAGATTACGAGCGGCTACGACGACGGCGTGGAGAACGGGAGCGGGAAGCTCCTCCGACTCGAGCTCGACTTCCAAGCGGAACATCATTTGCACCTGTACCCTTACGAGGTGGTGATCTGCCTCGACGAGGAGGGCTATTATTGCTTATAAAAAACATCAAGTGAAATTGGCGTACCTTCTTCTAGGAGGGCTTTTTCTGATAGGAGAACGACGAGCAATAGGACTGCTTCGACGTTGACCCCCTTTATTCAATGTCATTTCTACCGTTACATTTTGGCCATCAATTTGTCCACCGTCCATATATTTTATTGCCTAAAAGAAAACAATACAAAAAAATAACCTATCAATGTCACCTTTTCTGCATCTTCCAAATTTTCAAATTCAATCCAACCATAACCACGATGTAAATGAGTGTGGATGCGGTCAAAAGGTAATTCACAAGTTTTAATAACTCCGTACATTCCGAAAATTTCGTTTAAATGATCCTTCGATACATTTCGCGTGAGATTGCGAATAGAAATACGGCGTGAAGGACTTTGTTTTCTAGGTGAAGTAGCGCGACGGGGAGAATTCCTAAAGCAGCCAAATTATGAACACTGAAGAAAAATACTTTCTCGGCGATGCTCGACGAGGAGGAGAGCGACGTCTGTCTCTCCCACGACTTACACTGCGATCACGCCGACGTGGTGACGGAGAGCGTCTACGTCTTGGAGATGGCGATCGTCGTAAAGGGCGATCACCTAAAATCGTTAATATTCATCGCTATCTTTTTAAGAAAATCATTCAAAATAAATTAGAATCAAAAATACGCTTATACAGACTGTAGCTTACCTCTATCCGCCCTAGGACCACGCGCGGGAGAACGATGAGGCGATCTCGAGCGGCGAATAGGTCCCTAAATTAAATGGAACTGTTGATTTTACCATAATTAATCTACCCTTCCAGAAGCCCGTCTATTACGAGGTGAAGGAGAACGTGAAGAGCTAGATGAGCTAGACGAACGTGAAGAACCACTGCTATAAAAAATCACTATTGTATCCGTGAGTAATACAACTAGGTGAATCTGCTAGTACGAGCAGAAAAAGGAAACGAAAACTTAGTGATAAAATATTTAAATGTACCTGCTGGAACTGGATGAACTGCTAGAAGAAGCTGAACGAGATCGGCGTTTTTTATCGTTGTCTACCATCTAAATGTGTAATTTATAATCTGTTATATGAATTAGTTGAAATATTTCTTATTTAGAAATATGCAGCCTCAAATTATAAATATAAAATCCCTTAAAAAAAAAGAACAGTTGCATAGCGTGACGACCAGGGAAAGTCCTAAAAAAGGTATTCGAAATACAAGCGAGATTTGAACCATGCACGCCGTTTATCAACGTAAAGTTACGCCATTGTAGACTCAAATTTTGAAATGCTTTTACAGGCAAATGTGATCAGCGACGTCAATGTTTGTCTCCTATTTCACATTCTCAATTTGTATTACTACTTACCCGTTCTCGACCCACATATTAAAGCAAATAGAAGCATTGTTCTAGAAACTTGCATTCATTATGCTCATTGGACTCCTCAAACGCCCCTTATAGTTTAGTTTCAGAACTTAAATCTACCACGATGGGAGATACTGCACTCGAGTTTGGAAATGTCTTTGCTGAAGATATGGGTGTTTTGGTATTTTTTTTTCTTTTCTTATTTAAATATTTTATAGAATAATGGAAGAGTTAAACTCGGTGAAAATCAGATTATCTTCAAAAATGAGAAAACCGGAAAACTTTCTACCATAAGTACTTCAGAAATAGAAAGAATCAATTGGCAACGACTTGCAAATAAGCCTGGAATGAAGATAGCGCTGTCGGATGGGGATAAATGGAGATTTGGTGGTTTCAAAGACAGCGTACATTTTTTAAGCTTAATGTAACTTTTCTATAACTTCAGGATTTCGATAAAATCAAATCGTTTTCTTCACGTCACTGGCAGAAAGATGTTGAACACACTCAGAACACGTTGAAAGGCTGGAACCATGGAAAAGCCCAAGTAGATGGTATGCGTTTTATTTTAATTTTTTTTACAAAAATTATCAGGAAAATTCCTCGAATTCGTAGAAGACGGTAAAGCGGTGTTCGAAATTCCCTTAAGTAACGTTTCTAATTGCATCGCTAATAAGAGCGAAGCAACCTTGGAATTTCATCAGGCAAGCCCGTTTTAAACTGTTGCGACAATAACTTTAGAACGATGACTGCCCAACATCTCTAATTGAAATGCGTTTCCACATGCCAAATAATCCTGATGCGGATGAAGACGAAGATCCAGTCGAAGAATTTCGAAAAGCTGTTATGCAATGGGCTGGTATCGAAACCGATTCAGGTCAACCCATCGCAGCCCTTCCTCAAATATTATGCACCACACCTCGGTTGGTTCACATACAAATATTCATACGTAAACGGTATAATTTTCAGAGGAAGATATGATATTAAAGTCTATCCAAATCATATTTCACTTCACGGCAAGACGTATGATTATAAAATCCCAATCAAAACTATTATGCGTTTGTTTTTGGTTCCGCACAAGGATGGTCGTCATGTCTTTTTTGTGGTATCAGCTGATTATTATTAGCCTGACTCAGTATTTATTTAGATCTCTTTGAACCCACCTATTCGTCAAGGACAAACTCGATACCATTATTTGGTGTTGGAATTTCTTAAAGAAGACGAAATAGAGTTTGACTTAGGGTTAACCGAGTAAGTACTTCCTAAAGAATTTTCATCTAATATATTTTTAGACAACAAATCAATGATCAATATAGTAATAAACTGCAGAAGCATATGGAAGGACCGGTCTTTGAAATTATGTCTCGTCTTTTCCGTGTCTTATGTAACATGAAAGTTACAGTGCCCGGTAATTTTGTCGGGTACTATACCTGGGATTCTTATCCATTTTTTCGTTTACAGACATTCGGGAACGCCAGCTGTGCAGTGCGCTCATAAACAAGCATCTGGCTTGCTATATCCTCTAGAAAAAGGATTTCTTTACATTCACAAACCTCCCATGTACATCCGATTTGAGGAAATCTCATCAGTTCATTTCGCTCGATCTGATGGTTCAACAAGATCGTTTGACTTTGAATTAGAATTGAAGTCTGGACAAACACTCACCTTTAACAGCGTTGAGAAAGATGAATATAACAAGCTCTACGATTATGTTGAACAAAAACATCTCAGGATCAGAAACGCCAAGAAAATGGTTAGTAAACTTAATTATTGATTAAATTTGTTCAGGATCGTCGTTATGCTGAAGATAGTTTTGCTGGTAGTGACGATGAGCTTGATCCATACAAGGAAACTGTCAAAGCTGAAGGGAAAGAGCGTGAGGCCGAATCCGAGTCTGATAGCGAGGACGATGATTATGATCTTGACGAAGATTTGAAAAAACGAGCCATGGAGAGGGTGGATAACTCCTCTGCTGGCAGTGGGTCAGAACCTGATGAAGAATATGATTCTGACGCTAACTCTGATGACAGTAGTGTCAGCGGTGACGAAGAGGAAGTACCGAAGAAAAAGGCGAAGAAGGAGAAAAGCTCTAAAACTGTGGTTTCTTAATATTTTTATTTTCATGCATTTTTTAAGAAAGAACGAAAACCCCGAGAGGAAAAAGAAGGTAAGAGGAAGAAACGTGAAAAGAAAGACCCTAATGCTCCAAAAAGGGCTCTTTCTGCTTACTTTGTATGGTTTACCGAAAAGCGCAATAGTATTAAAAAGGATGGCGATTCCGTTGCCGACACTTCGAAAAGAGCTGGAGAAATGTGGAAAAAAATGACCGACGATGAAAAAAAGGTGAGATGAGAGCACTTTTATTATTAACGTCCAAATTGTTTAGCCATATGAGGAAAAAGCTGCTAAGGATAAAGAAAGATATGAAAGAGAAATGAAAGAATATAAGAAAAGTGGAGGAAGTTCGTCGATCGCAAAAAAGAACCCTTCACCTAAGAAAAGCTCTGGGCCGTTAGTTACTACTTTTTTATTTACACTATTGTTCCAGTTCACCTTCTAAAGCCAAATCGAAGGAGTATATTAGTGATGACACAGATTCTTCCGACGATGACAAGGGTGATCACAAGAAAAAAAGCAAGCAGAACGTGAAAAAAGAAGAAAGTTCGGCAGGTTCGGAATCAGATAGCGATTAGACGCTGTGTTTGTACGTTCTTGATCTCTTGTAACTATTTTGTAAGTTCTTGATAAAATTTTCACATTCAAAGATAAATGATCAATTTTATTACCAGCCTAAATCAGTTATCTATTATCTTTTTAGTCGCATTGGAATCCGTATTAGAATTCTTCCGTTTTCGTTTCTTTTCTTTTTCTCGAAGCATTTTGTCCTTCTAAACAGGAAGTGTGCTATAAATATAATTTAATATAACCTTTCGTTGATGGTAGTCTTCAATGTTGCGATGTGTGATGTTCTTAGCATAGTTAGAAACGGGTTCTTTTATCGTTATCAATATTTCACATAAAGCGGTAGGAGTTTCACATTTTTTATAAGAAAAGTCATTCATATTGAATTTCAACAAGCCTTCTCTGTATTATACTGTATAAAAAAACTGTACACAAACCTGCATACGCCGTAAATGTTATCCTCATAATGGCATATGTCGAGAATCTCTGATGTGCAGCTTATACGTTTGCATTCGACCTCCATATCATTTAAAGTTTTCACATTCAGAGTATCACTACCTTCAGACAAAGCAACTAATAATGAACGGTCATCCTTGATATAAACATTAAAGTAAACATTAGCAACATACTTTTTCCAGCACAATAATTTTCTTAAGTGGCTTGTCTTCTAATTTGATAGACAGCACTTCTCTACCGGTAATCGGATTCCATTCCTTTATCAATGAATCGCCGCCTAAAAGTCAGTATTTTTCGGCTTACTGGCAGCCCCAAGAAAACGAAGGTAGTCAAAATTACTACCTGCGGAAAATAACCTGTCACCGTGAAAGAAGATAGATGACACATAGCTGGAATGCCCTAAAGCGAACGCTTCAATAACATAAGCCTATAATTTTTGTATTCCTGTTATTGTAAAATAATACCATCGGATAACGATGTATTCGGACTTTTTCATCACGATCAGCTACCGCAAAAATATTAATGTTTGCAGATATTGCAACATCCAATATCATCGAAATAGCACCCATGAGAGGCTCGCCTTCATGGTAACAAATTTCACCTGAATACAGATTTTTTTAACATTTTAATTTTAAAATTAAAATTGAATGCAAATTTTACCTGTGATATCGTTTTTGCAGCCTCCATTATCAGAATTCTCGCCAACCGTATAACGACGAACGTGGCCAGCTCTGTCACCTACTATTATAAATGCGTTATCCTGTTAAAATAAATTTTCATAAGTATATAGAGTATTACCTTGTCAAATGCTAGTGAAGTAGGAGCTTTCGGTATGTAAAAAGATCTAATACACAGAAAAGGGCTGTACGCATTAAATAGTAGTACCGTTTTGTGTGATGTACCTACGGCGAGTAGCTTCTCACAGCTGGATACGGACATACAAAGTATCTAAATTTACGGATATTTAAGAAAATTTTAATTTACGATAATGAAGAATCTAAAAAAAAGGAAAACATACCTGATACTCTATATTTATCGAGGAGTCGTCATTCTCATTCTCTAACTCGTTTTCTTTTGGTGTTTTCCTTATTTTAGGTATTTTATTAGACAGTTCTTCTGTATTTATATGCTAAATTAAGATATATAAATATACACATCAACAAAACAAACTTCATTCTCAAAATTATGTTGCGAAAAATTATAAAGTAAGTTTCCAGCAGCACAAAATATTAAATCATTAGTCGCCACAATTCGAGCCATATTCTGCAGCACCTTTTACCTGAAAATAATTCAATAATTAGCACAAAAAAAAGGTTGGAAGGAATGAAGAGATCTATAACATTTTCAAATAAGCCTGCCGCATCGTTTTTACCCAGAAGCTGTACAGATGTCGCGCAAAGATGCAAGTCATGTGGCAAAGGTGCAATTCTTTAGATTTTTTGCAAAGCATAAATTTTTACATATTTTTCGTCAGTGCAAAGCGAGAACTATCGATCAACCGTTATAGAACATTCGCTTTTTCATATCATCCTTCTTGTGAGCAAAATATTTTCAGCTATATGAATTCGGCAACAAAAATTACGTCGATGTCTTTCAATCCACAGCAGGATTGTTTTACATTTGGTTGTGATCAAGGTTTGCGTGTGTTCAATAGTCATCCACCAATTCTCATACGCTCATTGAATAGGGATCTAATAGGCAGCGTCAAGGTAAGGAATATATTACACGGAAAAGAAAAATTATTACAGCTCTGCACGATTCTTCATCGTTCAAACCTTATAATTTTTGTGGGAGCTGGAAGTAATTCAAAATTTCCCTCGAACGTAGTCTTCGTTTGGGATGACAAAAGGCAGGAGCTTATTCTCGAGGTATTTGTCAAATAATAAGGTTTCTAATCTCGCCACTTCTAGATAACCGTCAAAGGAGGCCCTATTGTCAATATCCTTGTTGAACATGCTCGGCTCATTGTGGTCCAAGAAAAAAAACTCAATATTTTCAGTTTTCCCAACCCTTGCAAGCTTATTCGAATTGAAGATATGAGGTCGGTTGAAATATCTTTACATATACGACATTTTTAGACCGAATCCAACTGGTTTGGTAGCCATGAGTGGTAACAAAGATTGTCAGATGCTCGTTTATCCAGGTTTCAAAGTAAGTGTTCTCCTAAATTCCGCAAATAATGGGAACACAGCTCGGCAGTATACAACTTATGAATCTCAAAACTCTCACGGAAAGCTCTTCGCTTGCTCCAAATACAATTGACGCTCATGTCAATGAAATCGTCCAATTGACGATAAATATTGACGGCACATTGGTGGCGACTGGCTCATCACAGGGGACGGTTATACGGTAAAACACTAACTATACTAATGCACGTGCATATTGCAGCGTATTTAACACAAGAACACACGATATTTTGATAGAGTGTCGGAGAGGTGCCGATCCCTCTACGCTTCACTGTCTCCAGTTTAGCCCTTGCTCTAGTTACTTAGCTGTTTCTTCCGATAAAGTAAGACACATGCGTATAAATGCAGAATAGAAATATATAGGGGACAATCCACATTTTTGCCATCCGAGAAAGTGACGAATGTGCCAGTCGGAGAAGTCTTCTTCAGAGGGTAAAATATGAAATTCCTTCCATAAGTAAATTTCACAGGTTGGATTGGCAAAAGAAAGGCGAAATTGTGCCCAAATTTCCGTCGAGCCTCGCGTTTTGGCTTGTGGATTTATAAAAGGTGAGCATCGCCTAAGCCAGCCACCTTTACCTTTATAGGAGCACATTCGCAACAATCCATTATTGCCCTTTGTTCCGACGGCAGTTATCACAAGTAGGTTCCCAAAACCAATTTTCATTTATGTCAACAATTTCTTGTTCATTTCTACATATTATTTCCGTCCGCAGTTTCACTTGAAACTATGTGTATATTTATCAAAAATTACTTTATGTTCAGATTTTCGTTCGATATCGAAGGTCATGTCCATCGGGAGGGCTTTGATAATGTCATACAGTTGTCGGAGGAACAAGAATTTTGGTCACGGGCAAATTGACTTTTGCCTTTCCAATTTGTATCAATGAATTCGGGTACACCCGTCATACCCTTACTGATATATGTTTATATATTCTGTATATGCATAGAAAATACATGTATACATTGTACGTATAAAAAAATCCTTTATATTATTTCGCGGTTTTTACTAGACGTTGATAATGTAGTTGACTTGTCATCATATTTTGTTACTTTGATATTTTGTTACTTTGATTGTTTTAGTTTATGCACTCACGGTATCACTGATTTAGCGGTTCCTCTTGATCAGTGAAATCTGGTCAACACTGTATGGGACATACAGGCTTTCGTCATTACAAGACTGAATTCAAAAATATAGGTAAACATTCTCAGGCGAACTCGCCCATTCGAAGGAATATAATGCCTCCTGTCAATGGTCTCATAAATTATGACGACGTTAGTTTTTTTTTTCATTCTAATAGGAAAATTTTAGGATCATGTTCAAGCTTCTAACAGAGAGAGGGAAGCTTTTCGCGACACTGTTTCTAAAAGAATGGGAGAGCTTCTTCTTAGAGGCGTCACTATGCTTGATAGTTACTGTCCAATTTGTAATGTCAGTTTTGTCCTTTTTTCCTTGCTATTTTTGAAGATTTAGGGTATATTGATGGAAAATAAAAATGGTCAACAAAATTGCGTTACATGTGAGCTTCTTGCCGAAAAAGCTAGTGAAGGAAATCCAGCTTTGGCTAAGCAAATCATGCACTTAGGGGAAAAGGAAGTAGTGCCTCATAGTTCTACCCTTCAAAGCGTAAATTTTTGGGTTTACTTTTTTTATACCTAGTTATATTCAGATAATTGAATTTCCTTTAAATAATAGCCAAGACAACGCTACATTTTCGGAAAACAAGAAACAACATAAATCACCAACTCTTCGAGCAGGAAATATTGCTCTCAAAGAAAACGTAGGCCAACCGGCTCTCGATAAGGTGCATTTTCTTCATTTTTAATATATTGACATATCATTTAGCAAGTTAGCCCAGTAAAATGTCTGCCTGGTTATGCATCCGCTCTCAAAGCTATTGATGATAAGTTGGCTTGGGCAGCTCAACGTCTTAATAATACTGATGATATAACTGAGTCACGAAATCTACTCAACCTCATATCAGATGCGGCTAAAGTTTTAAAACTTTTGTGATTTCTTGAAATTTTTATCATATTGTTGTGCGAATTATGAACAAGTATTCCTGATTTATCTCATTATCTGTTGCATTGTCAACTGATGTATTTGAATTACAGACGTTATGGAAACTGTTTTAGGATCATTATGCGTACTGCACGAGTATGTCTTGTCGAAAACAGGCCCAATTTGATGTTTAGAAAAGCTAAAATTACTGGCCGACCGCTGGAACAATTATTACAGTATGTTCTCTTTAAATTTGCTGTAATACACAGACTAGGCTAAAAGTTCCGATTCCGCGTATTAAAGGCGAAGCTTTATTTGGTATATATCCCGTTCTTGAGAGTTTAGAAATGTCTAAAAGAACTCCGGCGAAATTATACATCAAAGATTCTGTAAGGTATGTTCCTTCTGAAATTCTATCAATTCTATTTTGCTGCAGAAATAACACAATGAATGATGTTCGCATATCGAGAATATTGGAAATAGCTCACGAAATGAAGCTGCCGATTAATCGAATAACACATGCTCAATTAGATGTGATGACGGAATTTCAACTTCATAACGTCTTAATTTTGAAAACAAAAATAATCAGATGTTATAGGGTATTTGTCTGGATACCTCCGTTCTTTCTTTTGCATCACCTTCTTTATGTAAATTCAGTGTGTACCTGGATGGTATATTGTTTTATCTGAGGATGATGCAAAATTATTCAGGAGTGTTAGATGTTGGGAACATCGGAGCCATCGCTCGAAGCTGCCTGTTCTTCGGTGTTCAACAGCTTATGTACACCCAAACTAAAGGGTATGAACGTAACTTGCTTGCAATATCTTTATTTAGATTTCAGACCTTCAGTTATCACTCCTTCAATGAGTAAAGCAAGCGCTGGAGCAATTGAACGGCTTCCTGTCGTCCGTTTTAATCACCAAGAAGAATTGTTCAGTGTTCGTTTTTTTTAAATATTTTCATCTTTTATAGCTGTTATCTGACGCTTACATTGTCGGTACCTCGGATTGTGCAACTAGCTCTCGATATGGAGCTGAATGTATTGATGTTGATAATCTTGTATTAGCAAAAGATAAGCCAATCGTACTGGTACTTGGTGGGATATTATTCGAATGTCTTCATTTTTGTTGCAGGTGATGAAGGAACAGGGATATCACAGTCATTAAAGTCACGTTGTAGTTCATTTGTAAGCATCCGCGGAACTTCTCAAAATACTGGTCATGTTAATTCTCTCAATGTGTCTGTCGCTGCAGGCATTTTATTGCAGAAAATTAATCGGATAATTATGAATTGAATAAACGGTTGTGTTCAAGGATACCCTCATTTAGTTATTACGTATTGCGACTGGTATTTCATGTTCACCTGACAAAATTATTTGAGCCGGGCGTAGAAATGCGCTCGACTGCTAAAATCATTGGCGTCGCTTTTCTGATTGTTTTCCATTATTTTTCATTTTTTTTCCAGTACCACAAATTGCAGCTCCATGGCTTCGACATCGAATGAAGATCAGCCAGTAGAAGAGGATGCTACCGAACTGAAATTTCCAAAAGGTTTTTTTATTCCAGTAATTTTGAAAAGTTCACACTTGGTTTCATAATTATATCTTTGTTGCAGAATTCGAAAATGCCAACTGCGATGCTCTTCTGACATCCGAAGTTTATCTTCTTTTGGAACATCGGAGGCATCAGAATGAAGCTAAAGACGATATTGAAGATATGTCTGAGGTACGTGTAGTTTCGACTTACAGCGTGTATATTTTAGGTGTTTATAAAGACTTTAAACTATTCTCGGCGTCTTTCAAGATTCAAAAACCGTGAAACAATTCGCGCTATTCGTTCTATTTTCTCTTCATCGGGTACTGCGAGTAGCAAAGGGCTTCATAAATTTGAAGTGGCCCAAGTATGCAATCTATGTCCAGAAACTGCTGAAGAAGCAAAGGTCTGTTTTAATTATATTATTACTAGTTTGAATGCAAACGAACGAGGAATATATGTTTAGGCCTTGATACCGTCTCTTGAAAATAAGATCGAGGACGAAGAGCTGGAAAACATCCTCAAAGACCTTCATAGTAAAAAGTCATTCCAGTAGTTTTGAATTACATTCATTTCCTCAATAAATCCATTTGAATCCAATGCTTTTTCCATTCTACTGACTAGTTGTAATACCTTTGTACTGGCTCCAATAAAGTTTATTTATTAATCAAACATTTAGATTAGTGTGCTTGATGGGAGGATGGAGATTGGAAACGGGACGTTTTTTCTTAATGATAGCGTTTCCCGTCGGTGCCTTTTGGTTGTTTAATCAACCATCGCTTTTTAAAACATTTGTAATCGTGTATATTGATAACTGATGCGATAGTTTTTAGATGAAAAATTATAAAGTTCCCGATAGTTCAGCAGGTGACACCGCAATGGCTAAATTCAAGGAAGAGTTACTTGTGCAGAAAAGAAAAGAGGAATATGAAAACTTCCTCCGGTATGTTTTTCCGATCTTCAAATTGAACGTACTTGCGCATATTCGCCTGGTTTGCGGATGCTTGCTGTAACTGCAAGCTTTTTTTATGCAACAACAAATTTGTTGTTATTTTAGAGAACAAATGAAGTTCGAAGAAGCAAGACGTATACGAGAAGAGCACAGGATTTGATATAATATTCATTTTCACTAAAAATTAGATTATAAAGTATATAATTATGTGTTTTATGAAAATTCGCAGAGGTTACCAGATACCTCTTTTGATTTATTATTCAGTAACAACTCTTTTATCCGATATGTTCTTGTCTTGCTGTAAAAGTGTTGACGCTGTTTTGTTAGATAAAAACAATAATATTTGCCGCTCAACGTCCCGCAAAAACGTGCGGCCTCATTGATTTCTCCGACGGCTTTCTTTTTATGTGTCCTTTTTTAGATCTAATGTCATCAACCGAAAGCTCGCCTTCTTCCCACTGGGCTAAAGACAATGCAGAAGAAGATAGGGTAGAACAGTTAATTCGTAGCTCAGGCTGTTGGGACGAACACATAAACGTGGTAAATTGCATGGATGCCAATCGTAAGCTAGTTTCTGTTTATTTGATATGTATATAAAACTTTGTGGCACATCTGTAACTATTTTACAGGAGATTGGAGGAAATGCCAACAAGAGGTTGTATCCTTCAGGGAGTGTATGAAAAATTCACAGAAAGATCGGAATAAATAACCCATGTTAGTTGTTACGAATATGTAGAATGAAAAAAATATATTGACCGTAGAAGTCTTCTATTTTATGAGTGGGTGATTTCCATTCTTTTCCTAGTTTTTATTTTGACGTTTCTAGCAGAAAACGTGTCAATATTGCTTTTCGATAAAACGATTTGAGTGATATTGCAATTTTAGGTGAACATGGGAAAAGGAAAGCGGGCGCAATTAGTTCACAATTCAAGTGGCATCGGTGGTACCACTAACCAACGGAATTCATTAGCTGCTAAGAATGATACCTCTATTGGAGATCGATTGATACCAGGTATTATGCTATTATTATGGAATCATTATAGGCCGTCATCCTTGTAAATGCCAAGCCCGAAAACATCAATTAGTGATGAATTGTCTTAATTGTGGAAAGATTGTCTGTATGCAAGAAGGAAGTGGTCCATGTTTTTTCTGTGGAGCATTAGTGTGCACACCTGAGGAGAAAGAAATATTGGATAGAGGTTCTAGAAAAAGCGCTGAATTATACGAGAAACTGATGGGGAAGCCATATGAAGGACCCAAAGTATTTATATTATAGTTTGTAATTACTTAGCGCTTTCAGGGTCTATCTCTTTCGAATCTAGGGCTAGATCTAAATAAAGCAACTGAATTTCGTAACAAGCTTTTAGAAGCTGATGCAGATTCGTTAGTTTTGCTTTGATCATCTATTATATTAAATTATAGAGAAAGAACCAAAGTGTTTGACCTGGAAAGTGATTATTCGCATGTAGATAAGGATCCCTTTCTATCTGCAGATGAACGCAAACGTGTGAGAAAGAGGTTACAAGAATTGAAAGATATGAAAGAGCGAAGGAGGAAACAACTAGTTTTCAATCTTAATCTTATGGACTTAAGCATTTCTGAAAATGTATGATAGTTTTATATTAAAATATCATCTCTTTAAAATCATTTAGAAAACATCCCAATGCGTGAACCAGTGTGACCCTGTAATCGAGGAGATTATGTACAAATCCGAAGAGCGGCGCAAAGCTTTGGAAGCAATCGAAGAAACTGCAGTAGATCCGCGCTGGATTCCCAAAGGATTTGTACCAAAAGTGCGTTTGCTATTTCGATGAATAATGTCTGTCTATTTAGTATCCAAGAGATGGTGGAACTACTTTCCGATCAAATATATGTGATTATGTAGATACCGATAGTGTAGCGTTAATGAATGACGCTGCTGCCATACTGGAAGTAGAAAGTAAGGGCTACACTATCGCTATGGAACAACCATACGCGTCCCTTATTTCCTATGGCAAAATCAAATATTTCCGATGGAATGAAGATCTACAATTAAAAGGACCTATATTTGTTTGTTCATTTTCTAAACCAGTTAGCATCACGGATATTAGAAAGGCTATGGAAACATACAGCTCTGGTAGGATATTATTAATATTGAGCCTAACACCTTTAGAATCAGCAACTGTTAGTCTGGATTTTACACCAGGAAGTATTCATGGTCGCGTATTTCTCGGAGATTGTTTTACCGAAGCAGAATTCAGACAAGAGGCGAGTTTTTTTTTTAAATCAATATTATTCTTTCTGTTCAGTATGGTACCGTAAATCTGGCCGGTGAAGGAGAATTTGTGTTGATTTTTACAGTCTGTGAACCGCTTCGTATACCTATTCCTTTCATCTCTTCACGATGTTTCTTCCAATTAGATAAAGAAATGCGTAGAGCAATGTCGGATGTATTTAAAAACTAATTTTAAAATAAGACTATCACAAAAATTCCAATTGGTTTATAAGAGATCTTATATCTATTTATACTTTTATTGATCGCATTTATTTATAGATTGTATACGCTAAATTTTAGAATGGCTGCTCATGCTCCGGCTCCCGAGCCTCAAGCTCGTTTTTTGGGATTTCTAGATGAAGAACAGGCTAGTTTTTTTCGTTGTCGTTAGAAGTTCAGGTTTTTAAGCTAATACCATGGAAATTTAGGAACTTGTTGCAAAAAGTTTGGCTCTAAAAGGAATTGTCGGGACAGCTACCTACCCATTGATGTGTTGTAAAACACTCATTCAACTTGGACACGAGCCGTTTCCGTTATCGACTGGCAAGACTTTTATTATTGCCGGACGCAACGCTTATTTTCTGCCCAATGTGTTCAGCTATGCTTGTCAGATGAAGAAAAAGTATGGATTTGGTGTCCTATTTACTGGATTGGACTCTGCTCTTGTGAAGCTGGTTGCTGAAGCGGGAGCTACTCATTACGTTTCAAAATATATCGATCATCATTATCCTGAAATTGGAGGAGCTCCTGAAAACATGGATGCGGAAGAAAAAGATATTGATGATCACTCATCTTTCAAGCGTAAGCTGCGGCTTTTTATTCGTGATGCGTTTGTGAGAACAATTGTGGTTACTGTTAGCCGCCCATTTACAGGTTTGTATTTCGTATTCTGTGGCATATTCGTAAAATTAATTACAGTTGCTATGGTCCGACAGGTTGCTCAAATTATTGGCAATGAAACTAAATATACTAACGTTGGACAAGCTCTTAATCTTATTGGAGTCGAAGAAGGACCCGCTGGACTTTTCGCGTATGTTTTGTTATGTTATCAAAGAGATTTTTTAGCGGGTTGATTCCTCAAATTCTTGGTGAGATTCTTGTTCTTGCTGGTGTACATACCTTGAGTTTCCTCGCTGAGCGTACCATTTTCCATATTGGTATGTACGAAAACCAAGATGAAAAGAGTATAAAGGTATTTTTTTCCATTATTTACGGCTAATGTTCATACACTCTAGGAAGCCAAGGAAGTCCGTAGATTCTGCGATATGGCCATTCCATTCGTCGTACAATCTCACGGTTACTCATACCAAGTTATCTCTACTGTAATGGCTGTGGCTGGTTCAGATAAGTTATTTAGATATTTTGACAGCTGAAAAGGTCCTTCCTTTGTAATTTGCCGATAACAGCAAATTTTAATCTGTGATGCTCATTGTATGATTTTAAGGCTTGCCGTCTCTTTCCTTCCATACTCGCCTGCCTTCCTCAATTGGCACAGCGCTTGGGATTATCTTCGCCCTCATGGATTGAAGCGCGGCGCTCGTATGTTCCTCCGTGAACAAACTGGAGCGGTTAGCGTCGGCCCTGACCAGCAACTGTAACTTTGTTCAAATATATTATAATGACATGCTATTTTCAGATATGCAAGCAACAAATATTTCGCCTAGATGGTTGTATTTCAGTAGAACAGTTTGTCCATGTATTGTTTTTATCTCCAATAAAACTGTCGTAGAGATCGTAATATTTTGTCTTTAGTCTTCGGAAAAAAAATTCGTAATTAGCCGTAGGAGCAGACTGCGATGGTTCAGTGACGCTCTTCTCCAGCTACCGAAGGGGGTAAGACACCGCAGCACCCGTAAGACAGCGACGTATGAAAATACTGAAAATTCACAGTATACAGTAATCCTACCCTAATAATAGGGAGATGTCTGTATGACCTGTCGTCTGTGTAGATCAACCGGTCTAATTGGACCAATTTCGCTTTTGACTTTTACAATTTGCAGCACCGGGAAATTTTATGGTTGACTGTGGGAAGAACCGGTATGTTTCAAAGCAAAAATGTGGACAAAGTATCGTCAATGGGAGGACGGAGCCAGCGCTGCAGAACTGTGCCGGCGCCAAAAACCTCGCTCCGTGAGGGCGCGAGCGCAGCGAGCGTCCGCGTAACGGGTCTCCCGAACGGGCCCTATTGGTATGAAAACATATAATCGAAAATTTCGTCAGTACTTTGTCGTTATCGGGTGTATGAAATGAATAATCCGAAATATCACAGGTCACCGGTGCAGGCACCTTAAAGGTCTAAAAATGCATGCCATGCTCCAATGCTAATAGCGTTTTTAAGCATTTTTGTGATTTTTTATTGTTTTCTCGTGTTTTACTAGGCCCGAATTACTATAATGCAAAAGGAAAAAGTAGCGGTCGGGTCGTGTTTGACCCGCTCGATCTGAATTGCTTATTTCTGACCAAACTCAATTTCGGGTAGAGGTCTTCAACGATTTCAATGACAATTCCGGCCAACTGTCGGGTCAGACGGTTTGAAAATCGAAGAAATTTGGCTAAAATGACGATATCTGGCCCGAACCGAAAAGCAACGTAGCTCAACTATGGTGACGTAGCAAGAGCATATCAAGCATTTTGTAATAGATTTTTTGTGGAGTGAACAAAATGGGTTACGAAAATTTTGACGGTCAATAACGTGCCCATATCTGCTAGTTACACCACCCCAAACCGATTTCAGCCCATATAAAACGTTCGGCATGTAGCTATAATTGGGTACAAGTCGAGTTGACTAACTCCTCTTGAATGACTCGATGAAAGACTCGGACTCGAGGGTCTTTTTTTCTCGACTTGAACTCATTGAACTTTTCTTTTTTTTCAATAAACTTTTGTCAAATTCCTTCCAAACCTCTAAAAACGCAAAATTCTGCTCATGTGACTCGACTCGATTTTTTTCAACTCGTATCCAACTATACATAAAGCAAGAAATAAATTGTACGAATACAATTCATTGTCATATTACACTTTATACTATTTAATAGACGGAATATCTACAATTCTAACGGTACGTTCCAGATTTGTCAGTGTGATGACCCCAATATTCCGGGTCTGATGCGTTGTCCGGGGGAATACCCAGTTCTTCGTCAGTAAATTCGTGTAAATATGGCATGTACCAATGACCCTAACAAAACACAACTTTTACTAAAAAAAGTAAAAGAAAACCAACCAAAATGTGTCCAGAATGGTAATACATATGATAAGAGAACCAGAACCATAAAATAGCGCTTATTGTATAGCTAAGACAACGGTCGATGTATGTACGTCCCATCGTGGGTGTACGATAAAAATAACTGCAAAATAAAAATAAATAAACCAATAACAAACTAACTCAGGAATAGGTTTATCTCCCTTACTAGGAGTACCTCTGTATACGCCGTCATAGGTGTGGAGTTCCGGATTTTCTTGGGCTCCCATCTTACCACCTACGGGAACATTTGGGCCAACAGCGTCTTCTCCCCAAGCAAAGCGAGTTCTGAAGAAATTTATATCAACATAGGTCACTATAGATCAGTTATGTGCACCTTACCTAATTGGTCCCAATGTGTGACTTCCTAGAGTCTTTCTCAGCTTTGAATTACGAGAAGCTAATATAAAGATACGGCTACCTAGCATCTGCAAAAAAAGGCAACAACAATCCAGAATAAAAATGTGACATAGTATAACAGCGATTTCTCGCGATATATTGGATATTATACATAAAAATGTTTGTTTGCATAACAAATAACAAAAAACAGGATTTTAATTTTAAAGGAAAAAACGTCGACGGCTAGTTTCCATTTCATGTCGTTTTAGAATCCATTCGAATTCGCCCCATCTTGTATCGAATGTGCCTTTTTGGAGCCACTTGAGCCGTAAAGTAAAACGTGGTCCTAGTTCAAGCAAAGCTGCTTTTTCTCCTTCTTTTTTGAATTCATACCTAAACGTCAACCATATCGATAATTAATTCTTGCGTTAGTACCTGTGATGTCGGAAAAACACATAATCTCGCTGATTATGGAAGGTGATCACACGACGACCGTGGAACTTAGGATCATGGGGGAAAAGACACGCAAACATTCTTGCTATAGTATGTCCAAGACGTGTGTTGAAATTGTTTAATATAACTTCAGGATAATGTGATGTACTTTCACCGAATTTCTTAATTAACTACATTCAGAGAACAAAACACTTACTTTTAATGCTTTTGTAAAAGTTAAGCTGTTGATTTTGAAATATGCCGTAGGGCCTTCGGGTAGATGACAAAGGACAATACCATCTAAAAATTTAAAATAATAAAAAACATAAATTCTATTCATGTGTAAATTCAAGCACTTACTAGGTTTCTTATGGTCCTCATGCACCACGATAATATCCGTATAATCTTTTATTGTAGCTTGTTTGACAACTTTTTTCAACGCAACGCCTTTTCTTGTGAATATTTCCGCATTTGGTATGCATTTATGAAGTTCAAAGCAAAATTGGAAGGTTTTCTAAATATCGACATATTAGAACTGATAAAACATACCTTTGTGGCATTAGGTGAAACCGTTATTAAGATTTTCGGAGTTGTTTCACGATTGAAATAAGAAGCAAACTCATCATTTGCTTCATCATGCTCAACTTCTTCGTCATCTTCTTGTACCATAGTCTCATCGTATTCCCTTGTGCTCTCGATGGTCCTGGGGACTTCTTTTTGCGGAGCGTTATCGCCCAGCTTCTCCCGAATTTGAGCTCGTTCACTCTGACGATCGCGTTTTGCCTGAAGCATTGCAGTTTCATTTTCAACAAATTACCTTTTTTAACGACCTCTTCAATGCTTTTCCTCGTTCGTGCTTTGGCAAATGCATAAAGTCTTCTATCGTAGACGTCTCCTAAAATCAAAATATTGTCATTGTGAAATAAATCAACCTTATGTTTAATTGCAGCATATTCAGATGCAAGCTTTTGACGTTCAGGCGGATCTAATTCTATAGTAACGTCCTCTTCTTGTTTAACCTCCTTTTTCACTCTTTTCCTTGTCGACATTTCTAGAAACACCTAAAATACAAGCGAATGTATAGCAGGGCATGAAATAAATAAGTTATAACGTAATTACATACCGAATATAAATGAAAAAAACCACAGTTCAAAGTCTTTACAATATTTTAGAACGTTAAAAACATAACCGTAACTTTAACCGGTAGAAATCCAGGCAATTTAAAATACTTCCCGTCGGAATGAAATGAGGTCAAAACAGCGCTAAAGCTTATAATCACAGATTACAAATAGAATAATCAAGAATATAAAATGTGCTGCGTCTTACACATATACATACACTATTAAAGCTCATCTAAATTATCTAAAGATTGTAACGGTTTTCTTTTGTTCAGTTCCAGTTCCGCTTTTTGAGCGATCCGTTTACAACCCGAGCTCGAAAACACCGGCGTTCCTTTGGGGAAATACTTAAAATATAATATGCAAATATAAACGAATCAGTAATACCTCTAGGGAATCCACAATTTTGTTGACAAACTCAGGCTCTTTCACTAAATCCCCTCGTCCTCTTGATCGTAAATAATCTTCTGTACACATAACTACATGTTGCCTTTCCAAAGGTAAAAACGGTATAAAATGATCAATCAGCTGGCTCGTAATCAGATCAGACATTTTTAAACCACCTAAACATAAAAATATTTTTTTTGCAAAAACAAACCTTCTCTATTAAAAGCTTCTTTCATAACTGGCCCTTCGAAATGTTTTAAAGTAAGATCCTCCCTATTTTTGCCAGCCACATGATGATCTTTAGCTATATTAGCAATGGCGGAGCCACCTTGATTGCTTAGAAAAATAAATATAGATCGTCGAAAGTCGACATCGAGTACAGAGTCATAGTAATCCAGAAAAGGTTTTACAAAGGATAGTAACTGTTCAGGCATCTTGTCAATTTCATCAAAAATAAAAACGGATCTCTCACATTTTCGTGCGGCATTTAATATTCGTTCACGTAACTTTAGCTGAAAATAATTCAATTAATAAACACAATTTAGGAGAAATCATGAAATGCAGAAAGATTATTAATAGTAAGATGTGATTACCTGATATTCTTCAGTTCTACTTCTATCTGGATACTCGGACGTTGCAACTATATGGTGAACAAAAGAAGACTTCATTCCATTTCTAAAACAAAAATGTTTAGTTTAAATTAATAAAATCTAGTTTTGCACAAAATCTTTGTAGTGAAACGAACCTGTACAGATTTTCTACTATCTGCCGAGCAACGTAATTTTTTCCTGTTCCGGTATATCCATGGAATGACATTACAAGCGGTTTTTTCGGACTGGGTGATTTCCAATGAGCCACTACAGCATTCCAAACAGTATCGACGACCAAATGTTGTCCAAATATATTTGTATCCAGCGCTGTTTTCATATCTAAAAAGTAATTATGCAAATATACAAATTGCGTACTGAAAAAATTCGGAATGACATAAGGCTCTCGACAGCATTCATATAATTTACAGCGAATTTCATCTCGAAACTTCAGCAGACCGCTGCCAGCCAGAATAACGGCACCGCCTGCAAAATCAGCTATTTCCATGAATCGTGACTTAAATAAGCTAGAAATATTTAGTGTATCAGAAGCGGATAAACCTGGAACTGTTCAAAAGAACGGAATATAAATAGATAAATTTTAACATAATTTCGCCTAGATTAAAATAAGATATATATGTAACATACCGATAGCTAATGATATTGGATCTCCAGCAACCATTGAGGATAATATGAGTATAGCGCATGTACAGAATATCGCTTTCATTCTGAAACAACATTTCATAAATGGATGCTTATTATCTAAACAAATTTAAAAAAAAAAAACAAATATCGCACGTGGTAAACTTGATAAATATAAAATAAAACTAAGCAATTTCTTTTTTGCGTTCGTCGCTTTTAGCAAGCGAGTTTGTTTACTCAGACCTTTAAGTTTGGATAGTAAATGAACATATCGTGAACTAAATATAATATCAATGTACAAACTATTTCAATAATTAAATATACTGAGCAGAAAGTATATAATGGGGAATCTGTAAACCGGCAAATGTAGGACAAAAGTATTGAGACCATTAGAGAGTAAAGAAATAAATAGTACACAGAAAAAGCTATTCAATCTTATTTGGTTGACTTTGTTTGTAGAACATGAAATAAAGTAGGAAGATGTTGGTAATTAATGAAAGGAAAAGAAATAAAAACCACAAGCCAAATCCATTTGTATGATTGGGAGCAGCTTGTTGACTAACAGACGTAAAACCCTGAGACGTCTGAATTATACAAAATTAAAAATTAAACTAACGGATTCTGATTTCGAAGACATACCATTATGTGATCGCGGATGTGTGATATTGTTCATCCTACCATGCGCAAAAAGTAATGGATTTGCTAATTCTGAGACTATTGAGGCGTTACTTCGGCGTTTTGTTTCTCCAAGAGTCATGGAAGATAATGTAGAAGCTAAGATACGTGAAGGAGTTTTTTCCCGCTCTCTGCGGCTGAATGTACTTAAGCTTATTACTGATGGAGCCGGAGATGGTTCCCAATCCATTTCCTGGAATAAACATTACTGTACCATTAAAAAATCTCCTAACCTCAGAGCTCTGTTCATGTAATAACCATTGCTTTCTACGCGGACTAGGATCAACATCAGGGGTTTGCTCTCGCTCGCGCCACTGGTAACGATTACGTACAGACTGCTTTGTAATATGAGGTGTAACTTTAGGAGAAAAATCCGGCATCTCCTAAAATCAACATTACATGGCTAAAATTAGCAGGTGCACGGTACCTTTTCCAGATGGCTTCTAATTGTAACATTTTGGGAAGAACACTGCGATACTGGCGTAGACGCAACGGAAAATGCACTGAAATTATTTCAACAACTTAAGATCAATCTACCTTGTAATGACACGGTTTGGTTTTGTTTTGTGCAGAAGTTTTCTAGGGACAACCAATATTATCATGGCCATAACTGTTATCAAAGCTGAAACACCACATCTAAAGAGAAGAAGATCTTCTGATCGAATCTAATGTAAGTTTTATTAAAAAAACCAAACAGACACCTACCAGATCTTGAAATGGAAATGATAAAAAATGTAGACCCAGTAGTATTGGATGGAGTAAGTCAGGAAAATTTGCACGACATTTGTTAATTTTCATAGCCGTTAAATGGGAAAAGAGAATAATGGCAGTCATGTGCAAAGTAAAAGTGGATGAATACGACAACATTTGCCGAAGTAGTGATGGTAGCTGTACAAGTACCACATTTGTATCCTAAAATCAGTTAACAGCTGTAAAATGGCCTACTTCTTGCAGAAAATTAAAATATACACTCAACATAAAAAAGGAGACGACAAAGGAAATACAATGACCGAAAACAGTCGCTCTTCCCCCTCTGAAAAAATGACGACGTCGCTTTTTTGCTAACTGAACTGTGCTTGTTTAATTTTTTTATATTCCTTACTTTAAGAGCAATGTTTCCCGCTTGATCCAGAGAACTTCTTATAATTGGGAAAAGTTTATATTTGAGATCGAGAAGATGACTATACCGTGCCTGAGGTTAGAAATACAACCATATAAAAAACTGCAAACCTTATCACTTTGAAACTTTTCATGCGTTTTTATAGAACACTCACTACATAATGGGTACATTTGATCAAGTTTGTATTTATATGTGTCATATTCCTCATTAAATTTATCCTATCAACAATAATTGACAGCTATATTTGTGCTCACCTCGTTTATGGGCTCAAAGTTGGCTAGTTTCTCCACGATAATTGCTTGTTTTGTATTACAAAGGTTACATAGACCATTACAAGGTGGAACTATGTCTGGTACTGCCGAACCAGGAACACAATATCTGTATTTACAAGTAAGTAAGAATGCAGCTCGTCATCTAACCTTTTATATAAATTACCAAACTGCTCAGGCTTTTTAATGTAATCTCCTGAATTAGTAAATCCGTTATACTGTTCACAAAAAGGACAAGAAAAATTGTTCTTATTTTCCCACTCAACTAGACAGTCTTCATTACAAAACCAACAGTTGACTTCGACTTTCCAATGTTTCCTGAAGCAAAACGTCATCTAATATCAAAATAGAAACCTTAGATATTTGTATCCAAGATATCCAAATCCAGCAGTAGTAGCAGTTGCTGCAGCGATTTCCATTGATCAGAATCTAAATAAGTTTTATTCGCACAAGATTATCAAAAAAATGGATAAAAGCATAAGCGAAAATGAAATGAACAATTGAGTGGCGCCATGGCGCGCGGTTGCGACTATTTTCAAAATGCGCATATATATGCGTGGTCTATTTATCGCTTTGCGAAGCCACCATCAAATTTGATTCAGATTTTTATAGTCTGTCACAAAAAAAGACGACATTTTTAAAGGTCTAACTGGTTCAAAAACCAAACTCAATTAATTTTTTTCTTTATTATGTGACTTCCAATCTTTCTGATTTTCATTGCATAAATCATATCAGATTTTTCTGATTTTTTTGATATATAAAAGACCTTTCAACTCTACAAAATTCTTAATGCTCGATCAGGGCAGAAATACTCACACTTTGACCATTAATACTTTTCTGGTGAGTTAGACACTCATTTATATATCAAAATGCTCAGAAAAATGTGATATACAAGTTGCACTAGAAGTTATAAAGCCTGGAAGTCACAAGATAGAGAAAAAATTAATTTAGTTTCCTTGGTTAGACCTTTAAAAATGTCGTCTTTTTTTGTGACAGACTATAACTGATATAAGCCCTCTTTCGAAAAAAATGCTGTAAACTGATCACCAAAAATATGCGTATTGGGGATACCATATACAGCAAAATCTACAGGTACTAATGAGATATGTAGTAGTTGGGGGAGGAATCGCTGGTGTTTCCTGTGCTTACAAACTATTGGAAGGAATTGAAAAAAATGATACTGTGATGCTTATTTCCGCTAGCGATCATGTAAAAGTTGTGAGTAACTGGATTAAAGTAAGTGCTAATCTCTTACTTTCGCATTGTTTTAGATAGGCCAATTTGCTGAATATTTCACCGTCAGAGACAGTAAATTATTTCCAGAAGACAAACGATTTTCGTTTCTGAATGCTGAAGTGAGAAAATGGGATTGTGATAAAAAAGTGCACTGCATGTTGTGGTTTCGTGTATACCTTGTTTAGACAATAGAAACAGAGAGCAATGAGATCCAATATGACCGTCTTTGCATTGCTACCGGAGCATTACCGCGACTACAGTGGAAACATCCAAAAATCATTGCTTTGAGGTTAGTACCTAGAAAATAATCACAAATCATATTATCGATGATGATTTCAATTAATTCATAAATATTATTAGGGATTCTCATTCTGTCGGTCAGCTGAAATGTTTATTAAACGACGCGCAAACTGTAGCTATAGTAGGAAATGGAGGAATAGCTACAGAACTAGTGTTAGAAACTTTATACATTGGCAAGATAAAAATATTTAGTTACGAACTTCAAAACACTGCTGTTCATTGGATTATACGTGACGTATATCCTTCGTCTGTATTCTTTCTGCCGCAAGTGTCTAAATTTCTCGAGCATCGCATATTGCAGAAAGAAATATGTACGTCTTATGACATCAGCATTTATTGTATCTTTTAGTACCAAAATCCAATCAATTATACAAGCGAGATCGATTTACGATCAGCGATGGTCAACTTCATCCCGAAGTAGCTGGATGCGCACTTGGACCAGATTGGAATAGTGCAGTTAGCCTAAAGGGCTCGTCTGACGTCAGTATAGCTCTCTAAAGTTTTATGTATTTAGAGCGAAAAGGTAACGTTGCATTGTCGTGAAGAAGTCATCGGTGTTTCTTCGGATCAGTCATCTTCCTTGATGTTGACGATGTCAAGTCAAACCAATATCTCTTGTGACTTTGCTATATGGGCTACTGGTGTAATTCCATCTTCTGCTTTTTGGAAAGATAATTGCAATGATGTAAACTTTATTTGAGCTTAGCAATTTGTGTTTTAGTTGAAACTATCAGAGGATGCGGGGATAACCATAGATGAACAAATGAGAACATCTGTTCATGATGTGTACGCCTGCGGAGATGTGTGTACTATATGTTGGCCATCTATCGAGAATACATGGAAACAGGTTTCTCTTAATTCCTGTAAAAAATGTATATAGATGAGACTATGGACACAAGCACGCCAAATGGGTATTTACTGTGCCAAGTCAATGCTTTCAAGCGTCCCCACGGAATTAGATTTCTGCTTCGAAATTTTTGCTCATGTGACAAGCTTTTGTGGGATGAAAGTGGTTTTTCTCGGAGATTTCAAGGGAGAGAATCAATCATCTGATTGGTATATAAGAGAACGCATCATTGGCGATACTGAATATGTGTGTTGCGTTATGGTCGACCATCGCGTAGTTGGATCAACACTGATAGGTTAGTCTCTAAAGTCTAGACACGTATTTTAGTTACGTTATAGGCGATACTAATCTTGAAGAAACTATTGAAAATCTTATCTTGAATAAAACGGACCTCTCTCAAATTGAAGAACATTTTTTGGATCCAGGCATTGATATTGAAGACTATTTTGATTGAGCTCAGTTTATGGCTTGTTTGAGTATGTTCTGTGGATGATATCCTAAGTGTTTTATAAAGTAAAATTCTTTGTCACACTGAAGATATAAACATAAAGGATGTTAACTTTATTGTTATAAGAAAAGTCAGTCAAAATTCACAGATTTAGTGTTTAACGGCTAGGAATAATGCGTGGTTGTCAGCCACAGACACCTGCACAATTTTAAATCCTTCCAGATGGGCTGAACTGATCTCTTGTGGAACAGGTACCATTTTTTCGTCATCATCTTTCAATCCAAGGCCGAGTTGTCCACTGGAGTCGTATCCCCAAGCATAAGCATTCCCTATAATAGTTCAATGAAAATGTAACAAATGCCGAAAAACGCGATTGTACTGTAAAATCCTGACCTCTATCCGTCCATGCAATTGAGCAGCCAAGCTGAGCACTAACTCCGAGTGAATCTTCAATATTTAATTTTTGTAGCTCTTGATATTTCCAATTTTTGTCACTATCACTATTTGACCACGTCCCAAGTCCAAGAGCATTGTCAGTATTTTTTCCGATACAATATATGCCTACGTTATAACATCAACGATTATATGAAATCATACCAGTTGAATCCCTAAGGACTAGATGTTGTACTCCTTCGATATGAGTCCAATTTCGACCGGACAACACTGGTGACAAATGAGGTGTTAATATGCGAAGCTCTGTTTCGTCTAAACATTACACATTATTACTAATAGCTTTTTCCCACAGGTCACACTTACAAAAATATTGAACAGCACAAGATTAAGAAAACAAACCTCCTTTAATATTAACTGAAGCTTCGCCATTGGCGTTGCTTGGTGTTGAATCATCAATTGGAATGCCAAGATGTCCAAAATTATTCAATCCGCACACATATAAATTGTTATCCTCGGTGAGGAATGCACTCCAGAAGCCTCCAGCAAACACGTTTTTGCACTTGACCCTTCTGCGCTTATACGTAATTGTAACTAATAGAGATGTTTCCGAATCTGCCGCTATATACTGTGTTCGAATTCTATCTAAACGAGAGCTTCTTCCAAGTTGGCCCATTGAGAAATCTCCGAATGTAAAGACGCGACCATCTGCAGAAAGCATGACGAGGTGATTTTCTCCTGCGGCAATCTAATTTTTCTTATAAAATATTTTAACAAGAGAGGCACACCTTTACAATAGAAAATCCAGGCTTGTTTCTAAGGATGATTATAGGTTGCTTTTGCATCGCTACAAGTTGTGAGTGTATATCCATTTTGCCACTGCCATCACGCAGGTTACCCCAGGCAATAACTGATCCGTGCTTGGTCAATGCAGCAGTAAAGCTGGCCCCAGCGGCTAGCATAATAATCTAAAATTACATGGTTGTACGAAAAGCTACACTTATTCACTTTTCCTTGATGCAAGATTTCTTCGGAAAAATGAATCTTTTTGAATTCATCGGTGCTTCCTTCACTTTCCACGCCTTCTGCCGGCACTGTCCCCTTTTCATTGATGCCACATGCATAAACGGTTCCATCACTAGCGAGAATCGCGCTGTGTACTCCACCAGCAACAACCTAAAAGTAAGTATTTATACGAAAATAATATAACAGAGACCTGGATAATTTTCATTCCTTCTTCCTCGACGATATCTATCTTTCTGGGTTTTTTTGTAGTTGTGCGCCCGGGGTGGCCTAACTGATCTCCTTCTCCGCAAGAAAGAACTCTCGTTCCTGCCTCGTCTGATAGAAACTCTGTTGGAAGCAATGTTTTTCTATTTTCTGTAACAAGTAATACAACCATCCATATTTCCTAGACGCCTTACTTTTCCCTTTTTCAACTTGAGCAGCTCTTTTCCTTTTACCCTAAACTTGATATAAAATAATATAATAAATTTGATTACGTACAGGAGTTGTTGGATTAATATCGGCAGGTGTAGTATCCATTATCTGAAAAAGAAACCCGTCATTGTAAAATAAATAAGTAAACAAGATAAAATTTAAATGAAGATTATTTAGAACATAACATGCTCTAGTTTTTCACTAACAAGTATGGCAATGAAGTGAAAAAGAAATAGGAGTGTAAATAAACAAAAAGGAAATTTCGAATTTCTCGCATCATGTTCAAACTAGTCTACCGTAAATTGAAATTGTGGTTTAATGTAGGCAAGATTGTCCAATTATAATAAACATTTTTATAAAAACAATAAGAAAACAGGGAAAAATCATGTGAATAGTAGTGAGCTGCGATTTCCCAAAGCGTTCGAGTTCAGCCAATGAGCAGATTATTTTAAAAATGGCATATGGTGTCATTTGGCGCCAAACGACACTGAGAAGTGGCTTTCGTACACCGGAAAACCTCACGCGAGAACTGTTGATTGATATGTGTGAGACTATGTTGGAAAATAAATATAAGATGTCCAGATACTAGATATATGCAAAAATTTTATCGAAAGTGCGGATCCAATGTTTATCTTACGATAAAATACACATAGTGCTAATGTAACATAAAAGCAATAGAAAGAAATGGAGAATATCAAATATTACTTTCGGAGTGAAAACAGTCCATATAAATAAATGTTCTGTAAATAAAATCAGGAATGAAGATGACAAGATAACCATCAAGATTCGTAATATAATTAGATACTGGATTACATGCTGCGTGATATTAGACTTTCTGTAATTTTCAGAGTCTAGAGAGTTGTAAGATAAAACGATACCCAAATCCAATAAGAAAGAACAGAAAAGAGGCATACATATTGGCTAAAATTTGGATGCCAACAACCAAAGGATGATATTCCAAAACACCTCCATACCCAGCTCTGATATCGATAGAAGAAATACTATTGGATAAGCCCTACAAATTATATTTGTATTTGGTTTGACAAACTGTGTAAAACAGCGAAGAACACAGGAGACTGGCGGTAGCTGCCGAACTCAATTTCTCTTTCTTACTAATTCTCCCCATTATATAAGTCTAAAAATATTTTTGTATATCCGGGGATATTCTATTACCGAGAGAATAACGGGTATAAAAGTTGGTCGAATGATGTAGGAAATAAAAAGAATAAGGGCTGGAACGGGTGACCACCACAGAAGGAACATCCAGCACCAGGAAGAGAGATACACAACAATGGATAGCCAACTGAAAAAGATAATATTGGGGCATGGAGGATCATGGACATTTGCCAGCCGGCGAGGTAACAGATCGCAGCGGACGCTTGAAGAAGAAAAGCGATCCATGCTGCAGGACTCGAGGAGTTGTAGAAGGTGAGAACGGCCAACAGAAACAAATATACACCACCTCTGAAATGTGGCTATTTTAGAGGGGAAATGTCGAACACAGAAGATCCATCGGCAATGGGAAAAACAACGGATTGTAGCCAATCGCCGAAGGAACGGACTGGTCGGAGCACAGTCGAATCCTCGCAAAGCAGGCCAGGCAATAAATCTAAAAATACACTGATAGCCGGAATTGGACATACCGGGATGCATCGCCCATCTTCGACGGATACCCGCGCTGGCTGAGGAGGCAAAACGATGAAGAGCCAAAATTAGCAAACAGTTGACGACGGTCGACGAGCATCGAGTACTCTTCCATAGGAAGACGGACACAACTCCACAGACACAATAATACCTAATGGATATTAGAAGAAAAGGATGAAAAACCAACCAAATTTCATGTTCTTCCTCGACAAAACTACTCGACGCGGTACAAAGAAGAGGCAGAAGAAGGAAGAGATTGTCCCAAGAGGCAAAAGAGTCGACTCGCGTCAACCAGAAGCTGACAGCCGCCCCCTGAACAGATTATCTGAGTAAATCGACAACATACGGCAAGCAGCAGACATATTCCAATATTGTAAACAGGGCCGCCGATTGGTTGTCGATGGAACAGCATGCCCTTCTGGGCGTTTTTTGTTTGTTGATGGAATTCTCTGAGTACATGGTAGTCTGAAAAAAAACAACGGCTTCCTGGCTATCCGTCGATTATAACCGAAACTTCGTTCCAGCTCAAGACAGCTCCTGTTTGGCTTTCGCAATATTTCCGCGAGATAGGCGGCCTTCTCGTCGACCGATCCCCATTGAGGAAGATGGAGGAGGAAGTCGAAAATGAGCTGGCTATTCGGCATGAACCAAGTTCTGAGACGTATAGATTGCGGACAAAAGGGAAATACTTCTGGAGGACAGAGAGCACCGAAGTGCCGACACTGGCTGATGGGATTGGCTGTTTCAAGAGAAAGGACATCAAACTGACAACGTCGACCTGCTGGATGGTTGACATCTCATCGACCGACGGACGACTGTCGACGGGTGTCGCTCCGGTGCTCAAGACAACGACTGGCGTCTGTGTCTCCGAGGAATGAGATCCGCCATGTGAACCCTGCAATGTCATCCCGTGGTCACCCAGTATGACGATTGTCAAATTTCGAGTCTATAAAAAGAGATCACGACGACGACGTCTACGACTGACTGAGAAGTACATTTCTCGAATGACATCATCCATTTCCTTCAGTTTTTTCGGAATTTCAGGTGATTCTCCGCCTTGAGAATGGCCTAAAATAATTATATCAAGGGAAAGGAAGAGAAACAAACCGATATGGTCGAGTCCCAGAAAATGCAAGATCATAATATCCCATTTATCGCTGTTGATTTGTTGTCTCATTCGTCGTGTCACCTGGTTATCAACCTCGGTAAAGTCGAGCACATTGAAAGACGGCACCCCGAGGGAGTCGACAAAATACCCCGGGAACAACTTTAGCCACGTATCGTCTCCGTAGAAATTTAGTTTTTTACCGGCGCGACGGGCCTGGCTCAGCCATGTCTCGGATGTCATCGAGTAAGAGAAGAAATTGCCGAGGAGGGAGGCAAATGACGGATTGACACCAGCGGTCAGGGCCTGAAAATGATTAAACTATTTCTGGGAATGGTAGACCTTTATCCGCGGTTGAGTCACTGTGGGAACTTGGACACGAGATCGCATGAGGACACCTTGACCGGTGGCCAGCTGACTTCGGACGAATTGCATCGGAGAGTCCGGCGACGCCAAGAAATCGTATCTCCAGGCGTCGATAAGCATGAAAACAACCTGCGAAGACGGCTCCGTAATATTGAAACATTCTAAAGAGTCGATATTAAAAAGGAAGAGGGAATACTCCAGGGCAAGTCAGAGACATCTGTTCGACCAGAAAAGACAATACTCCCTGGCTCATGGAAAATGGACGACAGTAGGAGAATAGACCCGATTGTGGCCAATAGCGGGCCAAGCAAAAAATATCCCGAGTGTGCCATTTCCCATTCGATCCAAAGAGCCCAATTTCCTTCCTAAAAATGGTTATACTCATTATATTTTTTAATAACTAAATGTCATTTTGATCGGGTTTTGCTGCGGCTTTCCCGAGAAGCGAACTAGGCCAATCCAGTCGCGCTTTCTCCCGGTCATCTCACTTCAAGTAAGCAACTCTTCAAAAAAAAACCAGAAAAGCGCCTTTAGTGATTCTTCTAATTTTTCACCAAATCTTCGCCGCCTCCACTGCTCCTTTGCCCAGTTTGAATCTTTTAAATGGATCGAAGGGTTATCTCATAAAGGAATACATCAACGCAATCACCGCCTACGGTCCCGGTCTCGGAGTCTACAGTGCGTTTTTTTTTAAATTAAAACAAAACTTTTTTAGCTCCTTATCAATATGTCGATGTTTCTTACAATAATTTGCCTTTTGTTGGAAAAATACCGGTTCTGGGAAAAGAGGGAACTTCTTCTCGCTTAGGAATATCCCCATTCTATCCACCCGAAGGCAATCCAAGCAACCCGTTTCCACCCCTTTATCGGTATCTAAAATGACCATAAACACATTCTGATGACAGGGCTCGACCTCTGCCACTCCATGTTCCCGAGCCACAGGATGTCGTCGCTGTTCCTCTGGATGAAGAAGCACTTCATGGCGAGCCTCTCTTCCCACCGGGTGGCATTATATTTTTATTTTTATAAAAGGGATCATTTCCAGAGTTGATTCTACCCGGAGAAAAAGCAGCTATCGAGCTGGATGGTAATTCCGAGACCGAACCCATTAACCCCTTTGCGGGCGAGTTCGCACCTAAGGTACGGCCTTTTTCAGTTTGCAGCCGAAATATATGTAAAAAAATAAGGTAATTTTAATAGAACTTCTAGCTGATCATGATTTGCTGTAAATAATCAAAGTATTCATTAGGGAAATATTGTGGAATGGCCATCTTCACCTGCTGATGAAATGGGAGTAAGCTCAGTGAAGATGGACGATGTTACAGAACACAACACAAAAGCGGAAGAACTAAGAAATCATTCTCCTCTACGTGACGGAGAGAGACCATCAGGAACTAGAGTGAAGAGGATCTTTTAAAAATTCTTATAGCATCATTTCGATAAGTATTTTTATGAAATGTTATGCTAAAGCTGCAAATTTATAAATATGACAATCTTTTATTTAATCAATATGTCCAATACTTAGATGCTGTTCTTTTTATACCAAAAACGAGCACGAAAATCGTCGCTACAACTTAAAAATGCTGGCATCGTCGGTGAGTGCACAAAAGCTCGCACAGCTGATGTATGTCCTGAAAATCAGATATATATTCAAAATCATGAATTGATATTATAAAATGACACTTTGTCCAAGAACATTCTCCTATTACTCACCCAAAGCAAGAAGACGCTTTCTGTCTGAATTCCGTGCATCCCATGAACATAAACTGCCTGACTTCTCATCTGGGAACAGTACTAAAAATATTCTGTCAAACGTTTTTGCAGATAATATTACCATAATCTTCGTTATGATTAAATGCTGCTTGGGCAGGATAATCTTGCCCTCCGGTTGCTCCAGCTCCAGTATACGCAATAAGACACCTGTTTGTTGATAGTTCCCATAATTTAACTATACTATCCAAGCCACTCGTAAGAATATACTGAACAAACGTATACTACAACCTGGTCTGCTAACCTTTCCATTTCTTGTAAATCGCGCTGAACAAATAGCTGCTCCATCATGGGCTCTTGTAAATGTCTCTACACATCTATTCGAAATCCCATCCCATACCCTAACATCTCCATCTTTTGATCCTGTCACAAAAAGACGAGCATTATCAGACCAATTTACCTAAGAAATTCCAGCATTTTAAAGTAATGTAAATCAGAAACTTACATCTAGTACTGTTTGTTTGTGCTGATCAGCAGGATTCGATCCTACAAAGCATTGTGCTGTTTCGACATTATATAGCCTCAATGTCGAATGTTCAGTTGTAACAAGCAAGTATTCTCCACCTGGATGAAAAGACATAGCACGTAGTGGATACACTTCCTAAATTAGATAACCATGAAAATAAAATGTTTCTAATATATCTAACATTTATCGTTTTCATAGCACGTTTTACAGCCGTTTTGGAGTAATCAAATAATTTTAAAGTTTTGTCATTAGATCCAGATACGAGTATCTGTTCTCTTGGATGAAAAGCAATTGTGGTCACTTCCTAAAAATTATAATAAAAAAAGTAGAAGATAAGAATTACATCAATATGATCGTATAATGTTCGTATAACTGGATGTTGTGAGTCAGGTCCTTCCGTCTGTTCCCCTCTTCCTTCTTTTTGCACCATCCTTTCAACATCCATTATTTTAATAGAACAATCTGCTGAGCCTGTCGCAACAAGCGTGCCTCAAATTCATGGTTAGAAAATGAGTGATAAAAACGAACCATCTGTGTTGAATGCTGCAGCACGACAGGGCGCTTTGTGTGCCGTTAGGTATATGGTTTCATACATGGAAGGTTCCGGCGATGTAGGGATTATATCGGCGTCAAATTCTAAATCTAATCCCGAAGAAAGAGCTTCAAACTGAAGGATGTGTAAAACATAATTAATACAAATGTAAACATATTTACCTGAATGGATGTTTCTTTATCATCACGATCAGGATCATCCACAAATTGCTTGGCGATTGAGACCAATCGGAAAAGTTTATCAGAAGGAGGAGGCGGCTGTGAAGAGCATCCGATAGCTTGTGATAAGGATAGGGCTAGTTGCTGATGGCCATCATAAAATAGCTGCCTAAAAAGATATGATTTTCCATTCAATAATTTAACATATCCCACAACTATCCTATACATCCAGTCCCGGTCTTTTACGTCTGGCTTCATGCTTGTCGCTTTATGAAGAGTGCTGAAATCTATGCGAGGTTGAATAAAAAAAATAAGAGGTATTCAATCGAATTTTACAGACATCTAGAAAACCGAATATGATACATTGCTTTATTTATTCACATAGGCATATATTCACATAGCATCAATTGTCTGCGTAATTTTTGTTATTCTACTAACAATAGCATCAATTTCACGACTTCTAAAATAATCATAGAACAAAGTCAAGAGATAAACTTACGACTTTTCAATACTTGACAGGTAAGAGGCTGTTGATGGTTGAAAAGATTTCGCTGGGCCAAATGCGTTTCTTTTTGCTTCAGCTACTTCTATGTGCATCTATAATGAATACAATAATCAAGTCGTTTGACTCAATAATAAAAATAAAGTAAGAAATTTACATGAGCTGCTCGGTCGCTTAGAGAAACTGCTTTCTTCTTGTAATCTTTGAGAGTCTTCAACATTTGCTTCTCTTGTGTTGTCAACGGGCGTTTTTCGCTTGCTCTTCTTGTAAGCTGATTTTTTTTACAATGAAATATTACATGAATAGCATACCGAATCAATTCTGTTGGCCAGAACATCTATTCGATGACGACGATGATTGGCTTGCTCATGAAAATTAATCATATCTGCACTGACGACAGCTAGCCTTGAGATCAGCTCATTTTTACTTTCCATCAAACGTTTCGCGACGGTGCTTATCTCTGACAATCTTCCAAGAGTTTACATTCGAAAATTTCAGTAAATTTTACCTTTTTACAGCATTTGATGACGCTGCCTTCAACCGGGCCAAATTGTAAGAAAGTGAAGCAAGCCATAGTTCTAGCTCTTTAAAGATCTTTTTAGAGTCTTCTTTTGTAAATCCACTAAATAAAAATAATGCCATGAAGTTTTTGATACTTACGTCAATTTCGGTAAAACTCGCATTTGTTCAACCAACGGATCAATTTCCGTTGTTTTCCAATCTTCATTGATCTTCGAAGGTTCAGAAGCTTCGCTTAATCGTGTTTGTGTGGTTATTTTATTTCTGAAAAAAAGCATAGATATATAAGGGAAGTCTCTCATACTTGATAAAAGAAGGAAACAGTGCGGATGAAGGAAATTGAATAAGTAGCATTGTTAACTCTCCATTTTCAGTAGAACACCTAAGAGACACCAATTGCCCAGCTGTATGAGGTATATTTTCAATAGGTTCTTTTTGATTGCAAAGTGCAACAACATGAAGTTGACTATCAGTATTGGAATTTGTAACAGATGCACTGAAAACAGATGGTTTGCTGATTATTAAAGAAAAAAAAACAACCTTAAAGTAATTTCACTGTAATAGTTGATCCAATTGCGACAATCAATCAAATATAGATGCTTAGGTGTTCCAATACAATAGCAATATTCTCCAAATTCCATGAAATATGCTTGTGAAATTGTGGAATTCAGTTGAACTTTTTCATGGAAGTGTACTCTACAGAATCCATATATACGGAAAAGTTTGACTTACTCAAAGCTACCAGCAGACGGTATCACTATGAAATGAGTCAAATCTTCAGAATCTTCACATGTAATTGCTGCATATGCAGAAAAGGCCTAAATGTGAATTTTAATTTTATGGAATACAAAAAAAAATGTGCAAACCTGCTCTAATGGATGCTTGATATTGTGAAACGCGAAAAATTCACATGGATAATTAAGTGATATCTCCAACGAACTGAGAAATGGTGACAACTCATCTGTAACGTAATATAATTTTAATTCCATAACGTTGAATTTACCAGTTACGGTAGCTGTGTGCAGTTGACCATCAGAATCGCATATTAAAAAGCAAAGCTGTGGAACACATGTTATCAATTCATAACAAACTAAAATAATCCAATTAATAAAAATGCTCATTGTTAGCATATTGATTTACCTATGTTACTATACAATCCAAAGGTATTATCATTCAGGTAAGATACATCGTTAGGATTACTATTCTGCAGCAAACAGTTGAGATCAATATCTAGAACAGGTGCCCCAAGATCTGATATCAAGCTATACAATCTGCAAAAAATTCTTTTTTATAGAAAAAAAATATAATAGCGCGAAAACAACAAAAGACAATTCTTACCGGATAACATTATCAGAAGTAAGAATAGATAAATGGCTTCCTGCGTACAAATGATCGGGAATAAATTTAGAATCAACTACTTTTATTTTTCCATATTTTGCGTATTTCGGTGATATATTTTGACTTCTGAAAATTTGTATGACATTATAACAAAATATAAAAACATACTCGCAAAAAACTTCAACACAGCTAGATTTTTTTGAGAGTATTTTTAAAACTTCCAGTTCGATAAGAATTACATACACAGCATCCTCTGCCAGCAAGATTACTCTATAATAAACTTTAAAATAGTATTTGAATAATATACCTGGATCCATCATCAGAGACTTTTAAGTTTTTTACTTTTATAACAGAAGGAATAGCAGGAACGGGAACAATTTTCTTAAATAATGAAACTGGGCATCTTATAAATTGCATACCAAATGCTGAGAATACTCGACTTTCCCTCCGATGAGGCTGAAATGTTTTAAGACATACAGAAAGCCATCATTGAAAGCACATAATGAGCCACCCGGAAATTCTGTTATTGGAAAATCACCAGATAATGAATTAGCGAACATGTGCAATTCTTTTCGCATCTGAATAAGAACAGTTATAAAAATTTGTGCGTAATGTAAATTCGAAGATAACGCGAACAAAAAAGAACAGAATGTACGCAAATAATTCATATAACCATCAGGAAGGCGGTGTTTCTTGAACCCGAGCCAAAGGACTAGAAAGACCCGACGAGACTCTAGGATGTGTATCCGTTCTGAAGTGTAAATATCCGTTATTTAAACTAAAAAAGTCTTACTTATTTGAAGGTTCTGCAAGTTTTAATATTCCCACAGTAGGCTTGTCCCCTTTCTCTGCTTCTTTCTTTGCTAGAATGAGCATACGTTCTACCAAGATATTATTCATGTCTTTGATATCTTCTTCTGTTAGCTCAACAGAAGTTAGCGGTCTCCGCATCATGTTCTGAAAGTAAAAACACATGAGAAAAAATATGAACTTCTATAAAGTACAAAAGCTAATATTAGAAATCAGCTCTCAAAATGGTTGTTCATAAATTAGAGAATCGAAAACGCCGCACCATAGAGCGCGTTTTCGTTTCTGCAAAAAAAAAAAATCTCAATCCCAAAAGTTCACCAGTACCATTTTCTGAGGTGCTGTAGCGCTTTGGTCATGTTCATTAGACCACGTTCACTTTGGCCACCACTTACATTGGACACGGCTTTTTCTCATAGCAGTCAAATTTTTTGGTTATTCAAGGCTATTATTCTAGTTGCTTAGGCCTTGTAGAACACGCTAATAAAGAAAAAATTAAGTTTCCGTTATTTATACGGCCGGAATCCGAAATGGCCGGAATGAACGCTATCAATTTGATTTCGGTCAGAGCGCTACTGCACCTTTTCTGAGTTCACTAGAAGGACAAAAAATATTATAACTAGACGCCCTAAAATTCTTAGTTGCAGACTTCGTTTCTGTTTGTTCCCTAGATAAATTATTTAGTGTTATAAAATCCGTTATGTAACTTTGATTTGTGTAGCTTCCGTTTTGTTGTCTCTCATTCATGGCGAGTATATTACGTTCGTTTTATATATTCCTATACATTTTACTCATATAAACATGTTTCAGATGAAATGTCATTACGAGCTGCTAGAGGTTCCACGTGACGCAGATGACGAAACTATTAAGAAATCATATAGGTTAGAGGCGGTTTTCGTATTTATTTTATGAAATATTTTAGAAAACTAGCTCTGAAATGGCATCCAGATAAAAATCCCGACAAAATTGAGGAATGCACACAATATTTTGCCCTCTTACAGCAAGCATATGAAGTTTTGAGTGATCCTCACGAAAGGGCGTTTTATGATAAGTACCGTGAAAGTATTTTAAAGGGAGGTAAGTAGCTTTATTTTTACTTTTTACAAAATTAAATGCTAGGTTTTGGCAATGAAAACTTCACGGACAAGTCCCTGAATCTGTTTCAGTACTTCACTTCGTCATGCTTTTCAGGTTCCTTTTACATATATTATTACTTGTAAGTTTTTAGGTTTCACAGGCCCGAAGGTAGAATCCATCAGCATTCATTTTAAGTGTATTTATAGAATTTTTATGAGGTTTATAATGGCGTGTTTTTCACATTGGCAGAAGAAGATTACGAATATCTTGACGACTCATCACATCGATATCCTTTATTTGGTAATAAGGACAGCGACTATAACACAGTAAGATGTTATAAGTGTTATTAAATTAGTCTCTTTAGGTAGTTGGACCGTTTTATGGTTTCTGGGGTTCTTTTTGCACAGCTCGAACTTTTCATTGGTTGGATAAATATGATATAAGAGAGGCAGAAAACAGATACCAGGCCCGTCTTATCGAAGCTGAAAACAGAAAACATCGTGAGGCTGGTAGGAGTGCGCGCAACGAACAGATTCGGGTTAGTATTCTTTATTTTAGTGCATAGCCATTATTCAGGAATTAGTGGCTTTCATTCGTAAGCGTGATCCGCGAGTTAAACTTTATAGAGAGGAACTTGAACGGAAAAATATGGAAGCAAAAAAGAAACAAGAAGAAAATAGGAGAAACCAACTCAAAAAGAATCAGGAGTAAGTTGCTACAGTCGAAAGCAAGCCATTCTTTGAAGATTGTACGGAGATGTGGAAGCCATTATGGAACAAAATCAGAAACACTTTGAAACGCTTTTGGCGGAACACGATGAAGATAGTGTCGAAGAAAGTGATGAACTGGAAGATGGGACTCCTTTCTGCATAGTTTGCAATAAGAGTTTCAAATCCGAGTTAGTCTTCGTTACAATAAGCTATTAATTAATTCAGGAACGCTCTGGAAACGCATAAAAACTCCAAACAGCATAAAAGACAATTTTCTGAATTGATGAAACATATGAAAGAAGAAGATAAAGTTATTTTTGGTTTGTTTTAAAATATATTATTGAACGTATATTTAATAGAAAATAATTTTCTAGACGGGTTTACCCCAGAGGATGATTCACCAGCTGTGCCGGAGAAAAAAGGCAAAAAGGCAAAACGACGAGCTCGGAAGAAGAAAGCTTGGGATGAGGAATCTAGTGCTTCAGAAAAGTAACAATTTGTTTTTCATATTTACATTAGTTTAGTGAGAAAAATGAAGATCCTCTCGAGGAGCCAAATGTTCCAGAATGTGAAAAACCCGAGTTGAAGAACAGTAATGATATAGCAAGAATAGACGGTAATTAATTTTTATTTATATATCCTAAAGGTTGCGATTTATTTGATATGGTATTTTTAGATGTTTGTGAAGAAACACTGGTATCTGCAAAAAATAAAAAAGTCAGAAGAGCTAAAAAGAAACTAGATTCGGAAGACCTCAATGGTGGAGAACCAGAGGAAAACACTGGAGGTTCTTTTGTCTTTAATTTAAATTTAGAATTGTATTGCAGATGCTGACGATGACATTGGGAAAGAAACTTTTCAAGAAGATAGCGCTCCAAAAACTGGAAAATGTGATAAATGCGGTGAATTTTTTGAAAGCAGGTTTGTTACATCGAATCTCTGTATGGTTATTCAGAACTAAACTTTTTCAACACATTCGCGTAACTGGTCATGCTACAATTAAAGGTGTACTAGAGAATAAAAAGAAGAAGAACAAAAAAAAGTAAGAAGCCAGCTGGTCGGAAATGATTATGTTGTTACTAATTTGTAAATGGAACTAGTTGTTTTTATCCAATTATTTTATTACAGGTTATTATTTAAAGAAAATAATTATATACTAATTGTTATAAATGATATGCAGGGTTGAGTCGTTTATCATACATGCGAGCCTTTCTATATGATGAATTCGTGCCACAACAAGTACGGTCGCAACCTACTTCTATGTTAAAATTTAAATGTTTTATTATGGTGTGTAACGAATAAGAATGTACAACTGGCCGATTACTCTAATAATTTCATCATCAAAAGATTGTCGCTTTTGAATGTTGAGTAATCGCGTCGCTTTGTTCATAATGCAGTTATTATCGGTCATAATCGACTAGCTTTTCTTCATTATTGATCGTTGCAGTTGTCCTAGTCTTAGTGTTCTCCAGATATGTCTCTTTTTGCGTTCGAAGGGTCCTCAAAAATCACGGTGAAATGGCCGAAATCATCGCCGGCGGTTGAAAAGCTGAAAAAACTTTTTCCCTTATCTTTCGTTGATGGAGTGCCGGAGACCTACGAAGTACCTGAGAGGTAAGTTCACAATAAACCACAAAATTTAAATAATAAATTTTTTGCAGGTATTTGGATATTGAATTTTGGAAGCAATTGTCAGGAAAGTTGAACGGATGGTGGCGAAATTGGCAAAAAATTCGCCTTCGGATACAGCGCGATGTGCAGGAAACGCTGCAAAATCAGCAAAGACACGACCAGGCTCTGAATATGCTGGAAATATTTATGGATGTGAGTTGATAAGGCAAGCCGATGAAAAAGTTTTTAGAATTTTGAAGCAGTGTTGACAGTTTGTTGGAATGGCGACACGACTACGCCTCCACTTCCATTAGAAATATTCAAAAATATTTGGAGTATATATTGCTAAAATATAAACATATTATATATTTTATAGATGAACTGAAAGAGATCAATCACGAGATTTGCGAAGTTTGTGAAAAACTCGACTATAAGATCCTCTTCGCGCCGTTTTCATGGTCCAAACATGTCGGAAATGCTGTTCTCCAGTTTTGCTACAGCTGTAAGTTTCCCAGATAATTTCTGCCAATTCATAAAAAGAGTATTGGAAATTTTGCAGCAGATGAAAAGTACGAATCCTTGAAGAAGCAGTTGGAATCCTTCTGCGATGATGGTCCTCTCTATTCCTACATAGCCAAAAATATTCTTTCCTTGTGGTAAGAGTTGTCGCAGATGAAAAGTTTTTCCCGTTCCAGCACCTATATCTACAAAATAGCGAAAGACGTTGACGTAGAAGAGCAGGAAGATACCCTACCAATTCTAATTGGCCTTTTGACCAAATATCGTAAAAACCTCACCGCAAATTCGTATATCGAAATTAGAGAAGCCGTGGGTAAGTAATTCGACAATGAGAAGAATAATAGGTTTCCTTGTAGAAAATTTGGATGAAGAATGTTCGAATATCAGAGTGTCGGGGACAGAATACGTCTACCAATATCTGCCGGCCACATTGGAGGAGCTTCGAGAGATTGTGGCAACGTTAGTTTGACCGAAGAGTACACAAAAAATTATAGGGGAGGAAAGGACACATTTGTACGAAGAAGTTTGAGAGAGAAGAAGTCCGTGAAATTGGAAATGGACGAGGAAGAAGTAAAAACAATGAAAAAAACAAAAATAAAAGAGGAAATAGACGAAAAAAAAGGGCGAGGACGACCAAGAAGAGAATCAAAGCCAGTCAAAAGTGAGTCGACAGAAAAGACCAAACAACAATTACAGTATACACACCACCACACGACATAGATGAGACCGGACAAGAAGAAGAAGATGACTTGATGGAGGAGATTGTATTAATCCAATCGCCCAGACAGCTAAAACGGAAGTTGTCAGTCGATAAAAATTCGAGAGAACCAGTAAGTAAAGTCAGAAAGGTCGATGTGACGATCGAAAACGTCACACAAAAGGTAGAAACTGAGCACTTGATAGATAAAGAAAAATGACAATTTTAGGATGTGATGATAGGCAATGAGAAGATATTTCTTGAAACGACGCGGTTGCATCTCCTGCTGTTGAAATATCCGGATGGACGTTATGCACGGTCGTTTATTCCAGCAATTTTTGACAGTATTGACCGGGCTTTATCTGCATTAGGCGAACTAGCCATGGTCGATTATATTATGCACAAGTCGGCTGTCGAAGTCGGCGTTTGCCAACTTATAAAAGATCTTCGAAACCAAAGCAGAACGACCAACGGTAAATAAAAATAATTTGATATAAATAACGAAAATTTTTAAGATATTGTCAATTTTTCATCTGATAAAATAGCTAGAAGATGTGTTTCGATGAAATCAGAAGCTGCCGATTTCGAGGATGAGCCATTTAGAGAACTGGAATTGGCACAATTGTAAAGGTGGTCGCCTCGGAGCCGGGATATTCTATACAATAAACCATATTTTTATCCTCTTCTGTCATATTACGGCTACTACGGAGAACTTACACCTCTGTCGAAGAATTTGTGAGGAACTGGGAATTTTTATCAGACTACATGATACTTTGAAGTTTTTTTATCAGCTGCAGGTGCCTGAATAGTTCAGCAGCCAAGAAGCCATTCCACATTTCCATTAGTGACCCAGCATGCCTCACCGACTAATTGCCTGAATGAAGCTGAAAGACCAAATTTGTCTGCTCTCGTAGATACTCGCCTACACATGTATATACTTGGGCACGAGTCATTTTCGAGTCTGCCCGTTCCGAGAGCCATAACTTTTCTATGGTAAATGCGATCGTATTACTCTTTTCACATATTTGTAGAGCACAAAAAATGCTATCAGATGATGGTGTTAGCATTCGAATTGAACAAAATACCGCCGAAAATTAATTTTTTCTATGATGAAAAAACCCAATTTTTCAGACTCGAATTTCGAGTCAGGATTTTCTACTTTTTTTAAAATAAAAATATCGAATTTTCTGTGGCGTATTGTTCGATTTGAACTTTAATACTATCATTTGATATAGTCTGTTTCAAATGGAAATGTCTCGCTGCGCAACGGCGGGATTCCAATTTTTTGAAATTTGCAACAAAATTTATTTTTATAAAAATAGCACTTTTTTGGATTCGCCATGATTTATGCTAGTTCTTTTATTTTTTCGATAGATTAGAATTTTAGTAGGTAAATGCAATAAAAATGAACATGAAAATAAGAGAGAAATTCACAGAAAATTGCATAAGCAAGAAAGCAAAATCGAGCATCTGACCCATCTAGACGCCCGAGCGCTCTATCTAGATCGATTTAACCTTTAACTAAAACATATCCATTTGAAACAGGCTATAGCATTTTTTGTGCTCTACAAATATGTGAAAAGAGTAATACGATTGCGTTCACCATAGAAAAGTTATGGCTCTCGGAACGGGCAGACTCGAAAATGACTCGTGCCCAAGTATACACATGTATAGTTTGTTTCCAACGGATATTCCTCGATTTGCGCGAATTTTTTCAAGAAAAAATACCGACCAAATTTTTCCGAGAAACACATCTATAAGGGGTATTTGAACACAAAAAAAAGCAAATCCGCTGTTAGTTTGAGTGATTTCGCTGATTTAGCTCTGGTTTTCGGATGGTCTTCAACTGAAGACTATTGCTAACCAGGGTAGCTACTTTGAATGAACCGCCATTCCTCGGGTGTGACTAGCACCATTAGAACGAGAAACCTCCAAAAATTATGCCTATGTGTCAAAATTTACACCTACAATGGGTCACGCGGAAGCGCGTAGCACGACATTTTTGGTCTACTGGCCAAAATCCAGACCGGCTGCATCCGATGCAATGCACAAAGTTCCATATCTTTTGAATGGAAAGGGCTATTTCTAAACAGTTTTTTGCACCATGTAGAGGACGGACTGAGCTACTGGATGCTCTTTAAATTTTTACGGAAGGACCGTTTTGGCAGCGGTTTGGAGGAGGCAAGCATTGAGAAATTGGGAAACACGGTGGAATCGATTAAAAACGGACATCGAATTCGTGTTTTTCAGGCCCAATTACCCCTAGAGATGTGTTTTCCTCGAAAAATATTTTCCCGACTTTTTCGAAAAACACCAAAGGGGGGACCAAGCTGATTTTGGTACTTATAAGTACCCGTGGGCATGAAAGGGTTAAAGGAACCGTCTCACAGCTGTGACAGCGTGTGACAGATTGCGCGCAAAATTTGAAATTCCGAGCAAGCAAAATGGTTGAATTTTCGTTTTTGCTACTATTTCGCTATTTTCTAACGTTTTTATTTATTTTATTGAGCGGCAAAAGTAGCATTAGGTACTACAGGTCGCACAGGAGGTTTATATAGTATAGGTATTGGGCAAAATCATTTACATATCAGTCTCTTTCTAAAATTACTAAAGTTTATTTGGACATTACAGAATGTTCTTATACAAAATTAGCCCGCGTAAAAAATCGTTGACGCCTCTGCGTATCGTATTTGCCCCTCCTCTCCGTCACTGCCCAATTCGAAAATCGTATATTTCGCATTTCGCAGTTGTTTTTTCTTCTTGTCTTTGTATATACATTTTTGCATAATTTCCACGAATTCTATATCTAATATCATAATGTAACCGCCACACTTTTTGTCGATTTTGTAAAAATAAAAATTGTTATAAATATAAGAAAAATACGTAGATTCCGAATATCTACACGAGAATTTTCCATTAAATCAAATCTGCCCGCTACGTCGATGGTCCCATGTCAAAAATGGCTAGATCTTTTTTCGACTTCGGGGCATGTGTTATATATCATTCGAACGAGCATCAAAAGTTATTACGTTTCCTAAAATTTCAGACCTCCAAGTGGCCAAATAAAAAAGTTAGCCGCGATCATAAGTCAAAGTACCCGAAAAGCCGATTTTGCCCAGCTCGCGTCTAATATGCTAATGCGACGTGTGATAGCTTATTTTGAAGCGCTAACAAAACTAAGTATGTGTGCCAAATTTCAGATCAATCGCAAATGAAATAACCGAGAAATCGCCGCCTGAAATATTGAAAACTGCTGTCAACAATAGGCGCGAAAAACCAAATTCAAACTTGTAAATATGCTAATGTCTCAACAGCAAACGACGCAGCATCGTCTGCTGATCATTTTGATATATAAAACTTGTCATAAGTCTGAGAACTAAGAGAGCTATAGCCAGGAATAGGTGCGCAAGTCGAAAAATTGCATCTGAAAAACTGCCAATTTACCGCGCAAAAGTCTCTTTTCGCCTTTTTTGAATTTTCTAACAATATTTTACTCTTCTAACAACTGATAAATGGTCTTATAACGAATACGAACAACAGAATATCAGTAAAACTTTAGGCTAATCACTATAACGAATACAGGCAGACCACAAGGCGAAAAAAACTGCAAAGACTAAAGTAATTCGACCAAAATGTGCAACATTACGCGCTTCAAATCTCAAACGGCCACCAAATTCGTCAAAATACGCGCTAAATATCGCAAATGGCCACAATATCAGTCAAAATACGGGCTGAATATCGCAAATGACCATAATATCAGTCAAAATACGCGCTGAATATCGCAAATGGCCACAGTATCAGTCAAAATACGCGCTAAATATCGCAAATGGCCGCAATATCAGTCAAAATACGCGCTGAATATCGCAAATGGCCGCAATATCAGTCAAAATACGCGCTGAATATCGCAAATGGCCATAATATCAGTCAAAAATACGCGCTGAATATCGCAAATGGCCATAATATCAGTCAAAAATACGCGCTGAATATCGCAAATGACAACAAAATCCGTCGAAATACGCCACTAGCGCGGGTCCGGCCGCTGACGGCGGCCGAAGGCCCGCGCCTTCGATTAACCATTAACAAATGGCCAATATCAATATCAAAATAACAAATAAGCCGATAAACATTTGTAACGCGGACCATTTCTAGTCCTTATAATTATAAAAATAGTAAGAAAAACAACGGTTTAGTTGGGGATTATATCGCATGAACTTTCCATGTTAAGTCTTTTTGCATGCATTATTTGTATTTTCTTTGCATACTCCAAATCATCATTATTTAGGGTGAATTATGAGCAACACAAATGTTTTTCTTTTTTATCCTAATCTCATTGGATATGGTCGGATTATATTGGCTGTTATGTCGTTTGCATATATGGGAGCTTCGCCATATACAGCTATCCTCTGGTAGGTATGCTTTCGAAATTAAAATCGTCTATTTTGCACATAAATACAACGAATAATGTTTTTCAGTTATGCTTTGAGTGCTGGCTTGGATGCTTTTGATGGCTGGGCTGCCCGAGTGTATAATCAAAGCAGCCGTTTTGGAGCTATGTTAGATCAACTCACCGATAGATGTGCTCTAATGGCCATTTGTATGGCTCTTTGCCGTTTTTATCCAGAACATATGTTTTTTTTTCAGGCATGGAAACATTTGTGAACATTGAATAATCGATTTTCAGATTAGCGCTGTTCTAGACATCGCTTCGCATTGGTTGCATCTTCATGCTACAGATTTAACTGGAGCAGTTACACATAAACAGGTTATTCGATAGAATATATTTTTATGTTTTTTAAGAGTACGAATATCATTTTACATCACTATTACACGAATCGTATGTTCCTTGGTGCAATGTGCGGTGGTAACGAAGCTTTTTATATTATAATGTATTTGCGTGCTTTCCACCCTGGCCCATCCATCTTTGGTGCTTATTTTATGACATATTTGGCTATACTTACATTTCCTGTTGCTTTTGTAAAATCCGTTATTTCGCTAGTTCATTTATTCGAAGCATCACAAACAGTAGTGAAACACGACGTTGAGATTATAACAGCAAGAAGTTCGGATAGCAGCAGGAAATTGCAATGATACAAATTTATTCTAATTTTATTCACGCATATTATTACGCTTTAAGTATATGGTTGTATATATTCTACATTCCACCTCTATTCAGATGTAAAAAAAATACATGTAGCTATTATAAACATTTAGTTATGTAGTGTTCAAAATTTTTTTACCTCAACGTTTTTTAACATTTTTATTACCTTTTCTTAAATTGAACTTTTGTGAAATAATATTAATGTTATGTTCAGCGTTTTCCGATCAACAATGGCTGACGAATTCGCCAGAGTCCAGCAGTATGAATATCGTCAGGTATAAGTTCATTTTCTTCTTAAAACATACCATATTTAAGAATTCTAATTTGGTCCTTCAAGTAGACTATAATTTGACTGATAGGAGAGCCAGGAATGAAGCTACCGGAGAGGTTATGCCTCTAAATGACAAAGTTCTCAAGGGTATGAAAATGGGAGATAAATATATGAGAGGGAAAGCTCCCGTCGACGAATCTAAGGATAAAAAGAGACGGTTCGAAAAATGTGGTATTTGGACTTATTATATATTTCAGAAAAAGAAAAGGAGATGAAAATGATTATCGAATCGTAACGAAACAGGCAAGAGATAGTTCCGAATATATTGGAGAGTACAAGCCTAGAACGCAGGAAACTCGTCAGAGTTACGAAATACTTCTAGCTACCATACAGGAAGCACTTGGTGATCAGGTAGAATTTGCAAAAATCCTTTAGAGATATATATCTCTTATTTTAGCCACGAGAAGTTCTTTGCGGTGCTGCTGATGAAGTATTGAAAACTCTGAAATCAGAGCGAATAAAAGAAAAGGACAAGAAAAAAGAATTGGAAGCACTTTTGGGAAATTTAGCAGACGAGCGTTGTCACATGTTGATCAACCTTGCCAAAAAAATTAGCGACTACCACGTCGATGAAGAGAATACTATGGAAACGGTATGTTATACATATTTTACAATTTATTTTTACAGGATGAAATTGATGAGAATGAAGGAGTTAACGTTCAATTTGATGAATCGGATGATGATGATCAAGACGATGGCTATAAGGACATCAGAAAAGATGATGAAGAAAGTTCTGGCGATGAAGCTGGAGTTGAAGCAGCTTTCGACGAAGTCTTGCATGGAGACGGTTTTGAAGATGATGAAGAGGGCGAGACGAAGAAAGGGGGCCTCCATGCACGCGACGTTGATGCTCATTGGATTCAACGATCTTTGGCAAAGTTTTATCAAGATCCTATAATTGCTCAACAAAAAGTCTCCGAGGTTATGACGATCTTAAAGGTGATCAGTCTTTCTAGTGTTTATTATTTTTATAGGAAGCTCAAGATGATCGTGATTGTGAAAACAAATTGGTCCTCCTACTGGGATTTGATAATTTCGAATTTATTAAAACTCTTCGTCAGCATCGGAACCTAGTACTCTACTGTACTCTCTTGAAACAAGCTCAAGATGAGGACAGAATCAAGGTATATCTTTCCAAATTAACTACAATTCCATACTAATATTAGATAGAAGAAGAGATGAGACTTCGTCCCGAATTGCATAACATTCTTACTCAATTACAAGAAGTTGATAGCGGCGATATAATTGAAACTGAAAGAAACAAGAAAAACAAAGCCGCCGCCAAAAGAGCTCAAGCAGCCGCGGGAGAAGAAGCTTTAGCTGCTGGTAAATGGTTTGCTGGGAGAAAGGTGCTCGATTTGAATGATCTTGCATTCACACAAGGAGGCCATCATATGAGTAACAGAAAGTTTGTTTTATTAAAAGTCTTATTAAACTTACATTGTCAGATGTGATATGCCGCAAGGCTCCTGGAGGAAACAGCATAAAAGTTACGAAGAAATTTTTGTTCCAGCGCAGCCACCTCGGGCATTTGCTGACAACGAAGTAACTATTTATCCATACAATTACCTTAGATGCATGCTAAGGTTATATTACATTTTTATTTTCAGAAGCTGATTCCAATTTCCGAACTACCAAAATGGGCTCAACCGGCTTTTGAAGGTTTCAAGTCTCTCAACAGAATACAGTCTAAATTGGCAAACAGCGCGCTGAATAGTGATGAACATTTACTGCTTTGTGCTCCTACAGTATGTTTAATTTTATAAGTTACTATGTTTGAAATTAAGGGCGCTGGTAAAACGAATGTGGCACTTTTGAGCATCTTACACGAAATTGGCAAGCATCTCAATGCTGACGGAACCGTTCGACTCGATGAATTTAAATGCATTTACATTGCACCTATGAAATCACTCGTACAAGAAATGGTTGGAAACTTCACTAAGAGACTGAAGCCGTTTGGTATCACTGTAGGAGAAATGACCGGAGATGCTCAAATGAATAAAGAACAGTTTATGGCAACTCAGGTTATAGTTTGTACACCTGAGAAATACGATATTGTGACCCGAAAAGGCTAGTGCTACAATTTCATTCGAATAAAAGTATGTTTAGGGGGAGAGCGGGCTTACAATCAGCTAGTCCGTCTTGTTATTTTTGACGAAATCCACCTTCTTCATGATGACCGTGGACCTGTTTTGGAGGCGATTGTTGTCCGCAGTTTACGTCAAATGGAGCAGTCCAGTGATACATGTCGTTTGGTTGGTTTATCTGCGACCTTACCTAATTACCATGACGTCGCCACATTCCTACGAGTAAAACCCGAACATCTATACTTTTTCGACAACAGGTAAGCTTTTTTTGTCATTTGTTATACAATCATTTGCAGTTTCCGACCTGTACCACTTGATCAACATTACATCGGAATTACAGAAAAGAAAGCCTTGAAACGTTTCCAGGCAATGAACGATGTGGTTTATGATAAAATTATGGAACATGCTGGGAAGAGTCAGGTACAGCAATAGCTTAATTCTCATCTTTAAACACCAATTTTAGGTTCTGGTATTTGTTCACTCAAGGAAAGAAACAGCAAAAACCGCAAAAGCTCTACGTGACCTCTGTCTGGAGAAAGACACTCTCAGTAATTTCATGCGAGAAGGCAGTGCTAGCACCGAAATATTGCGAACAGAAGCTGAACAAGTTAAAAATTTGGACTTGAAGGATCTTCTACCTTATGGTTTCGCTATCCATCACGCTGGAATGAATCGCGTAGACAGAACACTTGTTGAAGACCTTTTCTCTGATAAGCACATTCAAGTCCTCGTATCCACTGCAACCCTTGCATGGGGTGTTAACCTTCCTGCACATACTGTTATTATCAAAGGAACCCAGATCTATAATCCTGAAAAAGGACATTGGACTGAACTTGGTGCTTTGGATGTTATGCAAATGCTGGGAAGAGCAGGAAGACCGCAGTATGACTCACGAGGAGAAGGTATTCTAATAACGAGTCATAATGAGTTGCAGTTTTATCTTTCACTAATGAATCAGCAAGTATGTTTTTTTTTTGTTTTCAAAACGCGAAGTTATTTAGTTGCCAGTGGAAAGCCAGATGATTCCTCGCTTACCAGATATGCTCAACGCTGAAGTTGTCCTGGGTACTATCAATTCTGTTAAAGATGCGATGGACTGGCTAGGCTACACCTATCTTTTTGTACGGATGATAAAATCGCCTGCAACATATCATATCTCTCCAGAACAAGTGGTTAGTTAATTAATGTCACTTTTTTAACTTATCATCTTGCTTGTTGCAGAAAAATGATCCTTTCTTGGAGCAAAGACGTGCAGATCTTATACACACTGCATGCATGACTCTCGATAAAGGCAACCTGATTAATTACGATAAAAAGTCCGGAATCATCCAAGCTACGGAACTTGGGCGAATTGCATCCCATTATTACTGCACTTTCCAGTCTATGCATACATACAATTCAAGATTGAAACCAGAATGCAACGAAATCGACCTATTCAGAATATTTTCACTTTCTAGTGAATTCAAACACATCGCTGTAAGAAATGCTTGTATCCATGTTTTTATGCAAGTATTTTTTAGGTTCGTGAAGAGGAAAAATTGGAACTTCAAAAACTGGCCGAAATGGTGCCTATTCCCATAAAAGAAAGTCTATCTGAAGGAAGTGCAAAAACAAATGTCCTTCTTCAGGTGGATTATAATAATTTTTGAAAAATTTTAATTTTCAGGCTTACATTTCTCAGCTTAAATTAGATGGTTTTGCATTGCAATCTGATATGGTGTTCATATCTCAATCGGCTGGGCGGCTTTTCCGCGCTATGTACGAAATTGTACTATGGAGAGGTTGGGCCGAACTTGCTCATGTAATTTTAGTTTGATAACGGTAAATACCTTAATTTTAGAAAGTACTTGGATTGAGCAAAATGGTGACGAATCGTCAGTGGCAATCGTTGAATCCACTTCATCAATTTAAAAAAATCCCTACGGAAGTAGTGCGAAGTATTGACAAGAAAAACTACCAATTTGAACGCCTATATGATTTGGATCAACACCAATTAGGTGACCTGATAAAAATGCCGAAAATGGGAAAACCTCTGCATAAGTTTATCAGACAAGTGAGTGCAATTAACAATTTTTTTAAACAGTTTTGCCAATTCCAGTTTCCCAAGTTGGAACTGTCTACGCTTATCCAACCTATTACGCGTACAACTTTAAAAATTGAATTAACAATAACACCTGACTTCAAGTGGGACGATAAAGTGCATGGTAATGCTGAAGGATTTTGGATCTTTATAGAAGATAACGATTGTGAAAAAATTCTTCACCATGAATACTTTCTTTTGAAACAGTTAGTGACTTTTTTGAGATAGGCTACATGCTCCTTTTTCAGGAAATTCTGTGAGGATGACCATTTGGTGAAGATGTATGTTCGCCTCTTCGACCCCTTACCACCACATTATTTTGTGCACGTCGTTTCTGATCGCTGGCTAGGAAGTGAAACATCATTACCTATTTCCTTCCGACATCTGATACCACCTGAGAAGTATCCCCCACCTACGGAATTGTTGGACTTACAGCCCCTTCCTGTCTCGGCTTTAGGTAATTCCGTATTTGAAAATATATTCAAAGCTGCTGGAATCACAGTGTTCAATCCTATACAAACTCAAGGTATGCTTAAGCGTTTATTCAATATTTTTTCTTCAGTATTTCGAACAGTCTATGAAAATAACGACAACGTACTTGTGGCTGCTCCCAACGGTTCTGGAAAAACTATTTGTGCGGAATTAGCTATTATGCGTCATTTTGTGAACAATCCGGAAACAAAATGTGTTTACGTATCGCCTATCGAAGATATCGCTACCAAAGTCTATGCCGACTGGGTGCAACGATTGGGTCCTGCATTGGACGTGACTGTTTGTCTTCTTACCGGCGAGCCATCGACGGATTTGAAACTTTTACAGAGAGCTAAACTTATCATCGCTACTCCCGAAAGGTTTTTTTTGCGTACAATGTTATCATATTGGTTTTTGTAGATGGGATAATGTTTCACGCCGTTGGAAACAGCGAAAAAATGTGCAAGCTGTTAAATTATTCGTCGTTGATGATCTACACATGATCGGAGGACCAAATGGGGTATAGCCAATCTTTTTATTTATCGTAAGCATTTTAGCCGGTTCTTGAAGTAATTTGTTCTCGTATGAGATATATGTCTTCACAACTAGAAAGCAGTGTCCGAATCGTCGGTCTATCCTCTTCATTAACGAATGCTAAAGACGTTGGTGGCTGGCTTGGTGCTTCCTCTAATTCCCAGTTCAATTTCCTACCAAATACCAGACCTGTGCCTCTGGAACTACAGATAAAATCCTTTAATCTTTCGCATACTCCTTCCCGCCTTGCTGCAATGGTTCGTCCCGTGTACCAAGCTATCACCAGTTATGCTGGTAAACTCAATCCTAAACCCGCGCTGGTTTGTTTCTATATTTTATTTTTTTATTATATAATTTAAGGTTTTTGTACCCAATAGAAGGTTAGCTACATCAACGGCCTTCGATATCGTAACATACGCTCATGCAGACAGCACTCAACAAAAACAGAGGTTCTTGCAGATTGGCGAGCAAGATTCAGTTTTCCAATCCTTACTAAACGCCGTCCAGGTGCCTACATTTTTACAATTGTTCTTACAAAATTATTAGGATACCGGTTTAAGAAATTCTATTGAATCTGGTGTTGGATTTTTACATGAAGGCTTATCTAAAAAAGATGCGCAAATAGTGCAAGAACTCTTTCGTACAGGAGCTATACAGGTATGTTTAATAATAAATACTTATTATTTTATTTTCAGGTTGTCGTGGCTACTAGTACAATGTGTTATCAACTTGATGTACATGCTTATCTTGTAATTATAATGGATACACAGTATTATAATGGAAAATATCATGTTTATGAAGATTATCCAATTGGAGATATGCTCCACATGATTGGTTTAGCTAACCGACCCGGAAAGGACCAAGATGGTATGTGTTTTTCAATCTACAACCGTTCAAATTTTAGCAAAATGTGTCCTTATGTGTCAGTCTTCTAAACGAGAGTTTTACAAGAAATTCTTGAACGATCCCCTTCCTATTGAATCGCATTTGGATCACTGCTTGCACGACCATTTCAATGCAGAAATAGTTACAAAAACGATCGAAAATAAGCAAGATGCTATTGATTATTTGACATGGACACTTCTCTATCGAAGAATGACGCAAAATCCTAATTACTACAACCTGCAAGGTGTAACTCATAGACATCTATCCGACGCTCTATCGGAATTAGTAGAGACTACCTTGAAGGATTTGGAGAGAAGTAAAGTGAGTTAAATTGTTCACCTTTTACTTAATTCAATTCATTTTAGTGCATCACCATCAAAGATGATATGGATACAATGCCGCTTAATTTAGGCATGATTGCAGCTTACTATTACATTTCATATACAACTATTGAGTTGTTTTCTATGTCTCTTCAAGCAAAAACTAAACTTCGGGCTTTGATTGAAATAATTTCAAACGCTACCGAGTTTAGTAATATTCCAATTCGTCATAAAGAAGACAACATTCTCAAACAATTGGCTGAAAAAATATCAGGTCAAAATAAAAATCAGAAGTTTACTGACCCTCATGTAAAGGTATGAAACTTTTTTTATTTTAATTCCGTTTCTCTTTTAGGTTAACTTACTAATTCATGCTCATTTGTCTAGAATCGGATTACCTGCAGAGCTTAATAATGATACTGAGCTGATTGTGTTGAAGGCTATTCGTCTTGTACAAGCTTGTGTGGACGTCCTATCTAGCAATGGTTGGCTTTCTCCCGCTATTTATGCTATGGAATTGTCGCAAATGCTTACCCAAGCAATGTATAGCACGGAACACTCTCTCAAACAGATTCCACATAGTAGTTCAGCCCTTATTGAAAGAGCTAATGAAAAGGTTACGTTATTTTCTTGGCATAACACTGTTGTTGTTTAGAATATTAAGTCCATTTTTGATTTGTTGGAAGAAGATGACACTCGCGACTACATTTTAGGAATGAAAGAGGGTAGCACGGAATTAAATGAAGCAGCAGCATTCTGTAACAGTTATCCTTCAATTGAAGTTGAATTCAAGCTAACCGAAGAAAATATTAATCAGTACGAAACTTTATGTTCAGTTAATTTATTATTTTAGGGGCGACCCCGTTGTGATAGCCGTTACCATGGACCGGGAGAACGACGAAGAGGGACTTGCTCCTAAAGTTGTAGCGCCTCTGTTCCCTCAGAAGAACAAAGAAGAAGGATGGTGGTTGGTTATCGGGGATCCGTCTTCTAATGCTCTTCATTCTATTAAAAGGTAATTTTAATGAGAAAAGAAATTACTCTTGTTTAGACTGACAATAAATAAGACGGCCAAAATGCAACTCGATTTTGTGCCCCAAACTATTGGAAGTGGAAAACATAAACTTTACTTCATTTGCGACTCGTATTTAGGAGCCGACCAGGAGTTTGACTTCACATTTAAAGTACTGGGTAAGTTGGCTTTACATTTCTTTGTATATTATTATTTTAAAGAAAGCCGAGGCCGCAAAAGACGTCACGATGATTAATATAATGATGTTTTTTGTTATTAATTTTCTGTCAATATGCGTTGGAACATATTGAACAAGCACTTTTTCAGTCTTCCGTGTTACGTTGTGTATCATTGTTTGCAAGTTATAAAGATTATTTGTTTAGTTCACTGCTCTTTTGTTAAAGTATTGGCAAGGTTTCCTGAGTTTCTGAACTGGTTGATTTCAATTTCCTGTTAATTTAACTTGAAGAACGTCGTAAAAATAGCGCATCGCCATTTCGCGCTGTATTTTTGACCTTTTAAAATATTGACACGGTTTTGACAGCTAAATAAATGTTGCATTCAGCCCATTATAAAAATAATGAAACTTTCAAATATTTAGAGCTATAACATTTTATATGTAATTATGAAAAAAATATCACACTAGAGAAAGATTTCCAGACAAAAGAAAGAAATATATCTAAAAAAAAACATTTTAATCTCGTATTTCTGTGATTGACGGAGGATAAGCTGAGGGGCGAATGGCGTATATTGATCGCTCGGTTTGTGTCGCCCCCGGTTGATGAATGAGTCACCTCTACTCAGCCTGATCGCTTTGCATTACCCCTTTTTATTCTTCTCACATATTTTCTCTAAATAGTGTATTGATATACAGAAAATCGCTATTTACAACAATATTTTAGGCCGGGTATTATTTGCAATTCACTTATAATTGTACCAGATGTCTTCTACGCCCAAGGAAAAAGGAAAGGTGAGGTCTCATCTAAATGGAACTGTTCCTTTAACGCCGTAGAATTATTTTTTTTGTGCAACTTTTATCTTTTATCTATAAAGAAAAAACGAATTTTTTTGTCGTACAAAAATATTTCCAAGCTACATGAAAGTTACATATATTACTTTTTAGGTACGCGTTAGAGGATTATTTGGCAGAATTTTCTCTCCTGGGGAAAAAGAATCTAATCCCGAGCCGGCAAAAACATCCACGTTAGATATCAGTCAACCCTACAATACTGTACACAGGTGATATCTTTATTTTAAGTTAATATGATTGCAGGGTACACGTTGGTTATGACGGGCAGAAATTTAGTGGTCTTCCGCAGCCATGGATGGATATTCTTTTGCGCGAAATCAGGTACATTATACATTGAAAGAAGAACACTTGAAATTCCGATAACCAGTAACCTAATTTTTTCAGTGTTGCTGATCAGAAAAAAAATCCCAATGCAGTTGTGACGGCGTTAAAATATTATGCAGCATCGCTTAAGGAGCAAGAAAATGCGAAATTTATGACGCCCCATTCAGTATATAATCAAAGTGATGAGGTTTTGTGTCGAATTATATTTTATTCGTTTGCATATTTAGGATGATATTGATATTACCCTTGAAGGTCAGCTGCAAGAACATTTCCATCGGGCCACGATCTCAAACGGCTCAGGTAAGTTTTTTTTTCTTGGCTTGCGAGATAAAATCTTTTTATATGAGGAAACATCTTTTTCAGGTTTGACACCCTCCACATCCCTTCAAGTCGACTCGAACACCCAGTCTGCAGGCAATTCTAAAAATATTTCCTCACCAATACCATTAGTAGAAACGGGAACGTCGGAAAATGCAGGTAGGTGCCATTTTTATGTTTATATATCTGAAACTCCTATTGTTACCTCGTAATATATATGTTTGTCATTTTGTAGAAGCTCATTTGCAGAGAACGGAGTTGTACCACCACCTGTTTTTCCACGTACGCCTAAGATTCCAATTCCACCGCCTCCACCTCCACAGAGGAGTAAAGCTATCAATGGAACCACTGGGACGCTTAAATCGGGAGCTCCAATCCCAGGAACACACAAAATAGCCCCGAAGGTGCCTCCAAAACCTGCTGTTAGTTTTGATTTTATCTTGATCTTAAAATTATAAAATCACTAAAACAACAGACAATTGTAATGGTGCTAATTCGGACAGATCTTTTTGATTGGCCTTGACCTTGCTTTCTGACGTTAATCATTATGTTTGAAACGGGCTTTTTACTTCCATTCTACTTTATTTGAAAAGTGTCTGCCAAAGAACTTCGTTGTTAATTACGAACAGAGGTGTCCGTTAATGATTCGCCAAAGCTGGTATCGTGACCTTCCGGTTGTTCGGAAGTGCTTACTTTAGGTAATTGCATTTCGCCTTCGCGTTTATGACCCGTATTCCCTATCCGATACCTCTTTTTACCGGCCATTGAGATGTTGGAATGAGAGGGATAATTTCGACCGATGGCAAAAGTTTTCCCTTTCAAAGCAGCGCGACCTGTCTCTTTGCTTCTCTCCTCTCCAGGTCTGCCCGCCCCCAAATAGTGTGCGTCGGCTTAAGAAAAGCGCCCTCTCCATGTAAGCCAACCACCCCTAGCCAAACCGGATTTTCACATATGTCTTGTTTTCATATTTGCAGCTGTTTCTGACGTCTTATTCTAATCTTTTGCATTCCGCAATGATCGCTGACTTTGAACTTACAGATTGCGCCTCGTAATCTTAATTTGATATAGTGACCTTGGGTCGCACCTGGCTGGCTGTGAGAAAGGTTATACCATCTGGCAATTCTGCCAGTGTTTCCAGCTCTAGTTTCCCATCAACGTAATTCATTCGTTATCGCTGTCAAAGATCAACCATGTATGATTGGACGTTAACTCCGAAGAGAATTAGCTTTTTTTCGCCCTGGGCTGCTTATATCAGCCATATTGGACATGAACTTCGGGTGAGACTTCCTAAGCTGATCATATTTTATCAAAAATGCCTCTAACACGATTAATTGTATTAGTTATTCACACGATCAATGGCGGCAGTAGCGCACCATTATGCCTATTTCTTTTAGCATGTCTGGTTTTTAACGTGATCTCTTTGTTCAGTGCTACGCACGCGTATAATATGCTACAAGTTTTCAAATCGGTTTGACATATTGCCATCATTTTTGAATTTTATAGCATAGAAATATCCAACCTAGTTTTACAACACAACGGATTTTGAAGTGGTATTTAAATCTGCCGATTATGTGGAAAGTGGAACTGTAGCGTAGAGAGGCGCTATTATCCACAACATCAATCATTCTACAATTTTTGCTGCAAATTTTATTATTTATGTTTATTCGTTTTAGCATTTAAAAACAAACTCTTCGGCTTCAATCCAGCCGTCTAGTGGATGTCAGTTTTCGCCATCAGAAGCCAATTCTATCGGACATTCGCTGTCTAATGGTAGCGTTGCTAGTAATACAAGTTCTGATATTGATCCACACACAACTTCCAATGTTAGTTATCTGTAAGAGTATTTATTATTGTTTGTTACAGAAAGAAAATCATGTACGCTCTTCCTCTGATGGAAACGCCTCATCCGAAAAAGTTGTGGAAAGCGTTAGAGTGCGAACACAGCAACAAAAGGAAAAAATGACCGACACACAGGTCTGTTGAGGGACAGGTTTATGCGTGAACAAACATGACTCCTATAGGTTTTGGATGAACTGCGACTTATAGTGAACAATGGTAACCCACTCCATAAATATGAAACGAAACGACAAATTGGCGTAGGGTGAGTTTTACGGGGATACATCATATACTATTACGACTCACTGACTATATATTATCTATTTGTTTTTTCAGTGCATCTGGAGTCGTTTGCGTAGCTAACAAGATAGGAACGAATGAAGTGGTAGCTGTAAAACGAATGGCATTTAAAACTCAGCCTAAAAAGGAAATGCTACTTACAGAAATTAAAGTTATGCAGCAATTTAAACATCCTGTTAGTTATTTTCTTAATTTTAAATGAAACATTAAATTTCAGAATTTGGTAAATTACATTGAATCTTTTCTAGTTGAAGCTGATGATTTATGGGTTGTAATGGATTATCTGGAAGGAGGGAATCTGACCGACGTTGTGGTCAAAACAGAACTAGATGAAGGACAAATATCTGCCGTTCTTAAAGAATGCCTCAAAGCTCTTCATTTTCTTCATAGGTAATATTTCTTGAATACGTAAATTTTAAATTTGCAGTAATTCTATCGTTCATAGAGATATAAAGAGTGACAACGTCTTATTGGGCATGAACGGTGAAGTAAAATTAACAGATATGGGTTTTTGTGCCCAAATTCACCCCGGATCCAAACGTGACACCGTCGTCGGCACGCCTTATTGGATGGCTCCAGAAATTTTAAATAAGAAAAAATATAATTCTAAAGTTGATATCTGGTCCCTCGGGATTATGGCACTTGAAATGATAGACGGCGAACCTCCATATCTTCATGAAACACCTTTAAAGGTAAGAAGCTTTTGATAAAGTTACTCAGCTATTTTAGGCTATATATTTGATAGCACAAAACGGAAAACCCGAAATTAAAAAGCGGAATGAACTGTCGCCGGACTTTGTCAGTTTTCTTGATAGATGCCTTGTTGTGGAACCCGATGACAGGTCTGTTTTTATCTCTATTGTTATTTGGTTAAATTAAGAGCTGACACCACCGAATTACTTTCACATCCATTCATATTGCGGGCTAAACCGCTGTCGAGCCTTGTTCCATATATCAAAGCTGTGAAGGACCTCAAGGAAAGAGGCAAGTGAAGGTTTTCTGCATGATCTTATCCAAAAACGTGTCTATTGATGTATTTCTTTTTGTTTTATTATACCTGTGATTGTTTTTTAATTGTATCATCATTCTGTAAGTTGCAAGCTTTGCATATTTCCCGGTAGCTATACCCATCGTCAATTAGGCTTCAGTTTGTACATGACTCTTGCCTTCCATATTTTAGAAATCATCTAGTCTTTCCTCTATTTTCTAGAATATTTATAACCCAATTTGTTGAAATTGTTCAGCCTGCTCACAATTACTACTACTTGTATGTATTTATGTATTATGAATTTTTTTTTGAAAGCACTCGTTTCTGAAAATTCATACGTCCCGAAAATGGATGACTAATTCTGATGGATAATCAAACTAATTTATTTATTACAAATCACAACGGATCTGTCAAAAAATTAAATATTAATGGGATGCACGAGAAGCAACAATCATAAAATACTTTTCTCCATTATATCTTATCATTACGCTTAGGTACACCAGCACACTGAAATCTGACTAACTGTTAACTGAAAAACCTACCAAAGCCAGGCCGTATTCAGAGCGAAGATCGTTGCCACCTAATTTGATAGAAAGTTTGAAATATTTCTTAGCAAGGTCAATATTGGAGTTTCCGCCTAAGGTATATCGTAATTCTGCGAGACGTCGAAAATATAGATGATTGTTAGGCTGAAATTATTTAGACAATAATTTTTTATGGTTGAAATTATTCTTGTATATTTTGTAAAAAAAAACTTACTGCAACAAGTATACAGCTTTCTAAACAATATGTTGCCTTCATAATGTCATTTTCTGCCATGAAGAGTTCGCTCAATTGAATCCACGCTTCAGTGTCGTTTGTATAGATCTAATACGATGAAGCTTCCAAATATCATGATTACCTCTAGGTATCTATTGAGCTCTTTTATAGCAGATAAAATATCACGCTTTTCCATCCATACAGCGACTTTTCTCTTTCGACAAAATATCTAAAAAGATAATTACGAAAACAATAACTGTAACCGTATTTGTTGGGTCATCTTCAATAAGTTTGTCATAAATTTCGCAGGCGTTATCATATTCTCCAGCTGCTTCATAATAGAGAGCTTGGAGTTTTTCGACACGACTGCTTGAAGAAAAACGGCTTTTCAGTTGGTCAAGACAATAATCAGCCAACGACTGCCGATTACGATCGAGCGCTGCAAAACATACCTGAAATACATTAAATCAAATCTTATTGTTCTTTCACCTGTTCCAATATATCCCAAATATCGTCTCCAAGATCAGTTTTATTATTATATATATATTTCTCCCAAAGGTCGACAACCTAAAGCGACTAATAAAGATACAAATTCCTACTTCTTCACTGCTTCTGGACCGATATTCTCTAAATTTTTTCAAAGTTTCAGCAGCACTTTTTGCATTGTGGACCGCCATGAGAATCGACAATAAAGATGGTCAAAATAATGGATCCTTAAAATTGTGTTATATTTAGTAGAATTACGTTAATTGAGAAAAGACCAGTCGTTATTGATCGTAAACCGTACCAAAAAATGGCCCACAAAAACCTCTACAAAAGATCTATACCACAAAATTTTTACATTTACTATATGAAGACGTTAAAAAAAGGACTAAAACAACAGTTGGTAAACATCGAGCAGACCTGATCTTTCAATTTGTAATGGTGTCAGTCATCCTTAGGCGCTTTTTCAAACAAAGATTGTTTCTATGCTGAATCAAATGCTGAAATTCCCTTCGAATGAAGAACACATGTTCTACTGTCGAACTGCCCTCCCTCGGAAATGTTCGCACTTTCCTCGCCTTGCCGTCAGTTGTCCATGCGGCAGCTATACTCCTCTCTGGGCCTTCTATTAACCCTTTATGTCCCATCTTTTGCTGCTTTTCGGTCAGTGCCATAATCATTTTATGCATCTTCACTAAATTCAGCTCTTCCGAATGTAAAGGCGACCGGCCTGGGGATTGTGACCCGGCCAGTTGTGGTGGAACTTGTGAGGCGAGATACATCAGGTCGATCCGGGTCGGCATCCTATCAATAGACATTTTCAGATTTTATGATCGAGGTCTAGAAGGCGATCGAACGTACAAATCCTGTCAATGTGTTGAAGTGGGTTCTTTTATTTCTGAAAAACATAATTAGAAAGTCAAATATTCAAATATCGGGGGACCAATTATAGACGCGGACCTGCTCGATAATCGGGATGCATTCGTCGTCAGGATGTCGATCCTACTCTTCTCTTTCAACGGCGGCTCAGCGATTAATCCGGAATTGGTCAATTGACTCTCGTGACCGTAAAAACAAGCATAGCAACGATGTGAGAAAACGATTCTCAGACAAACTCAGGTTTTGGTCATTTCGCTAAATATTCCCAAATTTATTTTAGACATCAACAATTGGTTAATGGCCATTCTCGATTTTGTTGTCGAGCAGTTGGCCCACAAAAAAGGATAGTCATGCGTCTTCGATCATCGTCAACTTTCCTTCCTTTTCCCTTTGTCTTTTTCTTCCTTGTTATATTCTAGACCTTTTTTTCCTCGTTTTGTGTTTGCTCCCAGTACAAAATATCCAAAATTGATCTCATCTTGTGATAATAAAAGAGAAGTCTTTCCGAATCTCGACTCATTTACATGGACCAGCTGTCGACGGCGGCTCTTACGGATTACACAACGATCGACGAGGGGCGACAGAAAAAAATGTGTAGGAAAACGAATAGCCACTGATTTGTGGCATCAATTACGATGTCCGTATACCGAACAAGAAAATGAACGGAGGCCATAAAAGAAGCCATTAATTGGGCAAATGTTTGGGCACAAAACAGAATCGAGAGATTGTAAAAGTTTATGACGAACAAGATAATCGAGAAATTCAATAAACGGATCTCCGGTAACTGAACAAATATGAATTTCGAGTGTATTGGCAATCTGAAAAATGCAATTTGTCTGTAGAAAAAAATCTGTTTACTGAATTTGATGATAGATCAAAAAGAAGAAATGAACAGTAGCTGGAAGAAGATGACGGAGCTCGGGTTTTATCGGCCTCTGATAGCGCCAGTCGGGCAATGCGGGACCGCTCCCCCGACATAGGTAAGACATTTATTTTATATTTTATATAAATTTCTAGCCAATTTAACAAGACATCTTAATTGTTCGGATGATGATCGACTCTTGATCCTCGAATATGACAGCCAAAAGTATACGGTCAGTTTCTCCTCGATAAGCTAATCCGATTAATTGAAAACCGATTAAAACACTTCCTTGGCTACTGTATTTTCGAGGAATTAGACTAGAATATAGTCGATCTTTATTAAGGGAGAGATTTGATAACCCCAGACTGCCCGGGCCTAGAAATTGCCTATATTCCACGTTTATGGTGTCTTTCTTCCTCTCCTCCTCATTTTTTTATTCTTTTCGAATTTTCCAGTCCAAAATTGATCGAGTGTTGTCGGCACAGTAGCAGTTTCTTTGTGTTTCGATAAGAGCCACGGTCTCGGGTGCAACTGTTCCCTTTATTTCAGTTGGTCGACACTGTCATCCCCGTTCTGACGGCCGTCTTCTCTGTCGTCGGTCTCATCATCAATGGCATTTTCATCTATCTCACAATTCGCGGGATTCGCGACAAAAAGTTGCCTTTCAAAGTGATTTCATCTGTTTTCTCGACTTTTTTGCCTTTTTCAGGGTTATTCTCTTCTTCTCAATCGAAGTTTCACCGATGTTTTGACTTCTGTGCTCACTCTAATTTTTGTTTCTCTCCATAAATTCGATCAAGTCAGTGATCCGGCGATGTATCCTCGGGTAAGTTTTCTCTTGAAAAAGACTCGCCATTATATTCAGGACTACGAGAATCAGACGATAATGGATTTGGACTATCTGATTCCCAGCGGGCGAACAATCTTTACCCTCCTGCTGACTTTGGACTTCTGGGCGGCCGCCGGCTGTTACGCTGTCCTCGCCCTCTTCATGTATTGCGCCGTCCGTCATCCTATGCTCTACATGGTCAAAATGACCGATCGACGCACTGGTACGTCATCTGCCAAAATATTTCTGGGTTTCCGCTTTGATGAGCAGAAATTAACTATAATCCTAGCTTTATTATGAAATATCCAGCGATAAAAGTGGTCGACAGACTTTCTGGCAAATCTAAAACTCTCGTGTTTTCCGAGTTCGAAACCCGGAGTTGATTAGTTTTTTGTTCCCCAAAATGACTCCTCTCCGATTTCAGTATACGTCGGATTGGCAGTTTGGTTGGTCGGTTTGGTCTACGCCATTGTGGTCGTCTGTATCTCGTCAAACGATGCCTTCAATGTTTGTCTTGCCCAGTTTTCTTCCCTAATTTCCTCTCTCACAGGTTTTCAATTCAAATGACGCCGATCTAATCCAATGGGAAGTGGATACGTCGGATTTTGTATTGTCAATTTCAAATCTTTTCATTGTCCTTCTTGCTCTGGCCATCGTTTGTATAAGCTACGGTGCCATTGTCATTTATTTATGGAGAGCTAGTAAGAAACAAGGTTGGCTGGCGTTCTCCTTCGAATTTGACCAAATTCAGGCGATGCCACCCTTCATTTGGTTTCTATCGCTCGAATTGCTCTCAATGTCTTCGCCTTTACAATTTCTTGTATTGTAATGGCCTGTTTTGTGGCAATTCCTCTTTTCCTCAAAAATCATATTGATTCACTGAACAGTGAACTTCGAGATGTTTGTCAATTTTAATAGAAGAAAATGTTGTTTAGGATGTAAAATCGGAATGTCAAACGGTTGTGGATGCTTATCATCTGGGAATGAGCATGGCTGGATGGACGACGGCGGCGATGACCGGCTGGCAATTGAGGTTTGTCTCTTCCCTTGTAAAAATAGAGAAATTTAGAATGATTCTGGATCCGCTTGCTAATCTTTTATTGGATAGTCGATTTAAACAATTGTGGAAGGATATGTGTTGCCAGAGTTTACCTCAATTTCAACAGGCTCTCTCCCTAAGGACGAGCGGAGGAGCCATCGATTTTTTAAACAAATGTAAAGCAATGAATGTTATTCCAATTTCAGTTATTACAGGAGGTGAGTCTACTTTGACAGCGATATATTTATTTGTGGGGATTCCAGATACAGGGCATTATTTCCGGTTTCGAACAACGTCGTCAATAACGACGATAGAATCTCCAGTTGTTATAAAAAGAAAACGAAATGTGCGTAGATTTACCAATATGGATACGAGAGTTCTCTAATTTCACTTCATATTATCAACTAAATAACGATCTCGACTTGGTGCTTCATGCATAAAATGTTTATAGATAAACTCTCAATAAATATATATGGCAAGGCAGTATAGTAAAGGCAATCAAGGATTAAAATCACAGGTCCATTGGCAAATATTACCCGTAACACCGAGAGATCATAAAATGAAAAGACTTCAGCAATATTGCTAAAAAAAGAGTTATTTTGGTAAAATACAATATGGGGTCCACGTCATGTCACATTCTAACTCAACATCAACCACGCGGATGGAAGCAGTACCAAAACTCAAAATGCGTCGACCTGCAATTCGGTAGCGAACATTAGCCAGTCCGGAAACCTACAGCAAAGTATTAATTTGTGAAAAATGAAAATGCCTACCCGATCTCTTTTTCTTTTGAAAGCTTTCTGATCCTTCGTAACCACAGCATAATCTCGTTTTCTTTCTGGTCCATGAATATGTCTGAACGTAGTTTTTCTATCAGTTTTTAATCCTTCAACTCTGGTTAACTTCAGACTATTTAGTTCCCTGCAAATAGCATAATAAATTAGTTTTAAAATATCTTACTTTATCCTTAAAAATAGTTCGTCATCTTCTAGTCCCCAACCCCAGTATTTATTTGACATTCCATTTATTAATTTATAGTCTTTCATAGTAAACATGAGGATACCTCCAATAAAATTAGAATAATTATATCTGATGCAATAATCTCAGTAAACTATGAAATTTAGACTTACTTTGGATGATATTTAGGAGAAGAAATATGGCGAACGACTCCTTCACCAGGAAATCGGTAATCTATCTCTGGATTTTGAGGTAAGAGATCAACGTCATGCATGACCATATAATCACAAGCAATTCGGTCGGCTTCCATCCATCCCACCTAATTGAAATTATAATAATATAATTTTAAGATACTCACATTAATTAGAGAAGCCCTGTTAAAGCGATATTTGTCGGTCTGATTCAGAACTAAAAAAGTATGTTTAACACCCTGAAAAACTAGTTGTAGCAAAAAACAACAAACCTGATTATTGAGAAAATTATGAAGATGAGGAGAAAATTCAGTTAATTCTTCCATACGGTCTCTGTAAGGAATAAGAACACAAAGATGATGAGGTTTAACTTCAGGTTCAGGATCAACCACGCTAAAATATAAACTTTACTCTGAATTAATTAACACTTACGGATCATTCCAATCATCATAATTTAGAACATGTATTAGGTAGACTATGAAGAGTATATTGGCACATATTACAAAAGCCAGAAATTTGCATAGCGAAGGACCACTACAACCCATTTGCTAGTTGCATGAGAATCTAGAACTACACCTATAAATAAGAGAATCAGTTTAGACCGATTTGTAAGCCGATTTCTCAAATAAGCACAACTAGAAAACTGCTGAAACGAGTTACGTTTATTTTAGCCCAGTAACCAGCAAGTCATTTCGTTATATAGTAAAACTAAAACTATCACATATTTCTGGATGTGCTTATGCTTTATTAGTGCGGAAAATAGGAAGCAGCAAGAGAGAACACTGAAGTCAAAAAAAATGAAAAAAAATGCAGACATATGGCGCTCCGTTGATAAACCGCGACGCGTCTACCGTATTGGCCTTTCGTCGTTCCATTGGTTTTCGGTCAATCGAATACAATTGCTCGCTGTGCTTTCCAAATCGTGAAACTACCACATACCATCTTCTTCAGTCTGTACAACTCGTCGTTTAGAGGTTAGTTCTTTTTACTCACCAGTCGCTTCGCGACTGCTTGCGCGCCTTACGGCGCGCCCCGCAAAAATTTAGGCTGCGGCAGGGATCGATAGTCCTTTGTAGTGATTATCGCGAAGCTCTGGATAGTCGCTTGTAGTGAGAAGAGAGTCTCTGCTGGCCTCATCTAAAGAAGTCGAACGATAAGCATATTCTCGTAAGAGGCCCGATATCGCCGATTACTTCAGTGAGATTTACTCGGCCCAACTTAAAACTACGCAAAATAGTCTTAGAAACAGAGAAGTTTTGATCCCGGCGAGTTCGTACTTTGGTCGTTTGGGGCGGGTCCCGAAGCGAAAAGTTTAAGAAAAAAGAAGAAAAAGATTAATTGGATTATGACATTACTGGGGATCCGAACCTTGGTCGCTCTGGTGGGGTCCCACCACGAACGGCTCCCACAGCGAAAACGTTAAGAAAAAAAATAGAAAAAGACTAATTAGACATAGAGAAGTCGTTTGGCAAAAAAGCAAAAATTTTTGGCTCCGGCGGGGATCGAACCCCTGACCCCGCGCGTCTTAACCTGGACAGACAAACAAACAAACAAAACACATTACGTTCTTTTATTATTAGATCAGCTTGTGAGATAACTTGCTGACGCAGCGCTGTAAGAATCGATTTTGCACATTCCACGCTCTCGCTAATTATAATGGGGATTTCTATTTATTCTAAACAATATAAACCTCACAAAACGTATAGCTTTGCTTCGTATTTTTGTAATAATGGATGAAACATCTATGTTTATGCCAATTCTACAATGCTAGTAGAAAAATGTAAAATATTGATATTTATTTGGTAATAAAGAACGCATATATTTATGTACTACAAAAAAGGAAATTTCATCTCTCAATTTAATTATTTTTTTCTATACAAATAAACTATTTGCAGATGTCTAGCTCAGACCCAGCATGGGATAATTATGACCACCAATCAATCATCAACGGAGAACAAGCCCTTTATGCTCCATTTTTTGGGACATTAGGTGTCACCGCTGCTATGATGTTCACTGCAGCTGGGTCTGCATACGGAACAGCTAAAGCTGGAACAGGAATTGCTTCCATGGCTGTTGCTCGGCCAGATCTAGTAATGAAGGCCATCATCCCTGTAGTCATGGCTGGTATCGTCGCCATCTACGGTCTCGTCGTAGCTGTAATTGTTTCGGGAAAAGTAGCACCCGGCGGTGACAACAACTACACAATAAATGCCGGTTTTTCGCAATTTGCTGGAGGACTTGTTTGTGGATTGTGTGGTCTTGGAGCAGGATATGCTATTGGAATTGCTGGCGATGCAGGTACGGAAATCATGTTTATTTTTTAAAATATTTCCTTCCAGGTGTTCGTAGCTTATCAATGCAGCCGCGTATGTTTGTCGGTATGATTCTCATTCTCATTTTCGCAGAAGTACTAGGTCTTTATGGAATGATAGTTGCCTTGATTATGAGTTCCTCATAATGTAGTAGTAAGATATTAATTTTCGCTATGTATATACATATTAGTTTGGTGAATTCGAACATTCCGAATATTAAAAGGATTTCTATGGTATTTTTTATTTCTTTTATCGTTATTTCGATCATTTATCTTATTTTTAATTTTATTTTTTGTATATTTAATTAAAAAGCAACTTTAGGATGTCTTACGATTTACAAACAGCAGAGAAGGCCGCCTATGCTCCTTTCTTCGGATATATGGGAGCTGCTTCTGCTCAAATCTTCACTGTTTTAGGAGCTGCATATGGAACAGCCAAGTCTGCCGTTGGAATCTGCTCCATGGGAGTTATGAGACCTGAACTCATTATGAAATCTGTCATTCCCGTTATTATGGCCGGTATGTATTTTTATTTAATTTTTTATAATTTCCTATTTTCAGGTATTATCGGTATTTACGGTCTCGTCGTAGCAATGGTGCTAAAAGGAAAAGTTAATGCTGCTAGTGAAGGATACACATTGAACAAAGGCTTTGCCCATCTTGCTGCTGGTTTAACTTGTGGGCTCTGTGGTCTAGGCGCTGGATATGCTATCGGAATTGTTGGAGACGCCGGTATGTATTAATTTTTTTCCGATTTTTATGTCCAGCTAGCAATAAAGCATACTTTTTTAAAATATAGTAAACAAGCGGCTCTTATGGTTTGCTTATTGAAACTAGGATTTATTATATTTAAACAATTTTTTCGCTGACCAAAATCGATATTTTTATTCATATAGAAATGAGCCGTATTCCTAAATAGAGGGTTTAAATTAGTTATCGTAATTTATTTTCAGGAGTGCGTGGTACAGCTCAGCAACCCCGTCTCTTCGTCGGTATGATTCTCATCCTTATCTTCTCTGAGGTAGGCGTTTTTTTATTTATTCTCTTTCTTATTCCAATTTTCAGGTGCTTGGTCTTTACGGAATGATTGTTGCCCTCATCCTTGGAACATCCTAATTTACTGGATCGGGAAATTATTAGTTGTGTACAGTTTCGACATTCCTTTTACAGCCGCGTGTTTGTATTGTACTCTATTTAGATATGTTTTATACTTTGTAAGCTTTGCAAAGATGACATTATTTATCCACACATTTTTCTCTGCGACACTTAAACGACAATTATATTATAATAAAAAAGAAAATATTTAAACGCGTTATTTTAAAGCGGAATATCCGGCAACTGCTTTTTTCACCGGATAAACGCTTTAGAAAAATACCAAAGGTCTATGCAAAATCAGCAATATGGATCATCGTCTATTATGCAAGAGATATTACTCAATGGCAATATACCAGTTGCTGGCAGAAATGGTAAATTATAAGAACACACATCGTCTCAACATAATTTTACCCGAGATCGATTAGCAGTTTGCCTTAGAGTTTATTTCGCGTAGAACGGAAGAAGAAATGGGGGGACAATGTGATTGTTGGTGGCGATAAAGAGGGTTCCTAAAGTGCCTCAAGTGAGAGGCCTTCGCCTACCCACGTTTATAACTGAAAAATAATTATATTTGCTCTTTTATCAATGCGAATTTCGGCAAGAATTGGATTTTCGTCGGGCCAAAATTCAATTTCTCAGCTCATCCCGTTAGATATCCAAAGTCCTCGGCCCCACGCAGCCACTTTTTCATTATGTCGCGCCTTCAATTCATTGTGTCCTTCTAAGGCTGCCCATTTCCGATCTTATTTCACAAAAAAATTCGAATTGTAGGAATGATGGCCGGTGGCGGAGGAGTTATTCCCCCTGCAATGCTTGACGAAAATCGTGTTCCCAAATTTTATCATGACGCCGTTATTGCCTGCGGGGCGACCAATACAAATATGCCGCCAAACACAGCATTAGGTAGATGAATATCCCTATAAAAATAAAGAAATTCAATTTTAGTTTACAATATGATGGTTACAAGCGGTTTACCTCGACATATTTTAGGTTCGTCCGGTCATATACATTTTTATAAAATATTTTAGCGCATATTTGGTCGACAGTGAATCGAACTCGTCCGGGTCAGCTGACCCGAGCCGAGTTCTACTCTTGTCTTGCTTTAATTGCCTTGGCCCAGGTTGGTATCAGCCCTGTCTTCTGTTTTATTTGAAGTTCACCAGAAAGGAGAGTCCATCGCCTCGTTGTCGACCCTCTCCCAGTTGCCGATCCCCTTCCTCCAAGCATCTCAAATCCCCGTCCAGCAGTCTTCAAATGTCTCGAGTCAACAGCCATCTGGGTCCTCTCGGTCAGTCAGAATTCTTTATTATTTGTTTTTTGGTCGCTCTCTCATTTTCGTGTCCCCATCCCATCCCTCAATTTTTAGACCAGCCCCAGCCCAGAAGGCAACGTCTTCGGCCTCCCGATTCATCCCGACTTCGCTTCTGTCGAGACTTCGACCAGAACCAAAGAAAGAGGTCGATCTTATAGGAGATGTGGTCCCGACTGGAAAGAAAGAGGACAGCCAACCGGAACCAACAGGTGAGACATCGCCATGAGAAGAGAGAAAGACAAAAATCACAGAAGAAACTCCTTCCGGCCCGAATTACGACTTGAGCGACATCGACTGGGGAAGTGTCGGCACTTCATTTGGGTCGGAATTGCCAGACAAGACATCGATTCACTGCTCGGCCAAGTTGTCCAATTGGGAAGAAACTGTCCGGGCAGCAGCCAAATTGTTTAAAGATTGCGACATGACCATTGGAAAAACAAAAGGAGACATCTTGACCGAGGTATTCGAGACAGAAAAAGGTGCAATTTATCTTCGGTCAGTTGCCGCCGTCTTTTCCCGAACCTCAACGCCTTTTTAGAAGTTTGTTTGCCGTCAATTCAATCTTGACGAGGATACAAAAAGCGGGCGGGAACAGCTTGCCTAAGGAAATGAGCCACGACATCCGACAATGTCAACAAATCTGGCAGAAATATGCAAAATTTTTACGACAAATGGAAAAAGAAGAAAACAATCCGACTTTGTGAGAAATATTCTTTATTTCTATTGAGAAGGGGCGAGGCTGACAGAGGCGGCAGCGTCGGGGGCAGTCGCGTATGTCGAGTTTTGCTTGTTCTGTGGGGGCTCGAGATTCGGGGCCAAGTAGCCGGATGGCGGTCCCTAAAGACATCAATTTGAACAGGAAAATAGAACTGACCGATTCCTTGGGTACTCCCTGGACAAAGGCCTCGCCGACTTGTTTCTTCTTCTTTTTGTCTTCACAGTCACAATAATTGGTATAGGCCAGATAGATGACAGCCGAAGCGGCTACCACCGCCGTGCCGATAAGGACCGCCTTGCAGATGGGTTTCATGGGGACAACCTTCTCGGGAACCACACGCAAATACAATGATCGGATCATTTTCTGACCAAGCTGGCTATCCCCCTGATACCCAAACAAGTCTCGAACAGAATACAGTAATCCCTTTTCAGGTCGGGTTATCTAGTGTAAGTAAAAAACCGGTAGAATAGGAAAGATTCTTGCCTAGGAATGAGGGAAGAGGAAGGAAAGCAAGGGAACTGTAATCTCGCGACGAGAAAGCGCGTCTGTACCAGGCGTCTTGCGTAAATTCTATTGATTCTGCTAAAAATGAAAACACAGAAAATTGCTCAAAAATCACTGCTTTCGTACCTGTAAACTCTCGGCAATCGGCTGTCCCGAAAGCCAAGTACTCTGACCAGGTTAAGGCAATATTTTTGGAATGCCGGGCCAAAGAGCCAGGTGACAACGGACTCACATCTTTTCTTTTTTTAAGTTCTTATACGGGATCTATCGAAGTATTTTCAGGTCATCGAGTTTGTGTCCAATTTGTCAAGATATCATCACCTCATCTGCCGTCGAATTCGGCACCCGCACCTATCATTCATCGTGTGCTAATCTTTGGGTGAATTGTGTCCGCCCAGTTCTTCCCTAATCATTTCACTTTTCCTCTTCTATTTTATGGGTCAAACAATTTACTCTCAAATAAATCTAGTCTTCCTCTTGTACCAATTCTCCCTGAAATTTATCTATCCGTCTCAAAATAATTCTCCAAACTAACCACTTTCTGCATTTCCACCGGCTGTCCTTGCACTTCTTCCATCATATTTGACACGACGACTTGGTCATGTAAAACGGGCTGGGACAGGCGATGGCTGACCGTTTGGCTTGTCTCTTCTGCGTGGATATTCGGCGGAACTACCTGGGGTTGTGCCATTTCCGATCCAATTTCTTTTGGCTTTTCAAAAACATCTTCCAGTTGCCTCTCTACAATGTTTTCCTGTAAATTATTTTTCTGCTCCACTTACCAGCATCTTGTCTTTCTTTGAGTTCTTTCAATTCATTCAAGAAAGTTCCTCTATCTTGGACAAAATCCGGCTCAGAAGAGACATCATCATCTTTGATCAATCTCTCTGTCAATCCTTTCTATTCTTCCGACCAATTTCCATTATTTCTTACCAATTTGTTCATTCCTCTGGTTTACATTTTCTTTAGGTGCCTCTCTGGTCACTGGAGCCACCGTCAGGCTACGTCGAATGGGTGTCGCCATAAAATTCGGAGCCGTGTTGCTCTTTTTTGGGATTACGGCGTCGTATCGTCGCTGTGCTGGTTTAAGCGCCGTCAAATGGGCAAAATCTCTCGGGGTAGAAGAGCCAAATGCCCAGGATCGTTCACCAGCCTTGTCTAAATTCTTTGGTTGTTGGGCAGGTGCTTGGCCCGTCAATTATCGCAATGCTCTCCATTCAATTGGACACAGCGCTCCAATGGTTCCCGTTATGTTCCCTGGGGAGCACTTTCCGCTCACATACTTCTCTGATGAACAGACAGATTCGACATACGAGATACTCGAAGAAGACCTACCTTCACGGGTCAGAGATCGCGCTTTTTGCATATATTCGCTTAGTTTCGGGCCGCCATTGCTCTCCTTGACTATTCGAGCATCGTATTTCCTCAAATGCGTCGGGATCTAAATAAGTCTGTGAAAAGAGGAAAAGTCAATTAAACCTTGTTCATATGAGAAAGATCTCGAGGAGTAGACGAACCGAAGACGAAGACTCGCGGTCCACGCTGCTGGGCTCTTTCACGACCACGCGACGAAGCCATGACAAATCGAAATGAAACGAGGCCGAGGCGAGAGAAACAACGCCGAGCAAAGGCCCGGATGTGGGACTGGAGGTCTCGTAAACCAGCGTCTCATTCTCATTGGATTGGCCAAACTACCCAACATTTAGGGGAACAAACCTATCCGATTAGTTTCTATTTTCTCGTGTTGCAATGTCTTTTTCAAAGCCATCAAATCCTTGAAATAACTATGAAAAGTTGGAAAATCGGATTTATTCAGGAGTGAGTCTCGGACGAAGAAAAGCTTCTTCAGACTTCGGTTGTTCGGAGGCGATAATCTTCCTTTTCATTTGTGTTTTCCACTTTTTCCGACTTTCGTTTCTTTCGAAATATCATTCCCAAAATACAACAGCAACAGCAAAGGATTAAAATGACCAATACAATGCAAACAACAATTCTAAGGATGTTCTGTTGGGTAAATCTGAACCTCTACTTACATAAGTTCAATTCGCCATCTTTGACAACAATCGTCAAGTGCTCCACAACATTCGTAATAAAATAGCCAATCTCCAGGCGGACACCGTCTGTAATATGTTTGTTTGTAATATTCAGATCGAAAGGTGCCGAATTTCTGTATTGTACTAACCTTGGTGCAGGTTGAGGTTGACTAGGTGACAAATACCATTGACGGTAACAAACGAGATCGGGTAAAATATAGAGAGGACAAAGAAATAAAACTACAACTCGAAGATGCATCGCTGTGACTCAAGCATGACAACGCAAAGTGGAAGCCCCTTTCAAGGCAAACACCACCATTCATCCTTACACTCCCATGCGATAACTACAAACACTAAACATTTTTTGGGCAGTTACGGAACTCAATTTGGAAGGAATACTCTAAAATTCACAATCAAAATAAACGACTGTTATCATTAATGATCAATGCATTGATTGCGCTATACTTGAAACTAACTTCCAGCCATAAAAATATCGCCAAGGCTTCACTTCTCGCAAGAAAAAAATAGCAAACGGATGCAACACAACTTGTGTCTTAGACAAGGACTGCGGCACTGGCGAGCTGTGTGCCTAATCTAATCTTATTTTTATGAAATTAGGCCCGCGTCTGACAGCTCCATAGTGTTTCAAAAGTGAAAACAGAGTGAGCTCACGCAGGTGACATTTATAACTTCCCAGAAATGTGGGTTTGTTTTATACTAAATGTAAGATTTCCAAATGTAGTAAAAACTACCGTGCGCACCAAAATAATTCTGTTTTGTGAGCTGTTTAGCGAATTCTGCGTTTTCTCTTGAATTTTTCCATTTCCAATTATTTTTTTCTGTGGCTGAATGATTTGCGGGTGACATATAGACTCTGTTTCGAACAATACCCCCCTTCCATTTATCTCTATCGTATCGTATCGCTCTCTGCTCGTTTCATTGATCCGTAGGTGTTCCGATCATTTTATTTCCAACACGTTCATTGTAAACGTGTATGGGATAGATCTTTTTGTATGGATTGTGTGGGTTATTTTCTAATACCGTGTACGTTCGATAAAGACTAAAGAGTCTAATTTTTGCTTAGAGTCAGTAAGTTGCTTTTAGAACCTGGATTACGCCAAGCGACATAATAATTTGAAATATGGGGTTTTCACAATCTTGTCTTGTTATGATTTCTCCACTCGCAGGTTCCTTGCGTACATGCTTTCAAACAAGCGCAGAAGACTGCTCGTGATACACTCTTGTATTACATTATACCGTTGTACTTTCTAAATACCTGATTTTCTTCGTAATCTAAATAACATCTGGATTGCAAATTTTTGTGGATTTCAGCATAATCATTACCTATGGGCGCTGTGCTAGCAGCCCCATTTTGTGCTGCCCAAGTAGGTTTTTTTTCGATCTGTTTAATTTTTTTTACAGATGGCCTGCTGCCTAGGGACTTCTGCTTGCTCATTATGTTGTTCTGCATGCCCAACTACTAGGAATTCGACTACAACTCGTATTATGTATGCTGTGATGCTCTTTATTGGTACAGTAGTTGCTTGTATTATGCTCACTCCTGGCGTTCAAAAACTTCTTGTAGATGTGAGTAGGTATTTCATTTATTAAGCTTTCAATTTAGGACGAGTGGTTTTGTCAAGGTCTTGATAAGTTCGCAGGAGTAAAATGTGAGCGAGCTGTAGGTTTCCAGGCCGTGTACAGGTACTGTTAACTTCCTAACTGTTCCACAAGTATTTTATTAAGGCTTTGTGCTGGAATGTCATCGTTTTTCTTCCTTATGGCTCTCCTAATGTTACGTGTATCGTCTTCGAAAGATTGGAGATCTGGCATACAAAATGGCCTTTGGCTTTTTAAGTATCTACTTATGGCAGCGCTGATATTCAGTTTTTTTATGATTAAGAGCGAAAGGCTTTCAAGTCGTAAGTCTACATCTTTATGGCAAATATATTCTTAAGCGTTAATGTGGTTTGGTCTCATTGGTGGCTTCTTATTTATCTTAATACAGTTAATTTTAATTGTCGATTTTGCTCACGGATTAGCTGAAAAATGGGTTGATACGTAAGTTAATACGATTTAATTAGAAAAATTACTATATATTGCAGCTATGAAGAAAACGAATCAAATGCTTGCTATGCTGGTTTGCTTACATTTTCTTTTGGCGGTTATATTCTTGGCCTTGCTGGTGTTGTGATCATGTACATCATCTATACGACCGTAATCAAAGATTTTTTGTCATATATATACCTTTCTCATCAACAGGGTGATAGTTGCAGCCTTCCGAAGTTCTTCATATCTTTCAATTTACTTCTCTGTGTAGGAGTCAGTATCTTGTCCATAACTCCGTGGGTACAAGAAAGGTTTTATTTGCAACTTTCCCTAAGTTTGCAAAATTTTTAGAATGCCTCGATCAGGTCTTTTGCAGTCTTCTTTTATCAGCTTGTACGTCATTTACTTGACATGGGCAGCTCTTGTTAACAATCCGGATAAGAAATGCAATCCTTCACTAATAACTCTCTTCACCAATTCAACAAAACCGGGATCCACGGATGATCAAGTATTTTAAATTTTAGGAAAATAACTGTAAATATTTAGACTTTTGGTACGCCTTTACCAATGCAATCCATAATTTCACTTGTTTTGTGGATGGTTTGTGTATTGTATGCATCTATTCGTAACTCGTCAAACACATCTTTGGGAAAAATCACTGGCGGAGATGAAAACCAACAGTTAGTTGGGCCTCCTGAGGCCATTAACAACGAAGGCAAGTTTGTTGTTATTATGTGCGAATATTTCTAACTATTAATTATTATATTTAATCATTTATTTTTTAGAAGATAAAGAAAGAGGGGGACGCGTTTGGGACAATGAGAGTGAAGGAGTTGCATATTCATATTCATTCTTCCATTTCATGTTCGGATTGGCGTCACTTTATGTAATGATGACCCTCACCAGTTGGTACAAGTAAGTTCTTACTTGGATACTTGAAAGAACCCTTAAATTTTCAGACCAGACAACGATTTATCACATTTAAATAGTAACATGGCATCAGTCTGGGTAAAAATATTATCCTCCTGGATATGTATCCTTATTTACGGATGGACTTTAGTCGCTCCTGCTCTTTTCCCCAACAGAGACTTTTGAAACAACAAAATGCCGCTTGAATGTACTTAGAATATTGTAGAATTTGTATATATTTGTCGTGTCTCATTCCCTTAAAGAATTTTATTTACATGCATTCATGTTTTTTTCCGTTGGTTTCTTTACAACCTGATATTTATTTACTACTTCATTGTAATACTTATGATGGCACGACTGAGCTTCAATGTTTTAAAAGAGTTTTTTTTTTTAATTTTTAGAGACCCCTTTTAAAATTTCACATTTAGGGTTTGGTAGTGATATTAATTCAACCGGAAGCTTAGGATGTGCTGAGCAATGAGCCGTATCCCCAACGTTCTCAGAAACAGCCATCGTGCAATCTTTTCCCAACCTTCAGTTCAAGCACGAAGTGAATTACATAATGAAGAGAAAAACGAAATCGGGTATGATTTTTTTTGTCAACTTCGGTATAAATTTATTTAAAAAAACATAGGAATTTAATAGTAAAAATGTTTATTTCAGAAAATGCACAGAACCACCTTTCTTTCTTAGTTCGGTAGTTCAACATCGAAGTGATCCGTCTCAGGGCATAAACAGTTCTGTTCCTCCTACATGGGTATTGCTTTTTTAAATAATTGATGTTTTTCGCTTTTCAGCTTTTTTCTCTTGCATCTCCCGATGGAGACAACCAGTTCAAGCTCTCACCCTATGAACTTTCCAAGCATCTTAATTTCACAGTTCCATTAAAGAATAATACTGTAGAGGTTTGATTTTCAGTTAAAATAATATTTTCATAGGTTTCCGTTCAAACGGAGCTGTCGGGAGAAATAAATGGCAGCGCAAAGCGCTTTGAAAAACTGGATATTGAGAATCATATTGCAGTTGAACTGATGAAAAATGATTTACCTACAGAAGCCGTGAAAATGCTACTCCACGCATCCGAAAACGGACATGTAGAGGCAATGAACAACTTAGCAGACTGTTTGTACAATGGGAGAGGAGCCAAAGAAAACAGAAGAGAAGCTTTCCGCCTATGGAAACAAGCAGCGACTCTTGGTCACAGCGTTGCGATGTACAATTTGGCTGTTTGCTATATTGCTGGGGAAGGAACATGTGCAAATGAACAAGAAGGATTAAATTGGATGTGGGAGGCTGCTGATTCTGGTGTTTTGGCATTAATTTCAATTATAGAAGTTATTTAGGCAATTCTGACGCTTCATTTTATCTTATTTTAAAGTTAATGCATCAAGGAAAAATGGAGGAAATCCGTCCTCTGGTGAAGAACGCTGTGGCCGATCTTAACTATCAGAACGAAATTCGTTCTTGGATCAGAGATCGCGTTATTGACGAAAGATGCGTTGCCATTTTGCGCAATGAGCTGGGTATGAATTAGTTTCATGTGAATATCCCGTTATCCTTCTTTAACTAGTTTTACTTGCTGTGTGAGTGGCCGTTAGTTGACGAGATTGGCCCTTTATTTTCAATAGTCGATATATAATCCGTATTTTAAATATTATTTTATAACAGTAGCGAACTATTGTAAATACAACAGGTTATCTCTCCTACGTTACAATAAACTGAGAACCGATGTAGTTATCTATTTTATTCAAACTGGGCTAGATGCCATTTTTATATTTTAATCGACGGAAATAATAGTAATATAATATTGCAGCATTGTACAAATATTTTCTTATTTAAGTATTGAAGCTCATCCGTTTCCGAGACAAATTGTGTTATCGCAGTGAAAGTTTACATAGACATGACTTCTGTGGGACATGAAGTGGAAGAGGACAGTAAGGTGCTAAAAGTCCAAATTAAAGAAAAGGATCTAGTTAGTTTATAAAAGTTTTAGAAATAATTGATTAAGCTTTGTATTAACGGTTGTGGATTCTATGGGACTCCGCAGTGGGGAAATAGATGTTCTAAATGTTGGAGAGCGCATCAAATATTGGAAAAAAGAAATCAAGACTTTGCCAGAAACCAGTAAGTAGTTTAGTGATTAAATTATTAATTATGTTATCTTTATCATTTTTTTAGGACACTCCTAAGTTTTGACAATTTCCAAGAACGTAGGAAGCTGACAACTGAAAGTCGAACAATGACAATTAAAAAAATATTTAAGTCACCGTCAATTATTGGATCTTCTGCATGTAGAGATTTTTATTGAGTTTCCATTTAGTTTGTTGTAGCGGACCCACCTTCTCAAACTTCGCAAATACTTCCACCAGTTCAATTGCGGCCTCGCGCTCTAAGTCCAGAAAGTAAAGAAGCTCGAGAAGCATTAACAGATTTTCTTGTTACTCACTTACCTGCTTCAGTGGTTAATGAAGTTACAAGGCAAACAAAACATGCAGTCAATAAAATACATGAGGTATTAATAATTGTTAGAATATTGTCTCATATGTCCAGCTTCTTCGCGTCGTTCCTGATGATTTAAGTGAGCTGGTACAACAGTTTTATCAGTATTTAACAGATCGTTTAGAGAAGAACCAGTTTTTTGTCACCGGTAACAGTACGTTGTGTAAATATTGCATTATCATATCTTCAGAGACGCATTTGAGACCGCAAGATGTGATTGAAGAAGTCGAGAAGTATATATGTGTTTGCTGTTATGATCAATTGTTTTGTGCCAGTTCCGATGAGGAAGTCGCTGATTTATCTTTGCAAGACAGAATTCGTTCACTTCATTGGGTAACAGCCGGTTTTTTAGAAACAAAAATTAACTTTTCCAATCCAAAAGTATGCTCACCTTTATCTCATGTTTTTTGTTGAGGTCAGAGATTTGCTAGATGATGCTGTATATGAAATGATTGATATCAACAGTCGGAGAAGAGCAGATGAAAAATTGTCTTGTCTAGTTCGATGCTCACATAAAATATTCGAAGCCCTACAAGGAAGCGGTTTGAAATTATCATTGGTGAAATCTGTGTGAAGAACGCTTTAGGAGCTGCTACTAGCGCTGACGAATTTCTCCCTGCTATGATATATGTGCTTTTAAAAGGAAACCCACCTCTTATACAATCGAATGTGAAATTTATCTCTCGGTTCGCGCTTCCTTCAAGAGTTATGAGCGGAGAATCAGGTGAATAATTTTTTTTCCATGAGTAAATTTTTCTGTCGCTGGGTTTGTAAGTAGAATACGGTTTAGGCTACTTTTTCACAAATCTATCATGTGCTATGCAATTTGTCCAAGATATGAATCACGAAAGCTTGAAAATGGAACAGCACGAATTTGAAGCATACACCTCTGGCGATTTGGTGCCCCCTCTCAACGTCACAAATTGTGATTGCGCTGAAGCTATCGGAGCTATGGAAAAAACTTTATCAAAAGTGCGATCGCTGATAGACAAACAGCAAAAACAGCATCATGAAATGACGGAAAAAATAAGTCAGTTGGAAATGCAAATTAGCCTAGAGGAAGATGTGACGTGTTTTGAATTTAAAAAAGCTGTGTCATTGCTGGAATCAGATAAATTTATTGACTTGAATGCTCAAGTTGGTATTACAATTTAATCAAAACTGACTTTCTTCGTTTAGATTACAGAGAAGGAATGTGAACTTTTTAAGGAATATCCTTTAAAATCAGCAAATGTGTTGGCAAATCCGTTCCAAAAGGTGAATGAAGCTCAGCACTGATAATGTTTTATTTTTGTATATACTTTTCAGAAAAGGTAGGACAGCCTGTCTAAAGCATGCAATTCACAGGTAACATGTTCCTACGCGTTTATTTCATTAGCTAAATTGATCATATATTTGTTTATATTTCAATGTTGCTCGAGTTTATGGTTATCATGATAATTCTGCTATTTCTGACACATATGCTATATATTGCAGTGGTATGTTTATTTGCTATATCTACTTATTTATTAATTTTCTAGGACAATGTAACTCTAGATCATAATAGCCGAGATATTTCAAATCCTGTAAGTTCTAAGAGAGAATCGGTGCATCACAATGATACGTGTCGTCAAACAGTTGCTGAAGTAGAATTACAAAGGCAACCATCCTGCAAAAGTATTTCGTTATTCGATAGTTATTTTATTATTTTGGATATTTCCCATTCTTCTCGTCATCACCGTCGCCATCATAGTCGTCACCGTTCCCGTGTCTACTCAAATCTCTAAAACTCTGTGATATGTACGCAATAAACGGATACTCCTTTATTTTTTTCTGTCAAATTGTGATGTTTATGGACATAATTACCTCAATAGTTCATTAGTGACATCACTCTGTAGAATGTTTTCACGTAATGGAAATGCTGTGATAATAAGAATGTTGCACAATTTGCCTATGAAAGAGAATATCAACTTGTCGAGAAACGAGGTTTGTCAAATATGACTTATTCTTTGTAACTACAAGTTTAGGTTTGGCAGAAGCGTCTGACTTTGCGTAAGCCAAAACTACAATCAGACCAAATTGTATCACCTAAAGTTGGTTTTTAATTTTCTCTTTTGCTACAACTATAAGATTTAGGTTTATTATGCACCAGAGTGGTCACTAGACAAAAAGGCAAATAAGGATGATGGTTTCCCTGATCCTCTCAAGGGTTACGGAATGACTCCCGAAAAATGGGAATATTATAACAAGGTATGAGTGTTATTTTGTTTTTTTTTGTCTGGCATTAGTTTCTACCGGGTTCTATGCAAATTTTAAATTTTTTTTGTTTCGGTCTTATTTTCAAATGTCACAATCCAAAAAAATTATTTCTCTACAGGTTGTATGGCCGCCTAATTATATTGTCCCTGAGACCGGACTACCAAAGAAAAAAGAAGTATTTCATTGTAGAGAATCGGTTTGTTTCTTGTTGAATGCAGTTAAACGTAAATGTTTCATATTCACTTTTCACCTAAAAGAATGTGGCAAGCTTGTCAATTAATATGGAAACTACCTGTGGACGAGGCCATTGATCAATTGCGATTTCAAAACTTGAAGGTTGTATCATAATCTTTTGATTTTACGCAGCATATTTAGGGTCCAGAAATTTTAGCAGAAGTTCTATTAGAAGCTAAAAAAAGAGCTAGCGAGGAATTCCATATTGAATTCCCAAGTGATACATATGTCGCCGATGCGTTTCCCATTCAAAGTCATATCATCAAAGGTAATTTTTTTCGTCGTGTTTAAAAATTCTTCAGGTGCTCGAAGACATGCTCATGAAAATTGGAATATTATCCGTTATCGTTACATTAATGTATTTGTTAGATTAGAAGAAGTAAGCTTGTGAATCAGAATAAAGCGTCAAATATTTAGGGACCTTCTCCTGGATTTAAAGGTAGAACGCCACCTAAAAGTGGTTGGAATAAAATGAGCGAATATTACGATTATCTACGGTCTAGAAGTGTAAAAAGTGGAATCTAATGCACCACACCGCAGTGTTAGTTTTTGTTGAATAAATTAATTCAAAATGTTTTTTTTTTGTTTTCAATGGGGTTTATCTACCATTATTTGAAGTTGAGCGAAAATAGATGACAGTTATAGAAAATGGTGATCGTGAAAAAAGGTGTTTTGATAACGTGTGATGCCGCAATGCGGCAACTTCTGATTCATTTGGATGAGTCGAGGCAACTAGGGAGTAAATTCATAGTAAAGGTATACGCGTCAATAGATTTTTAGCAGTGTTCTTGATTCTTAGGAATTGGATGAAACTCATCTTTTTATCGATAAGGATATTATACCCATGTTAGAAGAAAAACTAGATCAGTTTATGGAGGCAATGAATCCTGAACCTACTGAAAAATAACATTTATATTAAAAAATAAAATATATAACAATTTTTTCCAGATACTGATAACAGTAGTTATGCCTCCTATCTCTTTTTCTTTATAACCGTCATATTTTGACGCCAATCTTTTTTAGCATGAGTTTTACAAGAAGATGGGCGAATCACTCTTTTTTTATTGAAGCGAAACCTCGATCTGACTTGGCATCATTGTTCTTGGAAATTCCCCCAGAAGAGTAAATATTCTTTTTGCTCGAAAATTTTTAGTCCGTTTGATGGCGCTGTCCTTGACATAGGCATCAACTACATTGATTATGGTGAACCTGTAGATGGTTATGAAAATATAATGCCCGAACAAAGAGGTAAATGTGCATATTCTGAAATCATAATTATGGATTTAGCTGTGGAAAAAGGAAGTTATCGTGTTTCACTAGAGGGCGTACAGTTATCGCCGCTTTCTTTCGGTAGTGGATCAAACACGCATACTAAAAGTGACCTTTTCATGTGCAAATTAAAGGCACATTGTGAACCACAATTGAGTTAGATTCGTTGATACTGCTGAATTAGATATCAAATTTAGTGTACAGAACTAACCATCAAATAGCAGAGAAAGCAATGTCTATTGAACCACTAAAGGAATTTACAAAATACTCTGAGAATAAGTGTATTGGATTAGTTTGTTCTGTTTGTGAAAATAATCTAATGGCTGGAGAAGAGAGCAACAGGTAAATTTTATAGAATGATAGGGAAGGTCGGCCAATACAAAGCAGCTGGTTTAGAAAACTAACTATCGGATGGGTGCCTTCAGACGAATGGATGACACTTACTCCTGCTCTTGATTATTATTGCAGAGAAACCTGTGGTTCGTGTTGTGATCCACATAAGTGAGATCGCTTTTATTAGTTAAATTTAGAAAATTATAGACATTCGCAACATAGAGGAGTAGAAAATGAAAATATTCATGACGAATGGAAGCCAACCAAATTACGAATAATGATTTCACACACTACATTTTTTGTTAGGAAAGAAGTAGGTATTTTGCTGGTTAGATTAGTTATATCTTTTCAAGATTATAAAAGATGCTGTCAAAATAGATACTAATGTTGTTGCTTGTAATGGATGTGGCCATCACTTAGGACAACGAGTCAAAGGAAATAACAAAAATATATTACAACTTTATCATTCTAGTGTTTCTATTCTCTGTGATCGACAAAAATATCTGAATTTGAGGTATTCAATAGGTAATACATAAGTGCTAGCCATTCAGATTCCCAGATAGATCCTTATGGTTTTCACAGCAATTGCTTATTCATTATGAATTAGCTGCAAGTCAAAAGCTAGTTTACAGATCTTTTGATAAACAGCCCATTCTTCTTGTAAGGATTTTTAGATGATATGATAATTATTTGCTTTCTAAGATTTGGATACTGGATTCATATGTGTCAATTATACCCGGACAATTGAAAACTCTTGATACAGAGGAGAGTGAAAGTATTTCGCTATTTTTTCATAAATAACTGTTCGGTTTTAGATGTAGCTAAACCTGTCCCAGCGCTAAAACTCCTCTTCAAAATATTTGATACGGATAACGCAAATAGGTAAGCTACTTTCTGGTGGAACAAAAAATTTACATAAGGTTTTCTTATGACGGTCAGGCAGTTTTGCTCTCGTTATTCGCAACAAACACTCGTTTTCAGTGATCCTCGAGCCAACGGCGAAGATTCTTCTGTAGGAATTGTAGATCTACCTTTACTCGCCTGTGAAGATCTCAAAGAAGTCCTTCTTCGTTCATCATTGTCTATTCCAGCAACTCTTCGATCTTTAGGACAATTTTATGTTGCCTATTTGCCGCTTCCTCATAATTTTGTACAGTAGATACGAGAAAATAAATATTACTATTTATTCAGATAATATGAGTATCAAAATTTTAATGTTTTTGTACTTTCTCTGGTGAGCAATCAATTTTCTTCTTCTTCTGCAATACACTAAAAATTCCTTATAAAATATATAGAAAAAATTCTAACGTAAAATTCGATGAAAATCTGTTCGGCGTCTTGTCTCTCTAAGAGAAACTGAGCACAAAGAGTTCCTTGACAATCAATACGGATAGCGACCTAAAGAAATTTCAAACCATTTTCTAAACCTGAATTAAGCTCTACTGTATTGCTGATAGTAAGGGCGTACAACATCCGCTTAAATAATTTGATATTATAACTGTAACGGACTACATCAGGACTATTTACTTCTATCCTCTCTACCATATTAGATGATGAACTAAAAGTAGTCTACAACATTACAGCAACATTTTAGACTTTGTGACATACATACCGTGACTTTTCCAATATCCCCTTTAGAAACGAATGAAATTTTACCGCCTTCTTTGTCGAGCAATGGTCTGGCTGAAAGAGTTACTACAGAGCAGCTCTCGTCAATAGCCTTAAAATATAAAGTAATCGTAAACAAATGAAAATACTCTAATCGCGTCTCTCAAAATTTCAGGCTTAATTATAGCGGTCATCCGAATTTCGCCGGGGTTAAACTCCTCACCAAAATCTTGCACCTAAAATCGAGGGGTAATTATTAACTAGCCAAGTTACCGCTTCTGCTTCTAAAGTGTGAATGTTAGCTTGGACAACATATTCGTCTTCTTCCGCTGCCAGTGACAAACGAAGAGGAAAGCCATATCCATCATATACCAATTTCAAAGTAACATTGTTCCCATCTAACATACCAATAACTTCCTGGATGTTTCGATCAGAGGCAATAATTTACTTACTGTAACATCGATTAATGGTATTCGGAAAGTCACATCTTCTTTTAAATCAAATGATTTGAAAACTGACTGCTCAATATAAGCAGTAGCCTGAAGCAGACGTTAACATTTTACAAAAATATTGTGGGGTTGATGTTGTAACATATAGCATTCACCATTAATATTAAAAATAAGGAAACTAACTTGCTGACAATGGTTGTCATCACATATTATTCGCATACCCGTTCTTGCAAAATGAAAAGTTCCATACTGAATTATTATTAGATAATTTAAAATTCAGAAAAAAAATACAAACTTCTCTAAATTGTATTGCTTTCAAAATCGAATAAATTTCTTTGGCATTCTCTTTGCGCACCTCGACGTCATGTTCGGTTCTTACGTTGTCCGCCATCAGCATCATATGTCTAATCAGGGCCTATATGCACAATTCTTAGAAACTAATATTAATTAATCATATGCAGAAAGTATATGATTATATGAAAATATATGTATATGATTATTAAAAGCAATCTAGAAATTGTTTTAAAATATATAAAAAAATGTTCATTCTGTAAAAAGTAGTACAACAGGGCAAGGGGTATAACTACAACCAGTTATTTTTTCTGCTTACCAGTTGTGAAACGGAACTCTACATTAGAAATTTCCACTGCTTCATTAGCTTTCTCGTCATAATCAGCCCACATCTAAAAATAAATATAAAATAAGGACATGGCTCAGCAGTTACCTTTTCTGAAAGGTCAATATCGGTAAATTGCTCACGTGTTTCAACACCAACAGCTTGCCATCCTATCTAAACCAATAGAATTTGGATATGTAACGTAAATAGACCCTTGGATCAAAATCTGTCGGCTCTATGCCACGACAATCAAATCCTATTAATGTTTGCCATTTCTCATTTTTATCAAAGAGATACGCTCTTAAGTAGTCAGGTAAAATGCCTGAAAATACATAAAGAAAATAATTAAACTAACTTAAAGTGTTTAGGCGGTTGCACAGCTTGCATTTTTCCACCAGATGAGCTTGCCCGCGGCTTCCAGGCACTTCCAAAACTTCCTATGTAAATTAGAATAGTAAAATAGCGAAATACTTCTAGGGTGACATACTGCCAGTGATCCGGGGTCTCTCCGCAGTTAGTACACTTAATCTACAGACGAACTTGATTTGAAACTACGGATACTACCTTGAGATACCAGCGAAAAGATTCCGGTTCGCTGGGTTTTAGTTCGCTAACACCCATCATTGTACATTTCAATTCTAACAAAATCAACGGCTAAAAATGCATGAGGAAGAATGGTGCAAACAACTACCATTGTACAAATTTCTGATGCACACGTATAGATGGCAGCTGTTCTCTATTATGGTTTCCTAGAAACATAACATAAAATAAATTTTGAGGAATACTCTATTTTTCAACCGATACCACTTCAGCTCGAAATAAAATTGGCTTTTTTGACAGAATTATAAACAATTTTATAGCCACTTATATAAATTTATCGCCTGGTTCCTTTTATAAATATTTTCCCATAAAGAAAATGGTTTCATTAGAATTTCAGTTCAAAACCCTTGTACGCATTACCAGTCGCGTTCAACCAAAAATTTGAAAAATATGGTCTTGGCGCGTGGCAGCAAAGGGCGGTTTCGACCCTTTATGTTTCTTTTTTAATTCATTTTGTTGCTCAACCTCTATATTTGTTGTTTGTAGTTTTTGATATGCATTACTCTCTCTAATCATTCGTTTCAGAAATGAACCGAACTTTGCTTGGTGTCGCTCGTAATGTTTTAGGACATCGTAGTCTTCATAAGGGAGTTGATTCCACTCCACCTCTTCGTTTCACCTCCGTTTCCGAAAAGGTAAGTTCAATCTATGTATTCTTGATTACACATGTGTATTTCTGCCTAGTTCGAATTCTAATTTTTTTTTGATTTCTTTACGAGGAATTATTCGACGGCTTTAGTATGAAAAATTAATCAATATAAAAAGCATCATGTAATTAATTAAATTTGTGTGAGGAGGTTGTGACAAACGTTGAAAATAATTTTTATAAAATAAAATAACGTTTCTAAGATCACTTGTTCATTAGATTTTTTCAGGTTGCCTTGTACGCTCTCATCTCGGTTGCCTTCCTGTCCTATCCTACTTATGTTCTGACTAACTTGGATAACCTTCGCCCAAGAGCCGATAACAAATTGAGTGACGAAGTGCAGGCTCAAATCGACGAAATCCGTGCTTCTCGCAAGTGAATGTAGGCTGTGTCAAGTAAATGTATGTATTAGAATTTTTTGGTAATTGACAGAAAAAAGATATGTGGCCAGACTTTGTATATTGTTACGTCTGCTATTTTATATTTTCACACAAAAAAAGCCCTAAAACAACGGTAATAATAAGGATTTATTAACCTCGACAACAACAATAACGATAAATAACAAGCCTAAAGAAAAAAAACTACATTTTACTGTTGGCTTTCAAATGCTTTAGCAGCCGGATTATCCTTTGGCGAATTGGAGTAATCAGGTTTCAATCTCTTTTCAGCGAGCTCTCCATAAGGGTTGAATCCTAAGCGTTCCATTTCTGCTTTCATCAATTTCTTCTTGTTTTTCGGATCCTGTAACAATTGATTTAAAAAAAAAAATAAAGTTCTACACAGACCTTTTCTGTCTCAGACAGCTTAGGAAGCACATCAGTAAATACGCCAGTACCAATCGTAGTAGACCCTTGGCGAATGGTGAAACGCTGCTGGGGCTCGATAAACATTGTTTGATTGAGATGAAGTTCCACTCTAAAATAAGAGGTAAAAACAATTAAATGTCATGCGAAATCGCACAAAAAATGAGAAACTTTTGTCATTCATCGAAAAGCAGCTGAAAATTGTTTAAAAGACTTAGTAGTCGCGAGTTGCTTGTGGGAACAGGTCAAGTGCTTTTTTTGTCAAGTTCGTACAGTTCATGTGAAAGCAACTTCGCCCAAACCAGCTTCTCTAGAAATGAGCTCGCAAAAAGAAGGAATTGCTGCTTCCGCTGCTTTAAAAAGGCTTGTCGAAAGCACAGTTCGCAATGCTGAAAACGTAAGATAAAGGTAACATTCTAAATGTTTTTAAAGATCCTTATCAATCTGTCAAAAAATGGAGAATCTATCCCAAAGAATACTACTAAACTAACAGAGCCCATCGATAAAAAAGCAAGAACTCTACTTCCTGGAAAAATAGAGCCAGCCACTAGGGCAGATACAGGTACTTGTACCAACCCTCCTGCTATTATGGAGAAGAAATATACTGTCTCGCAGTGTAGAACCCTATCTGTAACTTCATTCGAAAGTTTGCCACTACTCAGCTCTCGCAGTTCATATATCAACTATTGCAACAGGGAGAAGAAGAGCGAACCGCGCCAACAGCGAAAAGCAAAAATTGTGGCTGGATCGGTATGCAATTTTTGCAAAAGTTTATACAAACATTTAGATGCGCATCACAAACAGAACTGATACCACTGGGATTAACGTCAGCTTTAATGTAACAGTGGGCGAAGAAAATGCTGATGCTATAAATATTCCTGTGTGTATTGAATGCCCAAAATTTCAACCGAAAAGGATCTGTTTCAACGGTGAATGGCGCGACATTATCGACCCGCAATATTTTAATTAGGACTTCGTGATAACTCACACAAAATAAATCTTGAGATAGGCATATACAACTTACTCAGCTGCTTCACCTGGCATAATAAAGTCTTTTCCTTGAATTTTAAGAAGTGCACCAGTATCCCAAGTCAAAGAGAAAACATGCTCATTGAAGTAATTAGCAATGGGGGTTTTTCCACCACCTTCGGTCGGTTTCAAAACGTACAGCTGAAATAAACTAAGATCAATTTGTAATAAACTAATACCTGAGCTTTAACACGATCTGTTGGTTTATGCTTATGCCCTTGCGGAAGGAGAACACATCCTCGACGGACGTCCTTTGGTCCAACACCACGCAGCAGAACGCCCAATTGGTCTCCGGGCTCAGCCTGTTCAACGGTTTTGCGGAAAGATTCTAATCCAGAAATGGTGGATTGCACTCCTTCACGGTCACATCCAACTACTTCTATTTTATCGCCTCGCTTAAGTGTTCCACGCTCAAGTTTTCCAGTAATGACAGTGCCACGACCTATTCACCTGATAAATGAAACTTTGAAAACGAACCTTTAATAGAGTAAACATGTTCGGCTGCAAACATAGGCTCCTTGTTCAAATCTCGATCAGGAATCACGAAAGTGTTGTCCAACACATCGAGAAGTTTTTTGACAGATTCCTCACCGATGTCGGGCATTTTGCCTTCTAAGGCGCACAATGCTGACCCAAAAATAACTGGCAATGTATCGCCAGGATATTCAAATTCGTTTAAAAGTTCGCGAATTTCCATTTCGACAAGCTCGCGAGTCTCCACATCAGGAACTTCATCGATCTTATTAAGAAAAACGACTACATTCTCCCGCGGTATACCGACTTGTTTTGCTAGGAGAAGATGTTCTCTAGTCTACAAACAAATGAGATTTACAAAAAAAGGTCATGTCATGCCTGCGGCATAGCTCCATCCGTAGCTGCAACAACGAGTATAGCTCCTTCCATCTGAGCAGCCCCAGTAATCATATTTTTTATATAGTCAGCATGGCCGGGACAATCGATATGAGCATAGTGACGTTTGGCAGTTTCATACTCCAAATGGTATGCATTAATGGTTATACCTGTGAAATTCTATAAAGATATGATTGCTCTAACCTCTTGCTTTCTCTTCGGGTGCATTGTCGATATCTTCATATTTTTTGTAAGTTGCTCCTTTCTGTACAGCAAGGACTAAAATTCCATAATAAATTATAAAAAAGCATCTTAGAATTCAATATTTGAAATAATACTTACCTTTAGTAATAGCTGAAGTTAAGGTAGTCTTTCCATGATCAACATGTCCTATAGTTCCAACGTTCAAATGAGGTTTATTCCTCTGTAATGCCGTAATATTATAACAGAACGAAAGGAGAATCAAAGGAAAATAAACAAACCTTAAAGACAACCTTTCCTCCAGGAATAGACAGTGAACGCACTTGTTGAGCTATTATCATGCTTGCAATTTGTTTTTGCAGCATATCTACGGACTATTATTCAAAAAAATACATTTTATATAACTTACTACTTGTATTTGGAAGTTTACGACTCAGAATAGAAAGGCTAATCATTTTCTGAAAACACGCGGATAGTAAAAATATGAAGCAAACGAGTTGAACAGTGTAAAATTAGCGACCAACTTTGCACCACGATTTTGTACAACTAGCTATCTTATATACCATAGTAGTATATGTAAGATACGTTAAATATAAAAATAGTTGAAAAAAAGAATGCAAATTAGGCAGACGGCAAACTTTTCTCCACCGATCTTTGACAGGAACAGTTAAACAGCGGACGCCACTGTCTTTCGTTTACTTTCGAAAGTATGAAATTTGATCAAACGTTTGAAACACAGCTCGCCGCCGCCGATGAAACGTGGGCACCCCCGTAATAGTTTGCGCTGATGAAGCTGAAAAAACCACAAATTTTCGCATTTCACATCGGCGAGCTGTGCGCTGTGGGCACATGAAATCTCATTAAAGATGACCAAAACTCGTATATCTTTGCAATAACACATTCTTGCTAGCTAAAAAAATTATCGGAAATACAGAAGACCATGCTGAATTGATTGCAAGTATAGTCTGTCAAGAAAAAAGACGACAATTAAAGGTCTCATATTTGTTGCAATGGGGCAGATAAACCGGCCATTTTTTCCAAATTTTCAATTGAAAATGCGCTGTATTCTTGCCCCATTGCAACAAAAGAGACCTTTACTTGTTGTCTTTTTTCTTGACAGACTATATAGTCCGTTTCAAATGGAAAAACTTTCGGAGTGATGGGACCTTGGCGCAATTTCCAGAAAATTCAAAAAAATTTTGACAAGAGCTTTTTCATAAAAAATATGTTTTTTTACGGTTGACATGAACTTTGCTGATTCTTTATATTGTTACATAGAGAAAAATTCGAGCAATAAAATGCAATAAAAATTAGAATTGAAAGAATATCAAAATTGGTAGAAAAATACATGTTTTCAAAAATAAAAGTATTAAACTGACCCATCTGACGCCCGGATGCGCTCTATCTAGATCGAATTAACCTTTAACCGCCCAAGGGCCGATTTTTTCCATTTGAAACAGACTATATCAGAAAAATGCGAAAATTTGTGGTTTTTTCAGCTTCATCAGCGCAAACTATTACGGGGGTGCCCACGATTCATCGGCGGCGGCGAGCTGTGGAAAACTATAGTTAAAATTTATTTTTATTTGTGTACATATATCACAGTTAGAAGACTAAAACATAAACGGAAAAACCCAAAACCACAGTTATAAATTCTACATGTGCAAAATAAATATTAAAGGGACGATAAGGCAGGATTTGAATTTGTTGGGATTGCGCGTTTTATTTACTGTAGCTTTTCTGAAAATTGTTTACATGCATTATTATTATTTTTTATTGTTTTCTCGTGTTTTGCCATCACCGAATTACTATAAAGCAAAAAAGAAAACAGTAAAAAGTAGCAGGATAAAAAAGATACGAAAAATTCACGCAATATGAGGTTTTTGTGTCAAAAATGTTATTTTGGCGAATTACAAGGTCGTTCATATATCAAAATGTTTCTAAAAATATGATGAGTTGATTGCAATAAAAATCAATCCGTAAAAATTCGTAGCTATAAAGAAAAACATAAATTTCTTTTTGAAATCGCAAAATTTGTGCATGATGTTTACGCGTACTCTAAAATTTCGCGGAAGTTCCGCAGAATTCAAATCCTGCCTTACCGTCCCTTTAAACCCTGATATTTATCTTATGGACGCTCATATGACTGATCACTACTGGCACCAGTAGTATTGTTAGGATGTTCTGGAACAATTGGTTGAAACGCGCTTCTCGCTGACTGTCCAATAGCAAACGGTTGAACTTGATATTGGCTTAGAGGTGCAATGGCTGGTTGGATATTCTAAAGCATTTAATAAGTGCCTTTGCAATAAAATAACCTGATAAGCGTAGGACGACTGAAGAAGTTCTTGTGGAGGAATAAATTGAGGTGCATGCCCTCCGGCAAAAACTTTGGATAAGTCAGCCTGTGGCATTATATGCTGATGTTGTTGGTTAATATATTGAGGCATATGAAGTGGTGGAACACCGGTTTGAGACATATTGGTGACGTAATTCGCATAGTATGGATTACTGGCATAAGTCATCGTAGGTGTTTGATATTGTGGAATGGACTCCTGTCGTTTAGGCGCATCATAAACATTCTAAAACACGTAAAGATACCGCTAATTTTCTATAAAAAGCAACCTGGTTGGAGTAATGAGAATCAGGTGCGTTAGATTGTTCTGGGAAAAGTTGTGACACATCTTGAGAAATAAAAGAAGATACTGGGGAAGCCGCACCGGAATGAACAACAACTTCAGTCTGAAAGCGAATGGCGCTTGGTTACAAAAAAATTACCAAAGGTATTTCAGATACTGATTGGACTGAGGTTGATGCTTCTGAAGAAGAAACCGCGGATACCGTTTGAAGTATTTGTGAGCCCAGGGAAGATGACGCAGTGGTAGCAGTGTCCGTAATAAAATTCGTATTAGAAGTAATGACCGGAAGTTGCGGAGGATTAGGGATTGTATCGCGAATTAGCTGAGGCAAAATAGAATTGATACGTTGGGTTGTTATCCCATATAACCCAGGAATCGCAACGAAAAGACCTGAATTATCCAAAACCAGTAGCATATTTTTCAGCGATTCTGGAACAGCCTGAAACGTTTCTGCTTTCACTTAGAAATCGATCAATCCAACCTCGGTTAATGTGCCGTGTGTATCAATTCGGAGATACTTTTCCATGAAATCCAGAAGATTCAGCCAGAGATTTGAAAATGATGGCAGAGATGAAAGTTCTTTAAGCCTATTCAAGAGCGTTTTCGCAACAATTTGTATTGCTCGCACTCGGGTATCTTCTCTACCCAGAGGATCCATAGCAGAGAATGGTTCCAAAAGTTTGCTCAACAAGGGGAAAAGTACCTAATTTCGCAATGTACAAAAGCTATACAAACTCACATCAGTGAAGCAGGATTCCCATTCTTCAGCTTCTAAATTTGGCATGTTTAAAAAAGATCGTTGAAGTTGCGCCAATGCAATTTCCCGGACACGCCTGCGGCAATCGCACGCTAATCGGGCCATAACTTGGAGTAACGGACGCCATACGGCCCTCCAAATGTAGGGAATATCACACGCAACCTGAGATGGAAACCCCTTGCATTATGTATTATAGAAAATACCTTCGGATCCTCTCTTGCCCACCCTACAAGCTTTTCGTAAGCACATCCATGCAAGTTGGAACAGAGATCAAGTAGATGAAGGGACACCTTTAAAAAATGAAACAACGATTAAACAAAGGGCGTATTACTTGTTGATAACTCGCAGACATCTGTTGTTCGTCAGAATTGCCTTCTGCTGTATCAGGAACATCAGTAGAAAGCTCTTTCTTTGTAAAATGTTTATGTTTACGTCTTTCTTCGGCATTGCTACGGAGAGGGTTCTGAGCGTCTCCACTCAACGGTCCTGCCGCATACCTAAAATTACATTCAAGAAAGAAGATGAAAAAAAGTCATACCTCCCGCCGTCCAAACTGGCTTCTACCATGCTCAATAAGCAGTTAATACTGCTTTCGAGATTATCTGGTGTAATATGTGGTGCACTTTCTCTAAGAAGAAAGTCCAAACAATCACAAATCTGAAGCATGCATCAGAATAATCAAGAATAAAACCTTTAAAAAGGCAGCTGGTTCATGTCGTCCCAAATGGGTTCTTAGAACGAGAGAAGCTCTGTTAAACGGGACTTTTGAGTCGAAAAGAGCTCTTTGGGCATCTTGGATGGCTTTATCTGCGTCCTTTTTGTCTAAATGAATCCAGTCTTTACTTTGATCTATAGAAACAGCGCTATCAGCTCGGCTTTCAGAGGACATATCATGGTGATAATCTGAAACAATTTCTTAAACCAAAAGGACAATATGACCTACGGCATGCTCTCTCATGATAGTTGTCCGATGTGTAGCCTTTGTCATCGGTTGTTAATTTTTCATTAGGACGTTCAACATCAGAATAAGCATTCCTCTCCCCTGAGAGGGTACTCTCTTCCTAGAAATAAAATAAAAATTAGATAAATCTATCCAAATCAGCATGATAGAAAGTAACTTCTCATTCTATCAAGCTAAAGTTTTGATTAAAAAGTTTTGTGAGATTTCTTTTGTTATCGCCTGATACAAATACTATTTGTAAATATTTCAGTCTACCAAAAATAAAAAAAATCAAATAATTATATTAGTTATTAAAATCTTAAAAAGAAGGCGTTATAACAAATCAGATATCTGAAAATACATAAAAATAGCGCGTTTCTTTCCCCTCTCCTTGAATCTTTTTATCTCATCTATCATTATAAACAGTGAACAAAAATACCGGAATTAAAAAAAACGAACATCGTCTAGAACACGAGCGGCACCGGTTGTTTCCATAAGAGAAAATATTATTTGCCAGTGATCTTGTCTATGAATATCTTGGGCATTATTTCGAAGAAGTTCATGCAAACCATTGGAAATTTGCCGCGAAAATATAAATAAAGCTTTTGGAGATAAATTCTGTAACATTTTAAGTTTAAATATCTATGGGCTTACCAAAAGATGAGAAAGCGTAACAAACACATCGTCAGCTACGGAAGGATCTCGAAACAGATTTCTATTGGCTATACGAAGTATCCCGACAACGGCTCTTTCTACTAGAACAGGATATTTGTTGAGAGACAGTAGCAAAACAATGTGCTCTTTAACATCTGCCCAAAATTCGGCAAGTCGATCCTTAACTCAAAATTCTAATCTATAAATTAAGAAACTCTAACCTTATTCTCCAAAGTAATCGATACTATCAGTTCGTGTAGAAAAACCAAGATATCTTCATGTTCAGTTTCCGCTTCACCTCTTTTTTTCTTTTGGTGCAAAAGAGTTTTACTGACTTCCCGCAAAGCAATTACTAATCTATTTAGAGCGGAAGCAGTAAGATACTTGCTATCCCTTATTAATTGTGAGGGAGTGCAATCTTTGACAACTTCTTTTGCCAACTACAAATTCCACTACATTATAGAGGGAAAATTTACCTTTATACAATTAATCTGCTCTTCTGTAAGTTTTCTTCGTTCTGCCTCACTTGTACCACTTCCCAAACCGAACCAAGATAGAAGCCCTGCTTCGTTTCTGACGGGGTGAGGATCTCTAAAGCACATATCCCCAAATAAACAATTGTATACTTGTATGTCGTTCTAATTATAGACACCCATCCTTTCTCATCTACAAAATCGTCCACTTCTGTAAGGTCCGTTGGAAGAAGCTGAGCTTGAAAGAGAGCTAACAGCGAATGAATCAAGTTTATCCAACTCTGGAGAAATCCAAACAGTATAAAAAAATATTACCTCGCGAAGTATATCACCATTTTTGTGAACTAATTCAAAGAGGACACGAAGCGCCTCCTGCGCTTTATAATTTTCGCCAAATTGCAGCGCAATAGTCTCCGCACAGTTCGGAAAAATTTCTCCTCGGTCAGTAATATCTTGATCGTCGACGGTTGCTAAAAATTAATTTACAAAATAAAAACTCTTCACTACCGTCTTTCATAATAAAAGTGCTAAATTTACATAATGTAATAACGAGATTGTCAAATACATTTTCCATACCAAAACATGCTGCAATAGAAGCACATTTTCTATAACCGTTTAATGCCCTCTATAATTATCTTTGCTAGTTGATTGTTTATAAACCTTCAAGATTACATCATGATCGGTTTTGCCGAACACGTAGCTTAAAGAAGAAATTGTTGGACCCCAAATCAGAGCAAATAAAGACTGGTCATTCCATCCTGTGGGTGCATGTAGAAAAACTCCTTCAGAAGTTTCACCACGACGAAGAAGTACCTTCCAGAGATAATTTTCTTTCACAATACCCGTTTGTTCAGCAGGCATAACAATCTCTTCAGATCTATCAAAAAGAATAATAAACGCTTAGGATATAACATACTTAATTGCATTGTAAATAGCCACTATCATATCATAGTTAAAATCTTGACCACCGTTTGTACCCGAGAGATTCCTTCTGAAGCAATCTACAGTCATAGGCGGCTGATTTCTTCTGGCCTAAGAAAATTAATTGAATATAATAGCACGAGTTCGCACCTGGGGATTATGCTGGTCTGTATTGAGCATGATAACAGCGTAGGATAATGTGAAAGCAGCATCTACATGATTAAATGGTTCGTTATTTGCTTTGTACCATTGCTCTGAAAAGATTATAAGAAATAAAAATTCAGTATACCTGAAAACTGCTGCATAACCATTGAAATTTCGGCCGATTCGCCAGGTAATCGAAATGATTCAAGGAAAATTCTCAGCGCCTCATCAAGACGAAGATTTTCAAAGGGGAACGATTGTACAAAAGAAGCTAAGACCTAAAAATTGCAACATTAAGTTATGCTTACTTCAGACATACATCAGAATTCTTTCTACTACAAATATAATCGGCAATTTTTTTCTTATCTAGCTGAGGATTTGTCCGTAACCACTTTACTACACTAGCTGCATCAGCTTCCAGTATTCCCTTTTCTCTGAGGAATGTTATTCCTATATTTAGCGTTAAAATGGAGAAAAGAAAACAGAATTTACCTTGCTTAGGATCTTTATTGAAAATATCCGTTCCTTCTGCCAAAATCCGTTTTTTATCCCTTTTTTGAATAACATCACTAAGAAGTGGAATATCACCGGAAGGAGCATGACGATTAGGTCGGGCAGTAGGAGCAGAAGCAGCTTCCTTTAGTTCTTCTTTAGAAAAATCTGGTTCCCCCGCTGCAATAATCTTTTTTCCCACCTCCATTCCACTTAATGTTGGGAGTTCAAGCGATAATTTGTTTCTAAACGTATTGGTATATTGAATATTCTGTACACATACGGTGAAGACACAGTAGTCAGATTTGCTCGCCTGCACACACAGTTTTCTTCTATCGTATCAATAACTACAAGAAGGGCATCTAATGCAAGCAGAGAGGTGGTGCCTAGACCAGACATAGGAAACGACATATCTTTTAATAATTCCGTTAATTCCTCAAAGACATTTCTAAATTTAGCTTAAACGAATTCTGTAAGAATAAAATATACGAGCAATATATGTCGCAGTCGTAGTTCAAATACAGTTCGTTAACAAGTCCAGGAATCCTCCAGAGTTGTACCAATGATTCCAAAGCCATCTCTTTTTGTTCGTAACTTGCGTTTCTCTATTAAACAATCATATCAACATACATTAATCCTACCTGTTCGCTTCGAATAACTGTCATAAGCTTATGGAAATAGGTTTCCAACTGAAACTTGAGTTGGTTTCTCATACTTTCAAAAAGCAAAAAGCACACTCTATTAGTTGCTGCTAGAACAGGCAATTTTTCCGTATCGAGAAGCTGTAATAACGAACGACAAAGGTTGTCACGAATAAGTGGCATCAAAACTGCATAATCGATTAAATGATCTCCAGCAGCCTAAAAAAGCAAGTTGAAAACATTTGAACAATAACTGACCTCTAATGCTACAGTAATAAGATTCAAGCCGAGAATTACCATAGATTCAGTATTCGCTCGGTCAAGAGGATTTACGAGAGCAATAAGGAACCTTAACAGTTCACGGCAACATGGAAGACCGTACGGCAGCCGATCTACGGTAGACTTAGTTTCTTCTAATGGCGATACAACAGATGCGCTCTTGTTTCGATGTCGCGATACCTAATAAAAATTGTTTATATCAATATAAAATAACTTTTTCTTGTGAGAAACTATCAGCTGTTCCCTCGCTTTCACTATCAGCCACTTCACCGTCGTCAATTTTTTCTTCGCTGTCTATTCGAACAATATCTTGTCTGGTTTGATTTTGTGAGGGGGTTACCACATCATAGCCTGAAAATTAAAATCGTATTTTAAAACCCAAATATGTTGCGCTAGAAGCTCTAATCTATGATTTGATCAAATAGTAAACATACCTAATTGAGATGCAGCCCCATCAGAGCCTTTCCTCAAGCCAGGTATCAACTGATCTTGTTCCTTCGATGAAAGTTCCCCCTCTTCTTGATCAGAATCTACTACTTCTTGAGCCCTCTGTCTTCTCTTTTCTGTTTTTGAGTTCATTACTAAATATCTTATATAAGGATGGCGTGTATCTTCTCGAAATGTTGACAATCGGGTAAATATAAGCTACAAAAAGAATACATATTTTATGGAGCTATTTCAAACCTGAGTTGTATCCGTCAGTGTGGCCTCAGCAGCTTTTCTTAATAATGGTGATAAATGTTGCTCGAATACTATGCGAAAACACGACTGCATCATATCGCAAACGGATTCATTAGAAAGTAAGGATCCTGGAGGTGAAAGGAGTAGCGAGCGAAGCACCTGGAATGAAATGTAACCATTACGATATCTGCGTCTTACGAGCAATATTTTAAACAGCACACATTCATCACTACCACTGCTTTTACCCCCAATAAATTTAGTATGTACTACAGCATCCGCAATTGAGTTCACGGCATTGCTAGCTTTGATACTGCAAGGAAATAATTATCAAATTCTGCAGCAATAATACCTGCTAGCATCAATAAGCCCATAGGTGAGAAATTTAGCTACAGAAGCCAACGCTGCCTCTGTTATAGGTCCATTAGTGTTTTGTGCTTTTATTACATCTAAGAACGGAGAAAGGTATGTAATCGGATTCATGTCTAATAAATCAGAAACCTAGAAAAGCTATTACTACGAAACACTAAATTATTACGGAATTTAAAACTTCTTTGAGATCTGCAAAATTGCGCATTAAAGGATCAGTATCTTCTAAAGATGGAGGCTGATGAGACAACTGATATTGCCTAAAGAACTTTTTTTCTATGAAAAAGAACGTTCAGAAGCTTGCCTTCGTGCCTTGTTGAGTAGGGCCACCACAGTGTTAGTCTCGCCCATAACAATATATACGCCATTGACGGACATAATAGACGACAATAAGTCTATCTGGATATAATGCGGTGAGTATATGGGCATAAGATATCAATTGCATTGACAAAAATAAAATCGATTTAATCTTAACTTATAAAATTTATTATGGTGGCATTATAAATATGCTTTTAATTTTAATTAATATCTTCAGCTTCCCAAAACCAATGATTAGAAATCCACCCAAATCTAAAGGTTTTATATATAGAAAAATATAAGCATCACCTGTTTAGAGGCCAAATCCTTAAAAAAAGACGTATCTGAACAAGACCTTCAGGTACCGGCCCAAAATGGCGAGAATCCGTGGAAGCAAACGTGTTATCTCCTGTAAAATAAAATCAAACAAAAATTACAAACCAGAACCTCGAAGAAAGACGTGTCCACGTGGAATTCGGCTGTTCGAAAGAAATTCGCTGTTGACAAAATCACCTTCCTGAAAAGGATGATAGATGTTTAACAATTTAAAATTTACAATAAAGAATCAACATACTTTGGCTATTATTCGTTTGCATAACAACTGGTTTGAATCGCTAGGGCTGAGACATCCAACTATATCTCCCCGATGGACATTTCCGGATGAAACACCTGAATATCTAATAATGAAGTATAATAGAAAGAAACATACTCAATCTTTCCGCTAAAACGAGATCACCATCATGAATAGTTGGATGCATTGATGGTCCTGAGCATATTACCAATTCTCCTACATGAGCGCTAATTGTATGAGCTATACATGCAAAAATTCCTACACCTTTTGTGTATTTCCAAAGTAGCTTTTTATTGAGGAGATTTTTGCCAGCACTCATAACATCCTATAAGTAAATAAATTATTTTATAATAAACATGAATTCTAATAAAAGAGGCGAATGACAGCCGTATTTCCACAAATAAATTCCATATGCTATTTCCACGTCGCTCAAAGAGGCGAATCGTATGAAAGAGAGAACGACGCATACGTAACTAGTGCATAGAGACGCAGACACCAGAGAAAAGAAGTAGTGAATGAAAAATTGTCGTTTTTCGAAAGGCGGTCAGTAACTTGTGATGAATACAGTGCTATTTACAAAACTGGAAACATTTCTGAACTGAGCTCATAGAGCTGAACGGATGTATATATAATCCCAGAAAGGACACACAAACACGTACTAATATCTTTTCAGAAAATGTATATCCGTTTTATACCAGACCTCCAATAATATAGTAAACATTTTGCGTGAGCACAAAAATGGTTCCGTTTATTATGTAGAGTTTGATGAATCATTAGAATTTTACCAGTTTTACTGCTTGCGCCCCGCAAATAGGGGGCCGCCACCCCGCGAGTATATATTATTATAGTTACGGTCGTACAGACAGACAAACACCATAGAACTTTTTATTATGGATTATATTGCTTTATTATACGTTGTTTCTTGTGTTGCATAGTGCAGATAAAGTGCTATATTTTCTTGCACCAGCCCTTTGTTTCGTTACCTCGTTATTTCGTTCATCCATAACATTTTGGCGTGGCCTTTGTTTCCATTTTGTTCACTGTAAGCAAGAAATTTTGTGAGATAGGCTATTTGTAGATTTTTTGGTCTAATTGTTATATATAACGAGTACTCAGGAAAAATTTTATAGTCCTGCAATAGCCTTGCCTACGTCCATTGCAGCGAAGCATCCACGAATTTCAACGACCTTGCGGAGTATTCGTATATACTAAACTACATCACAAAGAAACCAATCACCTTTTAATAATAAATAAAAGTTATGTCTGTCTGTTTGTTTGTTTGTTTGTCCGGACAAACAGTCTGTCCACATTAGCATATTTTTGTATGGCCGAGTGGTCTAAAGCGCTACCATACAAAAGGTCAAAGGTTCGATTCCATCTAACACAAAAGTCTTTTGCATTGTCTAAAAATTTTTTTTCTTTAATATAAATTAGCATACGACCCTGATTCAGGGTAAGTTGAGTTCAGGCTCCCAAATTGAAATATTAGCATGTATAAAGTATTTCCAATCTATTTTTAATGATATTTCTAATGAAAATTAGCATATCTTTAAAGGAAATTAGCATAATTCCTGATTCAGGGAAATTTTCAAAAAACTTCGTTTTTCGGCTAAATAATGTATATTAAGCTTATGTAAGCTGTTTTTAATTGTTTTCAAGTAAAATATAGTGTTCCCTGAATCAGGTGGAGGTCATAAAATCATGCAAAATCGAATTTTTTGTTTCCAATTTGTAATTTTTCGGTTATTTTCTTCTTTTTTTTTTTTTAAATTTTCGTTCGAAAGCCTAATTCTAAAGCGTAATTTGATAATGTGTTTTTAAAGCGTATTCTTGATCGCTTTCTTCGCTTTGCTTGTACATATATAAATCAATAAACGCTTTCATTCATTTATTATTTGTGTTATCTCTACTTTTGTTCGTTTTGTTTATCTTTTTATAAAATGGGTGATGAAATGGACCATGGAAGAACGCCAAAGAGGAAATGGGATTCAAGGTAAGTAAAAACATATTTCATAAAAAAATATTACAATTTCAGCGATCCAGATGAAACAGAAGCAGAGCTGACTCAAGCAGCTAAAAAGAGGGCTTATCGAGAAAATCTTTCTGATGAGAAGAAAGAAGAAAACAAGAGACGGGCTCGGGAACGAATGAGGGAATATCGGGCGCGACAAAAGGCAATTTTATCAGCCACTGCCTCCAGAGAAACGTCCGTCGAGAGAACTCCTTCGAAGGTTCCAATTCTGGCCAGAAATACGGACGACAGCATCTTCGTAACCCCAACAACGACAATTCGAAGACCAAGAACGATTAAAGATGAATCGGAAAGGTAAGCTATGAATTGTTCATCGAAAAATTGTGATTTCAGCGACGTTCCATCAGAAACCAGCCATGTAACTCCAATTAGGACACCAGGCGGAAGGTCAGATTTTAAAGATTTAAGAAAAGATAGAATTTCAGTCAGTTGACTCCTGATGAACGGAAAAGGATAGCAGCAGAGAAAAAGAGGTTATCGAGGCAACAAGAGACTCCAGAACAGAAGAAAGAAAGGCAGAGGAGGGACAATGAAAGGAAAAAGGCGAAGCGGGCACTGGAAAAAGCAGCAAGAGGTCAGTTCTCGACCGAAGATGATATTACCGTCTCGTCGGCTTGCACATCAAGAGATCCATCAGAAGAACGATTCTTTATTCCTGATGATGGATCGATGGACACGATGGAAGTTCCGGAAACTTCAAGAAGGCCAAGAACAGAGGCGGAACGAAAAGAAGAAGCTCGACGAAGAGAATCAACTCCTGTTCGGGAAGCGAGACTTGAAGATCAAAGAATAAGGTCAGCTGCCAGGATCGCTAACGAGACACCCGAACAAGAAAGAGCTCGATTAGATGACCAACAGAGAAGATCGGCTGCTCGTATAGTCAATGAAACACCGGAACAAACAAGAGCTCGACTAGATGACCAATACAACAGATCAGCTGCTCGTATTGTCAATGAGACACCCGAACAACGAAGAAGCCGATTGGACGATCAATCTATGAGAACGGAAAATCAAAGAGCAGAAGAAACTGATGAGCAATATAGAGCCCGGATAGATGCCGACATTATCAGACGAAAGCAAAGAGAAAGGGACATTGAGAAAGCTGCTCGACGACGAGAATTAGATGCAGCACGACAGAAGAGAGTCAGGTCAGTTTCTGGTATTTGTGAGAATAAAAGGAAAAATTTTAGAGAAAAGATGCGTAATCCCGAATCCAGCGATTCCGAAGACGGAGAAGATCACATCCAGAGTCCCCGTAAGTCATTTTCTCTCCGATAGAAATATTCTTTTTATTCAGGGACTGTTGACCCTTTGGACATCGGTGAACGAAAACCATGTCCGAAATGTGGAGCCAAGATCTATGGAAACAGCCAATTTTGCTGCAATAATGGCACAGTTGCCATCCCTCCGGAAGAGAAATACGAAGACGAAATGGAGCAGCTCATGTATGGAACTGGCCCCCTAGCAAAGGAATTCAAAAAGAAGATTTTGAATTATGGAAGCGCCTTTGGCCTTGCATCTTTGCAGAGGAAAAATGAACCAGTCGCCAAGCATGGTCTTCCGGTAATTTTCCCATTCTTCAAATCAATCCATTCAATTTTTAGGTGGCCAAAATTCAAGGAGCCGTAGATGCCTACCCGTCGACAGCTTTCCCATATGGACAGAATCAAGAAGCTTTCGGAAATATCTTCGTCTATGAAGGAAAAGAAGCCATGGAGATGCGAATGAAATACGGACATGATCTCAACAAAGAGGTAAGCCAAGAATCCATCTCAAATAAACCTATTCAGGTCGTTGAAATTCTCCAAAAAGCAATGGAAAAGAACAAACTGGGGAAACAATACAAGAACATGAAGGAAGTCATGAATGAGTTGAATCCCAACGATAAGCCCAGCGCTGTCCGACTGAAAATTATAAATGCGTGGAATGTCGACACCTCGAAGTTGCAAGTAAGTTATTAAAAAGAGTCAAATTAATTAAATTCAGGGCCACAAAGGAATATATCGGACAGAGAATCAAGACAGCAAAGATTTCATTGCTGTCTTCTACAGGGCCTCCGTGGAACAAAGCGACATTGACTTGCCCGGACTCATTGTCTACCCCTACAGGAACACGAACGCTATTCTTCCCGTCAATTATTGGGACCCTTTGGTGAGTAATTTGATCAAATAGAAAAGACAAAAAACTACAGGTTGAGCCACTGTGTTATACTCTTCTTCGCCCATATGGAGAATATGGATTTGTCCCAAAAAGATTCCCGAAGAAGAGCGAAAAAGTCAAATATTGGACATGGCTGGCTAACTGGTTGAAAGCCAATCCACATCAAGCTGAGAAATCCGAACTGAAGTTGACTCCGAAAGAAGTCTTCGAAAAAGCCCAAATGCTGTAAGAAATTGAGTTGTCATTTATAAAAAGATTTTCAGAGAGGATGTTCCAGCTGAATATGTCATCGACGATGGAACTGTCGACATGGATCATGAGAATATTAGAGATTATGGGGATACGATCAGTCAGGAAGAAACGGAAGCAGATGAGGCAGAAATTACGACTACTGAAGCGGAGAACCTAGAGAGATTACAAACTCTCGAACTTTTGCGATCGAAGACGAAGACAGGAGTGCAAGATGCCAGAAGTTTCGATGCCGAGGTAAGAAATTAACCCGTATCTCTTTTTTATTTGAATATTCAGAGAATATTTGAAGAAGGAGAAGAGGCGGAAGAAACACCTCCTGAAGCAGAAGAAGCTGAATTGCAACCAGATTATGATATTGACCGTTTGATCGAAGACGCAGAAATCCCAGAAGGAATCGATGAAAACAATAGTCAGGATGAAGATGCTGCTCCATTCGACAGCGAGCCATCATCAGATGACAGTGACGAAGATGGTGATGAAAGAAACAAGAAATCCCAGGTATTATTCGGTTTTTTAACAGAAAAAAGTATGTTTTATAGAAAAGAAAATGGGTTTCTCATCGAGAATACCTTGTTTGGCAATATCAAGAGAGAGAACACCAGGAAAATCGATACATCAACAGTGGAAAACTCGGCCAAGTCTTTTTGATGCATGGATTGACTCGGATTCTCAGAGGACGAGCCCGAAAGTACCGTGAATTCAACACTATGAGGATCAAAACAACGAAGTATGTTTGAAAGAGACTCTTATTATGTGTTTTAGAATGAAATATCTGAGGGCCATGGAGAGAAAGATGGAGAAGAAAGGCTACAAACTGGGAGTCGCCACTCTGATGCCAAGAAGTGTCGCCGGCAGCCCAAGATGGCTCCAATCCAAGTTCGAAAATGCCGTAGCATTAGCAAACAGGTAATTTTGTTCATGATTTAAAGCTCAAACAAAAATCTTCAGACTTGGAAAGATTGATCTCTTCATCACGGCCACCTGTAACACAAACTGGCCGGAAATCAAGGTATTTTTACGAAAAGCAGAGAAAAAAAAAGAATATTTTTAGAAGCATCTGAAGCCAGGACAGACATGGGCAGACAATCCGTTCCTGGTAAACAATGTCTTCAATGAAAAGTGGAAAAAGTTGAAGGATCTTCTCTTGGGAAAGAAGAATGCCGTCGGAAAAAGACCCGGAGGTAAATCCATTCCTTTCCTTCAAAATATTTGAAAATTTCAGGAATCTTTGGCAAACATCGATGGTACTCTGGCTCGATCGAATTCCAGAGTCGTGGCCCTCCCCACATCCATTTGGTCGTCTCTCTGAAGCATCACATCAAGACGACGACTCAAATCGACAAAGTCTGTCAGGCGACTTTCCCCAGTGCCAGCAATGATCCAATCCTTCGTAAACTCGTCGAGGATTTCATGGTTCATTCGCCATGTGACAGCAAACCTGATGTAAGAATCTATTCACTTTTTTATCTCCAAGTTTTCATTTTCCAGGCATATTGTCGAGAAGGATTGAAGAACAAGCAGAGGCCACAGTGCACAAAGAATTTTCCGAAAGAATTCAATGCGACTACAAAATTCGGAGACAAGACCTACCCCGAGTTGAAAAGGCCTAATGACAAGATCACTTCATCGAAGAACAAACATGCCGACAACCGATGGATTGTGCCCTACAATGGAACCCTGCTCTCCGCTTGGCGTGGCCATCTCAACATCGAAGTCGTCTCCACCGTCAAGGTGGTAAAATATATTTTCAAGTATATTTTCAAGGTTTGTTAACCATTGTTCTTTCAATTAGTTCTTTCCAGGGCTTCGATCGTGTCTTGGTGCAATCGATAGCCAATACAGATGGACTCGACAGCAGCGGGATGACCATCGACGGTCATCTCATATATCCAAAAGGTCTCCGTATTCCTCCAGGGGAAATTGAAAGAAGAAAGAAAGCAGCCGTCAAAATACTCACAGAGCAAGGAATCGATTTGTAAGTCTTTCAAATTAGTTTCTCTAATTTTAATTGATAACAGGACGGACAAAAATGGAAATCCGACTCTGGTTTACGACGAGACGGTCATCATCCAAGACATGAGGGTCTTGACGTCATGCGAAGCAGCCTGGGAACTGGCAAAATATCCCCGTCATATGTGCAGCCATACGGTCATCTACGAGGCTGTCCATGAAGAAGATCAGGAGCCTCTCTTTTACAAGGAGGAAGATGAGGAAAAAGTGAAGGAGAAGATCGAGAAGACAGGCTTCCCCACGAAATTGAAGGCATGGTTCAAGCTCAACCAGGAAGATGAGGATGCCCGAGATCTGACTTTCCAGGAAATTCCATATTTCTATACTTTCCGTAATGGAAAATGGATCAGAAAGAAGAGAGTCGAGTGAGTTTTATTCCCTTTGCTGTACTCTATTTTTATTCAGTCGACATCTCATTGCTCGCATTCAAAGCGTGCCCCCAAAGAGAAGAGAAGCCTTCGCCATTCGACTCCTGTGCCAGCTGAGAAGAGGAATTACTTCATTCAAAGATCTACGGACGGTCGAAGGAGTTACCTACGACACTTATACAGAAGCTGCCAAGGTATTTCTTTCTCTTAATTATGATTATTTTTGATTTAGGCACTCGGAATAATGAATGACCAAAAAGAATGGAATGACTGTATGGCCGAGGCAGCAGCCAGCGTGTCGCCCTGTCAATTGAGACGTCTATTCATGCAAATCCTCACAAATAACATCGTTTTGGATCCTCTCACGATATATCGTACTCATAGAGTGAGTGTCTTTTATAAATGAAAAAAAAATTAAATTATTTTCAGGAAGATTTCTGGGAAAACAAGAACTGGTCAGACGCAACGAAAGAAGCCCATGCCCTTTATCACATGAGAAGTTATTTGAGCGCACAAGGAAAGACTCTGGCTGATTTCAATCTTCCTGGTAAATTATATTTGTCAACTTTAAATGACTCTTATTTCAGATGTCATTGAAACTGATTTGCCAGCGGAAGATGACCTGGAAGACGATTCGGGACGTCGACGCGTCGAAGTCAGTCCACGATTTGCTGCAAGATTGAGAGATGTAAGAAAACAGATGAATTAAAAACAATGGTGATTTACAGGGTCTAAAAGATGAACAACGAGAGATTTATGACAAAATATTCAATGCCATCGACAAAGGAATCCCATATACCAGAGGTCCCGATGACAAGAATGTCTTTTTCCTTCAAGGAAGCGGTCAGTTTTTCCTCTTATTAATTATTTTTCATTATCCAGGTGGTGTTGGAAAGACTGTCGTAATGAAGGCTCTCTATTATAATCTATTGGCGGAAGGAAAGAAGGTAGCTTGCGTAGCTCACACAGGGATTGCGGCCAGTCTTCTACCAGGAGGACAGACAGCTCATCGACTCTTCCATCTTCCACTTCTGCTGGAAAATCCAATGAATTGCCAAGTAGAATTGGAAACTGCTGACGGTAAGAGAAGATTCTCAATCAGAAAAATTATTTGAGTTTAGCCGATTATTTGAAGCAATTCCATTGCATCATTTGGGATGAAGCCACGATGACCGACACCCGAGTCTACGAAGCCGTTCATCGGTTGATGGCCAAGCTGCATCAAGTCAACGACACTGTTCCTTTTGGTGGAACTTTCCTCGTTCTGGCTGGTGACTGGAAGCAGACATTGCCAATCGATCCAGAAGCCAAAAGTGTTGGAATCGTCGACCGGACATTGCTGCATTGGCAACACAAGAATTGGATCAAATACTTCCAGTTGACAAAGAACCGAAGAGCAGAGGATCCAGCATATGCAGAATACTTGGAGGAAGTTGGACTGGCTCTAATTAATGCAAAAAGAGGAACTGGAAGGCCAGAGGACGAGCTGGTCAAGCTGCCAGCCCAATCTATTGTAAATTCGGAGAAGCAAGTTATCAAGAAAGTCTTTGGTGAGAAAGGAAGTCCTGCAGAGAAGTTCGACTCATTCAAAGACGCTGCCATATTGACCGTCGACAACAAGACGACATTTGACATCAACAACATCGTAAGTTATCTCCATAAATCAAATATTTCTATGAAAATTCAGGCATTGACAGAACTTCTTGACACTCCAGAACATGAATTCCTATCAGTGGACACACACGATGAGACAACGGGTTTGGCAGCATTGGATCCAGAAAGTTATCACCCATCGACACCTCCAGGAATGCCTCCACATGCTCTAAAGCTAAAGGTAACTTATTTATTGGAAAGAAAGATCCTCGTTTAGGTGGGAGCCGTCGTCATTTTGTTGAGAAACATCAACGTAGCTCTCGGATTGACAAATGGGACTCGTTTAATTGTCACAAAAATTGGAGACAAGGTGAAATTTCTTTCTTTTTCCTCAAAATAGAAATGTATTCAGGTACTCCATTTGAAACATGTACATCCTCGGAGAAATCTCTATGGCCGAGTCGACCCTCAGGAAGACATCATCCTGGGAAAGATGCTCTTCGCTTCGAACAAGCCAGCGTCGAGAGAGCTGAGCTTTACAAGAAAGCAATTCCCCTTGAGACTTGCCTTCTCGATCACTGTGAATCGAGCTCAAGGACAAACTTTGGAAAGAGCTGGTCTCATTCTGAGGACGCCTTGCTTCAGCCACGGACAACTTTACGTCGCTCTCTCCAGAGTTCGGACGCCATCAAAGCTCTTCATCCACAACTACGCCGATAATCCACACTGGTCAAACAACGTGGTTTTTCCGCAAGTTATCAACGCTCTTGAATCGTTTTTGCCAGGATCCACAAAAAGAGGCATCCCCTCCAGTTCCGTTGAAGAAGTAGTTGGTTCGATCGACAGCAACGCTATGGATACAAGCTGCCCTCCGTCAGTTTTTGCTGATAATAAAAATCCGCTGGATGAGGAGGATGAACTTTCTCATATTGACCGTATGGAAGCAGAATTTCTGGAAGAGTTGGACAAGGCATGGGATGAATATATGAAAAATGATGACGACTACATTCAAGCCCAGATTGAAGAACAACAAATGAATCCGGACCTGGAAATGCTAGAAGAGGAGGCAGCGGAAAAAGAACTAGGAATAAGGGAGGTACAAGTTGAGAAGGAATTATCGGAAATGGAAATTTGGAAGGCGTTAGCACAGGTAACTTGCTTATACATCCTCATATCGTTCTATTTCAGGGATTCAGAGAACTAAGAACGTCTGTTCGTCCGACAGATGATGAAGGCATTTTGCTCTTGGACAATGAGCTCTTCTACTGCTTTGCCAACGTAGCAGTTCAAGTTCTTCATCACCTCTATAAAAAGGAGATCATGAAACCGAGAGAAAGCAATGCGGTAATGAAAGAATTGAAGGAAATTGCGAAGACAAAACATCACACCAAAGATCTTCTGCGTTTGGCTCCAGGTAAATTTCAATCTAACAAGATAAAAAACTACTTTTAGGACTATCATCAGATCAATTCGATAATCCACAAGAGCAGCATGATGCGGAAGAATACCTGAGATATTTGGTCTTATGGGAACTTCCGTATTCGTTCCATGAATCAATGGAATTTACGATCCTCTCCCAAATTACTTGTTGTTCGTGTTTGACGGTAAAATCAATTTTCCATAGAGTAAACAGCCAACTTTTCAGATGACCGAACAAGGTGGACAGACGGATACTCAGGCGCATGTGAGCACCGTAGAAAAAGGACATCCCTTCAATTTCTACCTTCGAAGCTGTGAAACTCTAAAAGTCGATAAGGTGTGTACATGTAGTTCCAATAGGAGTATCGACCACATCATCAATTACAAGCTGTGTATTCCCGAGAGTCTCCGCTACTTTTTTCTGTCAATTTCTCAACTTAAAAAAGCACACGATCCCAAGTCTAAAATCGTTAGAAAAATGCAAGCACCGCTGGACATCGAAATTGCTTTTGGTGAGTCTTTCTGTTGAAACTGAATCGTGAGATTTTTTAGAACATCGCTGGAAGCCAACTGCGATGATAGAGTACAAAGTATTGTCCAATTTAATTCGTCATTACGCCGTCTATTTGAAAAAGGACAAAGGATGGATTCGAATCAGCGACAGTCAAAAAACTGAGCTGGACGGTCCGCCGGATATGACAAATATCTCGATGGTCATTTTGGAAAAACTCGACAAGGTATGGTTCTATCCAAAACTATTATACCCTTTGCTAGGTTCGAGAAAAACGTCCTTCTCCCATTCGACAGCTGATCCCCAAAGTCGTCAACACCATTCGCGACAAAGTTTTCTCAGATACTCCAAAGGAGAAGCCGTCTTCAGATATTTGTATCCCTGATCCAGTAAGTTTTGATTTGAAATACATAGAAAACAGCCAATTTTAGCCAGCTCAAACAAATCAACCAATAAGGAAGAAGATCTCCCTCTTCCACGGGAACTTGCTCGACAAATCAATTCCAGCTGATGTCGTCGTCAACGCAGCCAATCCCAAATTGCAAAAGGGTAAGAAATTATAGAGATCCCAAAGTACAGAAAGTTTAGGAGGAGGAGTCTGTGGCGACATCTTCAAAAAGGCTGGAGTAAGAGATCTGGAGGAAGAATGTGAGGAAGCAGCCGAGACATTACAAGGAGGCGTCCTCCACCCTGGACAAGCGGTAGCCACAGATGCCTGCAGGATGAAACCTCGCGTAAAATGTAACTTTTTTTGCATTAGATGTCTATTTGGACTATTATTTAGGGATTGTCCACACGGCAGCTCCGAATTTGAATGCGAATGGAAGGACAAGAAGACCGGACACAGCAGCAGAGGAGAATCTCCGAATGTGCTACATCAATTCCTGCCTTCGAGCAGATGAGAAAGGAGGAAAAAGTGTAGTTTTCCCCGTTCTTGGAATAGGAATCTATGGATATGACCAACGTCAAGGAATCGCCGTCGCCATCCAAAGTTTCTACGCCTATTTCGAAGCTTATCCCCAAACGGTTAGTTCTCTTATTCAAGCAAAAAAATTGCCAATTATTCAGGGTATTGAATCTATTACATTGGCCATTCTCGGTGATAGAACCTACAAACAAGCAAGATCACTGATGAGTCGAGCCACCAGCGTCGAATTCCAGCCAAGAGAGGCAAAGGTTCTTCGAAAGAATTTCGAACATTTCTATGAAGAGCTACCAAGACCTCAAGACATCAGAATCCCAGGAACTTCGGTCGACGTCTGCTCCTTCGTCAATAGTTTAAAAGCCAGAAAGTGATCACAATGGATCTTTAGAATTGTGATAAAATACCTCATTATTGTAATGTTTGCCAGAATAAAAATTTAAAATAGAATGAGTGATACTGAAAAGGTCGTAACCTAATTTTAGTCGGGTTTTTTTTTCTTTTCAAGGATAGGAAGGAGGAAACTCGGGACCCAGGGAAATTTCCGTTACTTTTACTAATTCTCTAGTCCCTTACTACTAAAACGCTATGGTGTCTGTCTGTCTGTCTGTCTGTGTGTCCGTTGACATGTCGAAAAATTGTGGCCGAGTGGTCTAAGGCGCGCGCACCAAACAAACGACGCGAGTTCGATCCCCACCGGTGACAAAAGTGCTCAAAACATTTTTGCTTTTTTGTTTATGGCTCCACTATAATTATTTCGCAATATAACTGTGACTGAGTATCAAATGTCACATTTGGCTGCGTATTTCTTATTTTTCATCCTTACGCATCGAAATTAGTATCATTCGACTGCTCTCAGTGTGGCGAGTCAGAATCTGCAACTTATTTTTCATTAAACGAGACTGAGTATCAAATGCGCCATTTGGCTGCGTATCTGTCAATTTTCGCTCTTTTTCAACAAAATAAGTACCATTCGACTCCTTTCAGTGTGAGGAAGCCGAATACGGTAATGGTTTTCCATTTAAATGAGGCTGAGTATCAAATGTGCAATTTGGCTGCGTAGCTAGAGAATTCCGCAATTCACTGGGAATATGGGTCATTTGACTCCATTAGATGTGGGGAACCTAATTTTTGCACTTATCGTGTAGCTTGGAAGACGCCCCGCGAAGAGGGGCGCAGCCATCTGGTTTAAGAGCTATATATAAAACTCTCCAATCTGGAATGAAATTACATGGTTTGAAGAACCTGTCAATTTTTATTGGACTTCCGCTAATTTTTTCCCCTCTTTTACTATTCAGCAAGGTATATAATCTTTATTTTATGTAGTTATGTGTTGCAGGAGTATAAGTTTTCATGGGTGTACATAATTTATGCTTTATTTATTATCTTTGAACCAATCCCATTGGGAGCTACAGCCCTAATACCGCTTATCTTTTTACCCATTTTTGCAATCACTCCGGCGGCAGAAGTAGCTACTTCTTACTTTTTTGTAAGTACATTTGCGTATATATTACAAAATAAAAATTAAATTAAAATATAAATTTTAGGATGCCATTCCATTCGTTATTGCCTGCTTCATGCTTGCTTTAGGTAAGAAACTAAGTTCATATGTACATATGACGTTTTTAGCAGTAGAAGAGACCGAACTTCATCGTCGTATTGCTGTGACTACATTACATTACGCTAAAGCCAAGAAAAGGAATATTTTGATAGCGATCAGTCTTTCAACAGCTTTTATGTAAGAGTGACTTTGATTTTTACTAATTATTCTTTAGATCTATGTTTATTACAGATGTACCGGTTCTAATAGTAGTTATTTCTATCATTTTTGAAATAGCCAAAACATTAGCAAATATTCAAAGGGATTCGACAATGTAAGAATGCCACAAAAATTGGAGATTCATTTCATAGGCTGTCTTCAACATCATCAACGGGAGCAGACAAAACCAACAGTGAGATTCCTCTCGCTCTTCTAGATCTATCTGACATAAGATTTTGTAAAGTGTGTCCGACTTTTGTATGCTTCTTCATCAAACTCATTCCAGGGAATGTTATTTTGTGCTTTGGTGGCATGCATAATTGGTGGCCGAATAACGCTGACGGGAACTGTTATGAATTTTCTGGTGAAGGATATTATCAAGCTGTTAGTTTTTAAAATTATGTTGAAATCGGAAACTGCATAGATTTTATCCCGACCTCAGATATATTTCCTACATGCAATGGTTCTGCATGTCACTCCCAGCAATACCGCTGCTGTTTCTTGCTCAGTATGTAATCGTAATTACCATCTACCTTGGGCCGAAAGAGCTTATATGCTGGAAGCGTGAAACTGCAGAACTTCCTGAAAGTGAAATGGAAAAACGCCGAGGTTTAATGGAAGTGATAGAAAAACAATATAAGGGCTTGGGAAGGATCAGGTTTGCAGTTAAAAATATCAATATCTTTAAAAAATTCCAGCTTTGGCGAAGTCAGCGTGATGGTACTCCTTTTCCTTTGCGTACTCGCATGGTTCTTTCGAAACCCTGGTTTTATGCCCGGTTGGAATGATCTGCTGCCAGCTAACGGATCTTATATTACGGATACTACTTTTACATTACTAGTCGCTCTTTTGTTCTTTATCTGGCCAAAAGATCCAATAAACGATGGTAAGAATGAACTGGACATGACGAAAATTCAGAAAAATGGACTCCTATTCTCACATGGGAAATAACAAAAAAGTTTCCTTGGGGATTTGTGCTACTCATTGGATCATCTTTTGCAATAACCCAAGGGATGAAGGTTCTTTCGTAGGATCATATTGTAAGAGTTAAAGTTTAGGACTCAAAATTCGTTGACATAATGACATGTTCAATGGTGCGAGCTTTTGCTGGCTCTGCGCATCCTATCTACTTGCAAGTGCTAGCCATGTGTATAACTCTTATCGACGCAGGAGGGGCTAATATGATCTGGTCTCCAATATTTCTTGGAATAGCTCAAAAAATCTCTGTACATCCATTTTACTTTGTTTTACCAATTATTCTTACTGCATGTGCTCAATTTGTGCTCCCTAATTCTCTGATGGTTCTTCTGTTGCTGCAAACTAAAATCATCGGAGTCAAAGATTTGGTTGTTTTATTTTAGTTTATCCAACTTTTCTTATTTTAGATTATTCCTGGCCTGTTAATGGAATTATGTTTTGTCGCTGTTACAGTACTCCAGTTCAACACCTGGGCATACCATTTTTTGGATTTGGCAGAAGTTCCCGTTTCTCACGGCGTTCAGTTTAACTGTACGGAATAATAAAAATTATACATTACGTCAAGGATTTATTTTTATAATATCATTGATTGTCTTGAATGCAACGAATCAGTATTCCCGGTATGAGCTATTTCTTCATCCTCGTTATTTCAGAATTTTCATTTGTTTCACAAGCTATGCTGAATTATGCTTTGGCAAAAATATTAGCTTTTGTTTCCTGAATAAGCAGCGATGCATCATGGACATTTTATAGTCGAGGTCTTAGCGCGGAACTTCACTAGCGGGGGTAAATTCTATGCATCGCTTGAGATATATAGTTCTAATTTGAATAATTCCAACTTGAGGTCGATATACGCTAAATTTATCAATCTCTAGTAACTGAGGAGAAATTCATAGAAGCTAAAAGCTGTCATGCCGTTGGTCAGTTTCTTTAGATCTACTAAAAGATCAAATAAGGAAAACGTACCTCAGGTTAGTGCTATACAAATAAATTACTACATTGATTTAGCTTAAAAATGTTCCTAGAATCTCAGAAGCGTCACTTTATTCCGGACCCAGTCCTTATTCTGTAATAACACAACCAAAGAAAGTGAAAGGTGAGATCCTTGTGTTTTCTTAATAGCGAGAAAACCATAACAATGTTATTTTATTGGGATGGTTGTAGCTGGCACCGTTTAGTATGCAAGTATATGTGTTGAATTAAAATTATATAATACTGGCATACTATTGAAAAAAAACCTAATATTTAGGGCCTAGATCATGCCCTGGAGCACCGATGAATGACACTCGCATTGGTGTTCGAGAGCAACCATTTGCGGATCAGTATTCTCAATTAAATAGTTCTATAAGATATGAAAATCTTCCACGCAAACGTGTTGGGTTGGTTTAGAGTTACATAAATAATAAATACTGTTTTTAGTTCATTTGATGGTAAAGACTCCCGACGACTTCGTACACATCATACTCGAAATTCTCTCAGGGAAACACGCGGTGGTTACGACACCCATTATCAATATGAGTCTTTCGAATCTGACGACGATGATTACGGAAATTTTATAAATGTAAAAAATAAAATATTTTTTTAAATGGTTTTAGATGCAATCACATATAGCTGACTTGAGCAGAGAAGAGAAGAAAATGCGCGATAAATGTAGAGATTATAAGAAAAGACTGGACGATACGTATGAAGAAGCCGATTACTATAGGTAACTGATATAGTTTAGCTCATACGTATATTTTAGGAGAAATTTCGAACGGCAATCACATGCTATTGACAAATTACGAAAAACATTAGATAACGAAAGAAAACAGAGAGCAATAGCCGAATACAAAAATAAAGAACTGACTGATGCATATAAACAGGCAAATGAAAGGATTATGGATCTTGAAGAAAAACTGAACTTTTTTGAAAGAAACGTCAATGAAAACTCTTTGCAAGAAGGTAAGTAGGGTGTGATGAAAATTCGCAGAACTAGAAGAAGCAGCCTTTGGTGCTGGAGAAGCTCTTTGTGAACAAAGTGACGACGTATGCTCTCGAGATTTGATGAATTCGGATACACCTTCTGTATCCATGTTTAGCGATGGAAATGGTGACCCTGAAAAGGACGAGGTGAGTTCCTTGGTGATAAACTATTGTATAAAATTATCTTTTTACTGAGCAGTTTAGGTTCGCGTGTTTCACCTTCAAGATTCGGATGAATGCGATGTAGACGACGAAGCCGAAGTAGAACGCTCACTGAAGTCCACTCCGTTAGATCTCTCTGCCCCAGCACTCAAATTCGCTTCTACAAAAATTGGGTAGAGACTAGTCGCTAAATGAAAGAAATCTCTTTGAGAAAATCTTTGTCGGATACTAATTTGCAAGCTATGACCACGACAACAGATGATATACCAGAAACTCTGATAGGTTCAAATAATTGGATAAAAACATTCAAGGGTTTGGCATTAGAAGAAAATACGGTCAGTGAGTATAAGTGAATGTAATATGTTAGGTGGTACATATACAGAATTTTATTCTTTTTTTTTCTGTCTTTATTAACTAAAAGGCAAAGTTTTAGGTGCGACATCATCAGTCACCAGTTTTTTCTTCGTCTGAAGAAGATGGTGCTGAACTAGCATTTCAACAGCAACAATATGAAAAACAACTGAGAAAGATAGGAGATGCAGTGAAATATAAACCACCTCGAAAAGTAATCGAAGAAAAGTATTTTCGCCGGTAAGTTATTTACTTTTTCAATTATATTACTTGTTCACTTTTTCTACATTTGCGTCTTGAAACTTCCGTTTTTAGGTACGCAAAACCTGAACGAAGTGCCATTGAATCATTAAATTTTTTGGATGATATGTCTTCTGATGCCAGCGGGCTGCTCTCGTCGCCAGATTTCACGTCTAACATTTCCCGTACAAAATGATAATGACCCCTTTAATTCTTTTGTTTATTTTATGCAAGTTTGTATATAGTACATCTATCTCTCATTACCTCTCCTTACACTGCTTTGCGTATGATTAATATATTTTCTGTAAAAAGGCTTCATTTTATTTTTATATCGTGAAAAATCTTGTTTACAGGTAATAAAATTTTTTTCGATTACATCTAAATTATATAGCAAAGTAGTAAAAAGCCTATATTATTTGTTTATAATTTGCGAATAGGAAAATTTGGAACATATAATATATGCAGATCAACTAGTGCACAGCAATGGATGAAGAAAAACAGGATGATAGTTTTGACTTTGCAATTAGTGACTACTACAGGAGACATCCTTCTGCACAAAACAAGTGTAAGTTATTTCAAAAAATGTTTTAATCCAATTTATCAAATACTGCGCTGGTTTTTTTTTTGCAAAAAAATACTACTTTCTTTACATGTTTATTTCCTTTAGCCTATCAATGGCCAGAACATTATGTGGACCCCAGCGACGAGCCAAACCATGAAGAGAAGTGTTACACCGACATCTCTCCTTCGGTAAGGGCATTACTTATTTTTTTAATACTTTACAGACGTGCGAGCCGGAGGAACCATTTATACCGCCCTCAAATCGGGACGACGCCCCGTTAGCTGGTATCATGAATCTCAACCCCGTATTAGACAACATTGATCCAAGGTAAGATAAAATACGCTTTTTTAATATTTCATATATTTAGGAGATTTTTTGCGGATTATAAACCGAGAGGAATCCTTCGCTTTTCACGTCTTTTTGCTAGTAACATTAAGCAGTCGTCGAAAGCTGATATATGGTGGCCCAGTAAGACATTCTATAAAAAACCTGCAAACGAAGAAAACGTAGCTATGAGGCATTTGTGAGCAAAAGTTTTTTTTGCAGAAAATTATTCAACCGGAGAAGAAAAAAATCAAACTAGTTTTTGGACCTTCTCCCATAGCCGAAGAAATGCTTACGGATCAAGAGGTAGAATTCTTTTTATTTTGTACTTTCCTTATTTAGGTGTTACTTATGAGAGCCAGCACTTCTCATGCTGAAGGTGCCCGTCAACAGACAACAAATCAAGACGATGAATGTATTGCGGATCTTGTGCCACCGTGGCGAAACGGGCCAGCTAAAATGTGGTATGACAAAATGAACGTCCCGAGCACTGTGACTGACTTTGACTATGGTTTTAAAATAAAAGGAGGGAACGAGCCAATACAATTAATGCAAGATGCCCCTGATGAAAAATCCGATATGTTCCTGCCCGTAAACTTGATTCGATGGGAAGATGATATTATTTATGATGGTGACGAAATCCGTGAACAGGTAGTATTGTCGGATGTTTTCATTCTCCATTTTTTAAAGGTTTTGGAAGAGATCCGTAGTGGAAAACAACCTGCATGCGGGTGGATACCAACACAGGCGACTAGGACATACGAGGCATATTTGCACCAAAGTGCGTTTCTTTCTTTGAATGCAACTAGTTTTATTTTTTTAGTGCGAAGTCGAACATTCGAGCAACAATTTCATGCCAGAGGAACCATGGCAGCTATGTCACATCCAGAGACCGACATTCCTCTTGAACCAACAGCGACCCATTCTATATTTCCATTGGAAAATCATGAATTGTCGAATTCGCGATGGGAGGATGATATCATTTGGGATTCGCAAGCAATGAGCAAGATACCTGGTCCGGAATCGCGTTTTTCCCTGTTATCTAGCAGTTACAGAACCTAAAGTACTTACATTAGATTTTTATGACGATCCTTTGATATTTGGAATGCCTGACGATCGCAAAACGGAAGATGACGGTCACCATTCAAATAAACCTTTTGATAGAAAAGAACATCAATTTACTAAGAAATCAAAGATGATTCTAGGACAAGTACAACAAAGACAAAAGCAAGAAGAGGAGGAACAGGTAACCAGCTGTTGAATTTTTAAAAAAATTATTTTCAGATGGAGTCTGCACAAGCTCAAATGACTGATAAAGATGCATTTAATTTAAGTAATGATGATTATTATTTACCGAAACACGCGAATAGGTAACTTTTTTTATGTCAACAATTTTATTTTTCAGATCTGGTGCCGCGGGTAACAGCATGCTAATACAACACTCTACTCCAGCTCAAAATATTCACAGGACCTTCTTTCCCACTAATCTCAATCCCTACAAATTACGGCACTGGCATAGATTACCGCTGTTTAAAAGGATGTTTCGTCATTTTAATCGAGATATCATGGTACAAAGCTGTAAAAAGGATATCAAAAGAATGGCAGAGGTTAGCGCGCAAACGTCCATTTACACCTTTCTAGACTCGTGAACGACTGAAACAATCTGAAGGAGGAGGAGATATATTTTTTATGAGAGATGTGTGTGATTTATCAGGCAAAGATGGTGAATTATTAATGTTCGAATACAGCGAAGAGCACCCTCCTTTATTAAGTCAATCAGGAATGGCTAGCAAATTGAAAAACTATTATAAACGAGTAATCTACAAATAATATCCGCCTCATTTCTTTCAGAGAGCTGGAAAAGATGCAGATCCAGATTTTGAATATGGAGATATGGCCTTTTCCCATAATGTACCCTTCCTGGGACAGTTACAACCTGGACAAGCATTACAATCTATCGAAAACAATCTATACAGGTTTGTACAACACAGGGTGACTTTATTAGATGCGGACATATCCATCGTAGGGATCAAAATAGGTGGTATCCCATTGATGGCCTTGGCAGGCAATCTTATCTGCACACGGGGAAAGACGGTAGATGCCAGCTCTCACGATCCAATTGGTCGTAGACTCCTTGCAGTTGGCTGGTCCGGGAGAGTCGTTCTTGCTATCGGGAATGACAACTTTCAATGTGCGGCCTTCGAGACCAATACTGACTTTAACGCTCTTGATGCGCACCGGGGAATCATGATAAGGATTATCCTCGGGACTTCCATATTGATTGGGTCTCTTGTAAATCTTCACTGGAGCGCCGAAATTGAGGGGAGTATTTTGATCATGGTTATCCACGTACATATAAAGCAACACGTTGCTTTCAGACGCAGTTTCCAAAGCTTTCTGAAAAATGATACAATCATTTTCGACTTAACCGGAATTACGTACCAAAACTTCCGGGTGTTTGGTCTCGTCGATCGAGGTGTATATGTCGAATGATGCTCCCTGTTTCAAATACCAATTTTTGTCGTCTTCCGTTTTAGCACTGCCGACAAGCGTAGCCGTAACTTTCCCCCAGTTTCCATTCTTCTCGAAGACCACTAGACGAAATCCTCTAATCCGTAAAGCCTTTGTGTCGGCTGCATTATTGCATCCCGGGTCGATGGAGAGCTCCAGCTTGCTGTGGTACGATTTTTTAGCAGCAGCCCCAATGACGATGAGCATAAACCACAAATTCATGACGATTGTAAGCGTGGTATATCCTAAGGGTAGGAGGTACCAGATTCTGAATGGATGTGGAAAAAAATGTTTTTTATAGTTGTTTTTTTTGTCAAATTGGGTATGATAATGCAGTTACGTCAAGAATTAACCAATTTTGACATTTTTTTGTCCGAGAATGTAGAAGATAGGGATAGTGGGGGTGTCCACATAAAAATGATAGGAATATAATGACATTATTGCCTAATATCATAGTTCAAAAGTTTGGTATAAGCGTTCTATATATTGTTGAATTTTGTTCAATCTGCTTGTGAATATTTAACAGAATTTTGATAGTTAAAGGGACCCTAGCGGACCAATCCGCGCTCCAGCCTAATGCGCAGATCTGCGCAGTAGGGTTGGGGCGCACTTACTTCTCATAGTAAAACTGCTATTTTATATAGGTTTTTGAACTGGAATCTTTTTAATTTTTATTGCATAATACTCAGCACATCGAGACGAACATTTTGATATCAAAGACATTGAGTAAATCGCTAGAAAAGCCATTTCTGAATTTTTGGTGCGCATTACATTGGAAATTTCGAAAATTTTATTTCTCAGCGCTGTGACGTTCAATTCTTCCAATTTTTTCTGCATCTACCTTTTTAGACTCTAGAGATTATTTCTACACAAAAAATTAGCTAAAAATATGCAGATTTCATTTTTCGTGCCGTCTTACTGTAAGATTGAATTGGAGCGCGGATTGGTCCGCTAGGGTCCCTTTAAGAGATCAATAAGAAAATTCTATTTAGAGCTCCAATCTATCGGCATCAAACAAATTACAACGATTTCTTGCTGATTCGCCATAAGGGATCGTAAGTTATTGTCGTCTTTTTATAAATTTTGCAACCTATTTAGGTGGTATCTTCGTAAATGTCCTCCAATATTTTTGGTAGGACAAGAATGTCCTCTTTATGAAGTACCCTCCCCTAACTCAAAACGGGCGACTGCTTTTGTGAGGGATTTTCTACTGGTATGTGTATGTGTATAACTTAAAATAATTTATCGTAGGCTTTCATTTATCGTCTTTTTTACGCTAGCGACCATCGACCTCGGCGCCTCAAAATGGAAGATATAAAGGCTGCTTTTCCGCATTATGCTGAAAGCAGCGTTCGTAAAAGATTGAAAATGTGTTCCGATTTTAAAAGACTTGGCACCGGACCAGATCAGAATTATTGGGTATGCGCGGAGAATGTAAATAATTATTTTTTTTTTGAGGTTCTTCGTCCAGAGTTTAGGCTTCCATCTAAAGAAGAAGTGTTAGCAATGGTAACTCCTGAAATGTGCTGTGCACAATATAGCATGATGGCCGCAGAACAGCGATTGAAAGATGCTGGATATGGCGAACGTTATTTCTTTGCCCCTGAGAATGATGAGGCGGATGATGACGATGGCGTAACGATTGAAGACGAAGTATATTTTGTTAAAAGTTAAGTTAATATAATTAAATTAAGATCAAATGCGCTCCTTGGAACACCACCCGAGCTTTTTTGTCATCAATGAGAGGCAAATGTCTTTTGGATCAAACTGGTATTGCCGACCCTACCGGATGTAGGCAGGGATTCAGCTATGTTAGAGTCTCCCAGAAACCACAAAAGGTTAGTGTTTAAAGGTATTTCATGCTAAGTTAAATTAAGGAAGACATACCTGCTGCGCCGAAAAGACTTGTAACTGGAACAAATGCAGATTTAAGAAAACTTCCATTAAAAGAAGCAAAGGATATTTGTAGGGATTATGGAGTTAAAGAAGAAGAAATAAACGCTCTATCTCGTTGGGAAATTATCGATGTAATCCGGACATTATCAACACAAGCTGCAAAGGCAAAAGGAGACAGCGGTGGAGACAATTGTAATTAATAATGATAATGTTAAATTGTAATTTAGGGTCTGGAATGGCTCGGTTCGCTCGAGGAAATATCAGATTTAATTTTGCTGATATGCAGGAAAAGTATAAGAAGCATTGTCAGTATATATTTGACCTCCAGAATCAGTAACTGCATTACGCTTAATTTGAGTACCATTTTCAGGACACTAGCCAATCCTGAAGTTTTGTCTACAGATGAAGGGAGTTCGGGTGAAGATACTGATAATGAAGACCTTGCTAACAGACTGGAAAGCATTCTCTCCCAAAGCAAAGGTAACTTTTTGATAATTGTTTTGTTATATTTTATACAGGCAAAAAACATATTTCGATGTCTGAAAAGGCGCGGATTGAATATGAAGATGAAGAGAAAGAAAGGAAAGAATTGGCTCGAATGATCCACGGAGACGCAACGAAAACGGGCGAGAAAAAAGAAGTCAGCGCCGAAGAGAAAAAGAGTAAACATGCTTCGCTATTGCATTTCGTTGTATTTTAGATGTTTCGAAAATAGGTGAAGACATCACTAGTGCCGCTGCTAAAGTTTCTGGTATTACTGCAAATCAAAAGCTAAAGATTTACCGCACATTCAAAAATAATGATGGAACGACTTCGGTATTTTTAAACTATTTTATATACAGTAGTTTTAGACGCGTGTTGAAGTTGTTACGCGACCGCAGCTTATTGAAGGTTATACGAGAATACGTACTACTCGAGATGACACATTCATCCAAGTATATGCACAAATGGATGAACAGTATAAGGAAGAGAGAAGAAAAGAAAAGAGAAGGATACAAGATCAACTCCGCCGTTTGAAAAGAAACGAACTTAAAGCAAAAACATCAACACCAAAACCTGAAAAGAAACCTCCACCAATTAAGCCTAGTCTTCTTAAGATGAGATGTAGTGCATGTCATGGAACTGGCCACATGAAAACTAACAAGCATTGTCCACTTTATAATAAGGATACTTCTGGAACACCGACAAAAGAAGGCATAACTGATGATGAGATAAGCATGAACTCGACAGAGATAGCTGTAGTAGAAGGCACAAAACTAAAAATTAGTAAGAAGTTCCTTAAAAGTGTGGAAGAAAAAAATAAAAAACCACTGAAGTAAGTAACTTGTTCATTTTGCTTTACAATATTTCTACTATGATGATTCATTTTAATTACAGATTTATAATGCCAGAGCGTTATCGGGAAGAATCATTTTCGGATAATCAAGAGGCTCTTGTAAAAACAGAGGTTGAAGAAGAGGGCGACTCCAATATCCAATGTATGTTATCACTTTTTCTGGATTTTCACAATAACTTTGCAGCTCGTTCACGACTTCAAGCTGGTGGTTCTGCAGCACGCCGGAGAACTTCTACACTAGAAGAAGATTATCTAGCTGGTCCAGCAAAAAATGTTCAAAGAATGCGTGCCGATCCCAAGGTTGTTCTTTTAATTTTCTTATTCTTTATTACTGATATAGGTGACCATGGGTAGCCTTCTGATGGATATAGTGATTGATCTTAAAACAATAGAAGGCTCTGAATACTTGCTATTTCCAGTTAATCCACGCCAAGTTAAGGATTATCATGAAATTATTAAAGAACCTATGGATCTTCAAAAAGTTAAAAACAAAATTTTGGATGGACAGTATGAGCTTAGAAAAGATTTCCTAATGGTAATGATATTATTTATTTTAAATATTTTTTATCTTGAATTTTATTAGGATATTAAAAAGATGTTCGACAATTCCCGAATATATAATGGCGATAACCACGTTATAACACAGGCAGCAATGAAAGTAGAGATTTTGCAAATATAATATCTCATTGATGATTGCAGATGTTTGAAGTAGCTGGGAAGAAAATTGTGGAAAAGGAACATCAATTTATCCGCCTTGAAAAGGCAATTAATCCTCTTCTTGATGATGATGACAAGTATGATTTTTGGGTATATGTATTATATGTGTTTAGGGTTGGATTTGGCTATATCTTATCTGAAATTATCCAGAAATGCAAAAATATACCGAAATCCGCTGCATTTCATACGAAAGTGGATGCTAAAAAAGTTTGCCTCTATATTTAAGAAATACAGAAAATTTTAGATTCCAAACTATTATAGCCGTGTCACCAAACCAATGGATCTGGGTACAATGGAATTAAAAATAAAAGAGCATGGTTATTCATCGATATCACAGTTCCGAGACGATCTTCAATTAATTGTGGATAACTCGATACTTTTCAATGGCCCTCAGTCGCAGTACACAGTAAAGGCGCAAGAAATCCTTGGTACAGCCGAGCAATTAATTGGAGAGAAAGCTGAGCAAGTACGTTTTTTATTTGAAAAAAAAATCATAATTATTTAGTTGCACGAGTTGGAGGCTAATATTAATGGCATGCCTACAGAGGAAGAAGAAGATATGGATTTAGAAACAGAACAAGCAGAAATGGATGCAATGACTGGTGATGAAGAACTGGAAGCTGGTGGAGTAGAAGGCGACGTTGAAGATATGCTAGGTATGTTTTATTGTTTGAAATGCTTTAAATATTTATTTTCAGAAGATGAAGAAGACGGCGAGCTTCTTCAAAACGATCTTCATCTTACCGATGACGAAGATGATGATGGTTTAGTTTTATTTTTACGATGAAATTTCCTTTTAGACGAAGATCTCCTCCTTTCTCGTATGAATGCGAATGGACAATTAAACAACGACCTGGCTCTTTCGGATTCAGACGAGGAGGAAACATTAAACGCTATTAGAAGAGGTGATGCTGATGATAGTACATTAGAGTGGTAATATTGTTTTATTTATGTATATAATAAAAGCAAAGGAAAAATAAATAAAAATATTATAATTATGAAATTGTGAATTTCTTTCGAGATTCTGAGGTTGTGATTTTTTAATCTTTCTGAAGTAATAGTACAGCGGACACCAAAGTAGTTTATGAGCTTGAGAACAAACAATTAGGCAGGTGCGTGATGTCGAACATTGGTATGCCTTTTAGAGATCTGTTTACCTCCTGGAGATTCGTCGAACCAATTCCCGATCAACATACTCCCACCTGCTGACTAAGGTCTCATTTGCTCTCCCTTACAAACATGTGTCTCGTCTATATTTCCCTTTTGCTTTTACTTGTCGTCCAAATTCATCCAACCGCTGTCGACACTTGTCGTTATCATCTTCAAAAAGCCGCCAGTAAATTCTGTCCGTAAGTGTTTCTTTCTTCATTTTTTATATGATTTATTCTATGTATTTTAACTAATAAAAATTTGTGCCGAGTCACATGGCAGACGGATCGGCTATCTCTGTTTTCGTTGTGGTGGCCGTTCTTTGTTTTGTCTCCCCGATAAAGAGATTTTTCAGAAACACAACATGCGTCGAGCGAGCAGCCGTAGAATTGGCTGTTGACCATTTGTCCGACTCTCTGTTTCTGCTCTTCTTCAATCTCGACGATTTTTGCTGTCGACGCATCTGCACCCACGAAGATTTGTTGAAGTTGTGCTGTGACCCAAAGATGAAGAAATTCTTCTGATATATCCATTTTATTTGCTTGTTTAATACTGTGATAAAATTTGAAGGAGGTAGTTCAAAGGTAACTTTCAGTTTCGCTTAGCCGGATGCTGCCCAAGTCGCGTGTCGACTCTTCGACTTCATTTGGCGGCGTCTCCAGAAAGAGACTTTCCATCTGGCGATGTCGGTTCTCCACTCCTTCGACCTTTTTCCTGATCGTGGAGATTGCTGCCTGCCGAGCTTCTACCGATGCACTGTAAAATGTTCATTTGTGTCTTCACTGCTTCGCTTACTTGTGATTGGCGTTGATTTGTGCCGCCAACATGTCCCGAATGTGGCTGAGTTCTTGGATGTCGCCGGCCAGCCGTCGTCTCTCCGTCTGGAAAAGGGTCCGTTTGTCCCTCCCCGGTGTCATTTTGTCTTTCGATCGTCGTTCCATTTCGTCGATTCGTCTGTTGATCTGAGATCGACGGGGTTACGAGTCATTTGGCGTCTGTCTACCTCTACGATGGTCGAATTAAAGGCTTCGAGGCAGTTGAGTTTAGCTTCGTTGTCTGCCAAAGCCCGACAGAGTCTGCCCCAAGTTTGCTCCAATTTGTTGTTGATATTTGTTTGTGGCTGCGAGTCGAGTCTCAGACTTCTCCTCAGTACCATTCCCACTTGACATAGCTGTCGTCCATATTCATAAGTACTCTGAGGGAATTCTAAAGTCGGATTTCCCCTTTTCTCGTACCCTGGCTGTCTCCTCTAATTTCAATCGGTCTTCCCTCAAATGGCCGATGTCCTGCTCGTCGCATCCGATTTGATTATAATCCTTTAAAAGTGTCTCGTGCAATTCTTCCAGCCATTTTATCGCCTGGAATTTATTTAATTATCAAACGGGGCTGCTCCACCTGATGGGCGTCATTTTCACAAGTGAATAATTGTATAAATTGTTGTAATTTGAGTCGACGAACATCAAGAAGGTCGAGACATCTGAAAGGAATGAAATAGTCGACGGGGACCAACCTTTTGCGTCTTTCGCGAACGGCTGCCAACTGGTCTCGGATGTGGACGATGCCGGTCGAGTAGTCGCGGATGATTCTGTTGCCGAATGAATTGTATTCTGATGTGGCCAAATCTTCGACAAACGCAGCCCCCGTCTCACAGACCGTCTCGTAAATCTTTTCTGAAATGGTCGACGTCAACCTCGATGACAGTCAGCCTCCGACCCATTATGGTAACTTTTTCCTCGATGGCTGTCCTCTCGGCTTCCGCTCCGGCCAATTCCGAAACTTTCGGTTCTGTACAAAGAGATTCCAGAAGAAGATCCGTCTTCCGAGACAACTGCAAATGAAATAAATCGAAGGAAAACAGAAGACGACTGACATCGCCCAAAAGGCCGTGGAATTGCTCGCTTCGACGAGCCATTTCCGTCTGTCGCTCGACGCGGTTGTTGAACTGCTGGCAAACGAGACGAACCTGATCCCGAGCCTATAAATTTTCATTTTTTAGTGGAAATTCGATGACTGACCTTGGCAAGTGTAATGGAATGAGCTGGCACAGCAGCCATGAGTCGAGTGGCGAGTTCAGCAAGTTCTTCGCTTTGGGAAAGAATCTCCTGGAACACGAGCTAATGGCCGCCGTATTACAAACGGGCGCCCGTCGGACACCCGTATCGTCTATTTTACACAAAAAATAAAAGCGTTCGAACCTTGCTCTTCTGTGCCAATTGTTGATGTTCTTTGACGAATTGCCTCGCTCCATCTCGACTTTCTCCAATTTCATGAAGGGTTAAAAGCCATTTCTCGCCGGGTCCTTCAATCCAATCCAACAATCTAAAAGTGGCCATGTCCAGTCGACTTTTCCCCTCTTGCCTGTTGATCCCAGCCGCGTGTTCTTCAATCATTTTTATTTTTTCTCGATTTTCCTCGGCTTCTTTCTGCTGTCGTGCTTCTTTTTCAGGTCTTGTCGCGGCTATTTTCACTTCTTCGATGGCTTGTTTAATTTGTCCGGCAGCCGAGATGTTCTCGTGGTTCGACGGACTTTGACTCAACTCGACGGCCAGCGTCTCGCCTTCCTTGAAACAATCTTCCTCGTCCGCCAGCGGCTGTCCATCGAGTTCTTTTTGTCGACTTCTCAATCGACTCAAACAACATTCGATTTTCTGTAATTTTTCTTGCCAAATTGTTTATTTTCCCTTCAAAACCTCTCGATTATTGCTCCATTCCTCGGCGTCGTAAGCCAAATTCCCGCCGAATTGTTCTGGCAACTGGGAGATGTCGACGTATTTTGACAATTTGTGGACAGAAATCAACTGAGTCTGCTCGCCTTTTCAATTCTTTTTCCATTCAAAACTCACCTTAAATTCGAATCCTTCAAGGATGAGATCCATGTTAATTTTTTGTTGTTCAAAGAATTTCTCGGGTTGGACTATCAGACACAGGCGAATTTTTTTGTATAGGGCTTGCTGAATGAGAAAAGATGAGCGGCAACCGAACGACTCACCTGGCATCCTCGGATTATTGTCTTTAATACTTTTGCTGGTGTTTTCCTGCCGTCGACCAGGACACAGAGTCCTTTGGCGACGGCCTTTGGTTCGGCGACTTGGGCCAAATAACCGAGAAGAGAGACAAAATCCTCATAGGGAAAACCGAGGGATCCGAGGTCGGAGGTCGAAGCGCCTAAAACAATTGCGACCAAAAAAAAAGAGGCGAAATACCTTTGGGAGATTGTGTCAGTGGCGGGTCGACGACTATGAGAGGGCCTCCTATTCGATCTCGTCCACCTAAAATTCCCATTTTTTTGTTTCAAATTTCCTTTTTACCGGGAAGTGAGGCCAAATTTTTGAGTAATTTTGCCCGATGTTTGCCGATGTCCATCGGTGCCTGGAAAAAGAAAATAAAGACAAGAAGACTGAGTGCAATTTAAATTGGACAAGAAAGGCGAGAGAATTGCAACAAAAAAAGCGGGTTTTGAGTGTGAAAACAACGGGGGGAAGTGGGTTTATGTTGGTCGAATTCTCTTTTGGCTTTATCAACGAGAAAAGACGTCGATATGGGTTATATCAATTAGGAGCGAGACCGAAACTGGAAACATTACTCGCCCCGTGATTATTACACGAAAGAAATGCCGACGGCAGACTGTAACAGACAGGCAGCGGATATGTGAAGATGGCCGATATGATCAATAAAGACCGTTGTTTGTGCTGAGACGATCAAACAAGGTCATCCAGCGCAGTGTCGGGAATATGCAAATCTCTCTTGAGAATGTGTTGGATTGGTTGAGGTGCAGCTAGAAAACGACCTCTCAAGATGTTTTCCAAAGGGATTACTTCTCCGCCACCGATCGTGTCAGTGGAGGCACACTCCAAGGAAAATAAACAGACGCTTTATTGAAAGTTTTATTCAATAAAAAATATACATATACAAACATTCGAGCTTACATTTTTTTAACTGAAAATCATCGTAGTTGTGAAGGAGGTACACTGCAAAAAAAAAGATTATGAAAAATAGCTATAATAAACAAACTTTTCACTTCCTTTGGCTGCTTGTGCTGCTTGCAAAAGTTTCTTCTTTTGTTGTTCTAAAACAGGAGTATCTGTAACCGAAACTGGTACTGTGGGAAGACATGGAGAAGAACTTCGCTCAGGCGGATAACTAAAATAACTCGTACTAACATATGCAAGGCGACTTCTTACGTTGCTACAGGAGTAGAAAATAGATTAGTACGTTGTTGAGAAGCCATACCCTAAAAATGTAAAATAAAATTCAAATCAACAAACCACTACAGGCGGCATGTAAACTCCAGGGCTATTTTGGAAATAAGGACTTCTCATATTAGGGCTCATATGAACTAATTGCGGAGAAAGCATTTGTTGATCTAAAATAGCCAATACTTTCCTATCTAATACTTGACAAACTATTCGAATTGATACTCTGCTGTAAAGCTATGTAACTTCTTTTAAATTTTTCAAGATCTACGACATTTTTATCAAGTTTTCTCGACAACTCCGAATTACGAGTAAGAAGTTCATCTGCTGTTCGCTTTAGTTGCGTATTTTCCTCTAAAAAAAGCATAAAAAAGATATATTTCAGCTCACTTTGTAATTCTTCAATAACGGAGTCCTTTTCTTTATTGGATTCTTCAAGCTCTCGCAATTTTCCTTCACTTACGCTGATGGGTGTTGAGTGATATTTCTTTAGTATATCGTCATATTTCTTGAGAGAAGCTTCTAAGCGTTCAATCTATACAAAAAAATGTTATCAGTTATGGATTACGAACTTCTTCCTGTTGAGCTGCGGTGGTGGTGTGGAAACGATCATTCAGCATATAATAATCTCTCTTCCATATGTCTATGTCTGCTATACACTCATCAAGCTCTTTCTCAGCTTCATGAAGTCTACCACGAAGATCTTGTATTACATTAGCATCGTCTTCTACGTTTTCTGCAGCGAGCTATAAGAAAAAGAATACTAAAAAACAGCCGATATACTCACCTGAAGATCGTTTGTTTTTTCGTCCAATTGTTTTTCTAATGCCTCCATTCTTTTATCTTTTCTACTTAACTGAAATCAACAATAATATAACCGAGATAAACTATTTTTTGCTGATTTCGAGAAGAAAAAAATTACCTCTAACTCTAACTCGGTACATTTTTCATGTATATTGTCTATTTTTCTTTGTAATGAAAAATTTTCTTCCATCAACCTTTTCCTTTCCTTGGAATCTTCTTCTAATTTCTTATTCCTTTTCTGAAATAGTCAATCATTTATGTGTAAAGTATAATTTACCCTTAGATTACGAATGGAATCCATCAAATAATTTGTATGCTCATCACCAGTAACACATTTAAGTTCAATGGTAATCTTCAAGGTCGATCGTCCTTCTGGTGTTTCAATTTCTAGTCTAGAGTTTATTGTAATGATAAGACTATTTATGAAAAACTTACATGCATGTCTCTCCTTTTTTTGGAAGAATAACTTTAGCTTCCATCCGGCTATCATTCACCATATCGCGTAAACTTCCTTGGAAAAATTCTTTCATATCATCCCGAAGATCTTTTGACAATCGCCAATCATTTGCTAGCGTCTAAAACTAGAAATATAGTCTGTCACAAAAAAAGACGACATTTTTAAAGGTCTAACCAAGGAAACTAAATTAATTTTTTCTCTATCTTGTGACTTCCAGGCTTTATAACTTCTAGTGCAACTTGTATATCACATTTTTCTGAGCATTTTGATATATAAATGAGTGTCTAACTCACCAGAAAAGTATTAATGGTCAAAGTGTGAGTATTTCTGCCCTGATCGAGCATTAAGAATTTTGTAGAGTTGAAAGGTCTTTTATATATCAAAAAAATCAGAAAAATCTGATATGATTTATGCAATGAAAATCAGAAAGATTGGAAGTCACATAATAAAGAAAAAAATTAATTGAGTTTGGTTTTTGAACCAGTTAGACCTTTAAAAATGTCGTCTTTTTTTGTGACAGACTATAACCCGAATGTGCAATGGCTAACCCTGAATTTCGTTTGGGTAATTTCATCTCTGTAAAGAAAAGTGAGATCACTCTCTTGAGTCAACTGAACACATATCGCCTAAACATATGTAAAATGTAAGAGTAACAATGTTGAATACCTCAGAGCTTGTTGAACAACGTTCAACAAGTAGAGTTAGAGTTTTAGTGGTCGGTCTGAAATTTACCTCAAAATTTGGAGGCAAACATACTCTGGTTTTTCACATCCTCTATAATCCAAAACGGTACAGGGAATCTGCTTCTTGACCACGTTTATTGGAATAACTGTACTGACTGGTGTTGTCATTGATAAAAAAATAGATCCCTTTTTATTAGAGAAAATACAATAATAAAGGGTATCGATTTGAAATTCGCGGTATTTGTGGTATTTTCGGGCCGACGAATGTTTGGATTTCGTGAAGAGAAAAGGTTATAAGAATGGCAAGAAGTCATATCGAAAAACGGGAAAGGACAAATGAGAACGAAGAAAGTATTCAATTTTTTTATTCTTATACATATCAGTGAGCTACAGTACGAGTTTTTCCGTCAATTTCTTTGACAATATCACGAAGAGCCTCGTCAGCAAGAGCCTTCTGGCGGATGGCCTCGAGTGCGGCATGATCAACTTTCTCCCGCTTCTCCCAGAGAATACAGCCGCCACACTTATGAGGACATCCCATCGTAGCCGGATCATGGACATGGTTACAGAAGTGATTGTATTGAATATTGGTGGCCCGGCAGATGTAGCACTGAGTGGCTCCACAGCGACAGGTCATCTTGTTGCAGCCTTCTTCCTTGGCAAACTGGATACCGCATCGATGGCATTTCCTAACGATGGCGGCTGCCAGCTCCTCTTCCAGTTGTTTTCTAGCAGCGTCTTTCACGTTTTCCTTCTCCTTCATCTCTTTACAGCTACGACCGCCATGATCCTTCCAATTGCCCGTACAAGTTCGGCAGAAATTGGCCCGGCAGCGAGGACATTCGAAGAAGCGAACCTCGTCCTTCGATGCTTCGATGATCATCGCGTAGCAGCAAGTCTTACAGCGTTCGAGTTCCTGTCCGAGGACGACGAGTGCTTCCTGGTCGATTCTGCGGCCGAGTGTCTTCCTCGTCTTGGCGTCGAGCATCTTCTTGACTTTGGCCCATGGATAAATCCGTTCGCAGCCGGGTTCGACACACTGCAATCCTTGCCCGCCTTCAGCCAACTTTCCATCGGTACAAAGGGCCTTTCCCTGCTCGCGGAAGCAGCCGAAACAGACATAATGCTGGTCGTCGTCTTTCTCGTCCTCTCCACAGCTCATCATGAATTTGGCCAATCGATCATCATAGCAGACAGCGCAGGTCAACCGCTCTCCCGGCTCACCAATGGCCATCTCGACTACTTCGGCAACGGCTCTCTCGCCCTCGGCCAAACAGGCCGGCTGAGGAGGCGCTCGTCCTCGACGCGGGATCTTCAGCTTCCAATCAGCCGACCACAACTTCGGAATTCGAAGCTCCGTCGCCAATTGCTCGGTGAATCGGTCCATTTGAATGAGAGAGGCGACGATCATAGACTTCTTGTAATTGCCCAGATGAATTGGTGAGAAAATCTTCTGCAGTCGAATGGCTTTCACATTGGGGAATTTCTGCTCGACGTAAGGTTTGATCTGGTACCATTCGTGATAGTTGACGCGACGAGGCAACGGTCCAGCAGGGGGAATTCCCTTGAAACAGTCGACCAAGTCAGCCACGACATCATCCTTGTTCCCAGCAGTCACCATCTTATGGACCCAGTTGTCGGCGGCAATCTCCATCATTTCTCCGTCTTCCGATGTAATAGACAAATCCAACGGATTCTGTCTTTCCTTCGGGACGCGTTCTGCATTGTCCAGCAGCACATTTATCAAAAGGTGAGGATCGTGTCCAGTGCGGCAACTGAGCCATTGACGGTTGATATCAGGCATCACGGAAAGGACTTCATTCGTCACGGCCTCGGCTACTTCAGGATCATCGGCTTGCCGTACCGGAAGCGTCTAAAAATTCTCTGGGTTAATTGGGTAAATTGACTGACCGTTTCCAGATCCATTTTCCAGCCGCTTGTAAGAAACGAATGATCAAAATAAGACGGAGCTTTGTCTTCTTCGACGACTTGTCTCTTTCAGGATAAAACTTTTCCTCGACTTGTAAACAAGCAGCTGTGAAATGAGATCAATAACAGAAGACGCGAAAAAGCTCGCTTTGGGGCCAAAGCATACTCGTGATGATGTTTGTGCCCTGGTGAGATATTTCTGTTGCGTCTAATCTTTATTGTTCTGCGATTGCGACAGACACGCCGCCTTTAATAATCTCATCCCCCAAGGAGGTCAACCAGTAGCTTGTCTAAGAAAGTTCGTTCGCGTGAGGAGCACGCATCGTGTAAACAATCCGTTCGAGGGTCAACTCGCGTGACCCTTTTAGCAATTCGTTTCAATCGACCACTCCTATTCTATCTTTTCTTCTATTGAATCATTCGTCGTCCGAGGATGAATAATTGTCCGACTATTTCCGGGTCTTCCTCCACAGTTTCGACCTTCCCAGACATTTTCAGTCATCGGATGACTACCCCGTCTCCCTTTCTGCCATCTCACTGTACACAACAAGCACGGCCCAGAGGATCCCAGCGTTGTTTGTGTTTGTCACATCTGAACTCTCCCTCCTGTAAACCAGTTTGCCTCTCCCCTAAATATTGTAGGCGGCCACAGTTCAACCGCCAAAAGACACAATTAGCCACAGATGATGGATGTCAACCGGCGCCTGTCAACTGGGCTAAGTGCCCTTCGAGTCGGCATCGAGATGGTATCGGATAAGGATCAACCCCTCGATCGATCCTTCCCCGGTTGCTCTCTCTCTCTCGATCAATTTCACCTTGACGCTCATTTGAATTATAATTGGCCTTTTCAGTGCTGACTCATCTTTGTTGCCGTCATATTCTTTTAGTCTAAAGATACTTGTCTGACTGTCTGTCGCCTTCTGTTCCTGGTAAAGGTGACTCATAATCGGTCATCACCTTAACAAGACCGGACGGGGGATGCGACGACCCCGCCTTGTCTCCTCCTCCCTGTACTCCTCTTTCGCCAGCTGTTTTGTTGCTCTTTCTTAACTCGGGCCATCTCTCCTCAGCGCAAATACTTCAACCTCTCGTAAACAGCCGTCTCTCCAACCGGTCATAAACATTCTTTGTCCCCTTTTTAGCCGGCTACCGCAGTTATCACCGGTCCTCTTTCTTTTTGATATTTTGCAATTTCTTATTTGCTTAGTCGATCCCATGATTGTTTTGTCTCATCGTCCTTTCTCCCCCTGTGAGTCATCTCCTTTCGACCTGGCTGACACGAGCCCAGGTGACTTTATTTCTGGCTGCAGATTGGTCCAATCGATTTTCACTCACCAGTTTCGCGTGGTCAAAACATTTGACGCGGCGAGGTCACTTTCCCCCAGAAAAGCAAGATTAGATAGGCCAAAAGCGAGTGTCCATTAGCGTCTGAATAAACCAACTTCCCCTTGATGTTTATTGTTTGCCTTCGACATTTCCAGCTGTCGTTCTTTCTCCCATCTTATTCTGTCCTCATTTCTAGGTATGAAACCATTTGTGGCCAGTCTTTTACTGGTCATCGTGGTCGTCGTCGCCAAGCCGAAAGATACTTCGACCAAGAGCAAGGCGCCCGTCGGCGAAAATGTCTGTACAGTCCAGGAAATGTGAGATTTCTGTTTTTCTTTTACAGAATCGAATTTAGAGTAGATGAATATGAATTAGTCAAAGAAATTGTCAAAGTTAATTATACGAAATACGAGTCCTGCCTCGATATCAGCAAAGGTTTTCAATGTGAGAAAACCATGGTGGCCGACAGACCAAAATACACAAATAAACTTGTAAAAAAGGTCAAAGATGTCAAGAAATGTTGCCAGGGATACTATCAAAACACCGAGAATCTTTGCCTTCGTAAGTTCTTTTGCCCAATTTCTTATTTCTTTTTTCTTTCAGCGGACTGTTCTCCTCCTTGTAAAAAAGGTCGATGTGTTCAGCCAAATGTATGTGAGTGTGACTCCGGCTATGGTGGAAAAACTTGTGCTGCGACGTGCTCAGTTGGCCTTTGGGGTCCTTCATGTCAAAGGAAATGCGACTGTGAGAACGGAGCCAATTGTGACCCGGAGAGTGGGAAATGCAGCTGTCTCTCAGGTCGAACATCGATCTTTTTGTGTTTTTATCCTCGTCTCTTTCAGGCTTTATGGGCGAGCGATGTGACGAGGCGTGTCCCAAGGACAAGTGGGGACCAAATTGTACGGAAAAATGTCTCTGTCAAAATGGCGGAACGTGGGTTATCTCAAAAATAATTGAATAGAAATGGAATTATAGATGTGATTCTCAGGGAAAATGTTCTTGCCCGGATGGATTCGCTGGCGCATTTTGTCTTCGACGATGTGAAGAGGTTACCCGGCCAGTTGTCTGTTATGTTTCAATCTTTTAGGGAAAAGTCGGCGCTGACTGCGAATTCGAGTGCAATTGCAAAAACGGAGCCACCTGCGACTCGGACAATGCCCGTTGTGTCTGTGCCCCCGGCTTCACTGTAAGTCTCTTGCTCTTTAGCTCCAGTCATCATTTATAGGGGCCGACATGCGAAGAATCTTGTCCCAAGGGCCATTTCGGGGAGAATTGTTCCCAGAAATGTGATTGTCTCAATAACAACGAGTGTGACCCGGTCAATGGCAAATGTCTCTGTATCGGTTGGATGGGTGACAAATGCGAGAAAAGCTGTCCCAGAGGCAAATATGGCGCGATGTGCTCCTACAAATGTACCTTGTGTGGCGGCGTCGAGTGGGAAAAGTCGAACGCCGCTTGTGACGCTGTCACCGGTCAATGTATCTGCGAACAAGGCTACATCGGCCCGGATTGCAAGGATCGAAGTGAGTGTCTCACGTTGTCTTCAACCCATAATCATTTTAGAATGTCCACCCGACATGTATGGCAGTGACTGCTCTAAAGAATGTCCTTGTGTCATGGAAAACACCGAGCTCTGCGCCCCTGACACCGGATTTTGTCGCTGTAAGCCGGGTTTCACCGGCGATTCCTGTGAAAGGACATGTTCTAAATTAGAATACGGTATGTTTACAAGTTTTCAATTATTTTCTTTTTGTTGCAGGATCCATGTGCTCGAAAAAATGTCGCTGTCCAGCGGGTATTTCGACAGAATGTGACCCTGAGACAGGCGCCTGTAAATGTATTCCCGGCTTGATGGGTCGAAATTGTGAAGAGCAATGTCCCCCGGGCAAATTTGGCCTCGACTGTGCCTTTTCGTGTCAATGTGAACACGGCACTTGCGACTCGAAGACTGGAAGCTGTCAATGCGAGAAGGGCTACCATGGGGTCACTTGCTCGATTCCTTGTCCACGAGGAACTTTTGGCTCGTCGTGTGCCCCGTGTCAATGCAAAAATGGAGCTGGCTGTGACCCCGTCGATGGAAAATGTCTCTGTCTGGCTGGATTTACTGGTCCAAAATGTGAGACGAGTTGTCCCGAGGGTACTTACGGTCCCAACTGTAATCTCGTCTGTCGATGTAAGAATTCGGCCAAATGTGATCGAGTCACCGGTGCATGTTCCTGTCAAAATGGATGGAATGGTAACTATTCTCCTTTTTCTATTTATTGGTAATTATAGGATTGGATTGTTCGACCCGTTGCTCTCCTGGAACATACGGTGACTCGTGTCAGATGGACTGCGACTGCAATGGTGGTTCTTGTCAACAGAAGACTGGCAAATGTATCTGTCCATTGGGAAAAACCGGAGACAAATGTGAGAAAGGTGGGTGTCCTGGCTGTTCCCCTTCATATCAGTTTATCATAGAATGTCCCGCTGGTCGATTCGGGGCCAATTGCCGAGAAATCTGTGGGAACTGCACCCTCGACAATCAGCCGACGGGATGTGCCGCCGACACCGGTTACTGTCAAGTTTGTCCCCCTGGAAAGTGAGTATCTCCATTTTAACTAAAATAGAATAATTATCAGGGCTGGTGAATTCTGCGAAGAGATCTGTCCAGCGGGGAGATTCGGCGCTGGCTGTAACCAAGTTTGTTCATGCAGTGATGGCCACAAATGCGATCCGGTGACTGGGGAATGTAACTGTGAGCATGGTTACACGGGCGACAATTGTGAAACGAGTAAGTAGGCTATTCTCTCATTTAAATGGAATATTAGAATGTCCATCCGGAAAGTGGGGAGTTGGCTGCGTCAATGATTGTCCATTATGTAAAAATGGCGGCGAGTGCAGTCCCATCGATGGCACGTGTCGATGTCCGCCTGGTTACGAAGGCCGTTTCTGTGACCGAGTCTGTGTACCCGGCACCTGGGGTCTCGGCTGTTCCAAGAATTGTTCCTGTACATCCGCGTACAAGCAATGTGATCCCTTCAGTGGCGAGTGTAGCTGTCCGGCCGGATGGCAGGGAGATCAATGCAACAAAGAATGCGAGGATGGCTACTACGGACCCGATTGTATCCAGAAATGCAAGTGCAAGTGAGTATTTCTTTTTATTTCTCGTTTATTTCATTTTCAGAGGAACTTCTACCGCCAATTGTCATCGAATCACCGGTGCTTGTCAATGTCATCCCGGATTCCAAGGAGATGTCTGCCATGCCTGTTTTTCTTTTGTTTTTCTTGTTTTAATTCTTCTTTTCAGTATGCCCCGAGGGTACTTTCGGTCTCCGTTGTAGCAAGCAGTGTGGCGAGTGTGGCGAGGGATACCAGTGTGACCCGGCCATCGGCTGTTGTCACGTCGACCAGATCACATGTGGAGAGGCGTGTAAGTCTCCGCACTATTACAAGGAAGAGTCCTTCAATTTCAGTCAAAATCTATGAGTCAATGACGGGTTCTTCGACTCGAAGTGGTCTCTTTTGGTTTGTCCTCATAGTCGCTGTTCTCGGCATCGCCATCTTGGCTGTCCTCGTTCTCTTCTATCGAGGCAGATATCACAAAGAGAAGGATCCCGCCTTTGCCACTGTCGTGTCCGTTTCCTTCTTTTCTTTTTTTTATTCGGTTATTTAGATACAATCCAAAAGGAGATGATGCGAATGAGATCGAGAATCCGATGTACAAGACGAGAGAATCCGTCGTCGAGCCGAATGAATTCCGTCTGTTGACCGATGAGGAAGAAGAACTCGAAAACAAGAAGATTCGCGGTAGAACCCAGGCTGACCGAGCCCAGAGTGAGTCGACTTTTTGAGCACATAAAAATTGAGTAATTTCAGACGATTACGCGACATTGGATGATGTTGCCGGGACATCGGGCGTCTCGTCGAATAGAGGTGCGGCGGAGCCTCTTTTGCTGGCGGAGGCTGTCGACGAGCCATCCAGTTGAGCCGATCCGGTGTTTGCATGTAATTGTTCGTCTTTTCCCTTTAAAAGGAAAAGAGTCCAATCAAGGGAGCTGTCTGTGGTGCTGTCTGTCTGCATGTCCCCGTCTCTGTTAACCGCATCCTCTCCTTTCCCTTTCCCGCTAATTTAATATTCGCTTTTCTTTTTTCGTCTGCACTAACATGGTCGAGCTTGAACACGTATTTTTGTTAACACGACGGCTCGACAGATGGCAAGTTGATTGGCGGTTTCCGCCCATTTTTAAAATTTAAAGAAAATATAAAAAATTATAGAGAAAAATCCATGAAAAGAGGAGGGTGAGATTAGCTAAAGTCTCATATCTTTCGCTTTCCTTTGTTTATTTTCCGACAATTATCGACGACATGAGTTCCCTGTCACCTGTGCAATCTCGGCTTTTTGTTCCATGTATTTCCCTTTGCCGAGGCTGTACGGGTGCAGGAGATATCTCGTCGACTGACTATCCTGCCCATTTCCTGTCGACGCCGCTTTTCTTCCCACTAACTCTCACAATTTCAGATAGCGGCTACGAGATTCCCAGTTACCGTGGTTCGCTGGCCAGCCCCGACCGTTCGGCTGCCGAAAACGAGGCCAACATGCTCCGTCACGGTGGCAATCTCTACACTTAGCCATACCTCTCCTAGTCTCTTCCGCATAATACACATCTCCACTCAATACGGCTATTTTTTTTCTACCGTTGATTGTTTTGTTTGCCCTTTCCAAAAAAAATTCAGGTGCTTAAATCTTTGTATATCAATACGCAATTTGTGTACTTTAGAGACGTGTCAAATGTTGCTCTTTTCCTTGAGAATTGTGAATAAAGATCTATCCTTCTAGTCTACAGGTACATCTCGAAGTTGCCGGCTACATTGCATTACGGCGCAATGGCTAGCGCGTCTGTCTAGTACACAGGAGGTGGCGTGTTCGACTCCTTTCCTTTGCCGATGATGACTTATAGTTATCCCTGTCCTAGTGTCCATGCGGACAAAGTAACTCTGATGGCTTTTTTTGTTTTTTTATCTTTAACTTTCTCCCTGATTGTTGGCTGAATGCTCGCCCACACGTTATGGTTAACGAAAAACAAAAAAAAAACAAGCCATGTTTTCGTTGATGTCCAATTCGACGAATGCTTTTTCACTTCTTCCAATTATCACACCCGCAAGTGTTACACCTTCGACCAATTCTTTGTTTCCACTCGAAGATGGCGCGTTTTCTTTTGTTTTTGGCTATCACAGGTGAGTCTTCTCATTTTCCTATTTAAATCTCTCGCTTTTTCAAGTTCTTTTCCTCCTCCAACATTTCATTCTCGCCTTCGACCGTCTTCATCCTCCTCTCAGATTGCCAAATGTTCTTCGATTCGGGTAGAAAATAAAAGAATTTTATTGTTTCTATTGAAACTTGAGATTATTAGGAAAGAGGAACACTCGTAGTGATGGGGGTCGAGATGGGAGGAATGTAGACGAGGAATCGAGGACGAGGAAAGGGTCAAATACCCAGACGAAGCTTCTTTTCGGCTCGTGTTCGACTGACGAGCAAAGTCACCGCGGCTGAGACGGAGATTATGGTCACCACGATGAGAGGCACCAATGGAATCACCTGTAACCGATCAGCCTTTTTGAATAGAAATTGACAAACCATTCGAGGGACACACAACGGCGGTCCACCTAATTGGCCACGTTCCTCTGAATCCAAAATGAGTAATTCTTTTGTGGCGACATCGATCTCGACGTCATTGTGAGTCGGAGCTGCCCTTCTCGTCCTGTTGCCGCCAACTTTGTCATCTCCACATTTCGGCGGCTAAAACTTATTCTCGTCGAGGTCATTTGTTTTTTTTGTTTTCTTGTTCATCAATCTGGCGCCCTTGAAAGTGTGAATGAGCCCGCCTTATGGCTGTCGTCTGACCCCGATATCCCCGCCGCCTACCGTAACATCCTGGCACATTCCCATTTGTTTTTGGCATAATCTGATTTGGCACGTGAAATAAAGTTGATTAGAATCGGCATATTTAAAGACTTGACTAGTTGCATGAGCCCTCATTAGACTCTGGTCATACTGTAGCTCGCTGATTAGGAATTGGTCCGTGGTACAACTGAAATATTGGACAAGGTCGACGATAATCTCGATTACCCGTCGACGTCGACAACAGCATGATCCTCTCCATCGCCATCGGTCACAAAACATTTTTTGACTAACATTCCCATATCAGCCGGGCTACATTCCCACACGTGGTAAACCTGAGAAATATTTATGGAGAGTCCTGGCACGATAACCTACAATCTCGCCGACGTTGGCAAATGACAAAGCGGGGCCATTTGGACTGTCTCGTCTGACAGAATATTCACATTTGGGCATCGACATCGAGTCGGACAATTCCGTCGTCGGAATCATACTGAAATTCACATTTTTATAAGAAAAGAAATTGGAAAAAGAGGCTGACCTGACTTCGAGTCCACGGGTCACAATCTCATCCGGCTCCATATAAAAACATTTGACGTGGAAAGCGCCTAAAATTCAATCTTGTTCAAGGCGATTTCTTTTATCAGAAAAGCCCAATAAATATTCAAGCGAGCAATTGAACTCACGGTCATTTTTTGTGATGAAGCCAGCTGGATGGAAACTGACAATTACTGTGACCATAAAGTTGATTCCTCGAGGATTTGCCTGGATAGAATTACACGACAAAAACACAGAAAATATACCGAACGAAGTCTTTGCATGCCACATTTTCCAAGGGGAAGAGAATACGAATTTGTTCCATTGTTGGCATACGACTGTCGACACGATTTGTCTTTTGCTCGACCCTATAAAGTTGGATTACGGTAATTGGGAAAGATTGAACCTTGACAAAAATATTTCCCTGGAAAGGTTTGGCAGTCACTGAAATTTTATAAATTATAAGAATAAATGGAGGAGATTACCAATGTCGAGTGAGAGGTCATTATCCTGGCAAAGAACCTTCGGGGTACCTGAAAGCGGCAAATGTCGAGTGCCATTGACATTGAATCGAAGTGAAGTAAACACCAACCAATGATCTCATTCTCAATAAAAGCAGCGGCCAAAGGGAGGAGCAGAAGGACGAGCATCGGATGATGGACTGGGATTGGAGGGAGGCGGGACCAGGGATTCTTCTTGGACTCCTCCTCTCGGCGCCAGCCAACTGTCTCAAGGGCAATCCTTCTGACCGTAATTATGAATTGGCCGTAAATCGGACATATGAGGGGACAGCCGATAGCTAAAGAGGTAAAGATTTATGAGAAGAGTCAACTTATTTTCCTATTCCAAGGTCTTTTTTTATTAAAATAATTGGGGACCGAATTCAAGGTAATATTTCTGGGTAAAAGAGATTTCTATCAATATTGTCAATGTCAACTGGCTCAATAATTACAAATATCAGTTGAGCGGTGTGTCCTTTGGCTAGTAGCCTTGTAATTTTTTGTTCGACCTTCATGGCCCATGTTCTTAATCTCCTAATGACAGCCTCAATTGCCAAAGTTCATAATAATTTTAAAATGGGCCGTGTTTGTCCAAATCTTCTCCTCTTCCTCACGTCTGTTCTACTTCCTCTCAGGATTTACTTTCTCCAACCAGGAAGACCTCTATCGTCTAAAATAAACAGTCTCCTCACGCGTTCTCCCCCTGTTACACCCACGGATATTTCACACATGTCAAAGCTGACAATATTCAAACAGATGCAAATTGCCCGAATATACAGACATGGCCTGAAAAAGTTCTTTGCCGAGTAATGATCGCGGGTCAAGTTCACACTCTGAATAGCCGGCGCTGTCCCTAAGGTTTGACGTAATTAGCTAGGTTTTGGGTCAGATTTGAGACGGGCAGAAAGGAAACCTTATTTAATATCTAGTTCAATCCACTATAAAAAAAGTGTAAAAATAGGGTAAAATATTGTTTTTAACAATCTTAATTGTCTAAATGTTTTATATATTACATTAAAACTACAATTATTGCATGCTTGTAATTATTATCACCGAAACCTCAAATTGTATATAAATCTAGAAGATGTAGAAGATTAAAGTTGAAGCGCATAACTTTCGAGTTGATGATACAAAATTTTTCCTCTTTTGCCTTCTTCTCTTTTAATGCACAAGCTGATGTATAGTAGCAGATTTTTGATACCGATTTGGAAACTGAAAACGCATTAAATTAATTACTGAAATTAATTAACCTTTGTTGATCCAGAAGTCGTGTTAAACTATGTTTCAGGTCCGCAATATCCTGAGTGCCGAAGCTTTCCGATTCACTGACAACTTGAAGCATTTCGTCAGTTGTACTCAGACTGGGTACGTGAATACGGATTCCTACAAGTAGAATTAAGTATTCTTACTTTATTAACTTACCAAACGCTTTATCCAGTTCTAATTCACGAAGGAAAGATGCACTAGAAGAAGTAGCTAAAATAAGTAAACGGTGACCATGTGGAGGAGGTTGATTCAGCATTACAAGCAATGTTTGAAGTACCAAATTTGAAAACCTAGGTCCTACAGGTGTATAGTCTAAAAGGAACATATTATATAGCGATTGTTTTCAGAACACTAACCTACAATACGTTCAACGGAATCTATTAAAAGAACTGAATCTTTAGAACGGCACGCATCAGAAAAAGATTTTTTAATAACTTGACATTTGGCTGTTTCAGAAAATCCGATGAGATCAGCGGGATCAATAACCTGAAACCATATTCGTCAAATTTTGGAATACTAAAATATACCTTTACGAAGGGGAAATCAGAATATTTAGCTATATGCGCTGCAAGACAAGAAGTGCCGGAACCTCTCGACCCAATAAGCACAGCTGTGGCAAATCCATAATCAGGTTGCCCAGTGATACCTTCAACTAGCAGTTTGCCTTCGTTTAAAATATCATTAATCTAAAAAAATTAATATAAATAGTAATTGGACATACTGGTTGCCCCCATTTGATTAGGCCACGATTAATAAACTTCTGCAATGTGTCGTCACTTCTTCCAAACGCCGGCTTGACATCGTTTTCTAAAGCATAAGCAAAGTCCTCAGCGTTAATCATTAATTTTTCAATGGCATCTGGATCGGCTTGAACCTGAAATTCGCTTAATAAAGTATAAACGTGGCCTAGAACCTTTCCACCAGCTTTAACAAGTCTGTTCATAGCACTTGATTGTGCGGCTCTGACAAGTCCTTCCAATTCTGCTCCAGAGAAATTTTTCGTAGCAGCAGCTAATGCCAGAAGATCTACATTTGGGTCAAGCTTATTGTACTCTCTAAAGGGTAAAATGATGAAAAACTATTTAACATACCTCATTCTGGCCGTATGGATATTCAAAATTTGTAAGCGACCAGCTTCATCAGGAAGACTTATTTCGACTTGCACCTCTAACCTTCCAGGTCGCAGTAGCGCTTCATCGATCATATCTTTACGGTTTGTCATTCCTGCAAAGTAATTCTGTTTTAAAAGAGGGAAGTTAGCAATTACCGATTACTAAAATATTGTTTAACTGCTCAACACCATCCATTTTAGATAGAAGTTGATTAACAACCGTATCATGTACTGAAGAAGATCCTGCCTGGAAGTGCACATTAATAAAGACTAACTAATAAATTTTACCATAGATCCTCGCTGTTTACAAATAGCATCAATTTCATCGAAAATAATCATATGAAGAGCGGAATTAGATCCACAACGCTTCCACTCTTCTTCGGCATCCGCAAAAAGTTTACGCACGTTTGATTCTGATTCACCGACGTACTAAAATATACAAATTTACAATGGTTCTTTTTGAATAAAAAAAACCTTATCAAGAATTTGTGGCCCATTAACAATTTTAGGCTCTCTTGCATTAAGCATTTTACCAATCTGCCTTGCCATAAGCGTTTTTCCCGTTCCTGGTGGACCATACAACAAAATACCACGAACATGCTTCATTCCTAAAATTGTCATCTAAAGAAAATTAAAAAGATTTACCAAGCTGCTCTATAAATTCCGGTGGAAAAACTCGAGATGCAAAGGCACGACGAAATATTGCTGTAAACTCTGTGTCAAGACCACCAATTCCCATCTTTTGAAAATCAAAGTCGGGATTGATTATTGAACGGTATGCAGTCTTTCTGAAGAACAAAAATACATTAATAAAATTGGAGCATACCCTTTAGCCTTCCCAATCAGATTAACCTGCGCTCCTTCTTCTTTATCAAAAATTACAGTTGAATTAGGAAGCAGCTGTCCAGACGATATCTAACAGAGCTTACAAAATTAATAATAACTTACAGGCATAGGCTGAGCCTTTTTCTCGGCTGCCACCGCGTTAAGATCTATTCCTTCAATGCTCTTCACTCCTAATGCCAGTGTAATAATCTTCCCTTTAGCATCAGTAAATTGAAAGACTAGTTTTTCCTCGACAGTTAAAGCTATTTGACCAAATTGCATAGAAAATTCTCTTGCCATTAGATCAGTATCAAGTGGTTCAGGAGTAATACTAAAGACGATATTTAATATTATTAACTTAGCCTACTTCTTTTTATTTTGGAAATTACAGGAGACTGTCACTGCGCCGATATATTGATTATTCTGGAGAAATTCATTTAATACTTTACTTGCATTACCGGGAAAGTGAAGGGCTGCACACTAATCATCTCGGCCAATGACAGAGACGCCCATTGTCTTTGAGTGCTTGCAAATGCAATATCACCTGGTTTTACATTTGGATGGTTTTTTATAGAAAAAATGTAGCGATTTGGAGTGTGTTCACCAGTAATAACAATATGCCTGAAATTGTATGTCACAATGATATTTCTGCTTATTAGCATTTCCGCATGTAACATCGCGTTCGTTAGGGTTAAAGGAACCCTCCGGTAGTAAAAATTTCGGGTGAAAGTGGTGACCGCGAAAAGTTAGCGTCCTTTTTCAGATTTTTATTATTGCTTCTAAATTATCTTATTATTGACGTTTACTTTCATTTTCTTCCATTATTTTTTATTGCAAAATAATCTACAGACAACGGCGAATTTTTTAAGCGTAATCTTGTCAAAACTGATGCAGTACGAAGCTTGTAAAATACCAAATAATACATAAATGGCTCGCAAAAATCATCTTGCTGATTTCTACTAATTTCTTCCATTTTTATGCTTGTGGATGTTATTTTATTGTTTTACATCGTATTCGCAAAGTATTGGGACAATGAAAAGCAGAATATTTTTAAAAATTAGAAACTACAGTAATCCCTAGGTGTTTTAATTTTTAATGCCGGAGGGTCCCTTTAATTCCATTTTTATAAATCAAAATATCTTATAAAATGAGGCCTCTCTGAAGCAAAGCTTTTACTTCCTCTAGGGAATTTACGCGCGTCTTGCGCTAATGATTGTCGATAAAGCACCCCAGAGGTGAAATGATCTAGGAAGGAAGATACTAAAAACTTACTTAACACCTTTGGCATCGTAATCTGCTGCATTTACAACGGCACAATTAGTTGTGGCTAGATCGTCTGTAGGACATTTTACCACTTTCATCTTGTTCTAAAACAGAAATGTAAGCACCCTCCCATTTAGTAGCTAGCAAAAGATCCAACAAAACACACTAACCGTGGCCATAGTTACTCCGGTTGATCTGCTAACAGAGAAACCAATAAGTCAATACTTCTGCCTGAAAATATTACATGAATAACGGCAGCTACAGCAAAAAAGGAAGCAAACCCATTTTGGGACGACGAAACTCAGAGGCCGCAAAATCAATAGTCTGAAGCGGTAGTATTGAGCCCCGTGCTCGTGGAGCTAGTTTGGAATAGCGAAAGACTTTTGGAAGACTCAAAAAACAGGCAATTTTCAGATTATGAGAATATGAGATGTGGTCATTAGCGTAGAGCAGTTTTTTAGTTGAAATGACCAATAGCAGGTGAGCACTAACTAATATATCCAGGTGTTAGTGCCAGAAATTCAATGGAATTTTGCATTGAACATTTGCCATTCATCAACCTCCACCTTTCCCGATTCTCCAAATTTTATAGTGACGTGTTTCTGTGATGTCGAAATATTGCGGGACTGGGTCTTGTAGCGCCAAAGAAAATCCAAATTTTTTTCAGGCCTCTTTATATTTCGAAGCAGATCGTCATATTTTTCTGTTTTTTTTTGTACACCGTTCTGCATAGTATTTTCTGACGCAGTACAGATTTATGTTTCCGTTTCAGATTTTCAACAATGTCACACGAATTGTTGGAAGTTCTCAGAACAACGTTGTCGCAGAGTATATTTTCTTTTCATAGAAAAGCCATTTATTATTTTAGATCCGACAGATCAGAAAAGAGCTTTGGATTTTCTTGGACAAGCAGCTACAAACAGCTTTGTATGATTTCTATTTCTATTTATTCACTTTGTCTATTTAGCAACAATTCTGCCAAGAACTCAGTGTCGTCTTACGTTCAGAAGTCGTAGAACCATTTGTTCGGCAAGCTGCTGGTTTACAGTTAAAAAATGTGCTTTATGCTAAAGATGAGGAAACTAAAGCGACCTACCTGAACAGGTATAAAGAAGAACTACGAATTTCTAGTTATATTATTCAGATGGCTTGCGTTGCCGTTGGATATTCGAACATCAGTGAAAGGGAATGTTCTGAACGCATTAGGCACTGAAGCTAGCCGGCCTTCTATCGCTGCACAGTGTGTAGCTTCTATTGCTTGTGCCGAACTTCCTACAAATGTTGGTTTAATATAAAAAAGTTCATTTGCTTTTGATTCTAGAAATGGCCTGATGTTATTCAAGTCTTGATGAGCAATGTTACGAATGACTCCAGCCCCGAACAAAAACGAGAGGCATCTCTGGAAGCTCTGGGATATATTTGCCAAGATATTGATGCAAAAGTATGTTCATATCTGATTAGATTCAGCTGATGCTGTTCAGGTACTCGAAGCTCAAGCCAATAATATCTTGACAGCTATTATTCACGGTATGCGTCAGAATGAGCCGTCTAACCATGTGAGATTGGCCGCTACTACAGCTCTTGGAAATGCTCTGGAGTTCACGAATTCTAATTTTCATAATGATGTAAGAAAGTTATGATTTTCAAATGTATCGTATTTCAGCCTGAGCGGCATCTGATTATGCAAGTTGTCTGTGAAGCAACAGTATCATCTGATTTAAAAATAAAAGAGGCCGCATTACAATGTTTGGTCAAAATTATGACCCTCTATTATCAGCTCATGGAGACATATATGCAGGTTATTATTGCAATGATATTTTTAAAATTAAGTTTTAAGCATCTCTATTCAATTACAGTAAACGCAATAAAGAGCGGTGAAGACAATGTATCCCTACAAGGAATTGAATTTTGGTCTAATGTTTGTGAAGAAGAAATTTCGCTAGCTATTGAAGCAGAAGAAGCCCAGGAAAATAATAAAGCCCCTACCAGAGTTTCTAGATATTATGCCAAGGGCGCTACGCCACATCTTTGCCCCCTTTTGCTAGAAACCCTTGCTAAACAAGGTATATCGTATTTTTTCAGTCCAGTAATTCTTTTTTAGATGAAGGAGATGATGAAGATGACTGGACACCTCATAAGGCAGCGGGAGTTTGCATAATGCTTCTTGCTCAGTGTGTTGGAGACGACATCATTCCGTGTGTTCTGCCATTTTTCCAGCATTTTTCTAGCGATAACTGGAAGTATAAGGTAACGCCAGACTTATTATCGTTCTATTTATTTGCATTAGGAAGCTGCCATTATGGCTTTTGGATCCATTCTGGACGGTCCAGATCCAGCAAAACTTCAAACCTACGTTGAAACAGCATTGCCTCTTCTTATTAACGCTATGGATGATGCAAAAGTCGAAGTTCGCGATTCTACTGCGTGGACTATTGGACGAATTCTTGAAATTTGTCCCGAAATTGTTGGAAACGGCAACTTATTAACTGTAAGTTGCATGAATTTAAAAAAAATTGTTTTAAGTCTTTGCTTCCGGCGTTTAGCCGAGGACTTTCTCAGGAACCAAGAGTTGCAGCCAATATCTGTTGGGCTCTCATGTCCTTAGTACGAGGCGCTTATGAACTTGGAAAAAACCAAGGCACTGACAGCACTGGTGAACCAGAGACATTTGTCCTGTCGCCTGTGTTTCCAAATATGATTGATGAACTCGTCCGTATTGCTGATAGGTATATTTGTTTCGTTTATAGGAATATTTTTTTCCAGAACTGATGGCAATCAATCAAATCTGCGGTTGGCTGCTTTCGAAACAATTATGGAATTAATTAAAAATTCTCCCAAAGATTGTTATCACGTTGTCCAAACTACCACTGTTTTGATGCTGGATAAACTTGAAAAGTTACTACAATTAGAAAACAACGCTTCCGCAGCTGACAAAGTTCACATTTTCATTCTTTTAGTTATATTTTTATAGAATGCTCTTGCTGATCTTCAATCGTTACTATGTGCTACTTTACAATCGGTTCTACGTAAAGTTCGCCCTGAAGACGCTCCTAAAATTTCGGATCATATTATGGAAGGTCTTTTACAAATCATGTCTCGGGCTGTTGGAAAATCGGCGGGCAGCACTATGGAGGAAGCGCTTCTGGCAGTATCCGCATTAGCAGAAAGTTAGCAATATATATATAATTTTTTTTCCATTTTTATGTGTTTCTTACATTAAGATAATCATGCAATTTTAGCGTTGGAATCTGGTTTCAACAAATATATTGAACCTTTGCGCCCTCATATACTACGAGCTCTTTCCTCTTACGAAGATGCTCAGGTTTGCGTTGCTGCAGCGGGATTAACCGGCGATATCTGCCGTTGTATGGACAATACCAATGTTGCTGCCCTTGATCAAATTATGGAGCAGTTATGTGTCTGTCTTAAGGTTTGTTTTTTTTTGTAAACCTCGAAAAATTATAGGAACCAAAATTACCACGAGATGCCAAAGTTCAAATTATTGGCAATTTCGGGGATATCGCAATGGCAGTCGGAGATCGATTCACTCGTTACACAAAAATCATCATGGACATGTTAAACGAAGCTTCTGGTGCTACTGTTTCTGATCCTGTAAGTTTTTTATGTGCGTGTGAAACGGTTGTTTACGCGTCGCTAGGGTTAGGAGGGGTCAGCTAGAGGTCACTAAGTGGACTGACTCAGAGCAAATGACGTCATGTTCTTAATACAGTAGCAGCACGCCATTCCTATCGAAATTCAGATAAAAAGTAATGTTAGCTTGTAATTTTTGAAATCCAAAATTGCGATTTTGAATATTGGTAGCGAGATGAGCAAGTTTGCACATTCAACTCAAAATTTATTTTACGTATTAGGAGTGACGCATTGTTTATGCCTAAGCATGAATTGCGTAAGGCAGGGTCATCACCTCTATGCCCCTTTGGAATCTTATCTATGAGGTATATCTTTTTATTTATACCGTGTTTTTAGAATGATTATGACCAAGTGGATTACGTAGATAAGTTACGGGAGAATATTATTGATGCGTATGTTGGAATTCTGCAGTCCATGTGTCCTGATGGTTATGACAAAAATCCTCAATTAGTGAGAATCTTTCCTTCCGTGTAACAAATGTTTTAGCGAGAGCAAGCGCAAGGTGCCGTAATGGTTTATGCTCAGCAAATGATCCAGTTAGTCTTAAACTGCTGTGAATCAACTCCCGAACCCTCTGATACTCTTACTGGAAATGTTGCTGGTCTTATTGGAGATTTAGTAACTCTTTATGGTGATAAAATTGTTAGTTACCTTCAAAACGAAAAGGTTAATTTTCATACGTTCTTTTGTTCATATTTCAAATTTAGGTAGACAAGTTACTTTCACGTGGACGCCGTAGCAAAACCTCCAAAGTCAAATCTATTTCTAACTGGGCCTACAAAGAGATTAGACGCGTAGCTGCAGCTGCTCACTAATGTTCCCCTTTTCCTCTTCGTTACGAATGAACCACACCCGTGTGTCAGCGTTGAATGAGTACTCATGTTTTCTTTCGCCATTTTTCCCTAACCTTTGTGCGTTTATTAGGAATTTCCTATGTAAAAGTACATATGTCTCTATGGCAGTTATGTGAATTCCCTAAACTCGTTACTTTCTTATCTGTTACACTAGATTCTGTTAATCCCTAGAAATTGCTCAAGTTGTTGATTTCCCATCCCTGTGCGTGTTCGAGTCTGCTTTATATACGGTTGCGTGAGTGGTCTCAAATCTATTTTTTAACCTATTTCATAAATACAGTCGTCCCAGTGAGTGTTGTCCGTGTGTGTGAGGATAAAAAACGTATTGTAGGTTCAACATGGCATTCGCTAACGATTGTGACAAGAACATATAAAGTTTCTTCCATTAGCTATTGTTTTTTTTGTTTTACGGAGAGGGCGGTTTTACAACGTGGTCGAACTTTTAAATGTTTATGAATTGGCTTGAGTTGAGCCTAGTCTTTTGGTTTATGCTTTTCAGTCAGTGGTACGTTTTCCAAAATTGAACCTGATACCTAAAAAAAATTCAATGTTCCAAACTTGACGAGATCGGAAATCGGTATGCGTTCGGTCATGCCCTCGACTGTGCCCTTGCGTTGTTTTCCGGAGAAGTTCACTGGGGTCAGGTCAGCTAGCAGCACCGCGAGGTGAGGGTGAGGGCGGGCCGGACGAGCATTCCCGCCCTCGATACTTGCGCAATCTACGGGTCAGCTCGGGTAAATCAGAGGAGACGCCATGGACATGGACACACCTCACCGGCAGTCCGCATTCTCCCGAGTCAAGGAACCTAAAATGGAGGTGAGTCTATCCGTCGTCTGTTTTCTATGAAAAGCTGCTTCTTCTTATACAGAAGCTCCCTTCCCCTTTCTTATTCGAAGGACATTCCTCCACATAGATTTCTTTCTCCGTTCTTTTGCTTGGCTTTTTTTATTATTCCGATAATTGATGTAGAATAGAATTTTTGAAGTTTTCTCTTTTGTGATCCTTGATTACACGATTATCCATGGGTCTGTATTGATTGCGACAGTGCTCCAGAGAGTTAGATAATTGCGATGACCTGAGCTATGTCCCGCACTCTACGGATAAACAAAGAACATCTGGCCGATTTCAGTTGACGGAGTTGAAGACGGTCTCTCCCCAGGTGCCGAGCACCCTCCCTGGTGCCGGTATCCAGAATCGGATACCTGTCCAATCCTTCTATCCACCGCATGAAGTCCTCCTCCAAATGTTTCAACCTTTTCAAAATGGCCATTATCTCCCGCCAGAAGTATTTGGGAGGTGAGTTGCGTTGCTAATGGCAAGTTCCTTGTGAAAATGCCCGTGGAAATATCCCCACACACAAAAGAAAGCGACAATTAATCAATGGATTATTCAGGCCGATGGGCTTGGCCGGTCTCCCACCGGCAGTGTCGACGCCGTCGACATCGACTGACACTTCGATGACCATGGCCAAAGACCCCGTCATCCAACAAATTCGACAACAACACGAAGACAGGTAACTAGCCATCTTCTATCAAAACTGTCGGCCATTTCAGAGACTCTGGTAATGAGTCGTCGACCCTGTCGCCCGTCTCTTCTTTCTCGTCGTCCCGCTCTCCATCCCATTCTTCCCGCTCCAATTCTTTCTCTATGTCGACACTTCTCAAACCGACAGATCTCGTAGCAGCCGCGGTTCCGTCGACTCAACCCAGTCTCCAACCGACAGCCAACTTCGGTCTCGGCAGTTCTCTTCCTCCTCTTGATGCCAAATCTTTACCTGCTCATGTAAGCGCCGCGTTGTCGAAATTAATCTTCGTCTAGATGCAACATGCCCATCTTTCCCAGTTTTTTCAACAAAAACCTCCTGGTCTCGGTCCATTTTCGACGATGTCGCCCCTCGCTCCAAATCCGATGAATGCCCAATTCTTGGGCCAGATCCATCAATACGAGCAGTTCCGTCGACTCGCCCAGGTATCTCCCACCATCGTCTTAATTTAAAATATTCTGTAGAATCCGCCATTTGACCCACTGATGGCCGGCCCATTCCGGGAGATGTGTGACATTTGCGGGGACAACGCCAGTGGATATCACTACGGCGTCATGAGCTGTGAGGGGTGCAAAGTATGTCACTTTAAAATGGTCTGGAAATATGGAGAAATTTAGGGTTTCTTCCGTCGAACAGTACAGAAGGGAACGGAGTACAGATGCCATCGGGACAGCACATGCAAGATCGACCGGGTCAGCCGGAATCGATGTCAGTCATGTCGGTACAAAAGATGCCTCGAGAAGGGAATGGCGAAGGAGTCGGTTCGCCTTGACCGGGGACGGAAGTCGAAGCGAAACGGCGAAGAAACACAGAAACAATTGGAAGAGTTGAAGGAGATTATGACCAACATCGAAGAGACCCTGGCCGCCTTCCGGACTGCCTTCCCCGAACAAGTCAAAATTCAATCGCCCCAGGACATCCTCATGCGTTGTGTTCTTTTTACCTCTGCCTTGCGAATGTTTTCTGTTGTCGACACAGAACATCACGATTACTTAGCCAAGAAGTCGTGTCGGGGAGTGGCCTTATTGCGGGCGGCTCTTTCCTCCGACGAGTGTCTCCCCGTCATCGGCCAAGAAACGGACCTTGTCCACAAAATAAAAGCCGGCATCGAGATAGCCTCCTACGACGATCTTGCCGTTCTCACAGCCGTCTATATCGCCAGCTACAGCGACGACATCGAGGTTCTTTCGACTCATAATTATTCTTTGAATTGAACAATTTCAGCTTCAAGATCAACTGTCTCGTTGTCTTCGATCACAATTGAAGACTCGTCTATCCAATGAAGAACATCTTTTTAGTGCTCTAATGGGTAAACTGGCACTCCTGGGCTAGCTCGTTTCTAACTGGTATTTTCCGGTGCACCTTCAGGTTTTGAGATCTCGCTTCAACCGGGTCAATAATATTTGTATGACTTTTAAATGTACCAATAAAATTGCCACCATATGTTTTTATAAGAATTTTTCGTGGTAGGCTAAGCAGGGCAAAACTTTGCGATATTCTTATTCATTTCAAACTCAAAAAATTTGGTATATATATAGCTTTTTTTTCTATAACGAACGATATTTAAAGGAACCGTCCCACAGGTGTGCTAGCGTGTGCACAGAGCGCCCGCAAAATTTGAATTTGTGCACAAGCAAAATGTTGTTATTTTCGTTTTTGCCACTATTTTGCTATTTTCTGATGTTTTTCTTGATTCTTTTGAGCTGCTAAGGTAGTTTTAGGCACTGCTTCACAATAGTAAAAACTTTACAGAATCAAAATTGGTTCAAAATGAACGCAGAAAGACAAATTTTCGTTGAATGTCCAATGTCGCATTTTTCTGCGTTTTTATTTATTCCTAGCTTGTTTGATCCACTTTTTATTGTTCTCCTAATTTTTTGGTGTCGAAATATGTAAGAAATTACTTGAAATATCTTTAAATCACCAAAATAGCGAAATTTGAGCAAAAATATACGTAACAGTATGCAGGTACGCAAAACAGTGTGGGACGGTTCCTTTAATTTTCTACACTAGTCCACAAAATGATAGCACCACCCCTAATTTTTGCCGTCAAAATCCAAATTTTTCAGTTTTGATAAAACTGATTAGTACAAAAAATGTGTTCAGTTTTTAGCCATTTTATACCAAAGAGACGTTACAGTTCGAAAAAAAATTAAGGAAATTTTTCACTTTTTTCAAAAAAGTCACTTTGGACAATCCACAAAATGATAGCACCACTATGAAAAATCGTTTATAACCTAACAAAAAAAAAGAAAAATAACAAGAAAAGATGGTCAGTATTCCGTCTGGCTTCCGTTACGCTAAATTAGCTGGAATATACAGAAGTCCACACCTTGATAACGGCTGTACAGAGGTCTTTGGTCCAACTCGCCTCAACCCTCAGTAATTCCCAGTTTTAGCTGGCTGACCCAACGGTAGGCCCTTTTTTTCTTGATAAATATGGTGATTCGTCCATGTTCAAACGTTTCCGACACTGTTCGAATCAGGTGGATTGGTGGAACAGTCAGGAAGAGCGATTTTTTTACTTGGAAGCCGGCTTCGACCTGTTCTGGCCTTGAGAACGGGTGCTCAATCTCACATAAAAGGGCAGGACCTTTTGGGTTTACACGCCAAAATTGGAGTAAACCATAATGCAAAACGCCACAGTTATCAGTTCTCTTAACCATCTGTGAAACAAGACTGGGATTGACCATATCTGTTGATGAGATACCCGCCCAAACTTTCGCGCTTCAGGTTGTCTTTTCTGACAACAATAAGTTCAATTACGGCGGTTCTGATGGCTTTAGATCATATTGCCATTGCTTCCACAAAGATAAAATTCGTTATTCCCAAAGAAACCCCTCAGGCTGGAGAGAAATGCGGTCACCCCGCCACCTTACCAACAGGGGGAGTCAACCTCTGCCTTGTTTCCAAGGAGATCAAGCGAACCGACTATCGTAACGTTTTGCACCATGGTTTACCATCATTTTAGCGTAGAATTCCAGCCGGAGCTACACTTTTAAGCGAGACGGCGCTCCCATTCCCCCATCGGAAGCAGCCCACAGTACGCTTGAGCGTAAGAGAATCGCTCTTCCTGACTGTTCCACCAATCCACCTGATTCGAACAGTGTCGGAAACGTTTGAACATGGACGAATCACCATATTTATCAAGAAAAAAAGGGCCTACCGTTGGGTCAGCCAGCTAAAACTGGGAATTACTGAGGGTTGAGGCGAGTTGGACCAAAGACCTCTGTACAGCCGTTATCAAGGTGTGGACTTCTGTATATTCCAGCTAATTTAGCGTAACGGAAGCCAGACGGAATACTGACCATCTTTTCTTGTTATTTTTCTTTTTTTTTGTTAGGTTATAAACGATTTTTCATAGTGGTGCTATCATTTTGTGGATTGTCCAAAGTGACTTTTTTGAAAAAAGTGAAAAATTTCCTTAATTTTTTTTCGAACTGTAACGTCTCTTTGGTATAAAATGGCTAAAAACTGAACACATTTTTTGTACTAATCAGTTTTATCAAAACTGAAAAATTTGGATTTTGACGGCAAAAATTAGGGGTGGTGCTATCATTTTGTGGACTAGTGTATAAAAGATGAAAAAAGTTAGTTTCATTTTTCAATTTTTGATTTCCCGCAGTTTAGGGTTACGGTGTAGAATTGCACGTTCACGACGACATTTCTATTTCAACGTTTTGTTTCGTCACTTCGCTGGTCGTTCGCAAAAACTGGGTCGCCTTTCCATCAGTTCTACATCTTATATCTCGTTGTTTTCCGAACTTTAACCATATATGAAAAGGAAGTGCTTTAAAATCGATGTTTGTACTATACAACTGCTTTATGTAGTAATTTTGATCAGTACTCCTCATATTACAAATCTACATATACAATGAAAAAAATGATTGAATGTTTTTTTTATCCCTCTTTACTTCAACTGCTCACAACGACCCGGCGTGCTTTCATAATAAATTGACGTCATTTGGTTTTCGGCGTCGCTTTCATTCCTTACCAGCGGGATGGCGCCCCTACGGGGCGCCCCCCGCTGTCCCGTATACAAAAAACTTTTAATTTCAGTACCCCTCGAAAGGAGTATGCTTGTAACTAATTTCTAATACGGCAGGGGGAAAACATGGGCCTTCAGACTTGTTTAAAAATTTAACACACTGCTTCCGTTTTCATTTTCTCCTTATAAGATTTTTTTATTCTATTGCCGTTCCCCAGTAGGGCGTGCCCCACCAAAAACCTGCCCGGGGATTCCTCCTGTAAAGACTGGTCCGTCCCGGCTCCACTTGGCCTTATACTTTCCGAATTCTTGGAGAAAAGAGCAAAAATTATACTCACCGTTGAATTATTATGGAAAAAAAAGAAATCAGTTTCGAATTCTAAAAGAGAATGAAAAAAGGGGTAAATCCTAGCTCTCCATTGAAATTCTAAGAAAAAAAGAAGTAAATTCTAGCTCTCCATTGAAATTCTATGAAAAAAGGAGTAAATCCTAGCTCTCCATTGAAATTCTAAGAGAAAAGAAGTAAAACTTTAGAATTCCGTGAAAAAAGAAGTAAATTCTAGCTCTCCATTGAAATTCTAAGAAAAAAAGAAGTAAATTCTAGCTCTCCATTGAAATTCTATGAAAAAAGGAGTAAATCCTAGCTCTCCATTGAAATTCTAAGAGAAAAGAAGTAAAACTTTAGAATTCCGTGAAAAAAAGAAGTAAATCCAAGCTCTCCATTGAAATTCTAAGAAAAAAGAAGTAAATCCTAGCTCTCCCTTGAAATTCTAAGAGAAAAGAAGTAAATCCTAGCTCTCCCTTGAAATTCTAAGAGAAAAGAAGTAAAACTTTAGAATTCCGTGAAAAAAAGAAGTAAATCCTAGCTCTCCATTGCAATTCTAACAGAAAATAAGCAAAAAATTCGAATTCTGGAAGAAAAGAATGAAATCCTAGCTCTCCATTGAAATTCTAAGAGAAAAGAAGTAAAACTTTAGAATTCCGTGAAAAAAAGAAGTAAATCCTAGCTCTCCATTGCAATTCTAACAGAAAATAAGCAAAAAATTCGAATTCTGGAAGAAAAGAATGAAATCCTAGCTCTCCATTGAAATTCTAAGAGAAAAGAAGTAAAACTTTAGAATTCCGTGAAAAAAGAAGTAAATCCAAGCTCTCCATTGAAATTCTAAGAAAAAAGAAGTAAATCCTAGCTCTCCCTTGAAATTCTAAGAGAAAAGAAGTAAAACTTTAGAATTCCGTGAAAAAAAGAAGTAAATCCTAGCTCTCCATTGAAATTCTAACAGAAAATAAGCAAAAAATTCGAATTCTGGAAGAAAAGAATGAAATTCTAGCTCTCCATTGAAATTCTATGAAAAAAGAAGTAAATCCTAGCTCTCCATTGAAATTCTAGGAGAAAAGAAGTAAAACTTTAGAATTCCGTGAAAAAAGAAGTAAATTCTAGCTCTCCATTGAAATTCTAAGAAAAAAGGAGTAAATTCTAGCTCTCCATTGAAATTCTATGAAAAAAGAAGTAAATCCTAGCTCTCCCTTGAAATTCTAAGAGAAAAGAAGTAAATCCTAGCTCTCCCTTGAAATTCTAAGAAAAAAGAAGTAAAACTTTAGAATTCCGTGAAAAAAAGAAGTAAATCCTAGCTCTCCATTGAAATTCTAACAGAAAATAAGCAAAAAATTCGAATTCTGGAAGAAAAGAATGAAATTCTAGCTCTCCATTGAAATTCTATGAAAAAAGAAGTAAATCCTAGCTCTCCATTGAAATTCTAGGAGAAAAGAAGTAAAACTTTAGAATTCCGTGAAAAAAAGAAGTAAATCCTAGCTCTCCATTGAAATTTTAACAGAAAATAAGCAAAAAATTCGAATTCTGGAAGAAAAGAATGAAATTCTAGCTCTCCATTTGAATGCGCGCGCGAGTTAAAATGGGGCGCACTTACGGCGGTGACAGACGGACGGACGGACGGACAGACGGACACCACAGCGCTTTAGATTTATTAGACTAGAGGCGGCGCCCTGGCCGGCCGGCGGCCGGCCGGACGCCTTGGCCCGGGCACACTGTCTTTTATTCGAGAAATCCATTAAATGAATGACTGATTGACTTTTTTATCTGAAATTTTGAAAAACGAAAAAAATAAAACGACCGAAATTTTCTGAACATTGCTTTTTGGAATATTGTCGACCTTACTTTAGAACTACACAAAAATGACGGACACGACGGGCGCCTACCAGTTTTTCTAGGCTAATTTTGTTTTTTTTTACTTTGAAAATGACTTTAGAACTGTCTAAAACTGACATTTCTTTGAATTTACGAAAATAACGTCCAAAACAAACGCCTACCAGTTGTGCTAGGTTAATTTTATATTTTTAAAACTTGTTTATATTTCGAGAATGACTTTAGAATGAGTGAGAACTTTTTATTCTTCGAATTATCCAAAATGACGGGCGCAACGAACGCTTACCGGTTGTGCTAGGTTAATTTTATTTTATTTATGCTCATTTGCTACTATAAAAATGGTTGCAAAATGATGCTGAACCTTCTATTTTTGGAAATGACCAATGTGACGGACGCAACGAACGGCTATCGGTTTTTTGTAGGCTACTTTTCTTTTTTTTGACTAATTTTCACTAAAAAAAACTAAAAATAAACATAAAATTACAAATTAGAAACAAAAAATTCAATTTTGCTTGATTTTATGACCTTTCCCTGATTCAGGGAATACTATTTTTTTGCTTGTAAACAACTAAAAACGGCTTACATACGCTTATTCTACACTGTTGAGTGAAAAAACGACGTTTTTTGAAAGTTACCCTGAATCAGGGATTATGCTAATTTTCTATAAAAATATGCTAATTTTTGCTAAACACTATTGAAAACATCTTATATAAGCTTATTATGTACGACTGAGTGAAAAAAACGCAATTTTCCACTGTTAACCTGAATCAGGAATTATGCTAATTTCCTTTAAAGGGATATGCTAATTTTCATTAGAAATATCATTAAAAATAGATTGGAAATACTCTATACATCATAATATTTCAATTTGGGAGCAAAAAGTCACTTTTACCTGAATCAGGGAAATTTACCCTGAATCAGGGTCGTATGCTAATTTATATTAAAGAAAAAAAGTTTTAAGACAAAACAAAAGACTTTTGTGTTGAATGGGATCGAACCTTTGACCTTTTGTATGGTAGCGCCTTAGACCACTCGGCCACGCAAAAATATGCTAATGAGGGACAGACTGTCTGTCCGGACAGACAAACAAACAGACAGACATAACTTTTATTTATTACCAGCGGGATGGCGCCCCTACGGGGCGCCCCCCGCTGTCCCGCATACAGAAAACTTTTAATTTCAGTACCCGTCGAAAGCAGTATTCTTGTAAATAATTTCTAATAAGGCAGGGGAAAACATGGGCCTTCAGACTTGTTCAAAAATTTAAACCACTGTTTCCCGTTCCATTTTCTTCGTATAAGAATTTTTTATTCTATTGCCAATCCCCAATATGCCGTGCCCCACCAAAAACCTGCCCGCGCATCCTCCTGTAAAGACTGGTCCGTTCCGGTTCCACTTGGCCTTATACTTTCCGAATTCTAGGAGGAAAGAGCAAAAATTATACTCTCCGTTGAAATAACAGAAAAAAAAAGAAATAAGGTTCGAATTCTAAAAGAGAATGAGCAAATTCTAGCTCTCCATTGAATTTCTAAGAAAAAAGAAGTAAATTCTAGCTCTCCATTGAAATTCTGAGAGAAAAGAAGGAAAACTTTAGAATTCTATGAGAAAAGAAGTTAATTCTAGCTCTCCATTGAAATTCTGAGAGAAAAGAAGTAAATCCTAGCTCTCCATTGAAATTCTAAGAAAAAAGAAGTAAATCCTAGCTCTCCATTGAAATTCTAAGAAAAAAGAAGTAAATTCTAGCTCTCCATTGAAATTCTAAGAGAAAAGAAGTAAATCCTAGCTCTCCATTGAAATTCTAAGAGAAAAGAAGTAAATCCTAGCTCTCCATTGAAATTCTAAGAGAAAAGAAGTAAATCCTAGCTCTCCATTGAAATTCTAAGAGAAAAGAAGTAAATTCTAGCTCTCCATTCAATTTCTATGAGAAAAGAAGTAAATTCTAGCTCTCCATTGAAATTCTATGAGAAAAGAAGTAAATTCTAGCTCTCCATTGAATTTCTAAGAAAAAAGAAGTAAATCCTAGCTCTCCATTGAAATTCTAAGAAAAAAGAAGTAAATTCTAGCTCTCCATTGAATTTCTAAGAAAAAAGAAGTAAGTTCTAGCTCTCCATTGAAATTCTAAGAAAAAAGAAGTAAATCCTAGCTCTCCATTGAAATTCTAAGAAAAAAGAAGTAAATTCTAGCTCTCCATTGAATTTCTAAGAAAAAAGAAGTAAGTTCTAGCTCTCCATTGAAATTCTAAGAAAAAAGAAGTAAATCCTAGCTCTCCATTGAAATTCTAAGAGAAAAGAAGTAAATCCTAGCTCTTCATTGAAATTCTATGAGAAAAGAAGTAAATTCTAGCTCTCCATTCAATTTCTAACAGAAAATAAGTAAAAAATTCGAATTCTGGAAGAAAAGAATGAAATTCTAGCTCTCCATTTGAATGCGCGCGCGAGTTAGAATGGGGCGCACTTACGGCGGTGACAGACGGACGGACGGACGGACGGACGGACAGACGGACACCACAGCGCTTTAGATTTATTAGATTAAAAGGTGATAGAGAATTAGTAAAAGTAACGGAAATTTCCCTGGGTCCCGAGTTTCCTCCTTCCTATCCTTGAAAAGAAAAAAAAACCCGACTAAAATCAGGACCTTTTCAGTATCACTCATTCTATTTTAAATTTTTATTCTGGCAAACATTACAATAATGAGGTATTTTATCACAATTCTAAATGTGAGATCCATTGTGATCATTTTCTGGCTTTTAAACTATTGACGAAGGAGCAGACGTCGACCGAAGTTCCTGGGATTCGGCTATCTTGAGGTCTTGGTAGCTCTTCATAGAAATGTTCGAAATTCTTTCGAAGAACCTTTGCCTCTCTTGGCTGGAATTCAACGCTGGTGGCTCGACTCATCAGTGATCTTGCTTGTTTGTAGGTTCTATCACCGAGAATGGCCAATGTAATAGATTCAATACCCTGAATAATTGGCGATTTTTTGCTCGAATAAGAGAACTAACCGTTTGGGGATAAGCTTCGAAATAGGCGTAGAAACTTTGGATGGCGACGGCGATTCCTTGACGTTGATCATATCCATAGATTCCTATTCCAAGAACGGGGAAAACTACACTTTTTCCTCCTTTCTCATCTGCTCGAAGGCAGGAATTGATGTAGCACATTCGGAGATTCTCCTCTGCTGCTGTGTCCGGTCTTCTTGTCCTTCCATTCGCATTCAAATTCGGAGCTGCCGTGTGTACAATCCCTAAATAACAGTCCGAATAGACATCTAATGCAAAAAAGGTTACATTTTACGCGAGGTTTCATCCTACAGGCATCTGTGGCTACCGCTTGTCCAGGGTGGAGGACGCCTCCTTGTAATGTCTCGGCTGCTTCCTCACATTCTTCCTCCAGATCTCTTACTCCAGCCTTTTTGAAGATGTCGCCACAGACTCCTCCTCCTAAACTTTCTGTACTTTTGGATCTTTATAATTTCTTACCCTTTTGCAATTTGGGATTGGCTGCGTTGACGACGACATCAGCTTGAATTGACTTGTCGAGCAAATTCCCGTGGAAGAGAGAGATCTTCTTCCTTATTGGTTGATTTGTTTGAGCTGGCTAAAATTGGCTGTTTTCTATGTTTCAAATCAAAACTTACTGGATCAGGGATACAAATATCTGAAGAGGGCTTCTCCTTTGGAGCATCTGAGAAAACTTTGTCGCGAATGGTGTTGACGACTTTGGGGATCAGCTGTCGAATGGGAGAAGGACGTTTTTCTCGAACCTAGCAAAGGGTATAATAGTTTTGGATAGAACCATACCTTGTCGAGTTTTTCCAAAATGACCATCGAGATATTTGTCATATCCGGCGGACCGTCCAGCTCAGTTTTTTGACTGTCGCTGATTCGAATCCATCCTTTGTCCTTTTTCAAATAGACGGCGTAATGACGAATTAAATTGGACAATACTTTGTACTCTATCATCGCAGTTGGCTTCCAGCGATGTTCTAAAAAATCTCACGATTCAGTTTCAACAGAAAGACTCACCAAAAGCAATTTCGATGTCCAGCGGTGCTTGCATTTTTCTAACGATTTTAGACTTGGGATCGTGTGCTTTTTTAAGTTGAGAAATTGACAGAAAAAAGTAGCGGAGACTCTCGGGAATACACAGCTTGTAATTGATGATGTGGTCGATACTCCTATTGGAACTACATGTACACACCTTATCGACTTTTAGAGTTTCACAGCTTCGAAGGTAGAAATTGAAGGGATGTCCTTTTTCTACGGTGCTCACATGCGCCTGAGTATCCGTCTGTCCACCTTGTTCGGTCATCTGAAAAGTTGGCTGTCTACTCTATGGAAAATTGATTTTACCGTCAAACACGAACAACAAGTAATTTGGGAGAGGATCGTAAATTCCATTGATTCATGGAACGAATACGGAAGTTCCCATAAGACCAAATATCTCAGGTATTCTTCCGCATCATGCTGCTCTTGTGGATTATCGAATTGATCTGATGATAGTCCTAAAAGTAGTTTTTTATCTTGTTAGATTGAAATTTACCTGGAGCCAAACGCAGAAGATCTTTGGTGTGATGTTTTGTCTTCGCAATTTCCTTCAATTCTTTCATTACCGCATTGCTTTCTCTCGGTTTCATGATCTCCTTTTTATAGAGGTGATGAAGAACTTGAACTGCTACGTTGGCAAAACAGTAGAAGAGCTCATTGTCCAAGAGCAAAATGCCTTCATCATCTGTCGGACGAACAGACGTTCTTAGTTCTCTGAATCCCTGAAATAGAACGATATGAGGATGTATAAGCAAGTTACCTGTGCTAACGCCTTCCAAATTTCCATTTCCGATAATTCCTTCTCAACTTGTACCTCCCTTATTCCTAGTTCTTTTTCCGCTGCCTCCTCTTCTAGCATTTCCAGGTCCGGATTCATTTGTTGTTCTTCAATCTGGGCTTGAATGTAGTCGTCATCATTTTTCATATATTCATCCCATGCCTTGTCCAACTCTTCCAGAAATTCTGCTTCCATACGGTCAATATGAGAAAGTTCATCCTCCTCATCCAGCGGATTTTTATTATCAGCAAAAACTGACGGAGGGCAGCTTGTATCCATAGCGTTGCTGTCGATCGAACCAACTACTTCTTCAACGGAACTGGAGGGGATGCCTCTTTTTGTGGATCCTGGCAAAAACGATTCAAGAGCGTTGATAACTTGCGGAAAAACCACGTTGTTTGACCAGTGTGGATTATCGGCGTAGTTGTGGATGAAGAGCTTTGATGGCGTCCGAACTCTGGAGAGAGCGACGTAAAGTTGTCCGTGGCTGAAGCAAGGCGTCCTCAGAATGAGACCAGCTCTTTCCAAAGTTTGTCCTTGAGCTCGATTCACAGTGATGGAGAAGGCAAGTCTCAAGGGGAATTGCTTTCTTGTAAAGCTCAGCTCTCTCGACGCTGGCTTGTTCGAAGCGAAGAGCATCTTTCCCAGGATGATGTCTTCCTGAGGGTCGACTCGGCCATAGAGATTTCTCCGAGGATGTACATGTTTCAAATGGAGTACCTGAATATATTTCTATTTTGAGGAAAAAGAAAAAAATTTCACCTTGTCTCCAATTTTTGTGACAAATAAACGAGTCCCATTTGTCAATCCGAGAGCTACGTTGATGTTTCGGAGCAAAATGACGACGGCTCCCACCTAAACGAGGATCTTTCTTTCCAATAAATAAGTTACCTTTAGCTTTAGAGCATGTGGAGGCATTCCTGGAGGTGTCGATGGGTGATAACTTTCTGGATCCAATGCTGCCAAACCCGTTGTCTCATCGTGTGTGTCCACTGATAGGAATTCATGTTCTGGAGTGTCAAGAAGTTCTGTCAATGCCTGAATTTTCATAGAAATATTTGATTTATGGAGATAACTTACGATGTTGTTGATGTCAAATGTCGTCTTGTTGTCGACGGTCAATATGGCAGCGTCTTTGAATGAGTCGAACTTCTCTGCAGGACTTCCTTTCTCACCAAAGACTTTCTTGATCACTTGCTTCTCCGAATTTACAATAGATTGGGCTGGCAGCTTGACCAGCTCGTCCTCTGGCCTTCCAGTTCCTCTTTTTGCATTAATTAGAGCCAGTCCAACTTCCTCCAAGTATTCTGCATATGCTGGATCCTCTGCTCTTCGGTTCTTTGTCAACTGGAAGTATTTGATCCAATTCTTGTGTTGCCAATGCAGCAATGTCCGGTCGACGATTCCAACACTTTTGGCTTCTGGATCGATTGGCAATGTCTGCTTCCAGTCACCAGCTAGAACGAGGAAAGTTCCACCAAAAGGAACCGTGTCGTTGACTTGATGCAGCTTGGCCATCAACCGATGAACGGCTTCGTAGACTCGGGTGTCGGTCATCGTGGCTTCATCCCAAATGATGCAATGGAATTGCTTCAAATAATCGGCTAAATTCAAATAATTTTTCTGATTGAGAATCTTCTCTTACCGTCAGCAGTTTCCAATTCTACTTGGCAATTCATTGGATTTTCCAGCAGAAGTGGAAGATGGAAGAGTCGATGAGCTGTCTGTCCTCCTGGTAGAAGACTGGCCGCAATCCCTGTGTGAGCTACGCAAGCTACCTTCTTTCCTTCCGCCAATAGATTATAATAGAGAGCCTTCATTACGACAGTCTTTCCAACACCACCTGGATAATGAAAAATAATTAATAAGAGGAAAAACTGACCGCTTCCTTGAAGGAAAAAGACATTCTTGTCATCGGGACCTCTGGTATATGGGATTCCTTTGTCGATGGCATTGAATATTTTGTCATAAGTGTCTCGTTGTTCATCTTTTAGACCCTGTAAATCACCATTGTTTTTAATTCATCTGTTTTCTTACATCTCTCAATCTTGCAGCAAATCGTGGACTGACTTCGACGCGTCGACGTCCCGAATCGTCTTCCAGGTCATCTTCCGCTGGCAAATCAGTTTCAATGACATCTGAAATAAGAGTCATTTAAAGTTGACAAATATAATTTACCAGGAAGATTGAAATCAGCCAGAGTCTTTCCATGAGCACTCAAATAACTTCTCATGTGATAAAGGGCATGGGCTTCTTTCGTTGCGTCTGACCAGTTCTTGTTTTCCCAGAAATCTTCCTGAAAATAATTTAATTTTTTTTTCATTTATAAAAGACACTCACTCTATGAGTACGATATATCGTGAGAGGATCCAAAACGATGTTATTTGTGAGGATCTGCATGAATAGACGTCTCAGCTGACAGGGCGACACGCTGGCTGCTGCCTCGGCCATACAGTCATTCCATTCTTTTTGGTCATTCATTATTCCAAGTGCCTAAATCAAAAATAATCATAATTAAGAGAAAGAAATACCTTGGCAGCTTCTGTATAAGTGTCGTAGGTAACTCCTTCGACCGTCCGTAGATCTTTGAATGAAGTAATTCCTCTTCTCAGTTGGCACAGGAGTCGAATGGCGAAGGCTTCTCTTCTCTTTGGGGGCACACTTTGAATGCGAGCAATGAGATGTCGACTGAATAAAAATAGAGTACAGCAAAGGGAATAAAACTCACTCGACTCTCTTCTTTCTTATCCATTTTCCATTTCGGAAAGTATAGAAATATGGAATTTCCTGGAAAGTCAGATCTCGGGCATCCTCATCTTCCTGGTTGAGCTTGAACCATGCCTTCAATTTGGTGGGGAAGCCTGTCTTCTCGATCTTCTCCTTCACTTTTTCCTCATCTTCCTCCTTGTAAAAGAGAGGCTCCTGATCTTCTTCATGGACAGCCTCGTAGATGACCGTATGGCTGCACATATGACGGGGATATTTTGCCAGCTCCCAGGCTGCTTCGCATGACGTCAGGACTCTCATGTCTTGGATGATGACCGTTTCGTCATAAACCAGAGTCGGATTTCCATTTTTGTCCGTCCTGTTATCAATTAAAATTAGAGAAACTAATTTGAAATACTTACAAATCGATTCCTTGCTCTGTGAGTATTTTGACGGCTGCTTTCTTTCTTCTTTCAATTTCACCTGGAGGAATACGGAGACCTTTTGGATAGATGAGATGACCGTCGATGGTCATCCCGCTGCTGTCGAGTCCATCTGTATTGGCTATCGATTGCACCAAGACACGATCGAAGCCCTGGAAAGAATTAATTGGAAGAACAACGGCTAACAAACCTTGAAAATATACTTGAAAATATATTTTACCACCTTGACGGTGGAGACGACTTCGATGTTGAGATGGCCACGCCAAGCGGAGAGCAATGTTCCATTGTAGGGCACAATCCATCGGTTGTCGGCATGTTTGTTCTTCGACGAAGTGATCTTGTCATTTGGCCTTTTCAACTCGGGGTAGGTCTTGTCTCCGAATTTTGTAGTCGCATTGAATTCTTTCGGGAAATTCTTTGTACATTGTGGCCTTTGCTTGTTTTTCAATCCTTCACGACAATATGCCTGGAAAATGATAACTTAGAGATAAAAAAGTGAATAGATTCTTACATCAGGTTTGCTGTCACATGGCGAATGGACCATGAAATCCTCTACAAGTTTACGAAGGATTGGATCCTTGCTTGCACTGGGGAAAGTCGCCTGACAGACTTTGTCGATTTGAGTCGTCGTCTTGATGTGATGCTTCAGAGAGACGACCAAATGGATGTGGGGAGGGCCACGACTCTGGAATTCGATCGAGCCAGAGTACCATCGATGTTTGCCAAAGATTCCTGAAATTTTCAAATGTTTTGAAGGAAAGGAAGCTATTTACCTCCAGGTCTTTTTCCGACGGCATTCTTCTTTCCCAAGAGAAGATCCTTCAACTTTTTCCACTTTTCATTGAAGACATTGTTTACCAGGAACGGATTGTCTGCCCATGTCTGTCCTGGCTTCAGATGCTTCTAAAAATATTCTTTTTTTTTTCTCTGCTTTTCGTAAAAACACCTTGATTTCCGGCCAGTTGGTGTTACAGGTGGCCGTGATGAAGAGATCAATCTTTCCAAGTCTGAAGATTTTTGTTTGAGCTTTAAATTTTGCACAAAATTACCTGTTTGCTAATGCTACGGCATTTTCGAACTTGGATTGGAGCCATCTTGGGCTGCCGGCGACACTTCTTGGCATCAGAGTGGCGACTCCCAGTTTGTAGCCTTTCTTCTCCATCTTTCTCTCCATGGCCCTCAAGTATTTCATTCTAAAACACGTAATAAGAGTCTCTCTCAAACTTACTTCGTTGTTTTAATCCTCATAGTGTTGAATTCGCGGTACTTTCGGGCTCGTCCTCTGAGAATTCGAGTCAATCCATGCATCAAAAAGACTTGGCCGAGTTTTCCACTGTTGATGTATCGATTTTCCTGGTGTTCTCTCTCTTGATATTGCCAAACAAGGTATTCTCGATGAGAAACCCATTTTCTTTTCTATAAAACATACTTTTTTCTGCACAAAAACCGAATAATACCTGGGATTTCTTCTTTCCTCCATCATCATCTTCGTCACTGTCATCTGATGATGGTTCGCTGTCGACTGGAGCAGCATCTTCATCCTGACTATTGTTTCCATCGATTTCTTCTGGTATTTCTACGTCTTCGATCAAACGGTCAATATCATAATCTGGTTGCAATTCAGATTCTTCTGCTTCCAGAGGTGTCTCTTCCGCCTCTTCTCCTTCTTCAAATATTCTCTGAATATTCAAATAAAAAAGAGATACGGGTTAATCTCTTACTTCGGCATCGAAACTTCTGGCATCTTGCATTCCTGTCTTCGTCTTTGATCGTAAAAGTTCGAGAGTTTGTAATCTCTCTAGGTTCTCCGTTTCAGTAGGCGTAATTTCTGCCTCATCTGCTTCCGTTTCTTCCTGACTGATAGTGTCCCCATAATCTCGAATATTCTCATGATCCATGTCGACAGTTCCATCGTCGATGACATATTCAGCTGGGACATCCTCTCTGAAAATCTTTTTATAAATGACAATTTAATTTCTTACAGCATTTGGGCTTTTTCGAAGACATCTTTCGGAGTCAACTTCAGTTCGGATTTCTCAGCTTGATGTGGATTGGCTTTCAACCAGTTAGCCAGCCATGTCCAATATTTGACTTTTTCGCTCTTCTTCGGGAATCTTTTTGGGACAAATCCATATTCTCCATATGGGCGAAGAAGCGTATAACACAGTGGCTCAACCTGAAGTTTTTTGTGTTTTTTATTTGATCAAATGACTCACCAAAGGGTCCCAATAATTGACGGGAAGAATAGCGTTCGTGTTCCTGTAGGGGTAGACGATGAGTCCGGGCAAGTCAATGTCGCTTTGTTCCACGGAGGCCCTGTAGAAGACAGCAATGAAATCTTTGCTGTCTTGATTCTCTGTTCGATATATTCCTTTATGGCCCTGAATTTAATTAATTTGACTCTTTTTAATAACTTACTTGCAACTTCGACGTGTCGACATTCCACGCATTTATAATTTTCAATCGGACAGCGCTGGGCTTATCGTTGGGATTCAACTCATTCATAACTTCCTTCATGTTCTTGTATTGTTTCCCCAATTTGTTCTTTTCCATTGCTTTTTGGAGAATTTCGACGACCTGAATAGGTTTATTTGAGATGGATTCTTGGCTTACCTCTTTGTTGAGATCATGTCCGTATTTCATTCGCATCTCCATGGCTTCTTTTCCTTCATAGACGAAAATGTTCCCAAAAGCTTCTTGATTCTGTCCATATGGGAAAGCTGTCGACGGGTAGGCATCTACGGCTCCTTGAATTTTGGCCACCTAAAAATTGAATGGATTGATCTGAAAAATGGGAAAATTACCGGAAGACCATGCTTGGCGACTGGTTCATTTTTCCTCTGCAGCGATGCAAGGCCAAAAGCACTCCCATAATTCAAAATCTTCTTCTTGAATTCCTTTGCTAGGGGGCCAGTTCCATACATGAGCTGCTCCATTTCGTCTTCGTATTTCTCTTCCGGAGGGATGGCGACTGTTCCATTATTGCAGCAAAACTGGCTGTTTCCATAGATCTTGGCTCCACATTTCGGACATGGCTTTCGTTCACCGATGTCCAAAGGATCTACTGTTCCTGAAAAACCAGAGCAAATTTTTTTAGAAAGCCAAATGACTTACGGGGACTCTGGATATGATCTTCCCCGTCTTCGGAATCGCTTGAGGCTGCATCTCGCATTCTAGCTCTAAAATTTTTTATTTTTTTTTGATAGACACCAAAAGCTGACCTGGATTTCCTTCTGTTCGAAGCCTCCCTTGCTCGTCTTCTTGCAGCTACATCAATTATTTCCTCTCTTTCTCTCTTTCGACGACTGATGGCTTCTACACGGGCTCGGTGCTGCTCTTCTGTCTCTTCTCCTCTGATGATCCCTTTCCTCTCATTATCCGCGTCCTGTCGAGCTCTTCTTTGTTCTGACGTCTCGTTGGCAATACGAGCAGCCGATCTTTCTTGTTGATCATTCAATCGAGCTCTTTCTTGTTCGGATGTTTCATTAGCTATACGATCAGCAAATCTTATTTTATCGGCATCTTTTCGAGCTCTTCTTTGCTCTGGTGTCTCATTGGCGATCCTGGTAGCTGACCTTATTCTCTGATCTTCAAGTCTCGCTTCCCGAACAGGAGTTGATTCTCTTCGTCGAGCTTCTTCTTTTCGTTCCGCCTCTGTTCTTGGCCTTCTTGAAGTTTCCGGAACTTCCATTGTGTCCATCGATCCATCATCAGGAATAAAGAACCGTTCTTCTGATGGATCTCTTGATGTGCAAGCCGACGAGACGGTAATATCATCTTCGGTCGAGAACTGACCTCTTGCTGCTTTTTCCAGTGCCCGCTTCGCCTTTTTCCTTTCATTGTCCCTCCTCTGCCTTTCTTTCTTCTGTTCTGGAGTCTCTTGTTGCCTCGATAATCTCTTTTTCTCTGCTGCTACCCTTTTCCGTTCATCAGGAGTCAACTGACTGAAATCATTCTATCTTTTCTTAAATCTTTAAAATCTAACCTTCCACCTGGTGTCCTAATTGGAGTTACATGGCTGGCTTCTGATGGAACGTCGCTGAAATCGCAATTTTTTGATGAACAATTCATAGCTTACCTTTCCGATTCATCTTTAATTGTTCTTGGTCTTCGAATTGTCCTTGTTGGGAATACGAAGATGCTGTCGTCCGTATTTCTGGCCAGAATGGGGATCTTCGGAGTTCTCTCGACGGACGTCTCTCTGGAGTCATTGGCTGATAAAACTGCTTTTTGTCGCGCCCGATATTCCCTCATTCGTTCCCGAGCTCGTCTCTTGTTTTCTTCTTTCTTCTCATCAGAAAGGTTTTCTCGGTAAGCCCTCTTTTTAGCTGCTTGAGTCAGCTCTGCTTCTGTTTCATCTGGATCGCTGAAATTGTAATGTTTTTTTATGAAATATGTTTTTACTTACCTTGAATCCCATTTCCTCTTTGGCGTTCTTCCCTGGTCCATATCATCACCCATTTCATAAAAAGATAAACAAAACGAACAGAGGTAGAGATAACACAAATAATAAATGAATGAAAGCGTTTATTGATTTATATATGTACAAGCAAAGCGAAGAAAGCGATCAAGAATACGCTTTAAAAACACATTATCAAATTACGCTTTAGAATTAGGCTTTCGAACGGAAATTTAAAAAAAAAGAAGAAAATATCCGAAAAATTACAAATTGGAAACAAAAAATTCGATTTTGCATGATTTTATGACCTTCACCTGATTCAGGGAACACTATTTTTTACTTGAAAACAATTAAAAACAGCTTACATAAGCTTAATATACATTATTTAGCCGAAAAACGACGTTTTTTGAAAATTGCCCTGAATCAGGAATTATGCTAATTTGCTTTAAAGATATGCTAATTTTCATTAGAAATATCATTAAAAATAGATTGGAAATACTATATACATTTTAATATTTCAATCTGGGAGCAAAAAGTCACTTTTACCTGAATCAGGGAAATTTACCCTGAATCAGGGTCGTATGCTAATTTATATTAAAGAAAAAAAGTTTTTAAACAAAGCTAAAGACTTTTGTGTTGGATGGGTTCGAACCTTTGACCTTTTGTATGGTAGCGCCTTAGACCACTCGGCTACACAAGAATATGCTAATGTGGACAGACTGTTTGTCCGGACAAACAGATAAACAGACAAACTGACACAACTTTTATTTATTATTAAAAGGTGATTGTTATCATTTCTCTTTTCTTTTCTTTACTTTTATATAATATTATCTTTTCCATATATTTTTTATTTTTCAGGAGCTTGGTTAACCCGAACGAAAAGCTACCGCTGGGTTGTGCATGTTCTTGCGCGCAACCGAAACCATAAATTGCAATCATTTTATGAACAACAACCCTCAGGAAGGTAAGTTCTTTTTTTTTTGTAAAGGCCGCTTTGAACCGATCTAAACCAGTGATTTCATGTTAGAAAACATGTCTCTTTTTATTAAAAGACGTTTAGTTGTTTTAATATCGCCCGCTTTATGAAGTTGTTAGTGATCACGGAGTATTGTAATTTTGGTTTCAGGGAGGTTGTCACGGAAACGAAAGAAGCTGAAGTCACTAAATTATCGGAGATCCTGATTCAAGATGGCTCTTAACGTGAACAGAGCTAATACTGATCCCTTCTATCGTTACAAGATGCCCAAACTTTTGGCCAAAGTTGAGGGAAAGGGCAATGGCATCAAAACTGTTATCGTAAATATGTCTGAAATTGCAAAGTCACTGGAACGTCCAGCAATGTGTAAGTACAGCCTTTTTTCTAAATGAAAGTTATTTTTCAAAAATATTTTTTTAAACATATTTTACTTTATTATTACAGTTTAACCCATTTTAGACCCTACCAAGTATTTCGGATGCGAGTTGGGAGCACAGACGAATTTCGACGCCAAGAATGAACGTTATATCGTCAACGGCGAACATGATGCTAATCGCCTGCAAGATCTCCTTGACGGATTCATCAAGAAATTTGTCTTATGTACGCAATGTGAAAATCCGGAAACTGCTTTGGTAACTTGAGAAAATTTGTATATTTAATTTTTCATTTAGACAGTTCGCCGTAATCAGATTCACAGTAAATGCAAAGCTTGTGGACATGCTTTTATTATCGATAATAAGCATAAGTTATCGACCTATATAGTCAAAAATCCACCCAAGCTGGATGCAGATGTTGTTGGTGCTGCCAAGTTGAAAGAAAACGGTGGGCCTCCCAAGGACGAGATCGTCGATGCTAATGGTGGTGATAAAAGTTCTGACAACGACGAATTGGACGAGGATGATGATGACTGGGCTGACCCTCTGGATGAAAATGGCCAACTGACTGCAGGAATCGGAAAGCTGGTTCTGGACAAAGACTTGGAAAAGTCCGTTGATGAACGTCTTGATATGCTTGAAAAATTCTTTATCCGTGCCAAGGAAGAAGACAAGGTCGGAGATGGAAAGGAGCTAGTTGACGAGGCTGAGCGTTTGGACGTCAAACAGAAGGCTGTTCTTGTACTAGCTTTGACTTTACTAGATGAGAACATCTTGAAAGACAAACAGTTGGAAAAGTACAAGAAAGCATTTCTTCGCTTTACACTCAATGACAAAAAGGTACATTTGTTTTAATAAAATCTATTAAAATATGTTTTAGGCTCAACGTTATCTTTTGGGAGGAATTGAAATGCTAATAGTCCAACACGAAGCCGAACTTCTCCCGAAGAGTGCCCACATCATCAAGGCACTCTATGACTACGACCTTGTTCTCGAAGAGAGCATTCTGGCTTGGGGAGAAAAAGCCTCGTCGAAATACGTGAAGAAGCCGAAGGCCAAGGAGATCATTGACAAAGCCGCTCCATTTTTGAAATGGCTGGCTGAGGCTGAAGAGGAAGATTCTGAGGAGGACGAAGACGATGACGAGATTGCCGTAAGTCAAACTAATTTTCTTCAAATAAATTGATTGCAGTTCGATACTCGTCGTCCTCAGCAGGCCAGACCGGAAGTGACTGCCCCGAAAGAAAACGTTACTGTGAAGAATGAAGTCGGAGACGAAATCGATATTGACGATATTTAAATGATGGTTTAATATGTTTAGTAATCCTCCGTGATATGTTTCTTCTATTATCCTTGTTTATTTGGAAATAAACTAGCTTATTATAATCGGGGCTCGTTCCGGGTTGTTTCCTTTAGATACTTCTCTTGTAGCAGAGACACCGTTGCAATGTTTCAGTGAATGCATCTCTTCAGAAATTTTAGTTTTTTTGTCCGTTGCTATAGCAGTAAGATACGACCGGGCTTAATAAAATATAGGATGGATCCTACTACATTGAAGTTAGATACTCCAGAATTCAAGTACTTTCGTTTTTGTACGGCTTACAGACTTTATTTTCAGTGATTTGTTTACACCTCAATTGATTAAACTTTCCGATCTCTTTAAAAAGTATAATTACGATCTCAGGTATGTCGGGCCAATCATTTTATTAACGACTAGTTTATAGAATTGCTGGTGGCGCAGTTCGCGACTTGCTTATGGGTATACGACCTGCAGATGTCGATTTTGCTAGTACAGCAACTCCTACAGAAATGAAAGTAAGTCGGCGAATAATGCTACTAACAAATTATATTTTTATTCAGGATCTTTTTGAAAAAGAACAAATTAGAATGTTGCATAAGAGAGGCGAAGAACACGGGACCATCACCTGCAGGATTGATGATAAAGAAAATTTTGAAATAACTACACTCAGGTGCGTAAAAGAGATCGATCTGTTATATAGTATTATATAGAGTCGATATTGTGTGCGATGGACGACGGGCAGAAGTGGAATATACCAAAGATTGGCAACTTGATGCCAATAGAAGAGATCTTACAATTAACTCATTATTTCTTGGTAAAGTTTATTTTATCCTTTTACTGGCGATGTTTTCGGTCTCGACGGCACTGTAACTGATTATTTCGGTGGTATTGAAGATGTCAAAAATAGAAGGGTTGCTTTTGTTGGTGATGCTGAACAACGCATACAAGAAGATTACCTGCGTATTCTAAGGTTGACCTTTTATAAATCTTTCGCTAATTATTTAGGTATTTCCGTTTCTTTGGACGTATTTCAGCTACAAACTTGCATGAAGAAACAACTATTAACGCAATTATCAAACATAAACATGGAATGAAGGTGGCAGAACAGTATGACAATTAAACAAAAATTTGAGGGTATAAGCGCAGAACGTATTTGGACAGAATTGAAAAAGATTGTGGTTGGTCGCATGGCTCCTGAGGTTCTGGAATGTATGCTCGATACATGTGGGCTAGACTGTTATCTTGGATTGCCGAATAACTATGATTTAAAACGTTTTTCTGAGGTATTACTAGTTTTTTTCTGTAAATTTTTAATAGGTTTACAAATTATTCGCAAAAGATGTTCAACCTATGACTATGATTTCCTGTTTATGCCATAAACATGAGGAAGTGGAACTATTTCATAAGAAAACGAAGGTAAGGCGTATGTTTTAGTGTTTTATCCGAAATAAGCTTTCAAATGCCGAACGTGATCTTGCGACATTTGTAATTAGTGAACGCAGTGAAGCGGAGAAGAATCGAGATGAAGAGAAGTGGTGGTTCATTAAGCTTGTCGACTTGACAGTGAAGTCACGCATTGATAACGGAAGGGATCGTCTCCTTCAGCTGGCTATGAGCATATGTTGCAGTAAAAGTATCGTTCAGTTTTTAAAAGATTGCTCTGTTCCGGTGTTTCCCGTCAATGGTAGGAAGTATATGTTTGCGCTAATATTCTTTTAGGAAGGGATTTACTGGAAGCTAAAGTTCCTAAAGGTCCGGGCGTCCAGATTGTCTTGTCGAACCTTTACGAAGTCTGGAAAAACAATAATTTTCATATGGATAAGGGAGAACTTCTGACGCACCTCAGTTTAGAAAACATCAATATCAAACCACCCCGAGCTAAAAGAACAAAAATAAGTAAATAAATTTATTTTACCAACAATGTTAACAACGCGAATCATTAATAAAATTTTGTCGGAAACCAAAACCCAGATGATCACCAATGAGGCGAAAACACTTCAACAATATGAGGTTCAGCATATTTAACGAGTAGTACTAGAACTGAGTCCTCTATCTTTGTTCAAAAGTTTTTCTTCAGCTACCGATTCAGCCAAAAAGATTTTGGCAACATTTTCACCGGTGACCTCAAAAACAAAGTTGTAATAGACAAAATAAACGTACGGATCTACAGAAGTCATGTAAAGAATCAATTTCACGACATTCTAGGAACGATTCGAGCATACCATTACGAGCCTAAAACTGAATATAATTTGTCGTTTAATATACCTGGAGAACGGGGGGTTTCATCTTCCTGATATCATCCATGGAAAGAGGCGGATCACCTCGTGCTTGTCTTTGTTCGTTTTCCATTTGCTGAAATAGAAAATAATTCACATAATGATTTTAACTTACCCTTTTTTGAGATAGATTAAAAACGGTGTTATCATGTCGCTGTTTGTCACTCATATATTTAGCAATAGCAGAAATGGATTTATTCAATTCATCAACGTTGGCCATCATGTTACGAACGGCCTTTTCCAATGATCTGAAAAGAGTATTCAAAAATGTTTTCAGACTCAACAATACCGTCCAGTGCCAAGCTTTAAAAATCCAGCGGCAGCATCGGGTGCTCGACTCGGGGCAAGCGCTAATTCAGCCATCATAACATTAACCAGATAACTGCTTTTAATAGTTATGGGTAGCTCTTCGAACATATTTTCATAAGTAAGTTCAGCGGCTTTTACGGATTCCGGGCTCCAGTCATCCTGAGCACACAATTTTAATGCAGAGAAAGAAAGCCGGAAAGCTTTGAGCGACAACTGGCCCATTCTCGTTTTAATGGGATCTAGATAAAATTAATTAACGGAAATATTTTAATTACCGTAAATGAGAACTATTCCGTCGGCTACTTGCTCTTGGTATTCACGCATAGAATCAATGAGTTCTTGATTAAAACAAGCACCAAATGCATGCGCTTGATAGAACCCAATAAGTTCATAATCTATGTTCATTTGCCTGAAATAAAAAACATAAACAGTCGTTCATTATTCAGAAAAAAAAATTAACATAAAAATTTACCCCTACCTGAATTTCCTAAGGGTATCCACCAATTCATTATCCTTGACTTTAGCGTTTTCATCGATCATACCACCAAGCTCATCACCATCAGCTACAGGTTCAGCACGGGCTGTTGGAAAAGTATTGGTTATCTCTAATCGCTCTTCTTCCAAACATACTAGTCCTGTAAGGAGACCTTGGCAGGCTTCCCCGGCCATCTAAACGTAAAATAACAAGCATTGATAAGCGTTACTTCACTCATTCCGGCATGAAGTTCGCTATCCACATGTTTGACAATCTTCATGATCACTAGCGAGTCTATTTGAACACGGTTAACCTTTGGAGGTGACAGAGATGCAGCTACTAAATTAGCCATTGTGTATCAACAAATCTGAAATTTTTTTATAAATAATATTAATAATATAGAGCATATTCCAAAACGGTACAGTAAAAAAAAATATGAATAATCGATAATGTGAAATGTTAAAATGATGCAAGCAAAATCTTTCATCAAGTTGCTGAAAGTGTTGGTAATATATAGGCAAACTAATTGAGTAAATTTTAAAAGTTCGCAGCGAATTGGTAAAAAAGAATAAGACTAACAAGAGTATGTAAAATTTTCAATATGAATTTTTTTATATTGAAGGTCTTAGAATGGTTATTGGTTACTAATAGAGCACACTTTCACGTCGACCGATTTGCTCCATTACTAATCTACGTTGCGTTATAGTGGCCCTTGATTTCCGTCATTTTCCTTTTTTTCGCAGGCTTATTCGTAAAGGCTTTATAGTCCTTCATAAACTATATTGCTATTTTCAGATGAAGATTTGGATATTCACTATATTTGTCGTTGTTGCTGTTGCATATCCTGACGATGAATATGTAACCTGTAGAAGCCTTTTAAAACTGATGAATACCAATGAAGGCTCTCGTTTACACTCACATGACGTAAAATATGGCAGTGGAAGTGGACAGCAATCGGTAACGGCCGTAAGGAATTCTGATGATATAAATTCGCATTGGCAAATTTATCCAGGTACGTAATATTTATTTCTATTTCATTTCTTTCAGCTCTGAACGAAGATTGTGGTCGTGGGGCTGCCATTAAATGTGGGCAGACTATCCGTCTTCGCCATCTCAGCACTGGTTGTTGGCTTCATAGTCACCAGTTTACGGCTCCGCTGTCTAAGAATTACCAGGTTTTTTAGACATTGTTTCTTTTCATTTAATAATTTAGGAAGTATCTTGTTTCGGAGGTGAAAATGAATCAGATTCTGGCGATCATTGGCAAGTTCAGTGCGATACCGAAGAGTGGATCCAAAGTGAAGTATAAGCAAATTTTGCTATTTTAATAATGACGTATTCCCAGAATGTCCGGCTCAAACATATGGAAACAGGAAGCTTTTTAGCTCTTAGTGGTCAGGTATGGTGTTCTATACATTATTAAAATAATCTTTGATTTCAGCAATACGGTAGACCAATTTCGGGGCAAAGGGAAGTGAGTTTTTTTTTGTTTTAGTTATTTGTATTTTCTAATTTATAGGTGGTGGCAACAAGCGGAATGTCGAACGGGGGATATTGGAGAACTGCTGAAGGTATTTTTATGGCGAAAAACAAAGACTTATAATTGATTGTAAAATCTTGCCGTTCTTAGGGTTTTAATTACACGTGATATTCAAATGTATTTCATATAGACGGGTTGCGTCAATAAATTATTTATTTTCTGCAATGCTAAAAAATTCGTTTATTACCACGGACGCAAATTGGTTTTATCAGAGAGATGGTTAGCACAGCTGGAATACTCTATGCGGAATTGTTGAGGAGAGTGTTCAGTGATCTTTGTGACAGTGGCTTGACCAACGTATTTGAAGTCCCCCGATATCACCTCATGAATTGCTCCTATAGATGCTCCATGTCCAACCATGACTAGATCCCCTGTAATCCATCTAATGAGTGCCAAAATTTAGAAATACCTGCATACTTTTGAGTTAACCTTTCTAACGTAATTCTTAATCTGTTGACACAAGCATCATCGCCGCAGCCTTCTTTAGGTAAGGTGTTCTAAATTATAAAAGTAACTGGTTCATTATAATTCTACTTTTGTAAATATCGGGAGGTATTGATGGTCGACTAAAGGATATTTTTCTTTCAGGGCATCATTTTCCCAGAAGCCAGGAGGTTTTTCACATAAATAAAGAGCTTCGCAAAGCCCAGCTTCTGCCTAAAAGCAGGAATTATTTAACAATTCTTTCATACTTTCACTGGAAGTCCTTTATTGGCTGAGATTGCCGAAGCAGTCTCAATAGTGCGGTCGTACGGGGATGCGAATATATGATCTATTTGAATTTTGGAAAATCTGAAATAAACATTTAAGTAACCGAAATAGGTATTGGTACCGTGCGGCCAGTTCTTTGGCTTGTTCTTTACCTCGGTTACTCAAATGTGAATTATCTCTTTTTAAATTTTCAGCATGGGGCAATTTTTTCCAGTTCCTGTTAATATTGTCTTCTCTAAAAGAAACTTAGAAATAATTTTTTTTTAGAAAAAAACGCACCTTTCCGCATGCCGAACAACCCAGATTGTTCTAGGATAAGAGATTTCGGACATGGGCACTACAAAGTATTCTTTTTGTACATAATATCGCTTAAAGGGACCCTGCCACGCGCTCCAATCGTGCGCCAAGTGTGCGCCAAGTTTTGGAGCGCGCTTACTGTGCGCCGGAGCGCATTATATGAGAAATTGACAAATTTGCTTTCTAGATGGCTTATTTTGCATTTTCACTGTGCAGGACATGTTGCAAAATATAAAGCAGACCATGACAAACAATTTGATATATGAAACCAAGCATAACTCGAAAGATAAGCTAATTTATTAGCTGTATGAATAATTTGTTACTCAATTTTTGTCAATTGGCATTTTTCTCGCGTGGTTTCATATATCAAATTGTTTGTCATAGCCTGCTTTATATTTTGCAACATGTCCTGCACAGTGAAAATGCAAAATAAGCCATCTAGAAAGCAAATTTGTCAATTTCTCATATAATGCGCTCCGGCGCACAGTAAGCGCGCTCCAAAACTTGGCGCACACTTGGCGCACGATTGGAGCGCGTGGCAGGGTCCCTTTAATAATAAACCGTGCCAACGGTATCCAAATATCAAGATGGACATCAAATGTACAATTTATTTAATGGATCAAGATGCGATTATCTTCTGGCGATGTCGGGGTTAAACTGTGAATTGTATTTTTGTTTTGTTTCTGGTGGAGGTTTGAACCGCTCGGGGTGTAGTAGCTGTTCTTGTCGAAGTCGCTGATAAAATGTAAATAAAAAGATATTAAAGTGGGTACCTCTTCACGTTCTCTTTTTATTCTTTCCTCCCTCATAGCTTGAAGTTTCCTCTTTTTTTCGGCCTCCTCATCCCGCTGTTCTTCACTTCGATCCCGTTTTTTAGATTTTTTCTTTTCTGTAAAAATTTAAAAAAAATAAAATAAAATAATTACTTTTCTTTTCATTATCACTGGAATCGCTAGAATAATGCTTCCTTTTTTCTTTCTTCTTTTTCTTGTGTTTTCGTTCTTTACTTTTTTCATATTTTCCTTCTTTTAAATGTTGTGTTGAAACCGGTTGCACCTAAAATATGCGTAAATTCCATCTGAAAACTTACAGATTTTTCTGGTCTTGTTCGAAGAGGCAGCTTTTCGTACCATTCCGTCTTTTTTTCGAATTCGTTAGTACCTTCTGCAAACATTTTCTGTATCCCCATCTTAGATTCCCACTCCTAAATAAATAAAAATGGATTGATCTAAAGATAAAATACGTGTTGTTCCTTCTTTTTTTCTTCTTCATACTCTTTATTTCCTGTGCCAAGATTTTTTCTTTCTTCTCGTTCAAGGTCCTACATAAGAATATTTATAAATTTACAAAAAAAAACCTGAAAAAAATTAACGTGCCCTGTTTCATCAAAGATGCTACTATCTTTGTTTGATGGAGAAGACCTTCCCATTCCAAACATTGTCTCCATTCTAAAAATATTTCAATTTTATTGCAAACAATACTCGCCTTTCGTCTGCTATTGACCTTAGCGCTTGCATTCTCCGCTCATTTTCTGCTAAGATAGCTCTGTCCAATCTTCGTTTTTCTTCTTCGGCTGCTTTTGCTTCATCCCTGCGAACTCGGGCCATATTTTCTTTTGTGCGGACATGCCATTTCTTCTTTGGAAGGATATTCATCTGTACAATAGTCAAATATTATTATATAGCTAAAAAGATAGAAGAAAACCTGATAATACAGCCCAAGTAAATAAAAGAATAGTCAAGGAATTTTTACAGCTGAAATAATTTGGGCGCTAATTCCAAATGTTATTCAAATATTGCAGCAAATTTGCGAGTACAAAATATGACATTTTTATCACAGATGGGATAATCACAACAATAATTGATATTATAAATATATAAAGGATACTTTATACACATTATGCGGACCTGAAGCTTTCAGCAATATCGATAAAACTGAATAAAATTCGAACAAAAATGAATTACGTGGGAGAAGGAGTACACAGGGAGATTACGACCGTAAGTAAAGCAAAATAAGAGGGAGCCATCAGCAACCCATGCTGGGAATATAGAGCAAATTTATGGCATCGGCCAGCGGGACAGTTTTCATGTGACGTTTTGTATCTTGGGAGAAGACTTGTTCCCGGTGACGCAGCGGTCGGACGTGGTCCTCACGGGCCATTCGATAAGCGCGGCTGGCATTTAACTTGAAATTGATTCTCTTTGTGTTAAATAATTGACTGACCACAGTGAGACGAACCATCTCAGCCAATTCAGCGGCACCTACAAGTGCGCCATCGAAAAGTGGCCCAAATTCGAGACTACTCGTCGTGTCGACCCGAACCCTGTAAATCTTGTCGCCAGCCTTTTCCAAAACTATCAACACATCACAGAATTTTGTGGCAATCGTTTCTCTTTTGTAAGGGCGGGAATGTTCTGACCAGACGACATGCACCTGAAATGGTCGCCTTTTTTTCGCGATTGTCTAGTCAACCTCGTCATTTCCGATATGTTTCCATTTGTAGGTGACATCTCCCCCAAGACGAGTGTTTACATGGAAAATGAGCTCGGTGTCAGGCGTCGCATAGTAAGGAGCCGTCGAATCGGCCGGCAATCCTCCCGGGTAACCGTCATGACTTCGTCCGATTTTCACCTCAAATAATTATGATCTTCAAATTGAAAATTTCTTACTTCCCAGCCTAATTCCTCTACAAATTTGTCAAATTCAGGAGACGCCTGGGAATTTGAGAGGATCGACTGCTTGTCTTCTTGATCTTCGCCGACATAGATGACAGCCACCTGGAATTGAACTGTCTCAAGGGGCCAGTCACCACGAGTACTTTGTGCACTTCCCGGGAACAAGTCTGGTCGAGATGCTTCAAGTCTCGATTGAAATTGGCCGGCACTTCGGCAACATTTTGGGCAAACCCGAGACTCGACGAGAATGATCGCCACTCAAGAAGTCTAAAACATTTCTGGGATAAATTGACAAGAGACACACCTCGACGGTGGCTGGGAAGGTGTCTCCTTTTTAGGGGCGAGAAGGGGAGCCGGCTGTCGTCGACTATTCTCGATCAGTTTCATCCACGGGCCGATGTCCACCGGCCATGGTTTCTTGTTCAACTGTTCTTGGGGCAAATCGTCAAATGGGTCATCCATTGCGCCCAAAATACCCACTGAATCTCGTCCTAAATTATTTATAGTCATCTATAAAGACGACAGTTTCCTCACCAGCTCGTCGACCCTTTTTAGCCTCTTTCTTCAGCCATCCGTTGACATTTTTCTTCTCCCGTCTTTCGACGATATGAGGTTCCATGATCCAACAATGTCTTCCGACCACCGTCCGACACGTCACCTCACATTGTGGATCCTTGTTAACTCTAGAAATATTCTTTTGCCGAGAAAAACGGAAACTCACGTGATAATAGAGCTCATTTTTTGCACGAAGACAGTTTTCTCTGGTTTATGGAGGGCGCTTTTGGCAGCGACTTCGATTGAATTCCAACGGGAAACATTGAATCCGGGAAGGGGAAACTGACCGGCCATTGTGACCAAAGCACCTAAATGGGACGAGGAGTAATTTGACAGACAGCCGGGTGGGTAAACAGGCGACGGGAGATTGACGACAGGAGGAGGAAGCTCACCTTCTAACAGTTTCTGTCGATCGCCGAGGATACCGCGAACAACTTGGGGCAATTCTCGCTGGGATCGGACCATGCACAGCGACGCCATGGACCATTCAGTCTCGGTACGAGTGCGCTCATCGCGGAGATGAGCACACGATTGAAGGAGAACTTGAAGCACGGTGCTGCTTAGCCCGAAACGGGAAAGAGATGACAAACTCGAACAAAGCACAGGCAACAGCCTCGGCCCGTATCGATGTTGGGCAATTATTGGGATTAACTGAAAGGTGAGAGTCTACTTTTGGTCGAGTAAAAACCTTGGCGAGAAGTTCGTGGTCGGCTCTTTGGAGGATAAGGAGAGTTAGGGCATTGAGACACATAATCGAATGACTGAGAGACATGTCCGCCGTCGAAAGTTGTCGGAGTAGCAATTGCTCAGCTTGGATATGCTCCGACGACATCAGAGCCAAGGCTTTTAACAGATGTTGCTGGGAAACAGGAACAGTCGACAGCAATTTGGGAATGGATTGGAGCAGATGAGGAGAGAGCACGGATAGATGCTGAGGGGACATCAGGGCGAGATGGGACAACACCTGAACAAACTCAATTTTCGATTGGAAATGCGACGAGCACCTGGGGATCATTTTGCTGGATAAGACGCTGAAAGGCACGAATAATGTGCGCTTGAATGAGAAGAGGAGGAGGACGGACAAAATTTAGCACAGTGGCCAATGCGCCAGTACAATGGGGAAGAACCTGGGAAGGAGCTGAGACAAGGCGAGATGTCAGCCAATGAGCCAGCGGATCGAGATGAGTCTGAAGGGCCGACGGTTCATGGAAAAGGGTCGCTTACAGCCAGCAGAAGCTGAATGGCCTGGGAGATTGCGTCGACAGCAATCACAGCATTTGCATTGGAGGATGGCCCAAGGAGGGACATCACTCGTCGCCAAACTTGAAGCCACGTGGTGTTATCTCCTGACCAAGACTGAAAATGAATTGAATTCCTTGGATTGATAAAGATTTACAGCCACAGCAAAAGTTATGTCATCGGTCTCCTGGAAGACATTGTCTTCGCCGGCGGTGTCTCCGCTTTCTTGCGACGCCACCTCGTCTAAACTGCTCGTCTCGCCTCTTTCTCTTTGACGTCGACTAGGCTGTGGAGGAGCAGACATCTAAACAAACATCTTCGTCTAACCCGAAGCGATGTCACTTACAGTTGATGTCCTGTCGAGTTCTTCTTTTGAAAAGACGTCAATATGAGCCAAATGGAGAATCAAAGCCCGGGTAACACTCCTCGTGACTTTCGCCCATTGCTGGGTCATCTGGATCCAAATTCCTTTCACAAAGACGCTGTGCACTTCGTCCCATAATTTGTCTTCCAATTCCACACGTCTTATCGCCTAAAATTGATATTTCTCTTATAAGATTTTGGAGAATATACTTTGAGGATAATCATATTTGTAAGAATTGTACTGGCAAAGGCGGCAGCCACATCCTGTGAGTATTTTTCCGAATACGAACAAACTTTCGAGCCGGCCTCACATAGTCGAACCATCAATTCTGTCCTGGAAATGACCTTTTGAATCAGAAGAACAAAGAGTACAAACCAGACTCTAGGCCCCAGTGGCTTGGGCAACTGAATCCGATGAGCGACGAGTTCTCGACAGGCGCGGAGGATGGCGAAGGAAATGCTGACAGCAGAATTGACCCGATCGCCTGGCTGAAGGAGATAGGCCGAATGGAAGAAAGACAACATCATGTTGATTGTCAGCAGAGAACAAGACTCCACGGACACTTCTCCCGAAGCAACAAAAGGCGGAATCTCGTACTGGAGAAGCCAGTTGGTCAGCACTCCGACGACTTTGTGGATGACGTTACTGCATGGCAGTGGCAAAGTCATCGCCTCCCTCATGAGGGTCAACGCCGTGTTGGTGGCTTTTTGGGAAGAGAAGAGAGCCTCGTGGAAGAGCAGCATCCCGGCATGAACTTGGTTTTGTTGTTGTTGTTTGGCACCTGCGATGTTGTTCATCCACCGGATCAGCCAATATCTAGAGCACAACCACTGATAGGCACAACACGAAGAAGAAGAAGGAAAGAGGAGGAATGACGAACAACAAACCTGGCGATGACCACTGGATCCGCCGTGTCCAGGGACTCGGCATTGTCGAAAGCGCCTTCCCAACCACCAAAAATGTCGACACCATTCGATTCCAAATCCGGAAAACACTCGGCGATATACAATTGGATGACCCTGATCAAGTCACGTCATCACGGAGGAAAAGCGACGAGGTCTACCTGTCAATTATAAACTTGGCACATTGGAGTCGACGACTCTCGTCATTCCACTCGATTCGAATCGACTCCCGAGTACAATATTCCAAGAACTTGTCCAAGTAGACCTTTAAATGAAGAGACTCAATTAACCGGGCAACCCACTTGTAGCAGTTGAGCTCTTTCTTTGGCATTTGAGCCATTTCCTCCCGGCACTGGCGATGGTACTCCTTTGAGGTTTTCTGACCATTCGACCGTTCCTAAGCATCTTGTAATTTTATCGGAAGGAGAGGAACCGGCAGATTGGCAGTATTCTTGAAGGACGAGCTCGGTACTGTCGCCATTTCGGAGTGGAAAGTACGGGAGAAGACATTGGAAGACTCGATCCAAATCAGGAGTCACTTTCCCAAATACACTCAGACTCTGATAAAAGATGAGGAAAAGTCGGATGGCTATTTTCCGGACAGCCAAGAGATTCCGTGGATAGATGGCCTTTTTGAGGAGAGATTCGATGGCGTGTCTTTGCCAGCCGTTTCCGACCAACTCCGGTGCCAAGCAAAGAACTTGTTCCAATGTCCAAAGGCCGCTTTCGGCTTCGATCGCCCCTAAATATTCTTCGTTTTCTTTTCTTTTTTTTGTCGATTACCTTGTGGATTTTGTGCTATATCCGTGGCTAGAAGAAGCTCGTCTACAAGATGAAATGTCTCAAAACTGTAGTCATCAATTAGTTGTCTCTTTTCCTGTATCGCCCATTTTTTCTGTATTTTAGCTAAACTTACGTGAATTGTTAAATTATCCAGTAGAATTTTCAAATGTTTAACCCGACTTACGCTGTCCCTAAATAAGTTTCTTGCCATATTTGATAATTTGGATACCTGTTCATATCCGTGAAACGTTGAACGCTGGCCATCAAATCTGACGACTTGCCTTTTTTAGCAAACATTTCGGAAATCTAAAATTATCCGAATTTTTAAGCTATAATTTTCTATTTTTTGTTGTTTTTTAAACTTACTGCGATATGTTTTCAGCTATCCATTCAATGAAACCACAGAAACAAAGAGATGGCCTAATTGTGCAATTTCTGCATAAACTTTCCTCCTTCCTTGAAACATGTGTGATGTGATCAATTGTAATAAAAAAATGGGATATCTGTGCGTTGAAACGCTGACTAATTCACTTAGAAAACTGACAACCTATACTTAAATTTATTATTTGTACAAAATGACAATTAATTGCTGTAATTCTAAGAAAATTCTGAGATAGCCAGCGCTGAAATCCCTTTTTGATGTCCTTCCAGTTTTGCGACCATTGTTTTTGTCTCTACATTCCATATTTTTAATTTTCCGTCAGATCCGCCAGTAAACATATATCTATTAATTGATTATGAATATAGACCCACAAAAAACCTGCTGTCTCTCGTAACCAACGTATCCCAATTCCAGTCGCAGTCCATCTCGAATACTATCGGATTCTTGAAGTGATTTTCATAAAATGGATAATTATCGCCAGGCAACCATTCTATTCTGGTATCTGTCATTGAAACTATAAGATACCGGCCATCAGAAGTATATCTAAACGGCAAATTATGTGGAAAAAGTTGGCCATACCTTAACGAGAGGCCTTTGCCTTTTCTCAATTCTACCATTCCTAGGTAAGCAGCTTCTGTCGCCGTTTCCATTGCCATTGAGGAATTTTGATAAGATGTTTGTGAAAGACGCCATGTTAAGAGATTCCCTTAAAATGTATTTTGACTGAAAAACGTGGTTGGCTGGGAATAGGGCGGAGACAAAGGAGCCCCCCTAGGGGGAATACGCCAATGAATCAGATCAGAAACGCCACCACAACAAAATAATGCGGTGACACTAAGTTATCGATTAAAAATTTACTTTTTATCTCGGAGCAAGAAGGAAAAATAAATAAAAAGTATTCACCTCTATTTGTAATCCCGGATAAAATTGTTCCATTCGGATGAACCGCAAGTTTTACTACAAATTCAAAAGTATTTAATTCCGGAACATCTAATGACTTAAAATACGTCAAATATATAAAAATATCCAACATACTCTGTTAATTTGCTTACTAAGATCCCATATATGGACTCCTCCACATTGATCGGCTATAAAAAGTTCAACACCATTCAGATGCAGTACTACTGATGTTATCGGGTTACCTATCTGTAAATGTTTATATTAGTATTGAACAAAGCGAGCAAAGATAGTCGTGGTCAGAGCTTCGATCAATCGTTAACGGTTCGCGCAGTCTGTTGACACAATCAAAAATGCCGGTCAAGCACATTGACAACCGTGAAAAGAGATTAACAATGGAATTGCCGATCTTATTTGAGAATGGCAAGGGTGTTTATCAAATCTGAAACTAACTTCTAAAGCATTGTGGCATGTGAGGGCAGATACGTGTTGTCTCTGAGATATAGTCATGTCGAATATTCTAATGTGGCCATCATCTCCACCTGTGAACATCCATTGACCACGATTAGACTGAACATAGAAAATGAAATAATAACAAAAATATGCAACATACGTACATCAAATCCACATGTAGTGATATTTTTATTAGCACCCTCAAAAGATGGGCATATTACGGGTTGGGTAGACTGAGAAATATCAAATATTTTTAATTTTTGCCAAGTTCCAATAGCAATATGTGATACATTTGGAGTACCATTTGGCACAAATGCCAAGCAATTTATCTGCATTCGTGTTTTTGTCAGTTATACAAAATGGCAAACCTGTGCTTCAGGATGTGGAATAGTGATAACTTGTGTTTTACTGTTAGTATCCCATACACGAACTGTTAAATCATAAGAACCAGAAGCAATGTATGTCATATCACTGAAACATTGGATGGATTTATTGATGACTATAGATAACTAATCTTGGTTATTATTACAAATATAATAATTAGACAATGTATAATTACATGATATTTATTCTTTAAAATGTTAGATATGGAAAAATGCAAGCTATTACCACATAAAAATTTATAAAATAGAGGAATGCCCGTTTTCAAAGATGCACAAGTAATTGCACAGCCGAGTAAAACCCGGGATAAAGCACTGTGCTTGATAATACTTCGGTAAGGCAAATAAACGCTATGAACAATGGTTAAAATTTTGGTTTTTTTTTAAATTTACAATCCTGAGGAAGTATAAAGATGATGGAATATAGTCTTCTATTACAATAGTTAATTCATTGGAGTGTTCGCATGAGATCGGACGCGGGAAGATACCCTAGTAAGGAAAATTATAAGCTATAAAAGTCTAACAAACCTGGATACAGAATTATTTCCTTTCTTTTCGGGTATAATTTTTCTTATTCGTTTAACCCAATTGTTACATTCTTCTCTTGAAATTGCCATTAAAGTTATTTCTTTGGCTACACGAGGCATTCTACACATTTGCAAATTGGACTCTTGTATGTGCTCCTTATGCATTTTAAAATGGCATTCTGAATTTTAGTACTTTAAATGATTGCAATTCAAGCAAACTTTTGCATTCATAAGCTAATGGAGGACGAATAGTAGCATTTAACTTTTTCTGACAATAATCGCAAGTCGCTGGCATATGGAATGTAAGTTCTTGGAAGTCGTGACCTCTGCTTAGTTCTTGGTTAGCAGCAATGGTCAAATCAGTGGTGGATGCATGACGGCTGGTTGGCCCACTAGATGACTCGTCATCATACAGAATCTGCAAATATTAATTATTTATTGAAAACAGCTTGCTTACTTGGAAAATGCGCACAAGCTGTTCTTCATCAGCTCTTATATCTGCAGCTGTTACATGTCGAACAAGTACAATTTTACTGAAAATTATTATTATCACCGAAAATATACATTATTTTTTGATTCTAATTTAAAACAGCAATACATACGTCACATCAATTATTTTGTACAAAGTTCCGCTACCTCCAGCCTGCTCAGCGTATAAAGTAAAATTAATAACATCTAATCTTGCCCACAGATTCATCCAATCTTTCTAAAAAAATATAAGATAAATTACAAAAATGAATTGTTCAGTACCCTTCCTTTCTTTCCAGAGAGACGTTTGTCTGGTTTTACGGCAACCCAGCCTTCGTGAGGACTATACGAAAGTGTGCTATTTGATTCCTCCCTTGAGTCGACAGAGCGTGTATCATCAACACCTCTTTTCTTCAGTAGCTCTTCCATTTCAAACATTTCCTCTCGCACCTGGTCTAATTCACTTATTTTATTATCAAGCTGAAAAATAATTAAACTCCATTTGTTTTTATAATAAAACCTGTTCATTAGCATTGCTAAGTTCACTTTCAAGGAAACGCCTTGCATCTTCTTTTTTATTAAGCTCTCTTTGCAATTTGGAAAGTTCGCCTTCGAGCCCACGCTGAAAAATTAGCGGTAAACTATTGCTTACAAAAAAACATACGATTTCTTTGTTAAGTTTGACTTCGTTCTTAGATGGTTTATTCTTCGAGTCGAAAGTTTTCTTAGCCATTTCTTCTTCTAATTTTCGAATGAGGCTCTTCTTTTCCAATTGAGCGACTTCCAGTTTCCTATAATTTCTTAAAATAAGCGGAATAGAATGACGGACTTTTTTAGTTGGCGATTTTCCGTAATAATATCTTCGTTATTAGGCAAGGTTTCATTGCTGATTGTTGCATTTGCTGAATGTTCCAGTTCAACTGCCAAGATACCGATTTGTTGTTCCTTTTGTTCTAATTCCTGAAAGCGTCAACGTGAAGAAATGTGAAACTACAAGTAAAACTTTTCTATTTTAAAATTTCTAAATTTTTCTGTATGTAAAATATTTTAAAAAAAGTAAATGTGAACATTTTGCTGTAATTTTGAAAAAAAATACCTTCTTATGTCGGTTAACTAGCTGCTTACACTCTTCTGCCAATAATGATTTAGCCTTCTCCAAATCGATCACATTTGCTTCAGCAATTTGGCGAGTTAGCTTCTCGCTTTCCAATAATTTCCGTAGCTGTTCCACTTGACCCCTTTAAATAAGAGGTTTTAAAAATATGTGGTAAAAACTAACTCCAATTGTGGAACAACACTGCCAAATTGTCTTTCTCTCTCTTGTTTCTCTTCTTCTGATGTCTCGATTGCGTAATGGAATTTTTGAAAGAGAGTGTCGTCTTGTTCTTGAATTTTATTCATCCTGTCTATTTTCTTATCCATTTCATCAATCTTAATCTCCAGCTCTTTGTTTTCTCGATGAAGGCGATCATTGAGATGCTCAATACGGTTGACTTCAGTTTTAAGGCGATCATTTTCCTGCTCCAAAAATTTTTCATTTCCAGCAAGGGTGCCTAAGCGACGGGACATGTCGTCCATATGTCGTTTATCATTGGCTCGAAGATTTATTTCAGTTTCCATTTCTATTTTTAATTGATCATTCTAAAATCTATGTGTCCAATATATAAAAAATGCCACCTCTTTTCGAAGCCTCTCTAATTTTTTTACCATTTCCGCTTCATTTTGACGAAATAGATTTTCCTAAAAAGACTACATTGTGGAAAAAAAAAGAAAAGATGAAAATATTTTACAAATTGAAAAATTTAAAAAAATAAATAAATAAAAAACCTACTTGATGGGCTCCATTTTCTTTTCTTTCATCTAGGACCTTTTTCAATTGGATTGCCAACTCTTCTTGATCTCTTGTTCTTTCGCTAACCATTGCCATCAGTTTCATATTTTCCCGTTTCAATTCGTCATTCGTGTGTTCAACTCGCGAACATCTTTCTTTTTCTTCAGCTAATTGTGTATGCATTTGCCGCATTTGAGACTGCAGCTGATTTTCATTTTCTTGGTACTAAAATAAATAGAAATGTTCTATACTTTCAAGACAAACTTTTGAAACTTTGGCTTCCATTGACTGGGTACAATCACGTTGAAGACGAAGCTCTTGTTCAACACGGCGAACTCTATCATCACTTTCCGAGGTAATTTTCATCCTTTCTTGTACTTCTTTTAGTTCTCTTTCCATGTCACGCAGTCTACTCGAATATCTGAAAGTTTGGTTGCCAAATAAATATATTAAAAAAATAAAATTACCTGTCTCTCTCAACTTCCAGTTCTCTAGCTATATTTTCTTTTCTCGAAACATCATCATTTATCATATCAAGTCGAGCTTTATATTCAAGAACCTCTGCTTTCATTGCTTCCAATTTACTTTCGAGTTCCTAGAAAAAATATATCCAATTATTGTTTAAAAATTACTTTGCGAACATCATCCTGTGCTGTCGAGTTCGAACGACTTTTCTGTACATCATTTCCATTAATTCGATCGCTATTTACAAGAGAAAGGGCTTTCAAAGGGCTGAAATTTTATATTCAATTAATTGTATTAAAAACTGACCTCAATTCATTTGTATATGTAAATCCAATAAAAGGTAATTGACCTCCATTAAAATTTTTGGGTAGTTGAAACGTGGCATTATTTTCTTGCCTGGTTTCAATAACCTGTAAAAAATTTAATAAAGACTAAAAATGCATACATCAAAATTAGTTGTGTCGTCATCTCCTTTTAATTCAGGAACTACAGGTGGGGATGCTTCTTTGAGGGTGGCGAAAGTCCATTCAGAGTTTTTGAAAAAAGGATGGGCTCGCAATTCATCGGGCCCACTCTTACCCAAGCGTATATCAGAACGAGAAAGAAGCTTCTTGATAATATCCTAATATTAAATAAATTATAGTCAGAAAATTTGGAAACCTTTCCATTAGCTGAAAGAGTAGGCTCATCTGGAAACTTCAAAGTCTGTTCGTGATTCATTATATTAGAATATGTCGTGACGAGCGCCTCAGCATAGAAAGGAGTATCGCCATAAATCATTTCGTAGATAAATACACCTAATGACCTGTAATTTAAAAAGAAAATGACGAGGCCTAGCAAAGAACATACCACCAATCCACCTCGGCTCCAAATTCGGCTTCTCGACCTTGGTTTTGAAGAACTTCAGGGGCAATATAATCAGGTGTGCCGACGGCTGAAAATAATTACCTTGTTTAACGGCAAATTAAAAATACCTGTAGAACACTTTACAACTCCATTTGCGCTCATTTTGACACAAGTTCCAAAATCGGCCAATTTCACATGCCCAGATCGGGTAATGAGCATATTGTCAGGTTTGACGTCCCTGTAAAATTGAAAATGATTTTTTTATTAGGATAAAGGTAAAATATTGGTAGCAGACCTTACAAAATATCATAATAATATAATAAAAAATTACCTGTGAATATAGCCCATTCCATGTAAACACGATAACGCTTCTACTAGCTCAGCGGCATAAAAACGTGTCCATTTTTCAGAAACGTCATAATTAGCCATAAGATTTACCAAATCTCCTCCTGGCATGTATTCCATAACCATATACAAAAATTTTTGATCCTGAAAATTAACATCGAAGTTACAAATAAAAATTACTTGAAATGCATAATGCAGTCTGACAATCCAATCCGAATTAGCGTGAGCCATAATATCCCTTTCTTCCCAGAAAAACGCCGATTCCGAACGTTTAAGCTGAAAATGTTAAAATTACCATAAATAAGCATGCAAGACTTTTTTTATGTTAAATTAAGGCTGATTGAAACTATAAATATTACAACAAACACACAAACCATGTCATCCTTGTTTAACAGCTTCATTGCATAGACGTTGTTGTTTTTTAAATGTCGAACAAGTTGTACTTCTCCGAAAGCGCCTCGACCGATGACTTTGAGCATGCGGAAGTCGGATCCTTTGAGTCGGACATGAGATAGTTGTTCCACGATTTTCTGATCTAAGCACAACACACCATTACAACATAGCAACAACGGCTAATTTCTTAGTAACGTAAAAATTAAAAGCATTTTTACAGCCAAAAAAGACTAAAACAAACAAAAAAAAACTCTTCAAGTGTTTTCAAACCTTACAAATTGGTTAGATGTATAAAAAATAATAAGTAAAAGAACTTACATCTGCCTACGAAGTTTTCTATATTTTTGTTCCTGATGTTAGGAATTTTACAGTCAATGACTAATGCTGTTATGGTGTCCTGAAATCATATATTACTAATTGTTCTTATATAAATTGATTGCTTTTATCAATAGGTTTTTCAATTTCTAATCAAAATAAAAAAAAACGTGAAACGTACCAGTAAGCAGTCTATGTTGAGAGGAGATCTTGGGTCGAGCAGCTGCCCGACCAAATCCACCTCCATCCTAAACACAACTATTAGAAAAAGCAATTGATAAAAATGAAGGTAGCAAAGGGATACTTCCCATAAAGAGATAAGCTAAATAAAAATTCAATACGTTTGTATATAAAATGTGGAAATACGACAGCAAGTACAAATATTACTCGTATATGGAAACAATAACTGCAGTCAAACAGGGAGGGAAAACATGGCAGTACACATTCCTGGACAGGGAATGCAGCAGCTGGAACAGATAAGGACAAAAACGAAAGAAATTGTGCAGAAAAATTATACAAGCGATAAGAACTTCTAAAAATTATAATACCCGCATTTGTCTATATGACTTTTTTGTGAATATCCAAAAAGCATTACATTGCGAGAAAAAAAAAGAATGACTAAATTGATTTCTTATAAGTATTGACACGCCCGAGCCAGCGTTTAGTCAACGATCGAGAAGCAAATGGAGCGAATCCGAAGACGACACGGAGCGGTAAGAAAAGCCAGCGCAAAAAGGCAGAGATTGTTTTTCGCTGACGCATCTTTTTCTATAAAAGGAGAGCACCTTTAGTGAGAGAGCGGCGGAAGAGGAATAACTGTCGAATTGGGAAAATTAGCATCGACAGATAATGGTTCGGGTGGGAGATCGTCAGGATGAATCGGAGGAGGAGGAGGAGGTACTGGGGTGGGTAAAGAGGCCAAAGTATTCAGAGCAGAGGCATTGACCTCGACAGGCTTATTTCGATTATTATTTCGTGTTCCATCATTATAATTGTCCTGAAATGATCATCTCCCAATTACATTCCATGAGATCTACCTGTGTCGACATCAATCCCGCACTGAAATAGGCGTATTGGCTGTTAGTCAATCCTTCTCCTTTGGTTTTTGTCCTCAATTTTTTTTCTTGTTTATACAATTTCAGTATAGATTTCAATTCCATTTGGGTAATTTCCGCCCCTGTTTCAATTATTTTCGATTTCTTTTCATGCTTACCATCTTCGTCGCTGTCGCTATCGTCTAATATCAAATCTCGCATCAGTTCTCGGCCTTTTATATTCCCAAATGAATACATTTTAGATAACTGAAATAAATAAAAAATCGATTATTTTATACTCACTCGTTCTTTTCGCCTCTCCTCGTTTGGCCATATTCCCCGTAACGGAAAGAAAGTTTTCTTTCCGTATGAATGTGAATGGCTGGCTGGAATTCTACAAAAGAAAATTCGAGAAAAAATAGGGAAAATTACTTGATGGGTCGAACGAGGAGCTGTTCGACCTGCCTCGTATAAGCCGTTAGATCCAGCGCTCTTTCCAGTCTTTGATATTGTAATGTTTTAGCTGGGACATCACTGAAAAAATTTTTTTATTCAATCGCTCTCGGTCTTTGATGTCCGGTATTTCCAAGAGCAAACTCACCGTCGATCTGAACATGTAGCAAAGGGAAAATCTTCGGAAATGGTCGACGCAGAAGACGTCGACGAGCTTGGTGTCGACGTGCCCGACGATGCACTCGACATAACCTCCAAAAAAATTTTTTAAATAAAAAAATAGGAAAATGAAAAAGCAAAAGCAAAGGATGAAAATCGCAGTGTCCGCGAGAAAACCGCAAACAAAGCGTGTAAAGAGACGGCCGCCCGGACACACTGGACAGAGCACTTGAAGGAAACATTTGTCCAACGGATATAGCAGAAGGAACACGTGGGATAAGAGAACAGGAAAAGCTATTTTTTGGTCTTTTTTTCGAACACCATGGCAAGCGAGGAGGACGCCGAAAAAAGGGGGGAGATGATTCAATTCAGTGGCCAGTCGAAACGGCTTCTGTCAAAATCTATCCCAAAACAAACATTATCTCTCGAAAGAAAAGAATGACTGAATATGGTTGTGTTGCCTTCAACAAAGAATATTAAATAGGAAAAAGGCGTGAGAAATCAATAAGATCGTGTGGGAAGGAGGAAAAACCAACAAAGTCTTTTCTTTTATTGAAAACTCTTATGACATATTCGTTTTACTTTAGATAACAATCTCCTTTTTAAAAAGAAAAAGTGAAATGATCGAGAAAATAATGAATAAATGAAGAAAATCCACGTAAGGTGTAGTAGGCCGTAGTTCGGGGCGGCGTTTTGCGGAGGGGTCCGTGCGTCCATGTTGAGTCAGTCGAGTCGCGCAGTCGTCCTTGAACCATTTCGCAGCAAATTCTCTTCTTTCAAATCAAATCAGATGATTACGTTTTGCCAGCTGATAGAGACCCCCAATTTCACTTCTTATCATCCATTTCAACTATACCTCATTTCATTGTTGGTTCCTATTCAATTTGTAGTCAAAACCGTCGATAGAAATGAAAAAAGACGGGGAAAAACTGAGAAATTGGCCAAAAAAGCAACAAACATTCAAGCTTTCATATTGGTGGTCGGGTGTTCCTTTCAGCGGGGCATATTTACGGGTTGCGCTTCCAAAAAACGTCAATTATGCCCATGTTCTCTTCCTGTTTCTCTTTCCTTCCAAATGACATTTTCCCCTTCCAAAAAGTCTTCGTAATGACATTCTTTTGACAAAAGTATTCCCAAAGAGCCCGGTGGATGATTCATCTTTCCCTTTTCGTGTTTCCGAATGAACATATACCATTGTTTAGCGAAATGCTCGAAAAATTGTCCCAGTGAGCAGAAGATGATCTCCGAAAAGCGTACGGCCCTTATCAAAGCGGGCAACTGGGAAAACAAGCGAACTCCCTGCTCGACGCCGACCTCTTCCCTAAAAGACCGACTGGCTGCTCTCTCTCGGGTAAGTCCCTCTCTCCCTTTTTTCGCCATTTGCATATTGTCGACAGTTGATTCTCGATGTCGCTTGACCTTGAGGTGATTTCTCTTTAGGCGCGGTCGCTAATAACCAAAGCCATTGCAGAGCTCGGAAACATGGCAGAATAGGGTGAAAAAAGACGAAGAACTCACGAAATTAACACCGTCAAGTCGAAGAAAGCTGGCCCCTATCGGGAAGGAGAATGCCGTCGACAATGAAGGTATGTCACATTGGCGAGAATATCAATTGGCTCGATCGACAGAAAGAATTCCAGAGCCGACGCCGTCGAAGGTGGGTCTTCTTCTCGACTTGGACAAGGGACTTGACTCTTTCTTTCCCCACGACGGGCCTTCATCAATTTCTGTGGAAATGGACCTCGACGCCATCGAAAAGACTCCGATGTAAGTGGTCGCTTCTCGAGAGAAAGTGAAAAGAAAGTCAGTTATAATCTGGTCGAGTGCCGGTATCTGGTCGTAGAATCTCGAGGGTGGCGTTGTTTGCCCCGGGGTTAATCCCAGTCGAATCGGCTGTAAACTGCCTGACTTTAAATGTTTGTATTAGGAGAATCTTTTCAGCTTGGTCACCCCACGACGACCACGACTTCAAAGAGCGGGAAGAGGACGACCGAAAGACACGCGACTGAATGCCATCGACACAGAGTCGATCCAAATTGACGAGGTCGAGACAGAAAACTTCAATGAAAACAGAGATATTTATAGGATCCGAGAGATCACGTGGAGCCAATAGTCATCGAGGAAGATGACAAGACACCGGTGGCCAAGTCGGCTAAGAAGGGTCTCGAGGCGATTGAGGACTATTCGGCTGTCAAGGGGGCCCTGAAAGAAGTCGACACGAGTTCGCCTTATCCATCGAAAATGTTAATTCGAGTGAAAGGTGGGCAAGCCAGTCCGACACGCGGCTTTTCACATAAGCTGATCGAACCTGATCAGACCTGACGTCGATATTACAGGCGAAAAGAAGATTGATGTCCGACTGGTATGCCCAATGGCATCTTCGGTGCACGAGTCAGCCGTTTTCATTCTGGTCACTCCAGATAGACTTTTCAAATATGAAGGAGAACAGTCGAATATCCTTGAGAAAACTAAGGCTGCTCAAATTTGTATAGAGATTACTACCAAATCGGATCTCCACTGTTCTGCCAAAACAGTCGAGACGTCCTCTTTCTTTCGTCTTTTGGAGGGCGACGGTCCTGGGGAAGAGCTAGTCCCTCCCGTCGAGCCATTCGAAAATTTGGCAGCCAAAATAAATCTGGTCATACGGTAGGCCATTTGTTTTTTTAAAGGATTGGGATGAGTTCAGAGTGACAGATGATTATCAGGTGCAGTGTATCTCGCGTGGGGAAAGAGTCCGTTTCTCGATGCTTCAACCCAAAGATGTGAGTTGTTCGATGGGATCGCCGACAGGTGTACCCGTGGTTATTATGACAGCCTGGTCGACCTATTATGCCCGCGTCCTCGTTCTCTCTCGGTCGCCAATAATATGCATCTTAATAGGGGGACCAGTTAAGAGACACCGTAAATCCAATCTCATCCAATTAAGAACCTCGTTTTATGACTTTTTTTCCTGGGAGAAATAGAGCTGCATCGGTATAAAACAGGAGACAGGGTTGGTACCAGAAATAGATGTCTGAAAAGGACGGGGGACAGCCGACTTACCGGCGGAAAACAATGGCGTGGTTTCGAGCAGCAGCCCGCGCCCGAACAAAATCAAACACACAACACAAATGATTTTAGGTTTTAATACTTGACTTCGGATCGGAGATATACGTCTGGAGTGGTCGAATGGCAAGGAAGACTACCGGGAAATATGCAGTCGAGTATGCACAACAACTGGTAAGGGCAGCAAAGGAATAACTGAAATAGAAAAATAGAGAACAAAGCCGGTACCGAAGGCTGAAAATATCCTGGCAAGCGACTTTTCGACAGGGAGACCTGACTGGATATTGTATCGACGAGTAGTCCAAGGAGTACAAGTGAGATGACCACCCCAACCTATGGAAAACACATTCCAGGATATTCTCTTCTCGTCGAAATTCAGTGATTGGCGGACTAATGAGACCAAAGGATTGGGCACTCCGATGACTCCTCGAAGTTACATCGTCGGTTCGCCGTCGACTCCTCGAAATACAAACCAAGAAGCTCGACTACTGGCCAACATGCTAAAATCTCTCGACCATCCGGATCCTATCACAATTTTGGGTAGCCTCTTTTTAGACAAAAAATAATAATAAACAACGTGCAGAGGATCAGGAGATAACTCGGACAATGAAAGATGTCGTGACGGAGTCGATAAGATTTTGGCAGTTGAAAAACGAGGAGCTCGCACAGATCGAAGACACGACCATCTTTATAAATGACCAATGTTATGTCATCAGATGGCAGTACAGGATACAACTATCCGGTCAGTTTATGCTTTTACCCCGAATAATGGCGATATTAGGAGTACGTCGTCTGAAGACGGGAGAAGAAAGCGAAAAGGAGACGGGCAGGGAACGGGTGGCCTTCTTCTACTGGCTGGGAGGCCGGACGACACCCAAACAACAAGGACTGTGTGCATTGAAATTGAGTCATATGGATAAGGAGAAAAGGCCACATATCAGGTACTTGAGATGGGGAAGACACAAGAAAGATAATTTAGAATAAGTCAAGGATTTGAGACACCACTCTTCCTTCAACTGTTCAATGGCAAACTGATCATTCGAAGCTCATCGACCGAATCCGTCCCACTATTTCTCGTCAAAGGAGCCACGTCTCCGGAGGGTCATGCTGTCCAGTTCGACGACATGCAGCCACTTCGAGCTCATGCTGTCTATATTCATGTAGACATGGGGAAAATCAGTTTGGTAGCTGGATCACAATGTGAGGAAGTTGATGTAAAGAATGGACTGATCCTCTGTGACGAGATGAACCGACATGTGCAGGAATTTGGACTAAAGGTAGTCTCTTTTTTTTCATGTGCAGCAATTCTGGTTCAGTCAACGGCGGAGATCGCTTCTCTTGTCCAAGGAGATGACCCGGAATTTACATGGCTCACGGCCAAAGGACGGACCGGATGCCCCCGATTTTACAGAATATATGAGACGGAAGGCGACGAGCTCCACTGCCCACAGTATGACAAGAAACTTGGATTTCCTCTGCCGCAGTCAAAACTATCGGATACGGTACTCCTCCATTTAATAAACAAACTGCCCTTCAGATTCTCGTGGATGTCGGAGAGAAATTGTGGGTTTGGGCGGAGAAGGCGCCGACGACGTTTGTCCTTCGAGTGGCTGAGAAGTTTTGGGAAGGGCGACGAGGAGATGCAACGGTGGTTTTGAAGGGACACGAACCGGAACATTTTATCGCGTTATTCGACAACTGGACCGAGTGGAAAGAGGAAGAGAGGACACCGCCGACACCGCCAAGAAAACTCGAAGAATTGATGGTCGAACGGACACAGACATATTCCCTGTCTGCCCTGAGAACGAGGACAGGACTACCTGAGGGCATCGACACCAAGAATTTAGAACAATACTTGAGGCAATCGACATCTACCGTCGTATATTTATCTTTTTTTTTCAGTGACTCGGAGTTCCAAGAAGCCTTCAAAATGGATCGTCCATCGTTCGACGATTTACACGTCTGGAAACAGATTCGACTACGGAAAGAAGCAGGTCTCTTCTGATCCGATTCTCTGTACATATTGTATACCGCGCACCTCTTCCTTACCTCCTGTCCTAGGCTCTCTTCGCTTGCTCACAACTTTCACCGTTTTTGTAAATAAATTGACCCGGTACATAAGAAGAAGCTGGGGGTGTGAAAAGTCTTGTGTGTGTACTGTCAGCTAGACAATAATATTGATAAAAAGGGACTTAGAAGAAAACTGGTTGTCCGGGTGCGGGACACGACTTCCTATTTACCGCCCGCAAGCAGCTGATGAATATCGTCTGGACATTGTCGCCTTTGATTTTCTTTTGCTTTGTCAATTGCCAAAAAGTGGCCATCATTGGAGAAGGAGTCGTCGGACTATCGACAGCTCTCGCTCTCAAAGAACTTCATCCCACCGTCGAGGTGCTTCCCTTTCTTCTTGGGATTCTCTCTTTTTCCAGATCCACGTGTTTTCTGACCGTCCATTTGATTCGATTCTTTCTAAAAACATCGCCGGTCTCTTCCGAATTGACAACGGCAAATACAGGTGGTCTTCCTCCTTTGATCCTGTAAGGCGAGTATAGAATCTATGGAAATGAGACATTTGCCCGCCTGGCCAAATTGTGGAGAGATTATGGAGGCACCTCGGGTGTCCAACTTGTATCCGGACACATTTTGAGCTACGACAGACAAAAATTACAACTGCAGGTGGGTAGAAGAGCCCCTGCTACCGTAACTATTTTGGAGAAGTAGTGTTAAATTCTAGAAAGACAACTACGGCGACATTGTGTACAATTTCCGATTTTTGGAAGAATGGGAGAAATTTTCGCAGTTTGTTCTGCCCGAGGACGAGTGAGTTTTGTCAATATTTTGGACTTATTTGTGAAATTCAACACGTCTTTATTTATCCAACCCGGTCTCTTTCAGTAATTCCTCTGTTATCCACTACACGGCCTTTACCTCCGAGGGGGGGACTTACTGCCCGTGGATGAAAAGACAACTCATCGAGCAAGGGGTGCAGTTCCATGAGAGGAAGATCATCTCCATGGATGAGGTCTGTCTTTTCCAGCCATTGTATACTCTCGACAGACCAGAGATTCCTTTAAAATTCCTTTTACAAAGCGAGTTTACTGATCCATTGCCGAGATTTTATAGGTACCAAGCCCATTTTGGCCTAAAAAACTAAAAAAACTTGTGAGAGGTTTATGAATGGTTTCAGTTGGCGGACGACGGGTTCCCGGTGGTTATAAATTGTGCTGGAATAGAAGGTGGCCATGTTGCTGGCGACGATGATACAGTTTATCCGATTCGCGGTATTTTGCTCAAAGTCGACGCTCCATGGCAGAAACACTTCCTTTATCGAGATTTTGATACTTTTACAATTCCTGTGTAGGTTCGTCGCTTCTCCCGAATTGGCTCGTTTCAGAATTGGCGGTGTCTACCTGGGAACTGTGAAACAAGAAAATAACTTCGATTCCTCGTTGACGGAAAACGAAATCCAAGAAATCTGGCAGCGATACACGAAACTCCAACCGGCAATGCGGGTATTTTCTCCTTCGCCGATGACTGACTCCACCTGTATTTAGAATGTCGAGATCAAAGGAAATTATATCGGTTTTCGGCCAGCTAGACGAAGTATCCGAGTCGAAGCACAACAGAGACAAACGGCAGCAGGGAAGTCATATTTGGTAAGGAGAAAGGGCTGAAAAAGAGAGAGGAGGAATACAGGCTGTTCACAATTATGGACACGGGGGCAATGGATTCACTTTGGCGTGGGGGACGGGGCTTCATGCGGCATCTTTGGCACTGGGATTGGATGTAACTAGGTGAGAAGAAGGGCAGTCGAACACTGAAGTTTCAGATATGAGCAAGAGTTAGGGAAGAACACGGTGGAACAGAATTTCAAGGCTAAAGTGTGAATGGCTGCGTCATATTTACATGTTAGCTATTAATAAATTATTTTCTTTTTCTTTCGAATAGGAGAACAGAATTCGAAGAAATTAGTTTGACATAGAAGTAAAAAGGAAATCATAGACAAGAGAAGTGATCTCATATGGTTGAGACGCAATTCTTCCGATCCCGTGATAAGCTACAAAAGTATCAAGAGAGCCATTGATCGGGCTTGTTTTTCTAGAGGACCCGATCGGCTCATATCTCTCGGAGTGGCGTCAAGTGCTTCACACTTCAAGTTCAACTTCAACCAGTCCCCATTACCCATCCTACCCGAGGCCAAGCCCCGCCCTGATCCACCTCTTCCGGGGCGACTCCTCCTCGGCTGGCCGATCTCGCTTGTTGGAGCGATCCAATTGCTTCTCTGTTACCATTTGGTCCACTCTAACCAGCGAGAACTCCTGCTAGTCAGAATCCCCGGCCATTTCTATCACCACCCTCCGGTTCCTACCATTTTCTGCGTAATTTTTAAATTCAAACAGTTCCAGTTCTTTCCCGCTATAATATTAAGAATTTCCCTTTCCCCATAAAATATCCTCGACAATTCTTTTTCTCAAAAAACAAACTAATGGTCGAGTCGGAAAAATTCCGAGATTCCATTCTTGGGCGGTGAAAGTCTCCTGAAAAGCTTAGCGAATCCCCTGGGGGACTTTCCGAATTCGATGATTAGGACTGCATTTACTTAGGGGCCCGAGACGACTCGATTAAAGTGTCGTCCTTCTTCCGGCCAGCCGGTGACATGATAACTATTCCGAGTTGGCGTGATGGAATAATTACAGACTCGGTAATGGAGCCGGCCCTCTCTCTCATCTCTTTTTGTATCAAATATTGCCTCGGGGTTGTCTGACGTCGAACTCGACAACTGTCGCATTCCAGAGATTCTCGCTTGGGTATCGAAAACTAAAAACAATATTTACACGTGGGGGAATAGATAGACTTCGTTTTTATTGTTGATTATACCCGGAAATGAAAATGGCAAAAGGGCGACCCGTAAGGAAAGACTCGTCTTGATGGCTAGATGGCTCGTTCGATTGGCTGCAGTTCGACCGTGCCCTGGTCGACGTTCTGCTTCGGATTATGTACAATGACGACGTCTGGATGGGCGGTGGCTTCCTCGGCAAGATCTTCTCTACTCCGACCGATAGAAGTCCCGTTGTTGGCGGCCTCGTTCACGTATCCTTTGTCGACGCGGACTTCTATCACCGAATCCAAGGCATATCCCCGGGCATCGACTAGGCTGAAACGGAGAGCGGTAAACAAAATATAGTGAGAAGGACAGACCTCGGTTGCTCGGGGGCACACAAAGTGAAACAGAGATTTTTGAAGAGGCCGCCCCGAGTGAATGGATTGACCACATCTGGCCGTCGTTTATTATTGTATGCTCCTTTTATCTGAATAAAATTGAATATAAAGGAAGAATATGAGACTCACGTCTTCGTTGGTCGTCTGATTTGTAGCCAGGAGGTAGGTATGAAAACCGGAGAGACCGCAAATTGACCTGGGAAGACATTGTCAAATAGGAAAGAGGACAACTGACCAGACGGCAAAGAAGCAAATCAGGGCGATGACCACGGTCAGGGGACTGTGCCTGACCGCGTCGAGAAACTGTTTCTCCCGTTTGGTCACTGAAAACAAAAAAAATAAAGGAAAGGAGAAAAGACTCACGGATGACCATATGAGCGACACAACAGGAGAAGATGAGAAGAATAAGCAGAGAGAGACTACAGATGAAAAAGTAGAAATGGCGGTAGTTACGGAGACCAACACAATTACCAACCCAGGGACCTGAAGAGAAGAAGATGAATAAAAAAAGAGAAGGCAACTCACAGTGATGGTCGAAATTGAGGATACAATTGTCACAAATAGAGCAATGAGAACTACGAGGAGGTCGAAACAGTCGACATGTGTAACAATATTTGAGTCGAACAGGCTGCCCATTGACCAGGACTTGCTTGGTACGGGGAATACCGCGGGTGGCACTCTCTTCCATATTATAATTCGGATCTTGACACATTTCTAAAAGGAAAGGATAGGAAAAAAGGAGGTGAGAGCGTACCAAGTTGCATCTGACGATCCATCTCAATAACTTCTATATTTGTGGCTCGGGGAAGTATTCCCGGGTCAGTGAACGAGGTTCGGATGAGATTGACTGTCACCATGACGAAAAGGACGGCCGCTACAATCGGCAAGGCGGGAGTGATCTCGTGAAAAAGAAAAGGAGATCTGAAGAAGAAAGTCGACAGGAGAAAGGGAAGAAACCTACTCGAAAATAAAGAAGAGGGTCATAGTACTGGAGAGGAGAAAAAGAGTGAAAAGGAAAACTGTACATTGTCGGGACATCATCACCTGAACGAGAGAGCGGGTCAACAAGACATCGTCGAAGAACTCACCCTGCCATCACAGAAGAAACGATTTCTACCGGCGTGATGCCGCCATTTTCTGGTGATTTTCCTGTCGACCGGGGCAGTCTGGGCTGCTCCACCGGCAACCAAGTCCGCAGTCGAGGCGGCCGCCGTCGACATTGATTCTGCAAAGGAAAAGACGTATCAAAGTTAGGATCGGGCGGGAGACACGCCTTTTTGGGAGTAGAAATCAGCCGGGCGGAGGAGGATCCCCGGGGGAATTGGTATAGATGACTACGGCCGGCCAGCCCGACGGTCGGACTGATTCAACGGTCCGACTCATCGAGGGGCATTCTATAGGCGATGGGGCGACGGGGCCAATCCAAATCTGGCCAGCCGTAATTAAGGTATAATCTGGGAGGCAAACGTGGCTGTCAAAACACACACGGGATGGGCTCCCTGATACGGGCAATAGGTTATTTCCTTTCTTGTCACGTTACCTAGCAGCGGCTCCCGTAGAAGTTCGTGGCGATGTGGACAGGAGTCCGAGGAGCCCGGGGAACAGAGCCCCACTGATACCTGAAAATTTATTGTTTACGGACAGGTGTCGACGGGAAAGAGACGAGTAGTCGCCTTCCGAATTAATGGACTCATTAAAGTTTAACAGAAAAAGAGTCGATTCCAGTAGGGGACACGGGCAATGGCGATAAGGAAAGCGAACTCCAATTTTGGGGAGAGAAATCAATAATCAGAGAAAGAAATGATTTGAGTTTGATGAATCAGATGCAAACAGAGCAGCATCTTGACATTTAAATGTAAACAGAGGCAAGCAAAGAATTACTCCTAAGAAAAAACATCTTTTTGAGAGAGAGAAATTGAATAATGTGGGAGATGTTTTACGGGTTTGTCGAGAGCAGCCGAGCCACAATGTCGGATATATCAATTAGCTGTTTGCGGCCTAAGTAAACACTCAAAAGGGACGCCCATCTTCCAAGATTTTTCACAGAAAATATTGCGGTCGTCGTCCCGTTGGATAACCTTGACATGCCAGAGAGAGTCAACCACCAAATCAACAAAAGTTTCGCACTGAGAATAATCCGACGAAAGGCTTTCGAGAGAAGGAGAGAGATGCCACTTATGGGCCACAAATGACAAAATGCTGGCGCGCTGTTTCACCCTCTCAAACTGGTTCTTCTTCGCTAAAAACAGCAAACACCAAACGAGGCGTTAGAATATCTCGTCTTCTGACCCGATATCAATTTCATTTTTCTCATTTTCAAGAGGCAATAGAAGGGGGAGGGCAGAGCGAGAGAAAAAAAACAACCTCCGAAGGGCGTCTTTGGCCAGATTCGATTTCCTCATCCGGCTGGCTGTCGAATAATTTGTCGTGGTCTGATCGAGGTGTTTCATACTCCGAATTATCCATCTCTAAAATTCTTTTTTTTCATAAAAAAAATAAGAAAAAGGAGAGAAAGAGGAGAAGAAGAAGAAGCTGGCTAAATCCTTGAGAATGGCGTGGTATGGATCGGATTAAATCTCGTGTTTGAGGGAAATGACGGCCAGACAGGAAACAAGAAGGGTTAATTGATTACAAAATGGGAAAAATAGTGAGATTACCAGCTGCCTCTTGTAATTGAGTTATGGGATTATCAAATTTATTGGACAGTTTTATAAATAACGCAAACTGAAAAGGACAAAGAAAATGACAAAAGAAAGAAGAAATGGAAAATGGCAATGGCCGTCCGACTGATCGATGTGAGCCATTTGAATTAAACATGGGACGCATCCAAAACTCCGATATATTGCTCAGATCTTTAGTGGCCGTCTATTCACTCGCGCCCCCATACACCGACAAAATAATGACTGCCAGCATTGTGCGCCCTGGGGTTTTTCACGTCAACTTTTGGTTGAAGTTGTCAACTATTCTGGTTCGGATTGGGTCGAAAGTCGGATCGGGGATTTTGAACAATTTCAGTAGGAGCTCGGTTTTCATTTAACGTCTTCCGGAATTTTCTTTATTTTGGCTATCATTTTCTGTCATAGAACTGAGAAATACTAGTACAAGTTCAAATAAAAATGGCTACAATATGATCTTTTCACATTATGGCATGCGTCATCGGCTTCCTCTGCACCCATACATTTTCAAATAAGATAGAATATGCTGCCGAGATAGTACGGGTGCTGCGGTTACCCGGCTTTAAAGATGTGGGATTTGTAGGAAATTGAAAGTAAAAAAACAATAAAATAACTTTTGCTATTGTAGCGATTTAATCCTCGGAGAAATTGAGTTGCATGGGTCAGGAAAGAAGCGGAGGGAAGACAATTTTATTGACAGCTGTGAACGTAAACAGCTGATATGCCCTGGCGAGGTGCTAAGTAAACGATAACTTTTTATGAGGTGGCGACGAGGAAATATATTTCATCTTTATTCTTTTTACATTGATTTTCTTCCCTTCGACCATTATATTTCTCCACTTTGTTTAGTTCTAGTAGGTCCGGCTAGTAGATTGGAGGAGCTGTTCCTTGTACGCAATAAACTCATATTTTCTTTCCAACATTCTCGTTGTCTACGTAATTCTTTTACTTTTTACTGATAAAATAATTTTATCCTTTTCAGAATGGGTGGGCTCTTCTCTAAAAAATCTAAAACTCCTCCTCCTGTAAATAATTGTGAAATAACAGAGCAAGATCAAGCTATTCTAGTTAGTATTTATAATAGTGACCTTTTAAATTATTTTAATTCAGCAATTAAAAACACAACGAGATAAGATGAAACAATTTATTAAACGTAAAGAAAAATGTCTCGAAAAAGAACGGGAATTAGCTAGAGAATTGATACGGGAAGGCAAAAAAGAGTATGTTTTTTTCTAATTATTGCTCTGAAACCATTTATTTAGTAAGGCGCTGCTACTTTTGAAGAAAAAACGGTTCCAAGAGAATATAATTGATCAAACACTACAACAACTCAGTAAAGTGGAAAGAATGGTCTGCTTTTTTATTTTTCATTTCAACATATGTTGAAAACTTCAGGTTCAAGATTTGGAATTTGCTGATATTCAGCATCAAGTTGTGGAAAAATTAAAACAGGGTAACGATGCATTAAAACGGCTAAACTCGGTAGGTCTCTATGAGTTTTATTTTCTAATACAATTTAGATTTTGGATATTGATGAAGTAGAAAAGATTATGGATGAAACGAAGGAGGCTGCTGAATATCAAGCGGTCTGTACAATTTAATTGGTCTGTATTTATTTTATTTCAGGAAATTTCATCACTTATTTCTGGACAATTATCCGCGGTTGACATCCAAGAAGTTGAACAAGAACTAGACGAGCTTTTAGCTGGTGAAGCAAAAGATTCATTACCTAATGTGCCTCAAGCTGAATTACCAGAAAAAGAAAAGGAAAAAGTAAAAGGTATGTCTTTTTTTAAGATTTTTTTTATTATTTACCTTATTTTTTTAAAATATATTTTCAGAAGAGTCTCAAAGAAAACGGGAAGCAGTCGCGTTGGAAGCATAAACGAGGCTTTTTTATATTTTGTTTGCTGTATATTTATATCTGTAATTTATCGATAATGCTCAATCTGTGATATGAAATAAAATAAGTTTTATGCTTGGAGTTTTTGTGCAACATGCAATCAATTCCGCGTACTGTTTGTACAGGCGTGAAGGTCATTCTCTCTAACGGCTACTGCTACGACTTTTCTACTAATTTTCTTACGTATTTCTTACGCTCATCTTGATAGCTGATGGATTCAAGAAGAAGGAGAATGGCAGACCACCCAGAAGAAACAGGTAATTTTTCTGTTGAATAAAAAAAACATTTTGGAAAGAGACTGAGGACGCTAATTTGTTTCGATTCGCTCAGCGAGTGTTGTAGAAAAATTGGCACAGTAAGGGTTCGGCCGTCATAGCGTTTGGCCGTTTTAGAATGGCCGCGTTACGAATTGGCCGCGCAGGGTCTGGCCGTCAACGTTTTGGCCGTATTTTTCTGCAATCCGGCATTTTTTCGTTGACGACAGATTTTTCGCTATTTCAAATGGCGTCCCAGGCTTATTCTATACTCCCATTTATGATTTTTTCATTATTTTCTTGCTTTTTCACCAGTGATAACAAATAGAAAACAAAAGAAAATTAGAAGAGCCTTTATTAAACATAAAATGTGCATTTTAGAAACAAATATGAAGCAATTGAGAAAGAAAATACAAAACAAGAGCTTCTTTATATGGAACTTATAATATCAGCAAGACTATCAATATCTGATAAAGTGATTACGCTGTTTGAAGACAATCGCGAATTTAACAGGCTTCTTATTCTGGTATTCTTTAAAAGATCAGAATTCTTTTGACTTTCTTGGATCTGCAAAAAAATGTGAATAAAATAGCTGTTATAATTTTCTAACCTTTGGATCAACTGTTGATACTCGGAACATATCGTGGTGGCCTTCCATTTCGACCGTAAATATAATATTCCTCAATATAATTATAGAATTCTGAAATAATTTTTTGAAATAAATGAAATAGTTACCATTCAATCCTGGAATATACACTGAGCTAATTTCTGACGATCTAAAAAAACCAACGTTCGCAGACGTTCCAAATCTAAAATTAGAAAGACAAAATAAATAAATAAACATGACGTAGTCTTATTAAATTTCTGCTTCAATAGTTATTAATTGGTAGAATGGCAAAAGTGCTATCAACGGTCCATACATCAGATTTTGCCAGAATATCCAATCCTCTATTGGAAACAAATATAACTATACGCTTGCCATTAATAATGTAATCATCAAAGAGAAAGCGCAAACCGTCTGAAGCATTGTATAATATTATTAAAAATAACAGCACATACCGATGCGTCTATTGGTGGTAGGATTATTTCTTGCTCGAACTTGACTTATTATTTCGGCAGGAGATAAATATGTGTTTGCTGCTGTTTCTCCTATCCAATGCCGTTCAATCTCTCTCTAAAAAAGTTGATATTTCAAAATAAAACTGACCTTGTTCTTTTCATCATCAATTCTGTGATTATGTTCCCCTTTTATTTTTATAATATTTCCCATAATTTATACTGAACCAGGACAAATGTTATAATTTCTATTACTAAATAAATAAGGTAAATAATATTAAAAACAAAAAAACTAACCGATACCAGCAGTTATATCTACGGGAATTATCTTTATTTATCGCTTTTAGGCGCATTAAGTGTCCATTTATAATTTCTGGCTTCATATTGAGATGAAAATAATCACAAAATACCTTATTTCACCTTACAAATTAAAGAAAATGAAAACAATACAATAAGCACGGCAAATAAGAGAAAAAAAAATCCAGCCGTGAACGAAAAAATGCCGGATTGCAGAAAAAAACGGCCAAAACCTAACACGGCCAAACCCTGCGCGGCCAAATGCTTGACGGCAGAATTCGATGACGGCCAAACTCTTGGCGGCCAAATACTAGTGCGGATAAGTAAAATCCGGCCAAACCCTTACTGTGCCGAAAAATTTATTTAGCGGTTTGAAGCTTTCGCCGATCATTCCAAATATCTATCTTCATTTGGTGAGGGTAATCGGCAGAGGTACCATATTCTTCCTTTATCAAGGCGGCATAATCCGAATTTCTGATGTACAAGAAGCTCTGGGTGGTCGTGAGGACATGCTACCGAGAGTTTACGGGTGCGGACTCAGCAAGAACTCGACAATTTTCGTCGTTATCGCGGATTTTCTGCTTGAATTTTTTCATCTTTCAAAAATGGGTGAATTTGTCACTTTGAAGAATGAAATTGTTTATTGGATCTTGGCATAATTTATATAAAAAAAGACAATCAAGTTCCAAAACGTCCGCGGAACCGTCGAGATATTTGCCTTGGTCGCCAGAGGTTCCGTTCGTAATGGGCCTAGACCGGTCCCTTCCGGATTGCCATTCTTCCAGTTTCACACCCGTTGATAACTATCCCTCCTTTAGCCGTGTGACTGATCTCATTGACAGCTGTTTCGGGTCAGGCTAAGCTCGTTTTGTACACTTTCTTTGCCTCAATGTCAGTCGAGATAATATCTCTTGATCCAGTTGCTTTCCTCTTTCTTTTTCTTAAAATAGTCCGCTCATTTTCACAGTTTCAAGTGGTTTGTATATATTTCTGTTGGTGATGGCTTCACGCACCCGTTGCGTTTGTTTTGGGCGCCTCCAGCTGCTTAGTGAACCGCGCCGGCAGCTCCAGCTCAATTAGTACTCCTCTATTTTTATCCGCCCTTTGCCATCCCAACTCTCAAAACCCTCTTCTTTTTAATATTTTCCTCTTCCCTCGTGTGGATTCCCTTCAATTTCATCAGATAAAGCGACAGGTGCCCAGGAGAGGGAAGGGGTCAGGTCCGATCATGAAATCGCCTCATGGCAGTTCCTCCGTCAAAAATCCGGATCTTTTCTGTTTGCTCATGTCAATTTGAAATTAGGAGCCATAGCCGCTTTGGGCGCCCCTTTCCTTTTTGACCTTTCCCTTTTCTCTCTTCTCGTTCTATTCCCCCTCCTCATTTAATTAAAAGAAATATCCAATTGAGATAATCTTTTATAAATAAAAGAACACAGTTCACTTTCTAGAGCACATGTTTGTGGAAAAGGACAGAAGACACGAGGAACGAGAGCGGCGATCCAACACCAGCCGATGGCTTCTCCTCGGAATTATATTTTTCTCTTTACTGGCTTTGGGAGTATTCGGCGGGATTGGCTACGTCGTCTGGAATAATATAAAATATGCCCAGAATGAAGAGGAACCCAATCGATTGGATCAAGATTATCTGAGGAAACTTGTCAAACAAGTCAACGACAATCCGAACTCGACTTGGAAGGTAAAAGGCCATTGAACAGAGGAAAAGTCGACCGGATTACAGGCGAAATTCAACAAATTTGGAGTGAAGAACAAATCGTACGGATTCGTGTACACGAGAAACGCGACAGCCGTCCGGGAATATCTCGACGAAATCACAAAATTCTTCAACAGCGACGCCATGAAAAGACACATCCAGTAGGATCTTTTCCCTCTCATTTAATATAAAAATATTTATAGAGAACTCGAAGATATCCCGGACGACTCTTTGCCGACACATTTCGATGCCCGTCTAAAATGGCCTTACTGTCCGACAATTTCCAATGTCCCCAACCAAGGCGGATGTGGCAGTTGCTTCGTGAGTCATCTCCCTTTAAACGACCAGTTTGTTCGTTGTTTTAGGCTGTAGCAGCCGTCGGGGTCGCGTCTGACAGAGCCTGTATCCAGTCGAACGGAACTTTCCGAGCTCTCCTGTCGGAGGAAGATGTCCTCGGTTGTTGCAGTGTCTGCGGTAACTGCTACGGCGGAGATCCTCTCAAGGCATTGACTTATTTTGTAAACGAAGGTCTTGTCACAGGTTTAACCATCTTTTGTCCTTCGTTACCGGTCATTTCAGGAGGAAGAGACGGCTGTCGACCGTATTCCTTCGAGCACAGCTGCGGTGTCCCCTGCTCTCCGGCGACTTTCTTCGCAGCCGAAGGAAAGAGGACTTGCATCCGACGATGTCAGAACATCTACTATCAGAATAAATACGATGACGACAAGAAATTTGGTAAGAAAGGAAAAGTGCCCAGTAAAAACGAGAATTTAGCCACGATGGCATATTCGATGTATCCAAGAAGTATGACAGTCAGCGCTGACGGCAAAGAGAAAGCACAAGTGCCAACAATCATTGGGAAATTGAATGAGACAAGTCCACTCTCAATCGACCAGATCAGAACAATTCTCAAGAAAGAACTCTCCCATTATGGTCCCACAACGATGGCTTTCCCTGTGACGGAGGAGTTCCTCCACTACTCGAGGGGCGTGTTCCGTCCTTTCCCTGAGGAAGGCTTCTCCGATCGCATCGTCTATTGGCACGTGGTTCGACTAATTGGCTGGGGACAAGAAGACGACGGCTCACATTATTGGCTGGCCATCAACAGTTTCGGTAGCCATTGGGGAGATGGCGGGACATTCCGAATTAATGTGGACTCGATCGAGAAATACGGGTTGGAGTACGAGACGGCCCTCGTCTGAGTTGTGTTGTGTCGTATTTATTGTTGTAATTTATTCTTTATTTTCTGTCTTTCCATAAATACAATCAATTAGACCCAGGGCGGACGCTGTCCCTCCGGTTCGACTGCCACCAAATGTTGCATATTCTGTTGTTCCAGACGACGATAAATCTCTGTAACTTGTGAAATGACTGACTGGCTGTCGACTTACCACTGAAAGAATCCGGCAATTGTGGTCGATAGTTATTTTGTTGTTGAACTTGAGAAATCTGTCGCCAGGTGATAGTCGTCGTCTGTCCAGTCGAAGTGGGAGAAGTTTCCTCGACCAATGCCTCGGGAGTTGGGAGAATGGGCTCTTCGGTTGTCGTCGTCGTCGATGTTAAAGTGAAAGTAGTCAGAGAGTCCTCAATCCATTTGGGTAATCCTTCTTTTGGATAAAAAGGAGTCCCAGGGGAACAACAAGAGGCAGAGGCGACTAAAATGAGGAGAAGCATCGGGCCGGCAATGGTATCAACTGTTTTCTTCGACGATTGTCTGACAGCCAGGTAAATAGCTCGTCGTGAGGAGGAAAACCAGGAGGAAGTGTCAACTGTCGCCCGCCCATCTCTATCCACACAAAAAAATGTCATTTATTCTATTTATTAAATTTATATACAAAATTTAAGGTTTGTTGCCGAGTTTCTCGTCGATCCATCCTTTTGCCTTGTTCAGAGTCTGGCCAGCTTTCTCTTTGACTTCGTCGATTTTCTCCTTTGCACTGTCCATCATGTCTTTTCCTCCTTCCTTCATATTTATTCCGGCTTCTCGAACATTTTCCTTTGTTTTTGTTTTCATTTGTTTTGTCTCATATTCTGCCTTGTTCATGGCTTCTTCTCCCTTTCCTTGTGCTCTGTTCAACGCTTTTTCAGCCGAAGCCTTCGCGTCGTGAGCTCCTTCACGCGCCTTCTGATATCCAATCGATCCAAGTTCTTGGGCGCCTTCTTTGATTTTTCCGGTGGCATGGTCAACGCCTGAAATGTTTGTTTGAATCAGTCATTTTGTTTTGAGGGCGCACGTCATTTTTGTGTGCGGCGGGAAAACAGGAAGGGGAAAACAGAAAAAAGGAAACTCACTCGGAACTGTCTGCCCTTTTTGATAATCTCGGATTGTTTCGATTCTAATCACTCGGGAAACTATTGTCAGAAAGGAGGAGGCCATTGTTTTTGTGGTTTCCAATCAGCAGCTTTTGTTTACAAGTTCAAAAAAAGCGGAACAATTTGTTTTTTTTTCCGAAACCGCACACACCCGAATACGCTGAGTCATATTTTGGAAAGGAAAGAGGATGTTGGACCATAACGGAAGAGCCAACAAAAGTGATAGCAGAGGATAAGATGAAAGAAAGACTGGGGAATCTAATAGAATAGAAACGAGGGGCGAGATAAATTTGTTGAGGAAAGCTTACTTTTGAATCCAGCGCGGGAAGTAGAAATGGAGCGTACAGCGTGTCGAAGCATCGTCGTCGTTGTGAGTCTGTGGATGGCCGTTCGGCCCGCCTTCAATTTATTCGAAAACATGTTTATTTGTCGTTACTCAGCTGATCTTTCGCTCCCCAAAACGTCGGTCAGCCGCCTGTTTACTGTCTTCTCTTCGCTTCTAGAGCGTCTAGTCTGATGTTCTTTGTTTTTTAAGGCAACTAGGAAGGTTTTTTGATGCAAATAAATATCCTGGATAGAATGAGAATTGTTAGAAGCAGAAAAAGAAAGAGAAATGATAATTTATTAGCGGTTTGTTTTACATTTCGTCTTTTAGTTCGAGGAGTCGCGGAGTCGCCGTCACTTTTGGAGTCGACGCCTTTTTGGGTGCTTTGACCATCAATCCAACCCTGAATTATTTCCTAATTACAGTAATCTACCCGTTATTTTACTTGACTTTTGTGGTTAGATCGGGATCGGTCAACACGCTGTTCGAGCTATTTTTTCTCACTACACGAGGTCGACTCTTTTTCTTTTTGTCATTCGATTTCATTGCCATGTCCAATTTTTGTGTTAAAAGTAGCTTGAATCTGATGTAGACAAAACTGATAGCCATATAGGCGACGGTGGCCCCGAGGGCGGCAAAAAGAGCACCCGTCAACAACATTTCCTCTCGTAAGATCACTCGCAGGTTGCCCGTCTCTTTGAGTATTTTATGGAATTTTTCATGTTTTGTGACGGACATCGGCGAGACATTTTTTACTTTTTTATAGGCAACGACTGTACCACATCCTGAATAACAAAATTTTTAAGAATAACGAAGTAGTCGACCTATTTTTGAGATGACGACGAAGTTTGACTCATCTATTTTTTTCTTGACACACGAGACGAGCGCCGTCTTGAAGATCTCGTCCTGTACCGACGACTGACAATAGGTGACATTCTGCCCCGAGACCATCAAATATTCTAACTGCTGATCTTCAAGCACAAGAAGACTATTATCCAATAAATTGAGACGCTCTTTTTGAACCACAGAAGGGACTCCGCCAGAGGGAAAAAAGATTATGTCCGAAAAATTGTTTTCATTTCCTTGGATAGTCTTGGCATCGTCACAATTCTTCCAATTTGTTGGTTCGGCAAGGCGGATAGAGAAGATGAAAATGAAGGGAAGCCGCAGCATAGACAAGGAAAACAAATAAAGTACTGTTAAAATGTATTATTAAAAAATAACAGGATATAACATGAAAGACTATCCTTTAAAGATATGAATACGAGATGAAGGAACACCCTTCGAATCAAGAATACTGACAGCAGTACCTATAAATCCATCTGGACCACATATCAAAACTTTTGTATCATCGTCAAAATCAGGTAAATGACGAGCATTAATTCTTCCTGTGAGACCATTCCAATCGGACGCAGATGATGAAAGAACATGATGCACCTAAAAATGAAATTTATTAATTATGTAAAATAACCTGAAGTCGGGGGTCGGACCATTTAAAAGAAGCCCAACCATCGTCTACAATGTCGTTTTTCGTTTTATTGAAAAAGAAAAGCTCCGTTCGAAGTTCTGGTATTTCAAGCCTGCTTTCAATTATGGGAATCATTGGAGTTATGCCGGTGCCGGCTGCAAGCAGTAAAACATCGGATTTACCGATCCATTCCGGAATGTTTTTATCTCCAATAGGATCACTTATTTCAATTTTATCGCCTGAAATTTTAATTAATATATAAAAAAAAAAGTTAAAAAAAACCTTCTATCAAATTTTTCAAAACTTGTGTAAAGTTTCCTTCAGGATATATTTTTATTAGAAAAGTTAGCGAACCCGAAGGATTATTCTCCGAGGGCAAAGTAAATCCAACGGGAGTGTAAGGTCGATACATCGCGACTACTAAAAGATAGACTTTAATCGGCATTGAAAAGACTTACATCCTCGTTTAGCTTTTACAGAAACATGATGGCCTAGAGGAATCGGCAGATGAACACCTTCGGGAGTGACGACGTGGTAAATATAGGTATCGTGCGATATTTTAACAACTTTTTCTATGCTGCAGTTATAATATTTTACTACTAAAAAGATCAATATAGAAAAGTAAAGTTTATAAAGAAAACCTGGTCTATTTCTTATCCTCCGTTCGGAATTATCTATTAAATGGCTAAGTTCTTCTTGTAAATTTCTGAATATTAACTGGACTGCGTTATTTTTAACTTCGATATTTATATGAGCTTCGAATAAACTTTTCTTGACAGAGCCTGATACAATATATTACATTATAATAACGTTAACCTACCGTACACTATTTCACATGACGGCTGATTGAAATGGCGTATAAGCACCCGTAAAGATGAACTTCCTTTGTCTAAGTGATAAACCACATTTTTCTCTGAAAGAGAAGTCCAATCCGTAGATGAGATAAGTATGGAATCGGCTTCAATATCAATACTAAATTATTTTTGAAATGGACGTATTTAACACATACTTTATTCCAATGTTAGCCGAAGATGGCGTCGGTTGAGAAAAGCCATCGGAAACTAAAGGCGCAGTAATAACAGTCTCATCAATCGTTGATGGACCACATGGTGGCACTGAAAATTAATTTAAAGATATGAATCACAACTTACGTTTTGTCAAATCACCCGAAAACCGGCCTACCAGGCATGACTTCAACATCGAATCATAATTAACCCAAGCGTGGTACTGATTAAAAAGAGGAGTGGCGTCACGTCCGGCTGCTCTCATTAGTTCGGGAATACCACCTGGATGAAATTCCAAATATGACGTAACGTCGTAAACCTAAACGAAATGTTTTCTGAAAAAAAACTACAAACCTGCCCATAAAGATGTACCCAACAATCTTCTAGTGAATTATGCTTGATAAGTTCTTCATTATCAACTTGTGGTAATCTTTTCTTGGCTAGGAACTGAAAGGAAATATTGCGATTAGGTAAACAATTAATAAAGCTAGAAAACATGGAAAAATTTACCGTCAAATATGATTGGAATGGTCGCGCAAAAGAAATTATACAAGACATGCGGGAATTGCAGGCGGCGGCCAGAAATCGAACCCCTGAGATACCTCCCATTTCCTGGAGGCGGGTTTTAGCAAAACAGTTAACTACACGCGGAATAAATCAAGGAGCTTCTTGAGTTATGTGGATATTTGAGAGCAAATTCTACAGTCGGACGGATGGAGAAAATACTGTAACCACAAACCTTGGATGCAGATAGACGAACCCAATCCATAAGGCCCTTTCCTCTTGGAAGAGCAACTTTAATACGACCATATTCACTTCGTCCGACTGGAGGTTTCTAAATTTCTCCTATTACTACTAGTAGATGGCGGATAATGATAAAAACATAGGAAGAGCAATATTCACCGCTACCAAATTGTTGACATTCAGCATCAATTGATGATCAACGTTTTCCCAACAAAAATAATGCTTTGGACCACTGATTTATATTGATTGCGTATGATTTCGTCGGGGGTTTTTGATCTAACGCTATACCGCTTCGCGGTTCATTTGAATTAGTCCTTCTGCCGCCATGCGGTAATCTCTTTGCTTCATCTTTCCCTCGCCATTTTGCATTCTGTAACACAATTGTTTAGAAAGGGGTGGAACCATCAAAATGTCTACCGATCCAGGTAGACCAGTCCCAGCTGCACGAAGACGCGCTGTAGCTCCTTCAAGTACTCCATCGGTATGTCTTTCGCTTCAATTTATAAAATATTGCATTAAGACCGGACTTTTAATAAATGTAATAAGATCACTGACATCAAGTGTCTCAGAAGACCAACGTGAATTAGAGAAAAGACGTCTGGAAATAGGTTTCCGCGAGTCTGAAGCGACAATTGACAATCTCGTAAAAGGTACCTTTTATTTTACCTAATTTTATTATGAAAAAACATAATATGTTTTTACTTATTTAGCACATAAAAATGACGTAGAAGAATGCCTTGACACTTTTCGAGATGTGAGTACAAGAATATCAGGTAATAATAGCATTTTTTTAAAGAATAAAACTTATTTTAGCATGTCGAGAACGCATACACAATGTTAGAAATGCGCTTCATACGTGTAAATCTCTGCTGGAAAATCGACGAGATGATCTGAAAAAGTTGTGGATAGAAAATGCTCAACAACGACATATTTGTGAAATAATGACACAGCTGTAAGTTTTTTGCGGGGATAATATGCATTTTTTTTATTCAGAGAAGAATTAAAAGATGCTCCTCTTCGTGTGGATATTGCTATCGCAGCTGGAAACTATCAGGAGGCCGCAAAAATAATTAGCAATTCAAGTTGGTTTTTATTAAATTTTCTATTATAGGTTTATTTTAGGAGATTTGATCGACGGAAAATTGTCTTGTATTGAAGGATTGAGTCATTTGAGAACGTCTTTACAGGCTTCTGCTCAAACTCTTGCATCGTGCATTGTTGATAAACAAGTTAATATGCTTGTTGTGGATCCTTTTGAGAAGCACGTAAGTTATAAATTAATATATTTTTTAACCGAAGCCGTAGAAAAGAGGAAGAGGATAGCGATTTTTGCAAAGATGTTACAAAAAATCCTAAAATCTGATGTATATAAAACGCTCTAGCATTTTCCTAATTCGCTGCAAATATTTTTCGTTTCTGAGCATAAATTTATTGATGTAATTTCTCTCCATAAACGAATTTTATATTTAAAAAGTTTAATTAAATAGAGGGCGTACACTTTGTAGATTCTCTTCTAGTCTTATTGGAATAGAGCCGTATATCACGTTACTCCTGAAAAGTGCTTTTGTTTGCCCACAAAAAAAAACATTTCCAGATGGTCGATGTGGTGCGCAGCTTACCAGAGCAAAAAGTACAACAATCTGAAATTTGTCAACAGATTTTGGAGAAGGTTTGTGATGACGCTAGCCATGAATTAATTTTGTCAGTCAAAGTTAGCGCCTTCTGAAGAATCGCTAGAGTCGAGGTTAGCGGCAGCAATGATTGCTTTATCTGAATTGGAAGGTGATTCCTCGGAATTAGATCGAGTACTCGCTCTTTCTGGATCCCAGATTGAAAAACAGGTACAATGATCTCCGAAAAGTAGAAAAACTCTTTCCAGATTAATGTTTCGGTGTCTTTGATAAAAGCTCGAGCTGCGATGGATGATAATCCCGAAGGAGATCAATCCCATCTGACCCAATTGATTCAAATGGTTGTCTGTCAATTGGAGTCTTCTCGAGCTGCTCATCAGATCCTTGAGGAAATCTTCATGAATTCATCGAGAGCTTATAAATCGAAGCTCGTAATGAGTACATTTTGGGACGCGGCACAAACTGCCGTTGTGGTTCGTTTTCCTCTAAAAATCAACCAGAATAATCGTAGAGTTTGGTATCGGATCATTTGGATATCACTCCGTTGGTCAAAGAGCCAATTGAGTCGAAGAAACTCCTTTTCCGGTTTGATGCGTCGGCTGCCGGCTCTTCGACGGCTTCCAATTCCCAACAGGTCTTTTTCCCTCTTATGTTTCATCTCTTCCTTCCAGAATTCCCTCGTTGTCTGTCCTCCTTCCGCCTTCAACATGGTCGCCATGTTCCCTTGGCTTCGACGGTTAATCGAATCCATCGAAAAAGCAACTGACGAGAGCCAATGCAAATTGAGGTTGGCAATCCCATTGACAGACTATAAGCCCTTTTCAGATTGTTTGTACATTCTTTTGTGATGGAACTTTTCGTTGAAAGAGTCAAGAACGGACTGGCGGAGAAGATGGAAACGGCGTTGAAAGTGAAAGACAGCAGTCGAATGGCTGTCAGACAACAAAATGTCGTAAGTCGAATGACTAACCGAAACAAAAAGAGTACAGAGGATTCTCCCGTTATGTGAAAGAATGTTGGATTTGTGCAAAGAAGTTCAACAACTGATAATCAACATGGACTTGTACGCCGATCGATTCGCCGCTTTGTGGCTGCTTCTACTCACGGAGTACAACAAATGTGTACAGGAAATGTATGACAATGTAAAGCGGAATATTTGATTGAAAAGAAGAAAACTCATTTAGACGACGAAATCATTGGGTGAAATGGAAGGGACAGCGACGAGGAGGAAGATCAGCGCAGCATGGACGGCGGACGAAGACATTTCCCGGTTTGTGATTGACATGTTGGAAACGGACGAATTCAGACTGTTGATGAGTTTGCCCAATTGGCAGATTGCCGCTGCGACGACGATCCCGAACACACCGACGACGCCAGCAGTCGAAAGCGAACAAGAGATACGGGCCAGAAATGAACGCGAGTCGGGTATTATGATTAGTAATCTGGGCACACAACGACGGATCGAAAGGTCGGAATTGATCGAAGACATGGCCGACATCCGCGACCTCGCCTGTCTCCACGAAAGCCTTCGATGGTCGGCTGTCGAGGTTTCGCTTTCCTCTTTCGCGTCCAAGAAGCATTTTACAGATTCGTCAGTTGTATTCCAATCTGCCTCCACATATCAAAGACATTCTCCGTAATTGTATGGTACAAGTTCGATTCAAGACAGGAGAAGTCAGCGAAAATGAGCCGGTCCTGTCAGCCATGGATATCTGTGTCGGTCGACTGGAGGCCATCTCCGACCGATGTCTGTTGATGCTTCACCTCGAGATCCGTATCCATTGTTTCTTCCATTTGCTTCCGATCGCCCATGTTCGAATGAGAAGTAATGTCCATCACGAGGAAAACGATCCCGAAGTGGCCGAATTGGGCAACGACCTCCGTCGGTTCAACGAAGTTCTGACGGAGATGCTCTCCCAGCCCAAATTACGGTATATTTTTGATGGGCTGGGTCATCTTTGTGCCGCCATCTTCATCCACACGAGGTATGTTTCCTTTTTGGACCTAAAGAAATCTCTTTTCAGTCAGCATATGCCTCGTCTAAATGAAAACGCCAAAAAGAGGATTTGCCGTGATGTCTACACTGTCCAGCAACGGCTTTCCCAAATTACAAAACGACGAGAAGCCGAGTTAGAAAGAGCAAAGAAATATTTCGAATTGTTGTCATATGATCCCGAGAGATTGCTGGCCCAGCTGCCGGAGAAGAGACATCTCTTCAGTACTGTTGTGAGTCGATATTCTTCTCCCAATCTAGCTCCTTTTCCAGGAGATGACAAATCTCGTCGGCTTGGCTGTCCGATCTCATGCTGGCTTAGCCAACGAACCTGGTGCTTTAGATCATTTCCTATCCCAATTGAATGCCATGCTCAGTCGAGGCAGTTCTGTCGCCTAATCGCCGCTTTCTGTGATATGTATCTATTCTTATTTATTCAGAGGTTCTATACAGCTCTATTAAATCTCACCTCTTTTCTTTTCACCTTCCACGTATTCTCGATTTCTATCTTTCTGTTGTCTTCTGTCTCCTTTCCTAATCAACATTTCCAGAAATGTATCAAAGTGCTCAGATTGTCGCTGCTCCAAACGAGTTCGTCATCCCTTGGCCCAGCCATGTCACTGTCTCAAAACTTCAAGTTAGTTCTCTTTCTCCCAAAAAATATTAATATTTCTAGTTTTCCCGTGAGTTAAATAGCCGTTTCCTTGGAGTATCAGGATGGGATGGGTCTCTCCGCCTTTTCCACGTGGGAACCGTCGGCTACAGCGAGCAAAGAGCTGAATTTTACCTAGGAAAACCACAATTGGCCTGTACATTTGCCGTGAGTTCACTCTCTTATTCTCAAGACCTGTGAAATATTCAGACAGTGAATCATCTGGCTTGTGGTGGAATTGACAACACCGTCAGTATTTTCGACTTGGAGACAAAGGCGGGAAACAAATTGGGAACACATAACAGCGCCGTCCGGTGTCTGGAATACAACGCCAAAGGAGATGTCCTTGTTTCCGGAGGATGGGACGCTACCATAAAATTGTGGGACGCCCGAAGCCACAGCCAGTCACCGTTGCAGTCAGCGATGGTCTCCGAAAAAGTCTACGCAATGGCCGTCCACGACGACACCGTCGTAGTCGGAACTCGTGACAAGTATCTTGCCCTTCCTTTGTCATTATCGTTTTTAGAAAGATCTACGTTTTTGACCAACGCAATCTCAGCACTCCGGTCAGTGTCAGCGACAGTCCTCTCAAGTTCCAAATGAGAGCCATAGCCATCGAACCGGCTGGCAACTTCTTCGTCGTGTCGTCTATCGAAGGTCGAATCGCCGTCGAGCATCTCAACGCCGCCGATAAGGGCAAGAATTATGCCTTCAAAGCCCATCGAGAAAACCAAGACGGCGTCGAGATGATTTACCCGGTGAATGCCATCGATTTCCATCCATATCACGGGACATTTGTCACTGGAGGAAGTGACACCCAGGTCAATATCTGGGATCCGTTGAATCGCAAACGACTCGTCCAATTCCACAAGTTCGTCCCCCATCCGTCCGCTCTCTAAATATCATTTTAGATATGTGACGACCGTCTGTTCTTTGAGTTTCAACTTCGACGGTACTCAATTGGCCATTGGGAATTCCTATCTTGGAGAGTATTCCGTCGACCCTGTGCCCAAACCCCCGAATCAAATTGTCGTCCGCGGTGTTTCAGACCTCGAAAGTCGTCCCAAATGTATCTGAACTGTCGTCTTATTCCCGATTTATCGTGATCTCTTCAGCGTGTTTCCTTATTTTTACGGAATAAATATTCGTGTACAAATCGAAATTGTTGGAGAAAAGAATGGGGAAATGTGACATATTGCCGGGAAACCATAGCAACTATCAAAGGATGCGTTGCCATCTTGTTTATACTCGCAATTCCTTTATGGATAGCCGTAATTTGTTCTAAAATAGCGGATACTCCCATCGACGCGCATTATTCAAAGGTCTATCTCGCCCAGGAGGTGTCATTTCGCCGATTTCTAGTCATATAATTTCCCTTTTCATTTAATACTACGTATCCAAACAGGCTCTCCATTTTCCCGTACACGAAGTAATCCTTTAAAAATGCGCTGTCGGATGACCAAATCAATACGAACGCAAGCCGCCTCCATAGCCAGTCGCCATTCCCGCTCCGCGGCCTATTTTCCACCGGCTCCTTTTAGTACAATTTGGCCATTGCATTCCGTTGAATTTGTTCCCCTCGAATTATAATAAAAAAGGTCGTAAAAGCAATCCGGCCGTATGGGCGACGCCGTTTTGCTCGCCGTGGCTTGGCAATCAATAAGACGCACCCATTGCCGTTTTTCGAGTTTTTAGCATTTTTTGCTTTTTCCGCTTCATTTTTTCCGCATTTTCAATTAATTTTAAAGAAAAATAATTTTTTGAAATGGATATTGAAAATATGGTTATTTCCAAGGGAAAAAAAATTCAAAATATAACGTTTTAGTTCCTTGAATGGGAATAAATTTGAAATAGACGTCGTCCATGTCCATAGCGATAAAGGACTAAGTTTTATTCCCAATATCCACAATTTTTTTGGATGATTTCTATGAAAATTACATTTTATATTTTTGATAAAAGAAATAATAATTTCAGATGGCTGTGATAGATGCGGAAGTAATTTGTTTGGATTCGGATGAGGATGAGAATCCGGAACCGTCGTCGTCAAAACTCAACGGCCGTGGTGTGACGATGGAATTGATCGAAGGAGAGGACATTTCACATTTGATTGTCCCAAAAATAAATTATCGAATGGGAAATGGGACATTTGGGTAAGAATAGGGGAAATCCGTAAAAATAGAAGAATTTACAGGGCAAATGAGACACAAAGTTCTACCAAAAGACCCAGGTTCGGACATTTTCGGGATATTTTTGACAGGCCAAATTCCAGAATTCGGACCATCGACGCGGCATCGCCGGGGCAGACTCCTCGAATAAAACATTATGGAAATGTCAGTCAAATTATCCAGGTACGTCTTGTCTTTTTTTATTTAAAGATGTCCATTTCAGACTGTTCCTCTCTCCGCCCCGTCGCATACTTTCAGTAAAGTGAACTCGATTCTCAGCCGGGAAACCCGTCCTCGAATTCCCATCATCAATTTAGATTTTCCTACCCGAGTTTCCAATGTAACTGAATTTCTTCCTGTTCCCATTTTCATTTTAGAATATCGTCCACGTTAGTCGGACGCCTGTCGTCACTTTCGACGCCGACTCGCCTACGACGGTCAGCACTAGGAGTCGACGTCCTTCCAATCTTCATTTTGTGTTTCGAGTACGATATTTCTCTTTTTAAATTTTTTATTTCAGTGTACTTACGGGCATTGTGGTCGAATAATTCGTGGCGATGTCAATTTTGTTTTTCATCTTTGGGCCCACGTGGCTGGGTCAATGGAACGAGTCGAAGTATTCAATGAAAAAGGAGTCAAATTGGGAACCAGAAAGAAACTTTGTAGGTTTTACTCTCGACCGGAAAAATAAAAGATATTTCAGTGCCAAAATTGAATGCTCCTTTTTTGGAATGCGTCTCTCGATGTCCGGAATGTTTGGCCATTTTCCCAACGCCGGGGATTCTTCTGGTCAGTCGAGTCATTTCTTCCCTCTTACCAAATTCAGATTCACTACACAAAATGTCATTCAAAAGTGAAACAAGTCTCATCAAACCGGGGAACCTGCCACATTTGCGAGAGAGATGTGAGAACAATTTGAGGGGAGAAAGAGTAAAATATTCAGATGACGACACCTGCCGGTCTCCAGGAACATATGGTCGTCCACGATCCGGCGGATGCCCCCTACGTCTGTAAAATGTGCAATTTCCGATCGAATGTGCGATCTCATGTCATCAGCCATTACAGCCAAAAACATCGACATACTGGGTATATTCCTCCACAGCCTTTCCATTTTACCTTTTTTATAGTCTTTTGATGTGTCCTTTCTGTTTTTTCCATATCCTCGTCGAGCCACCCGCCAGAATGTCCGACCCGTGGAATATCGATGGATCCGCTGTCAAAAGAGAAGCAAAGAAATTTGTCGAACATATGTGGAATCATACTCACAGTGAGAAAAACTAAAAAGAGTCGACTAAATAGAACATTCAGTAGTGAAGACACATTGTGATATGTGTGCGATTTGTTTGGGAAAAGATCGCGCCTCTATTGAGGAGCACATGGCTCAGCATGAATTCGACTGTTCCCAACGAGGATACGCCATCACACCAACGGTATGGTAAAGCTTTTTGTCTTGAAAATATTCTACAGGCAGCAAAGAAGCCAATTGTAAAGAGTCACGTCATAGTGGAACCAACTCAATGCAAACAATGTGGAAAACGGAAACGGTCGACCATTCGACCGAAACTGGCATGTACCGACTGTCGACTGAAAAAATTCTTGAAAAAAGCAGAAGGTATCCGAGTCGAATTTCCCTTTACTGACAAAAATATACAGAGAAACAGTTGATTATACCAGGGGAAGATGCCGTCTACAAATGTAAGACCTGTCGACTGGTGACCGACGATGTGAGAAGACTCTTCGAACATGTCAATTATTCGGGACATGAATATCAACGAGGTAAAAATAGGGAAAAAGAAGAGAAGCCGACGAATATTTCAGTTGATCCAAGTGGAAACAATGGCGGGAACACAGAAAAGATGGAAGTCGTAGAAGAATCAAACGACGCAAATAGAGAAGAACTCAATAAGGCGGCAAAATTGGCACGATCCGTGAAGAAAAAGAGAGCTTTTATCAGGGCGACGGTAAGGGAAAACTGGCCTTTCTATAATAAAAGATTTTAGAGGGCCGCCCAACGTCTGGAAAACTATCGAAACCTCGATATTGTCGAAGATTTTGAAGATTTTCGGGCAGGTGAAACCGAAGACGAAGACCCCATGGAATATATGAATTTATACAAGTGAGAAAAGGATCTTGACAGAATTCTCAATTATTACAGTTCAATTTCCGAGGGATATACAAGCCTGCCTGAAATACCGCCAATGAGCGAAGTTGTCATGGGAGGGAAAACGGCCAGCAGCAATGCGTCAAAGCCAGTCGAGTCAACGGTTGTCGAAATTTTCATCTCGGATGACGAAGAAGAGCAGAAAACAAAAGAAAAACAAAGAAAACCCATAAGTATTATGAAGCCAATAAAGAAGGAAATGGTAGAAACAATCGAGAACGAGGAAGGGCTGGAAGAGGCGGCAGACGGCGACAAAAAAGAAAGTGAGGAAAGATCGTGGAGAAAAGACTCCGATGAAGATGACGAAAAGGAAGAGGAACAAGTCGAGGTGGGAAAAGTGTCTTTTTTATAGAAATTGTGTAATTCAGGGTGAAAATTATGTGAATTTCGCATACGATGAAGCTGGTTACGATGTCGACCCGACGAGTTTATTCGAGGAAAATGACCAAGTGAGAGAACTGGCGACTGAGAAAAACTGAAATTTTTAGGAACAAAGCCCGTCAACTCAAAAGAGACCATCAGAAGACTTTGAAGAGACGACGCCAAGAAAAAAACATCATTCTGGAGCTACGAAAGAAGAATTTAACGAGGAGAATTGTGATAAACAGGAGGAAATGGAAGAAGTCGACGATAGTCGGGCGACGACACCTGTCGACGAGCTGATGGAAGTGACGGACGCCGACGATGACATCCAAATCTTGAATTAGTTTTTTTTTACCATTACGGGTGTGTAATTTTTTTTTATTATTAGTTATAAAACATTCCTGGGTTATAGAGATCAAAAATAATAAGAAGAGATCAATAGATGGGCTCCCGTCTATAATTAAAAGGTGCATAGAGGTAGAGATAAATGGCTACACCAACAAATATACAAATTGACAAATATACAAAATCCTTCAATAGGAGACCCTCATTTTTCTTGGGAATGACCACATGGACACATCGACATCTGTGCGATTCGGCTGGAGACACAGGTCGAGAGGGTTCTTCTTTTATTACGGTTTTAGGCGCTTGAGGTTCTTCAATTTTCTGTACTGGTTTACTTGCAAGATTCTGAAATATAAAAATATTTATAAATAAAAAAAAGAAAGAATCTTACCTTCAGTTCACTATAAATAAAAAGAACTCTTTGAGTTCTAACTCTCGGTAGTCTTAAATCTCTAACTTCTGAAGTTATCTAAAATATAAAAGTCAATAAAATATATCCAATCAAACCTACATCATTTCCTTGCTCGTATAGATCCAAAATATTGTCAGAAGTATTTAAAAATTCTTCGATCTCCGCTTCTTCCTCTTCTGTCGTGTCCATTTAGCAGCTCTGAAAAAATACAATGAAAATGAGACAGAAAAGGGTGCATATACAAAATTATTTAGAAACTGACTCATATAATTGGGGGGATGCAGGCATTGAGGGTCAGTCAGGCACAATCCTCATTGCTGTTTACAGGACGAGGCCATGGATGGGTTAGCGGGCCTATTCACACACCTGACGTCACATTGTGTGCCCGGCTGGACTTTATCGCTTTCTTCGATTACTTTCATTTCCTACTGATTCAGAAATTGACTAGCCATGGCTGCTCCTATTGCTCTGCCTCCTAAGCCCGGCAGGATAAAAGTATATCGAGCTTTATACGATTATAATGCTCGTTCGGTGAGTCATGTACGGGGAAATTATTGATTTTATATGAAAATAAAATTTTGCAACGGATCATCTCAATTCCATTGAAAAAAAAAATATTTAGAATCAAGAAATGTCATTTTCTGAGGGAGATTTATTGTATGTAAGCGATAAAGGACCGAATGACGATTGGTTACCAGCATCTTGTGGTGGTAAAAAAGGTTTAGTCCCGGCTAATTATGGTAAGAGACCATCACAGTCAAAAAAAATTCGTTACAGTTATAAGTGAAAATGTTGAGGAACTTCCCAATCCTTTACATGAAGCTGCAAAACGAGGAAATATGGAATTTTTGAAGGAATGCATTGCAAATCAGGTAAAAGATCGACGTTTTCCCTTCACGCTTTTATATTTAGGTTTCGATTAACAGTCTTGATAAATCTGGTTCCACCGCTTTATATTGGGCATGTCATGGCGGTCATGACGATATCGTCGATTATTTACTTCAATTCCCTAACATATCGGTGTCTTCCCAGGTAAACTTTCAAAAATCAAAGATTTCCTTGCTAGAATAAAATGGGAGATACTCCTCTTCACGCAGCAGCTTGGAAAGGACATAAAGCCTGTGTACAGAAACTTCTCACTAAAAATGCAAATGTTTGGGTAAAAAATCAAGATCGAAAGACCCCCCTTGACGTGTCAAAGGTTCCCCTTGTCCCCATGTCGAAAACCATAATATTTAGGACGCTGACGTTGCAGCATTACTCAACCAAATTATGAAGAGTGATACAACTAATGAAGAAAGTGCACAGGATTATCTTTCGGATTCTGATAATGACTCTTGACTGTACTTGAGGATCTCAACCAGCACATATCAAAACGAATTTCTATGTCTATACTATTTATTGTTCTGCAACTTACAATATGTAATATAAAAATTATTAAAGAATTAGTGATAACCAACCAAGAATTAGTAACATTCCTCCTTTAGGGGTTAATTTACGATACGTTTCGTTCGAAGTTATGCCGTAGTGATAGCAAGGACCACAGAAAAGTAAAATTCCTCCTATAATCATAAAATTAAGTAAAAAAGTCTTTCGAATGTATAATAAAAACGGGGAAAATAGTTACCTGTGAATAAGCCGATAGTTAGTAGCGGATATTTCGCTTTTGGTGATGCCAAAATTGCAAGACTATGTATGAGGTGATACCGAGACGCTGTATCAAATGCTTTGACTCTTCTTGGATCCATATCGGGATCATCGCGAATAACTAAATGATAAATAAATAAAATAATAAATTTTAACTAACCATGCGCTCCATATGCGCCTAGAGAAACCGCAGCTGCTCCAGAAATACCAGCAAGACGGACCATCCAAGCCATATCATCAACAGTTTGCACAAAAGTAGTCACTGGTATTGCCGAATGTTTCTTCTGGGGGATAAAATCAGCAAGAGATTCCGGAAGATGACGAAGAGCGTGGTTTAGCGTCTCCAAATATGCTGTCATCCAAAACATTTTCTTTATATTTTTAGACTAAAGAAAGGTTGAAAAGAAAAGAGGAAATGTGGAAAATAAAGAGGCAACTGTTGTTATTGGAGAGTCTCAATAAATTCTCGATAACAAATCCAACATTTGGACGCACAACCTCTGCTTTAGGGCGCATTTCCCTTACTCCAGAAAATTTTCGGGTGATTGGAAGACGATTTTTCCCTGTTCGCCAATCGAGATCAAAAAACAATAAATGCTGTACTCTGGATTAGAATTATCTTGTGTGTGCATAGTTTACTATTACTCGATAAATAATTTAAAAATTAGTTATAAAAACAGATCTGCGCATATAGTATGTGCATAGTCAGCCAAGGGTACATTGCGAGGCAAAAGAAACTCTGCCATGAATAAGATAGGACGTTGTTACATGATACATAAATCCAAAATAAAACAAAACCACCAGAATATAACATTCCCAATTTTCACAGAATTCTCATCCGATATATAAGAAGGGTCGCTTATTGTCAACTGAAAATGATGTGTTTCCGTTAGAATTGTTAAATTATTAAAAAAGAAATCTGGATACTTCTGTATGTTTCAATTTCCAATAAATTCCTGGAAAACTTTTCGTCTGATAGATCTCGACCATCGGTCTATGATTCAATTCGGTTGAATGTGCTTTTCAATTTGCCATTTTGCGCAGACCCCACCGGAAAACTGTTTATCGTAAAATATTGTCCTTGAAATTCCAAGCTGACCGAGGAGAAGTGTTGCCAAACCAAAGTCAAGGCTATTTGGCATTTTGCCAGTCAAACTAAACTTCTTTTGATCGAGTAGCACTCAAGGTCGTGCCCGTTTGAACCGGGCGCTTGTTTTTGTTTGTTTTGGACCCAAAGCGCGATGACCTCTGTCAGGAAGTTCTCTTTCTATTTTTTGTCCTTGTCAAGTCGATCCCTGCTGCCGCCGATGACCCTGTGTACTTGGCATTTGCACAGGTAACGTATAGGTTACGAAAGTACGCGTAACAGGCGTGAGAAATAGGAGACACGTCATGGTACGACTGTTGCAAAGGCGACTGTCGAAAGTCTGGCAGGGTGCCAGTCGGCACTAAGGTCAGACGCTCTTGTCACCTCAACTTGACCAAACATGACACACCTTTCCGTCTGCTGGAATACTCTTTTTTTGTCCCCGTGTCACCCCGTCCTTAGCAGACATTCTAATGACCTCCTCACATCTGGAAAAGAGTTTCGAAACAATCCGTCTGCCATCGTTTTTTCTCCAACAGTCTCTAATTTATGTGCCGTCGACATTCCTCTCTGAGTCATCCATTTAATTGCCCGTTCAAGAGATTACTGTAAAGGGCGGATTACTGTATTGTTTCGTTGATTTGGCGGGCTATTCGACCTCCCCTTTTTGACGATAAGCTGGTTGCCAAGAATTGCGCCACGTGATATTTCTGGTTTTTCGGGCGGCGGAGGGTGTATGGTCCGTTCTTTTTAATTTGGTAGATGTCTCTTTATTTTATTGTGTTTACATGATCAGCTGTTTGTCAGCTGTGTTTTGCCGAAGATGATGCCCCCGTTCGGTGGGATAAGCCTCTCACGAGCACAATTTCTACGATTGAAAAAGAGAGAAACATCAAGCAAATGGACAACTAAAATGGGAGCGGCCGTGATCATTCTCAAGGTGAAACGTCATTTTTTTGGGAGAGAAAAATAACAAAAATAAGGAGACCCAATAGGAAAAGATAAGAGACAAAAGGGCAACAGGAAAAGGAAGTGGTAACAGATGACCGACAGCCGAGGACAACTGCATTCTCCGACGAAAAAACTGAAAACTGTTAACAAGAGAGCAACGGCCCCGTCGGAGAAAGTTACTGATAGCGAGAAAGACTTATACCCAGAAGGACAGTACATGATGTCATCCGTTCGATGATATCACACGGAATTCCCCCGATGGAGGACAATTACTATAGTTAGCCGAGGATGGTCATAATGAGTCAGACGGGCGACAGTGACTGGGACGGGTAAATGCCATGAGTACAGTAATGATGATGGCTGATTGTGGCAGGAGCCAGTCAGCATTTTGGAGATAACTCGGAAGGGCAAAGGGTATCTGGGAGGAAAGGACAGAAGAACAAAGGGATACGGTAGGGGTGAGAAATAGAATCATTTACTGAACTACTTCTAAATCATGAGAAGAATCAAAGACAACCTAGTCGAGTGGAAGCAGCCAATGCAACTAACTGGAGGACTGGAGCTGCTTATATAGTCTCATCTCGAAAATTGGAGTGTGCCCCTGGATCCGCTTTCCCCTTCTTTTCTCCCACTATAATTCCCACTATTTGCTGTTTCAGCGTCTACCTAAGCTGATAAAAAAGGAATGATACGGGGGCCTGAAACTGACGGGCGCCTGATGAGCGACCAACCACGTGACAAAAAGATTCCCAATAAAAAAAAGTAATATATATTTATGTGACTATGTGTACCATATATATACATAAACGTGGATTTTCTCTTAGCAGAATACTCTCGAGATAGTCTTTGAAGGAGATCGAGGGAGTTGGTCCAGTAGGGGCCTGAGCAACTGTCGAAAGAGAAATATGACCGGAAACGAAGGGAAAAAACTAACAAAATAAAGAAAATAAAGCCCTAAACATAAGGGTCTACATATAGAAAATGGGGGATATATCCCTCTAGCGAAGGCACTGACGATGAGATCGAGGATTGCACTAGGGAAGGGGCGTCGACGAGTAGACGTGGCCTTGGAGACGCCTGGCACCTGGCGCGAAGCCTGGCGACGAGCCAAATGACCTTGGACGACGGACGTCTGAAAGCTTGATGGTTATCAACATGTTCCCGCACTTTTCAAAGATCAACTCACCTTCTTCTTATAGCCTGAAGTCATCGAAGAAGTTGCGAACTCGGTTCGTCTTCAAATGTTCTTTGTGATGATGATGTGAGTGATGATGATGATGATGTTCCTTCCTTGCTGGTTTGTCGGCTTTCTTTCCAATCATTCTGTCGACGGCGACCCCTTCTTTATCGAAGATGTCCTCTTCCAAGGCGGTGTGCTTCCACAAATCTTTGTAGTCATAGTCGAAAACTCCTCCATCTGAAATTTGTTGAATGAGGTCAACTGTTGCGAGACTGCTCCCATTCCCTCCAAGGACAGTTTCCTGTCGCCAAAAACAAAAGTGCGCCGCGCTCTTGGCACTGATTTCGGTTTAGTTACCCACTTATTTCAAGGTCTTTCTCTTTCGAAAGAGACTTACCTTCTCTTTTTTGATGAGGAGCAGCAGCTGTGATGCCAAGAAGAGCAACCAAGACTGTGGTGGCAATGAGGACTTTCATTGTGGATGTGACTGTATGTGTCTGGAAGTATTCGATGAATAAAAGTGAAGGGAAGAGGAGGAAAAGGATCAGAAGAAGGACGAGAAAGAGAGGAGGAGGTGGTCGAGGACCAGAGCTCCGCCAGGATACGACAGGTTGTGCGGCAAGACGAAAGGGAAATTACAAGCATGTTTCCCCGGGCTGGCGCCCCGCCTCCAAGCCTCGTCCCCGCCCCTTTTGACAGCCGACCGTGAGAAACAGGGGCACTTTTGGGCGGGAAAAGACATGGCGAAAAATAGAAGACAAAAATAAACAATTCGAGGTGGAATTTAAAGGAGGAGGCGGAAAAGTACAGGAAATTAGTAGGAGCTGATTTTTTATGGTTCATCACGTCAAGAAAAACGTACACCTGCTAATTTGATGCATTAGAAGAGGAAGAGAGGGACTGAGGTCAGTCATAAAGAAGGGAGAGAGATCGGAGAGATGGAGGATAGTATGTCTCGTTGGTCGACGGCCTTGTCCTTTTTGGGAAGCACAAAAGTACAGGAGAGGACAGTGGGCCAGAAAAAGGGAAAAATGAACAGACGCCCTTAATTGGAAGAAGCGAACCGCCTGTCACTAACTGCCAAAAAAAGTAGTCTGCCAAGGGCGATTGTCTCGGGTATGAGGAGAACAATGAGAGGATGACACGGTTACGACGAAGATTCGAGAGGACGACGACCTGCTGGTCAAGGTAAGAGGTGTTTTGTACTGGACAGACACAATAACAGGCCGCCATATCTGGGATAGAAAAGTAGGATAAAAACAATTGGGAACATAAACAGCCTAGACAGCTTATCCTTCTTACTTCTGGAGTCAATCCCTTGGGGGGAAATGGAAGACGAAGGTGCTGGACTGTACGGGCCTCCCCGTAGGGGACCCCCCGTCGAGCGGACCTCCCATTTCGAAGGACGATCTTATCTCCGGTAACTATGTGCTGATGTCAATGAAAAAGGGCGATCCGTGTGAAAAAAAAGAAATCTATGGTCCGACTGGCCATGACCCCGGTCAGGGGCCTCCCCCGACGGTTTGTTGAACTCGGCACATAGACGACTTTCCGGCACGTGAGATCTGTTTTTACGGAAGCGGCCTTGACGGAAAAGAAACAATATTTTGTTCGAGAAATGACACGATCGCTGGTCTCGGAACATCCATCCATCTCCGCCGCCGTCGTCGCCGCATTTATACTCGCCCAGGATTGTCGACGACGTCAAAGCTTATAGGGAATAAATATCAATTTGAAATCCAAGTTGCCTAGGACATCTTGGCATATCTTGGGACGGCGAATCCTCTCTTTTACAGTATCTGATGTAATTTTTAGCAGGTGTTACACGAGATCTAATCTTCTCCTAGTTAAAAAAGGTCAACTACCGTATTGCCAGCTTGTCCTTTGTTTCTTCTTATTACAACATTCGGTCCCCCGCCCTTTTGAAAAAGGTGTCCGGTCCCCTGCAAAAGATGACCTGCAAAAGCACACAAAAACTTGCAAATAGAAGAGCAAAGAGTGCCTTCGTCATTCCGACGGCACCCACCACAAATTTCGGGGGATTTGTTATTTTAAAGAGAAAATGATAAGACGACGGATGGCCTACTTCCTTAGCGACCGCCAGGATTGGGCAAAATGACGAAACAAAGAGTAAATACGCCTACGAGACCGACAGACGACGGATGATCACATCGCCACTTCTTTCTCTATTACAAAGTCGAGAGTCAGATGCCTTTTTCTTGAGAAAAAGAAGACGGATCGAAAGGTTTACACTTTGTGGAATGTGTTTGACTATTAGCTCTTCCTCCTCCATAATACTACTCCGAGTGGAATGCGAGTATAATCGAATTACAACCCCACGCGGGGCCCATCACTATTTTGGGAAACAGCTCTCTCACTCTCGTAAGGACCTTTTCGACTTTTGATGACGTCTAACACGGATAGGATTGAGGACGACGACAAAATATCCACAAGGACAACATGCTCGAATTTTGTAGCTGCACTAAAGAACGAGATCACGAGGGTTAGCAAAGGAAAGAAAGGACAGAAGGGGAAAAGAAAAGAATGGGACAAAACAGTCGACCACATCGACAGAAGATCACAAAGTCAACTATCACCCTCTGGGAATCATCCGACTTGACTAGAGCCGAGAGTAACAAAGCACCTGGAGCAACTGGAGAAGAAACAATCCACAACAATTCTCCCGAAAGTACAGTACTCCCCCCTGCCAGGAATGGACAACTGATTTCTGATACAACAAGCCCGTAGTATACGAGAAAGAGAGCCAGATGATCTGCGGATGATGTCAGTCGACTTTCTTTTGTACGTCGTCTGATCCGTGTCTAAGCCCGCCAATACAAACATTTATATATCTCTGGCTGTTTTTCATTGGAATTAGTCGAAATTCCGACGTCGAAAGCTTCTCGCTGTACGCGCGGAGCCCGCATAAGGAGTAATATCTGGCTGCCCTTTTAGACAACACTTTTTTGGGTGGTTCGCCCGACCGAAAAAAAAGAGTTTGTGCCATCTGACGTAGATGACCCCTACAATAAAGGTTAGCAGACTTCTTCCATAAAAAATAATCTGAAAGGAAGAAAAAGAGCTGTCTAGTCGGAAGAGCGAAAGGGACAAAGAGTCGACGTCGTACTCTTCGAGATGGCAAGTGAACTCTCGTTTCCGGATGGAAATTGCCCGTCGTGGCAGTTGTGGTTGTCTCAACTCCAATAGTATTCTCATGTCGTCATCGTATAGTTTATATTAAGGGAGGAGTACAGATTTTGACGTCGAGTATCCGATTAGAATCCGAGATTAGTTCCTCGTCGACTGGGGGAGGGAGATCTCCTCTCCCGCACTTCTTTAGTTGGTTTCACTTGCACTTCCTTTATCCTTTCTCTCAAAAAAACGACTGCTTTCTGCCCAATTTGGCGTGTTGCCATAAGGAAGTTACAGTAGTCCCTGGGTTACACTAACCGTTTCGAGATGGCCTCCAGATTACAGATGTTTTCCAACACAAATACCGTCGACCTTCGGAGTTCAATAGGGGAACCTGTCCGGGAACCGGGGAGAAGAAGAAGAAGCAGCAGCACAGGGAAAGGCACACAGAATAGATGCGGTCATCGGACGACATCGCTGGCACCTTATAAAGGAGCGGAGAAACGGGTTGTGGCCACGGGCATGGCCGTTACCTGGCGCTCTCGAATCCCGACACAACTTCTGGACTGGATAACCGACGGGATTTTTTAATGGCAGACTTTTTCTCCCATCTCAGGTGTCCTTCTATTGCACTTAGCCTGGTTCGAGACGGCTCAGTCGTCTGGTTATCCCCTCGGATTGGGATAAATCTACTGTCTTTCGTACTGGTGGGAGTGATCTTTCTTCTGCAAGAGAAAAACGGCTTCGGCAGGTTGTTGCAACGGGGACTATCGTGTTTTTTTCGATGATCTCCCCGCAGCTGATCGTCTTCTCCAAATCCCATGGTTAGAGGAAGGGTCTTGCGTTTTGTATTCCTTTCTCTTTCAGATGCCTTCTTTTCTAGTCCTCTGTCCTCCAAGATGTCCTCCTCTCTCTGATTTCTGTCTATCCTGGTCTCTTCTGTGATGTTGTATTGTCTTTTTGTCTTTTTCCAGTCGCCGTACCAGTCGGATGTCTTCTTGTCACACTCGTCGTCCAAAAGCCAGTCTCCCATTGTTTTTTGCCCTCGATTGCGTCGTTCCGCAATTGGAATCCCAGTCGGGTGGACCATGTCAGGCAGATGAGACAAATATCCGTACTGGAACTAAGCGAAAGTGCGCAAATTTGCACTTGAACAATGGCCACCGACGGTGAAAAGTCGGAGAAAGTCGGGGGAACGCACGAGAAATGTAGCGGGTTTTAAACGGGAGGCAGGGGATCTCTTACGAAAATTTTGTTGTTGGCTAGATGACACACTGACTCACAAAATATTTGATGTTATTATAAAAAAAAAGAAGATATCCGCCCGATTAACTCAGTTGTTTTCTGGCTCGACTGACTCACAATCATCCCCGTCACAACAGATGACAGTCATCTTTGGGTTTTACTGCTTCAATTGGGGAAATTTGAACGGGGGGTCGAGAGATCTAATAAAGAAGAAGTCGAACATCATTTGACCCCGGGTCATTAGACCAACTCGTCTCGTCGACTTCTTATTTGTCGAAGATTTCTTGTGTCATTTCGAGCGTGTGAAATCGACGGAGGACACCGGTCGGATTATGTTTCGCCCCCTAATATAATTAACCGAGTCTCTCTGCCATTTTTGACGGGCGAGATACACTCTACGGGCATCTGCTTCTTTGTTATGTAAATTGACGACAAAAGGAGAGCAAATTGGCCGTCGAAATCACCCACTTCAAATCTCATTGGCAAAAATAACTACGCGGGAAAATCGAAAAAGAAATTGTCGTCCAGCTTTTAGCCAAGTCGTCAAACTGTTCGAATTGGATTCATCCGCGGACTTTTTGCTTTTGCTTCATCAACTCCTCAGAATGGCATTGAAAACCAAACCAATTCCTACGCGAAGCCAACGAGCGACTGGTCAAACGTCGCTTATATAATGACCTATCGTCTGGCTGCCGAGATTGTACGTGTGCAGCTGCAAAAGGTGTTCTTACCCGAGATTTCCCTTATTTTAATGGATTTCCCTTTCCAACTCAAGGTATTGTTTATTCCCAGGAATTCCCGCCAAAAAAGTGTACGAAGAGCACCTGCAGGTCCAGCTGGTACAAGAAAAAGGGCCCTTCTGGTTGGAATGAAGGGAATCCTTTGCATAGCGAATGGGAGAGCGAGTAGTCTAATCATTCCGGCCGGTTGGACACCGTAGCAGACATAATCCGTGGATATAATCTGTGTCCTTTTAAAGGTAGACCCCTAATTATCCTGAAGAGATCAATAAAATCGGAGGTAATATCAATATTGACAGAGGTTGAGCTATACGTGTCGCTCTGTCGCTATGAGAGGAAGCCTCCGTATTTGATTATCAAATATGGGGAGTCACACAATGAGGAGTCAATGAGGAGGGTCACATCGAGTCGCCCCGAGATTTTGACTACTGCCTCTGGCTTCTGACCGCTTATATTCCCTTATTCTATACTTGGATTTTATCATTTCTCCTCCTTTTTCTATCAGAAGCCATTCATCGCTGTTATCCCGTCATAATATTTGGCGGGTTTCCCGAAGTCCTAGAATTGGAGGCGGCGCTTCCTCCCGCCAACTATAGAATTTCTAAATTTCACAACTGACGCCATGGATGATGACCATCGGCAGTCAGTGCTAATTCCATCAGAGAAAGCCGTCTAACAACTGCAAAGCCAATTGGACCACCCTCGGCCCCGCCCTTCCAAAACGGCCACCATCTCTCTTTGGCCTTTTCTCCTTATTTGTTTAGATTTTATCCAATCCGTTATCTTTTATTTTTAGACGGAAAAGGGAGAAATAGACGAGGTGTCATTTGGAGAGACTCGTCTTCTTTTCAGCCATGGCCGTTTTGCTGGCTCAAATCTCAACATTTTTGGCTGTCATTCCCCTCGGTCACTCAATCAGTTGCCTCGTTGTCCGACCAGGTTTGTTAGCCTTTTCACGGCTTTGTCCAAAAAAGGGTTCAATTGAATTTGTCCTGTTATTTCTCGCCTTCTCCAATTTGTGTTGTTTTTTGAGCATTTACCCTAACTAGCCAGTGATTCCCCGCTTGAGTATATAGCCGGCCTAATCTTTTGACAATGTGAGACGCTGGTTAGCGTGGTGATTTTCGGGACCTTTCCGGCCGGCACGGGGTCCCTGCCGCTGGCACTTTGAATCCCCCCGTTTTTAGTGGGATTAGGGCCAAATTATCCAGACCTCATTTTGACATTCTCGACACGTGTTTAAATGGTCATTTTGCAGCTCGTAAAATAGGAAGATATTCGTTTCTTTCGGGGAGGTCAATGATAGATGAGTCAAGTTGAAGACGTTCCCTTTTAAAAAAGAGTACTCTGGGGGAATCTCGAGTAACCGCCTTCTGTTGTAGTGTCGGGATTCTGTTCGTGGCTAATTCATTCAGTCCATCCATAGACTATGAGAGCCAATGTTTCTGCATTGTCTGCTAATTACCCGGACACCCTACCCTCGTCGCCTTTTCTGTATATCCCCGGGCTGAGGTGTCTCTCCATGTCAGAAATCTCTCCCTAGAGGAGTCGCATTTGCCAAGAATGACGGGTCGCATTATCACATGAGCAGGCGAGAGCCGGGGGAGCAGCCAGGTCGCCACAAACAATAACCGCTGAATTTATTGGTTCGGGTAAATATTTGGGTTGTAAATTTCTGGGGGAAATGGCTGTCCTTTTCAGGGTATGGCTTGGTCTCCGAACAATGTCCGACATCGGCGGTCGGCTGTCGTATCCGGGTTTTGTCGGACAGAATAGATTGGTATGAATGGGCCAAACTGTACGACAGAAATCAACTGGTCTGTGTCTACCCAGAGGAGTATAGGAACGAGTCAGGTTAGTTTTGGAATATTCTGTAAACAAGAGAGATATTTGAGGATGTCAGAAGAAAGCATCTGGCAGTGTCAGATGCTGGTGTGGCGGGAAAGATGACTGCAACGATGCCGAGAATAGTCGAAATCTCTATGAAACCCATATAGGACCATTGAATCACAAGAAAACGGAATTGGCCAGCAATCGAAGTAGGGCTTCTCTTCTTATTTTTACCATTGTTTTAGTCTTAACCACGACGAGGGCGACAACTACCACAGCCGCGGCGACAACGACGACGAGGAGATCGACGACCATAAAGAAAACAACACCAAAGACAACGAGAAGAACACCGACCACCGCAATAGGGACAACGACAACGAAGACTACGACAACTACAACAATTCCAAGGACAACAACGACAGAGAAGATATTCCAGGAAGTAAATGTAGGTATTGACAGGGGAGACCAGTCCAAGGGGAATATTCAGGCGAGACCACTGCCGACGGATGACCGCGATAAGTACGACGAGATATTCGACGCAACGAGAAAAGCGCTGGAAGCACAAATGAAAGAAGAAGACGAACGATTACAACAAATGTTGATGGATGAAGAAGATGAAATGGACGAGGACGAAGAGAAAGATGAGGAGGAGGAGAAAGAGACGACACCAGTAGTGACTACACCATCGGAGGAGGATAAGATGAGACATGAAAGGTCGATTGGGTGAAGAGATTGAAAGAAAGACAATTTAGAAGGGAGAGAGCTCGAATGGAAGAAAGAAGAAGACAAGAAGAAGAAGAAAGATTGGCCAGAATAGAAAGAGAAGAAGCTGAAGCGGCAGAGAAAAGGAAAGAAGAACTGGAAGAGGAAGAAGAAGAAGACTATGAGTACGAAGGAGGCGCCGGTCTCATGTCATCTACGAGTATTCCAAATCTTCTCACAGCTACAGTAATCCTCCTCTTACGGTAATAATGTCTCTCTTTTTGATCTCTCTCCCTTTACTTACTCAATACCAGGTGATTTCACTTTCTCTTTTTTTGATCATCTTTTCGTGGTGCTTGCTTTATTCTCTCAAAGATTAATGAATATATTCAACTATAGCCACCAAAAGAACGTACTAATGTGCCCTCTTGACGACCGTGAGTCATCGCTATTCAAGGGGTCCTTGAATTGTCTGTCGACACGAGATGCTTCCTTCGAGATGCTTCCTTCCTTATTCCTTTTGTTCTTGAAATGTTCATTAGAAAAGAAAAAGCTCCGTCGAGTTGGATTTCTTGTCATCTTGGAAATTGAAACTTCGACTCATCACGAGAACAAATGCCGTCAGAAGGACAATGGCACAGAAGAGTTTTGATATGTTTGTGAGAGTACTGTTATTGTAGAAGTCATTAACTGGCCGATGGGCCTCGTCTAAGGAAGATGTCTCACCAAACGCCAGTCTGAATGATCTATGTTTTACGCCAGTTGATAAATGGACCCTTACCTCCGGGTCGACGACTGCTGATACACCGGAACCGTCATCTAGGAACTCCATAAACTCTAATTTAAAAGAGAAATACCTGAATGTTTCCTGTGCTGTTTTGGCGGGCATGGCCATTCCCCGTGGCTGTTTCGAGGGAAAGATCGGTCACTGTCGACTCTCGCCTGTCTAACCTACGCAACATGTATCGGACAATCTATACAACGTCTAATAAATAAGAAAGATAATCAAACCTTGTCAGTAATTGAGGAGAAGAATCCAGTTTTGGAAGGAGCGGCAGAGGTGCTCGGCTCACAGTTCATCTCACAGAGCGGGGAGACCTTACTCATCTGAGGGCGACCGGACCGGAGCTGAACCCAGGATATTCGATGATCAAATTAGAGACCGCGTAAGCTAAAAGACATATGAAGATTTTTTGAGGAAAGAATGAGAGACTGAATAAATAAGGAGACGACATCACGAGAGAGACGTGAGCCTTGTTGATGGAACATCAAACTTCGAAGGGAAAGAAATCGACGAGATGTTGTGTTTTTGGAGAGTCGAGCATGTCTCCGATGAGCAACATTTTATACCAGCTCGAAATCAGGAAAACAGGACATGTGGAGGCGATTTCCGGCAATGTGTCATGGAATCAAAAGAGAAGAAAAACAAGAAGGCGATCTAGAATAAGTGATCTCTTTTTTTCAAATGTGACCAGATGTTGGACGAGTAGTATAAAAGGAGACGAACACGTCTCGAAGAGTTGAAAATATGCCAGGTTGCGTGTGGGATTTATCCCGAATCGAAGGATGACGGGGGATGGGCAATTCCACTGGAAAAAAAGAGGAAATAACTTGGATGGTCGCCTGATGATAGCACAAATTGGGTCGACTTGTTTTGGAGTCGAACCAAATTGCTATCAATTATGAATACGAGCTGTACTTGGCTTGACGAAGAGACATTTTATCAAATATTCGAAATTTATTCTTAGACGAGAAGAGGTAAAAAGAGGTAGAACTAAATAAGGGGAAAAGTGTCTCTAACAGAGATTCGTTGTCTCGCAAAACCAGTTATACGTCCTACATGCCCCATAGAAGGTATTGCTCACAAATCTACGATATCTGAAATGGTCTTTAGTTACCGTATCTCATTACACTCACATTCCCTGGTTTTTACTTGTCATACAGCGTAGCATTTCTTCGTCGGCTGCCTTTCTGTATTCCCACTTCAATTGTGGACGCATGTAATCTTGTAAATCCAATAGATCATAGGTTACATCATGACGACCGCAGCAGTCATTAATTTCTGAATAGAATAGAATACAGTATATAAAGATTCTACAGTACCTTCATCGCCGAGAGCTAATCCATAGGAAACAACCCAGGTGGTGATGCTTACCCCGCAGTGCCATTGGGCAGAACAGCTGCTAAAGATCAGCAAGAAGATGAAGCTCCTACGCGGGAGCATAGTCGGACAATGATAGAGAACAGGGCTGTTCCGCCATTTGCAACATATTCGTCTTCGAACGTAACTTTACCGAGTGTTCCAAAGAATGACATCTGTTGACTGGAGGATCGCGCACAGAACATATGAAGAAAGTTATCAAATGGTAAAGGACTGGAAGAATATCGAAGAAACGAAAGGCCCAAGTGATAGCCATCAAGTAGCCAGCGACAGCGATAGACAAGCAGCAAGCAACCTAAGCCCGCTTTCCCTAAACTAGGGGGCTTCTGTCTCTGGTCGTCGTCAATCATTGCCATTGTCATCTCCTCCGATGTCTCCTCTTCTTATTCTCCTTGTTCTGGTTACTCCAGGTGTTTCTCTTTGGCACTGTGGCGATAATTTTGTCACCAATGGTTTCTCCTACGTTGTTTCGTTTGGAGATGATGGTAAGTTGTTTCATTTGATTAAAACATTCACACTTCAGATGTCAATACATGCTGTCAAAAACACAACCTCGCCTATCAATTGTCCGATTTTGATCCTTATGTCAAATGGACAGTTCGATTTGTGGCTGATCAAGAGTTGAAATCTTGCTTGAGAAGAAACAATTCCGGCAGGTCGGTATTTTATATGACAACGACCAATATTCCATTTCAGTTACCGCAAATTGATATCCTCCGTCTTTTACAATGCTAATCGGATAGAGAATTGGTTCTGTCTTCTCATTCGTATATGTTAAATTTCAAATAAACTGTTCGTATTTCCCGGTTGTGTCTAGACAAGCCGCCTTTTTTGTGTTGTTTGAGTCAACGAGTGAATGATAACCGTCCGTCTACCTCCTGGGATCCCCTTCTCGGCCCTGTTTGCCCTCGTTTGGTCAGTTTGTCTCCCTATTGACAGGTGTCGGTCTGACTCACGGCCCGATCCATTCAGGAGCCTCCTATCGGGGTTACCAGCAGCTGATTTTTCAGATAAACAAACCAGCTGTATAGTCAAATCAAAATGAGGACAGGACCCCCTCATAAACGAGGTGTCGGCCATGGAGAAGATTGCCCGAAATTCGGTTAGTTTACTTGATTGTAACTGTTTCGACCCCGCACTTCCCCGTCTCATAATAGTTCGGGTAAACATCGTCCTGAACCATTTCTCCTCGCCTCTTTCGTTTTCCTTGACTCATCCTGTCAGCAAAACCACAAGTCGGTCATCCGGCTTTCTAATCTCTTGCGTGTCTCTTCGATTCTGACAAAGCCACTTGTCGTCGACGTATACCTCGTTCTCCTCCTCTTTCTACTCACAATACAAACATTCTCTCCTTTCCCGGCTTCTCTTTTCCTCGATTTGTCCCGCTGCATTCTCAAGTATCCCATTTATTCTCTCCTTTTCCCCCACACAGTCAGCTAGTTATCTTGACCTCTTCTCCACTTTTTTTTTTGCAACTTATGGCGTCTAGAAGCTGACGAAGTTTCTCGTTGATAAGAAAAGGACATAAAAATGACTAGGCTGGCTAGGTAGTGTTGTTGTTTTTCCTCGTCCGGATCAATAATGTGAGGACCCCGCGGCGTTCCCCATTTGGGGACCAAACAATCGAGGAATAGAGAGAAATAGAGGGTACGGCTCTTTTCAGATGGACATTGCGAAATATTGGCCGAGTTATACCTCGGATGCGTACTCGTCTTCTGTTTTTGAATTAGCTCCAGCGATTGCAGTTTAAATCACATTTCCTCGTGGCAGTTCGCTGCCATTTTCTCTCCATAAAAGGCCATTTTGTCTTTCCCTTGACATGTCCACTCTCTCGGAGAGTATCCGTTCCTATTCTTATCCTCGGTGTTGACAAATCATTATATTCCCCCTTTCGGATAATGAGAACCACACAAACCTTGCCGCCTTATCCTGCCATACACCAATTTTTGACCAGTTCAGGCCAGTCAACAGAAATTCGACGAAGCAAAGCTGGCAGCCACGACATTCATCTGATCTTTACCCCTGGTAGAAGGTCGGCCCTTTCTTTTTCTCTCTTATTTTGACCTTTTTTTAATTTTTACCCAAGGTGGCTTTTTAGGATGGCTACTCTTGATTTTGGTAGACTCGTTTGGGCCGCGGATGCTCAAGAAGGCTATGTTCTTGGCATTTTGACTGACATTGGAAACTCGTCGCTGACGGTGGAAAGAAAAGACAACAAAGAACCGATGACCGTCGGCTACGATGAGGTGTTTCCGGCTGAGGAAGACGGCCAGAAAACGGTCGATGATAACTGCCAGCTGATGTATCTGAACGAGGGAACCCTGCTCAACAATTGTCGCCTTCGCTATAATCAGAAAAAGATCTACTCGTACGTGGCCAATATTCTGATATCTATCAACCCGTACGAAAACATCGACGGGCTCTACTCGGATTCGACCATTCGCAGCTACCACGGCAAGAGTCTCGGACAGATGCCGCCACACATCTATGCCATTGGTTAGTTCTCTGTTTTTTTAGCCATCGCTTTTAGTAGCGCCTATCTAATGAGTTATGTTTTCAGCTGACAAGGCCTACCGTGACATGCGCCGTCTGAAGGAGTCGCAGTCGATTGTGGTTTCGGGCGAAAGCGGAGCCGGCAAGACGGAGTCACAGAAAGCCGTCCTCCGTTACCTTTGCGAAAGTTGGGGATCCGGTGCAGGGCCGATTCAGCAGCGAATTCTGCAGACGAGCCCCATTCTCGAAGCTTTTGGAAATGCCAAGACGCTGCGAAACAACAACTCGTCTCGCTTTGGAAAGTTCGTCGAGATACATTTTGGACCAAATGCAAGTGTTCATCCTTTATTCTTATTTTTTTACTTTTAGGGTCATGTGGTCGGAGGCTACGTCAGCCATTATCTTCTGGAGAAGTCGCGTCTCTGTCGACAGGCCGAGGGCGAGCGCACCTATCACATCTTCTACCAGCTGATAGCCGGCGCCGATCCCGAAATGTATCGTCGTCTCCAGTTGGCCCCGCCTGATCGTTTCAATTATCTCCGTCATGGATGTGCCCAGTTCTTTGGAGGATCAATGAAGATCGACCCATCGCGTCTGTCAGCCAACGGTGCTCTCCTCCATGATCCTATCGTCGATGATGTCCGTGACTTCCACAAGTTGGTCGATGCCTTCCAGACCGCCGGTCTCTCCCTCAACCAGGTCAATTTCATCTGGAACACTGTCGCCGCTTTGCTCCATTTGGGAAATGTCAGTTTCGAGGAGAATATCGACGACAATCGAGGAGGATGCTGTATCGCCAAGGAAGCTCAGCCGTCACTCAACACTGCTGCCACTCTTCTGGGTCTGGAGACGCAGGAATTGCAGATGGGACTGGTGACGAGGATCATGCAAGCTACCAAGGGAGGAGTCAAGGGCACTCTCATCCGGTATTTTTTATATTTTATTTTGGAAGTATATTTATTTTTAGCGTTCCCTTGAAGACTCACGAAGCTGCTGCTGGTCGTGATGCCCTGGCCAAGGCCATCTACAGTCGCCTCTTTGACTGGCTCGTCCAAGCAATCAACAAGTCGATCAATCAGACGGCAGATGGCAAGATAGGAGGTGGATCAACTTACATTGGAGTCCTGGATATTGCCGGCTTCGAGTTCTTCACTGTGAACTCTTTCGAACAGTTCTGTATCAACTATTGCAATGAGAAACTACAGAACTTCTTCAACGAAAGGATTCTCAACCAGGAACAGGAACTGTACGAGAAGGAAGGACTGCAGGTGCCGAGGATCGAGTACTCGGACAACAACGACTGCATCGAATTGTTCGAGAAGAAGGGTACTGGACTGTTGGATATGCTCGACGAGGAGGCCAAGCTGCCCCGTGCCACTCCCCAGCACTACACGACGGCGGTGATGGACGCCAACAAGGGACACTTTCGGCTGGAGACACCGCGCAAGTCGAAGTTGCGTGCTCATCGTGACATGAGAGACGACGAGGGATTCTTGGTTCGCCATTACGCCGGAACCGTCTGCTACCAGACGCATCAATTCCTCGAGAAGAATAACGACCAATTGCACAATTCACTGGAGATTTTGATCGAGCAGAGCAGCGTCGCTCTTTTGAGAGGTCTCTTCGAACAGGCCGCCGTCGACGCTGCCCCGATGAAACGTCCGTCGACGAAGCTCCAGGCGGCCAGTGTTGGCAACAAATTCCGTGGTCAGCTGAGTGTGTTGATTGACAAACTGACTAATACGGTAATGTCTTTTCATTCCTTTTTTTGCATATTCAAATATTTCCAGGGAACTCACTTTGTGAGATGTGTTAAGCCGAACGGAAAGATGGCAGCCGGCGAGCTCGAGGCTCCTACCGTCTTAGGTCAGCTTCGTTGTGCTGGAATGGGTTCTGTGCTTCGTCTGATGCAGAAGGGATACCCGAGCAGGACGCCGTTTGCCGAGTTGTACACGATGTACAAAAGTATTTTGCCCAAGCAGCTGGCCCAGTTAGATCCTCGTCTCTTCTGCAAATGTCTCTTCCGTGCTCTTGGTCTCAACTCGACCGATTTCAAATTCGGTCATACCAAAGTTTTCTTCCGTCCCGGAAAATTCGCCGAGTTTGATCAAATGCTTCGCACCGATCCTGAACATATGAAGTCGTTGGTGGAAAAAGTCTCGTCGTGGCTGCGTGTGACCCGCTGGAAGAAGGCCATCTACGGCGTCTGGAGTGTCATCAAGTGTCAGTTTCTTTTGAGAAATGCACGGGGTCGCTTTAGATTATTCTATTTATCCACGCCCCATGCATTTTTGAGCAGTGCTGAGATTTTTAAATATTTCGCGGTTTCAGTGAAGAACAAGATTCTCTACCGCCAGCAGAAGATTGTTTGTATCCAGAGCCTCGTCCGTGGCTATCTCGCCCGTCATCAGATTCGTCCCAGGTCTGTTTTTTTTTAAATTTACAAGTGCTGACTGCTGAACGCCCTTTTGCAACCCAGCCTCTTCTTGCCTTTTTTGCAAGGGAACCTCGCGTAGATATTGGATACTGGTGGGAAGGTCAGTCCCGGGTGGTATTCTTCTGATAATTCCCGTCGGGATCGCACCCTCCTCATTAGTTCTACGTGCTAATTCCCTTCTCTAATCGCCCCCATTAACGCTACACTCCATCTCTTGTCTTTTTTTACTTGTCCTCCTCCCGTCTCCGCCCCATTTATTCGAGTGGCCTGTTTTCCCATTAGTCCTAGGGAAATTGAACTTGCCGCCCTCGGTGATGTCGCCTAGGATTCGTCGTCAGGTCGGCAGGTTACCCTCTCCCTCTTTTCCCCTCGGGGCGTCTTTATCTACCCTCTGTCTAATTTGCCTATATGAGAAGGGGATATTTGTCTCTCGATAAATATGGGTCTCTCCTTTTCATAAAGGCGAGCTCTTTTTGGGTATTCCCCGAAGACGACGTCGAATGAACACGACGCTCTCTGCTCTCCTTTGTACTTGTCTGTGATTTATCCTTTTCTTCCCAAAATTGCCGGGTAGCTTGTCATCGCTTTGATAAGATAATTGAGTCTCTGGCTGCTCATTCCATCACGGGGTGTCCTCGGTTCCCCGTATCGTGTGGGTCCCCTTCTGGTCATTTCCGACACGGGGAATTGCCCTCGTAGTAAATATCGTCTTCCTATTTGTGTGCGGCCGCTTGTCCCCACTTCCTCATTAACCCAGCCAACCTTTTGTTTTCAGGCTCGAGCTTTTCCGCCGTGTTCTGAATTTGTTGGAAAGGTCGAAGGAGATGACGGAAATTGTCAAGAACATGGAGCCGACCAGTGCTGCCAAATGGTCCGGCCCGGTTTCGTCGTCGTTTGAAGATCTCGAGCAGTTGGTCAAGCAGCTGAAGATGGGAGACGTCGACTTGGAGAAGGCCGCCTTGAATTATGAGGACTGTGTGAAGAGAGTCGACGAAGTGATCGAGCGATTGAAGCAGCAGATGCACTCTGATGAGCAGGAGAAAATTCGTGAATTGGAGAAGAAGAGACGCGAGGAGGAAGAAAGAATCCAGAAGGCCAAGGAGGAGAAAATTCGTCTCGAGAAGGAGAAGGCCCAGTAAGTCTTTTTTTTCTCATTTCTCATCCCGTTTCCGAATGGGCGAATCCCAAAAAAAAGGAAAGAGAGAGAGAGGCAAGGAGCTCATTTGAGAACACCGCGTGTCGAACCAACGTAGCCATTTAGACCCGGGGGCAGCCGGCCGCAATCGAGTTCCCGGAAATTCTCTTGCGTCTTTTGCAATTGGCTTTGTTTTTTCTATCCTCTTTTGGTTGGAGAGATATGCTCCTTCTCCTCCTCTTGTTGACGCCTCTTGTTTGTCGATTAATTCGATTGTCATTGTCTATTTTTCATCGAGTCTCATGATCCCAATTCAGGCGCAAGGCTATGGAAGAGCAGCGTGAGCGAGAGGCCCGCCAGTGGCGCGAATCACTGGAACGCCAGGTTGCCGAAGACCTCCGTCAGAAACAGGCCGAAGAGCAGAAGAGAGCCCGTGCCGAGCAGGATCGCCTTGATGCAACCTTGTCTACTCGACTCGACAAGCAGGGTCTCGTCGACACGCCGACGACCAGCATCTCCTCTGCCAGTTCCGTCGGCTCTGTCAGCACTTCCAAGGGCAAATACAATCTGTCGGACTGGAAATACGCCGATCTCAGGGACACTATCAACACGAGCAGTGGTTTGTATTCGCTTATGTTCTCAATTCATTGAAATATTTTTAGATGTGGAGCTGTTGATGGCCTGTAAGGAGGAATTCCATCGTCGTTTGCGCGCCTACAACGTGTGGAAGGAGCGCAACGCAAACAACCGCGATTTGGCCCCTCAGCGAGCTCCCTTGACCGTCTACAACAATGCCAATTCGACGACTACGGCTCCTCGTGCTGCTCCTCACGTCAATCCGGCTCTTACCCTCAATCGCTACTTCAAAGTGCCCTTTGTCCGCCCGGCTGATGTCTACAAGAGTGTTGACGGTTTGTCTTTGTCTATTTTCCACCTGTCAATCCTATAATTTATAGGTTTGCTTGAAAGTGGAGGCCAGACGGGGGTGTGGTATGCCCATTTCAATGGCCAGTGGGTCCAGCGTCAGATTGAGCTGCATCCAAACAAGAAGCCGCTTCTGCTGACGGCCGGCCACGACGATCTTCAGATGTGTGAAATTCCTTTGGATCAGACGGGATTGACTCGTAAGAAGGGAGCCGAGATCCAGGAGAATGAGTTCGAGACGGTCTGGGCCCATCTTGGTGGCGCCCCTCCCAAGCGCTGGAGCCCCTAGAAGCCCCCGCTGCAATTTCTGTGATCAACATGGGTCTGTGTAGCGTCGACTAGTGACAAATAAAATGTGTCGACGGAATAATATTGTTTTTCTTTGAGTAAAAGAGGTCGGGGGTGACCACCTCGAGGCAGATGGCAGCTATTTGTGAGAGCTGTCATTGATCTCTCTTCTCTGCTGTAATCTCCCTCCCGGCTACGATGTCCAGTTCCGCTACTTTGTCCAATTCTTTGTTTTTCATTATTCCTTACTCCCTTTTCGTCTATTTCTTTAGAGATTGAGTAGTTTTGTGTTAGTCTCTTCCCGGTTGAAATTGGTTGAAATATGGTCCCAGTTGTAACAAAAGTTCATGACGAGTCGCGGCAAACACTTCTTTCGTGATTTTTAGTGGCTTCACTTATGAAATTGTTTTCTTCGATTTTTAGGTAAATCTGCCGTCGAATGGCAGACATCTACTGTATTGACTTCAATGGATTCGTCACGGTCAGTTTTTCCCATTGCAGCAGATATTGGCCATGTGTTCAGGGCGCATCAACTGCTCCTCCGCCGAAACAAGTCGACTTCAATTCACAAACCATCCCGGAATTAATCTACACAAAAGCGGCCAGTGATCGAGTGGCCGCCGTCTTCGATTCTGAAAAATGTTCGTTGACTTTCGCCAAGCTCGTTTTCGAGATGGAGTCGATCGCAGCTGGCATGCTCTCTTCTGGCCTGAAACCCGGCGATCGTGTTCTCATTTGTGGTTCTAATCATTCGCAGGTCGGTTTCCCTTTTCCCTGATAATCGTTTTCGAGGTAATGTTGTCGGCTTTTGCCGCCTCTCGTGCTGGGTTGGTCTTTTCTCTTGCTAATCCAAACTTCCCCAATGCTACCAGCCTTCACCGGGCTTTGGATGTGGTTTGTTCTGTCCTTTTCTACGACTTTTTCCAATTCTCAGGGGGAGTTTCGGGCCATCATCTGTTTCAAATCTCAAATTTGTTCGGATTATCTGAATTCTCTCCTCCTTGAGATTTGTCCCGAACTTATGCAATGTCGAAAAGGTGAACTCTGGTCGAGAATGTCCTAATTTCATTATAGGCCACCTGAAAAGCGAAGCTCTTCCAAAATTAACACATGTTATCTTGGCCGAAGAAGATCATAAACACGCGTATGACTCGACTCAACCTGGCCATAATATCGACACTTTCAGAGGAACATACACTTTGTCCGATGTCTTCAATAAATCGTCGAAAGAGAAAATTGACAAATTGCCCGATTACGACAATTGGAGCAGTCATAAGCTGGCTTGTCTTCAATTCACAAATGTGAGTCGACTAGAAAGCGTCGACCTCCTTTAGGGTACAACAGGGGAGCCGAAACTGGTGGCCCTGTCTCATTACCAGCTGTTAAATGGAGCACGTGCTGTGGTTACAGCCTTTCGAATTCAGAAGGAGGTATGTTTTTGTTTTTGTCTTTTTCTTTTATTTTCTCCCAGCATTCCCTGTGTTGTTCACTGCCCATCTTCCGTATTCCGATCTTCTCTTTGGTTTGTCTGTCGCCTTTCCTCACCGAATGTCGCATCGTCTTCCCCGAGCCATCTCCCCTTCCTCGTAATCTTTTCGCCAGTGTCCAAAAATATCAGTAGGTCTTTTTATTCGTCTTCAGTTATTCTTCCAGATGTACAACTTTGCTTTCCAATGGCGCTGCCCTTCGTCTTTTGTTGAAAATTTCCCAAACCCAACGGATCAAATTGAACCAACTCGAAAATATTCTCCTGATTGGGGATCGAGTCTCAAAAGAAGTCCTCAAAATTATCAAAGAACAAGCACAAAAGGTTAAAATCATCGCGGTACGGTATTTATCTCTTATATAAATGAGTCAATAGGTGGGATATCTGCTCACAGAAATTGGATCGATCCCAATTATGGGAGATGAAACCACGGATTTTACAAAAAATGTCGGCAGAGCCATTGCTGGTTACGAGGTGACATCCATCTCTTTATCCACAAAGTGATTTCTAGATAAAATTGTCTCCTTTGACGGGAGATGGGGAAGTTCCACGAGGACAGCTGGGTGTCTTGATGATCAGGACATACTATGGTAGTACTTTTATGGGTTATGCGCCCGAGACGAGAGGAAAGTTGAAATGGATCGACTCGGGGTCAGTCTCTCGTCTGTCATCAAAAAGATCAAAATGTTTAGAGATGTAGCCAGGATGGACGAAGATGGAAATGTCGAGATAGTGACCACCAAGGAGGACATCATTTTTGACAGGAACAACGGCGTCGTCGAACATTGGCACGTCGAGCGACTTCTCAATCAAAATGACCTCATCAAAGGCTGTCAGGTTGGAATTCTCATATTCTTTTTTTGCAGGAGAGATTGTCATTTGCAGATAGTGTCGACGAGTCATGGCGGCCCGTTGATAGCCGTCTGTGTCCTTCGCAATCCACAAAACAACGCGACAATGGTCAAAAATGAATTGGTGGAGATGTGTCGATCTCACGGGGTCAGTCGCCTTACACTTTGCTCCTCAAATCGATTGTTTACAGTTCACGTCGCCAGAGAAATGGGCCTTTGTCGGTGATTTTCCCCGCGTCCACACTCGAATTCAAAAGTATCGCCTACGGCAGCTCATCCGGGAGAATCGTATCTCGCTATTCTAACCTTTATTATACATATTTTGTGAACTATAAATGAGATCACAAGAAAGCCCGTGTGGTTAGAAATATGGGAAGGGGAAGTGAGGTTAATTCATGCCAGTTCCGCGTAAATTTTTGGCGATGACCGTGTCGACGACCGAGTCGATGACCAATTGGACTTGGTTGGTGTCCGTGGCGCATGTCTCGTGTACATAAATCCGTCGACCGGGTTCTTTGTTCATCGCCATAAATTTCTTTGCTATGTATTTGATTGCTTCTGTGTAATCCTGCTTTCCTAAACAGTCCATTGCTCTTCGTCCAATTGGTCTACCCACCTGTATATTCTTTGAAGAATACGGTAATATTTTTCTGTTGAATTTTAAGTTTGAAGAGATCTGTTTTGTTGAGGAAAAGGATCATCGACGACTTCAGAAACCATTTGCAATTGGCTATCTAGAGATGTCTCGATCTTCTGGGATTTCCCGCCTTACCTGGTCGAAGAGTTGAAGACTTTCCTGCATTCTATTCTAAAACTCTCTTATTTTGCTTTCTTTTTTATATTTCTTACCGTCAAATGATCTTCCATAATAACCTGGTCATATTCACTTATTGCACTGATATATATTATGGCATTTACATCTTCGAACAAATGGATCCATTTACGTCTTTCGGAGCGTTGTCCTCCGACGTCGAAAACCCTAAAGAAAAGAAAGTGCGGACCATCAGCAACAATCAATCAATGGATAAACAAGGAAATGTAAAATAGATTAAAACAGACTGAGCAGTCGACGCCGATGTAGTACAAAAATCATAAAGATGTTTTTGGACGACACAGGCGTGGACCGCTTTTGTCTTTTTTTGGGAGGAATAATCAAAGAAAGGCCAGAGACTCACTTGAATTTGACGCCTTTTATTGGGAAAGTGATCTGGACAATGCCGGTGGTCGGAATCCTGACCCGGAGAACGTCCTCCTGTGATGGAATGTAGTCATTTTTTGTCAATCGGTCGAAGGAATTCATAAAACTGAAGGGGCGGAGTGGAAGCGGAGAGAAAAAGGCCACTTACTATTCGAGGCAGTCGCTGACTTGGAATTCCGAGCGGCGCTCAAACGTCTTTTGGATACTGGGATTGGCCCAGAGACTGCAATTGTCTGACGTGGATTCACAAGAAAAAAAAGACAGACTAGACAGCAAAAAAAAGGAAAGCGAAGGATACAAAGTCGATGATAGAACAGACAAAAAGGGAGAGACGACGAATGACTCACTCTTTTAGGATCATGACAAGATCTTTCGTGAGAATGTGAATGTCATCTTGTGGCTTCAACACGTTGAAAATAAATTTGGCCTGTTCGGTGAGCTGTGGAAAAAGGAGTTAAATGAAAAGGGGATGAGATCTTACCTCGATGTCGCTGCTCAACCCGAATGTGTCCATTGCTCGAAGGACTTTCTCCATGTCTTTGACGAGATTTGTGTAGATCGTCGATCGGAGTTGTGTCCTCTCAGCCACGCCAAATCCTTCATTGTGTAAAATTCTAAAGAAAATTGGAGTCAGATAGCGAGCAAAGCGACTCCCATCGGCCTCCCTGTCTGGCTGTTTAAATACGGGCAATAATGCGTCATCCGGGGAGGGGGGTCATAGCAGTGACTAATACAATAACATGACTAATATCCCCCGAATGTGTCATCCCCTCAGCTTGGGATTTAGATTTAAAAGTGATTATTTTGCAGAACTTCCTCTGAATTATAGATTTTCTCTCGACCAAATGGTGCAACATTTTTATATTCTCATGGGAACAGGTGTCGACATTTAATTAAATTGACCCTCTGGACGTCATCCCTTCAGGTAAAAAAGTATAAGAAAAGTCTACTTACTGCATTTGTTTTAGAATTGTACTCTTGCCACATTCTCCTGTTCCTGTAAATTTATTTTGGATCAAAAGACAGGAGACAGAATACCCAAAAGAAGCAATTTCTGATCGCCGATTTCGTCTTGTCTTTGTTTTTCGAGTTCTTTTTCGATCATTTTGCTCTTGACTGCTTGGTCCCGCATCTCCGGAGTCGAGCATCCTGAGCCCATTTTCTATAAAGAAGCCAATTATAAAAGGAAAAAGATAGACTGAAAGGGAGAAAATGAAGGCAATCCAGGCAGAAGGAGCAACTTGGGCGGAGCCGTGACAACGAAGTCACACAACCAGGACATAAACTGATCATTTCTGACAATTTAATAAGAATATCCCACACTTTGATACAAAATGATAGTTAGGGAGAATCTTGGACGACGGCCAAAAGGTCGAAGAGTATAAATAGATCAAAAGTGCAGATGGATCTTTTCTTGTAAAAGGTTGAAAAGAGGCGGATAACCATGAAATTATAGGTTAGAAAAGATCAACGAAGTCGAATGAGATGTTGACAAGAAGAAGGAAAACGTAGGAGGAAAGGACGTGGGAACTTGTCACGTAGTCTATTGTCAGCTTTGCTTAGACAGAGAAAAAGGCAACACGAGGTCTTTCTCTTTCTCGTGTACTTGTGCACCTGTGCTGGCTGACAATAGGAGAAATCTCTTTTAGATGTCAATGAATTGGATAAAATGAGGGGAGAGGGCAACCCCGACTATAAAATAAATCTTTGTCTGGAAAAGAAAGAGGTCACTCTTGGAAATAAAAAAGAACAGGAAAAAAAGAAGGGGCAAGTCAGATGAGTGGCTATCCTCATCAAGGGAGGATGAATAGAAAAGGAAATGAGAGGGGAATAAAATGAGGAAGATGACTATGCCGCCCTTCCTCGATCGTCTCCCAGGAAACAGAACACAACTGGTCGTACTTTTCCTTGTTGTCAACATGATCAAAATATCTCTCAATACTTTCGCGGAAACGGCAACCCTCATAAGAAGAAATCGAATTATCGCCGAAGACTGTGTCCAGTCATCTCCCAGTCAATTAATCTTTGTCGATTAATTGAGAAGGAAAGGAGAGGAAATGAGGAAGAAGGGGAGATCAGGGTACGTAGAGGCGGAATATTTACGAGAAAGAGTAATTCTAGTCGACCGTATGGCGACCTCGTGACGGTCAAGCTACAACTTCTCGGCATATGAGGCGGAAAACACGTTGATTAAAATGCGCACTTTTCACTAAAAGGGGACCAGACGAAGCAAGGGCAATATCCCAGGGAGTGAATATCCCAACAAGAATCAGCTGACGACGGCAACTCGTCGGTCTCTGAGAAGTGGCAGGTGCCGAGTCGAGTAAATAATTCGAAACCCGGCTATTACAAATTATGTTTTACGGACAGGCAAATTTATTTCAAATTATATTTTAAAAATACACGAGCATCAACCGGAACCATTTTTCATATCTGAGGATTTGGTGGCTTGGTCCAAAATGTCCAGGATACTTTTTTGAAGAGGAGTCAACGGGGTGAGGAGGGGTTGGACTGGCGTCGATGACCTCGGTGTCAGAAGAGTGTTGATTGAGAAGGGATGTCGCTGGTTATTCTCCTTACTGAAACCACGCGTATTTATGGATATTTTCCCCTCTACCTTTCTGTCTCCTCTTCCTTTTTTACAGGACTCATTTGGTTCTCCTTCCCCTCATGGGTGGTCCCTCTGCCCGTCCTGTTGACCCCAAAACATCGTTCCATCCAGTGGTCCTCCTCCTTCTGATAGACTTTCTTGTCGATCACCCTGGCCTCCTCCGACATTCCCGGGTGCATCCGTCGGATATGCGCATGAACATGGGCTTTGTCATAATTCGAACTGAAATCACAATTGGGCACTGGACAGAGGAACATCGGCTTCATCAGGTGATGTTGCATAATATGTCGTCTTGGCCCTGAATCCTACAATTCAATTCGAAATCAGCCGGTTTTACCTTGACTCCTACAGCCATTTTTGACAATGCTCGAATTGCAGACGGCACACCATTCCCTTCGGATCCGTTGTCTCGACCGCGCGCCAGGTGTCGTCGTCTTTTCCAAAGAATCCAATTCTTTCAAAATATTACTTGGAGAGCTGATCCCGGAGTCTATACTGCTTATCTGAAAGTGCACTTTTTTAATTATAAAGAGGCAAATGTACTGTATCATTAGGAGAAGCGGCTGAAGACGATGAAGAAGAGGAAATGTCGGTGAGGGAAGGCGAGTTTGTGGAAGGGAAGAATTGCAGGAGAGACATGAAATCGGGAGTCGGGGCAGTCGAGCTGGTTCCAGCCGGAGAAGTCGGCAACTGTTGGACGACGGTGTTCGACGCCAGTTTCCGAAGTAGTTCTTGGAACAATTTCTGAAGATTCGGATCCGGATTGTCGCCCATTTCTGAAATTATCGATTATCCAAATAGAGAGGCTGGAAAAAAGCTATTGATAAAAAATTGGGGAAAGCGAAGATGAAGGAAGATAATCAAGATAACCGATGGAGAAGGGTGGATTGAAGAAGAGGAAGAGAAGAAGATAACCGACCGATCGGAGAGACGAAGCACGGAATGAGCGGAACCCGAGTCGCCTTCCCACTGGGACAATGGCACAAGTACGTGCCCTGAGAGGATGACCGGCAATTCGGGTCACAGATGAAAATGACGAAGCTTTGTAGTCGAGCGACTCTCACAACGACAGAAGAAAAAACAATTCAAACGGATGACAGATGCCGATATCAGGAGGAGCCACTTTCCGACGGACGACTCTGCTTTCCATCGATCGATCTAATAGATATTCTTTCTCTTCAAATGAGACGAACAAAAGCAGTTGAAAGACGCTTTCCCACGACTTTCTGTAAAAGGAGAAGAATCTGTGTATTCCATTCGATTGGGGTAATTATCGTCGAAAGAAGGAACTGATCAATTGGACACAGCCGAAGTTGTCACCTCGTCGAGAGATATTGCCCCTTGGGCCACCTTTTGACAACATCCGATCCCCCCAAAGGCTGACAGTCCATCGAGATATTTTCACCTGTCGCTCTGTCTTCATAAAATGTGATAGATTAGCGAATACATTCTCGATGCGGGGCCGCCCATTGTGTGTGTCATTTCAACTCAAACAACTTCGTAGCCAGCTCTAACGATTACGGCTTTTGGCCAGCCGCATTCCTAATGAGAGCTCGCTAAATTATGCCAGCATGACACCCGCAGCAGTCGCCTCTTCTCACTTTGTTCACGCTAATTGCTCTAAACGCATTCAGCCCCTTTCACAGGATTCTTTTTATTTTTAGAATATTCACCTGGATTGGGGAATACCCCTCCCTCCTTGGGGGAGATGAGATCTCAGAGACCCGCATTAATGTTTCCTGTGGCGACGTTTCCGTTGGATAGCTTTGTGTAGCTCCCTTCCAAGTCTCATTCCTCTGACTTATGTTCTTATTAATTCATGAGCAAGGGTCTTCATTATGGAATTTGAAGAATCTTCAGTTTATGCTCGGTCGCCTTCTTTGTATCCAAGTGGTTGCTGTACTTTTTCTCCATAAACATCTGGTACTCGTTTCTCTTTTGAAATGACTTTCCAAAAAAGACACCAAAAATCTCTTCGACCTTTTCATTTGAGGTATCTTTGGTCTCCCTCCGATTAGTCTCCCTTGGCAACGGAGCCATCCTCCGCCTTCCAAGAGCATCTTCCGGAGGCGTGTCCCCTTTTGTCTTTCCTTCATCCAAAATTGTTTTTGGTCTCTCTTTCGACTTTCCTGTCATTATATTCTTTCTGTCTCTCCATCTGCCAACTTGTTTTCCCTCGTCTCCCATTTTCTTGTCCGTCATAATCCACAAATCCTCATGATCTCCTCATAATTTCCACTGAATTGCGTTCTTCTTGGAACAGAGATTGACGTTCGAACTCTCATATTTCAGTGTCTGTGATGTTTTATGCCTGTCTCGCCATCTTGCTGCTCTTTCTTGTAATGTGTGGCTGCATTACAATGGCAATTATCGACCTCGAGATGTACAATTTTGGATTGTACATCGTGTTGCTGTGTATCGTTGGTGAGTATTTCGTGTTAACGGGTCGTCCATTGTGATCAATTATTCCAAGTACTGGCGCAGACAACATTCGACTCTGTAATTGCGCCCGATTTCAGGCCCTTCTAATCGGGCTAACTCGACTTCTTCTCTCGAAAAATCAAACATCTGCCAGTCTTTTTTGGGGTTCGCTTACAAATACAGCTGGTTTTTTTCCGAGAAATCTACTTTTGCGGGCGGCACTCGTGTCATTTATCGGGCAAAACGATCCCCTTTCCCCATAGAAAGTCTATTTTTTCAGGGACTATGTTGGCCTGTGCCTTGTGTATCGCCAATCCACAAAGTTGTCCAAATCCTCTCTGGTATACCAAATTCTGTGTCTTGGTCCACGTGAGTTTTTCCACGGACAATAAACTGCACCGCAATTAGTCCGCTCGCTTGGTCGGCCTCATTGAGGTCGACGAGAATAGAGACCCGGAAAATGAAGTTGCCTCTTTCAGGCCCAAATCCAGGAAATGTACCCCGTCTCGGCCGACGGAACGTCAAGTCCAAAAATGACCGGATTGAGAGCGAGGATGCAAGCACATGCACAAAGTTTTGCGACGTCAGAAGACGGGCAACGGCTGCCATTGAGGTCGGTTCTATTCTGGTTGCACTTTCTTCATTCCTTGTTCTTTGAATCATTCCATTTTCTGCAGACAAGAGTCCCGGGCGACGGTGGCGTTGCTCTCGCCGGCAGTTCACGTAATGTATGGTATGTTATATAATAATTCAATAAAATACAAAATATTAAACAGGTTTATGGAAAGGAATGGCATGGGTGACTGATGGAATTGAAGAAGAGGAAGAGGACACGAGGACATACGACAAAATGGAACTGGGAGTGTCCGACGAGACGAGTAGCCATCCAAACAACAAAAGATTGTCGACCATTGCCGAGAGCAGTTCCTACATACGAGAAATGGCAAGTGACAAACTCGAAGAAAATTGTCTAACGGCCAGTTACAGGACGAAGTCAGCAGTGAAATCAATTCCAAAAACGACGTGACTCTATGAGATGGATTTATTTTGTATTTTGAATACGGGTTCAGATAGCTCAATATATTTATGATATAATAAACAGGGATGGATATGTCGACGGGGCAGTGAAAGAAAGGAAAAGGGGGAACAAGACAAAAATGACTAGACATCGTCTTCGTCATCTTCGGCGACTTCTTCAGGATTTTCTCGAGGTGTGGGCAATTTGGCTGGCTGTTCGGCTGCCGGCTCTTCGTCGTCGTTCTCATATGGCACTGGGTCCTGTGATATTGTTATTATTTTTCGGATGTTGCTCAACCTCTTGTTCCGTTTCATGCTGTCCGACATTTTCCGGTTTAACCTCGTCCGTCCTGGCTACCGGCTTCCAATCTTCTTTCTGTCCTTTGTTTTGTTCTAAAATATTTTTTTATTGTATAAAATAAGATTACCATTGGCCCATCGATCCCTGACCGCCTGTTCCTGCAATCTTCTCTCTTCTTCAGCTATCCTCATATGTTCTTGTTGTCTTCTCCACTGGTCATTATCCATATCAGCAATTCGTGGATCCGATACGAGACGCGGATTCGGTCGAACAATTTGGTTGTGATCCTTCTCGGGAATGTAATGAACTTGTCTAAAAAGCGGATTGTTTCCACCATCGAGGAAACTGTACCCATTGACTATGGTAGGATGATAAATGGTACCGAATTCATCTAAAAAATAGAACCAGATTAAAAAAGAAAATAGAAACCTTTAACAATTGTCGGTCTGTGAAGTCGAGCAAGATGTTGCCTAGATAAAGTCACAATAATTGGGAGAGAATTCGACTTACCCGGTCTGTTCTCCCTGTGAACCGACATTCAATTGTCGAGAGGCATCCGGATAAGAGACGATCTCCTGTTGATTGAGAGGAACTCCGGGCTGAGGTGCTGCCCCGGTTCCGACCTGCTTCACTCCACCGACAGGTATTTGTCTGTCATAATGGTCAGTGTAGTAGCCCGATTGGACATCCGAAGCTTGTGGGATCGATCCGCCTGTTTGCTGCTGTCTAGACGCCGGTTGTTCGCCCTGTGGATGTATTCCTTGTCCAATGCTGGTTCCACTTCCCGGTGCAACTCCTCCTCCGACTTGTTTTGTCCCCGTATTCACTGGAATCTGTCTTCCATAATGGTCAGTATAATAGCCAGATTGAACATCGCCAGCTTCCGGAGCCATCACATCTGCCTGAGTATTGTCCACTGGTCCTTGCCCCTGTGGATGTACTCCGTGCCCAATTCTTCCAGACGGGGCTGCTCCCTCACCGACGGGTGTTCCACTGCTGTCGCCCACTACGTGCCAGCCCTCGTTATCACTGAATTGAGAATCAAAAAAGCATAAAATTCTCTTACCCGACGACACGAGCTGCACTCTCCGATTTTGCATCGGAATATGGATACCCAGGGACAGCCAACTGATCTTGTGAAGAAGGAACATTCTAAACTTTATTTTCTGTCATTTGCCATTTGATCGGATTGCCTGACTGTTCCAGGTGTCGACAGTGTCATTCTTAAACCGAGGATCTTGTACTTGGTAGAATTGCGGTCGTTCCCTTTGTCGTTGATCTTGATTTCTGAAAATGTTTTGTTTGATCTTGCTGGTAGCGGGATGGCACTCGTTCGATTGGACTCATTGGCTTATCTTTGAAAATAAACGCAAGCAGCACACACACTCATTTACAAAGAATTCGTACAGTCGACTGTCAATTCGTTCAGCCATTTCGAAACAGATATGCTCTTTAGATCGATGACAATACACAATTCCCACGAGGAGGCGAGACAGGTCATCCGGGTCAGAGCAAGATGACAACGCCTATCCGACATTTCCGTGGGAAAGAGACGACTCGCCCCAAATGTCCCCTATATATATTCGTTTTTTTTTATCCAAAGATAAAGCTCTTTAATAGAAACTGAAATATATATTTTGATTTGGAATGTTTCAGGGAAGAAATCATCGGAGTCGATAGTAGGAAGGACTCGGATCGGAGAACTCATAGTTGCCCGGAGTGTATGTCCATTTCTCGCCGTTCCAGCTCCAATTCCGCTTGTCGTACCAATATTTCGGATCATAATAACGAGGATCCTTGTCATATTCCGTCGATCTATCACGGGATGCGGCGATCTCTGCCGGTCGACTCCTTATGTAGTAGTCCTCCGTAAAGTATCCGTAATTTCCCGGGTCATATTGCAATTTCCCTTCGACTTTTTTCCAATTCCTTCGATCGTACCAATATCTGGGGTCATAATATCTCTTATCCCTCGAATTTGGTGCTGCTCCAACCCAAACAGGCGGACTGTCACACGGCTCTCGATCACAATTGGCCGGTTGTCTTACGTACTGGGGATCGATCTCGTAGTACTCGTAGTTTCCAGGGTCGTAGCTCCATTGGCCGTTGTTCCATTTCCAATTGCGGCGGTCGAACCAATATCGACGGTCGTAGTATCGGGGATCGCGTGTATCGGAAGGAGCGTACGGTCCTCGAGCGGAGTCCTGTGCCATCGGGTAGACGAGACCCTCTTGGGTATGGGGATCAGCGTATCTGAACAGTCTCTTCTTATCCCAAGGACTAGTCAATTGTAACCTCCATCCAGCCTGTTCTTGAGGCGGCTGCTCGATACGAAGAGGTTCAGGCGGTGTCAGGGAAACCTATAAAAGGCGACGGAATCTTCTTTTAGGAGGAGAAGGGAAAAAGGTTTATTTTGAATAAAAAGAGTAGGAGAGAAAGACAACTGTCATGCGGGGCAGTTTGTAGAAGAGAAAGACCGGGGGAATAAAGGAATACACAGAGAAAGAGAAGGACACAGGGAGAAACTAATGCACTGGATGGAAGGGACGGCCCTGGTAAGCCTGGTCGACGCCACTTACGTCGCCTTTACGGCGGAGAAGCCAAATCTTTCTCTCGAAGTCGAATGGCTCCGTCACCTGAAAATGCCTCTTGAGCCGATTGTCATTTCCGTCATTGTCTTTTCTCTTTGTTAGTTTTAGAAGAACAAAGAAACGCCTAAGACGCTTAAGTGCCGGAGATAGCTGACCTCGACAAAAGTCTCCGAGGTGGGCGAGACGCCCTGGAAGTTCTTATCCTTGAGACGAGCGTCACCATAGAAATCCTAGAAATTAGTCATTAAAAAAGCTGACGCGATAGGCCGTACCTCTCCCTGCCACGAGTATTTTGCGATACGATGAGTGTGGAATCCGAGAGTGTCGCGGGAATGTGTCTCGGGAGTGGCCAGAATCCACTCGAACCTGTAAGATGTCACTGTCTTTCCTTGAATGCGGAACAATTGGAGCTGTCTTGGAGATAAGAAATGTCGAAAAGAGACAGAAAAAAGCTTATCTTCTCGGGAAAAAACACTCACGGGATAGGCTCGGACGGATTATAGCGACTGCGACTGAGGATGCGGAAACCACCACAGATCTCGACGATCTCCTTGTCCTTTCCAACGAACCAAGCACAAGTCCTGCCATCTGGAATATTTCTCCGTCATCTCCAAGAAGGAATGCAACACACCGGGGCCAACGAAAGCATGTCCAAATGCCTCGTAGTGGACATTTCCATACTTGGTACGGGTGATCCAATAAGCGATGTATCCGTTGCTGATCTGGTCGAAAACGAGGAAGTCCCCGCGAGAGCGACCGTCACGAATTTGTCCGTCATATCCAATGCTTGTCCAGTAATCGTCGCCAATGAAAGAGCCAGCGCCACGACAAATGCGAGGACGAGGACGAGTGACTTCTAACGGCGGCGCCTGAAAACCGACACGTTGCCTTCTCCGTGGCCGAAATGTTCCCAAAACACGTGTTTAGTGACAGCGAGGAGGAATAGAAACATCTGTCGACGGACGATAAACTGACCCGATTGAGTTCTCTGTAGCGACAGCGATTGCCTTCGACGGCGAGGCAACCGAAGAGGAGCAACACGGCGACAAGCCGCAGCATTCTCTGCAAAAACTTTTGTGGGGACAAAGGACCCGGCAGAGCACGGCAGAAAAGCGATAGCAAAGAATATTGTCTCAATTTATAATGGCAACCTTATCTAAGAAAACAATCGTGAGAAACTCTAGAAGCAGTTATTAGGAATTGGGAGAGAGAGGAAGATGGAGTGATCCGAATTTGCATGTTGTCGACGACAGCAGATGGCCCGGTGCGCCGACCCACGAAAAATGAGTTTTTACTTTTTGATTGACAACTTTCGGATCAGTTGAGATACGCAAATAAATTCGAAAAGGAAGCAAAAGATCGGATAAACAAGCTGACCTGAGAACGGAGAGAGACACGGGCTGTACCGAGCGGGGAACAGGAGGGGTCAACGGCAGGAAACGAAAGCTATAACTATCCCAACCGGGTGAGGTGGCTCTCTGACTGGGATTGACTCAACCAGGGAAAGATCGTCAAAAACAGTAGCAATCCATCGATTGGGGAGGGGTTATAAAGGAAAAAATGTTTGGGCGAATGAATAAGATGACGAACAGTCAAATGACGTGATTCCCAGCCAAATTCCTGGCATAGTTATCTGTCCTCCTCCATGTTTCGTCTGTTTGCATTTGAGTCATATAAAAACTCGATGAGAAACATGTCAGACACTTTTTGAAAAAGATAAAAAAGAGTACTCGAGGGAGTCTCTGTTCGCCTATTTAGCATGAGAACCGACGACGAAAAGATGGATGTCGACTGGCGAACACATCTGCCGCCGCCGGTCCTTTTTGAGACCAACATTTTTGGATTTAAAAGAGGCAAAGGACATTCAGGAAAGAAACGCAATGACAAGTCGACAAGGACGACTAACCAATCAGTTTTACTACCTCCAAAACGAGAACCATTCGAGGTTATTACAGGAGAGACACGCTGGTTGCGAGCACATTCAAATGAAAAGGGCAAGAGACGATAAAGAGATGCTAACTGAACCAAAGAAAGCAAACGCAGCGAAGCCGGTGAACTCTCTAACCTCAATGCCACGCCCACTCGACCAAGATCAAAATATAAAAGAAAATGAAGGCACAAGGAGGAACAGAAAAAAAAGATTGGCATTGATGGGAAGAGATAGGAATAATCCTATTAGAATTCCGCATTCTTTTGCTTCTTCTCATTCTGCTGTGTGTTAAGTGAGAAAAGGAGAAATATTGGGAAAGAAACCGTGGAGTTATGTTGAAATGAAAGAAGTCGATTAAATACAAGTAGGATCGAATAAATATCTAGTAATATTGGAAGGAATGTCATATATTTGATTTAGAAATGGAGGAAGCGTCAAGTGAAGGAAATGATCATGTTTCATAGTCTCGTTTATATCATCTCCTCGCTCAAAATATTCTTTGCTCTGACTGGGGGAAGCTCTCCTCGATACCATACAGTCCGCGATACATTTTGACTTCTCCGTGCGCATTTCAATTGAATTTGATAAGAGAAGCACTGAATCAGCAGAAGCTGGCTGGTGCCATTGTAAGCCGATCCGGGAAGTGACAAAAACTGGAAGTAAATGGGACAATTGTTGGAGAAAACGGAGGACGGATAGGTGATGTATCAAATGATCATAGCTTTTTATCAATAATTATATAGTGGAAGGATAGATAAAGACCAATTTGTATTGTTGTCTCAGTTGATCACTGTGCAAAATACGAGGAAGGGTAGAAAAACGAATGTTTGTATATGGAAGATCAGATTGCAATAAAAATGGCGATCGGACGATGTCCTCTATTGAATTGGAAAACGGGAGAATATAATAATGGACAGGATAGAACAATAGGCAGATGAGAGAATGGCATAATAGGTGGGAAAAGAGAAATAAAATGAAGACTTGATGCTGACAAATGGAATGATTCTGATGACTAACAAAGAAATTGGGGAGGTATTGGTCTGTGGGAAAGTGTTGAGAGGTGGACAAAAAAGGGAGGGCCGGGCGGTCTCGCCTTTGATTCAGTTCAAATTGTGAGAACGGCCAGTCGTAGTCTTCTGGGAGACGAAGAACTGCTATCAGATCTCTTTGGCAGCTGATAGCACCGCGAGGAAAAGCAATTTCAAAAGAATGCCATAACTATGACCAGTCGAAGAAGCCAGAGGAGACAGCCATTTGCAAGCTTCCCAAATTCCCCACAGATCTCGTGGCTTCTTATCGGCTCCTTTTCTTAATTACTATACAGCCCTCCAGCCGCTATTTTATGACTTTTACATGGAGCCCATTGAAGTGCTCGGTGGGCGATACGGGAAGAAACCGTAAAACAGCCTCTAAATTGGAAAAAGACAGCAATAATGGCCGCTAATGAAAGATCGAATGCCGTCATAGGGTCTCCTGTAAAAAAGAATGTAAAAAACTATTGTCTCTGGACTACGTGGGAAATATAAAAATGGCTTTTTTTTAAATTTCGAATGTCGCGGGCTATCCTGCCATGAATGAAAACAAATCGGTTTTGTTTGGTCTTTTTGTTTTCTCCGACCCTTGCTCTTGTTTTTGCATTTTGTTGTCTTGTTTGTTCGTTCTTTCTGAAAAATGCTGCAGTTTTTATAAAAATTTCTTTTTTTTACAGGAATGTCTCCTAAAGCACGTAAATCCACAGGAGCACGGCGTCCTATTCTTGTCAGCAGAGAAATACAGACGGATCCTATTGTCTTTCCTGATGCTTCAAATAATAATAAAACATTAAATGAAACTTCACAGCTAGGAGACAGCGGGTAATATTTTGGAATCATTGCATGGTTTACTATAATTTATAGATTTGAATCAGAAGTGTCTACGCACAATGTTTCACAATCTCGATTAATTGGTAGAAGGAAAGCCTCTGACCTCGAAAAAACTTACCACGGCCAGGAGCTGTCCAGAAGCCCACCTCGTAAGCGCCCATCGTTTGGCAACTCTTCTTATGTGCTACCGAAGATAAACAACACGTTTTCACCAAGGTTAGTTCTTTTGTTTCTACAAAGTTAGTTTAATCTAGGAGCTCTGCCACTATACCCGTAAAACCATCAATTTCTAAAAAGGATAGGGTACAACCGCTAAAGTTTACACCATTGAGGTTCTATTACGGTATTTCTAATCGATAACCTTATTTGCAGAATAGACTGTCGCGAGAAGAAAGAAACTCCGGTTAGACACATTCACGATACAATTCGGCGAAATATACCCCCAGGTTTAGAAGCTTATGGACGGTCACCGAGAAGGTATAGTTTTTCCATTTTTTTTCTCAATTTTGTAAATTTAGTACGGTCAAACCACCAATGTCTGCTCCTATACCTATGATTCAACCTCATCCTTCTAATATGGGCATTCCTTATTTTTCACCATATTCATCTATGGGACCTCCTCCCTTCATTGCGTCACCGTTTACATCGTATGAATTTTTATATGTATGTAATTAATTGTAATTTTCAGGTCACCCTTTGGATACTACGTTGCTTCACCAACCCCACGACCTGTACATAGACAATACTCTTCTTCATCAACAACTCCACGATCTGCATATTAACACTACGTTTCTTCATAAAACTACATTTGCATGTTTATTATAATTTGTTTTATTTTGACGCTTATAAAGCGAAGATTGCGAATTCAATAAAAATTCAATTGAATTCTAATGTCATACAAAACAAAAGGAAAACTTTATTATAACTATAATTAGTCTCTGATAACCGCATGATGATGGTTGACAGTGGTGGGAGTAAAAGTGGACAACAAGAAAAATAAAATAAATACTGAGATATTAGTGAAGAGACTAGAAGGCAATCCCGAACAAATTCTATAAAAAATAACTACGACTCTAATCCACCGAGAGGTTCACAACAAATATATTGATTTATAAGAACAGTAATTACAAGAGGGGAATGTCTTCTAAAAGTTGTACCATTTCTTCTTTTCGTATTTTTCAACCAGTTTACTCGACCTCGAGGCCATGTTCATGGCCGTATTTTTGAGATTTTCCGTCGCGTCGATCACCTGGTTCAGTCGTTCTCCACGCTCAGCCAAATTCTAATTATTTTTTACTTATTTGCTATTCCAAAATATTGATACCTGCATGGCCATTTGTGCTGCTTGTCCAGCAGTTACTGCTCCTCCATGAGCTCTGTCCATACTGGCCGACGGGCCGGGAATTGTTCGCGCAACTGAGCGCATACTCGTCGGTGCTCCTGACGTTCCTTTGTCTTTTTCACCAGCCACTAAAATTGTATTTCTCAAAAATAAAATAAAAACGTACAAATGAGATCAATGTCGGCTCCGTCGGAAGCTCGAGGAGTAGCGCCAAAAATACTGGAGACGCCCTTGAGGAAGGAAGTATTCTTCGGAGTTTCTGGCATCTCGCAGGCGACGAAGAGCTCCCCCATGGCCTCCGTCGACTGGTCGGCCATCTCCGCACACACCGTGTACTTTTCCAGTTCACTGGGACTGGCCATGTAGATGCCGAGGCCATGCTCGGAAAACGACGTCCTGTGGCACATCCTGAAACAGGGAAAAGTGAAATGAGAAGATGGCGGCAAAATGACCCAACGCAATCTCGAAGCGGGCTCAACAACCAGTCCATTGGAACATTTAAAAAGATAAATGACCAAATATTGGACGGTCGACAACAAGCAAAGACTTACGGATCTTCGATGTCGATGGACCTGGGCAAAAGTTGAGAATTGAGCATCGGTCGGAGAGAAGGCAACGAAAGGACGAGGACAGCGCCGGCAGCGTTTAGACACATCAAAACGGGATAGCCACGGATGTGGGTCGATGTCGCTTTGACCAGAGGGGCGTCTTCTGCTTTGAAAACGAACAGCTGACTGAAGGAAGGCAAAGCAACAACTTTGATCTCATTCTCAGCAACGACGACCAAGATCTGAAGAGAGTCGTCTTGTATTGGACAAAGGAAGGAATAGACCTGGAATATTTCGTCGGAATAGTCGATTGAATTGGCGTAGACGGGCGAGAGACTGGCTTTTGTGAGAATTTTGTTGGCGGCGGATCGCTCGGGACTGCCGGAGTCTTTGCTCTCTCGGCTCGTCTCCTTATAACTTTCGCTGGATGGCCCGACCAAGCAGAAGGAGGAGTCCATGAAGGCGTGGGTCAGTACTTGTCCTTTTAATTTGACCACAGTACCTAAAAAGAAAAGATTGGATGGGCAAAGATGGCCGGGGGCACACTACACTCTACGCTCTGCAATCGAAACAGAGAAGAACTAATCAATTTCAGGATGGATGGGAAGAGGATTACTGTGGGAGATAATTGGATCGAATTTTAGAGAATTTTGAAGAGAAAGAAAGAAGACAAACACATGCACAAAAATCGACTGAAAGAAGCGAAAAAGCATTGAAAAGATAGAAAAAGGTGAGGGAGAATACTGTATCCATTTAAAAATAGATGAAAATGAAGAGAAGAAGACAGTTCCCACAGCAAAACATGCAATCAAGGCATGCGGCAAGCAGTGCGATGGACAGAGTGAATAAGGAAAAAAAAACAACGGGGGAAGTGAAAATAACCAAGGAATCGGGGAAGGGGAAGAGTCACCAAAAAACATACCCGTTTTTGAGGTGCCGAAAAATTTAGAACGAACTAAAATGGTGCTCGTATTTCTCGATTTTATTCTCGATATAATTTAATTAATTTTGTTTTGATTTAAAGAAGAAAAGAAGCGACAAAAAGCGGACAAGTGCAACAGAAGGATAGGCGCGAGAAGGGGAATCTGTGAGAGAGACAACACCGCGGATAAGCACTACGAATTACAATTTGGGAGGAGAGGAGACGGACTTACTCTCTTCAGGGGCTGAAAAGGAGCCTGTTTAGAGGAGAAAAAAAAACAAGAAAAAGAGAGCGGACTCACCTGATGGGGCGACTACGACTGTCGAAATTAGTCGATCTTGTGGAAGGATCAAATTCAAAGCAATACTCGTCCCCGCACTTGTTCCTACCCATAAACAAGGCGATGTTTTTGAATCTTAAATAGAATATATTTAGATATTGGGAGAAAGAGTACCATTCCGTTTAGAGCAGGATTGAATAAATTGGAGGGCAGTGACACTTTCAGTGCCGACCTTTTCCAAGCTGTTTGTACTATTCGACGGCGATGAGTGATTGTTACGAATCAAAGCGGGCGACTCCCTTGGGGTCTCGCCTAAAATTATAAAAAGTTATAATGGAAATTGATTTAAATGGAGTAGAAGCCCGCCCTAAATATAACCTCGCGGACTGCCGTTTTCCATAACGGATTGGGCTTTGAAGAGGAGGGGCCGGCGATCGAAGGAGCGCTGCTTCAGGCTCTCCGACATGGTTTTTCGATCGGAGAGAAAACCGGGGGACTGAAAACAATGGACATGGAGGGAGGAGATAAGCTTGGGATTAAAAAATTGAGACATTTTAGAATATTTACAACAAGAAGCTACTAGAAAAAGAAAAAAAAGCAAGACATGGAGAGAGATTAACAGCACGGAAAACTCAAAGGTAAGAAAGAGAAAAAACACGACAAGAGAAGGAAGCAGACCACGGAAACTGAAAGGACACCCCCGATTACGGTAGCCTACTGTAGCCACTTCAGATACTTACTTTCTTCGGAAATATGAGAGTGAAACGAAATACTTCGAACCACTGTACTGCTCTTCTTTGTCAACTTCCGCATTATGCTTCCTTTGACAGAATGACTCCGACGTGAGCCTCTATCCTCTTCTGGTCCTGGCGATGGCGACCGATGGTCGGGGACATCTGGCCTGTCGGGCTTATCCGACGCGTGGTTGCCATACTTCTCCCTCCAGTTGGCAGCCAACTCGGCCGTATTCCGTCTCAGAATGCTGACGACACCTCGAGCTTTGGGTGTCCTGGCTCCTTCGACAGTCAGAGTCACTTGACCATTGACGGGTAGCGGCTCGTCGTCCTAAAGGAAGCAACACTCACGACGAACAGACACATGCCAGAACCGAAAGTAAACCAAAAAAAGCAAACCAAGCACATTCAGTTAGTCGAATGTCTAGCCAGGGACATCGCCTTTTTCTACTTTACAATAAAGGATGTCCATTTATAAACTAAAGACCTACCTCGACAGGACTGGAAACATCGCTGGTTTGTGTACTCAGCTGGATGGCTGGGGTAGGATCGGACCCGTAAAGTTCAGAACTCGCCCAGGCATAGATCAAAGCACATTGGGCAATGTCAACCAAGGCAAGACCCGTATTTGTGCCTGAAAAGGAAAAGGTCGAATAGGAAAGAGATTCGTGTACCTATGGCTATGACACCGTAGGCAGAATTCAAGGCAGTGCAGGTGACACAATCGGCTGAGGAAGGCGATGGCCATGGGACGAGACAGGCCAACTCGGGCTGATAGCCAGGCGGCCTCTTCACCGGTGCACCTCGCACTTTGAAGGGAACTATCCTCTCGTCACCCGATGCGTCGCTGGTGTCCGGACTGTGGGTCGAGTCACGGCTGATGACCTAAAACGAATGATTCAATGGGCTGAGAGACTGTTCCCGGGGATGAATAGTAGAGTTATTGCCTGGCGGGGAAGATTACTGTAGAATGACAAAAGAATACGAAAAGAGAAAGAGAACAGGGCTCGCATTCCAGCAGAACAAGAAAGACAAAAGATATATAATGAATAGGACGCATAACTCATATAATGAAGCCGACATGAATGAAAACGAGTGAGGACGACGAGTAAAATATTGGAGACGCTGCAACGACAAAGTTAACGAGGACCAGATACTGGAAAGGAGGACAGGGAGCACAAACCTTTCGTTGACGACGAATCTCCTTAGGCACAGAAGAACCCGGCTTCTCGTCGGCTGTTTCTCTGTCTTTCGACGACATCGATGGAATATTCACAACTGCGATTGTATTTGTACTCTCAGACTTCGTGAATCGGAAGAGGGTCACCTGCCCGGAAACCCCAGTAACCAACAGGAGTCGAGACTAAATATTCACTGTAACCTTTGCTCGAAATGGCGACATACCTCCAGACACAATTCTATATTCTTTATGGCGTGGGAGACTTTTTCTGAGGTACTGTATTCTTCAAGTCTTTCGAAATGTGATCCCGTTTTTAGTTTGTACAATATCTGCAGATGTTCTCCTGACGCTTGCCAGAAGCGAAGTGACCCGTCCTTATGGCCAGTGATGACCAGCTCCTGATGCCCCGTGGCACATTCTCGACCGACTCCTCCAGTAATCGGCCACGGCTAGATATTATTTAATTGAATATTCTCTTCAAACCAACCCGATCACTATATCCTTTTTTCCTTTGCTTGCATCCAACCAATGTCAAGGCTCCGATGAGATCGGACGGACAGTCGGAATAGTACTGGACACACGTGACAGGCGACTCGTGGATGTCCATCGCATGAGGGGACTCCAGACTGGCATATCTGAAATCGAATTGCTCCACTCGATGAAATTCCTCACCCTGGAGTTTGGAGGTCAATAATCATGAGGTCATTTTTGAGGAGGACAGCAACACCGTGTGGTTGCTGAGGAATATTACTAAACGGCTGCTGGCAAAGGGTCACAAAGGCGATAATTGGATGTTCCATCTCCATGACAGTGGCTGACCGACTGGCTCGAAGAATTGTCAACGCGGGCACGGGCAATCCATCGTCTGTGGGCATTCCCCCGGCAAAGACGACGACTTGCTCATTCTCGTTTGTGTGTTTCCAATCTATCAACGGTATTGGCCGACAAGGGCCTGCCCCATGAGGAGTACTCTCAAATGTTCGCTGTCAGAATATCTCTAATCTTTCATACCTTTTGTACCGGTTCACTGGTTTTCTTAATATTATAGACACAGACACTGCCGTCCACGTTACCCGTCATCACTTGTTTCCCGTCGAAATGCCAGCTGAATTGCGGATTATCGACGGCGGCGAGGCGGCGACACGTACCTGACCGATTTGATAGGAGGATCCAGAGGGAATCGCTCGACCTCTTTCGTTACAAGACACCATTGTATCACAGCGCCTTTTTCAAAAACTATCAAAAGTTTAGAAGGATCTGTAGGACAGATGGCCAATTGTTTGACTGATCCCGGATGGATACGACAACTTCTAAAAGAAAATTTAGAGAAGTAGATGGCAATGGCTCACAAGTCGATGGCCTTATTCCAATTGATAACATACGAGCTGAGATTGAATGTAGCCACCGAAACAAAGTAGACATTTCCCTATATCGGGGGATCTTTGCCCCTCTCAATATGTCATACCTTGTCAGTCCCGACATAAAGCCATTTGCTGCCAGTCGGCAGATGGATGGCCGTGACGCTCTCCTTGTTCAGCTGCACACTGTGCACAACTTCGGGGATTTTTTGTCGATAATTCCACAGGTGGATCATGTCATTCGAACAAGCTGTGATCAGCCCTCCCTCATTGATTAAAAATTGAATATGGGTCACATCATGGTCCGTCTCGTGTTGTAGAAGATAATCGACGCCTTGATCCCCTGGAAGTAACCCGTTGAAAGAGAGAGGAAATGACGCCCCTCAGATGTTCCCACAGATAAGGACGTCTCGGGAAGACCCACCTATGACACGGACGGAGCCACGACCCGTACCGATCGCCAGAAGACGTTGCACTGGATCATATGCTATACATCGAGGATCATCCGGAAATCCATGACGGACTACCTAAATTCTCTCTCTTTTCAATTATTCTTCAAAAAGGGGAATAGAGAACCCTTTTCCTAATTTAAAGAGCGAACCTTGGTCAGCCGGCAATGTTCTTGTTGGATGCGCTCGTCGACAGCTATGTCCATTTTGCTATGGTTGAAGCGGAATCCATCGAGCGCCGACGCGAGCCTATAAAACGGACAACATCGAATCTCACATGGAATATATTATAGCCATTGACGCCCCCAAAAAGCCATTTTTTGGGCAAAGGAGAGACAAAGAGGAGAAACCTCAATATTCAAGGAGCCAAAAAGGCCATCCCGCCCATTCATAACAAGAGAAGAGCCGTAGGGGAATTGGACTGAGGATAGATGAGGGGATCCGATAGTAGTGACATAAAAACAGGAGAGAAAAGACGAAAGAAAAGGAGCCCGGGCGCCCGAGCTTAGTTATTCATGAGAAAAAGCCGAAACTCAAGTGGCGGTGATGTCACTCACTTCTTCTTGGCTTTGTCCATTGTCATGTGAGTTGGTGGAATGGTCGACGGCTTCTTCTTCTTTTTTTCTCTTCTTTACGTCGGCTCGATCATGCTCTATTCTGCAAGAAATCGACAATTTCGAGTGAACAAAGAGCAACAAGAGGTGGTCTTTTTGCTGGTAATTGCAATAATCGAGACCGAGGAGATTAGGGTGGGGCGCTCGATCCAATAGACATTTAAAAAGAAAAGGAGACAAAAAGAAGGCAGGTAGACGGGAATCCCTTGAGTTTAATGAGTTCAAGCCTGACTGAGCACAGAGTTCATTAGATATGTCTGCTTGAAATATCTGTCAAGCGTGGGCAAAAAGACAAAAGAACCGGAAAATCCAGCAGATCAGGTGTGTTCCGATCACGTACTGGATCAGTCTACCGTTGCCATAAATGGGCCCCCCGTCGTCGATGTTTGTTGAAAGTGAGCTGTGGGAAAATGGAGAGATAAGAGCAAAGAGAAGCGCCTACTCTACATGTCAACTTTAATCAATCAGAGGTTTCAACTGGAGGGTGGCATTTTATATTAAAAAGAAGAAAAAAAGAAGAAGAGAGGAGATAAACAAGCTGAATGGGTTTCATTTGGGATCAATTCAACTGAAGGCACGAGTGATTAATTGAGAAAATTGAGATGGCCGCCGTGGCTGATAAGGAGGAAGCCCGATTTGTTTTGGGTGAGGCGAATGGACTTCTTTTTAAATGCATGTTTCTATTGAGAAAAGGCCTCTGAATGGGACCTGGAAGTAGAAAAAAAAAGGTTGACAATGGCGGAAGTCGGGGGGAGAACGCCTCGGGGAGAGAAGGACAAGAAGGACGAGAACCGTTAGAAGAGAGAAGAAAACAAGACAGCGACACCCACGGACGGCATGGGAAAGACTCGATCGACTGAATATTTCGACGAGGCAGACATAAATCAAAATTTTAATGGGAGACTAGGAATTTTTTGGATAAATGAAGAGAGGTCACGTGGAATGACGACAGAATATCCTAGCTGATATTTGTTTTGAAGGAACAGTCCATGGGAATTTCGGAAGGGAGCAAGCTGGCATTTTGGATGTAAACGGGGGACCCAATTGGCTCTAATCTCTTTTTGTCTGCTTTCGCTTTTTTTTATCCATTTTCCGGCTTTAACTTGTCATGTAAAAGAGTCAAGAATTAATCGCTTGGATGTCTTCTCATTCACTGCTTCTGCTCCCGCCATGCCTGGTGAACAGCGAAAAGCTCCTACTAGAAGACCGGTGAAGAAGCGCTCGGCAGCACCTCGCCGTCCTTCGCAACCTGGCCGTCGACCTTCTTCGGGTACTCGTTCTGGATCTCAAAAGCGCTCGGATCAAAAGAAAGGCTTCTTGAGCAGTCTCTCGTGTTGCAGCAGCAGCAACAACAACAAGAAGAAGCCGAGTCGCAAGCCGGGACAGAAGAAGCCGACGCCAGCCGCCAAGAAACAACAGCCGGGAGCACGAGCCGCCCCGAAACAGCCGCCACCGCAGCAGAAGTCGAAATCGTCGAAGTCTAAAGAAAAGAGCAAATCGGGAGAGAAGGTGTCCGCGCCGGTCAAAGACGATTCCAAGAAGACAACTCCTTCCACGTCGCAATCTCCCGCACCGCTGCCGCCGCCGAAGAAAACCTCGAAAGAAATTGTGGAAGAGAAGAAAAAGGTGAATGAAATGCAGCAGGAGAAGGAGATCATCGCTACGGCCATCCCCATGGATGAGGACTCGAATAGCGACGAGAAGAGGAAGCGAGGAGCTTCCGCTAAATCTGCCACCATCACCGGACCTGAGCAGAGTCTCTTCGTCAAGAAATTCGTCCGCGACGGAAGGAATGTCCTCCGCTGGGAGTACGAGGAGAGCGTACCCGTCTACAGCTCCGAGTCGCACAGCATCCCTAAATTGTTGGAGAACAAGCCCAAAAAGATTGCCAACGTCGAGTTGAAGCCGATTGAGCCCAAGCCGATTGAAAGCAACAAATGCAAGCAGGAGCCTCCTCGGGAGGAGTCGACCAAGAAGCCGGAGATGTCTGAACTGAAGAAGGCTCTCTGCTGTACGTGCTGCAACTGCGAAGGCAACAAGAAGATCCGCTCCTAGAGTGACCGGAATACTCGCTAAATTCGAATAAAAATTGCCTACTGGCTGTACTCTATGTTCTATATTTTGGGGGGTAGTCAACCGTGAGAGGCTCTCTCTCTCTATCGAAATGGTGATGAAAACAGGACCTCGTCACGTGGGTTAGTGGTTTATAATGAGCACGGCCAAGGAAGAGAACAATTGGAGCGCAAAATTGAACCACTCTAAGGCAGAGAAAGGGACTCAAGCTCTGGCAGCCAATTAGAAAAAATGAGCAGCTCTGAAAATGACTAGAAAATAATTGGGACGGCGAGATACTGTAAAAAGGGGGACAAACGACGAGGAAACGCTGCTCGGTTGGAGCCACTCGAATCGGAAGTAGAAGTTTTCGCATAAACGAGTCGCTCTGTCAAGCTGTCAGCCGGAGTCGGCGACTAATTCCATTTGTGATTTACGGAGAAGAGGACGAGACACACGGACAATTTCCGGTAGACAATTAATAAGAAAAATCTGTTGTGGTGAGAAAAACTCGTCCGACGCTTTGCGACGACTGCCAATCTAATGAGGAAATTCAATTTCGAACGGGGGAGGATGGCAAGGATTCCAAAATTTTGAAGAAGAGGGAGGGGCGCACACGGCGCCGCAAAGAAATGCGATCCTAATGGACCGGCGAGAAGTTCTTCTGTGAGAGAAGGAAACGGCCATTTGCAGTCGACTCTTACTGTATTAAAGAGAGGAAGAGGGCCAACCACTTGGTAGGCATCGAGGCCCGTAAATGAGACACTTTTTTGGATGGGCTGGCTAAAGAGGACGAAATGAGCTCGGCGGCCATGAGTCAGACATCTCAATTGAGACCGAGGTGGTAATCGAGATATTTGAAAATAATCCAAAATTGCTTTGTTTGTCATCTGTATCACATGAAATAATCCCCCTTATAGGACGAAAAGGAACCAAGAGACACCGAGCGACCAACTGCGTTTTGTGCAAACAAGGTGGCCACGCCGAGCAGCAACTTTTTTGAGGAAATGATTGCCGACTCGACATCATTTGCCGGACGAGAGAAGTCCCGCTGTGGGAATCCCCACAAAATAGAGAAGAAATTAAAGAGGCTAATCAGGAAAAGAGAGCCAGGGGTATTGGTATTCCGTGGGAAAACGGCGAGATTAGACGGAGAAGACTCCAAAAGTCCAACCAGGTGTTCTCTATTCAATTAACTTTGACGGGTTTTCTTTGTCCTCCCCCATCCACAGATCATATCCCAATGACTCCCGCGGGAATCTCCCCGTGTTATTCTTTTTGTAATCTCGTGACGACGGATTGTAGTCGAGTGAATACAATTGGAAAGGAGATTAAAATGGATAGAAAAAGAGGATAGAGGAGGTCTGTCTGGCAGTTGAGAAGATGTCCAGAATGAACAGGAAGTGGATAGGGCCTTAATAGGTGGTGATGGTTAGAGTGTTGGTGAGCATTTCCACGCAGGAGCAAGCTCATATCGATCGGGGAACTGGGGCCGACTCACGTCGGGATGGAGTTCCTAGTCCAGTCGAACCCCAACCACCCAAATTATTCACCACAATGACTTCTCTTCTTGGCCACAAGATGTTTTTTGTCTCCGCGGGAATCGAGAAGAAGATGGCGGCGACGAGCCATCCGATGGATCCTTGTTTTGCCTCCCGCGGTTGTTTTCAATTCGATCCTCTTACCGACTGCATAACATTTTCTCCTTTAAATTTCTCCTGAGAATATTTCTTCCCTGTTTATTTTGACAACACTCAACGATACAGTTGGAACGTCATGACGTGAACTGTTTTCAATTAGAATTTGTACTGTTACGAGATGTTCCAATTTCGAGATAACAACTGGCAAACGAGGGATCATCAACTGGAAATCCACGGAATTCCTTCACAGAATTGACAGTCGAATCTTTACAAAGATATTTTTATTGTTAGTGGCACACTTTTTTATTCGAAGCAAAAGGGCAAATTATTATAGTCGAGGGTATAAATTAGGGTATGTTATTCTGAAAGGGCAAAGCGGTTAGGCCAGTAAACAGTCGACGATGATTAGGGTGACACTTCCAGAAGAGTAAAAAGATAGGAAAAAGTACGGTGGGGAGAAAAATAAAAGAGAAAATTGTGACGAGAATGTCAAAAAGGGAAAGGAAGGACGACAGAGGCGACATCTACTGGCTTTCTCAACCCGACTCAATAATTAAACAAATCCAAAGGAGAATAAACAAATTAATACGTTAAGGGCAGGATTGGTAAAAAAAACAGCCGGGTAGCAATTGAATCTGATTCTTTTTTTGTTTAGCGAGAGTTGGGTCAAGCAACGATGAGCCCTAATTGGACAGACAAACCGTGCACCATTTGGTCAGATCCCCACTCTTTTTGAATCTTCTTCTTGCAAATTGCCTCTAAAATTGCTTTCTTTATAATTCGGGTGGCATTTCAGGGGAATGGGCAGTAGTTGTGGTATCTAGAATCTAATAATAACATGGGTTGGACTGTAGCTGTGAGTCTTTTTCGCGTCAATTATTCTGTCTATTTCAGGTCGCTGCTAATTTAGATAAAGATGAAAATGCCGAAGAAAGTATTCTGTCAGAATTTCTACGAAAACAATTGGAGGACAATGTCGTCGACGAGGAGGAAGGACTCAAGGAATTGGCAGGTCAGCATGCGCTCCCATTTTAATTTTTTGAGTCGAAGTCGACCAAATAGCCTTTTTTCTTACAGAAGAAATCTTGAGATCGGCCACCATGATGAGTACACCGAATGAGAAACTTTTTGGCTGTTTTGAATTACTTGTAACTTCCCAAGCGGATGTAAGTCTTCCAATTCCTGTAGACATTTTCTCGCTAGAGCCAATCGCTGACGAGTTGTGTTATTTTGCCAATTGTGGTCGACTTCACGCAATTTGATAAATATCCTTGTTTGTCGGCCATCCTCCGTTTCCTCCGTGGTTATCTCCCCAGGATCAAGTGAGTCTTTCTTCTTCTTTTTTTTTCATTTCTCTCCTTCAGCTGTTCCCAATTCGACAATACCGCGAAATGTACAGATTTTGTGACAAAACTTCTCGCATTATTCAAGTGGTTTTTCACCGCTTTCCAGGTCTTTATTTTTCTTTTTTTTCTGATGTGATCCAAATTTTAGAGTGTAATGACGAATTATTCGGGTCAGGAGATCGCAACCACAGCAGTGGCCATGGATATTTTGAAAACGGTCAACATCTACATCGAGGATCCTTTCATTTTGAAGACATTTCAAATTGTGGGCCAAAAAAGGATTTTGGGTGGGCTGGGAAAGAATTTTGACGGGATGAAGGCTCTTGTAAAACTGGCCTCGGTCTCCCCGAAAATATCAAAAGAATTCGACGGATTACAGAAGAATATCGACCTGTAAGTTATCTTGTCTGTCATAGTCGTCTCTTTAGAATACACGCTCCGATGGAGAGATTACCGCTGCATTATTTTAATACAATCGGAGGGTTACAAAGACGACCGGCAATTCGAAGTTTGACGGCAATTTTCATGGGTTATCGGGTACTTTGTCCAGCAGGGGAGATTGCTGAAACGGTTTGTATTCTGGAAAAGGAGAAAGAGAAATATTTAGATCGAGTTAGTGGGCACAATCAATGATTACGGAAAGACACAAGTGGCAGTCGACCTCCTCCACGGCGGACTGCTCATTATGGTGAGTTGACTTTGGGGCAGAGACAGCCGATTTCAGCTGGAAGAGTTTCCCCAGATATCCTCTCATGACCCCTCGAAAACAGAAGAACACGAGCGGGTTCCTCTTGACGTCTACAAACTCAACCTGTCGAACATCTTCTTCAAAAAAATTCCTCAAGTATTTGAGGTGGGACTTTGTATTCCCATCGAAGAATTCATTTAGATTTTGATAACCCGAAGTTACCTTGGTTTAAATGATCTCGTGCTCGCTGTCGACACCATCATCCGGACATTCAAACACGAACTCGACCAGTTAGATTTCGCCCTTCGGGTCAACACGATGCGCCTCTTCCTAGAAGCATTTGTGGAAAATGGGAGAATTAGCCGGGATATGTTCGAGAAAATCAACCAAACAAGGTGGATTGCACTTTTTATTTGAAGAAAGGGAGTCTGCTTAGAGCCGAGCAGATCAAAATGAATGCCGAATTGAACAGTCTTCTGCTTCGATCCAGTGTCGACGAAGCGAAGGCAGCTCCGATGTTAGGTCTACGGGCCGGGAAAAAAGCCTATGAGACGGTCAAAGGCAGAGCCATCGTAGGAACCTCATCAGTTATAAAAAGATACGCGTTTAGAGCCAAATAGACCAAGTAATGAGAGGATTTATTAAATCGGATACATTTCTCTTCGACGGCCTTTGCTCGTGGTATAGCGTCGAGGGCGACATCCTCGACCTGACACGAAAATTCGCATCGATGGTCTGGAATTCAGAAGAAGACTTTAAGGAACAAGGCAAAAACAACGAAGACAATCTGGACACTTTCGGCATTTATTTCATGTTGTTGGCCAGAATATCTTGGTATTTTCCAAATTTGGTAAGTGTCGGCTTGTCTTTCAACAATATGACTTTTTAGAGTTTAGAAGATTTGGTGACTGGAAGCACAGGCAACGATGTCGACAACATGCAATGCGGATTGTGAGTCGACCCGACCAAAGGATAAATATGGCGAATTTTTAGCTATACTTGGACTAAAAATCATGTGAGACGGATTGTGCCAAAAGAAGAAGAACCGACGAGCTCGACACAAGAAAATAAGGCCGATAATTCGGAAGGAGGAGAGAACAAAGAGGAGACAAAAGAAGAAGCGATGGAAATGGAGGAACAGCCGACAACAGCCAGTTATTCCGAGGAAATGAGACAAAAATGTCTGAATCTGGCACACAGAGTCCCTTTTTGGGACAAAGAATGGTCAAGAGGATTTTCTATCTATTATAATGGACTGATTACAGGCAGTCGCCGACGTCGATGATTGAACTTGTCCCGACAATTGGAGAAGTTTGGCTGAATGAGTACAAGACAAAGACGCTCGACGTCGAAATGGTCAGGGAACTTTTCTTCGTGTTGCAAGAGTTTCCTGTGATGGTCCTCTGTCTTGCCCAATGGCTAGAGAATCAACCTTTCTCAACTCAACGATATCTCATGGGTAAATATCTGCTGGAAGTCGTCAATAACTGGCAACAGAATTACTGTAAGCGAGGATCACAAATGGCCACACCGGACACTTTAATGTATCTTTTCTTCTGTTCTCCGTCCAATCGGCCACATATTCAGGTGGCAGCTCCTGTGGTCACAATGTAAACTGCATTTGGGCGAGATCGAAGAATCGCCGCCTTTTGTCCATCCAATGTCCGTCTTCCAAAAATCCGTTGCCAATCGGACACTCCCTAAATGTGGTCGATATGAGGTGACTATTATAAATTCATTAAAATCTGGGATGTCTATAGGTTCCTCACGCGAACATGATGAAGGACGCGTGGATCTACTGCCAGCGGCAGAATTGGTTCAGTATTCGGCCGCTGGTTTTGATCGATCATTCGAATAAGTCAAACAATCCCAGAAGTTGGATTAATGTGAGTCACTGGCTGCTATTTAAATGGATTCGTTTGCAGGGTTTAATGTATAATATTCTCAAATTGGAGACACAGGACAGTGTGGCCAAAGCCATCGAAATGTTGACGACCATCATCCTTCTCGACCCAGTCCGAGCTGCTGTCAAAGCCATCGAGGTCTTTCCTTTTTTTATATTTAACCCCGAATTTTACAGGTGATTATCGACTTACTTTTGGTCCGAGATCCCACAAAGACACCAGACAAACCGACGATGATGCAGGTACCCGAATGTACGATGCCACTGGTCCAAGCAGTCATCCAGGTGGATGGCCATCTTTATGGAGAAAAAGAAAAAATATTTAGGCTATGATAATTGGAGTATGGCTGGTGAACAGAAAGAGTCATCCTAAAGAACCAGAACAGAAAAGAAGAAGGTCGAGTGTCGAATTGGAGCAGCCATGGAAATCCCTGATGACGGAAGACGCAGATGAATTGGATGTGCTCAATGCTTTTATTACAAATGCTATAAATTGTCTTGTCAGTGAGACATTGAGTGGTTTGTGAATATGAGAGAACCCCACAAAAATATTAACATTTAGGGGTAATGCGACCGGCCAGTTCCGTCATCTATCACATGTTGAATTTAATTGCTCGATCACCAAAAAATAAATTCAGGGACATGCTTATCAAAAGAATACCTCAAAATATGGTATCCCATTTCGTAATACAATAAGGAAAAACATTTAGATCTTTCGACTGGCGGTTGTCGATCCACATGCTCTTCCATTAGAAGTTTTTGCAGAATTTTGTGAGCACGATCAGCCCAGCCACAACGAATCCCTTCTGCAATATTTATTCCTTCTTCGAAAGTGTGGGGGAATCTGATCTCAACAATTATTGGATCTCATTCAATTACTAGAGAAACTATATTGTACAAATTATGTGATACTCGTATAACATTGTAGAGTCTTATTATACCGGTTCTAGTCAGCAATGAAACGCATAGAGAAAAGGAGAGGCGATTTCTTTCATTACCAGCCGTTTCGACCCCCCTGCGGGGGGTCTTCGGCTGGACGCCCGCTACGCGGGCTAGGAAGTCCAAGGCTCCGGATATTTGTCCGGCTCCGCCGGACTGTAGTTCGCTCGGCCCGTCACTCGCCTTCGGCTCGTGCCGGACCTCGCTCCCCCTCCACATGGTTCTCTTCTTCTCAATTGAGTTTCGTATAGCGCGTTCAAAAGAAAAAGTAATTGGATAAAACCAACTACTGCGACATTACTGAGGATCCGAACCATGATACACGCTGCCAAATCTATGCTTTTTTTTATTTTCAGCCCCGCTTTCATAAGCTGGCAGTGTGAAATTCATCTTCTCCACATTGAGAGCATTCGAATGAGGCTAATTTCACTGCAGAAGGATGAAAATTAGGAAATACGCAGCCAAATGGGCATTTGGTACTCAGTCGCATTTAAACGGAACACCGTCACCATAATCGGCTTCCTCACACTGAGAGGAGTCGAACGGTACCTATTTTGTTGAAAAGAAGCGAAAATTGACAGATACGCAGCCAAATGGCGCATTTGATACTCAGCCTCATTTAAAGAAAAAATAAGTTGCAGATTCTGATTCCCCGCACTGAGAGCAGTTGAATGATACTAATTTCGCTGGGTAACGATGGAAAATAAGCAATACGCAGCCAAATGTGACATTTGATACTCAGTCACACTTATATTGCGAAATAATTATAGTGGAGTCATAAACAAAAAAGCAAAAATGTTTTGAGCACATTTGTCACCGGCGGGGGTCGAACCCGCGACCCTTGCTTGTTGCGCGCGCCTTAGACCACTCGGCCACAATTTTTCGACATGTCAACGCACAGACAGACACCATAGCGTTTTAGTAGTAAGGGATATTCTGTCTTTCTAGTTTTATAAAAAATTTTAAAATCAAATTTAAAAGTCAAGTTTTCGACCGCCATGGTCCCATCGCGAAATACCGTCGCGTCAAGGATTTTCAGGCGTGGCCCGCCTCCCTCAAACACGAAATAAGATTCAAACGCTTCTGTTTATCGCTTTCTCTTTCTTTTTCAGGTCTTTTTCAAAAACGTATTTCTCTATTTACAGGGTTCTTCTAAACTTCTTCTGACCACATGTCAGAAGTTCCGCACTATGTGCTCTACGAGCATGCGGTTGGTTACGCCCTGTTAAAGGTGAAAGAATTTGAAGATGCTGGCCTTATAATTCCTGAGGTTCGTCTTTTTTCACATGCAAAACTTTACCTCGCATGCTGGTATCCCGGTCAGGTGTTTTACACCCTGAACGATTCGTATGTATGCTAAAATATAGAGAATAATAATTTATACAATAAACGAAAGTTGTAATATTTAACTTTTGCAACAGTATATTCCCACATTTTAGGTTGATGCTGCCATCGGAGATGTCCAGAAATTTAGCGGAATTGTCAAGCTTGCAGCGTTTGACCCCTTCAAAAATACGGAAGCAGCGTTGGAAAATTGCAATGCAATTTCTGAAGGTTGGTCTTTTCAATATTTAATATAGGATCTTCTAAACACTAAGTGTTTAGGTTTGGCTCATGCTGATCTAATCAATTTCCTGGAAAGCAATCTGCCTAAAAAGAAGAGCAAAGCACTTTTGGGAATTAACGACTCTAAACTTGCTGGCTCATTGACTGAAGCTATCCCTGGTATTAAGCTCGTTTTCGGAGGTGTAATCACCGAAATTCTCCGTGGTATCCGAGTTCATTTTGCTCAACTAGCTAAGGATCTACCTCATCATTCGTTATCAAAAGCTCAGCTATCGCTGGGTCACAGCTATTCTCGTGGAAAGGTTTGAAGCTTCTAACAGGGTTTTTATTTATATCCGCATAGGTCAAATTTGATGTCCATCGTGTCGATAATATGGTTATTCAATCTATCGCACTGCTTGATCAG